>CM075173.1:134544163-136944163 GCA_037576465.1 Parascaris univalens | reverse complement strand
TCCCTGAAAGTGTGTTTTGGAAACTTTGTGTTTCGTGCATTTACGCTTGTATGTCTGCGTATCATGTACTTTCAGCTTCGAAAAAATGCATGTAGAGTTCCAACTTGTGACCGATATTTTTGACGCAATACGATGATCCACATATGCCAATCCTGAGGTGAATTCTTCTGTTGGAACTATAGGTAGTGGAATGTGTTTGTATTGATTTTAGGGTTCGACGGATGACATCTTACACCTACTGGTCTTAAATTTCGCAGATTTTGAAGTAAGGGGGAGCAGTTTTTGATAGCAGATTGTTGTGAATTGTGTAACATTGAAATGTGGTTGCTGTGCTGCCTATATTTTGTTGTTTAACGGCAAATTTTCATTTCCGATGGAATTTACGAATAAGTGTGCGATACTGCTTAAGCTAATATTGTACCACATCCTTTGTTTTGCTTTTTCCATTGACTCGTTGAGGTAATTGTTGTAGGATCGAAGTTCAATGAATTGTTCGTTTTTCTTCTTATTCGGCAATATTCTTCCATTTCTTAGGAGGTAATATGATTACTGCTGTTGCATGCGATCTTGTTTCGTTTTAACTGTCTAAGCTGGAGATCGTATAATTTCATTGCTTTCACGGCTCTTCAATGAGGTTAATAGCTTGATTCTTACATAAATATTTCAAGCCAACGTAAATATTTCATGTTGATTGCAAAAAAAAACTTACCAACTGCAGAATATTGAGTAATTTAAAGTGCTGAAAAAAAGTCATTTTTACAAAGGATTCATTCGAAGTTCTTAATAGAGTGCAATAGAATGAAGAGATTTTTTATGCTTCTCGTTTTTCGCTCGTTTGGTCTGTTGCAAAATCGTCCTCACATTTTGCAAAAACGAAGAAAGCAATTGCAGAAGTGTTCAGTGCAGTTGTTGAATGAAATGGAAATGGAAGAGGAACTGAGACAGGGAATAGTTGCCTTGAACGACGACTTCATGCCTCACAATCTGTTCTTCTAATTTACACATATTTGTTTTCGTTTCTATTTATTTATATTTATAAAGACAGTACAGTCATCATATAATGACTAAAAGGTTCTGTAGATCTTTTACTCAATGCTTTCACTCGTTGAGGATTTTAACAAATTATTCCATTTTATGCTTGAAATAAACAATAAGAAAATTTTTGATATGTTAGACATTTATAAGAGAAAAAAATTCAGTGTCACTTTTCGATATCAACAGAGTTCGTCATTAACAATCACAATAACACTCTATTGAGAACGTTGCAGTAGTCGAGGAAAGAAATTGAATTCCTGCTTTTTTCCAACAAGAAACATTACTAGCTGAGGATATGTCTCAAAGCAGTGATCGTTATATGGAGAGAGCTCGATAACGATATAGCATGGCTGGAAGTTTTGAAATATTCGAGTACTGTTGCAATTGTATTGGTTATGATATCACTTAATTAACACTGCTATGATATCGCTTTAACCGATATGGATAAAACGCAGTAATGGTGTATTTATTATTTTTTTACCGCACAGTTTAAAGGTATATCTTGACATTTATTTAATTTTTACTTCGCAAGTTATGTCAAATACAATATGCAATTTAAAAGACATGAGCTTAATGCAGTCATTCGTGTGTAATTTTTTTCTGTAATTTTGGATTTTCTCACTTTGAAATATCTATAGGTATACTTGAGGCAGGATTTCTGCATGTTGTTGCTCGTTTTAGGCACCCTTCCGTCTTTATTCGATTACTTCCACCTAGACAGTATCTAGTTAAAGGAATTGTGCTTTATATTCATAAATGCAAACAATCGAGTATCTCAACTAATAATGAAGATGATGCACTAATAATCCAGACGAATTGTTGCTTACTTCGAAGTTTTTATTTGCACATCATTGGCGCCGTCCGTGGCAGTAGTATAAGGCCATCAAAGATGCTATAAAGTTCTTCACATTTATTGTACAATTATCATTATTTCTGTGAAGTGTTGTCGCCGTTGATTGCTCTTGTAATGATAATCTAGTGAAGTAGTTATTGATGTAAAATATAATCAACCACTCCTATTAATAAGCGCTAGTTTCAATTTTCGAACTATGGAAAATAATTTACTTACACACACAATGATTTTTTCTCCTATTATTTTATTTTGTTTTGTTTCTCCTTCATAGTAGTAAGTATTTCTATCCCATTCCTCTCTTGTTTGTACTGTCGATCGTTTCCCCTCCTAACGTCTATAGCTTTGTACGCAATGGAGATAACTTTCGATGTGAATGAATTTATTTTCAAAATAGTGAGAAATGAATAAGAATATCTGAGTGAAATAAAACAGAGAGGATAAAAAATTGAACCGTTCTTCATATTTTTGTGCAATTTGAGAGTGATTTTGCTCGTCGAATTTTTTCTTGGAACTTCCTCTTACAACATTTATTCCCAAAGAAAGTAGGCGTCGAATTCGTTGGCAGCAAAGGCTCATTTCATTTCACGCTCTCCACGGTCTCCTCGCTCGCTTCTCCGATTTAACTGAGGCAAAAATTAACGAGCGGTGATATTATGCTCTTTGTTGTGGCTGCTTGTGGCATTCAGTAAACATTTCAGTAGGCTTACAGCTGTTGTGGTCTTAGGTTTGAGGTCTGCTCTCAGTTTATAGGCATTTTAGGAATTTTTAACCTCATCACCTTCCTGGTATCTCTCACATCCGAACGCAGCCATAATTCTCATCTTCTAGATCTCACTGAGGCGCCTGAAATAATCATCGAAACGTAGTATCGAACTGCACTTTGCGGAGCTCTTCGTTGACGCATTTGATTGTCTAGTCCTGCAAATATTCGATGCTTACGTGCTAATGCAAATTGGCTTTGCAAAAGTGCATCATGGCGACGCCGTGTCAGCGCGCATGTAAAAGTGTATGACTACTCAACCTACCTGCTCTATAACCTTTACACAGAAAGCAAGGAATTTGGAACTTGGTGATTTCAGGCATTTAATATGCGTTGCAGGTTGATTTGCTGCCATAAAATTAGCGCTGGGCCTGCAGTTTTGAGCAGAGCAGAGTTTACTTCGTTGGAATTTTCATTTTTCATCAATCAAATCACAAATCTCTTATCGAAGATTTGAAATATTGATGACATGAGCTTAAACATGAAATCGTTGTTCCTCAATTTTTTGTGATCCGTTAAACTCTTTGGCAAGTAAGCGGATGCAGAAGTCTATGTCGGGGCGCTTCCTTTGCAAGGTTCCTGTCTAGTTAAATTGTTAGAGGAATTCCATCCTTTGTTTCTACTGAAGTACATGTCGTCTTCGTTGCCAGTGTATACCAGCGTTTTTTTGAGGCAACTTTTGCCGTGTGCTTATTTACGTTTGCAGTATTTCGAGGACTTCAGTGTTATTCCTTTCCTTGTTTACCTCTTACTGATTTCAGCATTAATTCATAGAAATGAGATCAGTTTTCATTCGATGATTGATATTTTTTCCATAGTGAAATGTTCTGCCATATCGGTTTCATTTCATCGATAGACCTAAAAGTCGTTGTGCATAAAGCTGTACTAATTGTTATCGAAATGAGCATTTTGTTTGTTAATTTTGTTGTGTATTGTTTATAAAATGTTTCAATTTACCGTGAAAGAATAGTCTGCAACTAGGTGTGGGCATTTCTGGTTGGTTGGTCCTTATTTACGAGTAACTGCAAATGTTCACCTATTATAATGTTATATTACTATATTGATAACGTTGGGTAGGTAGTTGTTTTGTTGATTTCTCTTTTTCTGACATTATATTGGAGCTGTATTAAGAATAACAGCAAATTATTGGGAATTTTTACGTTGATAGTCTGATTTGAGAAATATAGGGCGCACAAACGAAGGAACGAGAATTTATGAATGCGGGCAACAGTTCACGCCGAAACGTTTATCTTGAAAGATTATTTCAAATCGTAGCGGATGCGGTATATAACGAATTCATTTTAACAACTTCAAGATAGATAATTGTATTCGATGATGATGGCGTCCATCGAAAAGAGGAAGACAGAGGTAAAAGAGGGGCAAGTTTTGTATAGGAGGAACTAATCTCTTCAGTACACATATAACTGAGTGCGTGAATGATTTAGACTGCAATCGTTGCAATCCGTTGTCATTTTTACGAATTTAAGCTTCAGCTATAACATCGTGGTTGTATTGCAGTTGAATACTACGTAGCCGTGCGCCGACTATTGGTGTTGCAAAAAATTAGCGTCTAGCAATAAATTTTCATTGAGGCTATTACGTTAGCTCATTTATCATGTCGGGTGCATTACGTTGACCAGCTGACGCATTGCACTGATGTGCTTCGAGAGGAGAGTTTCATCTGTAATAAAAAGAAAATGCAAATGAGGAGTCACTTCTACAAGACACAACGATCTCGTTTCATTGGCATATTGTTAACAAAATGTGCAGCCATAAGAATTTATTCGATTCAATTTATTCCTTTAAATACTAATCTATTTGTTGAGTGGTTTGACGAAATGATAAATTCATATGAAAGCATCTCTGTGAATTAAACAACACATATGTAAGTCCACGAAAATTTTACATAATTGTGATGGTGATTCGGAAAAGGGCAGCCAAAGATGAAACATTTCCTCTACGCGTTGGACGAGATGATCCAGTCTTATTGAGTTCAAGTAACCTATAAATTTCAACAAATAAATCATTGTTCACTGCTAATTAATTCTCGTTTTCCTCCAGCTTATTGAGTTCGATTCAGCTCTTTATCAGTCCTAGCCGATTTCCATGTCACAAAAAAATCCTTTTCTTTCTGATAACGATCTTCTTCGGTGATATGTTGATAACGTAACGTTTGATATGCGCGACTCTTATAAATTCACATTCAATGTATTGTCCCCTTCAAAATTGCTACTGCATGGAAATTTGTCTTTGTAGCATTTTTTTCGCTGATAGGGCAATCAGTCTACAACGAATCCACAATTTTTGTCATAAAATTTTCTCACGTACTTGAGAGCACCTTCGAAATTACTATTGATGGTGACGAAAAAGTTGTTTCAACAAGTGCACTTCAAGTTTTAATTAGTCCTAAGGTATCGCTGCTATTTCGAAGTTTATTGGATAGATTGCTTTTACGAATTTCATTTTATGTAAAATGCTGTTCGTTTTCTTATCTAAAAATTAGACTTTGAAAGAAGTCGATAATGATTTCGCTGCAAACATAGCGGTCGATTTTCGTTGCTTTTTTAATGCGAACTCGTGGCTAAACAGAACGCATTGCATCAAGTGCTTGGTCATGGATGAATTGTGCACTTATCGTTCGCGATGCTTTCCGACAATGTCTCAGGTTATATTTGCCGTAAAGATTAGTGGAATTCGAAGATGACATCTTTTGTTTTCTTTCAAGAATACATCGTTCTTTTTGCCACTGCAGCTTCGTCGAAGAATAGTGACTGCAAGGTAGAAAATTTTTACCTAAGACGTAATATTGTTGAATAAAATCTTACGCCAAATATGAGCTTTTCTTATTTATTGTATGTCCTATTTCATATTTTACACTGGGGTTAAGGCTGTAAAGAAACCAAAATTGCAAAATATAGGTGGAAAAATGATTCCCTTATTTGGTGCGACTAAATCCTATGCGTCTCTCCCCTCTCCCCATCCCCTGTGTAGTTGGCCTCTTCTATATTCTACAATTTTGTTCGGAAGTTGATATTGCGCACTTTCGATCAGCAATTTGCTTCCTGTCTGTTATGCCGCTGAAAATCATATCTTGACGTCCAATGACGAACGTAGTAAAGTATTTATTTCTTGCAGCAAGAATCCTCGTTTAAACAGTGTTTAATGGAATTCACTTCGAATTCCTTGTTTTTGCCATTATATTTTTGAACAATTGATAGCATATTTAACTAATGACAAAGATAATTCAGCAGTTCATATGTAAACGTAGTCAGCTACACTAGAAATTATGTCCTCAACCGCAGAAATCCAAAAATAACCCATTTTAATGTGAAAAAAAAAAACTTCTTGCAGGATTTTAGGATTTTAGAAAAAAGGGTCTTTCCTCCTGAATAAAGAATTTTTCGTCATTTCTAGTTTCTTTTCATCTCGAACTAATACGATATAAGTGTGATTTCGAAACGGAGTTGCTTGGAAGGCGTCGGCATCTAAAGTAACACAGACATGGCGATGTGTTCACACTTTTGTGAACAGCTGCTACAACAGAATATCCGTCATCTGTGCGCTATACAAGAGGGTGCATTCATTTTGGCACGAAAAAAGGTAGTGAGGGTGTTCTTATATACGATTTGTTGAAGAGCTTTACTACAACTAGGCATTGCACCACTTCGATTGCATTCCTTCGGAAGAGCTATATCTTTGCAGTTAACTAACAATATTTCCACCTATCCTTGCTGTTTGCTTTTACGAATATTTTTATTCCATTGCATTTTTCAGTGAGTTTTGCTTTATTCTTTGCAAATGCTTGTTGGACTCGCTGTTCGCCTGATACATCTATTTGTCTGTGTATTGAACGCTTCCAAACCGTAGTTCACAGAAGTCGTGGTTTTACGTATCTATAATTAGGAGATTGCCAACCACAGTTGAGAAAGGACAATAGTGTACTCGTAGTGCAAAATAACGTTTGATAATTTAAGCAATTTGATCGCTCGTATGGCTGTCTGCAAAAACTTTTTTCTACGATCAGGTTTGCTGCAAAAGATATGCGAAGTTTATGGCGTTTTCAAATGATTAAACCTTTTTTTCAACATCTCCGAAACTTTACTGTAGTGATTTCGTAAGGGTCTACAGTAGTTAGTGCAAACTCTGTCAGATTTCAAAGCCTTAACTTCAGTGGCATCCGAACTAGATCATCAGATACTTGTTCACTTTCAAAACTGTTCAGTTTCGACAATGCAGCGGTTCCCATGCTTCACCTGCAGAAGATCTCTAACTCATTTTTGCATATTTTCATCTGCATTTTCATCTCATTTTCATCTGCATTATGTTGTGTCGTGCATATGTGTATGCATGCCTACTTCTATCCAAGTATCTGACGATTTCAGTTCGGATGCCACTGAAGTTACCGCTTTGAAATCTGGCGGAGTTTCCACTAACTATTGTAGCCCCATACTTATGAAATCACTACAGTAAAGTTTCGGTGATGCTGAAAAAAAAGGTCTAAGCATTTGAAGACGCCATAAAGTTCGCGTATCTTTTGCAGCAGAAATGATCACAGAAAACGAGTTTTTGCAGACAGCCATACGAGCGATCAAATTGCTTAAATTATCAAACATTATTCTGCACAATTCTTTGAATGTCGATAGGTTATGAACGGTTTGTAAAACGTCATATTCGGCCTATTAGGTTATTTGAGGAATTTTTCGGCTGATTTTATGAGTGCCGTAAATTAACTGTTGTAAATTTTTGCATAATGTATGCGGATTTTTGCAATTTTTTAAACCTTCACTTCTTAGAATTCGAATGAGAGTTCAACGTGAATTGCATAGAAAGTAATTTGTGATTATATTCCACAATTTCCATGAGCAACATTTATTTATTTCATAAATTGGAGTATACAGCAAAATGGATGCGTATGGAGACGCCACTAAGTTGGTTTTTCCGTCTAATCACAAACGTATCTATGTAACGCTTACACATCATCACCAAAAGTTCCGGAGTTTCACCTCATTTAGAAGCTTAGATGTGGCCGACTTTTAAGTCTGTGATTGCAGTCCTCTCCTTCTGATATCGATGTATTTTTTTAATCGTATTTGAGTCTCGTTTTTTTTCCTTAGGTTTTTTCTAAATGTCTTAGCTTTATTCATTGTCAGCTTTTCCTTTTTTCTTTAAAAGTTTACTAATACATGGAATACCATCGTAAGATTTTGTGTATGCTCGCCTGTACGTGGGTATTGAATGCGTTTGTTTTTCCGATATTAATAATCGAAGTCTAACGAAATTAGAATTCTAAAATTTATTACGTCTACTAACACGTTAGCGTGACCGTCTATTTCCAACTTTGAAGCTGCTATATTAATCTCTGAAGAAATGCTCGAATGTTGTAGTAAAATTTAACAAATGCAGCTTTAACATTGTGTGATAAAATATATCGAAATGCTCTATCAAATGATACTAAAAACTTGCTTACAATCTGCTTTCGGCCTCTTTGCCTCTTTTGAATTTTTAGTTCAAACTATACACTAGAAAAATTTTCGTTCGCCAATTTCTATATGCGGTTGGTTTGTTTCGAATATGAATGTGCTGTTTACAAATCTCTCATTATTCGCCGACAGTTTGAAATGGATTGCTCCAGCAGAATATAGTTAGTTAACGATGAGCAATTTTTGGAGAAACGAATTTCCCCGCAACTCCTCTTGTCCGTTTTTCCTCCTGCGGATAAAATTAATAAGCTGACAGGGAAAAAAACTGAAAGTTTATAGCTTTTAAGCCTCCTCTACTTTTCTGAAAGTTGATTGGTATATCTAAACTGCCGAATGGTTGCAGAGTAGTATGTGCAGTGTGCTTTTCGGTGATTTTCATCTTGTGGGCATCAATCAGCAAGTTGACTCTCTTCACAGGTTGCTAGAAGATATTGCAGACCTTTGAATCTCCCATGTTGTGTCTTCAGTGAGGTCATTCCGCTTAACTTTTCATATATTTGTTTTGCTCATATGTTGAGTGCGATTTTTTTCTTTAGTAATTAGTATTCGTTTACTACTTCTAATCGTATATTCGTTATAGGGTTTTTATTAAAATTTCGGCACCTCTATTGCCATGTATCATGCTCTCGATGGGTTGCTATGAGTCATCACCAAGAGAATCATTGCATATTGACATACTTTTAATGGAAATTAATAGTTTTTAGCACTGTAAAGGTGTGAATCTTCCACTAGTGAAGGCGAAGTTTGAGACGCCATCAACTGTATGTCGCTTTTCAGCCCATATTTCTATGTCGAAAGGTTTGCTTCCAAACTCGCAGTCTAGATATCCGTGAAAGCGAACTTTTTTCTATGAACTCCGCAATTTTTTGCACTTTATTGGTTGGCTGTTCACAGATTTAATCTCTAGTTATGGGGTTATTAACCAGTAATTTCTGTCACTGATCTACTGCCATGGCAATCGCATCGTCTATTCCCATTTCGCATCATTTTGCTGCCGCCGCAACTACAATGTTTTTTTGCATGCAACCGAATTATATCCATTTAAAATGTGAGCTATTTCTTGGCGTTTCAAATACAAGTCTTATCATACGAATACATTTGTTCCTTTAATTTTTTTTAATACTTTAGTTTAAATTTCAGGTCGTCATTTACTATTCCGTTCATTGATCCTATAAATGAAACAAGCGACGAGCAGGTTATTGGCGTATGTGAGCATCGAAATATGTACTTGAAGATGGGCGTAGCCGACAAACATTTTATTGCACCAAACATCCAAATTTGTGCATTCGAATATATTTCTCTTTGTATGATTTCTACACAACGTCATTCTTTTCAACGTTTGCCAATAATCATTGCGCAAAGATCACTCTCAATATTGTTTAACTTTGGAGTGTAAAATCGTTGGCATTTACGACGTACATCAACGATACCATATTCCAATTTTGATGCAAAATTGTTTTTATTATCCTGTTCTACTGCCTCATTTCCGTACCCTCTTCGCCTATTCCCTTTCTCCCCGCTTCCCTCCCACCTCCCCGTCACCTTACGTTATAATTTCCTTGTTTTAATCTCTGTAATTTCATTGAGAGAAGATATGCCTTTTTTGGCATAGAATTTGTGAGGAACATGAAATGACAACCTTGTTATCACCACACGTTAAAGGCAACTCTTTTGTATTCGTAACGATTGTACTATGTTGGTGATTTTTACAGAAGCTTTGATTGTTGTGCAAAATATTCTCAGTATTTAGACACCAGTTTTCCTTGTCATTTTTATGGATTCTAGATTAGCATGGTGGCGAATCGGTTGCGTCAGCTGTCACATCCTCCCCTCTCATCTTTCAGAAATATTTCCATCATTTCGAAACGGCAACTGCAGCAATCCATGGCTGTATGTGGCTGAACGCTACCTGCATTGAGGCTTTAACAAAATCGGCAATCCATTTATTATGTAAATGGAAGTTTTCAGCAGTAAGCCACAACGAAAGGATAAATAATCTTTGTTTAAAAGTGAAGGTTCCTCTTGTTTCATGTAAGCACGAAGAGCTGCAAAGAAGTGTCCAGAATCACTCACTTGGAAGCGCCGAATTTTTCGTTCTTTTTCACCACCTGTCGCAATTTTCAGTATCGTTATCACTGAAATTTTGGCAGAAACCAATCGACAATTGCTGTTATTTCAAATTCTGAACTGCCGCTAATAATTCCACCTCCCACAAGTTTCCATTTTCACATTCTTCGCATTGCGTATTGTTAACATATTCCAGTAAGGTGGAGTATGGGCTATTTCCACTCTTTAGGCTTTAATTATATGCGAAGAGAGACGGATGTCGTCGTCGAGGGAATGGAAATGCAAGCAGAAGTGTTGTTGATTTTCACGAAAACCAACCACTGAAAGTCTGGGGCATAAACAAACCAAGTCTTCCACCCATTATCTTGCGGAAGCTGGCGATGAGTCTGGGGCACTCTCGTTCGCACATGAGCCACACTCACGGCAAAGTAAACACATAAACACATCACCAAGCACTAAAATAATACTTCACCAGTTCAAGTAACTGTGCGTATAGTTGTGTTAATCCAATTACGTTTGCATTCGTTAGTGCACTGTTATCGTGTCTAATCGCTATTCGTATAGCATTTGTTTGAGTGGAGATCTTTGTGGCATTTTTAAGTGATCTTCGACTTCTAAAACAAAAGTCCAAGCGCGCCTGATGAAGAAGAATAGGACAAATTAAAGAGGTGCCAATGAATGGTGCCATTCCAATGTGCGAGTCAGAATTTGCTAACAATTTCAAATGTAGGGCCAATAAGGTCTATGTTTCTGGAGTGTTTTTAACGGAATGTAACGAAATGATTACCGCTTATAGGATATCCTCGCTGTTTTTTTTCATCAAAGGATTTCTTCTGCCGGCGTTTTTTAATGCCTCTAATGAGCACCTTATTCGATTACATGATTGGTTGTATAGCGAACTATTTCGATGACTTAACTAATGCGTTTTGTGAAAAAATCTGATGTTGCTTTGTAATAAACCGAATATTTTTAGCTAATAATTCTAATAATTTTTCGATCTTTATTGATGCATTCGCGAGGAGTTCTCATATGCAGCAGTTACTTATCGTCAACATATGTTGTCTAAAAATGAACACATTTCCAACCGTTCATCTCATCAACCATTTCTTTACTCATCTCAGCCTTCAGAAAAGAAAAAAATCTGTTGACTTTTATGCTCTCTTTGAGGGATTATTTTCGAGTTTCGACTCTGCAAATATTTTGGCATTGCTTTCTCCAGAAATTGTCCATCTTTTTTCCTATTGTTTTTTCTTTGCACTGTAGCTGCACCAGACGATAGCGATTTTTTCGTACCAACTGTTCAACTGTTCAAGATTTGGCTAATTTATTGAGCAGAAAAAAGTCACTGCTAAAGCGGCCATAACGAGTCGGTTTTTGCGTTGCACATTTCACTTCTCAATTTGCTTACTCACCGTTTATAGCAGTTTTGATATCGGTGGGTGGGTTCTTCTTTTTTATCGCATATGCAATTCGAAAGGAGCAGCTTGAAGAGGTGAAAATGCTTAAAGTGAGGTAATAATGATAGCGGAGCATCATTTTCATACTTCCTTTCTCGTTATTCACAATATAGGTCGCATTTGCGTTAGCGTTTGTCGACCTTTCAAAATCTCAGAGATGTTTCCTTTGTATTGCTATAGTAAACTACTGTGGTATTTGTTTTAGCAATGAACTTTAAATTATTGAAAGATTTTTCAGTCTTCGAATTTTCTTCCGAAAACATTTCCATCGATGGAAAATTTTTGGACGACTTTATTTTCTAGTCCAGTACCAGCCATTTCTAATTAAAGATGATCCAGTTGCGCATCCAAATGCATCTACGTAGACGATTTGTAATGGCGTTATATCTGCTTATAAAATACTGCTAATTTTACTCATCGAATATAACACCCATCGCTTACTTCTTCATCCACTGTTCCTTCGCTATCTGTATTTGTGAAGAGTATATTGAAAATTGGATTTGTTCATTTTTGAACGGCATATCGCTGAGCTTCATTTTTTGCGCTGTTAGACCCATTCTTTTATGTGCCACTTTATTTAACATATGAAATAATTTAGCAAAATAATTACCATATTACAATAGAAGATCAACAGTGACCGCCTTATCTCATTTGTGAATATAACGAGCTCAAGGACGAAAAAGATTCGTTATGCATTAAAAATTTTATCCCCCAACCTTCCTGTCCTGGATAGCGCTATAGGTCAACTATTCTTTTGTCAAACAATTGTTCAGCTATCGCTTATCGAAAATCATTTTATTGCTTTCCATATTCGTTTTGAATAAGCAATAACCAGGATTGCGTATTCAAAACGATGTTTTGTGACGAGTGGTTGTCCCAGTTAGTGAGAGCACACAGATCCTCGTGTCATTGGGCAGGAAGTGACTGAAATAACTCTATTGCCTTTACCCACTCTCTTTTCTAGATAACGTTGCGTTGGCGAGAAATGTCACATTTCCCGACTTTTCCTTATCCGGTAAACTTCATGGTTTCTCATGCCACAACGTCGATTACAAAATGCCCATCATGACATTCAGCCATAAGTCTCTTTAAAAGATTTTTGGATGGTTTTCTGAGTGCATTAAATTCTGGTGCAGAAGTTGGATGTATTGAGTAAATCAAGTAATAAAGTTCGCATCACGTTATTCATTAATTCTTCGTTAGCTTTTTGTAGATTTGTCGCAATTCGGTTATGTTACCATTGCTTTTAAGTTTTCAGAGATCTCATTTCTTAAACGATACGCCCCCTAGGAGGACAACTAAATTCCTCTTCATAAAGGAGAATTTCAACGATGTAACGCTAAACTTCCAGAAATTTTTTTTCATTCTTCGAGAAGTTGAAAGTTTCTCAGAGCTTTAGAGAGCTGAAAATTCTTTCCGTTCGACGATTGTGCTTTTCTATGCAATTTTTCCTCCTTCTTTTCAATGAGGATCACATTTTCCGTTTCGTCTGATCATCGCTCCCGACATAATACGTTTCTCATTTGTCGTGAATGTATCGATTTTGCCTAATGAACGTAGTTTCTGATGATGTGAGAATTTTTGCATAGAAATCGTAAGTAAAAATTTTTAGTTGCGGTTGGTACGAGCAAGAGTGCTTATTGTTAGTCGTTGTCGATGCATTAAGTCTGCATTCTCGCCGGGCGTTCCTGCAGAGGGTAATTTCGAGTTTCTGAAGGATTGTCTTGAGCCGTCACTTTTCCTCGACGCCGCTCTCTACCGACAGTCATCGTTCGCTACTCCAAGGTTGCCATCGGCGCCAACCCGCCAAACTCCTCCCCGACTATGTCACAGCCGCACAGGTACGTCACCATCATCAAATAACTTAAGTGCATGATTACAGTCCATTTCCAACATTATCATTACACACGACGTCGTGATTCAGGAGTGAAGTGATTCAGGACTGCAGCTAATCAAATCCTTATGTAGGTGTCATTAGACATATGTTTACGCACGCTGCTTTATCTTGGTTACAGATTTTCCGGAATGGGTGGTATTGGTTACTGTCTCTCTAATCTGTTACTTACCATGTAGCAAGAGTTCCTGCTAACACTGACTGGACCAAGTGGTTGCTCATATGTGATAATCATGCTATACGGAAACGGAAACCGAGCCGCATCTTTTATTCACAACTTTCGGTATGTTGTAATGGAATCACATGACTCCAAAAAGCTTGCAAAAATGCTTTCGTATCAGTGGAAGTCGGAAAGTTCCATTTTCCTGTTCCTGGATCAAGTTCCGGTGATTGTAGACCCATCCGCCATTCTTTCGAAGAAGCATTTGTTGCTGGTGATTTCAGAGCTGATTACCTCGCCGGTTTGCAAATAGACTACAAAAAAGTGGTCGCAGCCACTTTCGTTTCAAACTGAAGGAATCTGGGGTTAAAGCGAGCAATGCTCAAATAACAAATTTGTTAACGTTGCTTTGATGCCGCTCCGAATTCGAGCACCATAAGACTGCTTTAGGACTATTATAAAGATAGAGTGCTGTCAAGCAGCTTAGGTTTATCTGAACTCGTAACACGGTTTCTTGAATAGATTTTGCAGAAGCGAAACGCCTCAGCACATCTGCAGAAAGCCCACTGATAATTAAAGCTGCTGTTCTTCTCACAAGCGTTCTTAAAATTTACTTATTTTATAGGTTTCCAAATCATCCATGCAGGACAAGATGTTCATCACCTTTCTGTCAACTGCTTTTCGCTATAGTCGCATTTTTATCGATTTGTCGGCGTACATCCGGCCAGCCTGCCGAACAAACACCATCCGTAGACCCAAATCATTACATCCCAGGTAAGCGATCTTTTTCAAATGACCGTGTGATTTGATATTCTCTGCGAAAGAGTTTTTTGATCAGCAGCAAAAAATCGGCCGTTGAAATGACGTTCTTCGAGCGGTATGAGAGAATGAATACATAAGTTTTTTTAGAATGAAACCTCGATTTAACGCTTCCTCAAAAGCATTTCTTACCTACAGTCTCAGAAAACTATGTAAGGATTTGGCAAATGTTTTCAACGCTAAAGGTGAAGTTCTATCCCAGAAACTTTATGCACATTCGATTGTTATCGGCATTTGTGCGGAACACGAAATTTATCCACTATACATAACTGACCTTACTTGGGCTATCATAACTTTAATATGCGTCTAGCTCACACATGGTCAGGTTAGGGTCACTGAACTGATTGAAAGCCCATTTTATCTTCAAATGGCCTTTTTTATACGGCCTCATCAAAGCAAGCATAACATCGATTTCAATAACACAATAAAGTATCCTAAAATAAGAAAATTGCTAATCTAAATAACTCATAAAAGTAATATATATCAAAAGAACATCTGTAATAATCGTCTGCCAACATTTAGTGTTTTTTTTCATCATCAGCAAATCGAAAATTAGAATCTGTCATTTTATAAAGCAATAAAAAGGGCGAGGTCACATCATTTGGCGTGTGAATTTTTTCGTTTTAGAGAAGGCGAATCATAACGTCGTTCACGATTATCCATAACAAAAAAGAGAAATACTCCTCGAAATGTACACAGGAAACGATGAGCTGCAATTTCGATATATTTTCATGGCAAAGTTTATTGAAAAACTCATTCTTTCTTACATATAAATCGCTTCTAATTCTCGACTTAATACTATTGTTGGTTATTGAATTTTATGGTAATTTTGAAGTGTTACGAGAATGTTCGCATATATCTGGGCTTTCCTCGTATATGTCGTTGAATTATTTCAATCGTGTTTGAAAATTCGGCTGAAAGAAATTCGTGTGAACTTTTTTCCACCTAAGCTTTTTATATAACTTATGTACTTTATTTATTGTTTGAGGGGAAAAGTTGTTCGGAACATGAACGACTTGCAATTGTTTTATACGAAACGTCAACAAAATAATACCAAAGTGAAAAGACAATCATAGAAGCTGTGAAAACTCTTAGAGAAAATAAGTGCGACCGAATCGACAGAAGAGCATTCTTCTGCTGATTGTGGATCCTGGCAGTACCTAACAAAAAAAATGGATCCTATCTTCCAAAAAATCCGAGAATTTCCAACATAAATTGCACCAAAATGAAAGTGTTTCCAATAAAATACTAATAAAAAGCATTTCTGAGATTTATTAATATTGGGTCACTCAAGAACAGCGTGATTGTTGCTGTCAGGAAAAAAAATAAAACTCGGTATTTGTTTTTATGTAAGATGAGGCTTTTTGTTGCCGTTTCTGAGAGTTGTTTTAGTAAATTCATCACAGAAAGGAAATTAAACTATATAAGCTAATTTGATTAATTACTCTATGGAAGAGTCTCAACGAAACAACGGATCTACAGTTATTAGAAACATCATCGGTTCAACGGTCACCTGAATGGTCTGCAACTTCTTCAACGTTTTCTGAAATCAGAAAAATATGAGGAAGGCAGAAAAAAAAACATTTTCAAGTATCGAACAAGGTCATTCATATGTTTTCAACCACTATCCGCACGTGATCATCTTGTTATGCATATATTTTGTACGCATTCCAAACCTATATCACAGATGTCATCGGTTTGTGCAAAATTAGCCTATATTAAGCAAAAAATCCTAGAAGTGGGCACCTGAAATCGTTCGGAAGAAGAGATAAATTTTCTTGGAGTGCAATGCTCATTAAATAATTGAAGAATGAGAAGCTTCTTCCCGAAATTCGATACATCCGGTCGTTTGATAGGTGCAACGACAAATGCAACAATTATTTGCAGTGAATATCGCCAATAGTTCTACTTTATTTTGGAAATTTCTTCACAACTAATAACATTGCTTTCACGAAAAAAAAATCGAAGACTATAAATTCTCATTGCACCTATTTAGTAAACGAGCAATGCACAAAACTTTATTACAGCCATAATTTTTGCATCAGTAATGTAGAAATTAAATTCAAAACACTTAGTCCATCACTGATAGCGAAATCAGTAGAAAAGGAACTGAAATTGGTACTTATAGAAAGACTGGCACGACTGTCGTTAATATGTAGAAATCGAGCACGCTTAATGGACCTTGTTTTTCAACGAATAGGCATTTTCTTTTCGTCTGTAAGCTGAGCCAACAATCGCAACATATTCATGATGCTTTAAAGTGCCAAAAGAATTGAGTGAAAACGGAGGGTCTGTGGAACATTCTGTCCTGCTTGTTGTATTTGGCTCTTGAAAAAGTCATACTGCTTGACGTATTCTAAAATCTAACTATGTAGTGAGATTTTTTTGCTAAATATGCCAGCCGGGAATTTTTCGCAGCGTTAAACATCATCAGGATTACCCACCTAGGTGCATATTTGATTTTTTGTTGAACTCAGTGTGCAGATAAGTGGATAATTAATACAGCTAATCATATACAAAAACTGATAGGTGTAATTATTGTTCAAATATACATAAAAATTGGCATAGACCTTCCATCGATATCGAGCTCGCTGTAGATAGTCGTGTTCGAAAAGCGTTGCAAAAGTTTTGCGAAAAGTTTGCACTGGGGATGTTCGATGCTATTAAAACATGAATAAATTAGTGCGATTTCGAATATTTTTATACATTAATGGCTTCTTAGTTCATCGAGGTGACAGCAAAAACACATCTCACAAAAAACCTACATTTTAAGTATTCTTGCAGAGACATGCACCTCCTCCGGCATGATGTGGTTTGCATTTTCTTCAAAGCCTAGACGATTTCGAGATCTGGTTTTCAATTTCAGCAGCGGTACTCACCCTAACATATTCACTTCGTACTCAATGCCTTAATTAAAGCTTCGTAAAAGTGTAAAACAGCTGCATTGCACAGGCTTTATCTCAATGACTTTATTTTCTCTCCTAAGTGAGTGTGACTGATGTCTTGATATGTATACAAAGGAGTTTTTCCCTTGGTGCAAGTGTTACAGCAAGTTGAGGCTTGAAGAATGTCGGCGTGTCATTTCAGCGATCGGCTTGTGATAAAGACCCGTTTTATGTGGTCAGATGATGCAGTTGGCAACTAATAACGACGTGATAATGGGAAACCAAAGAAAAAGGGAAGGGCGGGAGGGAGCAAAATTAATTGTGGATTGCTTCTGTGAGCATTAATAATTGTCATGAGGTAAAAAAATACCATTGAAATCCATTACTGAAGTCTTCTTCGAATCGAAGATCGAATTGAATTCAAATGCAATTTTCGAGCAGAGTGAAAACTTGAAGGGAAAATTTCCTCATTAGGCAAACGTTTCAAAAATTTGCAATGCAAAAATACCTGTTAAAGGGCAGAAGCTTGTTGCATATACATTTAAACATTCAAATTTAAAAAATTTCCCATTGAAATCATCCTTGATGTTTCCTTTCTCTCTCTTTTTTGCTCGGTCCTTTCCTTCCTGTTTTTCCTTTGATTCTCTACCCTTCTCACTCCATAAAAATTGTGCGTGCATGAATTCTTCCATCTTTTTGAGAGGCTAATCAGCCCTCAAGAAATCGCATTTCTAACATGCGTTTTTCAGGGAATAATCCTTGCTATGACGATACGGGCCTACCTCAACGATGTGTGCCTGACTTCATAAATGCGGCCTTCAATCTACAGGTTGAAGTTACAAATACGTGCGGTGTCGATGGACCGACAAGGTTTGTTCTTCGTTTATGTAGTCTTTAAACAAATTTTTGCTATTTCAACGATATCACGTTCAAACATATATCCTTGCCTAAAAGATCATTTGTTCTTTTCCGAAATTACTCCATTATTAAAAATTTGTTGCATCACACGATATAGTAAGCCATCGGTATCAGTTATGCAACGTTTGATTTGCTGACCCGAATGAACGGTGTTTCTGCAGTGAAAGTAGCGCTGACCTATAGGAATGCCATTTCGCGGTAGTTGTTCACCTGATCATTAAGTATCACATTGAAATGAAGCACTTCAAAAGATCCTCTCGGCTTTTCCTTGCGGATCGCTGAGACCTTAATCATGCATGCATTACAATTTTTTCAGACCTATATTTTATTAAATCTTCCGCTTGTTTAATTGTTTTCTTTTGTGTATATTCCATCTGGTCGCTCCCTTTTGAGCAAATAAATGTTTTAGCGATCATGTTCTTTGTTTATTCGCCATTGTTTTATTCGGATAAACTTTAGGGTACTAATTTCTACTATTTATTATAATTGAAGAAACGTTAATGAAAGGATTTATTCATGTTAAAGATGATTTATTCCACCTATTTTCTAGTTTTTTTTTTATCCTGTTGTATTTCAATCAGCAGATATAAATACTTCCAAATGAACTGGACAATTAAGCGTAATTCGATTATATGATGCTGATTAACTGCTCCATATTTACCGTTGTCTCTTTGGGACATTGTCGAGTGCTCAAATGAAGTTTCATGGAAAAAATTTCATTTGTTCGCACAATTGAGTCAAAGTTAATTTATTTTTGAACAATAAGAAGGGCTGCTTTTCTATCGCCAATAAAAAATTGCTCTCATTATTCATTTTATTTAGTTACAGTTGTTTCTAGCAGAACGATCCAAAATTCGCTTCATACGATGAAGCAACGAGAAACGACCTTACTGCCTTCTTAAATTTCTCCTGCAAGAGATGCCAAATTGAGGGTGATTTTGAATTATATAGTACCTTTCCACCCGCTACCTTCCCATCTGTCGAAGTTTTCGTGTGCAGAAAAAAGTTATACATCATCTTTGCTAAAATCTTGCTGTGTGATATGCTGATCGATGGAAGTACGCTTGATAAAAGATTCTTAGTGCGATTGCTAATTTACTCATCATTTTTTGCATTGTTGCTCCTAAGTGATAACTTTGTTGTTTTCAGTTTCTGTGTTCAATCAGGTCATAGCGGTATTCGGAAAGTGTGTGATATCTGCGACAACAGAGTTCCTGTGAGTGTTTTCTTCTCTCCTTTTGTTTTCGAAGAAATCGTTCTTGCACAATCTCTTCATAGGTATTTCTCCTCCTCATAACTGCTGTTCCTTCTCACTGAAAAGCGACTAAATCGTTGTCGTCATATATTTATTTCTTGCTGAAGTGGATTATGCTTAGTGCCACAAATGTAAATTGCGTTTAGCGTTGGTGCCACTTCTCTTTTCCATGAAAATATCGTAAAAATTTATTATTAAAAACGCAAATATTTTTATTTTTTAGCATAGAAACGAATCATAAAAAGAAGTTATTCTCACTGAATGTTTCTCATCGCCTTTTGTTTTAAATATACAATCGATGAATGTTGAGGAGAGTACTTATTTTGAGGCCTATGCACATCCGCCAGCATATTTGACCGATTTCAATAATGCGAACAATGAGACATGGTGGCAGTCGGAAACAATGAATGAGGGAATGCAATATCCGAATTCAGTAAATCTTACATTGCGATTGGGCAAAACATTCGATATCACATATGTACGACTGAAATTCATCAGCCCTCGTCCAGAAAGTTTCGCTATTTATAAGAAAACTCATTCAGAGGACGATTGGATTCCATGGCAATACTATAGGTGCGTTGTGATATTACAAACTGGAGTTTCCATTAATAGTGCTTAAATTATATTCGTTTGATTTTTAAGTGGATAAAATGCCCTTATCAAATGCGATACGCTTATCGGGCATATTGTGTATTTGGATAAATGAGATCTAGGCAGAAAATAATAGTGAGTGAAAGTTAAGCTGAGGGAGGCTCGATGAACGAGCATTCGTTCGCCAAACGAAAGCTCAAGAGCTCGCTTCTTTGTGAACGAAGTTTTCGTTATTTACTGAACTGTGTGAATTACTCTTCATCTTTTTTTATAGTTTGTGAATGATGAGTAGTTTTTGTAAAATATCATCAGTATTTATGCATTTTATATGGCTGATTTTTCTGCTCTCTAGGAAATATAACACTCAGCAATGATGCAAGTATCAGAGATGTTCACCTCATTCTTAAGCATTTTTGTAGACGTGTATATTTCTCATGTTAAAAACATCTACAAAAGATGCAGTTTATATGAAAATAATTGATGAATATAGTAACACTCATTGTCTGAAGAAACGTCGTGAACTTCAGAATTTTTCAAGAAGACAAGATAGTAACGGTTAAAACCAGCTTTTAATTTATAAAGCTAACCTGCTTGGCAAAGAAATTCCTTTTTATCAAACATAATGCATTTAATGAAGGCTTCTTTCCCTTTTATTGCGATTATGCCATGGGTTAACTCTCATTTTTATCCGAATGGTTTTTTATGTCCGGCATATGAAATAATTACGCATCTCCACCGTAGGGTTTAGGAGAGGGGGAAGGAGGGACGGTTATTATTGAACAGAGTGAATGACCTATCTTAGACTGCGCAATATAGGTCAGCTTCAAAGAGGTGAGGCAGTATAATCGAAATCAGTAGTGTGTCATGTTTTTCGTTCTCAGTCTTGCATCATTATGTCACCATTCATTAAATCAAAATCGTTTTTAGTGGTTCATGTCGTTCGACATACGGTTTGCCTGATAAGGCCCCAATTCTGCCTGGCAATGAGGCAGTTGCACAATGTACGCGTGAGTTCTCGGATATATCTCCACTTACTGGCGGAAATATTGCCTTTTCGACACTCGAAGGACGGCCAAGTAGCCATAATTTCGAGGAGAGTGAGGTGTTGCAGGTGAACGCCTTTTTGTCGTCATTCTGTTCATAGTTATCGGATGTTGTTTTTTGTGTTACAATGTCATATCCTCTGCATTAATTGTTCTTCATCTGGTAGTTTCCAATGTGATCCTCACGTAGTAAATCGTTGATTTCTTTTATTGAGGCTCTGATAAAACAGACCATTGTTATCGTTTCATGCATTAACATTATTGGTCGATTCTATCAGTTGCGGCACATTTCCTTTCGTAGTGGGGATGAGGTGAACGTTCCGGGCCCAATGTGCATTGAAATTCATAAGTTGTTAATCCAATGAAGAGGCATTGTTTCTGTGCAAGGCATCCACTTATCATCGTTTTGAAGGATTGGGTGACCGCCTCGGAGATTAAAATTGTTCTCAACCGAATGAACAGTTTCGGTGATGAAGTGTTCCGCGATCCGAAGGTCTTACGATCCTACTACTATGCTATTTCAGATTTTGCTGTCGGTGGGCGGTATGTTTGCTTTTATATTTACATCGGCATTTGCATATGAGGCGACCCCCATTTATATCAATTTTTATATGTTTTGATCGAAGGAATGCTTGTCTCAGTTTGAGATGTTACTCGAGCTAGCCGAACAGTTTCCAAATTTCAGCAATGCGGGCTAAAATGTTGTTAATTCACCGTTATTAAAATATGTGCTCCTATCAGTGAGGGGTGTCATCACCAGTAAATATTCAAAAGCTGTGGTTTCAGTAATTGTTTCTTGTTTTGGATTTTCAAATCGAAATTTCGTCGCTAAAAAGCTCCAGTTTGATGATCGCTGAAATAGAAGAATGTTGCCTAATTTTTCTTTGTCTGTCGCTTTCTTCGAAGGAATTTTTGACGTGCTGAGTATGTCACGTGTATAAACTAATGATTCGCAAATTTTGCAATATTTTGCAATAAATTTTGCAGATCCAAAAAGTCCCCATATTGAGTTCTCTGGAGGTTTAATTCGTTCACCTACTCCTTGATTCCTGGTGATCATCATTCGAATATTTAAAAAACACTTTTTTCTTACATAAGTATATGAATGTTGCAAGTATATGCTCTCTATGCTTATTCATTAATTTAAATTTCCACCTACGTATAAACAGTATCGATGGTCACTACTTTGAGTGCGTTCATTTGATAAAGCAGTGGGGACAGTTGTCTATGATGAATTTATTGAGGTGCAAATGCAACGGCCATGCAAGTGAATGCGTGAAATCCACCGGTGACGGAGAGGATCGTCTAGTGTGCCGTTGTGAGCACAACACTATGGGCGCTGACTGTGATCAGTGCTTGCCGTTCTACAACGATCGACCGTGGAGAGCTGGCACTGCGAATGAGGCTAATGAATGCATTGGTTTGCATGACGTTTTTTTTTATTTACTGGAACTTCTTCTGTTATAACCGTGGTAGCGAGCATCAGGAATGTGGGCGTGGACATGGTTATGGTTTATGATTTATTATAGAAAGTTAAAACAAACGGCTGTATTTGTTCTGAAGAAATGGTCTTAATAAGTCTCTTTCGTCACTCCCGTTACAGTGAGCAGATCCGGAGGTGACTGGTGCTCGAAAGCTGTCTTGTTTTACAACATCTACAAATTCTCTACCGTATTTGTTAATTTAGATTTCTCTAAAGGGTTTTAGCACGGAACTCATTTATATAGTTAACGACATCTGGGCGGTATTTCGTGTCAAACAAGAAACGTTGGGAGGGAAGGAGAGGGGATAAGTCGAGGAAGTTACTCGATGTTAAGCGCATCAGTGATATCTTTTCAGCAGAAATGGGCTCTAAAAAGGTGAATGTGGTGAAAAAAAGCGATGAAGCAAACTCCGTTAGGGGTGAAGAGCAAGTGCAGAGCTGAAAACTATATAGGAATTAATGCGTTTGACCATTTTCATGCATCTGGAAACCTTTTGCAGCGTGTAACTGCAGTCGTTTGTCGAATCGTTGTTACTATGACCATGACCTATTTGAGAGGACCGGAAGTGGAGGTCATTGTGTGGATTGTGCTGGCAACACGCAGGTGCGCTGATGAAGTTATCGTTCATGTTGTACTACTTAACGTCTTTATCGTTTTCATTGTCGCTCAGTACTTTCTATGCTTCTCCATCCGCTCATGACAATGAAAAATTTCGCAGAAACTGTTGTATTTAATATGAGATAGTTGTAGGCACATTCGATGTAAGTTTCGCTATTTCTCATTCCTTACAATAATTCAGCTGAAATTATTTTTATAGTGTTTATAGTGTCGATTTCAGTTTTATGTTTTCTGAATTATGCAACCATTTGTTTCCTCGTTACTCATTACCTTTCAGTGAGTCGCATTATCGCTGAATTCTGTGATTAGGAAAGTGACTGCTAGATATTTGATGCTGATACTTTCCTATTTATTTTTGTAATGCCGCTGCTCTTTACTCTATTTGAATAATATCGAAAAAATGAAGTAAAGTTCCGAAAAAAGAATTCGGATTCGAGATTCTTATTAAACGGATCTTTCTCTAATCGCTTTTTTGCGATGCAATTCAATTATGATCAGACTTCAAACAATGCTGCTTATTAGTCCGGACGTTCCATTTTAATTTTTTAATGACATAATACTAGAATTGAGGCATGAAAATTTTAATCTCAGAATTCCACCATTCTCAACGACTGTCAATGAGCATCATCTCAGGGGATTACGTAAGCCATTTCAAGATGGCTTTCTTGCCTCTTAATTTATATATCATAGAAGTGTTTTAAGGGTGCCCATTGTGAAGAATGTGCTCCAAATAACTGGAGACGTCCTGGTGAACACTACTGTGTGCCATGTCGTTGCAACGAGGTGGGATCGCTGAGCATGCAATGTGACGAGAGTGGGCAATGTCCGTGCAAACCAGGAGTGGATGGACAATTCTGTGATCGGTGTAAAAATGGATTCTACGAGTTCTCCAAGACGGGTTGCAAGTAAGTCATATGACGATCCTTTTCACTTACGCATTGTTTTTCTGTATTGTTTTTAAATTCTCGTTCCGACCATTATTATTGCTTTAGGAGCATTTCACCACCCAAACTTCTTATTCGATATGCACTCCTCAAAGCCACAATTAAGTATTTGCTCGAATTTCATACTATTGGCTTCCTGTTAATGTACTTTCATAGACTGACATATGCTAAACGCATTGTAGTGTATCATTTTTACGTCCATGTATTTTATTTGTTATCTGTGCGCTAAGACTATTTGGAAGCCATTGATGCAATAATTGTGAATCTTGATTAAATTTAGTTCGCTTTATATAATAATCCCGACATCATCTTTCACGCTGACCAATTATCCCAGAAAAAAATTAGTTGTCTGACGGTGGCGTACATTTTATGCAAGCTGACCCAAAAAATATTTTCTCTAGACGATTGGAGCGAACGCTCGAATCATTCGTATTGAGGAGGTATTGTTCGGCATATTCTGTTGTTTCTTGATAATTTATAAAATTAGTTGATGAGGTGCGTGGAATCTACAAGGGTACATCATGAATGTCAGTGATGAAAGGAGCTAAGGGCATGAACAACAAGTTAGCTGGTTTTAAGGGACTGTCAGTGTGAGGTGGCTGGTTCGTTCAACAATGAACCAAGATGCAACTCACAGTCGGGTGATTGTGCGTGTAAGTTGAACGTAGAAGGTCGTCAGTGTAACAAATGTAAGCCTGGCTATTTCGATCTTTCGCCTGATAATCGTTTCGGCTGTACTCCATGCTTTTGTTATGGTCATTCGTCGATTTGCACCACAGCCGATGGATACTACGCAATGAATGTGTCGAGCGATTTCATTAGCGGTATTTTTTTTTAATAATAAATATTTTTCGTGGTGTCCCGATGAAATGATACATGTAGTAAGTACAGAAAGATGAGATTTGAGTTGCGTTGTAGAACCTTTTATTGAGTGGATCGGTTCACCAGCAAAAATTTAGCACGTTTTGATGGCGTTTTTATTGGAACCTTTTGTACTGAACATTTTAGTGATGTTCTTGACTATAAGGGATTCGAGATATTCGCATGCTAATACAACTTGTGATAATTTACAGTCGTGTGAGATGATCACAGCATTTGTGCGAAACAAAATATCCACATATTCCTGTGGAATATTTCTTGATGAAGCTAATCTCGAGTTAGCAGCTGCAAAGTATTGCATAAAAGAGAAATGACTTCAGGTAAAGAGAAATGGACAGCAATGTCTCATCGTGGACCTCAAGATACACAGTGGGCGGAAGTGGATAAAGCGGTAGCGGTTTCCGATGTAGATGGAACACCGGTGTATTTCATTGCACCACAACAATTCACTGGTGATCAACGCTCCTCATACAATCAAGATCTCTGGTTCACGCTAAGAGTGCAACAAGGGCAAGTGCAACCAAGTGCAAGGTAGTCTCGCTTGCAGACTTCCTTACCCAAGTTTTATCTAAAGAAATTATTGCTGCAAGATTGTTCATATTGAAGTGATTTAAATTTGAGTGAGTCTTTTCGAAATGTGCATCTTATCTTATCAGCAAATAATTAATATTGTTACAATATCATTCATAATAGAAAATGATCGGTTACTTCGTATTATTTTATACATTTGATCAGAACATTTGGAATAATTTCATTATTTGTGCGATGGAAACGCATCAAATTTTACACTGAATTTTCTCTCTTATCAGTTAAATACTACAAATTCTTATCATTTATGATAGTTTATTAACTATTTAGTTCGATAAACTCTTTCAACTCGTTTCAGCAAAACAGAAATCATCATTATGTTAGGTTGTAAGGAAAAGATGAACAGAAGGACTTTTGTCGATGCAGTATCCCGTAAATGTGGGAGTCTTCATTTCTATTTTTACTGCTTCACCTTTTGCCGAGATTAAAAGCGTCTTGAACTTTTCTAATCGTTGTGCAAGATCAGTTGTCATTTATTTATTCATTTTTCCGAATTTCCTAGGAGGTCGTCCTGTCGGTATGAAAAATCTGCTGTTTGGCATGTAAATGAAGCAATAAGTAATGAGCACATGGAATAGGACGTTCAACTTTCATGCATTTAGGCAGTTAATGGATATGTTGACAGAGCGAAGTTATGAGCTCATTAATTGGGATTACTGATTTATTCCGCTTACAAAAAAAGGTGGACATACGTCCTCTCTGCTCCTTAGTTTTTGGAGAAAATTTTTCCTGCAACCGTTGCATTTCGCAGTTCGATGCTAAGATTGTCGTCTGAGCTGATCCTTTAGTGTCATAACGTTAGGGTAAATGAAGGCCGTCAAATTAGTTCAGAAGCAAAAGTCTACAAAAAAGTACTCACAGAAATGAAAGGCTGTTTGCAAAAGAAAAAAAATGGAAAATCGCGCTCTATTTTATGGAGAGGTTGCTGTTGAAGCAACCTTAAGCTACCTAACGATCTTTTCTGCTCACCCAGCTGATGTCTTCGTTCCTCGCATCAAAACAGATATGTTTACGAGAGATCAAATCTGACCTAATGTTAGCATTCTGTTGTGACCCGCTTAGTGAAGTCTTTTAATTGGAAAGAAATTGTTGCATTATGATGTTACAGTGTAAACGATCAAAGTGACCTTGTGCTCTGCCCGAAGTAAGTTTTTGCTCACCTTTGCAGCACTCCTCATGTGGCATACTCTTTCTTCGCTGCTCCTTCTTGTGCTTTCGCATTTTGTCTTTGCTTTCTTTTCTTCCACTTGCCACTAAAGTTAACTTAGAGTGCTATTTAGAGCAAGGAATTTTTTTCAAATATGGGCACTAGTAGGAAACGAAATGTTGAGGTGGAGAAATATGGAGTGAAGAGGAGAATTGGGCAATCGATTCTCAATTCAAAAGAATCTTCAGTAGAAACCCTCTTGGAAGCGAAAGTTTTTCCAAGATGGTTGAGGATAAAGGTTCTCAAAAGGAGAGTGTTATACTCGGGATTTAGCAGCTTTGGGCTTCTGGTCCTCGATTAAGATCCGTGAAACTCCTCGATCTTCTAACAACTTTTGCGGAGCAACTAAGACCTGTTGCTTGGTTAAGAACATGAGTTCGGTGCTTTCCTGGAACCCTTGTCGAATGGGAACATTTTACCATATAACTTTAGTGGAAATCCTCACTTCAGTTTTCAGTAATATTCTATGATCTATTTTAAACAACCGCGGGGCGTTTAAAATTAGATTGCTTTCATCATTCCTTTCCAATGTAGACGTTCTATTTTATATACCACCACTTTTCTTATGTATTCTTCACAAATGGAGGAGGACATTGAATTGGAAGTCGATTGGTGAAATGATCCGGAAGGTTTATTGAGGTTTCGAAAATGTGCGTTAATTGTTCGGAATTTTCATATTATTTCCTGTATGCATAACGAGCGATTTATCGCTTGCTCCAATTCTCTGTCGTCGATTTCGTATTACTATCGCCGTGAAATGTGTTTGTTCGCTGTAACAACCCTCCCTCCATACGGCGCTTCTCCTTCAATGTTTCAGTTAGCACTGCACAATTGTTATGCTGTTCACGATGATCGCAATATTGGAGAAAATGCTTCTCAAGGTTTAATCCTCCGCTTTCATATTTATAATAAAATGCTCCAGTTTCAGTTCCCGAAATCTGTCAGCTGTTGATTAGCTAGCTGATTAATGTAGTCAATCGTTAGGTGCTACGAATGATCTCGTATTTGTTGAATTATTGGCATGATTATGTTTCTAAACAAATATTTCCCACATTGTATTGTGTTTATGTGGTTATTAAATGCAGAAATAGCTTTACAAGCACGCTTTAAAAGTCCACTGGAGCACTATTCAATCGCCTTGAAATTTTGTGGAGTTTTCTTTTTAGTATTCGCACTAGTTTTTCAGAATTGCGAAATATTATGCGTCCATCTTCAACACTTATATTGAATTCTGCGTTGATTTGTATCTGTCGGCCCCAATGAGCTTGTTGTTTTCCTACGGGATTATATGAGGGAAGTTAATTATAGGGACGTGGTGATCGTTGGTGATAATGGTCAAGAGTTGTCGACCCCTATATTTGCACAAGATAATCCGACACCGAACTCAAGCGATCAACAGTATCGATTCCGGATCCACGCGAATCCAATTTTCCAATGGAGTCCACGCCTCAACGAGCTCGATTTCATTGGGGTTCTATCGAATGTGAGCGCAATCAAAATCAGAGGAACATATTCAGCCGGTGGTAAGCATCATGCAACAAGCAAATTCATGAGAGTCTAAAGATTGCAATTTTCATTTGCCAAATTAATCCCTCAAAATTTTGCTGTGTGTTTTTAGCCGTCTGTTGGCGAGTTTATCTATTCATTAATTAATTCGTCGATCCACTGCGGAGCTTAATGATCGATGCCAACTGCTGTTTGAACTGGTTTGCAAATTTAATTGAATAGAACAAATGATGTTATGATCTGAACTTTGCGCGAAAAGACAATGTTGTAGTGGTGCGTTTTACAGAAGTTATTATTATTCCGTAAAAAGCACAACGGAAGTATTTGACGGTATATGACAACTCATCCACTACTCGCATCTGTTTTCAAAATTCCTCCATGCTTTATTTTAGGTCGGAAATCGTGGAGTATTTCAACGTTTTACGAGAGCATTTTATGACAATGGGTCGCAGTTTGTGATTAGATGCGTGTGCCATTATAAAATAGTCGAAATTCACATATCATTTGTTTTCTTTTTTCGTATCACGCACGTTCCTCAATGAGCCTTTTGCAGTGCATCCGCACCATATACGTATGAATTTATTGTCGGCTATCGAATAATATAATCGATTTTATTCTCCTATTGACCATCACTTTATTCCAATATTTTCATCGCTAATAAGTGGTTGTTATATGTGATAGTGTAAATTTCTGAAGTATCCACATTGATGCTGCGTTGAATTTCATCGAAGTTCATTGCAGATGTTGGTTTCTTGAGCGGTGTACATCTTGGTACGGCAAGCCTCGCTGTTTCCGGTGAGAATCCGCGAGAGGCGAAATGGGTCGAGTCATGCAGCTGCCTCGAGGGTTTTGTGGGACAGTTCTGTGAATCTTGTGCTCCTGGTTATAGACGTGAACTCAAATATGGTGGGCCGTTTAACCGATGCGTTAAATGCAATTGCCATGGACATTCCGATTCTTGTGACGCCGAATCTGGTGAGGCGTCCGTCACGTTTTAAAGAGAGAACGAAAGTGCTTGCAAATTTCTCTGCGTATGCAAATTTCCTTCGTCAATGCAAAAATTCCAGTCCGGCTACGATCGAACTGTTAAATTTGATTTCCCCATCGTGCAATAGAAATTAATCTCTCTCATTTGAGAGTGAGAGAAAATATTTTCATTGAATTCTGCGTGCGTTTATTTCACATCGACAAGAATCTCATTTGACATTTGAATAAATTACCGAAACAGGAATATTCTGAAGAGGATTTATAAGTGTGATAGAATTCTACGGAGCAGTTTATTATGCGTTTAACCGTTTTGTTAGTAATTTGTCGAAGTGGTTATTTGAGTGAGCAGAGTGGGAAAACCTGTAATCGTGAATGTTCTAACCGTAAAATTTCAGCACTTATACATCGCATTTCTGTCTTTTTTTTTGATTCTTAAGGACCTACTAGTACAAAATGAGTGCATTTTAAGTGTTAAATGGCTGTAGGAGTAATTCGGTCGTTTTTCTTAACGAAATAAGAAACAATTCGAGGAAGTAACTATGGAAAAAATAGTTCTTTCAGCGATTGATTGCTTGAATACGTCGAATAGAATTTCTCAAAAAAATGGAAAACGGCGAAACGTTTTTAATTGTTTTTCGTTTCAATAAATATGAAATCAACGTCCTTTATTTCATGATTGTTATTTTATAATAGAACTACTTCATATTGTTTATTATAATGATAAAAAAATCTCCTCTGGGTATTTGATGATTGATGAATCTATTAATATTAGGATATTATCCAAATGTGTGAGGAGTTTAGCGTATAATTTTTATTTCAAATACTAAAAAGCTTAAAAAGCTTTTTTTTGTAATAAATTAGATGACTATAGAATTAAGACAAGGCTGTATAGCGTTTATAATTCTCGTTTAACCGTGACTTTAGATTTGGCTTAGCATTGTGAGAGGATAGAGCACTCGTTAAGTTTAACAAATTGTATTCTCACAACACTAACTGCTAAGATCCAACTCACTATTGCATAGTACGGAAATGTTTCGAGGAATTCATTCGGTACTATAATCTTATCCTAAGCAGTTTCGTTTTTCACAACTGAGAAGAGCTGATATAGGTAATTTGATGATTTCGGATGACCTGTGGTAATTTCGAAAAACGGATCTAAAGGTTATATATTCAAGACGGAAATAGTTCCATAGAAAGAAATTATTACGATTTATGACAATTTACTGATGCAAAATTATTGCACATTAAAGGTTTTATAGCGAAAAGACAACATTTTTTGGTTTAGCCGATCGTAATAGATTAGAAAATTTAGCCAATTAGCGCCGCGTTCTTTTTTTAGAATATAAATTGCTCTCTCAACAAACTCCATTGGAAAATTCAAAAGTATTTCTATATTATTCTGCATTTGATGAAATCGTTCGTCAATAGACTAATAATCAAATTTTAAACACATTTAGGAGCGTGCATATGTCAACACAACACCGGAGGTGACACATGCGAGCGTTGTGCTCGTGGTTATTATGGTAATGCATTGCAAGAAACTGAGGAAGATTGTAGTCCCTGCCCATGTCCTGAAAATGGGCCATGTATCCTGCACACCGATGGTGATGTGATTTGCACCGATTGCCCACTGGGATATACCGGTCGAAGGTGAGTATGTGTTTCTTTCTATTACTGGGGTCTCTGACACCTTTTTTATGAGTGCACGTGGTCACCTTTACGAGACAATCTGTTTATCTGCAGTAGTTTCGGTCCTAATATTTCGGCTTATTGCAGTCTTTTTACTTATTAAGAAAAGCTTATGAAATGGTAGCTAAGTAGCAGCTGCGTAGGAAGGATAGCTATTTAACTGCGTGACGAATAATACGAATCACGAAGAAACAGGGATAAAAGGAGCTAACTAATAAGTGCGGAGGAAGGGTTGTGGTGACGGTGTGATAAGATTCGAAAAGTCGATCTCTGCTGATAAGGAGGAGGATGTTCGATCTCTTACGGTAGATTTGAAAGAAAATAACGGAAACGGACTCTGTTATCAAGGGAAGATTTCAGCACTTTTCTTAGTCGAAAAAGCTAAGCGTCAATATATTAGGTTCGAAGCACAAGCTGCTCACGCTTGGGTCTTCTGATGCTTGCTAACCATACATGAGATTTCTAATTGCTCTTTCCTTGAGAGATCCAGTTCCCCTTTTATTTCTCGGACGTCACCGGCATCGATGACAGTGTCGTCCCATTCAGTAACTTGCGTTTACCTTCAGAGGTTTTTCCGCCTCATCCGTTACCTGCGTAGACTCGGCAGCTTTAGCGCGAAGCGCTCTACTCTTGATACCCACAGAATTATTTCTCCCTTGAGCGTCCAAGTTCCCAGGGACACAGTCTCCTGTCGGCCAATGAGCCTCAGGGAACAGCTATCCAAGTTCTTGCTATAACAGCGATAAATTTATGCACGACTTCAAGCTGGGTAGGAGGCCGACGGAGCTAAGCTGACTCCGGGAGGCGCAGTCCAAGCCCCTTTGCAGCATTATTGCTGTTCAGGACCTTAGACTCCCCACCTTCTCCTATTTTTCGGACATCTTTGAGTTTCGAAGTCGCTCGACTTTGCTGTTTGCATACGGCGCGAGACATCTCTGAACAGTTGGGCCCGGCGAAGATCATTATGTTGTTCTCAAGACTTGCGGATGCTCGAGTTGTTGCATGCTAATCTTTAGGAGCCATGCATGTTTAGAAGAACTGCTTCAATCTTCTCTTAAGAAGCTTCATTAATTGTAGGAAGATGTGGCATTTGTGCATTGCTTGAAATCATCGATCGGAATTGCATTCGATGGGAGTACAAAGTGATTTATGAAAATTTATCTCGTCCGCGAATGCATCAAATTTCCGTTGCACTATCGAAGTATTTCAGAGTTTTTTTTCTCGATCATAGAGCTTGGGAGTGAATTTTTTATTTTTTTGTTCTTTGCTGAGTGCACTTACTCTGTCTGCTTTGATGACATAAAAAACACAAAGTGCAAGCCGTCTAGATGCTGAGTACATGTCGATATGAGTTCATTTTCTGAGTGCACACAGCCTCGACACTCATAAGTGGGCAAGGGCGCACGTTGAATACAACAACAGACACAAAAGGGAAAACGCATCAGAAGTCGGTGCGTCGTTGTCTATAAAGGTTTTTAAGTGTTCAGTCAATATTGACACCATCTACTGTTTCAGATTAATCAATGAAACAGCAAAACACTTTTACGCGTCGAAATTTTTAATCGTTGAATAAGCATTCATAGAATCGAAGTGGATTTACCCATTAGTTGCTCATATCATTTCTGCACAGATAATTCCGTAATCGTTCATATTATTTCGGAGTAACTAATATCGCTTGTAATTTGAAGTAGACAATCACAAGTGTTTAAACCGTCATCGCTAGGTTGCTGCACATTATGCTATTTCGCGACGAGTAGGGCGCCGCATGTCAATGCCTATGCATGTCTCTCTCTGTGTGTGTGTGTCTATCTGCCCTTAAATTTCAACTTATGAGAAGAGCTCGCAGTTTTGAAATTTTTTGCCTACGATGCTTACTCAGCGATAATCTATATTGATGGTGCGTATTGATCGGTCATAAGCACAAAGGTCTAATAGGTGATTGAAGTTTAATGAGAATTTGCATATTTTTTAGAGTTTTAGTGCTAACCAGATTTTCATTTTACATCAGCAAAGTCCTCGATGCTCATATTTCTTTGTGAAAGATTAGAGCATGCGGTCGGATTAGTTAATATGTTATGACTGCTTCATCGTACATATTTCAGAATAAAGCAGCAAGTTATGGAACTGTTTAGATGATGTCTATGTAAAAGCGTAGATATTTCCAGCTCTCTTGGAAGTATATGCGTTGGTTGCCTTCCATCGCTGTGAAGTTTTTCTCTCGTTATTGCCCGTTATGTTTCTGTATTTGTTACTACTGTACAGATGCAGTAATCAATCGCCTTTTTATCTTATTGACCATTCCGAAATGCACTATTCACGCTTGAATTTTCTGTTTCATTTTACACATGAATTGAATCAATTAAGTAGCATTGAAAGCAGGAAAGCTTTCACCGATAAAAATTTCATATGCATTAGACCGTCTCAAACAGTGGATATTAGCTGATCGTTTAATCAGGAGGATTGATTAACTTTTATACTTGGATATGTCACTTTTATAGGTGTGATGTGTGTGCGGATGGCTATTTCGGTGATCCACAAGCAGGAAAGGCCTGCGAGGAGTGCGAATGCAGTGGAAATATTGACCCGAACAGCATCGGTAACTGCGATTCGAGCAGTGGTGAATGTAAGAAGTGCATCTTCAACACGATAGGCTTTAACTGTGAGAAGTGTAGACCAGGATATTGGGGCGACGCGCTCTTGGAACCGAAAGGCGACTGCAAAGCTTGTCGGTTAGTTTTGTTCGATTTTTTTTTTCATTTCTCGTTTGATTCGCTTACGATGTCTTTCTTTTTGAAGATTCTCCTTAAAAGCCCAATCTATTCTCCCTTATAGGATGCGCTAGGTGAAAGAATGAGGTTCGTGTGACTATTCCTATGCTTTATTTTATTTCACATAAATAGTCCGTTATGAATCCCAATGTCCATTATCGTGTTTAGCTGCGCTTTCGAGTTATCCAATTTGGGCATGATGACGTCATCATGCTTGTTGGTGCAGGCGGGATGTGGTGCGATAATTATTACCGGTGCAGTCGGGTTTCGGGTGGGGATTAAATAAATATGAAAAGCGAGAAAGACGCAACGGTATGTTTTGAATAGGAAGAAAATCACCTGCATGTCTATGCATCATTACCCGAGAAACTGGGAGTGCTAACTTAAAAGCCACTGCATCTTTTGCACTTTATTTTAAGCACCTCAACAATATTGTGGGATATTAGCACTGCCCCTCCGGATGAACAATCCATTTCGTGTTTCGTGGTCGCATTATTTTGCAGCTTTTTTGCATCGTTTAATGGTTTCTCGACTATTTGCAACATTCTCGCCTCTTAATTAATTTAAATCATTAATAAATGTTAGGGAGCCATTTCCAGTATGCTATGATTGTTTCCAATGAAACAGAGGAAATGCGTGTGGTGTTTCGAAAATTATATGCTTTTCAAGCTTATCATTTTAATTTCATCCACCCATCTTGCTTTCACTAACGTAGCAAATATTGTCTGAGAGGAGAAATTAGAGAATTTAGCACGTTCGAAGAATCAGAGCATTCAAAATACTTTGATGTTAAACGTCTTTTCAGCCATTCGCACGAAGATAGACGAAAACTGGAAGAATAACAGCAAGAAATGCTCAGATTACATGTGATAGCATAGTTGAAGAGAATGAGATGAAGTTCTGTGTGATCGAGATAGGTGTGATAGAACTTGCTCATTATTATGTGAGAAGGCACATGTGCAAGTTGAAAGGAGAGATTGTTGCAGTCGACGATGACAGAAAGCGCAGAAAAGTGAGCAAAGACGCGTAATGGATGAGAATAATCGTTGTAGTTTGCTATGCACCCATCTTTGAATGACTGCCCCATCGGTGTTAAAAAAGCAACAAATAAATACAGCACAGATTCCTTTTGTGAGTTTGCTCAATGACAGGCCTAATGGGCGTTGCGGAATCCGGATAAATTGCAGATGCTTCGCCCCAGGAACGAAGAGACCATCAATCGACTATACAGTACTCGAATGTCGTCAAAGTGATGGCCAGTGCGACTGTCAACCTCACGTTATAGGGCCACAATGCGACCAGTGCGAGGTGATTATTAAATTTCATTGTCTAAATCGATGATTGTCGACCTGTTGGATGATTCTCACATGTTAGATCCCTTATGCCATCGGTTAGCAGCAATCTCTTCGCAAATGGAGTGAGTCGACATAAGCGGAGTAATGCACTTGTAGTAATCTACGAAAATAAGGTCTGTTTTGGCAATGGAATTAGAAGTGCACTCAGCGCTCGAACTGTCTTGTCATAGACCGGTGGACATGCGATCACTTAAATACAAAATGCAGACAAATCTCTTCGTTTAGCCTTTTAAGGTAGATTAAGAAAAAGGTACCGACTACCTTTTTTGTGACGCAATTGATTCTACGTTGGCGAATGTGGACTTTAATTTGAATATTCCACCCATATTATAATATTGTCGTTTATTTATTGTTTGCACCATATTAATATATCTCCATTTTTTTCCTGCTAATGCTTCTTTAACTATTCGTGAAGAAATATGTGAGTTACGTTTTATTGGGTTTTAGCACTTTTTTGTCATCATTGCGTTTTTTGAAACTAGATTTTATTAATGGGGAGGGGAGAGTATAGCTCATAACACCAAAATTCTCTAGGCTTTTTTTCCAGTTTTATATGCAACCTCGAGCTGATTTTTCTGGATTTTAATATCCTGCCTTCTATTTTTAAAGCACTCAATCCTTAAGCACTTCCAAACGTCCAGAATTTCAGCAGCTTGTAAATTTCGATTAAATTATTGGCCCCTTCCCCTCCCCTCTATAGTAAATAATCTTATTAGAATCTTTTCATGAGAGTATGCTCGTTGCCTATTGTAAAATTTTTATCTCGATGCGGCACTTGCATTTGCTGATATTGTTTATCATTGTGAAATGTTGCCCACGTTTTTATCTCCCATTTCGATATATAATCGCAACATTTTTTTTTAAAAATCCACCTGAAATGAGAACTGAAATTTGGCTCAGCTAAATGTTGGCGAATTTCCTAGGTAATCAATCGGTTGCATCTTTTTGAAGTAAATATGAGGAATTCGCTCGGAAATTTTACCGAACGTTAGCGTTTTTCGAGCGATTGTTCATATGAATACATTTCAAAGACCACATCTTCCAGAAATTCCGCTCTATATTAACAAGAAAAACTAGAATCATTCACAAAATCTCGCAACGTAATCAACTCGGCGATATCGTTGCGAGTATGCTTCAAGTTTGATATGACGTTAATCTTTCTGGCATGATCGGATTTTTGATGTGCTACGCTTTCCACCTTCCGTTGCGTTCTATTTTTTCTGTGCACTCTGTTGAGGAAATGCATACATAGCCGTCGTTGTGGGTGATTAGTGAGAATTTTGTTTGCACAGAGCTGCAAGCTACATTTCAATTGTCGGGTGCTGTACCATTTAGCTATGCAGATGCTTTTATCATTGTTATCTAGAAGTATAGAGGAAACTATTTGACGAAACCCAAAATAGTGCAGGAAAGCAGTTCAGCCGGGTTTAGATTGCATAGGATCGTTGTTTCATTCATTTCATTGTGCACATATTCGTTTCACATGTGTATTCCCGATTTGCAAAGTGGTTTCTAACTTTGGTGCCAACTGAATGCAGTTATTAATTTCTTCATTTTTCTATTTCGTGGAACTAGCGGGTATTGAGATAAGTTTGCAGTATTTTGGGGTGAACCTATAGTGCATTTTAACATCATCGGATAACGTCAGATTTAGTGGTATCAGTATAAGTGTTTTTCTTTGATCGGAAATGGATTTCTCGTATTTTAGCCGTAAGAGTTCTTTCCCATTTGAGACTCTTACCGTCCAAAAAGCTAGTATTTTACCTCATTGAGAAAGTTGAACTACGTTTCCAACTGGATTGGGGACAGCGCGCCTGCTCTACGTGATATGTAAGTATGTTGGATTTACTCAGCTCTTCTAAATGAGGATAACGCTTGGAGATAAGAATGTAAAAGATCTGCAGCGTAGGCACATTGAAGATTTCGGCGAGCGAGAGACTATGAGGTAATAATTCGTAAGCAGTGAATATTAGGGGATGTGGCAATAAATAGAAAATTTATAGAAGATCTCGAATCGTTCGCAAAATTGTTTCGTTTCAGTATTCTCCGCATGCAAATTTCATGAGATTTCAATTCACAAATTTCAATATAGAAAGCGCTCTTTTCGTTCCCACTTCGCGGAGATTACACTAATGGAAGGTATCCGTAGGCAATAGTAGCATTTCTAGTCAACTTTCCGATGAATATATAACTGTTTGATCAAGAATTGGAACGCTGTCGTTGTTCTACTGTCAAAAGGGCAGTATTCTTTAATATGGTTCTAATTAATCCCTTAACGGTTCAAAAAGAAATGAATGACACCTAAGGACTTTTAAAAACTTCTACGTTATTGTATAAATATGACAGAATATCGAACAAGGCGCGGTAAGAATTGCGTGATCTCTGCTCATTGCACTCTCCTCTCTTAGCTTAGATGCCGGCAATGTGCTCGTCGAAAAAGCAATTGTGCGTGTGTGTGTGCAAGGAGCGTGTTCGTGGTAATGGGCGTGTATAGTACGTTGGGCGATGCTTTCCGCATACGACGCGTACGGCTCATAAGTGCATGCGCTCTTTGATAGCGTCTGTCTCATCGGGCGCTCGGCTTGGGCCCCACAGTGGCGCAACGTTCGTCTTCGGCGCATAGCTGCTGCTACTGCTTGTTAACGTATAGAGTGCTACTATGGGTCATTATTCATCTATTACGAGTTCATGATACTTTGACTTTATAGTTTTTTTACCGCGTGTAATATTTGAAAAAAAATTGTTGTACTTATTACACATATAAACACAACATATATATGTATATATATTGTACTTATATATATATATATGTATGTATATGTATGTATATATATATGTAGAGAGAGAGGGAGAGAGAAAGAAAGTTACAATCACAGGTGTTTTGTTAGAGATTACAGGGTAAAAGTGAGCAGAGGTGATTTTTAAATATGCTTGGAGTGAGCTCTTGAATGGAGTATAAAAGAAGCAAGCGATAGTTAGTGACGATTGTTTCTAGGCGTTCGCCAGTTGCTGATACTGAGCTTTATGCTATAAATAACTACTAGAAACGTAAAATATTTGCCGCTCGCAAGTCGAGAACTCGTCACATATTCTTCGGTTCGCTGCCGGTCGTTGTTGTACAGAGTTAATGAGCAGGCTTCAACGATGTCATCTCTTATGCGTCCTTCATATGAAATTGACTGTCAACATAGAAGGCAGTTGTCAGCTATGTGACGGTCGCTCTTGATGGAAATGTGGAAAATCGCACTTAGGGATGTTTGGCACAGCAAGAGGGCTATTGCAAATTTTGATTTGACGATTGGAGATGGTCACTAAATCAGTCTTTCTATTTTGGGATTTTTTTCCGATTCCCTCGATTGGTTTCTAATCGTTTTCCATAAAAAAGGGTACGATAGTGTGTCAAAATATGGCATTCTTTGAACTATGCATTATTTGTATGGAACGCATTCTTGTTCTTCGCTGTCCATCCATTTGTATTGCACGTAGATGCGCCTTGCGCAGAGTGAAATTTTCTCCGCTATACAACTACGCAGACGTTACGTTGTATTAATCAGTTTACTTGCGACATTGACATTTGCGCCGCGAAATTTTTTTTCGTATTAATTACAATGAGGAAATTTGAAAAAAAACTTATTATTTTACATAAGAGTAGTGCAAAAGAATGACGAACGGGCTTTTTCTTTCTTTCCATTTCCTGGCGAAGATCGGATGATTTATTCACCTTTCTTCTAACCTGGGTATGCTCGAAAGCTTTCTGTTAGAGGTAATGATCTACTCCGGCGATATCTACTCTGTGCCACTGAACATATTCCCATTCGTTTGGCTTAAATTAGAGGTGTTTTAAAATGTTTTGATTTGCCGTCAGGGCGTCTTGAATGATACTGCTCCCTCCTCGCTGCATCAAATTCTTGCGTACTTCATTCGACCAGCTTAACGAAAAAGATGATGACGGGGAATTTGATTTTTTCGTTCATTTCAGTTCTTTTTCTCCCTAGTTTCTACTTCAGTTGATTTCGGTTGCAGCATGATGGAAATTTTTCGAAGAGACATTTATTCCAGTGCAGTTTACTCTATTTCCATCCATTCAGACTTAACCACCTTCCCGTCATTGTGAAAGGGCTTGGAACGCAAACGTGTCACATATTTTGCAGCCTGGTTGTTTTCAGCTGCTTGATTGTGCACTTTTATTTTTGAATATTCTAATGATTCCTTATATATTTGTCTCCTTTTATTCTTACTCAAAAGTATCGACAGTTAATTTTCAGCATTATTTTTTCTTTCCATCAACTATTTTGATAAGGATATCTGAAATAGCGTGGAAAATATGGTCCCTCATTTGCATATTCATCTGTATTTATTTTTATTACGTGCGCATAATATATAGTTTGGATATTGCCGACGTTGTTCGGCCTATAAGAATAAAATGGAAATTATTTGTTTAATTTAAGGTTTATTGAAAGTATGGAAAATATATTTATAGAAATCAGTTTTTTTAAAATTCATTTGTTCGCTTTCGGCATTGCAGCTTTTTCCCTAATTAGCAGCTCCTTTCCCAAAATTTATTGTGAAGGTTAAAGGATTAGTTTGTTGTATTCATAGAGGTCGGATACGTTACTGTTGTAGTCTTCCTCCCAAATTGGACCGTAACCAAATGTTTGTCAAGAAAAATGGGAGGTGTTTTTCGAGCAATTTGTCGACACGGAAGTCATAAGCGATATGTGTTTTAACGAAGAATTTATGTCGTCGTCTTAACTTAACTTGAGAGTAGCGTTTATGAATGACGATGTATTCGGCAAGAAATTGGCCTATGTGTTTTCAGCCTGGGTATTTCAACCTGACGTCGGGCACTGGATGCCAGGAGTGTAACTGCGATGCATTGGGCAGCGTGAATAGCACTTGCGACGTACAAACTGGTCAATGTCGTTGCAAACCTGGAGTGTCGGGACGCAGGTGAAGACTTCTTAATTCAGCTGTAAACCTTAATTTATTTCATTTGATTGAAAAAGCAATGTATATGAAATATAAGCAGTTATTGATTAGTACTGGTTTATAATTAGCACAGCAGCCGGTTATGTAAATGGCAGAGATTGTTCGTGCTAGGCACTGAATTGGTGAGCAGTCTCGTGACAGCCTGTGCCGTTGGCCTCGTGATAGTCTCATGACAAAAGAATTATGCTTTGAAGTCGCTTCATTGAGTTGGATCGCCTCAAAAATGTGTCCACCATATACTGATGTGCTAAGCGGTGCCTGGTACTCAGTCTCAGTGCGCTCCTATTCGTTCGCTGTCCGTCCTTCCAAACATGTCAAGTCGTCGCCTCCTTTCTTTTGAGAATTTTTCCTTTCCTTCACATTATGATAGTGGTGATTGATGCTGTTTCTTTGCCAACGTTTACTCTTTTAATTTAACGACAACGAAATATTCGAGGTAGTGGCATGCTTAGGGAAATATCCACCTTCCCCTCGTTTCTTTTGGATGATTCCATTTGGCATTGTGGTTTTTTTGCTTCATCCTCTACGCACGTGTTTATCAGTTCGTCTTCTCGTTTCTTCCATCGTGAATGCGTTCTGAGTGGCTTTTGCCTTACTTATCACTTCTCGTGATCAGTAGGTTGTTCCTGCATCCTATCAAATACTTACAGCAAGGTTGGTTCCAATGTATGTGCCAGTATTGCACCTGAATTCTCGAAGGGATGTAAGTCGCAGGATTTGGCTTCTGAGATCATTGGTGTGCCAAGATTGTTTCGAATGACGGGAGCAAAAATTTTCCAGGAAATGAACATGAGGTCCACCAGTAAAGATGAACTTCCTGCTCTGCGATGACGAAAATGTTTCTAGTGGAATCGCCGTGATTTAGAATGTTTTTCGACTAAATAGTCTATTTGCGAGCACAGGTCCATAATAAATCGAAATTAAGATGTGATCAGTGTGCTCCAAGACACTACGGATTCAGTGCAGAGGGTTGTATGCCGTGTGACTGTGAGGTGATCGGATCCGAGTCTCCACAATGCGACGTTAAAACTGGTTCGTTTTCTTTGTTGGCGAATGTTGCAAAAGCACTTGTATCCGATCATGTTGCATTCAAATTTCTCTCGGCCTTGTGCGAGTGAACGGTTCAGTGATCTGCTGAATGAATCAGTTAGCAAACGAGTTACTCCTGCGTTCTGAGTGGCTCCTGAGTTTTATTCATTTTGCATCTTCCTGTATCCTCATTGATGAGAACCTTAAAGTAGTAAAGTGAAAGATTGTCCATTGGATAAACGCGAAGAGAATACGTCGATGATAACTTAAAGTAATGAGGAGAAATACTCGTCAAGCTATCAAACCTTAAACAAAAAACTTATGTCGTGATGTTTTCGTGCAGTTGGAGTCGAGATTGACATCTGTTTTTTTGCACTATTGTTCAGTTGTATTATTAGTACTGACTTGTCATCCGATGCGACGGTGATTTCTTCAAATTCCTCTGAGGGGAATATTTTGAAATGTTTTACTTCCACAGGACTAATACTGTATGGCTTCTTTTTTGTTAGAAATTTTGTAAAATTATTGCATTCATCATGGTACCTGCAAATGCCTACTATTTGCCATGAATATTCAATGACCGGTGTCTAAGGTAATGATTATTTTTGACTGAATAAGTGAAACATTTAATTAGAGAATAATTTACTGATGGGAATGTTCAGGTCAATGTCTTTGTCGAGATCACATCGAGGGACGTCGCTGCGATAAGTGCGTCGAGAACCGTTTCAATCTGCAAGCTGGTTGTCTTCCTTGCGATGAGTGCTATTCACTCATTCAGCGACGTGTGAAGGCATTCCGCAAGGATGTGAGCGCACTCGAGGCAACACTTCGTGAGATCATCGAGAACCCTGCACCAGTTAGTCCTCTTATTCACACTTAAGATTCTTTCTTTTTTTCAGTTGAGCATCACTCTTTATTATTGGCGGTGAGATTTTTTGAATGAAGTCAGTTGTCGGAATCAGCTTTTTCTTTCAAAAGCGTCTTCTTCTGACAGAAATTGATTGTGATGTTCGATCACCTTTTGCTTTCGTATGGGTGTCACTTTCTTATAGATTGTTTCTTCTCAGCGAACTGTTTCCGGTTCAATTTAGAGAACAATTGTTATTTTTCCTTGCTAAAACGATGCCACGACACGACATGCACATGCTAACTAATTTTCTATCATGCATCATTACAATTAGTCTAGTCAGTAGTGTTACAGGATGGATATACAGAAGTTTGGCGGAAAATGCTATTTGCATTTTTTGTTCAGTGATGCCATAAACTGTTGTGGTGCTATTTGTCTCGTTGAATGTGTCGATTTTGCACGGTGTACGAGGGTGTCGTTGCCCTTGTACCCGTATAGATGTCTGCCTGAAGGCGCCTTTAATTCGGAGATTAGTTTAGATTGAAAATTTCATTCCGTGTAGAATACGCAATAAAAGTTGATGTTTTACGCGCAGTTATTGAAGTCGAACATGTCTGGAAATTTGCACATATTCGCAATCTATTTGATGGTTTGCGGATGCCGACTTACATAAAAATAAGTCTTTTATAGGTCAGCCTGATAATATCGAAGTTAACTTATATTCTTTCATATTTCGAGATCATTCGTAATTTCTGAAATTAATTGATTTTGTAATGGATGAATCTCAAAAAAGCATTTGCTAAAATTCAAGTCAGTGCGGCTCTTGCTTCGTTGATTTCAAGCATAACTGCTTTGAAACGCCATTGAAAGGAAGTATAGCAAATGCGAAGATAAGAAAAGAGTCGTATGCTCCGACAGTAGAAAATGATTGCGAGTGTGTGGACCTTGAACATTGAATTTTTTCTACGAGGGCAACGTGGAGTGTCATTAAAATAATACTATGCGGCTGAATAATAATGAGAAGAACTGATTTTGTTGTTCTAATGAACGCACAATGAACGAAAACTTATCGAACTAAGAACAGAGGAGATTAATTTTGCGTTAACGAGTGTTGAAATTATGAGCAAAGAAAGAAAAAAATAGCCCCAATTAATAACGATTTTGTGGGTTTTATTTTAGCAGTAGTGAAAGCCAGAAGATAATGAATTCTATATAAGGTTATCGTATTTATTTATCCGTTGTTTGTTAGATTTCTCTAGTAAGCGTTCTCCTAATTCTTCCGATATAGCATAACAAAAATGATTTCTTTGTTTTTAAGCCTAAGATGTTGTTGGAAGATTGCAATGTGGCAAGAGCCAATAAATACACTGAATTTAATGGAAAGCAATAAGTTTCATTACTCGATCGTCATTTATTGTATTAAGTAATCGTCAATCAGTAATTCTCTTCTATAGTTCTCAATTCAGTTGTGTAATCAATAGGACAGAAAATGCTTGTAAAATCTCAATGTTATTTCTAAAGGGCAGTGAACATTAGGTGGCTGATTTGCCTGGGAATTATTTGCAAAATAATTAGATTAAATGAATTCCCAACAATGTCGGCCGAATATTTTCTCCTAACCATTTTTTAATCGTTTTTTATTAGTGAAGTGACGATTCGTTCAACCAATTGAAAAAAACGAGTAGAAAAAAGAAAACAACTTCTTTTTTCTTTGAGGGATTGATCGAAGAGGGTGTGCCGTGTAGGTTTTTTTGGGGTTTTTTTCTCTCAATTCCATTCCACTAAATTAAATTGCTCATTTAAAATAACGTCGATGAGTCATTAATGCACTTTCGGTGCAAATCGACTGAAAAAAAAAACTTTCAATGGAAGGGAAACGTTTTACAGTATAGGAGTGGAGAGGAATCCAACGAGAATCGAGAAAAACATAAACGATCCTTTGAGCCCAAATAGATAATGAATGACTGCAAATTTCGCTTAGAACAATTCGAATTTGTAGGAGTATTCTATCGCCGAACAGTCTCAAAGAGGGCTGGTAAAGGGGAAGAAAGGTATTGCTTTTTTCGCCTATCTCCTCCATTAAATTCCTTCGCATCAAAATTCCTTGCTAATCGTAGTGGTGACACTCTGAAGTTGCTAATAATCATTGCCGCTTATTTTGTGATCGTTTCTTATTGCAAAAAAGAGGAGGAGGGAGGTGGTGGGTGATAATTTATAGCGATAGAAACATGCGACGCTCACGAATCAGTTTCTCCAGCGGCAAATAAATTGCCCAAGCTTTTTTGAGCACTGTGCCACTTCGAATTGCTTTACACTTCTGTCATACAAGTATTTTGTTAGTAAATTGATGAAATACTTTGCATCAGACGTATAAGGCACGAACTTTGAATGTAAAGGCTCCATCAGTTTCTAAGGTCAGTCGAACTATCTCCTTTTATGGTAATGAGATCATTTCATGGACATAAAATGTTAAAGTTGATACTACCAATGTTTATCTTCGATTCAACATCCGTCGTCTTGATTTCGGGTTTCATCTTAAAATCGAGCTCAGCCGTCCTTCTTTCTCTTAATCTACTTCAACGCTAATTTTCAAAAGACTGTCTCTAATTTTCATTGGCGATTCTATTTGCTTTTGTTGTCCCGCTTCCAAGAGAACTAAGCAGAGGGAGGGAAATAGCTTTTCCGAGTGTTTGCTTACATTGTGCATGATTTGTCTCATAATTATACATTTTTTTAGTTTATGCAAAATATAAGCGTGAAATCTGTGACGTTTTTTGCAGTCAAAGAGGTCAGACCATTTGGGCACGGTACACGCTTTTGCATTCTCTTCATCTGTTCTGTCATTTTTTTAAGCTTTCATCAAAAATAGGGAATATTCTGAGTAACATCATGTTTTCGCCACCGATATATTCTGAAAAATCTTATTATTGTGTGTGATGCCGATCACTTTAAATACGTAGAACTTTTCCAGATATTCATCTTTGTTGAAAAAGTTGGTGTCTATCACTTAATAGTATCTCCGCGAATCGAAATCGTTTCATTGATTCTGTTGCATAGGTAAACGTCAAGTTTCCATGATGCACTTTTCTGCAGAGTGGATAATGAAAAATGCTTCAATGAAAGTGACATCGAATGGAGCCGTTTTGCGCTACATTATTATTGTCGCATTGCACCGTCATATAGGACGTGGCCCTCTGAAAACAAAAAGAGTTTTAAAAAAATTCACTGTTGCCATTTGAACAGTTAGAGTTTGTCAAAGTGGATGGAGTTCATTTATCTATGGTGGATATTTCATAATCAGTGTGAAAATCATCAAAAAAGCCGAGAAAACATGGTTTATTTATCCACCTAGCAATAATTCTTCGTTTCTAATGCGTTATCTATGTTAGACAATGCGAATCAGCTTCCCATCTGGAGCTTAGAAGGCATTTGCTGATCAAACGTTACTTCGCTTATTTTGTGTCGATAAAAGAATGAGTGTAAACTTGTGGAGCAAAAAGATCCATGATGTCAATAGAAAGTGAATGCAACACTCGTTTTATTGTGGAGTTGTCTTTTCTGGTTTTTATGTCGGAAAACTGTCGTCATTATCGGAACGACCGGAAGATAATCCACATTGTCGGAACGAATGTCCTTTCCTTACTTTTCATAATTTAATCTGTTACACTGATCGCTGGTTATACTAGTGTTGTAATGATTGTATTTTGTGAATTAAAACCGTTAAGATCATTCATATTTTCGCGAAATGAATTTGGAGAATGGCAAATTCAGTTTTTGTATCGTTTGACTGCAATAGGTGTATAAATTTTCTTGCAGGTTAACGACTCCGCATTTGACGATAAGGTGAAAGAAATCGGGAAGGAAGTGGAAGATTTGGTCGATTTGGTCAGCAAAAAACTAGGTAATTAACTTGACTGATTCTGCCATTAAAAAAGTTCCTTGAGGGGGAAGATAGTTGCTTAAAATTTTCAACTCCCGAACCCAACGGTTCTAGAACTGGGAGCTCAAAGTGAATTGTAAGCGACTTAAGGGATAACGAGCTCCAGTCACCTGCATGTAGTTACACTGAATCCCCCAAGGAGGAGAGGCGGGGAACTATTGGCTTAGGGACGAGCGAGCGATTTTTTCAAAGTTTATAGTGTAGTGTTTAACGAACGTCATCGGAACAACAGATATGGCAACAGGAGTAATTCAGATGATTTAAGGAACTAGTTACAAAGCAGTGAGTGAATAATCCCATCATCTCTTGAGGAGTTACACTGGCCATGTTTGGGCATAAAATAACTGCTTTCCCTAGCTTAGCACTTCTTCGAGAGTCAGCAAAACTGATCCTTGATTCGTAAAAGAAAAGCGGAAATTTTGTGTGATAACAATTTAGTTTGTGGTTAAATGTTCAGTCAAGGGTTTTTCCAATGATGTAAATGTGAAGGAAATTTGCACACTTACGACTTTTGTTACTTTGCAGCTGGTGATGATTCGCAGTTAGTGGGTCAAGTGAACAAACTGAAAAACGATCTGAAGGAGTCACTGCAGTTGGTCATGACAATAGATGAGACTATCGCGAAAGCTAATCGAAAGGCCGACGAAACTAATGAAGTATTACGCAGATGGAACCATATCAAAGGTTATTTCTCTCTTACTGTCACTAAAGCTAGCTTTTTCCACTGTATCCTCGAGAGGATAGCGGGGACATTGATTCACGCAAATATATGGATGTGACGTCGAAAATTGTGACTCATAGTATTCTTTTTTTGTGAGAAACATTAGTGGTGTTGATTGTCCGCATTATTAGCTGCAAATGTTAATTACCTGTTAGCCGTGCTGTTGCAACCTGTTCTCACTCAACAGGCAATTTTGCTTCAGTAAAAGTATTGATGTCTCTAGAGTAGCTTTCACTATGCGAACTTCCTCTTCAATTTGATAAAATCAAATAGCTGCCATTTCTTTCGATAATATTTTTAATTGCGCTGAATGTTCCCGTTGTGCATTTCGATATTGCCGTGGTTTTTCATGTTATATGAATGAAAATGTTCGATGCAATAAGTTGCAGAAAGAGCTCGTAGTGATATCGAGAATGCACTGCAATATTTGGAGACGGAAGGTCGCACTCAATGGGAACTCGCAAAAGAAGCATCTGCTAAGTATGGCGAGCAGAGTCAACAAGTTAGTTATTTCTGTATCTTCAATCTTAGATATTTTCCGAATTTGTTCCTTTCTGATTTGAAGTGCTCATCATGGAAATATATTGAAGTGCCTAATTTTACTGGAGAGTTCTGTCGAACTTCGGTCGATGTTTTCAAAATGCATAGAGAATTTGTTCAGCTTCTACCGCTTAAACGAATATTTTTTGAGCGTTTAACGATATGCCGCAAATACGTGGATGAGAGAGGATAAGAAGAGCCGTTTTAAAAGCGATCTGCAAAGAAACTTCCTGTTCATGAAAATAATAAGTAAATTATTTGACAGAGATGCATAACTTTTTTAAGCTATCGGAGATTGCACAAGAAGCACGTAAACTGGCCGATAAGCATGAAAATCGGAGCAGGGAGATCGAGATGTTGGCTGAGAAGACGAAGAATGCATCCAGACAGGCCCTTGTCGAAGCAAAAGATGCCATCTTTGGAGGTATTTCGAACCTTTAAAAAACGATTATAGAGTATTTGCATTTATAAATAGATGTTTAAAGTATCGTATGTTCATGCAAAAGAATTTTGTCGGTTATGTTTCGTATAAATTTAGAAAAATTCGTCGTGTGAAAATTGGTTCGATAGGTCACTCGCAGTAGAACCGATGTTGCTTTTACGTTCCGATGTGAATAATGCCAATAGGAGGGGAAGGGGATACAGCGCAGCGTTTCGAAGGAACTTCCTTCTTTTCAGTTCTTCATTTTGCGTGCTATGTATCAGTGCGTGAATGATGTGACAATGAATGAATTCAGGGGACGCAACAAGTAAGGAGATCGCGATTATGCAAAATCGTTTAAAGGATACGGGCAATTTGTTGAACCAAACGCGACAACTTGCTGCCGAGCAATTAATCGAAGCTGACAAGGCGTATAAGGCGGCTGCGGAAAGCTTAACAACGGTCGAGGGTCTTAAATTGCCCAACGCCGACCCACAATTGGTACCAGTTGCCATTTACATCCGGCAGCGTCTTTGTGAAGATGCCACTATAATATGATCAGACAAACTAATTTGTTTAATATAAACGTTTTGTTTTAAATTGGTTCTCATTATTTCGGCTGAAAATTCATCTATTCGAAATCGTTATAATTTCAGCTGAAACAAGAGGCGAAACGTGTAGCCGAAGATGCTAAGATGGCAGGAGCGAATGCAAAGGAGCAGGCGGCAGCTAATAAGGAACTCATTGATGAGGCTCAACGAGTCATTGCGAATGCAGGCTATGAGCTTCAGAGGGCCAAGGATCAACAGAAAGTAGGTGATGTTATTGAAGTCGGTTGAATTGAGATCCATCCGGCTGAAATCCTCTCGTTGACGCTGGCCTCCATACAGCAGCTGGTGACCCACATAATCCGGGGAGATAACGCTGTTGCACACTGGCCACCATGCTCCGTCGTTTTGCGTCTTTAGTCTTCTATGCGTTTGCAGCTTGAATTGTTTTTTTGCCGCACGCCAAGGGAATAGTATGCTTTATTCTTAATGGTATGCATCCTTTCCGAGAACAGGTCAGGCCGTACGTAAGCATTTCCGATATGAATGTAGTCATCTAAATGCCTTCTTAATTTGAATAACTCCGGCAAAAAAGCGTATCGTTGTTAATGTCGCCTTATATTCAAAGAAAGCCTCGAATAAATTGACAAGTTTTTTATGTTACCGCATGGTCAAAAGTAATGAATTCAGATATCAGACGAACTACTAGCAGATACAGATGTGGCGCGAGCTGCGGCACGTGAAGCAGTGCAGTTAGCTGAGAACACTCTGAAAGAAGCCAATCAAACGCTAAATACTCTCAATGGTGAGCTAATAAGATGCTCTCACTACTCAAGTTTTGAAGCTTTGCACGTCAGGTGTTTTTTTATTACACGAGAAACCTCTTCGAGAAAACATAATTTCATTTATTCAGTTACCTGGGCAAAGAATTTATACATATTTGGTGCCATCGATCGCGTTTATTTTTACATCATTCGCGATTAATGGGAGAGGATGGGTATTTATTGCAGAAATGGAAAAAACCTCACTGCTTAATTATATGACACTCCGTAACGTTTATGTTCGTAACTGATCAGATATGTATTTGATAAAATATCGTGCCATGGTCGTTGCCGTTGCAAACGTCAACAGCTTGCGGTAGTGTCGAGTGAAAATTTTCGAATTTGAAGCCGCTCAGTCGAGTAAAATTGAATTTTGCAGATTAGAGGTTATCAATAGAATGGTAATTTGAATATGAAGGTATAAAAAGTCGAATGAACGAGATTCAGTAGCCTTCATAGGATATAAATCAAATCTATGCTATTATTTTTTTCGCTTACGGATGGGTATTTTGCAGCTCGATGAAGAAGAAAATTTCCTTTACATTTATTCACCGAGTAAGTACCCTCCATTGCTGAATATACGTTAACGAGCAAACGTAAAAACGTAAAACAACAACAGTGCTCAGAAGGCGTCCTTGTAGTAGCTTAATAGTCGGTCAGAGCTATCTTGCAAACTTTTTCGTATTCTTGTTTTTGTTTTTGTTTTTGTTTTTTATGTTTCTTGATGAGTTTTTAAGCGTCTGCTTCAGATTCTACGCAAATGATTTTGGTGGAGAAATAAATGGTTGAATTTGAATTGAATCAGCTAAAGACATACAGTGCCTCCGCAGTCTTGTTTTGACTGAACGTTCGGTAAGTTGTTATTTGCAGATTTCCAAGCATTGGTTGATGGTAGCAAAGAGGAGGCTGTAGAAGAACTCGGCAAGCTGAAAGAGATCGAAGAACGAATCGCGCTTGCTGAAGATACAACTCGTGAAGCTGAAAATGCCATCGGAAATGCCAAGAATGACGTCGAGGCGGCAGAGCAGATCGCTCTTCAAGCTGAAGAGGAGGCCAAGACGATCAGTGAGGTGCGTTTTCCATAATTGCATAGTATTCAGGCAGTACTTTTATTTCGTTATTATTAAACCAGGAAATGTGTGATTGCCTTCTAGTCTTTTGAGGCCGAGAGGAACAAGAATTTGTTTGATTGGAAGATTTTATTGTTGCTGCTTCGAAATTGCCGTTAGTGTTTTCATATCATAAAATCCTTTCGCTCTCTCATGTTGCATAGTAATATTTACATAAATATGACTTTTCCATCAATGCCTACTACGTAAGACTTCTAGATTGTACTTCCTTGAAAGCTGTTTGCTGCAAAAACCTTCGCTGTCTTCACCATAACACTCTTCATTCCGCTCTACTCCTACCATTCGTTTCGGCGGTGAAATTTACTAGTAATTCCTCCAGGAATGAGAATTTCTAATGTAGTTTTTCTAATTTTTAGCGCCTCAAGATTGGTTTTTTTTTGAAAGTTGTTTTCATCCAGCGTTTCAAAAGCGTCAAAGCTGCATCACCCCCGCGTCTTTCTCTCTTTTACTGCCTTGCTGCGTCATTGTACAAAACTAAGGTTGAAACTTCAGAAGGCACATGAATTGCGCAATCAGACGGCGGGAACATTGAAAAATGCAGAGAGCATGAAAATGGATGCAAATCAGTTGACAAACGATATAACGGAAACGGCGGCCACTCTCGGCGATTACAAACGACAGGCCGGTACGGATAAAGCTCGGGCTTCCGACGTAAGGGTTTCTTTATATGCAAGTAGTCGTCTTATCGGAATTCTTTGTAGAATAAGAAATGGCTGAGATCATTGTTTTCTTAAGTTCGAGCTTCATTTGGGGCATGAGCGCTTAAATCAGAACCATCAATAACTCTCACCGATTATATGTTACGGCATACTCTGAAGGTTTCATCTGTTCAAAGTGGATTTATTGCATCATCATCCCAAATCTGATAAATATTTCCTCATAGATAAAGCATTTGTATCAGCCATTGCAGAGGATTAATTTCGTTCTTTCGGATCACTCAGCGTTCGACTTTCATTTAAATAAGATTGCCCTATCACTCGGGATAGAGCTTTCGAGAGCTGCTTTTTTAGGCTTTCAGGATTAAGTGAGGGAGTTGTGCTTGATAATGATTGCTGAAGAGAATTTTTTCTGCACCTCTTCAGCCGGGAAAGGAAATCTCGGCAAACTGTTGCAAAAGGACGCTACAGTGGGTGCGAACGATGCAATACAATCCACTTTCGCTATGAAAAACAGTTGAACAGCTGTGGGTGTTCTGGGTGTAATCACAGTGCTACGCTATCCCCCTACGAAGCTCGCCACTTCAACTGAGGTCATTCTTAGAGTTGGCAAATATTTGAGGTTGCTTTCTCGGTAAATAATAGTTTCCATCTAATCAGTTTGCCCGCAGCTTTTTTTGGAAGGGTGGCAGAGCAAGCTTTATTGCTCAGACATATTGTAGTGAGGAGTAGGTGAAGTCAACAATGAAGTGCTTATGTCATTTAAGGCAGTCACAAAGGCAGCATTGGCCGAGAATGCAGCCAAAAACGCCAACAAGACAGTTTCAGAAGCATCTGATAAAATCAGACGAATCATCGACCAATTGAGTAAGTTGATGTCTCATTGATCGTTGCTTTTTGTTGCTTGGTACTGTAGTTCTAAGGGACATTTGGTGTAAACGTTATGAATCATCTGATGAAGTCGTTTAATTCCATTTCGTTTATGAGGCAGTAGTAGTGCAGTTGCAGTTCAATGGACACACGTTTAATGTTAGGGAAATAGTTATACTTTTAGTAGTTTCGTTATCACGTTTTTGAAAATTGTATACGAGTTACTCGATTTCTATTGGGATTCATGGTTACCTGATTTTTAGTCTGTTATCACGTCTTTATGAGGTAAGACGCATGAACGTTCCAGTTATATCCTTACTGAATACTGCACAGTGAGTTCCATAGATTTCCATAAATATAAGCAATTCTTTAAGCGTATGTTTGAACGTATAAATGCATTTGTGCTTTAAAAGAATATTTGTTTTTCATTTCACTCTTCAACGCTCCAACATGTGCACATAAACAGCTATAAAGATGATTCCAGATTCACTTGACGAAGTAAACAGTGAAGAATTGGATGAGTTGGAGAAGCAAGTGGAGGAAGCGGAAAAGATTCTCGAGAATGCGGATCTCGAGAAGCAGGTTTGTTGAGCATTTCGGCTAATATTTTTGTAATGAAGACAACATCAGTTTATATTCGTCGAATTGAGAAAAGCAGAAATATTTTGAGAGCATCTGAAAGTCGTTTTATACTGGAAATGCGGGTGAAGAAAAGACAAGGAAATCAGTTTGGGAATACAGTTACTAATCGCGTTTAGGGGAGCAGTGAAATAATTCTTGAATATTGCGGTGTATAAGATCCTTTACAGAAGACAGTTGATGACCGAAGACGTTTTCGATTCTGAAAAGGAGTTCAAAATTTTCAGAATCAGTGAAGTTCTCTTATTTTTGGCTTTCTCAGCGTAAACTCAGTTATTGAGCTGTTGATATGAGTTCATCAGGGTTTCAAGTTCACTGTTGATTTGATGCATCAGGGTAAGTACCATAGCTAGGTTGGGCTTAAGGGAGGGAGGAAAGAGGAAGTAATGAGAATTGCCGTTATTTAAGTGTCATTTGTATCGGCTACATCAGTTACTAATAGAGAAAAAGAACATTTACTATTTCTATCGTAAAATGTATATAAAGGTTTTGTAAGGGGATAATTGTATAGGATCTATGGCAGTGGAGACATAAAAGAACGAGAAATTTTGAAGTTAATCTAAATTGGACAGTTGAGACAAAAACTACTGAGTGGAAATTAAGATGTCAAGGAAGCAGAATCGTGTCAAATTGTTCACAACGTTAAGTTTCCGCCTTTGTTCCGAATATTTCATGTCGATCTTGGATAAAGCACCCTAATGTTGTTAGTATAGATTTCTCTTGATGTTTCCAAGATGAGTTATTGTTGACACTTCACTGTTTTTGCAAGTGAAGTATTAAGTTGTTTATAGGTGGAGGCATTAAAGCAGCAAAAGATGGAACAAGATCGTAAGATCAGCCAGTTCAAGAACGATATTGATGCACTCCAGCTGGAGGTGCGCAATTTGGAGGAGATCCGCAACTCACTGCCCGATAAATGCTTCAACGTTATCAATCTCGAGCAGGAAGGCCAAAAGTAGCGAAAAAAGCGACCACTTCAGTGACTGCGATAACTTGGCATAGCGTAACCGTAAGATGTCACAGTTTAGAGCCCAGCGATAATGTAAAAGCCTACGCAACTTATATATAAATCATTCAAGAAAACTAATTATGCGCTGGGTATGTGTATAATATGCCTGTTTGAAGCAGGTCTTATGCGTAAAGTTTCAGCAGTTGTTCTTGACGCGTTTGAATAGGAGTGATAAACAAAGGCACAACAGTTTCCTTCAATTTCCTGCTCTCGATTTGGCTTTTCGCTAAGTGAAGTGCCGTTTTTTGATAGGTCTAAAATTACGAGACACTTCAGCTGAACGACATGGGGTGCGCAGTGTAGAGTTCATTAGCAAATGGATGAAGCAATAAGTGCGATTTTTCGCAGGATTAGTCGTTCTTGATGACAATATTTCGTGCCTTCTTCTCCACTCTCTTTCATTCGTTTCCCCTCCTTTCCTCATTCGGTGGAGTTGCCGAGAGTGTTGATCGAGAGGACCATCATTTTTATGATTAAAAACTCTCTACTGAACAAGTTATTACCAACCAGTGCATACATATTCATTACGGTGGTTACTTCATTTTATGATACTCGTAGCAGTAGTACAATATTAACTTTGAGTGCCTGCAGTCTGACTGCTAGTAGTCATTATTTTTATATTTTAGCGGCGTGTAAACGTGTTTCATCTTTTCTGCTAAAGTTGCTTTACTCTCATTGATTTGCGTTCATCAGAGTGGACTAAAGGATAGCGATAAAAACAAGAACAGCTAAATACGGGGCTCTTCACACAGACCCTTTGCATCCCTTTATATAATAAGTCGGAACAATTTCGTTCCCAAATGCGCTCATACAATTGATAGGCTAGGTTATTCACTGTACAGAGAACCGAATGGTTAATGGATGTCATTAATGGGTCTTCCGAAAAACACCCTCGCAGTACACTACGCTTCTGCATTGTGCTGGTTCCGTGCTATAGATTCTTTGTTTTATTCGCAAATAGGAGTTTGTTGTGGTTTCTACTTTGCAGTTTTTATCTTTTGTAGTTTTTATTTTACTCAGATGATTTCACATTACTTTTTATAAAACAAGTTCACGAATCCTTACCTTGATGGATCAAAATCCAGTTGAATGTGATGTACAATTTTTGAATCGCTCGTTGATGAACTTCATGTCCAACGCAAATTTTTGGAATCAATTTTTAATGGCGATTCTCCTAAAAAATTCAAATTCGAAGATGAAAGAGGGGCAAAAATCTATTAGTAATAGTATAAACGTTTGAAAATTGCCGTTGCGACGTGCTGTTCTGTGATCCGTTTAGTAAAGCACTACAATAGAAATCGCTTGTAATTGTTATCATACTATAGGCGTACTGCGTTCGGCGTATGTTCTATTTGTTGGGAAGCGGTTGCTTATCGTATCGTTCTTTCCTTCGTTTATTTTGTTATTATTATTATTATTATTTGGATAAGAGCAGCCTATTCCGATGCATTGGCAGGAAATTGTTATGCTCCTTTGGGGAAGTTCTCAATCCGTTTGGGCATTTCAGATTATAAGGGAAATTTTTCGTGAGCCGCACATCGAAAGTGTGTTGAATGGTGGTTGAAATTGATCACTTCCAGCTTCACAGAAGATCACTCCTGAGGGTTTTGTGATTTTGTAGCGGGTATAGCTGATGATTGGAAACATCGGAATAACTAATTTAATAACGTTAATTAAAAGACCGCAGTTTTCTCCCATTCATCGAAATGGGCTGTTGCAGCGTTCGGTTGATGTAGTTGCGATTGATGGACGCACTTCTCGCGACTATCTTCCTCTCGGTTCCAGCTCTATCAACTGCCCATGTGTTATATACGACAACTCCCCTGATCCCAGCTCTTGCTGTGCCTTTTCTTCTCTCCCCATTTTCGTCTTTTTTTATTGTTGTTTTGTTTCTTTATTGTTATGATCCATGTTCGTGTTTTTGTGCTGCATAGGTTTTCATTTGAAATCGACGAAGGCAGCACAACGTTTTTTAAATGTTGAGTGCATGATAGTACTTATCCAGTCAGTGGTTGCGGATTCATCCAGTTACCTGCAGGAGGGCATAGAATCTTCGACATCGGCACGGCGATGAAGTTTCCTAATTGTTTAATCATTTTGCTCCCGTTCCCCCCTTATATGCTCCAATTTTCGAAGCATTATTAGTACTTGAGAATTTCCAGGAGTTGAACGGGATTAAGGCGATTTGACGTCCATTTCGGTATAAACGAATCTGGAAGCGCAATAGGTGCAGCCTTTGGAGGTTTACGGTTTTTTTTCGCTGACACTCGATGTATGGTGCTGCATTTCATTTTGCTCCTGATGTGTCCTACTGTTACATCTTCTGCTTCTTTGTTTATTTTCAATTCGCTATTCTGATGCTTCATAGGCTTATTTTCTTAATGAAACGCGTGCCCTCATTTTTAAAGCTTAGATGATTGAATTTTATTTTTAGCTGTTTGTCGTGGAATTTTTCCAATAAACGAAAATTCGATCTTCGGAATTTTTAATATCGAAACGTTGGAAAAGAAATTTTGGAAGGAATTCCTATCATCAGAGATTCTTTCTTTGCAAGACTGATTTCTTTTACGAGAATTGCTGAGAAAAAGTAATTATTCTTTGACATTGCCATCTTATTTTTTTTCACCGCATGGTTTCATGTTATATCGCTCCTATGTGAATGATTTTCGTATTTCCGCATTTCTATTGCTTATGATCTTAATAAATATTTCTTGAAATGGTCTCAACGCTACACCCGTAATGGGAAGTCGATTCGCTTAAAGATTTTTCCTCAGCTGTGACTGAAAGATTCAAGTCGATTTTATAGTTTAAAGTTGACAGACTTCAGATCCACGTCAGAAGTTAACCGTTTGATGTAAATCTGTTATCGGAGTTTTGAGGATGGAAAGCTTTGTGGGTGCGGTCGAAAGCTCGAACTGTTACTTCACCCCGCTTGAGGTGAAGTGACATCGGTAAAGAAAAGCTTAGCGACAACTCTCTTAAATCGAATGTGGACTTGAAAAAGTGTAGTTTATGAATTTAATGGGAAATTTTGCAAACATTTAGACGCCTCATTTTGAGATAGCCACCTAGTAATGCTAAGGAAACCTTTCATTGCTTAAGCACTATGAACTATTGTTGCATTTACGACTGGATTTGTTCGTTCCAAGTGCCAACTCGTTGTGCGAAGATGCTGAAGATGAACTGAATTTGCCGCTTCTTTTTGTTGAACTGCTAGCAGTATCCTTTTCTGCCATAAAACATCAACGTTCTTGCTTCTCATTGCGTTCTCCTTCGCTCAGTCTGGGCCGCACCTTACGACGAGCAAGCAAGTTACCATCGATATAACTTTAATGGTTAGTTCGGATAGCTGAACGTAGATTGGCAGCCGATGTGACATGTGTTCAAAAAGCGTAAATTCACAGTGGCGGCATCATCCATTACTTATACAAGAAATTTCGACGCTTTGTACGGAGAGATGGGATATTAGCCGTCATGCAGTACACCATTATAATGATAAAAGCACCAGCAAATTATATTCTTTTTTCATGAAAAAGAATGTCCTATCAGAAATAAATAATCGACAAGCACGAAAAACTATTGATATCTTCATTACGCCATACTCATTTCATACAACGTAAGCGTGTAGGCTCGTGTGATAATGATTTTATGGGACAGATAATCTCATTTCCTTCTCATTTGCTTTGGATATATGAAGCAGCGACGTAACTTTATCAAGATCTTTGTCGTGGTATTTTGTCCATGGATCCCTTCAAAAGTGTGTACTTTGCCTTTTCAGTTATCGAATGTTCTGAACTTGTTTCCATATTCGCGATCGCAAATTCCATGCGAAATTTTCGGCGATACTTTTAGTTATGAAATAATTTCCGTATTTCCGTGCTTTAAATTTTTCTCGAGAACTAGTCAAACAGTATTCTTATACCATCTCGCAAAAATCTGCCCATACACTTACTTTCCACTTTGGTTCAGTCCCAGTACTGCATGTTGCTGTATTATCAATAGTGGAATGACTAGGGCAACAAGATGTTCGTAATACCTTTCGGCACGATAGCATCGTTTGTGAGCAGGTTCTCATGGCCTGCTTTCATTGTTCACAAACAGGAAAGAAAAAATTAAGTGGTGATAGAGGAACGATAGCTCAGCTGGATATTGGGTAAGTGGTTGAATAACCAAATAATTGCCTCATCGTATCACAAGACGCCATAGCAAAATGCGCAAATTTTGTTATCACTGCAGTGTGCAAATTAATGAGCAGTTCAAATGCCGTTTTGTGGAATTTCGCAACGTAGCCCAACCGCCCAATATGATACTAGGATAATAAGCTTTGTTCATGAATTCCACATAAAGACGTGAAGTATATGATGACATTCATGCGGGAGATCGGCTTCTCTGCTTGCCGAACACTGTATTTAAAAACCTTTCATCGTGCCGTAATTCTGGATGTAGGTGACCGTGGAAACTGTAATAAAGGCGAAGAATTGACCTCACATTTGTGATTTGAGTAGGGGTGCTCTAACTCATATTGGTTATTTTGCACGAATGGAAGAAAATTTCTGGAATGGCAAGAAATATGAATACAATATCATTCAAATGTGTAATGCAGTTGAAATTTCACACGAACGAGGAAGAGCTGCACATTTGAAACATGGACAGACATTTAGTGCAAAACAGCCATATATAAATAAAACAACTCCCAAAAATGCATTTTTTTTTTGATTCGGAGTTTTCCGCAAATACGCATAAGCTCCGAAATGTTTGTGTTTTATCATGTTTCCTTTGTTTTTTTGCAAAAATTGCACCTTAAATGCGAACCAACTGAGAATGCAAGGTACAGTGTTGTGGTAATTGCCTCACTAAGAACTATTTACTCGATGAAGATCGCAAAAGAACGCATGAAACTATTCAAATATTTTCGACGGAATACTCATTGAAACTTGACTGATAAAACTGCGTAGTTTCGTCGAGTTTTGCTCCTCCAGCCAGACACACCAATGGCATTGGCGCACCTTCACGCTTTTGATAGGCAGGATTCGGACTGAAAGCATCGCTTCTTTTGCATAATATTATATAATGAAACACAGAGGAAAATAAAATGACACTTCTTTTGCAACTTTCTACATCGTACCAATCAAAAAACATGGAAAACTAATGAAATGCGATCGAAAATTAATCACTTGTTGCGGCCGCTTTTATAAATCGTCCATAAACCTATTCTTTTCGCAGCGTGATTAGTGGTTAAACGTAAATAGGAGAGATTGATGATACATGCAATTTTTTTGGCATTTTAAAGTGTTTATATTACTTTGTTAGAACAAGTATAATGTAAGTAAAAATGGCCATCTGATGGTTAAATTCCGCAGCTGAAACTTTTTGGCACCCCAGAATTGAAAATGCAGAACTGCTGAAAAACAGTAACATGAAACGCGCGTGAGAATTCAAAAAAAAAAAAAAAATGAAGGACTGAAGGAATAGAAAAATATTAACATATTTAAACACTTTCATATACAAAATATGCGCTGGATATATTAGGTAAAACACGCCCTTCTAGCCTAATAATGCTTCAGTGAGTATAAAATGGATTAATGCTATAAAACAAACATAATGAGGACATACGATGTAACAACGACTACTTGCATTCTTACGCAAGTGCAACAGATTTAAAGGATTTCGGTACTCCGAGCACATTTGCTTTATTAATATTTTTTTGCTATTGCATAGAAACAAAACGACTCATATATTATAACGAATGCTGAATAAAAAGCGTCATATTTTTTGTTTCAAATGAGCAGTGCGCTTATGTTCGGACGCAGCGACATTAAGCAATTGAAATAACAGAGCATGGATGCACGAGGTAAAGGAAACGTGTTGTGATGATAATTAGTTTTACCCCGGATATCGGTCCATGTCAATCTTATAGGGGCACGATGCATATATTGACGCAAGACCCTGCATCTGCTGTGGTTTATCGCCGAACGGACATTTCACTTTCGCCATCTCTGCTGGTGTTGCTGGAAAGAACAACGTTCGTGCATAACGAGGACATTATCTATTAGAGAGTTGTCAAGGTGAGCAAAACCAGCCTGAAGTTCCTTTCATCTAACAAAACAGTCATTGTTATTATTTTCTTTGTTCTCCATTCACCAGTGTATATCAATTATGCGCCTGAAGGAAAAAAGTTATACAATGCACCAAAAACACCCTTCAGTTCTATATTAGTGATCGTATATGGGGAGCGAAACGCAACAACGGCCTTAAAACGAGCAGCAATCTAAAGCGTCCTATTAGATGTGCTGAACCCCCTTGCATTTGTATTGGTTTCCTTTATGAATGGCGAGTGAATACTTACTCACGCAGTTTCCTTCGTAATTGAATCCTGGAAGTAATCGGATATCCTCAATTTCATAAGGTGGCATCGCACAGAACACCTGCATCATAATTCATGTTATTTTATTTGTATTATGAGAATGCCATACTGCAAAATCACAAATTGCTACAAAAGAAATCCATATGTAGTTGTCGCATCAACGCCCAATCACTCACTTCTGATGAAAAGAAGTAATTACCTAATTTATAAATCGTGTGATGCGGTCTGGCTCAAAAATGGCCGAGGTACTTAGAGGGTATGAAGCTAATGAATGTGTGTACAATTGCGAATTCGATGATGCCGAAAAATCTCATTTTTGCACACTATAATTTAATAATTTCATGGTTAAATCGACATTAGGCAAATCCTATAGCGTCAGTAGAGAGGCATTTTTCGAAAGGTTTTTAAACGCGAAACCGCTGCTTATGAGAACAGTGGGACAGCAAGAGAAAGGAGACAGGTACAGAGAGGAAAGGGATGGGAATGACATAGACATTTCTCCCATCCCCATTCCCTCATCTTAAAAATGGCATATTTGATGTAATATTCATCGTCAGTCCATTGCAACCATAATGTCGAAGAAGAAGTATTTAAATATTGAAGAAACTTTCTTCACTGAAGAAAGAAGTATTTAAATATTTCTGTAGTCGAAGAAGTATTTAAATAAGCAATAGCAATTTCAAGCATTAGATAGTAGATGGTAAAATAATAAAGAGAAGAAACGATGATGTTCAATAATTGCGTATATCTTCAATTTAAAAGTCGAAACCTAAATACCGAGTAGTTTCTATTAGTGAATATGTTCGCATAAAAAGAAACATCCACAAAACCACAACCTGAACCGACGTCATTAATTAATGCATCTACAAGGGTGCTTTAACTAGCAGCAAATTACATACGGCGAATATATCATAAATTTGCAAACAGCGTTGAAGAGAAGAAATAATCGAAGACGGCAATATGACCAAAAAGTGAAAGAAATAAACCTTAGCACGACAAAGTTCCTTTACTAGATCGCGCATTGAGGCAAAGTCCAGGTAAGTTCCTTGATCGTTGCTTAGACGTGAACAAACGGTTCCCTTAGGTGCAGTGGGTGCATTGAGCAATTGATCCCATTTGTCCCAATTGCATGTTAATTCATCATCATTACAACTCAAGTACCATGCAGAATTGACCGCACATTTAGCTGAAGAACTTCTCATTTCGTTCATTTCGAATATCCCAGTACTTACGAAACTTCCAAATTAGAAGTTCAAAAGCGAATACATATGTTTGATGCAATGTGCAATAAACTACTTCATTGAACTTCTGAACCTGTGTGAAACACAAAATGCACTTTTCATTGCTCTAAACCTGAATTCACATAGTCAAAAGCCAACTCATTCTTTAAAAAAATGGACTACTTTCCAAGAAGCGCAAGAGCTTCCATAGAAATGAGAATAGAAGATTGCAAAGTTGATCTGCTGATAACTCCAGAAACTTGCTCTCCTTTATGACGACTAAGCAACGTTTTTTAATGTGCATCTCATTCAGTCAAAAATTTTTCTGAACAGAATTCGAAACCAGCGCTTTATCCTTTCTTTCATATTGTAGGTGAGTACGAGGATTTGACATTCTTTATGGACCCTCTCCATGCCGTAATCACGAAATGTTTTCAGAAGCACTCGAGATTGTAAGAAATCTTGCTAGAGTTTTTAACTGCAATAAACCAAACAACTCACAGACGCATTGGCAAGTATCAGGGTCGATGACTACATCAGGGTTCTTCGCATCGCAATAGCACATCGCACCACCATCGAAATTGTGACATTCTGCTCTGCATTCATTGATACCGCCAACAGATTTGCACTGCGCTTTCTTACGATCACAGCAGTAGTATTCGTCAAGACATTCGTCAATATCTGCATTTTTTTTTTTTAATTTATATGAGCATTAAAATGGGAAACACACCTATTTTATTGAACACTTCATTTCGCCTGAGACTGACCTTTTCAAGTCTCCTAAAATATGGGATTGACCATAAACAAATATTAAATTTAAATTCTCTCCGCCTCCCTAATTTATCCTCTCATCAGTGAAAAATCTTCATATCCCTTTTGAAAATGGAGTAAAAAGGAGTTCGCTTATTCATCTATTCTTGAGCGAAGGGTTTCATTTTGTGCGAATAAGTTCACTTAGCAGCAAGGCAAAACCGGAATCCTAGGTCCTTGGTTGAAACACATGAGAAATGCAGAAAACATGAAACGGACGAACCCTTGAGGTCGATAACGGCGTTTGTTACATTATCCCGTACGAAGTAATAGCCCTTAACTGGTTTCCATTTCTTCTTTTCGAAATCGCACTGTATCATTGAGCGATATCTGGCATTCGCCACTGTGGTCGGTCCATTTGTATCCGCGAGTGTGCATTCATCCTCTTAAAAGAATGGGAAATTTTTCGTTTCATCCTTTTTTTCTTTTGAAATCGATCCCCTTAAATTATGAAGACTTCATAAGATAAGGCCTTATTCATTAATATAAGTTAACAGAAATTAATAATACATTAATATAAATGTTAATGTATCTATGTAGCGAAAATGTGTCCAAATTTAGAAGAAAATGATAGTTCACGTTTCCTTTAAGGTATTTTAAAAGAAGTCTTGCTTCTGTAACCTTGGCAGCTATCGACTGCTCACTTATTACAGATTCTATCTTCTTTTATTTAAATTAAATATCACATAATGAAGACTGTCGTCATGAAACGACATTACAACTTCTTTCTGAGAATTTCTACATTTTAATTCCTTGTATGTCATAATCAATGTTTTAGTGGAGGAGGTTTGCAAAAAAACCACAACTGAAAGCAGAAAGATCATCGAGAACTCAACATCTATGAGCTTGAATAGAAGTTCTTATACAAGCCCAGTTTGGTCAATATTTCCTAAACGAATATTTAAAGCTCACAATGCGCAAATGCGTTGACTTAAAATTGTCTTCTTATAAATGCATCTACTGCTCTCTTTGGAGGAAATTTTCTGCTTCAAAAAATTTGTGGAAATATTATTCTAAAATATTCCACTGACCGTCATCGCTTTTCAGAAATTCATTGAAGACTACATAAAGACGCGTTCCCTTCCTCTTCGTATTTCATCTTTCATCCTTAAAAAGTGAACACAACCACATAACAGTGATTTCAAACTGCTCAGACATAAATTCCCCATATGCTTTCCATTGACTGTCTAAGCATTTTCATCAATATAACTTCAAAGTTTTTACTCACTGTGCAATTCAATGAAATACCTCCGTTTTTTAAACAACTATATTCCTGTAACTGATAACAAATAAGTATCGCAATGACAGTACTAACTTGTACAATATGCGACATCCGTAATTCGTTGCACATAACCGGCCGCACTATTGCACTCACATCGTCTATTTTCACGATTACAAATCCACCCTTCGCCCAATGATTCACATTTTAATTCATCGCATGGATCTTGCTCTAGAAGCATGATATGATTTGCCTTACTACTCAACAACGAAAGCATATAATACAGCAATCACACAGAGCAAATACATGTATGTGACATAACAATGCAAAGCATATAGCATTATATCTGGAAAACCTACCGCTATTAACTCTAAGTTATATGAGAGAATTCCCAAGCGATTTTAAAAGTCAGTAGCACATAAAGCTGAGCGCTTTAGCAATTGATGTAATGATTTATGAATGCAACTGAAATCTTCCATACGCGTTCATTAAGAGGACAATGAAAGAGGAGAATTTTCCAGGCTGCTCTGTAAAGATTCGGAGTTCAAGATGTTTCTAGTGGACGTTTTGCAAAAGCTGAGCAAAGCGAAGCTGATATTTCGAAACAATTCTGTGAAGAAAACAAACCTTCACACTTCAATACGACACGCAACGATCCTCCTTTTTGCATTCTTCTCTGATGTGGAGGACAATCGCATTCGAATCCTTTCCATTGTTGTACCTTAACGTTTCCACCGAACGCACCTGAGAGTACATTTAAAAGCAATAGTCACTGCACATAATGGAGATGAACATGTCTACATCAAGCTTGAAGTTTTCCACGTTCAATGGGTGGAAAAAAGGCAGGGAAGAGAATCCATAACAATTTACCGACATTTGAAGAGTCAACCTTACCAACCGAACTATTCGTCAATAACGGTTTTTTTAATCATACTTGATCTATCTTTATCACCTGATGTTAACAGACCTCTAAGAATAAGATATTATAATGAATAAAGCAGAGCATAACAGAATTTATCGATCGACCATGAGATATTTTATAAAACAATGGAATCGTTGCTTTAGCCATGTGTCAAATACATTAATGAGATAAAATACTTACGAGTCACGAGACGTAGACCTATACAGTTAGCAGCATTAGGCCAGAAAATGCGCCTACACAACCACAGGTCAATAAATATACACTGTTTGGATGGTGTTTTCTTCAAAATGCCATTTTCACAAAATAGTGCTGTATGACCACACATACCTGTTCAGTGAAAAAATACAACTTAAGATCAGTAGAACTATGAAAGGAAATATATCAAAATGTCGAAAAGCATGCACTTTTATGCGAATTAATGATTATACAAACCTCTTGCATCATAGACGGTGTTACGGCAGAAAGGAAGTGGTGAGGATGAGGAGGTGAACCACCACCAACTTGCTGACGTTGCACGCTCATAGCATATACCATAGGCACTAGTCTTGTTCTTCGGTGCAACTAGTAACTTTCGCCAATCAGTGATCTTTCTTCCAGTGTTTTTCATTTGGTTATATCTATAATTGAAAGCGTCGTAAAGAAGTTCAGTTATGAATCTCCGCTTGATCCTATAAGTGAAAAAATAAATGGATGTCGCTACCAATAATCTGGCCAGAAATTAAAATCTAAGACATTATGTCCTTTCTAAACAGAATGATCGGTGCTGTCTAAACAGAGTACAAAAGTTGCTGGCGAACAAAACAAAGGAAGAGCTGCTTCTACAAGAAAAAGGTTAGCAGCATTTTAATGAAAACTTAATGATACTAAGAAGTTGGTAAATTTGCGTCCATAAACAAAAATACAACTGCAGTCAAATAACGAGATTTTTCGTGTTCATGATTCAGCAAAATAGCGCGAAGAAGGGCTGGAGTGGGGGCTAAAGGTTGTATGCAAGATTTGAGGCATGCGTACAAGTGCAGGGATTCGGCCATGGACCCAAAACCTCTTGATATAATACTCTATTACTCGCTTATTATTTTTGAATTCAAAATGATGCTGATTCAATTTGTTTGAAAAGCATAAAGACAAACGTCTATTCTGACATTCCACTCCTATATATACTGAAAATCTTGCTTGTTCTCACTTAGCCAAATTACGAAGAATTCTGCGATTATCGCGTTAGCTAGAATGTTAAAGAGCATTTGAATCAGTGGCAAATACGGACTGTACGATTTCAATTAGAAAAAAAAGTGATTATAAAGGCACGCTCATATAAACGGTGTAGCTGTTTCAGTGGCACTGAGATGGACAACGACATCAGACAAAGATAGGGCACATTCTTGAGCAAGTTACTGTGATTCACGTAAAAGACGCAACATGCGTATTTTCACCTACCATTCATTTAAGTTCAAAAAACGAATGCATAAACTCGACGCCTTGACGGCATTCAGGGCTTATCAAGAGAATAACACAGTCTAAAGATAGAAGTTTCTAATAAGCAACGAAATAATATGTCTGAATGACCAAGCCATCAACTATTCGCCTCGTTTCTAGCTTAGCATAATATTAATGAAGGGGCGATTTTATATTTATCGGAAAGTTTCACATATAAGTAGAATATATTCACTCAAAAATCTTTTTTTTAATAGCGCATTTATCCATGCTCAGCAGAGGCTGTTTGTTTCCGCGTAGATTTCTGTCCAATAATGTATTTCCTTTCAAGCAGGGTACAAACTTAAAAGCTTCTGTTCTTTGATTGACTGACTCGAAATCACTTGATCTTTTTGCTTAGACCTGCTGATTTGTATCTCTAATTCACTTCATTACTGTTACTAAGTAAGGAAAACCTACACATTAAAGCCTAAGAAAATTTCATTCACAGTCGCTACGAATTCTTTATCAATACCTATTACCGCATTCAATCATAACGCTCATTAAAACAATCACTATGAGAAAAGTGATTCACAAACAAAAGATGGCTTTAAAAATCAGCATGCAAATTTAATTAGTGAAAGAAAAGGTGTGCCAACCTTTCCAATGTTTCTTTATAAGAAGGATCTTCAGCACACTCATCTAAGTCGACACATGCGCCATTTTTATCTCTTATGAATCCAGGCTGAAGAAGAAAAAATATTTAAGAGCAAATGCGCCTTTCAGAATTGGAGAAAACAAATTGAATCAATGTCTTAATTCCATAATTTTTTGTCCGAATGTTAAAAAACAATGATCTCGATGATCTTGACTGTTTTCACTCTTTTCATATCCTCCCACTTTTTTAGCTGCAAAGAAGTTTCAGCGTAAAAGCCTGGAAATGTTTTCTTCGTGAGGATAAATTTATAGCCTATCACTGGTACTTTTTCCACAGTTCGGGGAAGATAGTGACAAACTTCGGTGACAAGATTTTACGAGCACTGCACTGGGATGGTATCATTATTCAAATTAATTGCCTTGCACTGAATTGTGAAGCCTCCAATCATGTTAACGCAATCTTCGACGTTCGGATCGACCATTGCTGTTCCAGCGGTGCACTCGTTGAAATCTATAAGCATCAACTCATTTTAGTAAGACGTTCTTTTCCAATAAAGTAGCATACAGGTATCGTTGAAGTAGTGAACAAGCTTTTCACACGAAGCAGGTCAGAGCATTCAAACTTTCGAAGTATGTACCGGCTGATATTTCATTTATATTTTGCATTTGACCTTAAAGATGTTTTCAAGATGCTATTAGATTAAAACCAGAATACTGCGGAAGAACGGCAAGCTTCACGTTAATTTTACAATTTCATAGATGACAAGTTTTTCGTCAAATTTTTGATTTGTTATGTACTAATTTCGTTAAGTTCGCGACGAGGAACATAAAAAAACACTAATTCGTTTATGTTCCTCCATGTGGGTCTGTTTCGTCGAGATTCTACTGCATGAAATTTTTCCTATTTTCCTATCTTTCTCCCACGTAACTTCAGTCATATCATCGATATGGTCGAAGACGAATAACCATTAACGAGAGCACTATGCGCAATTAGATTTAATCAACAATTATAATTTATAACCATAGTGTGATGAGCTTTTCAAGAACAATAAAAAGGGGAATAAATTATCCGAAGTAAAGGTGAATCTTTTACACGGAAAATGAAATAAATATGATAGAAACAGAGAGATTTCCCAGTAAAACAGCGCCAATTAATAGGTACCTTCAAACGAATAACGCATTATCAATATAGCGTTAAGCTTATAAGAAACTTTTCTAACTGTTTATATGAGAGTTCCGAAAAGTTTTTCAACTTGCAACCTCTTTCAAAAGAATGGTGAAAAAGCCTTCATCATCGTTCCAATTCGTTCACGAAAGGCCAATTACCAGGCAATGATTACCGAAAAAGTCATCAAGCTGCAAATCACATTTGTATGGGGAATACCATTCCTTAAGTTCTGGACAATTTCACTGGTCACGCCTGTTCAAAGATCCCTTAGAATGCAGCCCAACTATAAATGCGATATGAAAAATTTGCATGTTTGTAAGTTATGAATTTTTTATCTTTTGCACCGAAATCATACTAATTGGACAACATTTTGCACGAATCAACCAGCAAACAAGGCATACCATTACAAGTGTAGAACATTTGCGTGACGTTCTGTGGAGGCTCATAGCCAGGTTTGCAATCACATCTGTATTCACTACGTCCAGGTACCATCTGACACAGACTTGTCTGTTTATCGCACTGATTTCTCGACGGATCTTTGCACTTGTCTATCGCCAAACAGCGATCACGTCCATCTCCTTTCAATATTTGAAGTATTATTATCCATTGAAAGCGTTAAACTTACAATCTGATTGCATCATTACTAGTTACAGTTGAATGGTATAATCGCCAAAGAATTTTATTAAAACAACTAACCGTTCTAATTTTTCTTTGAATCCAACAGATGAGCGATCTATTTAGTTTTGTCATTTGAAGGAGTTTTTCACATTACAACTAAATTTTTCATTTTCTCAGGTTACTGGGGGGAAACGACGCCCTTTCATCAAGGGATAAAGGCCTCTTATTTTACCAGGTGTTGATAAAAAAAGTCACCTAGGGGTGAAATCCATTCAAAAAAAAAAAAAAATGCAGAAAGGAGGACGTGAACGTTAAGCCTTTGGAAGGTCAATAAACCTGACAGGTACTTTTACAATTACTTTTCAAGTGTACATAAAGATAGTAAAATCTTCCAGATTACTCTTGCATAACAACTGTGGTGGCATATGGATGGATTAATCTGACTGTAAGAGCAGATTCACTATGAAATGATAAGCTAAAAATCAAAAGTGAAAAAAAAAAGTCCAACTAATAAATCTGAAAGAAACCATCAGAATTTTTTTGCTATCTCAAGAAAAAAAACGAAAGAATTCATATGCGCACATGCAAATCATACGTAAAAATCACTAGCAAAGCATTCAATGTAAACAACTCTATCAGTGGCAATGAATGACTGAAAATAGTCTGCAAATTTCTTTCACTACACAGGAAAAATTTGGAAGTGATTCCTTGAGACAGCGTCTACGATTCAGAAAGAAGCCAAGTTTCATAAATAAGCCAAAGAATGCAACTGAACCTTCATATCCAATTTTACATGTGCATGTAAATGAACCAGCCGTGTTGACGCATTCTGCATTCGCATGACAAGGCGAACCAGTGCATTCATTAATATCTGCAATGCCATATTCCGCCTAATAGAGACATCATCTAATCCAGAGCGAATTTGAGCAAATAAAATATAATACCCAAGCAATAAAACCTATGCATTTTATAGCAAATAATAATATTCAAAAACAATCCTTCAAGGAGAAAATGCCGCAAGCACACACCCACTTATTCAGAAATTATTGGCAAATTATTCATATTCAACTAATATGTGCCATGACAAACCGAATGCATAACATATTAACTGTTCATCTTCAATTTTGTCCATATTTCAAGTAAAAAAGGAATTCGAACAAAAATTACCTTCCCATAACGCTTTCGCCACATTTTTACCCCCCTAGTTTGGTCAAATACTGGTACTTTTTATGATTAAACAATTACAGACATCATTAAATGATGCATTGCTGATAAACCGTTCTTACTTTGAAGTGTCCAGCATCAATATAACTGAATACAAATAATTTTGGAAGAAAAAATGGTAAGCTCTAACCAATGCATTTATGACCATTCGACTCGAGTTTATATCCCTGAATGCAATCGCATCTGTAATCGCCTGGTAGATTGTTACAGTGATGCCCAACACAAACCGGCTCAGTAGTATTCAGACACTCGTTGATATCTGAATGCTCCTGTATCATTCATCCTTGCATAATCATTTTTCAAACCATAACTTCACTTGAGCCTTCTGTTATTCAGTCACATTAATAGAGTTCAGCGATTTAGAACATATGAACAACTGACAACACACTGCCAACTTCTGTTGGTGGAATGGTGAGGTAAGTGAAGTGCCCTACCTGCACAAGAGTATTTATTGTCTCCAACTTTCTGGTATCCATTCTTACATATGCATTCGAATGAGCCCTCTGTATTGCGGCATATCGTTGTCGACATATCGCATTTATTGAGGCGCGGACTCGAACACTCATCGATATCTGTAAAAGACAGGTCTGAATGATTCCACGCTAAGTTATTCTCCTTGTGTCTTGATTTACCGGTGATTTTCACTCGTATTCTTCTTGAATGACAAAACAGGTTACAGCTTACAAAACAAGACTGAACCTTAATGGAGAGGACACGTTTATTTGCCAGCTAATGAAGCTGCTTTTTAATAAAATATATAAAATAAACTGTGAAACTTGAATCTCAAAGTTGGCTCCAACAACCATAAGGACAGACGTCAGCAAGCGAATGTTCAGACGACGTAACGGTATAATTTAAGGTGAGATCTGCTAGCAAAATACCCGCAGATTTGAAAAGATATGATGATAGCATTCAAATTGGAAAAAAAGTGATAAGACCATCAAATATTTGCAAGAGAAGAGCTTTTTACATGAAAGACTCTTCGAATTAGACAGAAAGTAAACATTCGCTAAGAAAAAAAGCCTCATCGCAAATTCGCTTAAAACAATGCGTTCATTAAATAACCGAATGCATACAAATTTTTCCTTTCGCCTTCAAATTTCTGCAGTTTCATTCGAAATTATCACCTTTGAATATGAATTATAGTACTGAGGCTCTATATCTGGCATACTATCAAATACAACATAAAACTCCTTAAATACATTCCGTGTTGATTGAGTTTCATAATTATGGCTTTAGTACTATCGAAAGAAAGCAAAATTCACATACAAACATTTATACACAAGTTGTAATAATGCGCCTTTATAAAGCGTACTTGCAAGTGCAATGCAACAGTGTAACAACTGCGAAGATTTCCACCCTTCAAACATCCGCAACTTCCTTGTGAGCGGTCCAATTAGAGTTCGCAAAAAGTTCCACTGACGTGAATTTATTCTCATGAAATTGCATAGAGTAGGAGATTTCGCTCTATAGACTCAGACCAAAAACTTCTAAACCCGCTGACTCGATCAGTGCAATTAGATTCCATCGCAGTTTGTAAGAATTTCACTCATTCTGTTCAATCATATCGATGCCTCACTGTTTCGGTACGCTAACCGACAGCAGTAGCTGAATATTATGAAATACAGATCTTAAATTTTTAAATGTTCTATGCTCCTCTCCTTCTGCCATCCCACCCCCCATCCCCCTTCAAATCGATTGCGTTATGATTTAGGTGTTCCAGAGAAATACTTCTGGGATTACCTTTGCACATTCCAGGCAAGCCTTCTCCTTCATAGCCATCACTGCACTTACAAATAAACGAGCCCTGAGTATTGATACATTTCGCGTGTTTGTCGCATGCCGCATCTCGCATCATTTCACATTCATTGATATCTAAATCGTTTTTCCTCTTATAGGTCTATCAGGCACTCTAATATGAGATTCTTGCTTTCATGTGAAACCTCTCAAGTTACAGCGTAACTTGACCGTTATTATTGCTTCTTTAGCTTCTATTATGTTGATGCTTTCTGACTTAGTCATCCGCATTTCGCTTTTCACCAATCCTATACATATTAACCCCTTGATGATCACTGAAATAAAACTGGACAAAAAGTGATCTTTTTGGCGACGTCGGATTAATGTGGAGACATACTCAAGGTTATCGCACATTTGACTGAATCGTACATGCAGAAGCAGATCAACGGAAAAGATAGGCGTAGAAATAAACTCAAGGAAATACACGACTCGATTGACTTTGTAAGCGTTTTTATTCAAAATTAAAGTGTTTCAGAATAGAAGAACAAAAACTGTAATAATATTTTTATTAAAAAAATTCTAATAGAATTGAGAAAATTACCGCGACAAAGTGTTCCGTTGCCTTCGTATCCTATTTTGCAGGTACATGTATAACTGCCACGAGGTTCATTAACACAAGACGCGTACTGACTGCACGGAGAATATTCGTTACATATATCAATCTGAATGTATTTTTTTCCAGAAATAACAGCATACTCTTCGCAGTTGATTTCCATTGAAAAGCTGCAATCTACACATGGCTTTCTCTACCTTCAAAGCAACATGCGTGTCATCCAATATTGTGCCTGGGAAAAACCTCTTTTGAGCTTTCATATTTTACTTCATTCATGCATTATCGAATAGAATGGGTAGAGGATAAAAGGAAGTGTGACTCTGTAATGAAAGAATGGTGTAGTAAAGACTGCTGTTTTTGCTTCGAGTGGAAGAACCTGAGAAGAATCTTTAGAGTGGATGAACTTGAACTGTAGACGTTGTTACTGCAGATGCAGTATTTTGTACTGTGATCAGCACCACTTCATGAAAGACTAGAGATTTAAGAGCAGACGACTGGCTACAACTTGATGATTCGGGGTATTGTGGAATCTTTTCATGTTGAGAAGAAAATAACAAACCGGTTCACAGCCAAGCTCGGCAGTTCCGACTCCTCTGAATCCGTCACGACAAGCGCATGCATAACCGCCATTTGGAAGATCGATACACTTGGCATCAGGATGGCACGGTTTTTTCATATCAGCGCAAGATGGTGTCTTACATGTGACGTTATTTGGTCCTATAAGCATCAAGCAGTTTTGAATGAACATCTACACCATAATGACATCTCACATCATTAAGCAACCATCCCGAATGATGTTTTTGAAGCGACACAAAAAAAACTTAAAATGAACCAAGAAACTCCATTATCCTTGTCAGATACCCTCTGCGGAGAAATAGGCTAACAAATGTCAATATTTATTAAAATCACCAATGCCAACATCGACAGTTCCAGGTCGGCAGACACACTTATAGAGAGGCCTCGCATCGATACAGATTGCTCCATCGCCACAAATACCAGGATTTTCTTCACATTCATTGATTGGCTCACATTGGCTACCAACTTTGCGATAGCCATTGTCGCAAACGCACGTGAACGTTGCACGTCCTGAAAACGGTGCGATTATTTCCCAGAAAAATTCGTAATCCCTAATTTTGAACTCGCCACAGCAATAGTGAGTGTTTTTTGGGCGATTCTATACTTCTGAACGGTACTTTTTGAATGGCGAATTTATCCAAATGATCAAAAAAATTCTTGCATACCGTCGTGAAATTTCATATGTGGGCGAAGACGACCTATTATAACACAATTATATAACAAAGAAATGATATCGGATCATTTTGAAAAACATGAACGAATGAAGAGCTAGGTGAAAGATGTTTCCATTTAAACTATCCAACTCACCTTCCCTCCCTTCCACTCCCCCTCCTGAGATAAACTGCGATCAAACATGTCTACAGAGTGCATTATAGGTAATTCACGGCACAATGACCTGATTTTTTGAAGAATACCTCTTACTCGCCAGGTGTTGAGAGTTAAAATTTCGAAAAAGAACGCTTAAAAAACTAGAGGCGTGAGATCGATTCCGTACAACGAATTCTGATCATTGGAAAATTTTCATATATGTATAAAGAAACGATGGAAAAAAACCTCACTGCATGCAAGAAATTGCTAGAAAAATTCAAATTTGACACGGTTAAATTTTTTCAAGTGATCGAACATCAATTTCAACATCAATTTCAAGTTAAATTTTTTTCAAATTTTTTTCAAGTAATTTTTTCAACTGAGGATAGCGCCGAGAAATTGGAATATCCATATGAGACATACGTACACTTAGGCCGTGATAGATTAAAAAATAATTGCAATATTTTGTTCAAAATACGCTTCGTTTGTTCAAGAATAATTATTTGATTCATTTGTGAACAGCCAAGTATAGTGGTTTCATTTCCCCAGAAAATGCTAATTTTCCTGCTTCCGTAATATTTGCATGCCTTAAGAATGAATAATTTCAGCATCCTAATAGTACAATAAAGTTTCATATGCAGCGTACCACTTCTGTCTCTAGCTTGTTTTTCAACGCATCTTGCATTCGCCGGACACTGACTATCCAATTGGCAATCGGGAACTGGATCACAGAATTTTGAAGGGTCCTCCCCCTGAAAAATTCCTTTCTTAAGACACTAAACTTACACTCTTGTGGACAACGTTAAATTATTCTTTTTCTATGTGATTTCCAATTCCACCAGATAATATGACACTATTATTTCAAAATATGAATAAAGCCACCCATTACTTAAGATATTTCACACATCAACATATGTGTCCATGAAGTACTCTGTGCAAAAATGCAGTCATTTATATCTCTAAAAAACGCCATGTGATGAGCAACTTATGCAGCCAAAAATGACAAAGCGATCGTTATAGCAAAAAAAGAGAACTGAGATGTGCTTTTTCATCGACTATTGCAGCGAGATTGGTTAAATGAATTGCAACTAACATAATATCCATCTTGACAAACACACTGAGGTACCAAATGGCTCGGATTTTTACGACTTGGTCGTTTCACACAAAACGCATTCACACCACATTCAAGTTTATTGTCACAGTTGCTCAGTGGAACACATACACCATCTTTTTCCATATATCTGCAATTATCGAGTAGTGTTGAAATATAATGGTACTATTCCACTACATACTAGCATGTTCGAGTGCGAAAACAGTATCATTCTAAACCAGATCGTACCAGTAGGATAAACGTTTAGATCACTGAACATTTATCTCAATCCAAGAAATATTTTTTATCCGACCTGCAGCCTACACGCACATCTCAACACGCTACATAAAAGAAAGTTTTAGCGGCATTTCACTTCGAAAGTTTGTGCAGAAATATTTCAGTATCCATTACCTCCTTCTTTACTTTTCCATCCATTATCTCCTTCTTTACTTTCCATCAATTTGTCAGCATGTCACTGACTTGGTTTCATTTTTCCACTCTTTTTTCCTTCTTACTCGAATGTTGCTTTTCTTTGTTGTCTCTTCCACTCTAAGCCTAACACGACCATATTATAAGCTGACAAATCTTTGCTGTCCACTCACTCAATATTTTTCTTATACTTCCATTTCATCTGCTATTTTTTTTAATTTTATTTCGTTTTCGTTTATTCGATGAAACTCGTCGATCGTTAGAATAATGAAACTAAAATCAACAGAACTGTGAAAAAAAGCAGAATATTATTGAATAAACCCGTCGATCGGCTTTCGTTAAGTTTCAGCTTGATTTGTATAATAGGCGACAGGCAAATGAAGGCAAAAAAACTGACCCATTGCTGCAATTACATTTGAAGCCACCAATAGTGTTGTGACAAAGTTGCGATGAAGGATGGCAATTATGAGTGCCGGTGACGCATTCATCCACATCTGAAATATAACTCCTCTATCCTCGTAAAGACGACGCGAACGTATTTTCGCGAAAATGATGAGTGTTTTTGGTGCAACAAATTGAATACCTGTAATTCGACTCAAACACAACATTTCACTGCAAATGACGTCATTCGGATCAACATACTGCAGCCAGATAAAGTATACTGGCTTGAGTATGTGGAAATGTTGGACTCTTAGAGCGGAAGCAGGCTAATCGCGCTGTAAGTGAAGTGTTTCGGTCGATGAAAAGCTTGTTCATTGTTCTTGCTGGATTTTTTCATGTATCTGCGAACTGACGTTCGTTTTTCTGAAAACTTTTAAAGTTCCCGATCACCTGCCAATGAGACTGATAATAGATTTCCGGTGGCGGTTTGTCAAAGTCTGAAATTTCATAGACAGCAAATGTTCCAATTCGAACTCACCTTCACAGATGTTTGCAAATCCTGGAATCAAGTTGAATCCTTTGTTGCGACATTTGCAACGGAAACTACCAATAGTATTCTCACATATCGTTGTTTTTTTATCACAATTATCCGAACCTTCCGCGCATTCATCCACATCTTAAACATCATCAGCGAAGGCTTCTTTATTACATCCAGTCTTCGAGAATCACATAAATAAAATCTTTTGATATTTTTGATAACCCAATTTTACTTTGAGATGTTCAGCTGAGCTGCCTTCGAATGAAAAAGAAATTAGCAAATGACGATCTCACTTAATTTTATTAACAAGATGGACATAAACAGTGATAGACAAAGAAGAGAGAGCGGGCTCTTCCCTCTAGGACACCAAATGAGGCAGAAGGAAAATCCTTTCAGTCCACAACAGTTGAACTTTTTTGGAAAGGAGAAACTTAACTCCACTTTCAGCAGTAGACAAACTCAGCTTCATCTTCTACAGATCACTTTTTACAACTAGTTTCAGTGATATTAAAAACAACTTCAGCAACCATCCATCCAGTGTTATTAAAAGCACATTCACTAAAAGGGAATAAAAGATAAATATTCCATTTGGTGAGAACAAAGATAAATAATCTTACCAATACAAAATTGTTTGTTGGATGACTGTCGGAAGCCGCTTGGACACAGACATTCAAATGATCCGTATGTGTTTTTGCATTTTCCGCCAGCTTTTGAGCACACATGCGTCCCTACGTCCAAACATTCGTTTATATCTAAACTATTTCTCCATTAGCTTTAGTGGCTTCTTCTGTTCAACTCTTACTCAACTCATACTAAATATTCCTAGAAAAAATTCAAAGAAATCACAGAGTGCCTATCTATTTGAATCAAAATCACATTGGCACACGCCAAAGCTTGGCCGTTTCTCGGCTTCTTCACAATTTTTGGCCGTTTCAAGACAAATCTTTCCGGATGCCCCTCTGTAGCTGTTCATATGATTGAATGATTTCGCTTTGATCTAAACGAAATCTAGGAAAAGTTATTTTCAATATTTTCAACATCTTGAAAACGTCAAGAAAATGCGTCATGTCATTTCAATATGCAATAATGGGCACGCCGGAAACTTCGGTGAAATTATATCTTTGTAATCCTTTGAAACAATATTTCCACAAACCCATTCCTAAGAGTGTTCCTCACTGGCTGAACAATACCTAGAGCTTGAAGTACTTCAAGGCAGAAGAAAGAGAGGGGAAAAGGAGCATAAAGATGAAAATGAAGCATAGGAGGATGATTGTGTAATAGTACACCTGGATAATCCCTAATAAAAAAATCCTTTCCTAGTTTCCTATGAAAATTTTGGAGATGCAACTAATATAAGCGCAAACATAGTGGCGTGGCATAACAAACCGTCGCAAGAGAGTTTGTCGCCGGAAAGTTTAAACCCTTTCGGGCACTGACACCTGAAAGACCCTTGGGTATTGATGCACTTGATGCCCTCTGGTTTACTCTTGCATGGACCACGACCACCGTTGCTTTGACACTCGTCGATATCTGTAAACAACAAACAGAAGGGATGTAACGTTCTTTAAACCTTGGATGATTTACTGAAGCGTCATTTTACTTTTCCACTCTGTAGCATAGTTGTGCTTCTATCACTGTCTCTATCGTAAAATCGAAAATTCATTCAAATTGAACAACAACGTGAATCATCACCTTAAGTTTTCACATGAAAAATTCTAGGTGTACACGATAAGAAGAGAAGAAAGAAGCACAATGAATACCTCACTCATCCTATGCTCTTCTAGTAGGCGTTTCCGACAGCCGTTTTCGAGGAGAAGACAACGAAAAATATTTTCTCTACTAGTAATATTACCCGGTGGATTATCACAAGGAGTATTAAAGGAATATGTACCACTCAGCGAATGGATCAGCCTTTTCAGCATTCCAGTCTTTCCATCCTTCAAAACTACATCAGATATGAAGAAAACGTAAAAAATTCTACACGACTGAATAAGTCGTTAGCTCAGGGCTGACTTTCATTCACTAATTTTTGCAAAATGTTGCTGTCAAATTTGTGCTGTCGAAACTCCGATCCTGACTGGCCTTTCGCCAGTCAGCCTGATTTCTTCCCTGTCGACTTTCTGTGCCGTGTACGCTCCCAGCAGAGTCATCCCTCAGGTGCGTTCTTGCAGCAGATGGCACCCAGACCTTTCCAGAACCTCCTCCTCAAACCACCGTCCACCTGGCCGTAAAAAGGAGAAAATCTTTAAAATAACTGTCATGTATAAAAGTATCAAATGACACATCTATTCTATATGAGGATTACATCTTCGTAGCAAGCATCTGCACTGATATTCGGATCAGTAAGATCGTACCGTGGCACTGTCTATCCACGTCGTCGAATTTGAATCCAGGAGGACATTTGCACGTTACCCAATAACCATTCTTCTGCTCCGGGAACAGGGAAATGCATTTCGCCTCTGAGGGACAGTCATTGCGTGTACGGCAGACATCTTCAGCTGCAATATGGAAATATCTGCATATAAGCATTGAACTGTCCCCATAACTACTATTTATCTACTATGTACTCCATAGGCAGTACTATCCGTTATGACTGTTTGGAGATGAATTCCAACGTTGGAGGGCTAATCAACAATCGATCACATCCATAAAATTAGGTTTTTCATGCGTCATTATTGATGACAGATGGATACAACACTCTTTCGAGCTGCTTTTCCCGCATAACGATAGTGCAGATTAGTAAGTTTTTTAAAGCTTCGTAATATAAATTAGGACGAAAATTTTGATACGATTTAAAAAATGTTTTCACTGGCTGCTCTATTGAGTGAAATGAATGGAGCTTAAGATTCCTAATATAAAAAATGGAAATAACAAAGATGAAAAGATACAAAAGACAATTGGCCACTCACAGTTAATGCTGGTCATGGAAATAAACATAGAAAATACTAGTGAGCAGAGGTCGTAATCTTTTGATGTGATAAGAAGTAGCGGTTGACTCATCTGTAGAAAATATCGGAAAATATTTCCGTAATCCAAAAAAAGAAAATGCATAGAGGAATAGTGCAATTTATGATCTTGAAACTAAGGGATTAATTCCGAAAATTGGAAATAGTGCAATGAATTATAAGATCAACGAACGTTCGCATATATTCACGCCATCACCCTGATAGGGCTCTATACAACGGCATTCATAGAGCGGCGTTTTGTCGATACATTTGGCGTGCTTGTTGCATTTCGCTATACCAGACTCGCATTCGTTTATCGCTGAAATTTACCTCATGAGATGCTCATATTTTTCATATAGCAAACCATATAGTGGACAAAAAATATTGTCGTGTTATGTGGCGACCGTGGTAACCGAATTCCTCCGCTCAGAAATCGCGCACTGTGAAAAAGACTGAAAATGAGAAACAGCAAGGAAACGAGTCTTTATTCACTCTTCATCTTCCTCCTCTAAAAAGATTGGACAATTTTTAAACCTTAGAGGAATTGAAAAACGACATCAACGGCAGCCAATACTTACATATATGCGGTGAAAATTTTTCTCCAATAATGCAGACATTAATTTTTTTCCCACTCGAGTGCGTGAAAGAAAAAATGATGTAAGAAATTACTCTGCGGAATTGAGGGAAAATCGTTGGAGCGTTGTACAATTTTAGAAATGTTGGGAATGAACAAATGTGGAAGAACTTTCTTGAAGAGGATAATTTCAAAGGATCTCTAAGTGACATTCAACGGATTAACAATGAAGGTCGACGCCAAAAAGCATGGTGCGTTTTTTAAGGGCTCACGTTCACAGCTATGTACTCCATCGCCCGTATAGCCGACATCGCAAGTACAATTGAAGACAGCGCCATCGGGTCGTTCGCTTTTCAGGCAATAAGCATGTTCATTGCATACACTTGGGCATGTCGCATTAACCACACAATCCTGAAGGCCATGCTGAATTGATGGTGGCTGACAGATGCACTCGTATGTGCCGACACGATTCTTGCACACTGCGCTTTTTGGGCACGCTGAAATGTCCCAGTCAAAAATAAAGGCAACAAAATTAGATAATAAAGCAATATATGCTCCATAGCCAAGTTTCGATGAAAAAGGATAAAAACTTTCACAAGATTAGTTGAAAATTTCAACTGCACAATTTCAGTTACGCTACATTAGCTTAAAACGTGCATTTTTACAATTTTATCCACGCACACCCTTGTATGCATAAAGCAGATACAGCGCAGCTGATTGCTTATATTTAAATCGATGGAACTGCTTAAGATTACAGGCGGAACTCTTGCAAAAAGAACATACTGTTATAGATAACGTTTAAAAAGCATTGGGCTACGAAATTTGTGTACCAGGAATAAAAAAGTAAGTCGTGGGGAGACCATTAACCGTACATAATTTCTACCAGGAGATATTTAGCTTGTGGATTTTGAAGAAAACTCCATTGAGCATCCATAAATTTACGGAAATGCTGTTGCTCACCATCGGGCTGTTCTTTGCATTCATCCACATCGACACAACGAACCATAACACCATTTTCCACTTCGCGACGAAAACCGCGATTGCATGCGCACTCATAACCACCGAGTGTATTCACACAAGTGGAGAACTCAGGACAGTTGAACTGCAAAACAAAACTAACTGGGAATGGAGAATATTAAACTGTGAGAAGGAAACTATGATGTATAGCAAGTAATATAAAATCCTACTGCCGTAATATCGTTTCCCATACTCAACTACAGCTTCAGCGATATTTTTTAAAAATTCCCGATTTCATGCTTCTTTTCTGTTGAAAATCATTCATATTCCCTCAGTCAGAAAAAATTCCATATTACGATCGGCGAAAGTGGACTTCTCATCACGGAAACATAATACTATGTATGGCAAATTACATAAAATATCCTTAAGAACAGAAAATGTAACAGCAAATAGTAAAGGATAGATACCTGGTTGGTAATGCATTCATCGTTGTCAACACATCCAATCGCTGTCCTAATGAATGCAGGTGAGTTGCATTCACAGCGAAAACTACCTGCCAAATTTACGCAACGTTCGGATGGCTTATTGCAGCTGAAAAAAGTCTCTTATTAAAGTTTCAAAGAACTGATAATATTGATTTATCATTTCTATCGTATCACTGATGGGTTTGGAGGAGAAGAATGTTGAAGATCACAGTGACAATGTTTCGAGTGGAAGAATTTTAAATTTCACAGGTAATCCGAAAGGCTTTTGTTTTTCAGGATTAGAAATTTTGAGTAGCAAAATAGCTTCGAAGAGAAGAAATAACGTTTAAACAGCAAAAATCTAAAAAACCGCTGCCCATCATACAAAATTTGCATCATAGAACAATAGAGGAGCATAAAAATGCTTTTTTTTATTATTGTGGAAAGTTAACGCACTGGAATTTTCGAACTAAAGTTAAACTAAGAAATCAAGTAATTTGCACTATGACACAGAAGCACCGACTAATGATTCAAGTGAGGCTCATTTTGTCATTCTACATGAGTGCATTGAGATACATCAGTGTCCTCCCATCCTTGCCAAATAGATTTTTTTTTTCAGCACCACGAGGATAGAGCAAAGGGATATTTCGAGGTTCTCCGACCTTTATCCCTCTAATGTCAAGCACTGACGCGAGAACGGATAATCAAAGCACTCATGAATACATCGTGATGGAAGTATTTAGTGAACATCGCGAAAATTACTTTTCCCACATTCTATGCGGCCAATTATCTGAAGCATTTCGACAGTTTTGCTGAACGAGGTTATTTTTTATTCGTGCTCACCAAAAAAATACTACAGCACATTAAGAGGCCAAATTTTCTCAGCCATTCTCCTTATTTGCAAACACGAAACATGCAAAAGTGTATCAACCAACTTGTTTAATGAGAATATGCTGCAATATATTCAGGTAATTTCATATACGCATATGCATTATTGTACTCATCGGCGAGTTACCCGTCATCAAAGGATACCCAGATGAGGCATCACAAACTAACTTGTGTAATCCTTGTTCACATTCATTGATATCCAAACAACGTGTCGCGTTCGCGTTAAGGCGGAAACCAGGGGGACATTCACATGAATAACCACCAACGTTGTTGAGACATATAAACGTCAATCCACAACGAGCGAAACCACTTGAGCATTCATCGATATCTGTTAAAAGCTTTTTTATTCACTCTTTAATAAATGAACACGATGAAATTTACCTATCGAAGAAGATCACCTATCGATGAAATCTACCTTTAATAATAACATGGTGGTGCCTAGAGCTCTAAATGAAGGAAGATTTGGATGGGAGAGGTGGATTGAAATTTTTAGGGGAGAAATATATTATTAAAGACCTACAACTCGATCAACAAATGCAAAACTTCAAAATTAAATGCAAATTTTCCGCACTGCCACAGTGAAAAAAAAAAAGATTAAAGACCACGAAGTATCCAAGCTTCACAAATCCTTTGGTCTGCGCACTAGGTACGGTAGAAACAATCCAATAAGGGATTTCCTTTCGGTGTGGTTGAGAACCATCAAAATACTTTACCAACACCAATCTATAAGAAGGCATGAGAGGAAACTGTACAGCGTTGTTGAAATGAAAAGCAACTCAAAAGATGTGCTTATGAATTTCTGAAATTAGTTTATGCACCTTTCATTTTTTCCTTTAACAAGAAGTGGCTTCCCCAAAATTTTATCAGCTCTTTAAACTCTTTTACCTTCTTTTGCGATTCCAGCTTGAGAAAGACAAGCTCTTTTCTCTTCGCATTATTACTGAAATATGAGGAAACTCGGAAAAGAAAAGTTCTTTTGCTCATTTGCCTCCACTCAAGACCACCTCATGATTTCATAAAGACGATAACAATAAACGATAAATATGAAGTAATTAAGGATTTGGAAAAGGTCAAATTAGCGGTCAGCGTTTCTGGAAATTCAAAAAATGTAGTGCTCTTCCTAATGTTTTTTCACTCGGCCGGAAAAAAAAGGACACAACATTAGCAAACAGTTCAAACAAATACGATTTCAGCAGCGAAATTCCGAAAGAGAGAAAGCAGTATGATCGAAGTATTGCAATGTAATTTCTTGAGAAATAGAAAATTGAAGTAATTCGAAGAATTTCCGGAGAAAATAGAAGGAAAAACAACTGCTGATGGTAATATTCAAGATTTGGAAACAAAAAATTCACATCCGATTACAAATACATTTTGCGAAAGATGTAGCATGTAAATTTACTCGAAATGATTATTCGTTAGTTGCAAAACGTTTGAAAATGTGCATATCACTGATAAACGTTTTTATGATTTAGGTTACTTCTGCTGTAGGGAGCGATATATTCCTAAAGAATACGCCTAAAATGCTTTGAGAAAGCTAATCGCTAGTGACTCTAAATGAAAAGCAAGTGAAATATCCTTCCCGCATAGTGATTGTTATTTTCCCGTCCCTTTGGACGAAATTTTCCTCACCCACCTAGAAAAGAAATATCTTTTTCTTGGGAAGATATTTCGCTCCTTTGCCTACACAGAATATCCCTCTTTCCCATACAGTTCAATCTCACCTTGTCTTTAGTTTCTATTTCGTGTCAAGGTCTCGACATCGCCACAAGGAACCTTTCACACTTTCCACATTTTTGGTGGTACATTTCGAAGAGTGGCATGTGGAAATCAAACTACTGGGTAAATGTATCAATAACGTCGACCAGATATGCCTTTACATCAAAATCTAACATTTCTTCTTGGCCCCTGAAATATGCAAAAGCATTTGTAACGTATTCATAACGCATATTTTCAAAGCGAATAGCCCTTGATAGAAATCCTCACAGGAAAAATCCCGTTCTCAGATACACTCGGTTACAAAACTGGACTATGGGAGGACAACACTGTATAGGTTTCACTTTCTTCAATCTACCTGTGCATTCGGCAGTAGAGTTGATACGCTCGAATCCTGGTTTGCATTCGCAGTGATAACGATGCCTTTCGTTGACACAGTATTCGTTCTTAGCACAAACATCTCGCGTAGCTGCCTTCCTTGCTCGTTCACAGTGATCGATTGCTGTAGGAGTGGAAATCTTTTAGCCCCACTATACGTACACAGAAATAAGGATGCGCAATGATTGAACTCTGACCTGGAGGTTAGGAAAAGTTTTGCTCTGCAATTTGATTTTTTCTAGTAGCTTTTCTTTTCGAAGATATGAAGTCGGCATGGTGCTCTCTTACTAAAACGAATGCTTTCTAACCACTTTTCGGATAAAATGACTGGATAAGTCCAATTTTATGAACCTTCCGAAGAGAAGAAATGAGATTAAGCGAAGGATTAAATGTTGGTGCCTCAAATCAGGCAAAGTGCATGCTCACTAAGAAGTGAGCACTTACACTTACAACTAATAACAATATCAGGCAAATAGTTATCAACTTATTCCTCTTTCACGTCGTTACTGACACCCGTTTACCATCACGATGCTAAAGCCTCTCCTGTGCAAGTATTATCAGTTAGAATTGAGCTCGTTGAGAACCTCGTTGAGAATTGAGCTCCAAGATAGAAAATTCCTGCATTTACCGCAACTATTCAAATATCTGAACGAAATAAAGCTATGGTCACTCTGCTATTGTACGGACGAAACGATCTTACGTTTGCATAGTTCATCGTTAGGGAGTGCATCTCCATAATATCCGGCGAGACATTGGCAATATTGATGGGTATCATCGACTCGTGCACAATAAGCATTCGAATCATGTTTGCAATTCTCCTCTCGACTACACTGCGGTGTATCAACTGTAATTTTATAAGTTAGGTATAATAACGAGATGTTTAGAAATTAACTACTGAATCAATTAAATCGATTTCAACAAATAAATGGCAAAGACTCGGAAGTTTATCAACTGCAGTTTTCATAATTTAGTATAGCAAAAAAAAAGCCAAATGATTATCTTTATCGTAAGAGAATTCGATTCTCGTGATGAATAATAGTGCGCGATTTCGGTGGAACTAAAGCCATGCATCGACATAGGTGATATGCGTTTAATCCGGTTTTGGTCAATATTTGGCTGTGATATTTTAAAATGCTCGGAAAACATAGCTACGATCATGCGGTAGAAATACCGACCAACCTAAGTTGGTACTAATGAAAGAACCATTAAACTGTCTACGATAAAACTAAGGTATTATTGTACATACAACGACGACTATCTTCTACTGCGTAATCAAAGTATACCGAAGCAATTTCTCATTTATTAGCGCCACCTCTGTAGAATTCAAATTGCCTCTAGTACAATTACAGTTATAAGCTTTCTAACATTTCGATTCATAGGTAATTATAGCCTAAATAAACACGTAATATATTTAACAAACTTATTTTGCAACAAAACCTCCATCAGGCAGTAGGAAGAAATGATGGTGTTGAAAGACGCATCGCCTTCAACAGTAATAAGCGAATATGAGGAATGTCTTTCAAGGTGAATTCTATTCTGCTTCTTAGAAAATTTCGATCGACAAACTTACTTATGCATTTGTGCATAATATCCTCGATTTGTCCACGAGGACATACACATAAATAGCTACCAACAGTATCGACGCATTGAGCTGTTGTCTCACACGCAGGCTTTTGAGGATCTCCTCCAATACCTTCCACACATTCGTTTATATCTGCAATTCGTTGTCATCGAAAATAATGCGAAAATGATCCGCCTTTTTGCTCGAAGAAGAAGGATGCAGAAGAATTGCCTAGCACGGCTAAAGAAGTAGGGATATCGAAATTCCTATATCAGGAAACGAACACACTACTAAAATTCCACATGAATGCATTTTTATTCATCGTAGACCTGTGAGATAATTTTATGAGAAATTTTCACTAACTTCTCAACCTTTCTACTTTTCCACGCACTACTTTCGATGTGATTATATATGCACTAGATGATCCTGTAATTTTTCACGATTTATTCACTCTTTAACAGGTAAAGATATCGATCCTACCTATTATGCTCAACATTATCGTACTTCCGAGACAACTTCTTAAGCAAACCAGTCTTCTGATAACAGTGAATGATGTCACTAACGGTTACGCCAAATCTAACAAATGCATTTTGATGTTTCACGAAATTCCTATGCCGAATATTTTCATTCCTTCTTTAACGTAGAAGGATATAAAGTCAGTGCACCTATGAAGCATATGCACCCGCATAGTTGAAGAAATAAAAACTCAGAAAAGCAAGGCAAAAAAATGTTGATACTTTGGCAAAATTTGCCGTCTGCTGATATTCGATAACCCTCTTCACAAGTACAGTTGAACAAGAGACCATACTCAATGCACATCATATGCTCGCCAACACATTCCACTTCACTCTTACACGGAATTCCCATCGGTGTTCTTGCCTGAAAATTTTTTGTGGCGTAATTTGTAGAAGATATCAGCTGCAGTAGATGAAAATTTTGCCAAATTGCTTGACAAATATTTAAGGTTATTCGGTGTATAATATAATTTACTGAACACATAGAGCAATGCTGAATGCTGCGTTAGATATATTTCCCAAGAAGATTTGAATTCGCTTCGAAACTGCACTCTCAAACAAAAAACAGCGAAAACGCAGTAATAGCGTACAAAATCAGCAAGATTGCTCTTACACGAAGTAGTCTGCTCGCGTTGTAACAATTTGTCATACTCTAATTACATGAATACTCCTATTAGACACGTTTTGATTAGCACGATCAATCAACTAATGAGGGGAGTAAAGAATTGAAGACCAGAACGACTTTTAGAGATTCCTCTAAGTTTGACACTTCCAACAGCCATAACAGGATGCATTATATATACGCATTCTGCTTTGGATTCGTAATTAATTGCACATAACATTAATAATGGTTATGAATAAAATATTATACACAATTTTGCTTCCTCAACGTTGAACGACCAAAATACTGCAACCCTACAGAGCACTGGTTGACAAGCATAAACATTGGTGAAATATTTCTGTTAGCATTGAAAATCACTATGAATTCACGAAATTCTAGTTTTTTTTTTTTTTTTTTTTTTGCAAATACCACACACAGCAATTATATTCAGCGCTTTTTATTTTAAGATCGTCGAAAAAACATTCGATTAATGTGATGTTTGATGACGCAACATGTCAGCATGTGAGTGGAATGATGACCACGTTCATTTTCCGATGCTAACATCTGGTGACAATGTGTAAAACATAAAGTTCGGCTATGAAACTTCGTGAATAATTTCTTAAATGATCGTCTGTGCTTGCTGCAAAATGAATCAATCAAACGAAAAGATGCGATTATTGAAGAAAAAAAAGGAAAATAGAAATGAATATTCGATCAATCCACCTTGCATTTGCAGTGATTGATAGGGACGCAATTGTTGTTTTCGTCGAGTTGTAGCCCATTAAGACAGCGGCATTTAGCTTCGATTCCTTCCGCTATTCTAGTTGGTCTACATATCGCATTCTTACCACATCCTCCTATAGATAAACGAAAAAGCTGAAACTTTCTTAGACTAAAATAATAACGTGTTTGTTTCTTCATGTAGAATATATATATTAAAAACCAGCATTATATAAACAAAAATAAAAGGATCAATTGGTGTAATGAACGAAGGAGTATTTGATTAATTTCGCTGAATTTTCATTAGAAGGTTTCATTATAAGATTAAAGCTATTTAGATGGTATTTCAACCAAATATTATCATAGTTTTTCCCATCCTCCCAATGTTGAGATAATTCAGGTCATAAAGATTTAAGGACAAAAATTTCTTTTGGCTAATTTCAGTATGAATAAAAGATTACAAGCCGAAGACGTCAGGTGCTTTCAGGATAATTTTGTGCGATGCTATGAAAATTTTCAATCGTTACCTATTCATCACAAATGTTCAATCGTAAATCATCACTTAAACAGCCGAAATTTTGGACTAAGGCAGGTAGACGAGATCTTTAGTTTTTGGCTTGAACTATTAGCAAAAAAAGCTGCTGTAGCACTTCCTTTAAATAGCTAAAAGTACAAATAATTAAATAATGAGAGATCGCGGAAGAAGGGGGTTCTCGTCCTAAGATTGGTATGGCAATATTTCCCTTAGTGGGAAAAACGACATCACATTACAAGCACGTTGAAAAGAGAGCAGTAACTGGAGGAATCTTTCTGGCTAGACAGTCATTTCAACAAAAACTCCCAAGTACGCTTTCGATACATATCTAACTGGTGATCACAACGTTGCAATGTGGGGAAAACATTTCCACGTGAGCACGGGTTCGTTTAGACTTTTTTGAATTTCCTGAAAAATTCGGTTTCCTGAAAATTTCCTGAACAAAGGAAAGTTTCTAGGTGATTTCTTTAGCACTTCAACTCCCAATAACGTTAGTAAATTTTATTTCCATAAAACCTATAGTGCCGATCAATGATATCCGTGCTATTTTTCGAGAAAAGAAAATATAGAGCAAAGTACCTATGACTCTAGGATCCCAAATATTTCAAGGCGAGAAAAATGGAATAAACGTACCTTCATTCTCCAGACAAGGATTCTTTACGCATCGACCAACGGCCGTCTTCAAGAATCCCTGTTTGCACGTACAGAACACTTGGTTATCCATCGACTTACAATCCTCTGTTGCATTATCGCATGGATTGCTTGCTAAGCATGCGTCCAACACTAAAAACTGCTTACATGGAAATACACGATAATTGTAAACAGAACTACACGACAATTCAATGCAATAAGCCACTCAAACTGCACCATAGGTGAGCAAGTATGTTGGTAATCCCGATATAAATACTCATTCATCACTTGAGTAAATGCTTCTCTCTCGGTGTTTTATTGAAAAAATGATTTTGAATGAAGAAAAATGACTTTCCTCTGCAAGAAGAACTCGAGATACGATTTGCAAAGAGAGATGGAAACTTAATTTAGAAAAAAAAAACTGAAAAAAGTCGTCAAAAAAAATTCCACAGAGTAGCACATTGACTAGTTAAGGACATCGAATTCGATTGTACCATAAATGAAAATACTGCATCAAAAGAAGAAGCAATTCCTGTCGGGAAGCGATTTGGTCACAACAAAATAGGCTCAAAGAATCGAGAAAGTTCTCCTTTTTAGAACGTTAGCTGAAAGAGGAGTTGCATCAGCTCGTTGATTATTACTCGCTGCGCCGAGATAGCAAAACCACCGATTGCTTATTTCAACTGTTGAACATAGCTCGCACTCAGAGCATTAAACTTAGCTTCATCAAGTTTCATCAAATATTGTTTGCTTTACATACAAATGTAATAAATGAGCACAATATATCATCTGAGTCATTCCACAAATCTCTCCATTACACTACAGTGTCTCAACTTACTCTCTACGATAACCAAACACATTTATTACACTCTTTTCCAATTGCAGTTGCACTAAACAATAGCACTACTGTGAATGTTTTCAAAGCCGAACATGCCACTAATGATGCGATAACTTCGAAATTAATCATAACATTATAACATGGAAATATATTTTCTTTAAAGAACGATTGAATCAAAAGAATGCATTCAATATGAAGCAATAAGCAGCATTTCCTCGCGTGCAGTTAACTATTCGCTCGATCTAACGAAGAATGTCACGTTTCTTTCTGCGAAAAAAAACCTTTTTCGTCCTTCAAATATATAAATTGCGATTTTTGCAGTTCAATGAGATGAAACTCACATTTGCATCCACTTTCATATGGATCACCTCCATAGCCGGGTGCACATTTGCATATATAAGATCCTTGTGTATCCGTACATTTAGCACCATAACCGCAAGCACGTTTTACTACGCCTTCTTTTTTCACGCCCTAAAAGCTTTTTCCATCTAGATAAACCGCAACAATTACAGCCGATATTCCTCGAATAGGTTTCTTGTTTGCAGCATACTTAAATCATTAATTAATTCAACATTTCAAAGAGAAGCATTCTAACGTCGAAGTGAACTGATTTAATCATGGACACGAAATGTTATATCAAATATATAGTAAACGTCATATCACACTCAAGCACACAGGTATGTCCTTTGATCTGTGCCATTTGTCGGCGATATTTGCCTCACTGAGTAGCCGAACGATACTTGATAATGCCACAACAAAAGCAAGGACAAAGAATAATTTTATGCTTTAAAGTTATATTGCCCAAATCAGATGCAATTAACCTTCCTTATGGAATGTCGCATAATATACTAATAATGTTAAGTATGATTCATCGTTTACTTCTGCTTAGTGAGCGGTCGGTTTTATGAGGGCTTCGAGCAAACTCTATGGCTTTGTTCTACCGAGTCATTCCGACTAGTGGTCTCATCGGGACGCAGGCGGTGAAGAAAGTCGAATGGAACAACTATGGACAGGAGCGAGCTTAAGTCCTCACCTTCACATGACCTCATAACTTCAGTTAAACGGAAGTGGTAGTGATATGAGGAGACATTTATTCGTAATGGATGCTTTGTAGATTCAAGTAAACAAGTAAACAATGTTAAGTATTCTGCGTCGAATTATACAATTCCTTCCTAATATACGAATCGCAAGTTATATGCAATGAGCAAGCAGACAGTTGACAAAATTTGCACTCTTAGTGTAATTTATCGGATTCGATTATGAATTAATGAAAAAAAGTCTGAAAAATACACTAAAAATTTGAGAACATGAAAAAGGAACAAAAATGCTAAACAGAATAGAATCTTTGCTGAAGATTACATTTACTTTTCTTGCATATACAACTTTTTTCGGAGGCCGCTATTACATATGTGGTTCCTGCTAAAAATGTAGAAGAAGTCTCAACCATCTCCATCTAAAAGGTTAAAAAATGAGAGAAGGAATCCCTGCTTAACATACAGTCACTTTTCCTTGCAAGATGACCGCCGAAAGCTTCTCTAAAATATCCCCACAATAAATGAAAAGGATAATAACTATTCAAAATAGGCGAAAAAAATGTTTGATAGAACATTCGCATGAGAAAGACTCATTTTAAGTTAACAACAGTACCGTCTTGCATTCGTTGATGTTTTCACAAGCACATCTGGTCGGATCTTTGCATCCAACTGCTTTCCGGTATCCGGATCTGCACTGGCATGCGAACGTTCCGTTTAGGTTACGACATATATCGGCATCACTTTCTGGACATACCGACGGCCGCGAAAGACATTCGTCTATGTCTAAAACTCAGAAACTTTTTCATAGGTGCGTTAATAGTGAAATACGATTTTAGGAGCCATAGGTGAAAAGACGGTCATCATTCATCATTCCTCGGGCTTAACCGTCATTCCTCCTTCCCCATTCTCTATCCCCCCCCCCCCCCCTCCACCATTATCAAGAGACGAACAATGAGCAAAACAAGTGGGATGTTCTTTTGCAAAGAAGGGTTCATCTCTATGAAAACCTTTTAATTGCATGGCAGAATTAGTATGAATCATTCAACATTCAACAATCATTCAACATGAAATATTTTCTTTTATCATAGCATAATTTTCATCCAACCTAGTGGAACAAAGTGGTTAAATTTGAATATGCAGAATATATTTATTAGGCAATAATATAACCGTTACTTTCAACAGTTACCTTCACAAACGTCCGGTTGGTTTTGAACGTAGCCTGGTGGGCATATGCATAAGTAGCTACCAGGGGTATTGACGCATTTCATGCGGACGATACCGCCTTTTTTGTCGCATTCGTTGTTTTCAGTGGAGAGACACTCGTTGATATCTTTAAACGAGTTTTTTTCGCGCATATGAAAATCGAATTGAATCGAAATAAACGCTGTAATTAACTGTCTCGAATCTAATTTTCAGCAACGAAAAAATCAATGACTCAAAAAAAATCCGATTCACGAACTACTTCACTGGCAGTTATGGATCGGAAATGTCCTGAATTCTGCCGGATAGGAAAAGGTAGACTTTGAAAATGTAATCCAAATGCGTAGTGTTCTGTGTGCAGCGTTACGATCCGAACAGCAGCCTTGCTGGTTGGAAGAGAACAGAAGAAATAAATCTATCATTATTACAACTTTCACTGTCATTATTACTTCTATACTTAATAAACTATTTACTATTACTGTAATGCAATATCATTACATAAAACCGTTTACTACTATTGTAATGCAATATCATTATATGACATATGCACTGTCAGTAGAGATTATACAAGCTCACTTTTATTGTGCAAGTTCTTCGAACACATTTTCAAAACTCTAAACATTAAAAGTCTTTCCGAAAAGTTGAAGAAAGAAACGAAAAGGAATGCAAAAGATGACTTCTGCTCGCGAAATTCATGATCTCCTTGCATTAGGCATAACTGCTCACATAGCTGCTATTCCGGTACATCCATGAACGTTATTATAGGCTCACCAGCACAACCATCTGGCGTAACTTCAAATCCAGGCTTGCAGGTGCAGTTGAAAGATCCCTCGAGATTCAGACAATCTTGTGTGTTCGGATTGCAGTTGTGGAGATGCTCTCCTGGGTCACATTCATCAATGTCTGTAAAGAATTCACAACGGCGTGATGTTACTGTGATTGCTTTAAAGTTCTTCTGACACCAAGATGGTCACTGCTTACATGGTAAGACGTGGCGTGGCCGGACGGTTAAAGCTGGTAACGCAGTACATCAGTAGAAACATTAAAAGGTAGAATTTGCCTACAGGAAATGCTCAGTGAACCAACTAGCACAGCGACAGCAATGAATGAGAAGTCAGATGCGGATATCTAACAACAAACAGTGACCAACAAAAAAAGACAAGAGAAGTCGGTCGCGAGATGCGAAATATCATCAAATAATTCATTGATTAGCTCGAGCGTAAAATTCAAAGAACAGCAAGATCTCGCACTACATGCACTTACTTCAGCTACTCGAATTAAGAAATTAAATGCAGTTTTGAACTTAAACTAAGAAGATGAGCTAATGATTGAGAGATGGAAAGACTGAAAGACGCATCGAACTGTTCAACAATTTAACCATTTCTTAAAGTTGTCAACGAAACGATTCACTGGTAATGATTCACTCGCAGATTTTCCAATGCTGTTATTCGAGATTCTATCATCATTTTCGTGACGCATTTATCAATATCGAGCAAATAAATCGAGCTATTTATGCATAAATGATATTTCAACTCACCAAAGCAGGTTTCGCCATCACCCATATAACCAGATTTGCAAACGCAATCATAGCCTCCATCTGTATTAACGCAGAGGGCATTCGGTGAACATGTCGCTTGCCCAGTGGTACACTCATCAACGTCTATAAATTAACTTTTACAAACAGTCTGCTCTTTTCTAAATGTTCTTAGCTTCTGTAAAATCGCCGACGAAAAAAAATCGCCCGAAATCGTAACGAATTCAAAAATTTTCATAACTAGTTAACGAGTAGCTTACCTCTGCATTTTTTATAGTCGGGTGCTTGTTTCATGTATCCGTCAGCGCAAACGCACTCATAAGAACCTTCAGTATTTGAACAGGTTGCATTCTTCAAAGCACAATCGTGCTCTCCAGATTCGCACTCGTTCACATCAATGCACACTGGATTGATCAGCGTGCTAAAATATATTTGAAATTGCATACTGAAGTACACTCGTGCAACAACTTATTACACATTTCAATCACAATGACGCCAAATCTCATCTAAACATTATTTCTTTTATTATTATCGAAGCTGAGAATCGACTGAGAAGAATCTATGAGCAGTGAAATATTTGCAGTCATGAAGACGAGTTTTCCATACTGGAGAGGCGATGAGTTATGAGGATCATCATTTACTAGCTTCACAACGAATAGTGCGCTGCTAAGCAAGTAAATCCTATAGTTGCATGGCTTTGTCGATGTTAGTATCTTAAAAAGTTTATTTCTTCGCAAAACAACGATGTCGAAAGCTCAGTGCGTGATCTCGAAGAAAAATCTAGATGCCCTGATGACTTTTTTCGTCCTTTTTTCCAGTAAACAATCTAATTTACCGATTTCATTTAACTGTGAATGTGTCTCCAGTGGTTTCGACTCACAAACCCTAACTGCTGTGGTGTTAGCATTTGAAAAGTAGAAGCCAAAAAGAGTACGGATCCTGTAGAGTCAACTTTTTTACAGTTTATCAATGTCAAGAATGGTGAGAATGAATTATTGACTTCTGCACGGCTCTAGAATCGATACCAATAATCAGTAATTTTGTACAAGGGACTGAGTGGCTTCAGATGGGAATTTTGCACATCGAACATCTACCTGTAACCCTTTATGGAGGGATAACACTGTTAAAAACAATTTTCAACGCTCTTCCATTAAGACCATCTTATATGTAATATCCTCAGAGTTACTGTTTGAACGAATTTGCCTACTACATCAAATCGATGTCCTATCTCGTGCAAATCCCCGTACAGTATCCGGAAATCATTTACTTTTTCTATCCCCATATTTCCAGTTTAAAATGAATAAAAGTATGTAAAAAAATATACATCATGTCCACGGGAATATTAAGTTCAGAAAAGCAAACGGTGAACCTTCCGATCCTAGCCGTGTAACCGCTGACGCAATCACACTTGTAGCTTCCGCGTAGATTAGTACACCTCGAGTTAAGCGGACACACAACTGCACCGATCTTCAGCTCACATTCATTGATATCTGAAGAGTTTATTAATGTGAGGAGTTGAAACATTCACTTTATTTGACGGGGTTTTGCATCTGCACATGTATGATTTTCGACGTACAGGACTACTGCATATCATAAAATGCAAACAGCAAAGTGGGGATTGCAGGGGTTGACAGGCATAGTTTCAGCAGATGCTTTCTCCCTTGAAGGAAGCTTTCTATTCAGCATTTCCATATTCGTTGGATTCACTTTTTTAGGCTTCAATTCCAAGAGATTTCTGACCCCAATGAGATCCAACTGACATTCATATGATATTCGGTCATCATATAGCATATACTAAATTGCACTTTTCTACTCGTTAATGAAGAACTAATAAACAACCGAAAAGTGACAACTTTTGTGCACTTCTGCCCCCTCCGTCACTAAAAAATGCACTATTATGATGAAGGTCGAACAGAGTTCGTTTTCCCGAAACGATATAAATCAAAAACGAGCGGGATTTGAGGCGTACTAAAATTTCTATGTTACGAAAATTGCTAACAGAAAATGTGACGAAAGCTGATCCTGTGGTTCTCGATTTTGAATCCATCTCGAAGCAGCTTTACCTCAGGGATTGGGTGCCACAAATGAATCTCTACTATTATAGCAGCCTCTTTATGTGATAATCGTGCGCTAACGATGGATTCATGTCGATGATGAAAAATGATGCTGGAGCCCCTCAAGATAGAATCTAGGAGGAGGAAAAAATGTGGATGGCATTTCACAATTACTCCAGATGCTATTTTCCAATAGCCAGAACTCTATGAGCTGGAGTAATTTCCGGGCGGTTTTACTGGCCTACCCTAAAAATCATCCCTTAGCAACGTTCTCTGGAGCAGGAAGGTATTTCTTTACAGCCACTGCCGCATTCACTCTGCGGGCCTACTCTTCATCTTCACATAAATTTTAGTTAAGGTGGCCTCCCTCCCCCACAAAGGTCCCTCTTCCCGGCGAAAATCATCGTGCGCTAAACACCTGGCCGCAATGATAGTAATTGTATGCTTCAAACAATTAACCTACTTAATACTACAGAGAACATATCATATTTACTTCTACTCGTTCCCAAAATCGATGATATCAAGGAAAATAATGAATACCAATGCATTCGCCAGATATGAATTCGAATCCATCTTCACACTGACAGACATGCATGCCAGGTGCAGTGTATACGCACTTCAGTGGCTCGATACAAGGTTGCGATTCAATGCATGGATTAATATCTGAAAAAACACTACCCTTCAAAATAACCGGGATTTGGCAAAGAGGATGACTTTCATATCGCCCGCTTGACCACCCGTCATCATAGCTGAGCAACCATAGACGCTACGCACTTTGCATATGCAACTTCGTTCAAGCGGACAAAAGATATCAATTTCGTATGTTGAATAGGCGACTTAAGCTCAGTGGTATTTCCACCGTTATTTCCGAATTATGTGCCTCAATCCTATTCGAAAATGATCGAAGTTACTGTGAATAAATTGACGTGTTGTAAAAGAAACATCACTTTATTTGGTTTTCGTTACTGACAACTTCTGCTGAGATGATGATTGAGACTGTTGACTGTAAACGCTAATACAATGCGGCTGTCTCAAAGAGAATTCACTGGAAACTACGACTTCAAAAAGGATTGAATGACGCTACTTGTATACGCTATCACAACGCAGTAAAAGAAACCTGCGCAAGGCGGTCGATTTCTTAACGAATCGACGGTTAACGGAAAATCGCTTGTTTCCTGCCATCTGTAACCGTTGCGGCAAGCGCATTGGTTATTGACGCAGTCAGCGAATTTTGGACATGGGAACTTTGCATCGCAGTAGTTTGGATCTGTAAGAATTCTCATGTTATTTCATCTTATACAGGCAACCAGTGCATGTTTTATACGCATACGAGCAGCCTGAAAACGGTTTTTTCTGGAGGTCCGCCCTCGAAAACAGAGAAAATGCTGCTGGTTTATCGAACAAAAAATCAAACCTGTCCTTAAATAGCATCGTTCGGATGAACAAAGGGGGATAGACTAGGGGAAATAGATTTAAATCAGTAGATGAAATCGTGCTCATCATGTGAAAATCTTGAAAATAGAATGAGTGATAAACGACCCAGACGAGTCGATCGGAAATGATCGCTAGTTTTCTGTCTTCTCCCCCCGCCCTCCTCTCTTTTTTCCTTAGCAACATAAAGGTGAGAATGGATGATGTTGAGGGATGAGGAGATCGTGACGCGAACATCGTATCCTCGCATGTTTCCACTCGGTTCACAAAAAAGCCACAGCGGCTAAGATATTTATTTTCCGCACTTCTTCTGCGCCTCCGTATCTTTGGTGGTCGCAAAATCAACTCTGCGAAAAACTCACCTTAGCAGAAGTATATCTGCGGGCAGAAGACTCATTTATCTGCCACGTTAGCTAACAAGTTGAAATCTTAGCAACTTCGAAAGCAGGAAAAATAAAAATGCAGAAGAAAATCCACAGATTTAGAATGAAGAGGAGCCCGGACTTAAAAATGGAATGACCCATACATAAATGCAAAACAACTAGGGAATTCATTAAGGCAACACCTGCGTACAGTCGACGGAATTATTTATTTCCATACAGGAATATAACCTCTGCTTACAATCTGCATCATACCTTCAAGCTTACCGGTATTGGTGAGTCATATACGGAAACTATGACTTAATAGAATCGTGATATCTGCAGCAAGGAACTAGTGAAAGAAACGTTAACCGCTTTTGGTATGGGACTTGGCAAAGACACCACTTTGCTACAACGAAAATAACTACTTACTAACGCATTTCGTATGGCCAATAGCGATTGCAGTTGATGGACAGTTGCATCTGAAGTAAGGTTCGGAATCGGTGCTTTCACAAAGACCTGGCAGGCATATTGTCGGTTGCATGTTGCATACGTTTTCACCTAAATATTTCCTCATCAAAGCAAATGACAATCATCTTGGTCACGTAGAACAACTTTTGTATTTAAATAAAGCGAATTCCTTATTCGGAATTGTGAAAAACTTAAAAAGAAAAAATGAAAGGAAAGTTGAGACACGTGAAGACTTGAAATATTAAAATCACTGTGAGGAGTAAGATATGTACACGTCTGTTAGAGAAGTCAAGGACTAAATTCTCATAACATGCATCAATGCTGTTGAATTTTTGTAGATGCGGATCGGAACTGCCACCTCACCTACCTCCCAACCCGTCTCCCTCCTTCATTGATTTTTTGGAAGATCTTTGGCACTTTATCTTCTCGTCACTGGGAAATCGAAATTTTCGAGAATATTTATGGCATCCATAATGTTGCTTCACTCATCGTCGGTAAAAGCTGCTTGTTGACAATTCTGAACTCTTCTCTTATCAATCGCCTTTTCTAGTTCTCAACGACCACTTACGCAATGCTCCACTACAGTATAATTCAACACTTCACTCATAGTCTTGTACTAAAATATTATTCCACTTCATAGAAAAGATTATTGCAATTCGGCATACTCTCCAAATTCCTCCTCGCTTTGCATTCTACGTTGGTGTGTGAGAATAAATAAACAAAAAAATTTTTAAAAATCAACTTAATTAAACTAGATTACGTTCACAGACTGGTCGTAGTGGATGTGTGCCTGGTCTCGCTTTGAAGCCATTTTCGCAAACACAACGATACGAGGCGAACATATTAACGCAAATACTATTCTTTAAGCATTTGTTGCTGCCATCGGCGCATTCATCGCGATCTGTAAAAACTTGTAACAGCATGGGAATTTCTTGACTTATATTCTCTACAGAATATCTCCAAATGCAACGAATATAACGCAGTTATTCCGTTTTGTTATCAGAAAAACAGAAATAAACGTTACGAAGAAATAATGAAGAAAAGAAACTCAGATAGATTGCTTTGAAATTATTATCAAAATATTTCGCCAAAAAGAAGAAAATATTACACTTTCACTTCATGCAGATGACAGTATAAAATCGTTAGTGTCTAAGTAGTAATCCTTCTCTAATATACGCATTACTTGTACATGAAATTATTATATAGGTTTTTATTGTTGAATAAAGGATCCTCATCCATAGATTCCCTCCTCTACCCCTCTGATTATCTAAAAATTGAAGAAGTTGCTATCCATGAAAATAATTAAACAATAAGATAAACTAGAATTCAATATTCACAAAAAACGATGGTAATGACGCTAACGAACGGTAAGCATAATAAAAGTTGCATGATGAGCAGTATATAACTAACAAACTCAATAAAGTGTATGAGTTCCACTATTTCGACAGGGTAATTTTTTACTTCCGAACAGTGAACTACGAAAGACAGGATGAGAGGAAATCTGACCGACGCAAACATTGTCGACTTTTTTAAGGCCATACTTGCAGTCACATCGATAGCTACCAATTGTATTAACACATGTTTCGATTTGTTTGTTGCAATTATCTTCGCCTTCTTTGCATTCATCCTTATCTGAACAATGAAATATCAATGTTATTAATATCTCGTAGTAAATAAACCAGAAGCATTCTGCCGAAGAAAAGATGATATGGTTTGTTTTGTTCTGCAAGCAATTATGAAGAAGTTAACTTCCAACTAAGGAGAAGTTTGATAGGCCAAAGTGTGCAACCCTCAATGGAAAAAATGAATTGACAGAACGGATTACTCCGATCACTTTATCGACACTAATTTAACCATATTTTTCGGTGAAATTTCCCACTAGTTTTCCATATTTAAACACTGAGTTCAAAATTCCAATAAAACGCGCCCCGCCTTAGCAAATTTGTTTGCAACGTAATACACGAATCTGCGCGACATCTCACAGCAAATATACGGTCAATGAATCATTAAATGGTGGAAAATATACCCATTATGAAACACTTCACTTGCAAGATTGTTTGAGAAAAAACACCAAAAATTGACCGCAAGAAATGAATATATCACCCTACCAATGCATTTCTTCATATCAGTTCCCTTGACGAAACCTTTTTGACAATCACACAAGAAGCTCCCGAAAGTATCGGTGCATGTGCCATGTAGAGCATCACATGCAGGTTCACCTTTGCCTTCGATCCCTTCTCTACACTCGTTTATGTCTGCAAATATGACACTGTTTCAATTTTGGACTGTGACAGCAACTTATTACAACTTGAAACAACAACAGCGTCAAGAAATGATCTGGTTGTACTTCACAAGCGTATTTTAAAATCACGAACAACAGTACATCTTATCGAGTTTCCAGTGCTGCTCAAGTGTATGGTCATCAAGATTCAGAGTGCTATATTTTATAGTTGAAGAGAGTTTAGCGGATTCATATATAAAGCTCCAGCGTAAGTTAAGACAGCATAATCAGTCGAATTTTTGATGCTTTTTATGCTTAACGATCACATTAGCTGTGTCCATTTGTATTACTCAGTGACTGATAGAGAAGTATGTTTGAACTCCAGAAAACAGACGATAAGAAAATCTTACTGAAAAAAACTTTTGCTCCGAGCAAATTAGATTCAACGTGAACATAAGGACATTATTTCTGATATAAGATGATCAAAATCTGCATTAGATATATGTTGCGCAGCTGAATAGGAAACAAGGCTTCTTTTTTAAAATTCAGGATAATAACTCAAAGATGGAGAACATCTCAGGAGTGGAGAAAAACAGATGATAATCTCGAATACACATGAGATTACTCTTTGCCGCTTTTTGCAACTCTTTCGGCGGAAAACCTCTTTACAATTGTGTAAACGTAATGAATAAGCTTAGAAAGAAGGCTTCGGCAGATATCCAAACATAGCTGGAAACGAAAAATACCTTTCAATGCTCTATTCAAATATCTCCGTTAAACTGCTAAGATTAAAATTTATAAACGAATAGAAAAGCATACTATCACAGATGAAAGTTCCGTTGATGGTGACATTTCGGAAGCCCGGTAGACATCTGAACACAAATTAACGATGAATGGGAAAAATTTCTCCGTGAAATGAAATCAGCCTGTTAAAGAGCTATGAAATGTTGCCATCACACGAGCCAATTTGATGAGATGAATTACTTCACTCATCATCGGCCATTTTAGCATCAGAAATAGACGACGGCTAATTAACTCAACCTAATTCATCACCATAAGCTAACTTACTTGCAGTAAAAATATCAACCCCTATATTACTTTTTGAAACGATCTCATCAGCAATACTATTATTTATTTTGCATAACCAAATTAATTTGTTTCCGAAATATATTCTTCTTTATGAGCAATTTTAGAAGAAAAAAATTCAGCAAGCCATGCTTAAAATATGAGAACGAATATTTCAATTAAATAGAAAAGATGGCATCTCATAAATTGAATATGACATAATCTCTACACTTTAAAAGAAATTGTAAACATACTCGCAACTATATCCAGGCACAAGATCAAGACATCTGCTCATCAATGGACATCGTGCACTCCCGTCATTACATTCGTCTATGTTCACACATACATCCATACCTAGAATTGGACCTTTTGAATAGAATATATCATCAAATATAAATTTTGATTTCAAAATCGAATCAGATGAGCACCTCTAAGGTTTTTCACTATTTGGATATCTCTTTTATATTATATCATCTTTTAACAGTATACTAAAGGATTTTGAGCTCATTGGAACTCTTCGAATTTTGGGCAGATGGGCTACTTACAGCGCAACAGTTATATATTATAAAATTTTACAAAATATTAATGAGCTCCATTGATTATACTTGAACGGTGCGCATCAGAGGAGACAAATCATCGTAATCGTGCGGAACGCGATAGTCCTCTACAGTAAACTAGGCAAGAGTCATACACCTAGTGAAAAAGCCATATCCCTATTAAAAAATTCTGGGCATTGAAATGATTTTTGTGAAGTGCTGGTGAACGGGATCCGAAGGATGGAAACGACGATCGGAAACTCGGAAAAGAATTAATTTTCCACCAAAAGTTTATTTGTTTATAAAGGAGCAATAAGTAAAAACTCTACTTGAACATGAGCTCTCATACAAACTAAAAGAGCTGGGAAAGCAATTATAGAAGATTGAGTTGTCAACTCAGTTGCCAAATTCGACTCTTCGAATGAATTCATAAACAAAACGCTTCGAATCCAATTTTTTTTGAGAGAGAAAAATCTATGAAGTAGTTGCCTTCATTTTGAAAAAAACTCGCTTTTCTATGACGTTTTGCAATTGAGACGAATAAGGTGTACATCCACAAGGGACTGAAATCGAGAAAGTGAGGACGGTTGAAGCTCCTTTTTGGGCGAACTCTCCCCATACTCTTTATTTTGGATAATCCTTGCAGTATTCCACTTCTCATTGATCCAAATCCAAGAAATAGTAGTCCATGAGGGATAAAGTTTCCCGAAACCTCGGAAGTCTAGAAAAAATGAAGGATCCTGACATTGGGCGTGAAGACGCTTCTTTGGGCGCTCGCAATTCTCTCTTCCACCTCAGTTTTATTCATCGAGCAACAGGAATGAATTTGCATCATATTTTTAAAATAATTGAAATAAATACAGTACAGAGCCCTGGAAAAAGTATCCTGATGACCCGGTAAGGTAATATCCGGCCACATATCGACGACTGAAAACTGCTTGATGGAAGCGGTTTTACAGGATTTCATCAGAAAACTACATTAAATTTCGACCACTACCACTTCGACTACTTTCAAGAAACTACTGTCACTAACACTTCGACTGAAAACTCTTACCTTCAAGCATGCCTCAGCAGCTTTACAATATCTGAAAGAGGATTACCTTGTGGTTTCTGGAAGCCAACCTCACAGCCGCATTGATAACTTCCAATAGTGTTGACGCATTTTTGGTGTGGTAGAGGACATGCATTGTTCACCTCAATGCACTCATCAATATCTGCAAGAAGCGCTAACTTTAGACATAATGATCTTTTTGTTACAAGACATCTTTTCGTTTCGCTTTCGTCTCAATTTATAAAAAAGCTGAAGACTTTTTATTTTGAAATAACGAAGATATTTTTATGGCTGCGGACCATACTGCTGGCGCCTCACCTGATATTCAGCCGTAGTGAAACAAATATCTGCGGCGCATTTTTTACATTCCACATAAGCTAAAGAAGAACTAAATTACTGAGAAATTATAGGCCAGAGATGGGACAAATTTTGCAATATAGGTAGATGATTCTTAGTTGATATAAATAATCATGCGAATCCATCTTGAAGGAGCTGCTTATTTGATGACATTATGCCGAACTGAAAGCCAATTTTCCAGTGTCTCAAAGATCTCGAATATCAGTTTAAGACATAGTAGTTTTTTTCCAAAAATCCCTTGTTTCGCAAAGAACTTACTCGGTACGGGTAGTTTCAGATATTTTTATTCTGTAGTATGATAGTCTTTTACATCAGCAATCTTTCTGTATTCGTTCTTTGATGACGCCAAATGCCTCAGTATCTAGTGCATACCAATTCGAAAAATGTTTGATGGGAAAGCCTGGTTAAATCAACGATATAAAAACTCTCACCTGTGCAGCTTCCTTTCACTCCCGATCCCTTATAGCCAGCTTTGCAAACACATTGGTAGCGCATTCGATGGAGAGCCGGCTCACGATCCAAGCATCGTGCATTAGGATCACAATCGTTTTCGGTGACACTTCGGCATTCATTAATATCTGTAAACAGCAAAAAAATGACTAATCAGCCACAACAAGGATACTTCGCTGTAAAGCCACCATATAGACAATAATAGGTCATTTCCCCATGAGGTGTCATATCTCCCAGTGGTTGCTTTGTTCATCCCATCCACCATGAACAGCAAAGAAAGAAGGCACAGCTCACTGGTGCATCGTCCTGCAGCATTCATTTGATATCCTTCTCTGCAGATACACTCATAGAACGGTCCTTCGACTTTCCTGCAGATACTCGTCCGATTTCCACAAATTGTACAGTTGTTGACCGGAGCTGAGTTCGCATCTAAATAACACCTGCGTACTTTCTTGTTTAACTGACCACACATTTTCTCACCTCAGCAACTCATTGTTTAAAGCTAAACTTGGTAACTTTAGGGTTTTTACAGTTTCATTTGCAATCCATACAACTCGGCATCAGTTTCAAACTTTACACAACCGAATAGAAAAAGTGAAGAATTTAGGTCACTGCCTTCACCAAACTTAGTTCAAAAATGGATGTTAAATAAATTCTATATGCCGAACAACAAACGTCATCCGAAAACCGGTTCAATGAATATCTTGAAGAGCGAAGAAATTCAGTGCTTCTCGTACTCTTACTCAGCTGATTGATAATCAAACATTACATGAAATTTTACCACAAAAATGGCTCATCACTTTCTGGTGGTGCCATTTCAGTTGATTCTAAAGAAATGCATGCTTGATAAGCCAACCGAAACATGGTGCAGACATATTGTGACGACTTGCAATTGGCCGGACGAATCCCTTTTTGCATACGCATTGTGCAACACCGTTGTTGTTCACGCATTGTGTACCAGCCACCACTGCGCAAGGATTATTCCGTAGGCAAGGATCGATTGCTGTAGAAGTCCTCATTTAAGTTTGAGCAAAAAACATGTACAAGCACGCTAGCCCTTGTTTGGACGTCTTGTGGTTCTATGAGTGTCTCTTCTCCTCCGATACACTCTTTTCAGAAAACCGCAAAAGCTTTATGGACATATAAGTAGGATAGCCATAAATTATGAACCTATCCGCGTTCTCTCGCAATCATTTCGCACCCTGTCGTGAATAACATTTTTGTCGCATTAAGCTGTACAGATTCCCCTTGAAAATTTTTTATTATAATCAAATCGACGATCTATGAAGTAGCAATATATGACCCTCAGTTTTCAGCATCTGAGACTTTTGTTTACAGTATTATGCTATAAATTACGCATAAACTACTTCGAAATTACAAAAAAAGAGAAGAATTTCAGTTATTGGACGATTAATTTAGTTTCACTTAGAAGCCAAGCAGCCTGATTTCGGATTTTGTGAAGTTTGTTAGGAGTAGGCTTTATTATGAATCAGCAAACTATGGTAGCTACGAATAGACGATCTGAAAAAATGATTACATACTAAAACATCGAAATTTAACAAAAAACATGAGAATAAGTGTGGTCTACATTACGAATGCCATCTGCAGCTGTCAGGAAGCTCCAACCTGTTTAGTAAGCTGTAGGCGAGCTAGCTATCATAGAATTTTTTCAAGGTTCATAGTTCGAGAGCATATGCCGAGGAATAGTTTAAACCACTTACGACGACATATTTTGCCATCTCCTTCAAATCCTTCGTTGCATTTGCACTTGTAGCTGCCAGGCAGTTCCACACAGGTCGCATGACCGGGTGTTTTATCGCAGTCATTCAACTGTGGATTGATACATTCGCTGATATCCTCACATCTGTTATAATCACCGGAGAGTGGTTCGAAGCCATCCAAACACTTACATTTATAGCTGAAATTATTTTTACATAAACTTTTCTGAAGTGGTTTTGTAGGTGCCATAATTGCTGACGGCAATCTTTAAATGCGCCCACCTGCTTACGTTAGTAAGTAACAGATCATATTCTCAGCATTTAGATCTTTGATTATTTTGAATTCCCTGAACACTGAACTGCCATTCCCATCATGCTTAATCAAACAGATTTTGAGAACCTATCCGTAGAACTAACTGAGTGGCACCTTTCCTCATTTAGGCAATTTCAAAGTTGCTATGATCGAAGTGATCGAAATTAATAAAACCAACAGATTTTTTAAATGTTGTGTTTTGCATGAAGTTTTATGCCAAACAGTCGTAAGCGCAAATATTTTTTACAAAGATCTGATCCAATAATATCTGAATAGTTAAATTTAATGCATAAATTCTCTTACGCATCATTTCTTTCGTTGAGTACGCAAGTTGTCGTTGCGTTATCACATGATTTGCACCAATATTTCTCATCGGCTAAACGATATTTTAATTGAATATTTTACATTCAAAATTTCAAATTTTTAACGATTCGTCAGTATAAAATATTTCAAAGAGCAGCGAAAAAACTGAATTTGCCATTGATTCACATTTCTCCTAAACGTCAGCAAAACAATTCCTTTTTCTCTTATTAACGATTCTACTTAAATGGGGTCGGAAAGAGAAATAATTACGTGATGAAATGCTACCTATAGGAAATCATTAACAATTTAGCTAATTACCTCAAGTTCTGAATTTAATTTGAGCGTTCCTACAGAAATTGCTAACAACAATTAAGATCCTCTGACGGAATATCTCACTGGAAGCGACGAAAACAGAAATGATGAAGTGAGATTGTTATAGAATTTTATTTCAGCAACCAAACATAAAAAATTAGATGCATCTTTACAGTGGTTTACATAAAAAAGTGTAGATCTAATCATCAGTGATTGTGTACTTTGTGTTATTCGTACAGCTTTCAATTTTACAGAGATATTGCTTATATTCGGTGAAGTTCACTTACGTAAGCACATTTTTATGCCATCGCCAACGAAACCCTCTTGACATGAACATGAGTAGTTCCCTGGGAGGTTTGTGCATATCGCCTTTTCGTGACAGGGTTGGCATGTTAAGCATTCATCGATATCAACACATGTTCTGGAAAATAAAATCAAATTACCAATCTACGAATAACCGAAAAATATGCACAAATCGCTATTTCAACAGTATTTCATGAACGCATTGCATCACTATGTTAGCTTTGTAAGCTATAGCGTAGACGCTGGAAAAAGCTGCGCGAGATAAGGAAGAAAGAAGGGAGAACGAGATGGTCGTAACAAGCCGATTAATTCAAGGAACTGCAGCTCGATTTTGAATACACTGTGTTACTGGCAAAAATGATTTAAAGAGTAGATCCCAATTTCTACATAAAATGAGACATTTCAAACGTTCCCCCGATTAAGTGCACATTGAAAATTGCTGAAGCAATTAGCAAGTGAGCATTAGATGGTCGGATGCTTCAAAAAATAAATTAGTGTTAAAGTAGTATTTACTACGAAAGCCGCATAGCAGTGAATGTTCAATTATTTCAACGAATATCACCAAATCCCTGCAGTTTATTTCCAATCAAATGTAACTTCGTTGTAAACTGTACTATTAAAAAAAATGCATTTTGATAATCTAAATTGCCAAGAACATTTACTTCCTATCTCCAGTTTTTTTCATGAATCCTTCGAGGCACGTGCATACATATGAGCCAGGAGTGTTCGTACATACGGTATTCGCTCCACACGCATTTCGATTCAAACATTCATTCGTATCTAAAAATATCACCACACAAGATATGAGAGTTTTCTCTATCAATCACTGAACTTTTACATCATTGAAAATATCACATCACAGAAATTTAACGATCTTAAAATCTAAAGTAAAATCTTATAAAACCTCATTATATAAGACTGCCCTTCAATGTAACAGTATGCCACAACACTGACTTATTTTCCATTGTCTTTCAGAACTGGAAAAGCGAGCTGGAAAATCAATCAGCAATAACAATAGGATTTATTGCATTTGCTGTAATTCCGACAAGGAAAACGTAATTGTCAACAATGCACCTTCTTACGAAATGAATATCCCCAAGAAGCTCTTCAACTGAAAGTGAATTTTTGTCCCCGCCTATTTGAGAAAATTAAAATCGCTTGAATATTTCGAAAACGCTCTTAAATATTTATCGGTTCACCTCAAAGATTTAAAGCGGTACTATGAACAGAACTGTTAAACAAAGCTCGGCAATTGAAAACACTTATAAAAACAAGCGTACTGATAAATCTGTGATCAGCGTACAAATAAAGCGCATTCATTATATGCTCTTCCCTTCGAGTAACTAAATAAAGTCACTTTCAAAAAATGTAACTCTAAAAATTCACTCCACTAACCATCATTTAGAATAATGCATGAGAGGTATATTCTTTCTTCTATGAAAGCAACATGAGATTCTCGAAATAATAATGCAATCAACCAATGTTTTGTTGTAAGAAATTAGCATTTAACTTAACAATAACTCCTTCTATCGAAAAGAAACCAATATTCGAATCAGTATACATCCTCAATCGAGAGCATGCAAATTTTGTTTTATATTTATGAAAATATTGCTCACTAGAAACGATGAAATTCTAGAAGGCAAGTTCAATGATCCCATTGTTATTGAGGCATTTCTTCCCGAGAAAACAATCAAAGATCCAGAAATTGAATACTTATTCGTGAAAGAGTTCGAGGTTTCATTTTAAGTGATTCTGTTTGTGCAACATGATTCTTACGGCACACAATATGACAGTGTTATTCATTAAGGTGATATCTGCTTCGTTAACCAATGTTGAGTGCTGAATCTACAGTATTTGATAGATTATCTCCTACTTCATTAGTAAACGTCTCCGACTGAGACGAACCAGCAAACATGCAGTATGACATTTTGTAGTAGAAAACTTCACTCTTAGTAGATGCCAGGGTCCGCAAAGAGCTAAAAACATGCAACAAAGTTTTTTTTGTTGTCGTGCAAGTTCCATCTAACATCACAGGTGAACGAAAGTGGCGCTCTGATTGCAGTGTTCAACTGCAGCGAAAAGGAAACCGCACTTTGAGAAAAAAAATATTTAATAGAGATTGGGTCATCAAACTTGCCTTGATGAAAATGTTGCCTACTTCTGTAGGTTCAGATACCCGCTGAATGTTCATCACTTCCCCGGCGATCTACAAGCTAATGTTTGGCTATTATATTCGATTATTTTAAAAAGTGCCTAACACAAATCCACGGGCGTTGCAACTTCGTGAGGCAGCATAGCATCGAGTAACTCACCTACGCATCTTCTCCATTTGTACCCGGCTTCAGGATCACCTCGCCATCCTTTTTTGCACCTGCATACATACTTGAGGTCGTCGTCATAAATGGGCTCTCGATTTTCACACTCCGCATTCGGCACATCGCAGTCGTTCAGTTGGTCATCCGCACATTCGTCCACATCTCCAAGTTACTTCATAAGTGCAACTGAATCTCTAAGTAGGGCGGAAGAAATAAAGCTGGTGGCTGTTCCGCTGAAGCCTCAGTCTGATCGTTTGGAATATTCACGACCACACTCGGAATGTTTGTGATTAAGAGCTTTAGCGTACTTTACTCCCATGTGCCCGCTTTCCCCCTCCTCCCTGCCCACAATCTCCATTTTTGTTCGCCCCAATTAAGTGTGAAGTTAGGCCGTAAATTCTGAGAATTTTATAAAAGCTGATCAAAATAATAGATAAGCTACAAAAAATGTTCTGAAGCACCGGTATTTTTCGGGCTCGCCAAATTTCATGCAAATTTGAATCGAAAATACTAGGCAGTACTAGCAAAAAAAAAACTATGGGCTGCAGATTTCTGAAAAAAGTATGGGCGTTGAAAGCAGAGGTGGTTGCTAAATGACGCTTACCACTACAAACGAAACCATCACCAATATAGCCCAAACGAGGATCGCATTTGGTGCATGAATATCCATATACGCTGTCGCCAGTAGCCGGCATGCATCTCGATGCTTTATGGCATCTATGCTGACATAGCGAACACGAGTCATATCCTCAAATATAAAATACTGTATATTCATTATGACAAAACTATTTGGTAAATTTCAGTAAAATTTTCAATCCCAAAAATATAATTTGTGAAATCAATATTCTCTATGTCATTGTAAATGCATACTAACTTCAACCGGGCTCAAATCTGCATCAATATTTGAAAATTCACATGAAACGGAAAAAAAAATTATTGCTTCACAAAGTATGCAGCAATAGTTTTTCTGGCGACAAAATGGATTACAAATTTGCATAGAAAACATTTTGCTTCTCGTGAACGAGAAGTATGAGGAAATTGCCGGAAGCAAAGAAGTAACGATCATTTCTGCATGTGACGTTTTCTTTTATTAAGAAGAATGTTGACAGTTCAGGAAGAACTACCGGGCAAAGAACTGCACAAACTGCTTGTTAAATAATCCACCGCAAGCGAACGATTAAAATAAAAATATCAACGAATGAAAAATGACCGAAAAGGACCATGAAAAACGGGTAGAACTCTTGCTCCAGTGACCTATATCTATCACGTAGTGTTGGCATATTTAGAAAGTTTTTGCTGACTATACAAGTGCCACCATATGTGAGCAGTGAATACGTGTACAACATCTATTGTTGCATATTCGAATAATTTCTCCTCTTAATACAGAATTCCGGAAGAATTAATGAGGAATAAAGTAAGTATACTAACGTTCACAGGAAGAAACTTTAGTTCTTGGGTCGACAATGAGCCGGTGTCCTATCGGACAACCACAAAACGGCTTTCCTGACCGGCGGTCAATTTGACACTCTTTGCCTTGTCTGCGACATTCGGTCATAAGGCGTGAATGCTTCTTTCGTTGGCACGAAATTGCTGAAAACTTTAAGTATGCCTTCTTCTTTCGCAAACATAATTCGCATTGCCATTAGTAGTTACAGGCTGATTCTTCATTAAAAAAGCGCATTTTCTATGGAACATTTCATTCGTGAAAGTGGATGAAGTAATCATTGGAAGAGAATGAATATTTCAATTACTGTTGAAATCATATGCTTTCACCTTTCGTAGCAATTCGGAAAACGCATCAGCTAGAGTACAAACATTTTCAGACGGTTTCGTAAGGAATTTTAGTTTTCCAGTGGTAATTTTTGAGATCTGACACACAAATTGTGAGAAAAAAAGGTAACGGCGTAGTAGAATAAAAATACCACGAATCTTTCAATTTCGGGAATCTAATATGACTGGATTCTTAAACGTACCACATTTGAAGCCATCACTCTCAAGTGAATATGCGTCACACTGACATCCCATGCCAACATAACGTTCAATGTTATTGCGTTCACCGATGAGTTGTTTAGCTCCTTCTGCGCATACTTCAGCTCCAGTCGCGTTCGCATACCTATTCCAGCATGCATCTTTCCGCCAGTTCACCTGCAACCATAACGTGCATAGAAGGCTGTTACCAATAAATGTTGTATAAAGTTATTTAGCTTGGAAGATGCACCGCACATAACGCTTAATGGTGAATTTCCGTACTGGCAATCAAGAAACACCATTACCAGATGAGGTGTGGTTTCCGCTTAGCACAATTTCGAAATGCAGACTTTTCGATATGAGCGAATATAGCCTTTTTTTATCGTCTCCTTAAATTCCATTATAAATCCATATCAAAGCCAAAGACTGAGTGAATAGCTCATATATTACCTTATTACTTGGTATCCGTAATGATATGGAAGCATCCGAGCGAAATTTTCCACCTGTTTTATATGAACCTAAAAAGTGAAAATTCATTATAAGCATATCACTGAAATCAACTGTAATATCAGTCACATCATAGATAGTGCTGCTTTTAACGGTACACTTCAGATGTGCCATTTCACCACAATTTGAATATGAAACTATTTTTTAACATATTTGTGAAATGATAGTATCGTTGAAGTGATGCTAGAAAAGTGCTGATTGCGCATGCAACGCCGATGCCTTCATTCCACATCGAAGGCTTACAGGAAGGCATCCATTGTTCGATTATATGGTAACGTTTTTGCAAAGTATACAAATCTGAAAAAAGTAAAAGTTAATTAATAAATGCGAATTTAAAATCCTTAAGAGAAATTCAAAAGCAAAAATGCTCAACGAGTTCACTAAATGGTCACTTATTGCGGAAAGTCAGCATGAACAGTCAGCTAATCATTTCATTCTCATATTTAATGCATTCGTTGAAAAATTATGCGAATTGGTTCGCAAGTAGCAAATTAGTGCAACAAAATGACTAAATCAAAGATTTCAAACTCTAAGAGATACGATTTAAGAATAAATTATCTACTAAAATGCTTCAAAGTGAAACTTCATATATACGTTCAACTTCAATAATCTTAATAAAGAAAACTTATGAGAAAAATGGAAATCATTATAATTCATTAGCAAAACTGAAATCTATCAAAGTGGTATACGATGAAAGAAATTCATAAAATCATAATATGCGGGAACAATAGTTCTAATGGTTCTTTTTTTCTACGTCCTAGTATGTTTCCATTCGTTAAATTAAGAAGAAAAACACCGTCATATCATCATTAGGCTATCTTTGTGAACGTTATTTTCAGAACAGTTACAGCCTTTCAATGATTTTTGACCATTTTATCATTAAAGATCGTCTTCTCAAAATTTTCCATTTCTATAATTCATATAGATGAAAACCACCACCTTTTAAATCATTCAAACGAGGCAACACTCTTTCATAAAGAAAAATCAATTCAGTAATAATATTGTTGTTATTTGTTTTCTCGAAATCTCATGTTGTTTATTAAATAAACATAATAAGAACTCTCAAAGGTTTCGCCACTCAGAGATTTTGCTTACATTAATCGTTCTGATGAATTTTCGACATACGGAGATTTACTGGAACTTAATTCGGCTAATAACTTCCACGTGAAATTATAGAAAATGATTTATACGTTATAGGAATTGCAAATTTGCACGAATTCCCACCCTATAGGAGAGAACTCTCAAAGTAAAATATATGATAACACTCGCAAATTTGTAACCATAGTATTTTGTAATCACTTATTCGCGACGATTCACATTAGTCTACACCGTTATGATCATTCCCTCATATTCTATAGAGTTTCCAAGACGACGTTTCCCCCCAAATCTTCCCCATAGGCATGAAGACCTTCATCACACTACCTTAAAAGATTTGATGATCAGCTATGTTATGAACGAACTTCTCCTCGAAAATTATAGGCGAACGTCGTCGCACTGATGAGACGAACAACAAAAATGCCCTTCGAATAGAAAACGTCAACGAAAAATTCACACTTCAATATGTATTTCGTCTTTATACGTTTTTGATGTGAGCGAAAAGCATTTAATATTATCGAAATAATCATTAAAATACCGCATATTTGATTCGATAAGTGTCGTTGAAACGCTTCAACTATTATAAATGCAATCAAAATTATATTTACATAATTCTATGATATCACTGCGACGTTCGATTATATCGAAAGAGAAAAAAAACGAAAGAGCACAAAGTTTGATGTGCTTTAATGCAATGCTATAAAAAAAATTGCATATCGAAATAGAAATTATACAACAGAGCATTCTAATGCAATTATAGCTTCCTTAAGTTCGCCAGTGTATGCATCTCGGACAATTAATTGCACTCAGATTCACTATCATTTGAACCGACTTTCCACTAAACACAAATTCGTATATCCATTCATTTGCATGCCCCACTGGAAAAAGTCATATTACCTGTCCACTTTATACATTCAACTATTCTTTTAAATGTCAACTCAACGCGTCATCAGTTATAATTATCCATGAGGACTCCCTTCTCGTAAATATCGGCGAAATGGCGCACCATATATGGCGACGGTTTCTATCTCCGACTTATTTTGTGTGCTAAATTAGCAATCAACAGCTCGAGTCATCACCGACTGTCTTGCTACTTCGATTCTCGCATTACAACAGACTAACATAATACTATCATGTGAAACTCATTGGCGACCTTGAAAACACTGGTATTGAGGAAAACTCCTATCATGGAATGAAATTGCTTTGAGAGCATCGTTCGAGCGCTGACATCCGTGTTATGAGTGATGTAATATCTAGAAGGTTATCTGTGGAATCAGCGGCAATTTTTCTTTTCTTTGAAAACACCTTTTTTTAGATGATTTCGCACAACAAAACGACCATTAAATGGATCCAACAACCCGTCACTTTATGAACTAAACAATCAAGACGCCATTAGCCGCTATATATGATCTAATCACATTGACATTACTGATAACTTCAGTAAATGAAAAAGAAACTGGAAGCATTTTAATAACTACAGCGCTAAATATTAACGCATCAGCTTGCAGAAATATTCTGCCCACTCAAATTTCACTGAAATCATCGATCCTTTCGAAAATAGATGAATCGTGGAAATTTACATAACTTCACGACGGATATTTCCCGCAGCCATTTATGCATACACAGAGGGTAGAAAAGTGAATTTTCAACCATTTTATTCGAACACTGCTTTGCTGCAGACTTCTTTATGATAACCAACACTTCCTCCTCCTTGATTTGGCGACACACTTCTATGTACACAGAGGATAGTATGGTGTTCAAAAAATGCGAAAATATCACTGGACACAAAGAGAACAACAACCAATATCAAATAGCAGGCACAAATTCCGATGCATGCATCATTGCAATGCACAACAATGAATACCCCCAACTTATTCATTGGAAACTCGATTAATCAGCCAAAATCCTTAGCCACACTATGATGGTCATCTTTTCTTTCTGATACAAATGCGACAGCATACGAGTTGTACTTTCCAATATAAGTTGATAGCTAACGAATCCTTTTGAGCGCTAATATCCAACCTCATCATTCCGTTATATATTCTGCGAAGGACCGATCCTGAGGGTTCATTAATATTTGTCGATTTGGAAACATTCGATCTTCCTTCGACAGCGACATATACAACACTTGTGAACATTAATGGCAAAATCAAAAACCTCTCTAGTGAGTGTAATGTGCGAATTTGCACACAAAAGAAACGTACGAAATTCATAAACGCTGTCACAAACTCCACCGTTTAAAATCATTAGATATTTACGTCGTCTCAAATTCGAAAGTGTTGATCTTTGCAGAAATCTCAAATATTGCCTCACCTTTATAAATAATATCACAGCATTACTTTAATCAAGGCAAATAATAAATCGATCGGGAAATAAATAAATCTGGGAAATATTTAATAAATCCAATCACTGCGCGTTTGGAGGTGATATTTTTGACGACCAACTTTTCAATGTAAAAATCCTCTCAGGACAACCTGTATGACCTAGCTAAGAGAACGATTGCGAACATTAGAACAATTCGGTACGTTGAAACTTTCATGAATGTAATCGATACTTATTGTACCTTAGCCATCTTCACAATGTCGACACTGAGTCCATAAATTTTACATGTGATGAAAGGAATGAAAATACTTCTTTTCATGGAACTAAAATTCACGAGTAGCAGCAAATGCAGAAGTGAACGGATCAAGACTGCAAAAGGTTATCAATAAATTCGTCCAATTGTGCATCTCCATGATCACCTTCGAATCGACCAACCTGTTCACCACCCTTGAATGCGATCACTGTCGGTACGGCGCGTACCTCGTAATCCATCGCTAGATCGGCGGCATAATCTACATTCACCTTAGCCAACGATACCTGTAAATCAGTTATGGCGATCACGTGATGATCTCCATTGCAGCAACTTAATGTAAATACAGTCTTAGGAAGATTAGTGAAAAGCAGGGAATAAATGCAATCATATTTCTTCAAATCATAATTAAAAAGTCGAGGCGAAACTCTTCGATAACTTCTGACATAAATCGTTTTAATGAAACTACCGTGAGCTGGGAAAATTTGATACTTGCTCTGAAATGTTCATGAAAAAACCCAAATAAGTCTCTGCGAACAATGTCTCATCTACAACAATTCGGTCCGTAAAAATAATTTTACATGAAATCCTAACGTTAACGGCACGTTACGACATCGGATGTGCAATAACAATCCGCCAAACGACGCTTGAATTAGTTAAACGACCGAAAGGCTCGCTGCTATCAAATTGAGCTTGGCAACTTTAAGCCCAGCCCTGATAAATACAAATATCTGTCCCTCTCCTCCTGCTCCGTCCAGAAACAATTAGAACAGCGACGAATTCTTCCAATTCCGAGTGCACTGACTCCATCAAATGCAGATGAATCGAATTCCCCTTAATCCGAACATCTAACTAAATAATTTGTTTCAACTACGAATAAATAACGACCCTTGCTCGTCCACTAAATAGTTATAAGAAGTCGTTCCACCACAACAGCAACAAATAACCATATAAATACAGCGCATATCTCATCCTGGAGCTCTATGCAAAACTACGAACCCTCCACTGCAGCTATGAAGAAAGTACAACAGAAAATATGCGTGATAAAATATGGAAATATATAAATTTCTTAACAGAGAGGCTAAATGATTACACGAACCTCAGACGGAAAAGACAGTGTTATTGTTAATTCCGCCATAACGCAAGAAACTTATGCACGAAAAATTTCAATAACTGACATCGGTAATCGATTATCATTTTGTTGCGCTAAAATTAGAACGACAACTTTGAGAATAATATCGTCCGTCAAACATCTCAGAAGAAATATAACAGTCAATACCAATATTACCTATCATGCTAGAGAACCTAAGCGGAACTGTATGAATCAAGCTAACAAAGAGAAACAAGAAGTGAAATGACATACTTACCAATCCATGACGACCGACCACTTTCGCTTCTATTCTTGGCGCAAGCATCTGGCACGGTCCACACCAATCAGCGTAGAAGTCAACGAGAACCGGCACCGAGGAGTTGATAACCTTCAATTCTTCAATACTTCGATACAGCTTCTTTATCGGCGACAACATAACGTAAGTCCACATTTGGAAACGAATCAATGTATGAATAAAGTTTACGAGATTTACAGCACTTGGCAAAAATATGGTCATCTAATTTTTTTCCAAAAAACTGAGTGGTTTGTTAACGAGGAGAAGGAAGGAAATGACTCATATGAAACAATAAAGAAATCAGCAAATAAACAATATGAATGGGAATGAAATAAACTATTGGAGCATAATCGAAATGAACTGTCAACAGTGGACAGGATCGGCAACGATCCAGTTTACCAACATAGAGGCCAAATAACCTCATCCGCATGGGAGGGGGGAGGGCGGGGGGGGGGGGGAGGGATGAGGACGCATACCACTATGGGATATTCTCATAACTGTCATACTTTTAAAAAATGCGAAATCTATAAGACTCACATAACAACACCAAGGAAATTATCTGAAGGAATTTCCCTAAGAAAAACATATTAAACATTATTGTTTGCTAACCATTTCAGCAAACTGCTCATCATTCTCGACTTTGAAAATATAACCCGGAGTTTCAGCACTTTCGTTCCAATTGAACCTTCTGCTCACAAATAAGCCTTTCTGCAAACAATAAGCAGTACAACTCTGATGGGATTGTTGGCCCATAATGTGAACTGCAACGGTCAAAATCCTGCTTTTTTTCAGATCTCACTTCAGTTTGCTCCTGTGCGCTATTTGTGACGAGTTTTATCGGAAAACACAACTCTGAGGGAGTTAAAACGAACAACGTCCAGATCGAGCACGAATCCATGATGGCCAACTCCCATAAGAAGTAAAAATACAAAGGAATAGGTGAACGCAATTGCCATCCTGCATAGCCTCTTTCATCATATTAAGCAGAATCGGCTTTGACATACTGTTCACTGCACTTACATAAAAGCTGCATTTCTTTTTTGCATAACCGCAATATGGTTGCTTCAACTTATGTTCTTCGACAGCAATAAAATTAAATGTTAGGTCACCAAGGCCTGCAGAGTTAATCATTTCTATGGACGATAAAACAAATCTTCAAGAGTGGAAGAAAACCGTAAGGTGAATTCAGGTTCAGATTACGTCTTCACATCAAACACGATGATATATACTACGATGATTCTTAAGCAAGAGTGCTTTCAAAAAACGCAACCGTAATAAACTTTCAATGTTCGAATGCAGCAAAATTCGCACAAAAAGAAACCGTAACTGTACAACTATTGGGCACTATAAAAACTTCAACCGAAGGCACAACAATTTCGAACAGACTCCTCAAATAGCAAACTCCCCACAAGTACCACTTGGAAAAGTGAAACGATGATTTAAAAAATACCCTTTACCTCCAAAAATTTTCACTGAGGCCTTTTTTTTGAAACTGTCAGTATGATAAAATTCCCCCTTTTGAGCACTTTTCGACCACCAAAATTATAAACAAATATTTCACACTTTGAATGAAACTTTGAAGTTTTCGACAATAAGATTAACGATAGCAAAACAAGAAATTAAAACACAACCTGATAACGAGTAGAGGATGTGGTCTTCAACAACGTAACGCCACTGATGGATTTAGACGATGTGGACGTGAGTGTGCTACCAAGCCTAAGCGGTACTCTCATGTACTCTGGACAGGCGGTAGGCAGTAGTAGACGCGACAGTAGTACCCGAAGTCGAGTTTTTAGCATCGCCACTTTCTCAGGTGACCAATTCGCACCTGCAAACTCATTTCATTGCCACGTAATGCAATTTACTACGGCCTTTCACAAACTACGCTAGTATGAAAAATAATATAAGAACCGCACCATTCCCCAAAATAAATAAGCTTACTGGTGGTGAAGCTGCAGTCGCATGCTTTGCGCATGATTTTATAAATGGGTGCAAGAAAAACCATCGGAAAAATAACATTTTTCCAATAATAACATATTTCATCTTTTTTTTAAATCACCTATGGTTCAGTCGAGATTCAGATGGGAACAATATATCGTTCTTTGTGAAACACAATCACAACTTTCATAGCAACTGATGGAACATAAGGATCGATACGAAATGTAGATGGATGATAGAGGTGGTAGTTACCAGAAACCGTTATCTTGTTCGGCGACTGTCAGCTATATCATCTCTTTTGGCGCAGAGGAAAAACAGAATATTTTTATTGACTTCATAGGGATGCAAAGTACCGCGCTCGGTGTGAGATTGTTGGGCAAGAGGTGAGGGAGTGGAGAGTTTTTTAATTTTTTTAAAGCATATTTTGTTAAGAGATTATCGCCAATGCCACATTAGAAACTCAAGGTGAATAGAAGGCATGTCTGCATGCAGTTTTTATTCTTACATGACGTGGGGGTCATGCATTTATCCTCTTTCCTGAATGATAAATGGCGCAGATTTTACGCCTGCATGGACGACTACTAATTCCCGACTATCCTAACCGCTCTATGAAACGTATATAGCGTATCGGGAATGTAAAGTGTGACTGTGATCAACGTTTCCTAAGAGGTATATAACAACGCTGTCCTAGGCGTTTCGCATACCCAGCGAAGTTTTGCACTAACTAGTAAGAGTGCTTTATTTTGAAGGACCTAACAACCGTCTGCAAAGTTCCCAAGCGGGACAACCGTGACCAGGACTATCAGCTAATGAAGCCTTCTGATTCTCGAAATCGGAGCTTTTTGCCGCGATATACGGATAATCAGAACAAAAGGTTGAATACGAATCCGAAAACTGTTGGATTCAAGAGACGAAAAACCTTTGTAAAGCTAGAAAAAAGTACTCTCTGCGGATCTGAAGAATTCGAGAGATTACATTTGATTAACTTTCCAGTTTCGAACGAATCTTAATCTCCGATTTATGAATGCTTCTGTTAAGTATTTGACTTCTTATCGTTAAGAAACGCATTGAACTCGCGAAACTAATTGTCACATAAATGAAGCAGCTTACTTTCACGCTTCCATCTGAAGGCAACAATAGTGAAAGCAGTTAGGAATTTGAGTGGAAATGAAGAATTCATCAGAAAAATATCAAGCTGGTTAACTAAGACAACCGTATAAAGCAATCCACAAGACGCATCAATGATTGAGAAGGATCGACGAATGCAATGCAATAAGAAATTTTCCAATATGAGAGGAATTTTCCTACTGATTTACAACTATCTTAAAAAGAGTGAGAAAAGAAATGAATAAAAAAAGAATAATGCTAATTACCTCCTAAAAAAAAAATTCAAAATAATCGAAGCACATATATAAGAGAGATAATCACATCTACAAAATATTCAGAATTTAAAATAATAAAATATGCGACGATGCGTCTCATACCCCTCTAGAGAACAAAAATGCTCCACAATGCTTCATCAACGACCACCGCTCACCTCTCACGCCATATGATAGATGCTAATGTTTGCTTCGTGAAACTAATCTTGCATCATATAGAGCTGCAATTGGTGACAACGATTTGAAATCCCCGATCAACGTTTGTTGCAGCAAAATTCTCTCGACTGGTCTTATTCGTAGGGATTCCGCAAATATTCGACTTATGCTATTGTTACCGGTATGTTAAACGGATGGGAAAGCATACCAGGTGTGAAACACGATGTGCGTTTTCGCGTTCACTCGTCCATAAAACCATCTCCACAATTTTTCTATTCATAAAAGTAGGCGGAACGTCGCCATCAAAAATGCTCCTCTGGCATATGTCTTCCAGAAAAAATTTGTTTCTTAGTCGCTTTTGCAAATTTGGTAACCACATATATGGCAATATACGCAGCTGCAGTGTGAATCTGTTTGCTTGTTTGGTATTTGCGAATCCCTCATCATGATCGGTTAGTGTGCGAAATTTAACGCCTCTAATATAAGTCATAATTTAATCATTTATTTACCATGTTCTATGTCGATCCACAAAATTTGTAGAAATTGAAACGCTGAAGAGAAACTGCTCCAATTGATTCCTTACACTTCGGATCGTTTGAGGCACTGAAAAATGAACTATTAGTTGATAGAGTATTGCGAGTACTGTAATTAATCCAACTAGGAAACCACTCGTCGTCCCTGATCGGACGACTTTTATCAAATGCTTTATTGTTTTCAACTCATTTACTCATTATCTGCGGACTAATTCTGAAATCGTCTGATGAGATGATCACGCGATCTGAGCCGCTTTTTTGATTCCTTTACGACTGAAGAACGAGACTGAGGTATGGATTCTGTGATCAATTATATATGCATCATCGATAACGACGTCGAGAAATATTGACCCTCAGAAGAACACTGGCATTACAATACCTTCATCATGCTTTGAGATGCTCTTAGATATCATTTTGCAGGTGTTTCAGCTACCTGCCACTTAAGAAGGGAGAAAATCAGATGACGTTGTGGCAGTTACGAAGAAACACTAACCGAAACGACGACAAACTACAATGCCAATATAAAATAACTACGCATATCTGCTTGTAATATGGACGATATGGGATAAAACACATTTTTGTCGCAGGATATTCTCGTTTCGTGTTATAGCGTCCTAATTTTTATACGCACATACGAATGTCTACTCTATATATTTTCAATTCTACAATTATAGGAAGCTAGAGCAATGAAAAATGATGGGGAAATTAAGGTCACACAGTGGGCCTCATCCACACCTTAATGGACGTTAAATCTCGTCCCGAAACCGGTTGAGACCCGCAACGAAGCCAAATTTAATTTCCGCCTATTTTAGGTTACTCAATTTCATTCTCATTGATCACATGAATGAGCAATTCACGTTTAAACTTATCATGAACACATGTCTGTGCTTCAGCAGCTTAGGTGACGCAAAAACGACTTTTCATGGAAAACATACATACAACGCTATTTTGAAGAGCATTTTTTGGCTTTGTTTGGATAAATTTGGCAGGAAGTAAATGCATCGATCCGGTGGACTGAAACAGGAAGGTAGAGATGGCGCAAGAGGTCTATAAGCCGCTAAAAGGCGTCCAATATCCTGTGATGCCCAATCACACTCTTTTCGACTTATAACTATTATATCGCCTCTCAACTAATACCTTACTTGATTCGTTTCATGTTCGAAGGCTCGTTCTACTTATATCTCATTTTCAGGAAGAATACTCGAAAATTTTATCAGCTACCGCCATGCAGTCCCTTATGTGACCAAAAGTGTTTCAAATATCAACACGTATTGTTTCGTACATACATAAAAAGGTCTTGAGGACTTTTATTCATAAAAAGATAAACGAAAAAACATCAGTTCAATAAATTATCATTGTTATTGCTAAATCATTGTGAAATACGAAGACAGACTGTGAGGCTGCTCATAAAATTCGAATATCGTTGAGATTCTGATGAGATTTATCGCGTTCACTGATAATGATAGCATCTTTGTTTGCGATCGGCCATGTAACATCAATTTGCCCATCGAAAGGATTCACACCGAGTTCAGTGGTCGGATCATAGACAGCAGTGCATTTATAAACAACATGTGCACCTTCTGGTGAAAGCGTCTGAAATAATAGCATTATTACTGTGACGATTATTTGATATAGTAATGCAAAATATATTTCTCAAGTATAGTATTTCATAATTACTCGCAATTTTTGAATCCTTTAATGTTTCTTTTCCTCATTTTTCACCTTCAGAAAGAAGTTCACATCATCATTTTTCTATTATGGTACCAGCATTGAATATCCGCTAAGAAGATCTAAGGATATCTGCATAGTAGAAACTGAAAATTGATGAAAAGAAATAAAGTGAAGAAATTCCTACGAAGTATATTTCCTCAAGTGCACATCTTCGACTTCTCTGTTTATATAAGCATCGAATTTTTGTGTTTATAAATCGCTATTAAATATATGGTTAAGTTTTCGTTATCTATTCAGATAGCCCTCTCCCTCCTCTCTTTTCATTTGAATTTCTGAACAATCCATCGCAAAACAAATAAACAAGTTAAACACCATGGAAGTCGCCTCTCTTATTCGTAATTTTTAGTCCACAACGGTTTAATACCTATTTATCTTATCAGTCTCATTGATAAACTTATCCACTTCATAAAACACTTCGTTCGCATATACGAATTATTTTTGCTATCAGTGGAAACCTAAAGTGAATGGAAACCAAACAGTATTGTGAAGTTGTCTTTAACCGACCTCCACCACACATAAATCATTTATTACAAAAGTCGTTGTGGTGTGTAGTTCGTCCAATATATCGGCTCTATATATAGATATTTTTTCAAGTATTTTAACTGCTAAAGTTACATCAACAAGCGTTCGAATGTAATCTCCGCGTGAATAAGTAGAACTAGACTGTAAGTAATCGGTAATATAAGTAAATATTTCATAACAATTGACTGAATTTTTCGCCCATATTCATCTTTGTAGTAGAAAACATCTGATTCAGAAAACACGCTTTTTGAAATTAGAAACTCACATAAAATCCATGAAGAAAGCCATCGGGAATCCAAAAGTTTGTATTCGTTTTCCCATCTAAGATAACAGCATGCCATTTCCCATAGGTTGCAGATCCACGTCGAATATCCACTGCGACATCGTATATCATACCGGAAATAACGGATACCAGCTTGCCCATACCGGGCTGGTAATGTAGACCACGAAGCACACCGAATTTCGAAAACGAATGGTTATCCTATAGAAAGTGTTTTTGGTCTTCAATTTCGGAATGTCTAATGTCGTATTCACTTCAACCGATTGCTGATAGAGGACTATTTCATTGAAAATGAAGAAGACATAAGTTTCATAACGCATAGTAAACTTTAAACTGATTGTTCTTTGACAGAAAAAAGTGTATAAAAATTATGATGCGCGTATTTTTATCGCAGATAAGTGAATCGGGACCGAGGTAGCTAATGATATCAAATGCAGAAGTCGACGCTTCTAATAGGGCAAGGCAAATAACTGCTATATCATCAGTAGCATTTTAATGTGGACGAAATAGAGGTGATTTATTCGATACACTCACAGAGATAACATCATATGCCTACATCCTTGACGTGCACTTCTACTGTTTAATGTTACCGACTGATATTGATCGTTGCCTCAACAGGAATGGGAAATAAACTTATGACGAAAGAATAGAAAACCTGCTTGAAAACTTCGTTGAACCCAAGTTCTTTCGACCATTCGTCGATATTGTACGACTCAGAGAAAAAACCACGCTCATCAGGAAACACTTTCGGACGGATGAGCTTTAGATCGGGGATGTCTTCGATGGTTTCTATTTCCACTTTCGCTCTTTTCACCACATCCGAAACCGACATCTCAGCAATTGAAGTGTGTTGCGCTTGAAATAATTTCACCTCCTATATTTTACACAGTGTAACTTCATGTTTATTTCGATCACAACCCACTTACACTTGAACCTCGTTAATGATCAAAAATTTCGACATTGGATGCAATTATTGGATTCTAACAATTAAAAAAAAGAGTAACTTTGAGTGGCAAATAATGATCGAATAGGAACGAAGGCTAAATCCGAAGGAAAAATAAACAGGTGAGAGTAAATTGCGAGTATAAATATGAACTTCTCATACAAAGTCACAGCAAACATCTCAGATGAGACCACACGAGACTTTATTATGAAGGCACCTATCTAGGGAAACTGCTACCTTGAAATGTCGCTACCAATAAACTGAGAGGCAGTTCTTTCTGATATCAAAATGCAGATTATTTCATATAATAATTTCAAACCACATCATTAATATAAATGAAACCATTCATAAAGAGGCACAGTGTTATTCATTCATCAATTAGTCGAAAAGTCTCCAAATTTATTCAAAGAAACAAATCAAAACTAATCACTTAAATAAATTAAAAGCAACAATATCGCCTTGCAAGAGAAATCCTAAACGAACGATGAGCGCAGACGATATTGATAGGTGAATGAGATAACGATTTCTTGAGCGGGTGTATATGTGGAGCAGAATAAGTCAGCGACGTCCTTGACCACGTCAATGAAACATCAATGAGCCAACGACAAAAGTTCGTTTAGCCACTCTTTTTTGCATCAAATAAACCCTCAATGTGCTCTGAAACTCTGAATGAAATCACGCAGTTTACTGTGGTGCAAAAGAGCAAATAATTGTTTTTGTTGACTACATATCGCGAAAGTGTTGCGACTACTTACTACGCCGATGTAGCTGGACGAGTGGAGAAACGCCACTTAAAGAGAACATTGTGGCTAGCGTAGAACGTGCAAATCACTATGAATACAGTGACTATTGCCAGATGCTCTATTTAAAGCGAGCAACAACTAATAACATCACGATGCGCCGCTCATGGCGCCCTCAGGCGACTCGTCCAATGCCTGACAGTAAAGAAGCATTGGATTCAGCGTCCTACATATTTCGACTGAATTCTTTACTTCGCTGTTAGCTCATGTGTTCGGTCAGTAAATCCTCTGCAAAGATGCTCCCACGATTTGTGCTACGCAATGCCATCGCGCCTGCAAAATATCTCTACCCCAGATATTCTCCTCTTCTAGGCTTATAATCGCTTCAGGTTTAATTACTCAAGTTCGAGGTTCTAGTAGTAGCGAGCCCACAGTATCGTGTTATCAAACTTAGGACTCAAAATAATGATCGACCCGAAAAAAGGGCACAAGTGGGCACGCCTGCGACCAAACCAGTTTATGACACTCGGCATTTCGAGTTTCCCTTATCAAGTTCAAATTATCCGATATTCATTTACAGCGAAGAGAGAGCCAAGTTCTGACGCAAATTTCAAGACTTATGTGATATAAAAACGAAACCTATTTCTTGCGTGACACAGTTATGTCAGCTGAAATCCTCATTGTCATATTGCTCTATTTAAATGAGGAACTTGTACTGCGAAGCTGTTATAATTATATCTTTCTTCTTGATGCGTGCTTGCTTGTGAACAAACACTACCACTATTGTACTTTCGCCTGCAAAATCGCAAGGGAAACAATCAGCTTTTTCTTTTCGCCGACACTATGTGCTGAGCGAATTTTGCAGCAAATCTTCAGCAGCCAGTATTCTCTGTACTGTGATCTCTATCACGCGGCCGCCATATTCTTCCCACCTCTTTCGTAGTTATTATTACACCGCGTGGTGGCAAATGATCGTGAGTCTTATATTCTCCATCAAATTAAAACAAAAATGCTTTTTTTACATATATTCGTTAAGCAGTAAAGCAGACATGGTTGGCGTCTTCAAGTTTTTAGTGAGTTATTCTAATTTATCGCAGTTCAATGCATTTCGAGACTCTATATCTGGCGAACAATAATTGATGCGCACATTCAAGTTCAGTGGCGATATATGTTTTTGTGATAGTCGATCGAAGCGGACACCTTCAAACGAAATTGCCGAGCAACTGACCTTTCCACTTTCTTCCTGATATGTGTTATTGCCAGATTTCCTAAACCAGACCTCGAATTTCGAACTCTTAATTTGACTACTCCTTCCCATTCACTTCAACATCACCTACTTCCGCCTTCTTTTTTAGAACTTTGACAGAAGGGAAGTGCAAGTTAGTGAGCTTTAATGTGAAGGGTGATGGAGCTTTCGGAGGGAGTAAAGCGTAATACAAGCTAGTTCCAAAAAAATTGTCTTTTGACAGTGCCAATTCGCAAGATTTTTTTTAGGTAATATTTTTTCTACTACAATTAAAATTTGTTTTCCTTGTTACTTTTCCTCCTCCTGATTCTTGTGTTTATAAGCAAGTTGCATATCCTCTAGTTATGCGACATCTCTTCCTTCAGTCGAATTTTTTGGCCTAGGAAGAAAGTGGGTAAATGGAAGGAGAAGAGGACGATGCCGTGGGGAATTTCGATTGCTATGGATTTCTCGTGGCAGACCACAGCGTTCATAGAGTTTTTTTCGTAGTGCGCCCTCTCAGTAAACTCCTCATGAAGTTAGAGGTGTTTTCTTTAGACTGAAGGAGTATGTGTGGGCTGAGGCTGTTTTGAGCGTTTCTGGTGTCAAGATGAACGGCACTACATATCATTTTCCTTCGTAAGACTGATTTCGTATGTGATTTCAACTGAATCAGCCTACACTGAAGTTTTTGCCAAAACCATGCTGAAAAATGGAACCTTTCGTCCCATTACACTGCTAAGTTGTGCGTATAAAGTTGGAAGCATTTTAACACGAGAGCCACGCGTTATATAGACCCGAATTCGGCGCAACTTCACGTTGTCAGTTATAAAGGCACTTACAGTGGTTACCGCCATATATAGTGGCGATCATCGTAAGTCCCTACTGCCTACTATATTTTCCATGTGAAATATTTCAGTTGGAAAGAGCATCGGGTTTGGGCTTTCATATGTGTTTTCTCTCGGCATTTTATTCATGATTCCATCGAATCTTACTGCTTTGTCCAGCGGTGCAGTAGTTTTACACAGATTGTCAATGTTTGACCCTTCCATGTTCAGGACGTCTCAGTTACTTTTCTATCCTCTGGATGCACCCATTATGTTTCATTGTTCCTTTTTACAATGGTTTTTTATTTGTCTTATAAGCCTCCTGCATTACGTTATCTTAAAGTCGCAGTTGTCTCCTTCGAAAACGCATTTATGTAAATGAAATGAGGAGGTTCGAAAGTATAGAATTTCTTTTATGTTCAGAAGATTTTGCTCAGTTCGGAGAACTTGCAATATACAATTTCTTCATCTTCACGCAAACACATGGAAGGCTTTTTTGCCTGTGGTGCAAGAATTGCGTTTCAAATGTCCCTCACTAAGATGAGCAAATTTTGTGCCCAGAAAAGTGGTCTCCGTCAACTTTCGGTTTGCATCCCGAGAGTCTTCAACTTTTGCCAGGAGTTTCGCAGTGCGCGAGTCCTCGTCTATGCTTCGAAAAATGCACCGGCCAGCAGACTTTCGCTTCGAACGGGAGCAAACGAAGCTCACCAATCACTATGCCATTCGGAACTGTGGGCAAAATCTGCACTGCAAGGATGTCAAAAAACTTGCGTTTTTACAAAACTCGATCTGCCTGAAGCCGATGATTCGATAAATTCACATTTCTCGGACGGTGCTTGTCAAAATGCGACATTAAAGGCTGGCAACGATTGCTTCCGCCTATCGATGATTTAAGGAGGCGACAGCAGATATGCAGAGCTCTACTCAGAGAACCCATGCACTGATTAGTCTCTCAAGAGGCTCTCAAGAGTTGCTTGTGGAGCTGCCATACAAGAGTTCAGCTTCCAGTTGAGAGGACTCTAAAATGCTGATTGCTGATCTTTGCACAGGCCGACCAGGAAACTAGTTGTGCTGCGGTTGAATCACTGCGCAGTTGTATGCAACGTGCGCAGTCGTATGCGAAACTGAGGCATGAAATTGTAGTGTTGGGAGCGATCGCAATTTGGCTATTAATCACTTTCCGTGAGGAACTGGTGAAGTATGCAGAACTCTAGTGCTGAGCCGACAACAATGGTCAAAAAGAACTGATTCGTCGTGTTCTCAAAGTAATAGAAATCGAGGAATGCGAAGCATGGAAAATATGAGATAAAAACAAGGATAGAGACAAAGCAAAAAAAGAGACGGTGAAGAGTAACAAAAGTCAAACTACCTCACGATAAACTGCCGTTCAAAATGAATAAGATTAAGTGGAATCTTCAGCACTTTGCACAATGTTGGTTTTTTTCTATGAATAACATATGAACTAAGGAAAGTAAAGAAAAGTCATTTTTTAGTAAAGATGATGAATTTCTAAGATTTTGACAGGATTGCTATTATAGGGGACGATTTTGTCACTACGATGAGAAAATCCCTAAAAGTGGTGACATGTTGAACTCGCAGAAATTTCATAGTGTAATGCGAATTGTTGGGCTATTGCTTTGTATGATAAGAGGAATTGTGTAATGTTCATAGCCATTCATCAAGATTAATATAGTGCAATTAAGTCGAACCTCATAGATTATGGGTTCCGGAGTAATATTCCATCCTCTCTCGACTTTTTGCTCCGTGACATCAATGCTTTCCATATTAATTCGTCAAAGTGATGTGGTATAATTGCAACTCTCGTCAAATGCCAGAGTTTACCTCATTGAGTACTTTCATTCGAGATATTCTTTCATCGATGAGGTAAAACAGCATTCTGAATATGGTGTATGATGTGATGGAGAAGTTGTCTCATTCTCTCATTTTGTATGCACTTATCATGTCTCATTTTGTATGCACTCATCATGCTCACTTCTGTTGTTAACCGTGAAATATCTTTGTTCTCATTAAGGAAACCATGCATATGATTGCAACAAAATTGCAGCGGCTGTGACGATTTTGAGAGAGAGAGAGAATGTTGCCCTGAATTTCTTTTCTATCGTTAAAAGCACAGTCAGCGAAAGTGTTCAAATCCGTTCATCTCTCGAAAAGTACCATCCACATGTGTCTGTTCTCAAATCAACTGCGACTGTTAAAGATCTCATAGCAAATGGGCGCCGTATAAAAAGTATTTGTTTATATGTCACAGTACCAGTCGTAAACAACATGTTTTATTGACACGGTTGTTCTTCCTCTCGACTTAACATAAGCCATTTTTCCAATTTGTAATGCGATGAATCGATCTCAGCATGCACTACTGCGTTTTCGTGATGGACAGTTGTATCGGGACAAGCAATGTTATACTGAGATGCGCTTTCATCGGGACAAGCGATATGAATCCGTATTAACATAAGACAGTGGAATTCTATTTCCTTTCGATTCTTCAATAATGTTTTATGTGAGAGTGCGACTTTCAAGGTAAACCTTTTTGAGAAACGCTCTACAAAAGTGGATGAATAAAATACACAGGCGAGGTGCCAACACTGTTTTAACGCCGCTGATATTTTTGCTGTTTCGTTTAATTCGCCACTTCATATCACATATCATTGCTGCCGAATCTGCTGTGCTTCCCTGCAAAAATGCCTCCAAAAACGAAGCTGTTATGTGTGTTAATGCAAACATTAATACACGCAAGATGATGTAGTTCATGATTATATTACTGATCGTTTCGAGGAATTCAATTTTTCTTTTCTTCTTTACAGTTTGACTTCCTATGGAAATGCCTTCCGCTGATTTGATGTTTACCCATTGACTGCCCATGAAAATCATCAATTGTCGTCAATCGTTCCACTGATGATATAAAAAAATGCTAATATTACTGCTCCAAGAGTCATAAGCATTAAATTATTTTCGATAATTTTCTCCTTCTGAATAGTGAAAACATTTTCGTACTATCGCATGGCACTTTACTGAAAATTTCACTAATCGTGAATAATGCATTTTTAATGATTGGCTAAACGAGTCGGTTTTCTATGCGATGCAATAATAATGGAAGTTTGCATGTAGGCTTTTTAGGTTTTACTTCATTTCACGCACACATCTCGTATATATCGGGCATTAAATTCAATCGGCAGTATTTTGCCGTATATTCACACTAAATAACATTAAGCTTTTTTATTTCATTTCTCTTTGACGCAGTAGGTAATATAAACACGTGAAGCTGTCCCCAGATCAAAATTATGTTTTTCTATTGCTCATAAATTGCTACAACTTCTCGAATTTATAGGTTCACAATGAGTACACCACTTAGCACTCTTCATAAGAGAGTTGGCATTTCTTTAGTTGGATCATAAATAATCTGTATGGCTTACTTCATACGTTTTGAAAGGATATAAGTGCATTTAATTCCTACGGTATTTCTATTGTAAAATACGTCAAAATTCGGCTCCGATGAGATGAAATACTCTTTTTTTATAAAATTATATATTCTTACTCCTATGCCATCTTAATGCCACACTGCCATATTCACGAATGACATGCAATTATAGCAATTTAAGAGAAGCCCACTAATGAACAGCTTCATTTAGAAGGGAAAATAATTGAAGATATTGCAAAAACTGATATTTTTTTAGAGGAATATATAAGAAATTATGCCAAGCTAGGATCATTATCAGCAGAATGAGCCGACGCAGCAATATACCAGTTCATTGCATAACATCTAGCGTTGAAGAACGGCAAATGAAATAATCGACAAAAGTCGACTAGAACGTAGAGCTGGACGAATAATTCGCGCTTCGGCCAATTTTCCACACTCAGAAGACCACTCTCGAATCCTTTATCTTTTGAAAGAATACAACCGCAATTATTTGTTATACATGCATCTCATTATATTCAAATACGGTTGTTTCTAGTAATATGGAAAGTGACTGAAGAAAATGACACTAATATGTTACAAAAAGCAAGAATATCTTTGTTTATTTTCTTTCTTTCACTCTGAGAAAATTCAGCTTCCTACCCACAAATGAATAATAACATCAGTCAGATCGATGAAATGGTGAAGTGGGGTTTTCACGAAATTTTAAGTGAAATTGTTGCCGCATAACACTCAGATAAACCCTCGAAATATTCCGATTACTATAGAATTTTGCATATATGTGAAAGCAGCAATGTTAACGTTATGAATAAACATTTCTATTATAGAGAAAGCACGGCACTGACCAGTTTACTATATGATATCCATCAATTATACTATATAAACGTGCATAACTGTACTAAAAGTAAGGAAATTTTTTTAACGCATTCCAACAATAAACGATGACAAAAATGGAGGAGATTCCTTTTGAGGAATATCAGCACCTGAACGAGAACTGAGAACTTGGAACTCCAGGTTTAATGATATAACAGCATAGCCATGTACTCTTCAAATGATGAAGGAGAACTCTACTGCGCCACCTCACTGATTCTATGACTCAACGCAACTTGAGCACCATAGAACAAATTCAAAAAAATATGTGCAAAATAAAGTAAATCTTTCGAACTGCGAAGAATGACACGCTTTTCGAGCGGATAATTAGCAAAGGAGCAAATCTGGTCTCTCTGCAGAATCCCCAACTCAGACAGTCAGTCACCGGCAGTCGGATATATCGCATACAACGTCTTTTTCAGTGCACGTTGTTCGGTATATTTTGGAGGTAATGTCATATACCGTTTCAAAAAAACGTGAAGAAAATAAAAAACGCATATAGGGGAACTGCTATGACCTTCTCGAAGCGTGTGAATTGTGGACAGATCTTCATATTCGTTTGCTCCTCTTTGGGATAATAAAGAAGAAAACGATTTGCTTCAGTTGACCAAATGATGATGGCGCTTAGCTTGTATATTCAAAAATTTGACTGCACAGATATCGGAACACAAACATATCGCGGTTGAGATCTGCAATATCGCATTCGCAGTGTGTAACGAATCTTCGCTGATTGAAAATATTGTAATTTTACCTCAGGAAAGGAAAACGGTAGGAGTGAGTTAAACTATATAAATGCACAGCAAACAACCACCGTATATTAATCGCAGATATAAACGCCCAGCCACTCATTTCTAATAGACGCTAAGCGAGTACCAATTGTTGTTTGTACCTTTAAGTTTTAAAAGTCTTTGCAGTCAGTAGTCGGTTAATTAGTTGAAAATGTAATCGTTGTTTGAATTTTCCTGCAGCATTGAAAAGTAGTTCTTAAGATTTAATTTTTTTGTATTTGCCTCAGCTTCAATAACCATTGCTCAGTTTGTGTGTTAAAGCTGAAATAAATGAGAAGTCTGCTAACGTGACGCTCAGTAAAGAAGAGTTCTTGAATGCAGCACTCTTCGCTGATGAATGGCCTCTTTTGGATAGCACTCTTTTACGTGGAATCGTATGCATTGATAAGGTATCCAGTACTTCTGCACCTCCCTTGGACAACTGTTTTAATTCTGAATGCTTAGTTGTAACGAAGGTCAGAAACGATAGCTAGCAGCTTTATGGGACTATATGCTAAATAAAGCGGGCCATTCTGATAGAAAAATTAACTGACGGCGAGTCATGCAAGAGGCAGAATGCGAGGGATGTGACAAAGCTGCTCAGTTTTGTGAGAGACTTACTAGGAAAATATACTAAGTTCTGGTGTTGTACAAATTTCCAAGCGATAAAATTCCAATATTTTGAGCTTTATGGGTCCCTCTTGAAACGGATAGGAAAATTTATATCCGCCAACATTATACGACTCTTTTACAGTGCATCTCATCCTTAAGATGATAATAATGGGTAATGGTGATGAATAATGGCTAGCAGTTTCTTGGTAAAAAGAAATTTCATGCAGTAAAAATTCGTTGAAAAATAATCGTCTTAGTGCCGCTGGTTTTACTATAGATCAGACCTACTAAAAATGTGCGATCGCTGAGTAACCAAATGCCCATACATCGTTGTATCACTAAACCACCGTAAAGGAGAGTAACTGTAACATGTGAATTCAATAATCTCGATCATGTGCTTATGACATGGAACTTTGCATTTATCAGTTGCCCATAACGTATTTGAATATTCACAGTGACACATTCACATAAAACTGGAACACTGACAACTACTGAAATGCTCTCACTCACCCCACCAAAAAATATATTTTCCATACCAAAACAAAATCTGAAATCTTTCAGTAATTAAAAAAAAATGTTTCGAAAACTGAGATATTGCCTTGTTGAATTGTACACTCAGATTTCCTCAAATGCACATTGTTAGTGCATATGAACACTTTCGCATGATCGAAGCAACTCACCTTTCAAAAGATTAATTATGCCTAGCGCAAATTTTCATGAAAGGATTTCTCTCAGAATGACTCCATAAGTGCTTGCGAAATGAATTGTCTGAAAAACAATTTTCACGAGTTTTTCTCACAGATATATATCTAAATGAACTTATTATGCACATGTAATTTCACCTACTCTTATATTGTCTATTGGTGAGCAGTACACCTACGCACTGGCGAGTAAATTCACAGGGTATTGCTGTTCATTTTGGTTCTTTTATTAATATTTGCGGTGGTCAAAAAATTTCATTCAAATTTCCAGCAAACATTCCCACATCCAAATAACTTCATATAAACCGCATGGACAATATATCTTTTTGACTTGAGGTCGATTATCTCTTCTTCACAGCTTCTGGTCATGAGCGCCCATAATATTTGGCTATTTCTTGAGACGGCATGGGGATGAAATAAGGTTCGGAGTATGGCGAAAACGGAGTCGTCGTGATGGTATGTTTTCGCCTCTCGATCAAAAAAATGATAGAAATTTCAATTACAAAAACTTTATTAAATCTTTCATCACGAATACTGCTATGGAGAGTATTCTTTTCTTGCAGCAACATTCGTTTTTCACAAGTAGAGACTCGGTATGGCATAAATGGTCCTTAAAATATACGTAATCCAATCACTCCAATATAAACCATTCGTTTCTGTACAACTCTGCAACGAACGTTCGTTTTCTTTACAAATATTATTTGGACCATTAAACGCTGAAAAGAGCAGACAGTCTTGCTTGCTTATTGTTTAAAGTGTTTATATTCTTTGTCTACACTCCTCTTTAGAGGAAAAAAAAAACTCCACACTTAATGTCACCGTCTTCAGCTATTATTTTATGAGGAAGGAAGAAAATATTTTCGATGCAACTCGTTTTTCTTCTCTGACGCATATAAGCCAATAAGAATATTCTTAAACGCTGTAATCATTGTCAATAGTGGGAATTTTTTGTTATTTTCGACATAAAATTATAGCTGAGAGAGAAGGAATGCTCATTGATAGTTCCTTGATTGATTTATTGACAGTGCATCGTATGATCTGAGAATTTTGCCTCCGGATGATAGCCATTATATGCTAACATCAAAACAAGTTTCCAGTTGTCGAAGACCTAACTGAGAAGTTAAATCAAACCAAAGTTGAACGATAATTGGTGGCCAGGCAAAAAAGAGGAATGTGAACAAACCGCTGCCTCGTGTAGTACCGTTCAGCAATAAGTTATCAAATCATGCTGTTCGGCTCGATATTACAAGAAATGGCACTTTTTTTTTCAGTCCTTTTCCTCAATATAGGCTGAGAAAATTTTATATTTCCTTTACTGTTGGAGTACTGGTTGATTCTGCGATGATATTCTCATGATGCTGACGATGCGTATTTTTGTCCCATTGAGGCAAATGAAGAAAACATGATGATTCCTGTTATCTAATGTGTGAGAGAGTAGCTCAGTGCCCTCAGCAAGCACTTTCATGGTAACATGAGCTTGAATTCGTCCTATTAGATTTGCTGGGCTTAAGTACATATATCAACTTTTGCACATGCTACAATGTATCACAAAAGTTCACTCGGATATATCTGAGTCAACGCATGTAACATAAACTGGCGGGTAATTTGCGTTTGATTTTTTACAGTATCGCATGAGGGAGGGGAATGAATTGGATCCTTTTATACAAAGCTGCAATGTTAACGTTGAAAAGAAAGTGACTGCTGCGATTAACTAATTGCTGCGATGTCGCACTTAGCGGTTGAATTGTGTGTTTGATTGATCCTAATTTTAGCATAAGCACATAAATGAAAGCAGGCGACCTTATACATGCCTTCTTTCATTGCCGTTTCAACTTGTCGGTGATCACATTTGCCTTCGTTCGATATTAAACCTTCATCACTCTCACGCAACTTTGGCTCATTTACCCATAATGCTGCAGCTGGCAAACTATGGCAGTAAACTTCGGTTTAGTTGTTGTCTAACAAGAACCGGCTTTATGAAAACAACGGACGTACTGCCAATTCTCGATGAAAACACTTCTGACGTAGTCCAAAGTAGGACTAATATATCTCGGTCAAAATTGCATACTACTCTATAGCGGGTGCATCAAGCGCCAACTGATTCTTCAATTTTTCCAACACTAGTTACTGTTGTTATTGCATTGTTCATGAATGTCATCAACGAGTTGCCGTGTTGCGAATTCATCTCCATCTTGGAGAGACATCCAAAAAAGAGTTCTATTCGTGAGGAAATATCTGGGGAAGCCGCGCCTTTTTCTCTTTTCTCCTCTTCATTTTGTCATCGACGGCAACCTGAAAGAAGGTTTGAGTAGTTGGTAAAATTCGACCAACTAGACCTGGAAATCGTTTCCAACTTTTGGATCATCTTTGCTGTTTTGATTGAACGGAGCCAACAATAAATGGTTTATTTTTCAGCATGAGCAGTCAGTTTCATTTAGTGAAACTAAAATTTTGCATGCAACAAAAAACTCAAACATAAATTCTCATTCGATTTATATAAGGGTCATTCGATGTGAATAATATATTTTTTTTTTTCATATTTGGCTTCCTAATATTTGAATATAGCAGATTTTTAATGCAAAGCGTTCTGCATGTCCATCATTCCCGCATTGCAGAAGGGTCATTTGAATGCACTTCCGTGATACAATGGAAACAGACATAGAAGTCATGCGGAGGAGTTACCTCGCAGAGTTGTTATTTGTGATGAGAACAGTCTTGTATATCTTGAAGAACTGCCTAATTCCCATCTTTTTATTCTAGGCAGCACTCAAAAAATTTTTTGGGCAGGTGGATGAAAAGCCTTCTTCATTTCTGGTTGTCGCCCAAAGAAAATCGCAACAACGACGACTAACTAAACTTAACGATATCTTGCAGTACAGTATATCATGCTTTATTTGGTATCAGCTACAAGGCAAATAGAAGAGAAAGTGATCAAAGAGCAGTTTTGTGCGTATTCATGATACGTTAAACATGATGACGGATACACCTGGTTTCGAGCGTGAGAAGCAAACTTTGCTACTCAGTACTTTTTGGGGGCTGAAAAAACTCCTCAACGCCGACTTACGCTCATTCTTTGCTCTGAAAGAATTTTACTCTTTATACAGACGGAGTCAGATTTAGAGCTTTTTTGTGGCATGTTTAGAGAATCATTAAATCAGCCACCAGATGAATTAGTTAACGAGTATTTCTTCCATCGCAGTAAAGCAAGTTCTGGGGCTGCACAATAGTGCAGAGCGTGAAGAGCTATGTTTGCAAACGTAGAAAATGGATGAGTTGCTCGTGATGTGAATGATTGGCTTGAGGGTAGGTATGACTCCAAATTTGCTGGTGAATTTTTAAGGAGCGTTTTGTGGTGGCAGTCATAAGCTTCTGCACATGCTTCACACTCTCATGAGGGCTTCACTCGAGAACAATGTCATCACATTTCTGGATGTGAGCGGAAATTTCTCGAGCACCCTAAATACGCCGTTCCCATGCGCCGGATTGGGTCTTCAATGCGGTAAGCAATACATTTCAGCGAAATTGCAGTACAACATGGAAGAAATGCTCTTGCCTCTTGAGATTTCACATTTCCATCTGCAAATTTAAATGCTAACCGACGAGAGGTGGGCAATCCGATGAGATAAACGAATCACTTAGAAGCTTTATTGTTTTTCCACGCAAGCGATTATATCAGGAAAAATAAACGAATGAAGACGAATTTGGGGGTCTGGTCGTTACTTGCATCAACTAATACTAGTGATCGGAATCGAGGAAGCGTTGGTGCAAGTATCCAGAATATCCCTGAAAAGATATGAGCATAGGTCAAATGTGATACTGCATTCAGATGGACTTGATTTTGACAGCCAAAAATACTAGCAGTAGCCTGTGGATGCAATCGTAAAAGTGCTACGACCCCTCATAAATTCCATGCTTTCAACGTTCCTCTATGCAGTTCATGAATTCCTGAACTGATAAGTTTAAAGTGACATCCTCGAAACTGCTATCGAAAATCACCCTTCACAAAAAATTCACTAGATATTTAGCTGATTTTATGACTTACTACTGCCTTCAGTGATATTTTTACGCACTCCAAATACTCGATCAAGATTAGAGCAAAATTTGTGCCATAAATAAAAAAGAACATAAACTATTTCAGTTTGTGTTCGCATAATTCAGGAAAATATTCGGCATCCGCCCGCTTGAAGATTTTTATATGCGTCGTCGGCCTCAGCTAAATTCTTTGATTATTTTAGGGGAGCTTTTAACGTGTCAAAATTTGTTCGACATATCCGTGACAATTGCGCGCTACATATTAACATTATTCATCATAATCATCTCATTGAAATCCATCGATCCGAACAATCAAATCCGTCAATTCATATTGAATCTATTCGTTACATGTATACCAAGCGATTTGTTACTAGGAGCAACGACCGTGCTTATGTTGGCTGATCTATATACATCAGTGTTCGATTACGAATGGTTAATTTCGTTCGGATATTTCGTCTATTCAATACACTGAATTGTAATAACCACCAGTCTCATTTCTTCTCTGATGGTTCCGTCGTCGATATATACAAGCAGCCGTTTCTTGGCCACCTCTGATTAAGAAATGCCACTGAATAAAGGAAAACACATAACGGTAGTAAATATGGCTGGTGTTTGGAGAATTTTGATCCTCACACACTCCTAATAGGCAATTGTTGATAATAGTGCTGCTATTTATTAATAATGGATATTGAGCAGCCGAATTTCAGTTGCAAACCGAAATCTAGCTAAGTTTAAATAAAGGAATTTGGTGACCGATATTTTCGAAATCCAGCTGGCTAGAAAACCGAATTTTAGTGAGCTTCGATGGTTAACCATTCCATCAGGCTTCCGTCTTAGAAACCAATGAACTAGAGTTACGACGTTTAGTGGGTGAAGTACACATTGAAAGGTGATCTTACCGTGCACGAGGCCTTGCGAGCTAATTCAACATTGAACATAGTTATAGACAATAGAAGCGAAAAGAAATTTCGATGCATTTTACATCGGCCGGGTGCGACTTCTTAGAGGAAGATTGGATATGTGCGGTGAAAGTAATCGGGATATAACGATAAAAAAGCTTCGGATAAGAAGTCGGTCTCTACACCGAACTACACTCATCAAATTTTGCAGCCGTTGTCTTCGTAACTGTCAAACAAAAACCACCAAAAGGCCCGTAGATATACGACCACCCAACGGACGTACAACAACACACATGCATGCAGATCCAGTTACATCTTTTAAACGTCAATTTGAAAAAACTGTGGCTTTTCATAAGGAAGTTATCAATGCATCACTATGCACAATAGCTGCATAATGAGCTTTGCAGACACAATTTGAGTGCTTAAAAACAACTTAAGCCCATAGAAACTTGATCATTGCACCAGTCGAAACATCTTCTTTTCCTGTGCCATATCCAACAGACTGCAGATTATTTGCAGGACGAATTTAATTCTATATTTCACGGAATATTTCTGCATGTTGACTTCATTTCAATTTCGCGTACTATCACTTTTTGTGCTCTGTGAAACTTGTATTATATATGTGCACCCGATTGCGTATAGAAAGTGGTTCAAAGAAAGGTTGGCACAATCATTTCATATTTATTCAACGAAAAAAATAACGTGATGATAGGGAATAGGGAGAATAAAAGAACTGTGCATAGCAAATCTGATAGTGCTTCAAGATAAGAACAACTCCAAAAGAGAGGATAATAAAGGAACTTTTCAAGTACAATATAAGCACAGCTTATTCCAACTGCTGCGGTGAAAAACACGAAAATGCTGACTAACAAACGTATAAAGTACGCAAATTATTATTTTCTGCTGAAATGAATCCTTAGTGTTCCCTTTTAGTAAAAACCATGCAGGAAAATATACATTCTCTCTGAACCGAAAACGTTAGGAACAGTCGTAATAAGGCGGATCGGATAATCAACCCCGCTGATACGATGATCAGCTTAGGCATAGACCTCACTCTTCTTTGCTGTTGAGAAGAATTTCTTATATGTTCATAAATTCGCACCATTGACGAGATTGAACTAAAGAAAGCAGGATGCAAGAACAAAGCAGATATACGACTCCTGGAGATCACCGGAATGAGAAATGCAATTGACGAAGAAAGGAAATAGAAAGGAAATTCTAACTAGCACGACTTTCGACATGAAGTGATGAAAATTATAAAATATTTGTAAATTGAACATTTCTCCAGTCAATTCCACAGTGTAATACATCTGATTTACGGCATCGATCGTAGTAATAAATTCATTCTGTAGAGTCGAATCAACTCATGATTATTCGCCTAGAAATACGTTCACATCATAGCCGATCCGATCACCGAAATAAAATCTACTGCAAAATATTCCTTATTTTGTGACCCAACCAATGTAAAATAATGAAATTTCAGTTGAATCAGGACGTATGCAATTTTTTGAGCTTTTGAATGCTTTTAAGAAGTCAGTAAGCCAAACCACGTTAGCTCGTTAACTGAGAAGATCACTAAATTTTAGACAATAAACTTACCTACCAATTTTAAATTGTGCCTTCCCTCAAGTTGTCGACATTTTGCATTCGTCACTGAACTTTCTAAGCAAATTAAGCCTACTGGGCAAATGGATTTTACGAAGTTTCTTGGTTGAAAACTTTAAAAAAGAATTCTTTCAATATTCTTTGGAATGCATTCGAAATAATTTTCACTTCTTGACGTTAATCGGTTGTATGTTTTGTTTTCAGCTACTTGTATTTGATTTTTAGGAAAACGCTTCGTTTTTATACTATAATTCATTTTATTGGAAATTTGATATCCTTACCAATACTCTTTCATTCATTATGGATGGCATATACATGGCGACCAACTGTGCCGAATCTTTATTTTACTTTTTATTACTTTTTAATCATTTTGCTGACGATTGGCACCGCATTACTAACATTCATAGTGAGTAATTTTTCCTCATCTTTCTGAATTACATTATCATCGAAAGCAGTAATATTATTTGCAATACATCGTTTTTGCTATCTATTGTTGGGTCACTTATAGAAGCTGATGTTATTGTTATGACTGAGTGCCGAGATGCAGTGGTAGAATACTAACAATTGAGCAATGTCGTTTAGAGTATTCACAGCAGATACTAAATTACGCCATATGCTGGTAGAAAATTCATATCCATTCAAGCGGTTTTTCATGATTTTCGCAGGTACTTATATTCGAGACGAGAACGAGCAACTTATGCTTCCATTGTGACATTCATACTGCGCCTAGGTAAGCAAGCCGATTCGGTTACCATCGATATTTTGGAATGTTTTATTGCTATTAATAATTTTCAAATCCTTATATATGAACCATTCTGCCCTATACCTGTTGAACCAACTGTGGTGCATAAAACTGCAAGATTCTAAACCGATTCATTAAATTAAGGTTGTTACGTTAGCTAACCACCTTTTAGGCGTCATGGTACACGATAAGATACAAAAATGGATCGGATTCAAGCGATGCAGCTAAAGCGCGACGTCAACGACTAATATCGATGTTAGCGTTTAGTGCACCCGCTCATCTTACCAATATACCAGCTACTGGTTTGTTCATATCCATATATTCACAGCTGTGAATAGTTTCGTGCTAAAACCTGAGTAACCACTGAAAATCGTTAGCATAGGTGGGATTTCTGAGGTTTGAGTATTCCATTGTGCAGTGAGCAAATTCAAAACTCTTCAATATTCAACTGCATTGGTAACTTCTAAGTGGCTTGCTGAAGAAAGTTAATTCATAAGAGCTGCGGGATGTCAAGATGAACACGTTGAGAAATGCAATCACAGTTCCCTTGATAATGGCTAAAAACAGTCATCAAACCATCTTTTGTCTCCTTCTATTAAATTGGCGCCTTATTTCAACAACACCTAATACAAGCTATACGATAAGTTTCATCAAGCATTCAAAATGAGGATGGGGAAAGAAGAGGCTGGTGGTTGAAAAACAATATGCTTAAGGGGACAGATGTATTCAGTTTGTTGCCCGAATGTTTTAAGGGTGATGGGATCTTTGCGTTCCATAATAATTTTCAGTGATCGCTTTTTGTGCGCTAAAGAGTCAGTTCTTCGGAAATCCGAATGAAGTTACCTACATCCCAACAATTGCTCATGTTGCCAACGCAGCCGTTAATGAGGTTTACTTTTCGTGTTTTTTAAGCTCTTTTTCTTTGATAAATTCGCCCTCGCAGGATTCATTGTGAAGAGCTGTTGGCAATATGTGTAGGTACGTCAGCATAAGTATCTGCTAGCTTGAATTCGAACCGAAAAGGAACCAGTGAAACTGAAAAAAAAAATTTCGCAGAAATTCGCCGTCTGATAAATAATTCGTTCATTCTGAAATCAATCTAAGTCACTAGATGCAAGATTCGCATATGTTTTACAATCGATTGGATCACACTGCATAACCAACAGATTCCGCTAGAATAACCGAAGTTTTGCAAGCGCAGAAATTTCTTTAAAATATGGCGACACGTTTACTTCCGTTCTACCAAAGGACTCGTCGGTCGAATGAGTGCTACCGTGAAGCATATATCGTGTCAATTCCATCTTACCCACCTGTTTCGGCATATATTTATTGGCTGTCCATAAAGTTGACTCATAATTAATTTCTACACTTTACTTTTTGTGGTTGCAACATTTAACTGCATCCCAGTTGTCCGTTGAGTTCACACTATCCATTCGCGTCCAACGAACAGAATTTTCTGTTACCAAAAGAAGTGCGGTGATAACTAACTAAAGTTAGAAGAGCGCATTCCCTCTTGCATTTAACAGAGCCAGTAGATGTGAAAGAGAATATTATAGCATAATAATTTTATGAGTTCATGTGACTTAAGTAATCTAAACGATGACCAACGTTTTCAGTATCGAACGATTATATTCGCTCTTTGTACAATACTGGCTATATCTTCTTATAGAAAAGCAACAGTGAATATTATTATGGCACATCTATGCAGTTGCCATAGCAAGCAAAGTGATGTTGCATCCAATATACGTTTTGTTGAGCCGTCCACACCAATCAAACCTTCTTCGCATCCCTGTGAACCTCGTCGTGCTATAAGGATATCAAAAATCCGTCACGGAGAAGACTATTTTCATCGTCAGAATGAGCAGATCGCTACGAAGACGTTCACTGGAATCTAGAATATGCTCAGATTATTCGGCTAATATCACAACTACCATCAACTCCGATCATCATATCAATGAGCATGAATTGACCGCAATAGTTTGCAAAGAAAGAGAGCCATTGGCGGATACTGTTTTTCATAAAGTGACGGATTTCGCGTAAAGAGAATCAAACTACTACTGCATGAAAACCGCTTTTAGAAGGCAGCACAGTGGCTACTTAAAACTGGAATATTCGAAGAGTCGGAGAACAGGCAGGTTGGAGCTGGACATGCACACAAGATTTAAGCCGTAATCATGACCCAACTTCAATTCGATGAAGTATGCAAGAAAATAAGGGTGAACTTCTCTTGAAAGCCGGTCATTTTAAATCCACTGCCTTGACATGTCACTTTAATGATTGTAACCTCAATTCGGTGGTACTAATGAATTCTGCAAAACAACATACTTTCACATCATTTTGCACCATACAAAGTCGAATATGCTCCTCTCCAAATGTAACCACCCAAGTTTTCTGATTTTTAGTACGTTTGGGGTAGACGATATATTTCCGCATCTATCGAATTCTATATTCGTTCATATATTCGTAAACTCGAATTATCTGCAGTGAAGTCAGTGCAAACAATAATTTACCAATAGGCGTAAGAGAGCGTATACAATTTCTATTGTTTTTTCGCATTCTTCTGTTCTAATAAAGAGTTGAAGAAGCTTTTTGTCTCGAACCATTTTGTTCTAGTGGCATTCGCTTGCGATATTGGATTTCATCTCACTGCAATAATCCCTCACTCACACAGCTATTCAGCGTCTGCAATGAGAGCAGCGTAACCTTAATGTCTGTCACTGGTTAAATAACTCAGCTCTTAACTTTGTTCAACGATCCCAACAACCGCTTACTGGGGGAAACAGATGGAGGAGAATGTGCACGTATTTCGTGCGAAAATGTGCCTCACTCTCCTTCCTCAATCCTCCCTCCTCCCCCCCCCCCCCCCCCCCCCATTTCCTATACATTAGTGTAGAGAAAACGAAGTGGGGCCAAAAATACAGAACATATCATGAGTTCAATCGCACCACGAAGCAGGAAGTATGGCATCGCCTATGGCCCATTTGGCCATACGATTTTCGCAGTTGAGTTGGCTTTATTGCTATTGCCGAAAACAGCAATCTGCTCTACATACAATTCGTTCACATTTTACTTCTAACCAGTAATTTCTGGAAGTGAGTGCTGACATGTGCACACTGCAAAGGTGTATGCCATTTAACCGCGACATTCTGATAGACTTCACGCATTCTTTAAGCCACAGTCCGTGCCTATTATTACCATTGTTATAGGTAATAGAGTAGGGCATTGATTTCGTTAAAGATAGGCTATCTACGTAATCAACGTATTTTAAAGGAAACACGCAATACCGATGGTAAGATTACTTGCGTGAAGAAATATTCGCGAAGGAGCAAATATTTGAAAAAGAATTAATGCATTCTGAGCATAGTTTTCGTTAAAGAATGGCTTGTTGCAAATGGTGAAGATTTTAATGTTTTGCGGCAAATTTCAAAATATGACGGATAAAAACATAGCCGATCTCTTTATTTGATGAAAATGTAAATGACACATAGTTGTCGCTGTACTTCACTATTTCCACGTATTGGAAAATACTTCTTACATTGCCAACCAATACTTGTTGAGACTTTGGCATTCGCGATCTCGCATATCAAGAGCTTACTTTATTCTTTATTATTACGTCGTTGAAATGCTAACGTTTGCGATGTTCCTCACCGCAGTACTCCGTATGTGAGATATCTGCTTCTGATATTCACTTAGACTGCTTTCATTTTTGAGCAAATTGTAAATCGCTCGCCTATCTTTCTGCCGCACATGACGAATGCAATCTATAATGATGCACGAGCATAGAGAATTTTTAGAAATTGTCAACTTCAAAGGATCGAATTCATATTTATTCACGAGTCGTATTTGAAAAAAAGAATCGAAATTTGTCTTCCTCGTTTATGCAAAGTAAAGAAAAAATTTTCTTCCAAATTCTGAACTGAACAGATCGAGTTTTTCGAGGCGTTTCTCTTAAATTATTGAGTATTCGCAATAAGTTCATCAAGTCTGTTTGCTCTTCTCGGTTGTAATAAAACATCTAAAAGAAATAAGCACAAAGTGAAGTCCAAAATTCAACAAAAACGTCTCATTTCTTCAAGATCTTTTGCATACGCACATATCTCATCGGCTTCCTTTCCTCCAGCATGTTCAGTCAACAAACTTTTTAAATGAAGTATTTCATAACGCATTATTTCAATTTAGTTACTTTGCACTTCGTTTTTTCATTCAAAGAGTGATCGCAGAGCCCATAATAAACTTTCAGCATCGATAGTTGCTGAAAGACAAATTTTGATCAATCGGATACTGTATTCGTTTCAACAACGGAATATCCTTCTTGAAATGAGACTACTGGCTTGTGAAATCTCTTCTTCCAATGAGGGTAAAAAGAAAACCCCTCGAATTGACGCAACTTCGCCGGAGAAAGCTGCTTTTCGAGATTTCAATACGTTGCAAAATGCCGTAAAAGCGTTGTTTACTGCAGTAAATAAGTTTTATGAAGGTTGTTTTCGAACTTGGAGAAAACGAATGGGAATTTTTCTTGTGAGATATTTAATGTTAAGTAAAAAGGTATCTCTCTGTTTATGCAATTATGTATTTGTTTCATTCTTTCCACTCATTTAATAACTTATTGAAATTTATGCTCTCAATTCAAGTTTATTTTTTCTTGCTTCTATTATTGCTTTTCTTGTTTTTGTTTTTGAGATGGATTTTTTGAAGATTGAGGGTAACAGAGACAATCAGCCATTCGACAAATTATTTATCGAAGGATTACTTCTTACGACCAATAATCGAAACCTTTACTGAATATGTAAAATTATCTTAAAAATCCGATGTAAAATACCCGGCTCTACAAACGTTGAGCGGCTGTCGTTTGAACGCTGCATAACAAAAAAGTGCAGGCGACAGAAGCCGGGATGAATACTTGCACCTGTTGAAGAGGTTTCTGACAACGACAGAATAAACAAACGAAGAGAGGAAGCAATCGGTCGAGTGTTTCCAGCGAAACTCTCCTCACCAATGAAAACTTCCAGTAATGCATATTTATTTATTTTATGAGCTTTTTTGGCCTGCTCTTTCCTTCGCAGCTCTAACTCAAGCATGAAACGTCGACGAACTAGTTTAGAGCAAGTATCATCCCTTCTCCACCATACATCTCTCTTCAGTTATCTTCTTGTGAGTGGTGAAAAAAGTCTCACTCTCACATTTACACATTCGCTTTGTTTCCCTTTTTTCTTGTATTTTGTACTGAGAAAATTCGCAGCTGTGAGATTTGTTCTCATAAAATTCAGTAATGACACAAAATTGCCCCAAAATGGCCTAATAAATCATTTTGAGTGAATTGCCTAAATTGTACCCTTTTAACGAAAGAAAGAAATTTGGCCGTTGATTTAATTATCCTTGAATGAATCAACTAAGCAAATAAATAAAATAAGATAGCTCAAATTGTATCAGATGTGCTGGATGAAAATCTGACCAACATAGATATTTTATTTCTTCCAGACAAAGAAAAAAATCAAATCGTTGAAACTTCTCCAGTGAAATTTCCAATAAATAGCATTATTCACATAAGCAGTATCGTATGGAGTCCTAATGGGGTCAATGTTGCTTCTTCATCATTCTGCATAAGAGACACATCGGTCGACAGTTTATGGTGAGTGATTTGCATACGCAAATTTTTATTGTGATATGCCACCTTCTGCCGCAGCAAAAAATTTTCTTCAGCAGTTCGGCCCGTCGACTTCATTACACGTAACCTCTTAGGCATTTTGCCTTTTTTTCAGGGTTGTGGAGGCATCTAGGCAAATAGCCTTTTTAGAAGGTTACAACTAGCCCCCACTTACTTATTTTCATACGCATCTGTAAAATTACTTGTAGGAGCCGCCAGTCTTCTCATAATTACTGCCAAATTGTTAGGGAAGAATAGCCAAAGGTGATGGCCAGTGACGAAAGGTGTAAGCAAAATTGCTGGAATGACTTTTATGATAGTCATCTGGATGTTTGAACTCAACCGACCACCAAGTAAGCCTCGACGGAACGTGGGCAATTTTTAGAATTTCGCACTCACCGCTTGCCACTAAACACATACACAACGCTATTGAGTGCATGAAAACTCAATAGGTCTTTTGAATTACATCAGTGAGAATTGCATGACTGATAGGTATGCAAACGGCTTGTTGAATATTTATTGCGGATGCTGCAAAACTTTAAGCTTACTCACTCTTCGCAAAAATTGTGTACGAACGCCAAGAACAGATTTGCGTGAGCAAGGTTGAGCATCTCGAGCACCGATACACAAGAGTAAGTAAAATGCTGCCGAGATTATGGGCTTAGAACATTGAATAGACGGTAGAGTTGCTGTAACTTTTAATCGAAATGTCTGAAAAGACTGAAGAGAGGGATAGAGAGCCCCAAAATTAGTCAATACCCTAAAACAGCGATGTGATCGAAAGCGAGATAAAATCGCCATGATGAGGACATTGTATAGGGAAGCATTTTTTATTTTCGGAAAACTACGAACTGCCGTTAGAAAGGAAGTTGCACATAATTAAAGCTAGGATGTAGCAGTGATGCCGTGGTGGACAAAAAATTTATCTGTTAAGCATATGCTCTTTATGCCGACTCAATGTGCTTTTCATAGTGGCTAAAAATCCTCTGCAATTGTTGCCACAGGTTGATCACCTTCCAAATTCTCTAAACTATTTTTAGGCAGTCAGCATTGCTCGTCTGTTCTATGTCCAAGCTAGGCGCAGTCGTTCAAAAGTTTTCTGCACTCTTGTGCAGACTCTCCTTACGCTCATCTACCTCTTCGGTACTTCAAACATGGAAGTCGTGACCACAGAATTTTAACAGTGCATTCGATAACCTGTATAGCAAAGCCTGTGTAGCGGTTGGTAAATTACCTTGACCTGTCACCATTCAATGGGGCTAGGAAAATCTGAAGGTGCCGGAATTTCCAAACGCATTTCGCAATGGTCAGTAATATTCGGTTGTTGAAGAATTTGGTAAGTATGGTTGGAATTTACGCACATTTACACACTCAAATTTTAAAGGAATTTTTACGCACATTTTACTTTCTGCTACTAGCATAGTAAACTTGCACGTTTGATGAACAGAATGAAACATCTCATTGATGGGAAATTAGCAGTGAAGTAGTGAGAAAATGTATCAGCTCATTTCTTTACTTGCAGGTGAGCAGCATATAACTAATGATACTATGTTCTTTTTTGATTATAAGCGCCATTTTTCTGATTATTCTGAGGAGTTTTCAATTGTGTTGAATAAATGTGTACATTTGTTAGATGCGAACGCAGATTGCAGTGTTCATTCATTTATCTTCACTCTTCATAAACTGCTTAACTTCTAATGGCAAAAAAATGAACGCCCATCAAAATCGACTCATTCTTTTAAAAAGACTAGAAGAGCTTTTTTCTTACTTCTTTAGAAGGATTTTTTCTCAGCTCAATACAAATGTTTTCACGTTTTCAACGACAATCACCCAAACGAGCACTACTTGGAAGTAGTGAAATTGTCGATTTGCACACGACGTCATATATGAGACGACGAAAATACAGATGATCCGTGCAAATTGCGCCTTGAAGTGAATGGTATTTCATGCTTGATGACTGCGAAAAATGGAAGTGATAGTAATTCGAAATTTTTTTAAACATCTAAGTTTTTATAGAAAAAAAAACAAAAGAACAAGACAGCATCAAGAGCAGTTGGTTAGATCTCACTATTATGTGATCAGGAAGCATTCCCAACAACTCTCCGACGTTAGGATACCTAAAATTAAGCACGTAGCATCGAAACGTTCGTTAATTTCTGGACTGCACCTCTGTGTAGATCTTTACGGCAATAAAATGAGTTGTAATGAGTTCTCCTTTCCTTATTCCTTACCAAGAACAAGCGATTTGTCTTTGTCACTAGCCGCCACTAAAAAAGAAACACTAACGCAGCGATTCATTAGTAACATTAAATTGCTCTGAAACACATTCGTATTTCTCCATAGTTTATGGCGAAGAAGTGAGATTCACTGCTTACAATCAAAGTCAATTATAAAATACCTTCCTCCATCATCGCCCTTCCCCCTCATACACACAAAAAATTGAAACACAGGATTCATGACCATATCCTTTATTTTCGCTGCAATTTTGTTTTTGGTAAATAATTTTCTGCTGTTATTTGCACTGGTAAAATTTCTCCAGGAAGTGTTCCAATCAGTGACGACACTGATTCATGATAATGATACGATTTTAATAATACGACCGAGTTTTAGCTTAGTAAAGAGGTTTTATAACGATCATATTCGACACTTCGTTTGCATATTCCCTGCAGAGTACACGAAAAGAGTTTCATTTTCCTAACGTTCATCCTGTACACAAGTCTGAATGTCAAAATTATCGATTTCATTTGCAGAGAAAACCTTGTTTCTGCATAAAGGAAGTTTCCTATTATCCAGACGGTGAAAGGAAAAGCGGACGGAGAGGGAGTGGAGATGGTGGGAACAACCAACCTGCAGTTCCTCGTTTATTGACTTCGATTCAACGAAAACTCATGTCGAATTCGAAACTATAAATTATTGTTTTAAAAATGATTCAAAGAGTCAAAAAAGGCTACAATTACGCTCTCATCGACTCTCGTAGAACGTTCATGAGGATAGCACATTTTTGGTATGATATTCTTAGTGATATTCTATTATTAGAAATGCGTACTTTTGCCACATCTTCTCTGGCGCTCTTTTTTTAGCTTCATCAATTTATGACGTCGTTCGAAGCATCTTTTTATTTTTACTGATCACTAAATCATTGGAAAGTAGATGGGAGAGGCGTGGTCACGGCATTTGTGAAACTACGAATTACTTTTGAAAATGTTGAATCCAGACCACTCAGGTGTGCACATATGCTTCCGTAATTTTGCAGGTACAAGAAATGCCATACCTACTAGTTATTGGAGAAGATGACGTTTCCCCACTTCTTTTAAACTGGATGTCGAATTTATCGTCATGAAAATTGCTATCTTCAAAATCTGATGAGCAACTCCACGACTGGGATCGTTAAGGAATAAATAAGCGAAATTATAGATGCATTAGACGTGATGGCGTTGAAACATTCATTGTATAGCGCATATCAATATAGCAGCGATCATTTTCACATACATTTAAAGTATACTGATGAGTTCAATTATTAGTATGATTTTATTACGCATAACGGCGTTTATACACTTCACAATTCATTATTGCCATACTTTATATAATGAGCATTTTTTAAGCGAATGTTTTCACGAAAAGCTTTCGGCTACTACGAATTAATTGACTACAAATATGCAGTGAATAGCCTATTTATTCATATCTCACCCTTACGAGGGATGAGAATCATTCGCACACTGAATGTTATGCAAATCTAAGTCGTATCATGGATTTGAATATGACGATTTAGAAAATGTGCTACAAATAGATGAACCGAATTGAAAGCGCATATCTCTCAGTGAAACTATCAATTGCAACTCATCATAGGTGATAATTTGAGCATGCGAATCTCCTAAAACATCCATTAAACATACCAACGAATTGATATGGCCGATGTTCGTCTAATTTTGCATATTGCGGAGTAATCACAAGAAGTTTGCACTGATAAGATATCATTTTATTTAAAGTTCTAAGATTTTTGTGTGACAAGGGAACATAATGTGCTCCGAAATAGTACCTAATACCACCGTTTGAAGATCACATGTGTACCATCGCCTAAATTGAGAAGGAAGTTATCGACACGAGGATCACTGGCGGCACGTTGATTGGTTGCATCAATTATCATTGCCGTCTGATCTTTATGTTTACGTGCCACACTTCCGTGCCATAGTGCCTGAAATCAAAGTCAAGCCTTTGTCAGCAATATTTTTCAATAGTCAGAAGGACTACTTAGTCAATAGTTTAAAAATTCGGTACGTTTGATAGAATATGTTGTTGTTTATCTTGACGTATGAATACCTGAATTCACTCTGTTAATTACAACAGAAACGTCACTGCTCTCTGATCATGAGTGTTCATTATTGAACTACAAACCAGAGATATATGAGCGTTGATCAGTTATTAATTAATTAAGTACAATTCAATATTAATTATGTACTACCAGATAAATCGATTGAAGATATAAAACTGAAGTATATGAGTGTTAATTCAATTTCAGCAAAAATACTGCTTAGATATGTGATACTAATGTTTAAACAAAAAGAGAAATAGTAGAATGCCATATATTATTGTTGAAAATTTCGTAAAAAACACAATTTGAAATAGAAATGACAGCGAACTTCACAAACAATTTCAATCATACTGATTTTATCAGCACCATCATATGGCCATCCTACTTTCTTTAGCACTCGATTCAACAGAAAAAGTGACCGCAGCAATATCTGAATAATAGCGACACACTAATCATTCTGCATCGTTTTCTTCTATGATCATTTGTTTGCACAACTTCTAACATATCGTTCATCATAAAATTCGCTTCCGTCTGCTAAAATTATTCGCAACACATCGATTCTTCAGTATTGTTGCGGAAAATTTAAATTCTCAAAGTTACAGCGTATAAACGGCACAACACGTTCACAGCAATGAAATCAATGAATTGAAAAGTACTGAGTTAACTCTCATTATTTACGAGTTCATCAAATCAAATAAATACGCATCATATATAGACGCATATACATAAGCACAGTCTGATATTGTCACACACCCCTCTAGAAAAAAATTTATAGAAAACGTATAAGAAGATTACGTTATCAATAAGAATAACACCGCCTGGTCGTAAAAGCTGTACACATTTCTCATAGTAATTCGGATAGTTATGCTTGTCGGCATCGATGAATGCAAAATCCCACGTACCGGCTTGGCCAGATGAGATCAGATAATCTGCAAATAACTTTACGTATAAGTGAAAATATTTGATCGTCGGTAACCACTCGAACAGCGACGTCTATTTCTCACACCTAAGATGCTCATCACGTGGACAACCAGTTAAGCGATAGCTGAAACGCTGTTATCAGGCCACTGCACAGATCAGTCGCCCATTTCCTTCAAGGACAGACTGTGCAGTTTTTAAGCCTCCCGTAGGAAGGACCTTTGCATATGAACTTTCCCTAGTGCCGACAGATGATTGATTAATAGTTCGCTTAGTTTTGAAAGTTTTTAGCAGTCGAATTTTTGTCGCTTCGTACATAAATGCTGCGTGGGAATTATACCGTCGCCTCTGGAAGGTGTTACTGATTGATTTTTTGAAGTTGACAATCTTGGAGATAGAACTCGACTGTATGGATTGCTACACTATCTTTGCATTCCTCGTTGTTTTTCTCTATTATATTATATTTCCTTTCGCAGTTTTATATTGATATATGTTCGTTAACATGACAATTTTTTTGATATTTAGAGGAAATATATGAAATGAAAAATGTGGTTGCTTCTTGGGATAAGCCATCCCTCATCTACGTAATCACATCATATCGATGTCACGGATAATAAATGATGCTTTCTCCATGCTTACCTCAATTATCAGTCGGATGATGCCAATCTCATACATTTCGTTGGGTCACCAAACCCGAATAATGTTTGCTAAATTTTCATCAGTTGGTTCGACCATTCCACATTTTTCGACTTGACTTCGCCGGTTCTCATGCATCCCTCCTCCTCTTCTTCCCAGCTGACGACTTCTGATTACCACAGGATGACGGGGAAAACTGAATGGATGAAAGGGCCACTTGTTGTTCCCCAGCGAATGTTGCCATTAATAAACGACCGATAATGAAGGGAAAAACTTGTCTGATTTTTCTGAAGTACTACCGAGTTGTCGTAGGGCTGGTCCAACAAAAAATTTGATCTTTGTAGCGATGTCTGGTCTTGAACTGATTAGCGGTCTACCCACTCGATAGTATGGCCTCGATGTTATGTCCATTGTGATCACTTCTCCATCGCTAGGCACAGCCGATGCCCATGCGAGAGCCGATGCTCCCGTGAATGTTCCTAGATGGATGTATCGATAAATCCTTACATTTTGATGGAAATTTAGCATTGTTGAAAAAGACGATAGAAATAAAAAGTCACTTTCAATCATACTTATAATACGGGAACATTATTCAGTAATATTACAAATGTTATACCACTGAAATGAAGTGTGTAAGAGGAATGTTTCTGAAATGAATAAGTTTCGTAAACATGCGGTATGCGGATTAATCGCTTCATTTCTAAAACAAAGGAAATATCTGAACTCTATAAGGTTTCTGCAAAAGGAAAAAAGAATTAAAGATTAACATTTAGGATAATCGCAACTATGCGCATTTTTCACATTCTAATTCATTTCAATGTATTTATGCAAATGCGATGAAAATAAAGAGTGTTTATCCGGCATTTTAATATTTCCACGGAAGTGCATCATGGAGTACAGAGATGAAGATGTTAATTTTTGATAACAATGAAACTCTGAAGGTTTTCATTTGCGGTCTTCCGCTATTCTACACGATATAGAATTTCAACTTTTTATTGCAGTCTGTTAATATAGCATTGATCAACTAAAAAATTGTTTCTTGTACATATGCGTGAAAATATTTGTAGCCAGAATATGAGAAATGGAAATTTTAGAGACTACTTGAATCATAAGCCTTCTGAACACCGGTCATGAGATCTCAGAAAAAACATGTATATATGCGACACAGGTAAGAAGGATCTCCTCGGATAAAAATATTAGGTTCTGCCTCACACCACAAGGTTGGCTGCTTTCTCCAACGCTATGACGGCTTCGAACTTACTACTATAAAAGTGCACTAAGCAGATTCGGCGTTCTCTCCTACTTCTCCTTCGTGTACAAAGTATTTCGCGTTCCACTTTTTCGAGTCATCTAGTTGACTTTTTTAATTCGCTGCAGACTCGACGAAAATGTTGCTGATCATCTTGCGATAAGTGATGAATAACCAAGCAGTTTTTTTAAATATTTGACAACAAAACATCGGCAGTTCACTAGCTGAAATTTCCATCATGCACATACCAATATCAAGCACTCGTTTTGCTCCGATTAGACGGATTAGATTCTGCCCAAGTTGGTGTACTTCCGGAGCACCGATCATTCCCCCTCCTCTTTCACTCATCGTTCGAGCATTGAGCTGCGCTTGTAACGGATCTAGCTTCACTGATACCTTGAATAATAGATCTGAGCAGTGAAAAAGCACTGCATTGGAGGAGTAGGAAAAGATCCACAACATATTTACAATGTGGACGCTTGTCACTAATATGATGAGGCTACTGGATTTGTTCCAAGTACTTTAAACCCGGGCACCTTGTTGAGGGATGAAGTAACTCCGGTTAAAAGCATAACATGCCGCTATTTTCAGCGAGTTCCATGAGAAAACCTTGATGAGCACTTCAAATCGTTACAAATCTGTTTACTGCAGCAGCTAAACGTTAATTTGCCCCGTATTTATAATTTGCATAAAGCTGTATTTAATAGTATTTAACAGCTCTGGACTTAAATAACTCCTATATTGAAGTAGGAAACACCGACTGAGCGCAATAAATTCTTTGTGACATTAAAAGATTCATAAAGTTCATTAATACGTCTATTCAGTTATGTTTGATTAGCCGATAGTCTTAAAATGGTGTAAGAACTTTTCATTATTCTCAACAAATTTCACTCTTATTCAAAGGTTTACTAAGCAGTTAGAGAGAATCCACGCACACAGATCATTTGCAGCAGTTTCATTTATCTCTAGCGAACAATGTTTAACATTTTGATGATAGAAGCAACACAACGCGGTCATAAATTCCACCAAAGTTTGAACGACTAGCACTCGATTAACTGCGAAATGTTGCAGTATTTCCTTCTAATACACAAGCAATGAGGGATTCAAACCGCAGTCTCAAACGTAAACTATGCTCAACTTGTGTCGCCAATGAAAGGAGGCTGCATCAAGAATATTTGAAGTGAAATTCCATCGTTATTTTATGCCGAAATACTATCCTTGATTCCTTCGTAGAAGTGCTATCAGTTTTTCAAGTTTGAGAGAAAAAAATGTGTTGGAATTTTGCAATTTTTGAGAGAATGTTGTGAATTGCCAAGATTGAGTGTCCAATTAGTCCTATTTGCTATTTCATTATGAATGTTCTTAGCTGAAAGGCTTATATTAAATGAAAATATTCTCAGAATAGTGAAAGGTTCTCATATGTATGGTCACAGTAAATTTCAAACGCTCGTTAATCCTCACTTTTCACTTCTCCTCATATAAAATTTCCCTCAGAAAGCTTCGTTTCAAACCAATTCTGCCCACATTTTTTGTAAGATATTCCTTTTCGCATTTATAAATCAACGTGGGGTTTTTTCTCATCTCTTATCATCTTTTTGATATTTCATTTGCTATGCAAATGAGGAATTATTATTCTAAAATTTCCGTTGCGGCCCTCAGAAAATTAAACATTAATTTATGATCGTTATTTTAGAACCGCATTTGGCTGCGACAATTTATGTCTACTTCGAAATTGAAGAGGGAAAGCTGTTCATGAATAGAACAGCATAATCATATTTCTATGCTCAACATTGATAAGAAATTCAAAAACCTTTTATTCATCAACGAACGATGGAAAATAACTTGCATCAGTTTTATTTTCAGATGTTCATTACCTCTATATTGAAATGTAACTGTTGCAAATTGTTATCGTTTACTGCTAATGTCTGAAAATAATGTTAATTTCAAAAGTGATACTACAACGTTGAGTTGTTCTCTTCAACAGGCCAATTATTTCCTTTAACAGCAGACAAGCGTACAAGAGATTAGCATCTCTTTCAATCATTGTTCTAAGTAACTTATCGTAAACAGTCATTTGGAATTTTAGAAAATTACTTACGGAACGATGGAACCAGTTCTCGAAGAACTAAAAACGCACGCTTGAGAAACTGATATGATATACGTAAGCGAAATCAGGTTCTTTGGATCGACCGCTTTCACAAGTTATTAACAAATATTAAAATGTGCATTAAGATATTCTAATTTGAGTGCCATTTTTGCAAATATTTCATCAAACGTCGTCTCTTAATAGAGAATGCGACTAGACCGATCGTGTCAAAATGAACTGGACACATTACGGTTCCCCTTGGCAACTTCCGCAGAGGGTGACGAATTAACATCATCGTTGGAAAGGTGATGTGAAGAAGATTTTACAAATTTAGCCCTGCTGGTTTCTTGGTTTAAATTCTCGACCACTGAGACATAAAAAATTTGCAAACCAGCTTCAAAATTTTTTATTCTTCTACAGTAAACGTACTGACTCATGAAAAGCCTACCGTAACGACAAAATCAGTGGTCACTTAGGCAATTCTTTGATCGACAAGCAATAAACTACAGAGTGAAGTTTTTTATGTAAGAACGAAGTAGATTCATTATGGATTCGTGACAGTGAGCAATTCGGCATAATTACAGCAATTCAACGCACTGCTTTTTCTTCAATGCCGGAGAAGCAGCAAAATATGAACAAAACATTTGCTGCGTAGTGCTGCAAAAGTCTCATTAAAGTTTTCTGCCCAATTTTCATCTCCGATTTACTCAAATTTATTGGCACAAATTGGCTGCGCACATTTCACCTCTGTAGTTTGATGAGCATTGCATGTGCACGTTCTTTCATATTCAAATTTTATTTACTATAATAATTTCATTTTCTTTGCTCATAGAAAAACACTGAATTTGATGAATGAAAATGCCAACTTACATCCGTACAATACTTCAAAACAGGATCATGAGAGGCGAAACTTTTGCTGACCCTTGCCGCTTGTACGTCACTATAAAAACTCGTCCAAGTTGAGATAACGACGCATAATAACCGCAAGTGGCTCATCTCTGAAACATAAAACTGCACCTGGAATTGATGAACGAGTGTTTTCCGCAATTTTAATCTTGAGAGCCTTCAAATGTCGCAAAAAATCCTTGAAATACACAACAGTTAATCTAAACGCAATTTTCTAGTTGCTGATTAAATACTATGATATATTTCCATATGATAACTCAGAAATATCATTAATTTGTAGTGATAAAAACAAGAGCAATAACAACGTTGTTTTCGCAAGATACATGATCGATAGGTAAAATTTGCCGATAAGTTTTTCGTTATGGTCATGCAATGCGTCGCGCACAGTGGAATAATAATTCATGCTGAGGCATTTCAGCATATATATATATATATATATATATATATATATATATATATATATATATATGCATTACATTACATGGCAATTCATGTCGATTTTATGAGACGCAGGAAAGTGTATTTTATATCATGATTTTCAGCTTAATGTACTGTAATAGACTCGAAAGGCTTAAACATCAGCATGAATTCTTGACGAGCATAACTAAAAACTACTTTACTGTTTTACTGAATAAAATTAAACAGGATTCATGCTGCATGAATTTCACTAATTACATACATTAAAGCAAATTTATTTAGAGTGAAGTTTCTTATGCAAACATACTATGATGCTATTATTTCACACACAATTCTAAAGTTTTTTCTAGGCTTAAAAGAAGATTTATTACGGATGCGAATATGAGTTCAAATATGGAATCAAAGAAAAAATAAACATGAAACATCACCGTCCACATTTATATCCCAGTCACTCAGCTAGCCTGTGCGAGACGAAAATTTATAGTATATGATGCGATACCTGGATCAACGATCGAATTACAACTACCAAACGAATTGCGAAATATCAAATATACATGAAGGAAAGCGCGGGCATGTTCAGAACAGATTGCTGTAGTTGGTGTTCGTTTATGTTGAACAAGTTGCCCAAAAATGACCCGAGTGGCTGATTCAAGGAGTATGCGAAAACCAGTTTAGTTACTCGATTGCTTCTTTGTGATCAGCGAAATCAAATTTCACTCGCTTCACGTTAAATATATTTTCATCTCAATCAGTGTTGCGCCAGCTTCCCAACCCAAGCCAATTATATTTGACTCAGTTGGTTAGCATTTTTCTTATAACATGGGGAATAATGAGATTTTCAGATACTTTTAAGTAGTTTAATGGGGCTGATGAAAGAAGCAACGAATGGCACAAAGTGGATGTTCTTCTCTCTTATAAATTTGTTCGATATGCCATGATCGCTACTAATTTTTGCATTCTGCTCTAATATGAGCGTCTACTTCTATTGGTTCTATTGCAGGCAACATCACGTTCTCTGCATTCATTTCTGTCGGTTCAAGTTTCTAAGCAAACGCAGTGAGTCAAGTTTCTAAGCAGACGCAATGAACATAATTTGTGATCTTCATTTGCTAGAAAGCTAGAAAACCAGAAAGCGCACATAAAAACCAACTCATGACAAGCGGTAATTAGTATTCCACTTAGAATTTAGGCACCTCTCAGGAGGAAAAGCACTGCAAAAGATTCTAGTAGTAACTTGTCTCGCTCAGGCTTTCCGATGATTTGGATTATGGCAGCCATTTCCAGTACCTGCATGAGTAAGAACTCTATTCATATGTAAAGACTGTTGGCAGCAATGGTGTCATTGACAGCAATTCGAGCATTCTCGCGGGGAAAAGCGTCAAGTCGATATATCCTCGTTTCTATATTTAGTCGTTTAGTAATCATAGAATGCTGCGCTGCAGGATTTTCGCTTCTAAGGGTACAAAAGTTGAAGAAAAAGAAGAAAATTCAATAGTACATAGAAATATGAGAAAGTAACTTATCACTGACCACAGGCGTCCAGCTATGACATATAAGTGGACCAAAAGGAAACCGACCGACAGTTTGAGAAGGAAGACATTTCCGGAGGACGGCTGTAACCGTCGTAAACACGCAGATGCTTGACGAAAAGTGTTATGGCACTCTAGCCACTTTCGAAGGGTTCAAAGACTTCACGGAACGTGCATATCCTATCACTGCTAAATTTCACTTATCCGCAAATGTTGACACCGAAAATTATGTGATAGTTTCTTTAAAAAAATTCCGCCTAAGAGAGGCGAATATTCCACTTTTGAATTCTTTTTGTAATTCTGGAAATCTATCGATTTCGTTGTCTTATATCTATAATTAGAATTAATATGCATTATTTGAATATCTCTGCATCATTTCCACTCTTCGTTAAAGATGAAGACATCTATTCCGTTGCTATTTGTTAGTTGATCCAGTGCAGAAAAGCTTCATTGCTTCCTTATGACAATACAGTGGTTGATTTTGTATATTTCTTTAAATGAAACAAAAGCATTTCAATTTGCCACCGGTAACTTCCGTATTTCTTTTGGTATCCTATAGATATTTCTTTCAGTTTCTTTTATAGATCATGGATAGAATTGTAACTGGACACCAGACGATCTGATTTATCACGTAGGAATTTTCCGCTCTTTTTAAGTGTAGTCGTCTGGAACATAGTTTATTCTAATTTATTGAGATGAGAAGTTTGGGGATGAATTGTTTTCAAATCCGTAATCACATTTAATAATACTGACAGTGGCAATAATGTTTCCATTTACTATTGCTCTCGACGAGTTACGAATCACTGTACTCTGTGTCAACTGTGGATGGGATGATTCACTAGTGTTATAGAATAACGAACTAGTCTCAGATACAATAAAATATCAGCACCCGACACATAAATCGAAGCAACTACAACTGCAGCAGGAATAGGAAAGAGATAGCATAGGTTTCTTGCGAGAATTTTAACGCCGGATATTGTTTACATTAGGGAAAAATTAAGGCGCTGTTGAGGGGAAAAAAGTCATCGAAATAAGTCTGTAGAGCATCTAAAAGAGTAATTTAGAAATATTTAGTTGTAGAAATTACGTAGAATAGACGAGATAAAAGTTCACCTCCGTGAAATCAATTTTTGCGAAAAACTTCCTACAGCCCGATCGAGGGCATTCATTCGGAGACGCTAGTACGATGAAGATGAATTTGCAGCGTCCAGTGCTATCGAACTTCTTTGAAAGAAATTCCTGTCTGTTGCCCAGTTGAACAGCTGTTCAAGTAAAAGTGCACTCAAGAGTCTCATCGACACCATTCTAAGAAACAATCGCTCAGTTGAAATATGTTAAAATAGTACTCTACAGTTCCACACACCTCTTTAAACTGAAATAAACGATATAACACTCATTGCGATAGCTCAAAAACGTAAAAGCCACCAGAGTAAATAGTGTTGTGTTTTTGAAGGTATCATTTCATCCAGCGGAAGAAGGCATTCTGTTTTTACTGTGACCGTTGTATGTGCATATATGATGGTGTGCGTTTGTGTATTTGTGATGTGTTGATTTTTATGAAGGTTGTTTCGTTTATTTGTTAATCAGCCCAGCAGAGTGAAGGTGCTCTGATTCCGATTGAAGAAGCATCGCTTCTGATATCAAATTTTTAGTAGAATCCAACTGAATCCTCTCATGCACTGCACTTCAATGGGAAGGAATGCCTCACACCTGCATAATATCATCCGTTTAGCTTGAGAACGTTTGAAAGTATGCGAGATGCTGGAGGACTCAATTATATCTGTCATTGAAAACGAGAGTTTGTTTATTATTTTCTAGCCGGAAATCAAAGAATAGCTAATGTGACAGGGTTTCTCATTATGTTATGAGAAAGAGCATTTATTGGAAATGTGCCGTTTATAAGCAATTGATCACGAGCTATGAAGTCTACCTGTCGAGTTGACGTCGTCAGACTAAGGGTAAGAAGTAATTTAACAAAGGCTTTCTCACAGGTTGCATTGAGTATAGGTGGTGCGATCTTCTATCAAACATCTTAGGGTCACTTCCGACAGATCATGTGACATCACACTCTAGTTCCTAATGGCAGGGGATGGAGCTGGTCTTAAATCATTTTAACGGATTCTAAGCTGATGAGTTGCAGTTCACGAAAACTTCTCGACTCCATGCGACTTTGGTGCACCTAATTTGCTTTAAAATATAAAGAAAAGTCATGGAATCGTAAGTATGCATTATATACGTACTCACCGACGTAATGAGATTTCAGAAACTTGGAGGGTGTTCCTTTCTAGCGAAGGAATACATAAAATCCATTGTCATTGATTTAATTGACCCATTGCCCTCATGCTATCTCTTGAGATAAAAAAGCTTTAACTACGCGATGTGCGCGCTGTCGATTTGGAGGAAGTAATCGTCCACATTCCAGCTGCGTGTACCGCACCTATTGATAAGAAAACATTCATATAAATTCAGATTCTTAGCTGTTAAAGAATATTCCTGATTAGCGTTTTGTTTAAAATCAACCTTCAACGATCATTTTCTATTATTTTATCCCAATCGCCTTAATTATACTTTTCCCATACGCTCTCCAGTGACTGCTGTTAACTTTTTTTGATGACGAGACTAATGCTTGATCGATTTTTTTGTGATAATTTTTGATAATTTTTACGCATCAGTGTTATTTTTGGTCGTTTTATTTCTGATGTTAGTTTTTTACAGCAGTTATGCTCACTATACTATAAAATAAGCGCATCAATTCCAGAAAATGTAATTTTCCGTGTATACAATCGAAAATCGTAACCAACGTGAATCATCCTCTTCTTTCTATGGCAAATTGCAATACAACAATGCAACAACATTTGTTGAACGAGGATCTAAGTGAAATTACGCAATAAGGAGGAAAATTGACGAATTGCTGAAATCTATTCGATTTCACAAAGAAAAAACTCTATTTAATCAACAAATTTTCCAATAATTTAGCTCTTTAGAAATTCAAAATATTGTGATTTCACTTAGATCCTCGTGATTTCACCTTCTGCTTGAAGAGACATACATTTTAATTACTCAAGTATTAGCTCGAGTAAGACGAACGAACAACTCAACATATACTCTTTAATTCTATTCACGTTGCAAATCCGTTAAATTTTGAATTAATCAAGCAACTTTGTATGAGTCAATTTCCTACTGATTTTAGGCATTTTCACCAGTTCAATTTCTATCCGTTGCAAATATTTTTGTGTTTGAAAGTATAACTTCGCGAAAAGTTATATATTCTCAAATGTAGGTCTTGTATTTATTATCCCAATACTTAGATCGTCAGCTACAGTGTGATTCACACTAAAGGAGCAATCAACGATGTCATCTATGCAAAGAAACGACTTAGAAACAAGTTTGTCAGCTTTTGATTGCTGTTGGCTCATATAAAAGCTCTCGGATGTTCATGATTCCTGTAATTTTCTTTCTGCGATACTTGAGTTATGTCACCGATCCTTTACTTATTTCTATACGTGTTTATAGTTATTTCTTTCGCACCACATTTCGCCGAGCCGGCTGCACTGCAGAAAGATAGAAATTTTGCACTGCAGTTATTCCAGTCCCGTTCACTTGCGAGAGTTAAACGACAATTTAGTGGTGGATGTTGCTGTTGCGGGTGAGGTTTTGAATAATCTCGCTGCGAATGACCATTCAGTCTCATGGTGATTGTTTTCATTCCATATTCATGAGAGTATCCTAATCTTTGAAACAGTTCAGGCGAGCCTTACCTATTTATAGGCCCTACGAGGAGCTTGTGTTCCTGTAAACTATCGCAATCGTCGCAAATATAGGGTATACAGGCTAGTGAAAGCATAACTGCAAAAAGAAAGGGGAGGAGACTGCCTCAGGTAGAAAAAGACTACTCCGTTAAATAAAATGCCACGGTCCCTCCATGTATACGCAAGAAACTCCACGCGTAGGGCATCTGTGCCGACCCTCATCGGGGAGGCTACTGTGTGTTTGCCATCATTTTCCCAAGGACTTGGGAAACAAGGGATGGTCGAGATTGGCCTCAACCTAGTAGAGGCCGGTAGTTGGAACGATCAGTTAGGATTGCAAGGTGATAAGGTTGTCTTCACCGCACACGGAGCTTCTGCACCAAGCAGAAATTTCCGCATCGTAAAATGAAGACTATATTCTTACTAATAATACAAGGAGGGAGGAGCAGTTATCTGGTCATAAATAATGTTTTAGTGGTCCTCTTTTCGGCGAACACGATAGCTGAGCTCGTTTTTTCTTTTCATCTCTGATGTTTTCTCTCAAAAATGATTTTCATATCGCATTCATTAGCCCTATTTAATCCACCAGTAACATCGTGAAGAAATGACGATAAAGGAAAGTAAATGGTTCCGCAGTGGCATTCCGCATATTCCAATGATGAATTATTCACGCAATCACGGTTGGCGCATAAAAATCCTTCAAGAGTTATCGAACTTGCATCAAATTTCGTTAACGAATGTTATCCAGTGCAACAAAACACAATGTGGGAGATGCAGAAAATAGAGTAAGGAGAAAAAGGGAAATCCGCCTAAGAGAAAAGGGTCAGGAGAAGCAGAAAGTATCCCAAAAAGACAAAAAAGTGAGGAGAAACGGAGGGTATCTCTTTAGAGAGGCAGTGAAGCAGAAAGTTGTCGATGAGGTGAATGCTGCAGAAATCACTGTGAGAGGTAGCTCTAGCTTAGCACTCTTGACTTAATTCTCTTAAGTTCTTCTACAACCCCGCCATTAGACGGTTAGTGTTCAATCGAAATAAAAGTGCAACATATATTGGAAGTTTCGCGATGTTACCTGCTTCCTGACCTAGCCCTCTGTTTAGCGTGAGGTTATGCAGATGAAATATCCTCACCAATTGCTTTTTGTCTAAGGCTTTCATTACAACGAAAATGAAGATTAATGATTTGCTATATTGTTGCTGAAAAAGTCCACGAAATAAATGCCCTTAAACTATCCAGAAACAAAACCTTAGCAAGTTTTTATCGCTTCAATCCTCACAGTTTTCAACACCTCCTATCTTGACGCAAATTAGCCCTTTCAAATGAAGAAATAAACTACGAAAAGAAAACTAGTTTCCCTCACAAATATTTAGTAATAAACGTTAAGCAAAAATTATTAGTGAAATCAATACATAAAACAAATGCAAATGCAAAGGCAAAAAGGAAATCGCCGCATAGAATTCAGTTATAATAAATAAATTGAAGAAGTTGCTCACTCTTTAGGAGTATTTGCAGTAAGTTATTATTGCAACTAACAATGATGGCAAATTTCAGGCTTCTAATTTGTTGTTGTTGCTGTTGCTTTGGACGTAAACGTCGTTCATTGGAATTTCTTCATCATATCGAAGCTGAGAGGAAATCATTATTTCGATGGCAGTAACGATTTTTTTCTTCATAATAATTATATTTCACCAATGCCAATTATGTTGGAATATTTTCCTCTCACAATATATATCATATTTGATGAATTTTTGCATATTACAATTCAATTTATTATTGGCGAAATATGCTTTAATTTCCATATCGCCTGAAATAAATTTGCTTACATAAAGGTTCGCATTTGACTATGATGGATGAAAGGAACATCGGAGACAACAGTAAAACAAATAGAGCAAAGCAAGCATAGGGTTAAAAGGAAAAGAAATATTCCCGCAATGTTCTACTTTGCTCAACATCACATCCTATCTTGTCGAAATATATATAAATGATTCAGTTATAAGGTGCCACTACAAGTTCGAATGATCGGAATAGCGAAATTATCGCATAAACGCAACATTTGAGACAATTTGCAGTTTACTTTCTCAATAAATGCATTTCGAATATCTTTCAGTCGTTGATGTTTGCACCGAAAAGTCTCAAATTTTTATTAGATTCTTAAACGACCTCTTATATTAGCCATATTTGCTTGTTTGTTAAACATCTGTTGTACTTCTTAACAGTAAATCCGACTTAATAGTAGAGAGAGAGAGAGTAAAAGTGAAGATTTTTGAAAAGTCCATAATTTTATTTTCATAATTGAAATTCTCATCTATAAGATCATAAATAAGTCTCTTTGTATTTTTCTTTTTTTGGTATAAACGAATAGGCGACATTCTCATAGCGGAAATGAATTCGCTTTAATTGTATAGAACATTGATAAAAAGAACAAGAAAGAATTTCATTTTTTACTTTGAACAACATATTTCATAATAAATTATAACCACAGTGAGCTGTTGCTCGATGGGTTTTTCAAAATTTTTTCGAACATATATTAACGTCCGCATATTTCAGAGTGTACACAGAGGCCTCTAAGTGGTTTCTTTTCCACAACTTACCCTACAAGAGAATCTTTTAAGTGTTCACTGAATACGGCAACTACGGCCGAATGCACATAATTAGAGCGGATGAACGATCGAATGAATTCATTGACAAGATTGATGCCTTTAGTTGAAGCAAAATATGAGCAAATAAGACAGTTTAATAAAGCGAATTGTTGATAGACAATTGACATTTCTGTTCGGCGTTCGCTCATTTTCGTTAGCCATTCTTAAGTTTCTAAAGCAGAGATCCGTAGCGGGAAATTGAGAATTTCCTTTCTTTTTTCATCGAAAATATTAACTAAGTGAATAACAATTCACCTCTCTCGATTGACGAGCATATTCACAAAGCATTTGCCATAATATAACTTCTGCAACTTAACATTCCAATAAATTTGTCTAAATAATGGAACTTTTTATTGTGTTCATGTGTTAATTTAGCGTAAAAAATATATTGCGTGGAAATCGATCAAAAATTATCCATAAATCTATTTATTGAATAAAATAAATTACACATAAGCGCTTAAATTGCAGCATCGTTTTTTTTCCAGCAAAATTCCACTATTTCAATTAGTGTAAGGGATTACTGCATTGAAAATAACTTCAACTTACAGTTAGGAATTTGATAATGCACTCGTAGACATATATAAGTGTATTGCTTTTTTGATAGGTGATGGATAATTTACCACTGAAAAGAATCGAATTGGCTAGAGCTGAGATGATAATCCGACATTATAGATCGATTTGTTTCAACATCAGCATAAATAAAGATGATCTGTGCGTGACTTTTTTTGCATTTCGCATGAGTGGAATAAACTTCAGCATTGAAGTGCTTAACCGTTACGAGGATCCCATGCTGAATGTTTGGTAATGGAGCATTACTTGGCTGTCACCCTCATAATTTCTATAGATATTAAGTTGTTCTCAAAATCTAGCACTAGAGGGAGAAAAATACGAGTATAATATGAGCGACAACGAGGCGCTCATCGCTGGAACCAGTCGATTTGGTAAAGCTCGGAAAATTAGAAAGCTAGTTTGCGATGATGCATTATTGAATGAGTATCGTAAGATTTCGCTTAAAAAAACTATTTCAGACTTGTGAGAGCTGCATTGACGTTTATAAACTCGAAATCGCTTTAAAATGATTGTGGCTCGTTTGTTGCTTTCCTAGTCGGCTTGAGGCATTAGCGCAAAAATTTCAGGCACTAAACGTTAGCATATATATCTTATAAGAGTCCGAGCCAAATGTTGTTTTGTCATGTAAGCGTGGCTACAGAATTGAACGAAAATGATATCCCCGTACTTTCGCAACAACTGTGAAAAAGCCAGCTGAAACGACGGTTATATTTTTGTTCCCACGTGCCTTAATTTATTCACATTTTGAAGAGAACAGAAGCAAAAATCGATGGGGGACAAGGTTAGAGAAGGACTGGGAAGAGGGTAGCAGAGGATATGTGCCTCATATTCAATTTATATAGTAATCAGTACTGTGTATTTTTCTTCTCAGTCATAGAAACTAAATGTTCGATCACCATTAACAGAGATGTAAATGAACACTGATTTTTAATGGTGATTAAATAAACGTCGCTGAATTTGCGGGTTGCGTTGATATCGTTTTCCGCCGTCGATCTTCTTGCTGTATTCTTTCGGAAAATGACTGAAAAATTTTCACTTCTTAGTGCGTAATTTGAGTAATTCCAATGCTCCTTATCGACGAGAAGCGATCAGAGATGGAAAGTTATAATGAATAACCGAGTTCTGTTGTACGTGAAATCGTTTCCTATATTCTTCGACTGCATTCGCAACAATGTGAACATTCAAAGCGGATAAGTAGAAGGTAATGGTTGAATAAGTGGCATAAGCATTCACACCGGATGATTGGGTTTGTCGCGTATGGGAGTATTTCAGTCAGTGTTAGCGCATTAATTCGGCAAAAAAAAGCTCGTTTTCGTTACCGAATGCGGAGGCAAGTCTTATTGATCACATTAAAAGCAATCATCATAATCAGAATCTAAAAACAGACTAAATTGGGCTTCAAAACGCATATCTCGACAATGTGTAAATTAGTTAGCTTGTTTGGTTTATATGTGAGCGGAACGAACGATAAACTGAGCAAGTCGAGCCTAACTTCGTGCAAAAATGATAACTTTGAGGATATAGGCAAAGCCACGCATATAATAACATCCATAAATACATGGATTATTGATGAGAGTTTTCTTCCATCACTAATACACATATTTATCGTTTCTTAATTGGACGTTTTTCAAAAAGAGTGTGAACGATTAATTTTGAAACATCTAAAATAACTCCGACCAATGCTTCAAAACCGAAATAAATGAGACAATAAAATAGAAGAAATATGTGAATGTTTGGAGTTTCGACGATTAAGGATTGGAAAAAGAAGTCTTCATTGAGGAAAACATGCAATTGTTGTTGTATGACGATTCATTGAAAGTTGAATTTATATGTAATATAGAATGGCATAACAAAAAACCAATGAGCATAATGTTTTCCCTACCAAAATAAAACATCGATGAGGCGAGATTTAAAACGCCTATGTCATGAAGCGTTAAATGAACTTTTTCATAGTACGTAAAAACCAGGAAACTCGGAAGAGAATATGATGTGCGAAAATTCGTAGAAATTTCTCAAGAGATTACTCATACAATGAGCGAAATATTTCATAAAGTATAAGTTAATATGTTTGATTAAATGCAAAAATAGGCAATAATTTTTCTTGCTTCCGCTCATAACATTAAAGAAATATCGATCAAATTACTGCATATCGATAACTTTTAGAGTGTATAATGTCTAAAATAATTCTACTAGTTAAAGTGATGACTGGGAAAGGTATTCGCTGATGTGTTTGAAATATCGAAATAACCGCGATAGGTAAAATATTTCGTGGAATTTGCGTATTTGCTGAGCGTGATGGTGCATATCTGCCCTTAACGCCATTAATGCAATGAATAAAAAGTGCTTTGCGTGTGTGTTTTTGCATAGTTCACATTGCATTGGTTAAATATTGCCGCACATTTGTTGAGATGTCAACAGAACTTATTCGGATAAAAAGTACGCACTATAATGCAACACTTTGTTGCGTTGACCAGCTTCGTTACAATAGGCTTCGAATCGGTATTGGCGATGAGAAAATATGACACTCGAGTAGTTCGAGCTTTTGCCGCATCGTTTCGCTATAAAATTCCCAACATTGTGAACATCGACGTCAGTCGATACTCGAATCCACATCGACCAGCTGATCACCTTCGTTGTCCACCTCTTCAAGTGCCTATTTCTGCCATTCGCACTAACTGCGACCACTATTCCACTGCGATTAGTGAAAAATTATTCAGCGGTCATTCCAACGCTGCTGAATTATAGACATTCGAAACACCAGCAACAATGATTTGTATCATACTGATAGCTGTGTTGGCAAACGCATTCGCTGCTCCATCCCTCTTCAACAGTTCGTCGTCAAATGAGGAATCTAACAACAATATCGTTCGAGCTAAGCGACACGTTGGCTTTGGATGCGGGTAAGAGGCCATGACATTGATATTCATGATATGATGTTTCGAGTGGCGCACAAACCAACCTCCAACTGAAGGGCAAATGTGATTCAAGCTGAGACCAATCAGCAATATTCATAGCAAGCTGCTTTATAGTCTTGTACGTATGTAGAAATTAGTCTCGCACTGTCGAGATCAGCAAAAGAGGATCTTTGAGCAGAGCCTAAGAAGGATAATATTAAAACATAGAAATCAAATTTCTTAGTAGCGTCCCCAGAATGCGCGCAAGTACTAAGCGATGTATTCATGATTGCTATAGATGTGAAATCTGAATATTGAAGAGTATAATTAAGTAATACTTCACAGAAACATCTCAATGTGCAAGTGTGAGAAAGCTAATTGTAAAGTAGGATCGCAAAAAATGACAGTGATGTCCGGTATTCGTTGCCGTCTCAGATTTCAGATAATTAAACGATGAGATGGATAAGCCTCGTCGAGAGACTTATCTCTTCTTAATTTTCTGCTTAAATATACTCCTCATTAATTTATCGGATCTCGAACTTAGTGATAATAAATGATCGATAATAAATTATAGGAATATTTTAAGTGTGCAACATAACTGACGATATAGTACGTAGATAATGCAATGCCTTCCAATAGATGCAATGAACATTTTTTGGATGGAATTTGTTCCCTTTGAATTTGCTATTTGATGCTTTAAAGGTTAAATTAGCAAAGTTCTTCAAAATCAGGAACAACGATGAGATTGTTTCCGAGTTGGAAAGCACAATGAGAAGGCGAGATAGAGTTGAGGACAGCAATATACTTCGAACGAAGTTGTTTTAGTAACTTTACCTTAAGTTTAATTACTCGTATATGAAGCCGCATAACTGCAAGCAAGATCGCGAGCCAATATCAGCATAAGTAAGCCCTCTGAGATTCACTTAGTCCATATCTCACGACTTCTATTCCCATACTGAAAAGTATTAATATGCCAGTTTGCTCCTGAGAAGTACTATATTATCAGTGAAACTAGAAAAGTTGCAGTGATTTTGTCATACTCAAAGCTTGCCACTTATTCTAGTTATTTCAGGAATCAAATTGGCTCCAATTTCAGATGCTGTTGCTGCTGCCCACGCATAGGTGTGCCGATGATCCCACCTATGCCACTGATACCGCCGATTTGTCCGATGAGGCCTATTTGCATGATGCGACCAACAGTCTGCATTCCACCACCGCCCATGTGCTGTTCATCTACGATCGGCGGTTTCGGTGGCCTGGGATTCATGGGAGGTCTGGGTGGATTCGGCGGTATTGGTGCGCTTGGAGGAATGTGTGGCATTGGTGGATTCGCAGCTGTTCAGCAATTCCATTACTTCGGCGGAGTAGCTCCTTTCGGTGCCATTGGTGGCTGCTGCGGCTATGGTGGTTTTGGCCGTAAAAGACGATCCCTTGACCAGTTCAAAGTTAATTTCTTCACGACGAAGTAAGTAAGAGCACATAAATATTGCACTGCGTTATTGGGAAGGAAAGGATCTGAAAACGGAAAGGAGATAAACAAGTCGTGAAGGAAATTCCTTCCTTCGAAAAAACTGGAAAATGACCCTCCCTTCAGTATAAACTTCAGCCGAAACTTCGATTCGAACTTTTCATGGAGGGAACGCTCTTCTTCGCAATATTCACATCTGGAAAATTCATCAGTCAGTAAGGGAGAAATTAGTCCGTCCGACTTTATGCGATTAAATGAGTTTATTATGAGGACGGTGGTGGAGGTTGCAAGTTTGCATTGGTCTTCCTCCGATAACTAGAACCACATTTTGCACCTCCCTCTGGATTAAGAAGCCCATAAGTCTAAGCTGTGTATGCTGGTTCACATCGACATCCTCAATCCCGCTTCCATACATCCACCTCCCTCCCCCCACCCATCTCTTTCTCCTTACCTCGCTCTCAATTTAGACATTAGGAGAGATCCTTCCTAACCCTACATCAAAGACCTTGGGCTCTCCTTGGGCTATCTCTTTTGAAGGTGTCCACCAATCCATGAATGACGGGATCCGCAAACATTCCTGTACCCTCGTTTTAATAACGAAGAGTGGAAACTCTCACGCACACCTCAGGACAACAATTCGCATCAAATCCCATCACAACACCCCGTCCATCCTTCTTCTCTCCTTGAAGGCGTTAGCTCATCCTCATTCAAGAACTATAAATTTGCAGGTCGCTGAAGTCGGCGTCAACTCTGTCATAAACAGCTATGCACTGCTATGTCGGATTATTGCATCATTGACCAGAACTTGCCGCTTCGACCGCGCAACTTGGCGCTCCACCGAACGCAATCTGATCGCATTTGTTGTAATTTATGGGCGAATTTTTATTTACATCAATTTATTTTTATTAATTTTACATAATTAATAAATTATTCTCTAAAGGTGTCAGTTCAAGGTAGAATCGAGGAATCGAAATTAAAGACAATGCCTAACTCTGAGTGCCCTATCGATGACATCCTCTCGCTTCGAAGAGAACAACTATTTAGGCTGTGAGATAAATTTCACGATTAATTTTGCAATAAGTTTCAATTTTGAAAGATTTTGCTCAGAACGATTTGATTTTAATGCCTTTCGAAGATGATATATATATTAAAAAAAAAAAGCGGAACAAGAGAAAACAACTTGGGAATTTGTGGCATACCCAAAAACCTACGAAATAGCCTAGGGACAACATTTCCAGCTGCATGCTCAATACGACCAAAACACCGAGTCGAATATTTCAGTGAGAGGGATATATCTAGCATTATTTCATGAACACAGAACAGGCTGAAGGAACTTAAGACAGCCATTCGGTCAACGGACGCCTTTACACCCCAGTCTCCGATATGAATTGCAACTATTAATAATTATTATATGAAATATTCCGTTAATTTTTTAATTAAACTAACAGCTAGCGCATAATGTCCGTCAAATATTCGTTTTTTGCTCGTCCGAAGTGATCTGCGATACAATGTTTTAAGTGCCTATGAGAGGTGTGATGAAGCCAATCTATGATGCGATTAAATTTAGCAATCTTCGGTGCAGTAGCTGCATCAAGTTGAAGTTATCAGACATACACGGAGACAATATGCATAAATCTGTCACAATATAGAAACTTGTACGATGACATGCAACTTTGGAAGAAGAAAACTTGTAAGATCTACGAAAGCTATCCACATAATTCAGTGAGAAGTACAACTGAAATAAACACTAAACAAAGGCGCTTTAAAAGAGAGTCGAATAAAAATATCGGCTTAAAAGGAAACCCGAAGAAAACTAACAACAACAATTAAAATCGATAACCGAAACACTTCGATGCATCAAAATCAAACTTCACATCATTACCCAACTTCCAATCACCGCCTAACAAAGACAGTCTTTCAACGAAATCCAATTAAAACTGCTATTATTATTTCGATCTAATTATACAATTAAATTATCACTTTGACCTAATAAACAACCTATAAAGACATTAATCGAAACCATAAAGAAAATGCGGAAAATATTAACATACTGCAATTAATGTAATGCAACATGAACACATATGGCGCAGCACTATTAATGTAAATTAAACCTTAAATTAGCCTCCCCCCAATAATCATCGAAACAAATCTTCATCGACGCTTCTAACAGCTTAATTAGCTCGGGAATTATTATGTCATCACAATCATGCGAGTATTCATTTAACAAATAGAATTATATGAAAATATACGCATAAAAGATATTATAAGGAAGAGGAAAAAAGGAAAATGAGAATAATATTAAAAATCATGAGTATACCCACAAATTTCTATAATCTAAAGCCATAGAATCGCATCACATGCCACAATTAGATGTTAGCCGTTCACTCATATAACTACTTCACTTACCATTTCGACAGAAAAATAGTTAGCTGAACGATATTTTCAATCGTTATATTATTCCATTAACGAGTTACAACTCCACTATCGTCGACAAACAATAACCGATCGATACGAATTTGACTCAAAATTAGTGACACTCCTGATGGCCAAACGAGCGATGATAACTGCAATTAACACAATTGTGCTCTTTTTGCATTTCTACCTCTAGGGAAACCACCTTTATCATATATCGTCGACCAACTGTATCAGCTCCTCTACAATAGATGCTATTGATTTCAACGCATACTATTAGCATTATTATGTGCAACATGATGTTCTCTAATGGAATTTTTAGGAAGAAAGAGGGAAAACAAATGAAGAAAAGACGAAAACCATTTCCATATATTCTTTATGATCGCTTCCCGATATGCTCTCATTGCAATTAATATTTTCTTTCCAGCTGAATCACAATAGTGGAATTTCTTGAAAACTTCTCAGAGGGAAAGTGAACCTTCGCAATTCTTTAAAATAACAACAAAAACCAGCGAACGACATTACAGTCATTATTTCTATCTTAAAAGGGTATCTTTGTAATTGTCGTCCCTTAGGATATGTGATCTATTCTATGAATTCTATCATCATCCACCAAATAGAACGGCTGTTCGTGAGGTGAACACAACCAGTCAATATCAACCGTCAAGAATAAGCAAGGAAGAGGATGGGTAAATGTGTTCATCTCGCAATTCGTTTCTTTCCAGCCTCCCGACTCTGGCTTTTTCTTTTTCTCTACATGAATCTCTATTAATTTCTCGCCAAATCATTATCAATAACAGGGTTTGAACGTTTACTATCAACAGATTTCTTCAAGACAACAAGCGTCAGTCAGTGTATAGAGTTCCGTCGCTATCATATATCGCTGCAGTTTGGAGGAAAATTTGTGGTCAAAATACGAAACATTGTTGGTTCTATATGGCAGATATAACGACAAACTCCTCCACTATACGGCTACGAAAGTAATGAGGATTTTATGGAGAAGCAATCAAATATGGGAAAGAGGAAATATAACCTTATTCAGACAAATTGTATAATTTCGAGAATTCATCCATGGATCCTTCGTCCTATCTGCTATCAAAATTGGTGGTAGACCCGATATTTCAGTATGCATAAAATTGAGCAATAAAGTGTAGCATTGGGGAATTCGGGAGGCAAGCTCGATAGCTGGTAGTGGTACCCACTTCCAGAATTGGTTTAGGTAATCCCTGAAATGAGTTAACACGAGTCACTCGATAGAAACCCTAAAATACTATAACTATTACCACCGAAGATAGCGATGACGTTAAAGAGAACTTTTTTTCGGCAAAAAATACCAGCTACTTTGCAAAAGGCACTAAATTAATAGAGGGCAGTTATCATTTCGAGGCACTAAATTAATAGAGGGCAGTTATCTATAACTGTGAAACAAAAACAAAAATTTAACTATAAATTGGGATCATATCGTTGTTTCTGATCTATTCCAATTAATTCAATAAACAAAATACCGATGAATTCGTAACAAGGAGATTCTCAAAACTAACTTCAAGTGCACAGAGCTGACGTGAAAATTCTTAATGTTTTCACATTTACGCACCCGAAGCACGATAGATAGATTAGATGGATGAAAGATAGCTTAGCACCTCAAACCTCTCTCTCCTCATCGTCTCCCACTCCCTCTCCTCTCTTTCCACTACCGATCATAAGAGAATCAACAGGACTATTGGCGTGTATAGCAAAACCCTTACTTGTTTAAAACCACAAAGTGGAGCAGCATAATCGAATACTGATTGCTTGGAGTCGTCTCGACTGTCCACACTTTACCAGATATCTGCAGCGAATAGCATAACGTTTCGACTACGATATTATCAAAAACAACGATCAACAAATGTGCAGAAAGAATCACTCACCACAACAACAAGAAACAAATTAATCTAGTCTAGTTACTCAACTATCACATAGAGAAATATCCCAACGAAATAAAGAACTGGCAAATGATCTGTGCACGGTACAAATCAGCACCAAGACCTACATAAACACTATTAATTTCTACCTCTTCACTACCCTCTAGGGGAATTCTTCTTATCTCTATTTACTCGTATTTAACCAATAAAATAATAGCTATTCTATAAATTAGCTGAAACGTTGAAGGTATGAAAAGCAACAAATTTCAACTAATGAGTAATTGAGAACACTCAAAAACAATCATATCGCATTTCAGTCTAGAATGCTTAATACTTGAAGACAGCATATGGGTTAGCATATTTTATACGGCCTAATATAAAACAACTAAGGTTTCACCCCTTACTTCATTTCTAAAAGTTCTGAGAGGAAGAACAGATAGAAAGGAGTCGAATTCTGGCCAACTAGCCGTCAAGAGTTCCGAAATGAAAAGGCGTCGATGTGAAATTTACAGCCCAAGCGTAATTTTACAGCCGGCAATTGATGTCATAGAGCTTCGGAAAATTTCTATTCACTTACTTCTTAACAGTAAATGAAATTAGGAAACATGCCGGTTGCGAAACTTCTTTCTTCCTCGTGCTAGGAAAAGAACAACTGCGCTGGTTTCCAACAAGCAAATCGTATTGCCCTCCAAAAAAAGGAAGCCTTTTTTCCTCCATCCTCTCATTTACACGATACTTTCCCAGTGACTACACTAAATCAGGTTGATCAGCTTTCTCCCATTGTTGAAGGGTTTCGACACAACAGTGGAAAAGAGGAGAGCCGTGGGGAGGAAAGGGAGGTGGAGAAAGACAAACGAAAGATCATCTACGTTAAGCTCAACGTTTTAAAGAAAAAATGACCCGAATCGAGCGAAGCATTCTTGAGATAACGTGACTGAAAGGGTAAAACAGCTTACGATCATTTGCATTATTATAGATAGGATCAGAAACCTAAGTGTCTTTAATTACAGCAGAAAGAAAGCGGCTTGTCACGAGAAACTACAACTGCGTGAGGTATAACAAATGCTATACGACTAAGCAGACGGGGAGTTATTGTATAAGCAATATGGATACAAGGGATCACCCTTCATGCAGTTGCTTTTGAGAATGAGCTTCTTGGAAATACTATCGACGTCAAAGGAAAGCCCACAAGCCAACGTTTATTAGATCCTTCAAAATCATTCTCATCAATGAATAAATTAATATTATCACTCTTGAATTCGTTTATTTCAAGCTCTTATCGATATAAGTCGAACAGAAAAATTTAGTGGAATGCCGGTCCATATCAATAAACCATTCGAATAAAAACAATCTACTTACAGCAAAGAAATGCCTAATAAGAGGAAATTTTAAAGGATCCTAAGAGGGTGATTTCCCTTGAGAAATATTTCTCACCTCTATCTTATCCGAATTTCCAGGCAAATTTATCACTTGTTCACCATCTTTTCGCCTCACATTCCCTCATTTCTACATAGCCCCCATCTCTCTTTCTCTACATTAAGAGATTCCATCTTGCAGACCTTATGTGATGCAGCATAGAATCCATGTAAACGTTTCGGCTCGAGTTGTACTGATTCCAAAGCGAATAGCACATCATCACGAGAAATCGAAACACGTTCGTCGAGAAAGAAAACGAATCCCCCGACGAGTGTATAGCCATCATTCCTTGTAAGATTAAAGAATGCTGACTGATCCTACAATCAAACACTTATCTAAATTCCTCAACAGTAAACACTCTTTCATACGGAAGTTTAAAAACTTCAGATCTCTTTAGTGATTTCGAAATTAAGCAAAAATCGAATCGATTTACTGACTATTTTTGGTAATTATAAATTTGATCAATCAAACAGCACCTTCAGTTATAGCGTTATAAGAATCAACGTTAAGGAGCGCCCCATAAATTAAGAAGAATGACGAATGACAATGAACTCACTCACTCACTCTATTCAGATGGTCCAAACGATATGATAAAATATTGCCTATAGATAATTTCCTCGGTCAGAATTACTATTGGAAATTTATTCTAGAAGAAAATCAAAGCTAATAGAAAACTCATTAATATCATATTCTCCTCTATGAACTCTTTCTTCATCTCTATTTGGAAATATTTTTTCCAGCCTTGTTTCCTCTTGCAGTCAAATATGAAGCTCGCATAGATAGGCAATAATAATTCATAATTTCATCCACTTTCTCTTTTTGCTTTTGCTAACAATAATAAATAAGAATGCTCTTGTGCTTCATGCCAATAAGTTTAGAAAATCAGCACTAAAATAGCAATTCGACGCGCCTGACGCCCTTGGAATATCATCATCTAACATTAGATGGCAGCCTGATAGCACTGGAATCGAGGATCTTTAGCAGTTTCCAATAGTTTCCACATATCATACCTATTTCTGCGGAAAATCTTCTCCTATATAACTTTCCAGATACCCACAAAATTAGCGGAAAAACCTCAATTTTTATTTCCTAACAAATTACTTAACTTCCTTCCATTCGCTTCCTTCACATAATTTGCTTCTTAAACAAATTAATAATAACGGTGCATTAACATTGTTACCTAAAAATAAGTCATATTTTCTTAGTTCCGAATATAATCCGTAAATCATAATTAATTTATTTTAATGATTGTTAAACCGACCTAAATTCTATTATTGTCAATAGATTCTATGAAGGAAATTTTTGAACTCTGAGAAAATTATCATTAAAAAGCGAAGAAATCCCAATAATAAAACAAAAACCACAGACTAAACCTTTACCGAGTTCGAGATAAGCCGCACATCCACCTCAGTTTCAACCGAGAAATCGTGCTGAAGAGGTGGAATTCCACGACTTTTAGGCCACAGAATAGTGATCTTAAAATGTGAACAATTACCCTTCAATTATCCTGACATCAGATTAAATATTTGCATAAAAGAATGACTGTTCGCAAAGTCAACGATGACCTCAATCAACACAAAAGCTCTGGCGGCATTGAAATTTCTATTAAGGCAGCAGAAAAAGATTGCGTCGATATAGTTGGCTTTCGTGTATCTCTGAAAGAGCGCAATATTTCATTTGAATATGAGGGGGAAGTAAGGCGGCCACAATCGAATTAAACTTGTAAATTCAAATTGCGGTGACAAGATCATATATATTCGATCTCTTTGCGTATCGATATACGTACACTCTCGAGAGCCTAACAAAAAATACTTCAATTCACTCAACGATACATAAAATTCACATTTGCTGCCGAATGCTCATTAGAAAAAAGGCTTATGAGACTTTAAAATGAAATAAACTTTCGGACGTTTACTGTGAAATTCTCTGTTAATTCTCAACCTTTGTGACATTAATTAACGACAAATTAAATCTCAATTACTAATTAACCAACTAATGAATATTTCAAGTGCACTCACCTTAACGACCTCATCGAGTGTCGAAAGTAAACGAACAAGACGAATAAGTCGACCAGAAACTTTGTTTGTTGCTAGAATAACAAATTCACACGCTGAGTTCGAGAGTGGTAAACGTGGACGTTCGGATATAACATTCCACTGACGTCCTCTTCGCCACGTTGTTTCGCTATACGCTCCTCGATTATCTATTATTTCAGGGAAAATTTCTGCTGAAGCCTAACAATGAGAATTGAAAAGTTCACTGCTAGAAAATTTTCAATTTGCACTCTACGAATAATTCCGTCTAGTGAGCATAACAATTGCACCTCTCCAATAGTGAAAATAAACTCTCAACTAGAGCTGTGCCGTTTAAATTTTGCCCTCCCCTCCCTCTCCAACATAAAGAAACACAAACTAGAGATCCCCAGCTTTATAAGCACAATTTTCCCTTCAATCATGGAACAAATATTCTTTTGCGCATCCAAAAGACGGGAATTCATGCAGAAATCATTCCTCGCGAAATAAATTCAAAAAGCGCGTTAATCACTGAAAAATATGACGTAACCCCAAGCAAGTTTAATGAAGAAATAAGAAAAAATATCCTCATAATAAGTGGGAAATCATTAGTCATTGGAAATGTTACGTCGTTCAATCTGTGGAACATTTGTGTGGAATGCCAAAATTGCATCAGACATATCGAGGAAATCTCGACGATTATGGCTAAGGTAATCTGAAGTAATGAAGATTTTTATGAAGAATACTTATTCATAGGTTACTCAGTACAAAATATTTATATATGCGACAATGCAACAATAGATCGGAGAGGCAAAATTCGCTGAAATAAATAAATTTCGATCCGTAGCGGCCGAACGATTGACGAAAACTTTCGTTCACCTGAACCGATGTGAGGACAATTTTTTCGACACTACTGAAATATCGATGATAGAGGCCACGAGCCTGTTGCTTCATGTAAAGAACCCGTTCGAAGGGGATCGCCTTCAGAACATCCGATATCTGCAAAAAAATATTTAGTCTATTCGTCAATTACATAAGGGTAGTCACTTTGCAAGCAAATGGTGTTTGCAAAGCAATAGATTGCGTAATTCATAAGAGAATCCCTTCAACTGCTTGATTTGTTTATGCACATGCTTTTAATAGTGCTGGAAAGCAAATAAGTAAATTATGGACCCTGCACATAGACAACGACGATTAGCAAATGGATCAGGTGGCGAACCCTTAACCCATTTCGTGAGGATGATCGCGAGAAATGTTTAATAAATAAACCTATACTGCCCATCATGGCGGAGGAAAGATTATATTGAGAAACAAAAGATGTAAACCTACAGTAAGTACAGTGTCCTCATGTGCAATAACAGCCGCCTGTGACCAGTCAATTATCTCTGAGAAGGGTAGCTCCCAATCATCTGAGAGGATTACTGGTATACAACCCAGACGAAGTGACTCGAGGAAACGGAATGACCCGAGACGACGACCACGCGGAGTGAGGCAGAAGGTCGAATTCGACATTGTTGTCTCGTAATCCCATCTAAGATTCTTGGCAAGTCCTACTGTTCAACTTTTAAGCTAAGATCACAGTGACGTAGAGAAACCACTATTGACGCAAAATTGAAACGAATGAGGACGAACACAAATCCACTGCATTATTTCCTTATAAATGAAGAAAAAAAGAGAAACAATGAAAGTAAACGACATTGGTCGTAATTCGAAATTTGCCTATTCGATACAACTGCTTTAATAAAAAAAAATAATAATAAAATAATAATATTAAAAGGCGACTAATCAATCTGAACTGAAATTCAGCAGAAAGGATAAATTTTTGATATTGTCGATATCGGAATCACTACAATCCTCCCTTCCCACTTCTCCCCTTTCACTCTTTAAATCAAAAAAAAAAAACATTCATATCGAAGTGAGTACCTCTCATATTCGATATTGTCCTCATCGCAGCGTTCATCTTCATATTTCTTCCAATCATTATTGTGCTTACATGTGGTCACCATAACAACCGAGTGTGCATTATGTAAATGATATAAAGAATCACGCGTCTCCGATCCTATTCCATAGACATAGCGCTTACCTTTAAAGCTTACCAAGTACTCATCTTTGAGTTTCAGAGGCCAAATCGACTGAAAATTGGTATAATTTTATCGGAAATTCATCGAAGCAAAAGATATAATTTATTCCTTCAACAATAGCAATCCCATCACAGTTGCTAAGTGGATCCAATTCGATCTCCTTATAGTGAGAATTCAACGAAGCCAGCAACAAGAATAAAGGATAAATAAATTAAAAAATAAAGGTAGAAATCGACGGTGAGCGATGATTTGGACATAAAATTCATGGGGAACGACGATCATGAGATAAGTAAGGATATCTCGCTCTAACGTTCACCTCTACAACAAGAAAAGTTCAATTCAAACAATACCATGCTTATTCATGCAAGATTCACATTCCCACCGCTCATTAATGCATCTACTTGTATTCAGCGATAAAGGTGTGGAGCTGCTGATCAAAGATGCCACAAACGGATCACAATATCTCGCAAATATTATCGCTTCTATATGTAAAAAATAAAAGAAAAAAAGCTCAACACGTTCTAAAAGTAGAAATTCTCAAAGGGAACATTTTAAACAAGAAACAATTTCGAAGAAATGAGCGTTCACCTCAACAACGGTCCTCAACGAATGCTCTTTATGGAATAACGGGAAAGAGAGATCAAAATTCGGCCGAAAGATCTGCAAAAGATACAAATGAATTCATAAAAAGCTTCACTTTTCTATCGTTCATTTCAAATGGCTTCGATCACTGTCTAATATAAGTGAATTTTCGTCCTCAACGATACGAAATTCTACACTCTTTGATGGATCAACACGAAATACGGCATATAGGATCGCCTTCTAGCTCTCGACAGGCAATTCATGCCAACGTAATATCGCAGCGAACAATGAAATACAATTTGGGAATGACAAGAAAAGAAATGTGATTAATCGAAACTGAGTTTGATAGTGGGACGATAATGGCGCAGTGATAAGATAACACTGATTTAACCGAATCAACGATATGACTGACATAAAGTATCACATTGCTAAAATGTTCACTAACATTATACTATCTTCAAATATTATCTTCACTTTCGCTACGTTTATATTCGTCCGCTCATTTCTATGCACAATCGAATGAAGTGAAATTCAAGCGGATATTTATGCCTAATTACTTTCTAAATTTCCACAATGAAAAGAAAGAAAATTAGAAAATCAAGAGAAAAAAAACCTGTGCATTAGCACTAGCTCGTGCGATCATAGCGTATCCGACATCGAAACCAAGATCATGATCTGAATAATCCGGATATGTTCCATGATATAAGTTGAATATAATATGATTGCGACCACCATTCCATAGACCACTAGGTAATGCTTCGATTTGCTCATCAACATGCTTCACATAATTCTCACTCAAATAAATAATAAATTATTATTTAAAAAAAAACACTATTAATCGTAAAAATTCCATTAAAAAAACGATCGACGCTATTTTAGACTTTCTTATTTTCTATCTGATGAACCGTTATGTATTTTCATTATTCATCTTAATTATGGATCGACAAGCGATAACATTTCGATTAGTTTCGCCTATTTCGCATATCCTTTCAACTGATAAGTCCTCTCAACTGACAAGTAAACGAAGAACTAAAAAGGCTATACTATGAGAGGAGATAGACGACAATGAATGATGCCTAAATTTGAAGGTTGAATTACAAAATGGCAATGAACTTCGAAATTTTCTATATGAATACATATCTACGAGGAGGGCGAGTGCCGATGAAACGTTCTATAATAATTATGTGAATTTTCTTCAATATTCCCCAGAAATTGATCGTAAAAATTGGAAAATCGAATTCTCGTCGAACCTTTTCCTATCGCGATCAATCGTATCGATGCTCAACACAAATAGACATGCGTTATTTGGATCATCCGTATAGTATACACTTTCACGAAGCACCTGAATTCGCACGAATGATGATGGCATAACAATTAAAGGCTCTCTGAATATCTATTTAAGTGCTAATGTTCATACTACTTATATGGCGGTCTCTTCAAATTGAAATTCATAGAGAGATGGAAAGGATTTCTCGATGAGAGATCTCAGAGGCTCCTAAATTGATCGTTAAAGTTCCATTTTTTGACCTAAAATTGAGCCCAAATTCTGCCAATAATATTTGCTCTCCTCTATATCGAAGCCGAATAAAATGGTTTCAAACAAATGTAAACGATAAGATCTGCAACATTTTAAGAACTCCAATGAAAATAGTGAGTGGAGAGAGACTTAAGCGGATTTTGTTCGATAATAATTATACTGTGAAAGTGGACGTGCAGTAATGTTTCGAAATATCCTCGCACTGCACTACGAGAGGTGAAACGTTCCTAGAAACCCCATACTAGCTGAATAATTCTTCTTTTTTCAAAATAAAGTATGCGAGCACTCTCGTCATAGAGAGAAATATAAACTCCTAGTGGCGAATATCGAGTGTTGGGGAGGTCCTTACACTAGAGTATCTTAGTGAACACGATCGAATATCGCCGTTGCATCATATCGTGATAGAGCGCCCAAAGAAAACTATAACCTCAATGCATTCAGCGTTCGTCAAAAATCCTATATAGACATGTGCCCGTAGCACGAAGAGTGTTACTCTACATCAGACAATGAGAAGTGAGAAAAGACGACTCCAATAAACGAAAAGCTCCAAGTTTAAGCGATCATCTCCACAAGTAGAACTACAATTTATAGTTTTTAATACGATAATAATTAAATTATATTAAAAAGAAAAATTTTAGACATATCATAGTGAGATTTTCGATCGCAAATGAAATCAATTATTCGCAAAATTTTAACATTTTCGTAGAATTCGAATCGGGAAAATTCTTTGTGAAATCATTGAAAGAGATAAAAAAATAGGAAAACTTCGACCTTTAATATATTCGCATAAACTATCGAAATTGTTGATGCATTATTATCGGGATGAACATAAACTCGAAAATGTTTCTGCGAAAGGCACAACGACATATTGAAACAATTTGCCATCGTACATTTCGCTATACTGCAATTACTATAGTGATCACAAATAACGCCTTACAAGTGAATTTATTTGTTACACAGTTCTACTCATTCAAGAAATAAGTAGATGTCCGGCAAGCGATCGAAAACCTCTTCGACATGCCGGACAATCAATGGATTCTTTGCGACGACTAGATCAGTACAACGTCTTACTCCTTCAGATGCTACCACATTGCGAAGATTCTCAATAGATGATTGTTTGCGTCATCTTCAGCGCTCATCGTGGCTAATTGTGGGTGGAAAAAGCGCTAGAGGGTGACGAGAGCTCTTAACCCGAACATCACTGTCCGCTAACCTCAAACGTTAAGTGATTGACTATGAAAGTTTGATAGATCAACGTGTATCCATACGAATGAATAGTGATATATATTATGAAGGAGATGACTAAGTATATAATGCTATATAAGGGTATCGATAAGTTTGAACATATTCCCGTATAAATCGATTGGATTGTAATGAAATAAGAGAGTAGGTAGAGAACTTACGGAACGTTCATCTCAATGATCGACGTCGTGGTGACGATTGAGTGTAAATGATTCAATGTTATATATGATGGAGCATTCTCGCATACGTTCATCGACAACAATGAAATATGATGCGATAGAATAACGAATAGAAGAAGAAATATAGAGGCTACTAAGATAGCATAACGAGTTAGAGCCTTCATGGCTATAGTTAGTTCAAATATTCTCTAAGTAGAGACATTTATCGATCGGCCTTTTGTACAGCTCACATCTACGATCTCTGCAAAATGCTTCTGAAGATAGAAATCGATCCCGTATAGATATTTGAAGAGAATTTCTTAAATCATTCTTAGAGATGATTTCCGCGTCGAAGATTCGACGACTATTAGAATTAAAGTATTTCATATTTAAATACAATATGATGGAATTTTCCGAAAAAGAATCAACATATATGGCGGAATATATAATCGCTAAATAAAGATAATAACAAATGAGAGATATTTGAAAAATAATCGTCCACATTAACGCCTCATATAGAAATCATCTCAACTATTAATTTCTAGTAATTATCCTATTGTTTTAGTCGAAAATATCCTAGAGAATTAAAACAATGGGAAAAGATATAGCGAAGTGAAGTGATAGAGGATCGGGTTATAATATTCATGAGACAATGGCATTTCACATCGTCAAGGTTCTTTTAGCTAGTTACCTGTGCAATCAACCTTTCCCCCATCAGTGATAAGCGGATATTTACGAGAATGACCCTTTGCACCTTGAGAGTTACCTATGCATCAACCTTTCCCCCATCAGTGATAAGCGGATATTTACGAGAATGACCCTTCCCACCTTGAGAGTTACCTATGCATCAACCTTTCCCCATCAGTGATAAGCGGATATTTACGAGAATCTTTCCACCTTGAGAGTTTATGCACCCTTATCAGTGATAAGCGGATATTTACGAGAATGACCCTTTCCACCTTGAGAGTTACCTATGCACCAACCTTTCCTTATCAGTGATAAGCGGATATTTACGAGAATGACCCTTTCCACCTTGAGAGTTTATGCATCAACCTTTCCCATCAGTGATAAGCGGATATTTACGAGAATGACCCTTCCCACCTTGAGAGTTACCTATGCATCAACCTTTCCCTTATCAGTGATAAGCGGATATTTACGAGAATGACCCTTTGCACCTTGAGAGTTACCCGTGCAATCAACCTTTCCCCCATCAGTGATAAGCAAATTTCATAGTCTTAACAAAGAAAAACCGTTTTGTGATCCTCGTTGAGGCCGTCTCAACTTGAGTATTCGAGTGCGACGAAAAACAAATCCGCAAATATCGTCAACTGCGAACGGCTTTATTCGTAATCTCGCAACATTTCAAATAATTCCGCATATATCGGCGGCTCCTCGAACTCAAAGCGCAACATCGTCGGCTGGTCGGCGGATGTGGGAGTGGCTCGAGCTTCAGCTATGTGTTTATGGCTAGTTTTGTGTAGCTGGGCTAGTTTACTCGTTGGGGGAAGTATACTATGAAGTTTTGCTTGCCTATGTGATGTATTCCATTGGGAAGTGATGGTCAGGAATCGGGTAACATGAGGGCAGAATATGAGCTCATTTAGTAGTGAGCTTCTTGGAAATATCGGATGAAGTTGAAGGAAATTCTGCATTGAGTGCCAATTTCTATAATAAATTTCCACAAAAATTTAACTTACATACTATTGATGCGATTCGATTGTTGATTATTATTCGATTTGTTGCAAAAGTGAAGCAAAAAAAGCTAATAAGTTTCAAGCTTCGAAATTGGAAATTGATAACTATGAGAAGTCGAAAGAGAGACTTCCGTTCGCCTAGAGAGGTGACCTATTAGGCTTGATATCATTCGTTGATATACCATCAACGATGGGGCTCTTCTCTATTCAACACTCAACGATAGTGAATCTCAAATAATTCGAATATCACATTTCGACGAATTAAAGAAAACAGAGGTCAAGATAGTGGAGGTTAAACTTTGGGGGGAAACTCCACTATTTGCGTCAACAAACTATTTCGTGATACTAACGTATATTGGCATCGAAAGGGAAACATCCCATCAGTATTGTCAAAGGTTTTTCTTATTGGGAGCCGATAGCCCGAGTTGAAATCTAGTGACCACGTTTCTCATTATGAATCGAAGAGGTTAATTAATTACGAGTGTATATTGACCGATTACCTCGGGAGAATTGATACGTTTGAGGATAAATTTCATTAATCTCCTCTATTATCATTTTTCATCGTTATAGATCGATAAAGGGTAAAGCATTTCGTGAAGAGATAAATACATCATTGAGATGGAATCGCAACAAAACCACTCATCATTGGCCACCTTCTATGGTGCTCTCTAAGTAACAGGAAGCACCTTGAGTGTCTTTTGATTGTCGGATCGTTTATTTCTTTGCTTAAAATTAGGCTTCACTATAATTGGGAAAGGTTTCCGAACGAGAATCACCTTTATCGAATCTCTTTCTAACCTTTTCGGCTCTTTCATTCGCATTTCTCAAGTTACCCTTTCGCTCGTTCGCCAATGAAAATGAGGATCGAAGTAATTTGTGAAGTGCTCGTCGGTGTGTAATCTTGCGATGAAATCGTTGAAATTCTTAGGATTCTTTCGTTTTTTTCAGGATATAGTTCGATAATCGATTACCTATTGATAAGTAATAAAACGATAGATGGACGGAGATAGAATTGAATATTCCACTTCAGTTATTCGAACAATCAATTTCCGCTCGTCGTATCATCTCTACTCAAGAGCGGGCTCGAAGAACTCGTTAAACGGGATTCCGTTGCAATGATATATTCATAAAATCAGTTTCAGCTTCCTTTTTTGCCCTACTTAATTAACGTTTAATAACTCCACTTAGAGCTATAATAAACGTGAAGCTAATTTCTTAAAGGCTAATTGAGTGTCGAATGATTCGATACCCCTTATCGTTGAGGATGCCTCGGAAAATTGTCGACAATACGCCGGAGATTCTTCTATAAAATCGTCTCCAAGGAACAGAAATGGAGAGAGTATTCATTCCGTCAATCTCGACCGCTTCGAGGATCATTCATCGTTTAACACCGCTGATGCGTTTTCACACGTCAATTCCTCGAAAATGGCAAAGTTGGTTCATTAATTACTCATTAGTGGGAAACTTCTAATTTCTCAACTTATGTGGACGATGGCGTAAAGGTATTGAGAAAAGAGAGTGGAATGGAAAAGGGGAGAGGGGCGAAAAAAAGGGGGAAAAGTGGAGGAATTGCGATCCTTTAGTTTTTTCTCTAATTCACCTGAAATAATTCACTATCGCGTATGCATTGCTCGTTGACGATTCTTTAATCGAATGATTACTCTAATTGTACGGCAAAATTTATGGATTCATATAAGTTATAATGCCAATAGAAAGGATAAAATTGTTTAATGTTATTCTATCTTTTTTTTAAAGATAAATAGATGGGAAAATTAAAAAAATATCACATTTGAAGTATTTATTCATTCTATTGCTTTATATGAGTAGATGCAAGTAATGCATATAGCCATGGATTACAATACAATCGAATAAAGGCGCCTCGTCCGGTCGCCTTTTGCTAATCTCATTTCCTCGTTTATTCCTTGATCCCTTCCACGTTTCATAGAGGGAAATATCCGGTCGGGCACGTTATCGTCTCCTTATCAAAGAATACCACCATCATTTTGGTGCTTTTTCAATGGAATATGATGGTTAGCACTTTTTTAATACCCCAATGAAAGCTTTACATAGATTATTTAAGCTTATTTCTCTATAATAGGGTTATATGGCTTCCTTGAGAGGTTGAAGTCTTCTTTGCGTAAAGTTGATGAGCGTATTGCCACACAGTTTCACTTTCGACCGAATAGATTAGCAATTTGTCCATCCCAATTCCTCAACGCTTTTCGTTGGAATAAGAGCACTTGTATAGGACCGTATTTATATGGACTTGAATGAATTATTGAGTTACATATCGTTAATTGAAATATTTTCCTTTATTTTGATATTGCAAATTGCAATTAGATGAATGCAAAATTCGTCATATAAGAGATTTGACCTGTTGTCTCGTTTCGGCCATTGACGATTATCACTGAGAATTATTCGCTAAGGTTTGAAATTATCTGATTGAGCAATAAAATATAGGTATTATATGCCTTTCTTGGGGGATATTTTTTCCGATAAATTTCAGATTTCGAAAATGAACGTCATTTTGAGCCTGGAGAAGACGTATTGAAACGTGTATGGTATGCATTTACGTACGATTTTAGGCGATGGAAGAGAAGATATATGGAGGTAAATGTTAGCGATCATTGTTGTTTCTCTAGAGAAATTAAGTTAAAAGATAACGAAGGTCTAGATTTTCTTTGTTTATTGTTTAATCTCTTTTTATTGTGTGGAATTATGCTTTTTTTTAAATGAAATAGCCTAAACAGCTGCTTTTTATTATTATTTCATTTGGCATATATCGTTGTATCGATTTCATATCATATTCTTTTCTATTGAGTCAAGGTAAGATAGGGACAGAAGATGGATCAGGGTAAGGTAAGAAGGTAAGAAAGGTAAGATCTTATCCGGCTGGGGGACAGAAGATAGATCAGAAGATGGATCTTCTCATGTGCAACTTAAAGGAGCACGATTTAGGTGGATAATATGTGACATCTCATGCGACAGCAGCAAAAAAATTCCAGGCACGATATGATGCATTCAAAAGACGCAATCCAATAGCGCATATGAAACATGCCGTACTCGACAATGAGGTTTTCCCTTTCCGAACTGAGGTTAGTTCGTTTTCCATTCTCTTTTTCATGGTACTTTAGTTGTTTTTTTTTGTCCTTTTTATTTGAGTTAATTAAAATGCCCACTTCTCGTGCGGTTCAGAGTAACTACTGGAACCAATCTTCCTTTCTAGTTGAATAAAAAGACGGGGATGCTTCTATTGCTAGATTTTATTGCTTTGACAGCGTTATTGGTCGGGGTGGTTGGATTTAGATGGTCATCTAATCAGTTTGGAATCTCCATCTGTTTAATTTCTCTCTTCACTATGAGTTTATCTTTGCTTTATTTAATTATATTTTTTTAAAGCGTGGCCAAAGGGTCTTATGGCTCATTTTATGGTGGACTTGTCACGATTTATATGATGCAAATAGCTGTTGATAGTTTCATTATAAGTAGCCGACCATTATTTAAGGTGTTAATTATTGGTGGTGGATTGACGGGCTCTTCGACTGCCTATTGGATAAAACAACGCTTCGAGATGAAGATTTTAAGGTGACTGTTGTGGAGAACAATGACAAGGTGATCATCGCCTCAATGATTGTTGTGCATGGTTGGTAATGATCGAATGATGCCGTGTAGAAGTGGTCTTTCAAGAGATTCCTATTTGTTTCACGAAGTAATTTCGTTGAAATTTTTTTAAGTATTCGGTTTTTCCTCTCTCTATATTGATATAGTGCAACGTTTATTCCTTAACAAAGTAAGTTTCGGAATTTTATTGTGATGGACATTCATAGAAGCTTATATTCATGTTTTATCTCTCTCTACACGTACAGACGATTACTCGACATCTGATGGCATACCGTTGCTCCTCGATCCCCACTTCATTCACCTCGCCGATGCTGTTATTAAAGTAGGGAGGAGTTTCAGAAGAACAAATGTGATGGTGAATTGGTATATTGTATCAGGTATTCATTCCTCATGAAATGAATTTGCTGCATTTCCTCAATTCTTTTTCTCTGCTTTTCAGTTTGCTCAAAGTTCTACAATGCTTTCGTGTGGTGGTATAACGCAGCAATTCTGCGTCCCCGAACATATTGAGATGTCGATGTTTACCACTGAATTTCTACGGCATGCTGGAGAGCATCTGAGAATATTAGGTTAATGAATGCTTCACGATATATTTCAAATAACCATTTTGTCGTTGATTTCTGAGTCGACGACGTCGTCAGTTGTCTAGATCGGTGATATCATCAGTTTTCTAAATCGACGACGTCATTGATTGTCGTAACAATGAGCCGATATATCATAAGAAGTTTTTTTTTTTCGTTTTTGAATCGAAACTGTCGGCGAATAAACCTAAAGAGGAGATTCTTCACCCCTTTCATTTATCATTTATCGAAGTGATTTGCGTCGGTTATCGAATATAGCTTTGAAAATTCACAAATGGAATATCGACTGATAAAATAAGAAGATGATAGTGATTAATTAAGTCATCTCCGTTCATCCTTTTTCATAATTTCCCTCAGTTTTGCCGTTTATGCGCCGTCAATGAAGCTTTAGTTGGCATGAACTTCCCGACTTATAAATGAAGTAAATATTTTTCTTTTTACTTCAATAATGTTGAATTTAATTCTCTAATGAATGTATATGTTTGTTTTAGACAACGATCCGCCGGATATTCACTTTCTTCCAATGGGATATATGCATTTGGCATGTACCGTGGAAGATGCGGATCGCCTTCGCGAGAATTGGAAATTGCAAATGTACTTTGTGAATCTTCGCTTGTATCGTTTTGAGGGATTAATAGTGAAATAATCGCTTGTGAAACGTTTATCTTTGGTTGTTCATCAAAATAGTATTGTTGAGAAAAGATGAAAGGGTATGTGGAGAAAGTTTAGCCATTAGTCGCTTGGTGACTGAGTTCATCAGGTTAAATATCGTCTCTCAACGATGTAGAGTCTCATTGGAGGAGATTCATTTTTTTCAGAAAATTACCCCTTATTTGTATTATACTAATGAGAATTTCCGTAATGAATATTTTCTTTTCAGTGGGAAAGGTGCTCGTGTGGGAGTATTTACGCACGATGAACTCGTAGCGAAATTCCCGTTTATTAATTTCGACGATGTTCTCCTCGGAACGTATGGTACGTTTAAATTACGATAGTTTAATTATTACATCTTTATATTGGAACGAGATGACGATGATCGGTCGTCGTGGTGGATTATTGCGCATATTGATTTTCCATAGAGTATCATTTTATGTATATTCGATAACTCGCCTTTGAATTCATCAATGAGATGGAATTTTGTTATGCCTCTAAGGGAACCGATGGGGAATCATTAGATGACGAAGCTCATCAGGTCGGCAGTACTATACTTTATCGTTTTGTTCGGCTGTTTTTGAGCTTTTTTTTTCTGTGCATTGGCATATGTGGTCCACGTGTGGCGTGAAACTACTGTCAAGAGTTGACGAAAGACCAGAGAATTTCCATCTTTCAAAGCCATAAACCCGTTCTAAAGCTTCATTCAGCCTACATGCAGCATGAAAAGTCTTCATATTGTGATCGATCATAGGCCTTTTTAAGTCTCTGTTGAGGGCATCGAAAATTCAGTTGATTCCTTCATGTCGCTATCCTTTTTCGAGACGCTTATTGTTGCTTGGTTCAGTTTTTCATCTCCGCCCTGGAACCGAAATCTCATCTATAGTATTTCTTGCAAAGTATATTTAGAGCGAAACGTAGAGCCAGATATGGCAGCCGTGTTGTTCACACTTATGCTGTCAGTTAGGCAGTGGTTGTATTCTACCTAAAACTGGGCGGTCAATTAGGTGATGGTTGTATTTTATGTAGCTTCAATGGTGCCTGGTTGTCTAGTGCGGAGCTGATTATTCGAAAATATTAAAAAAGCGGTACTTGTAGGATTGGAGAATGAAGGCTGTATCGACGCTTGGCAACTCCTGTCGGCAATTCGCGAAAAGAATATCACTCTTGGTGTGCAGTACGTGAAAGGCGAAGTGGAAGGTTGATTCAGCATATCGCTTTTTTGAAGTTTTTGATGGAAGAAGTTGGAAAAAAGAAATCATTATTGTGTGAGCTTAAAAATTACGGGAACGCATCGCTTACTCTTCGATTTGAAGTCTTAGATTGCTCATATTGCTAAGATTTTAGCTTTATAGGGATGCGAGGTATAATCAACGCATCAAATTTGTAATAGTGATGGGAGTGTATAATGTTACTTGTCGTGATAATTGCTGTTATAAGAGGTAAACGGAAGCGTGGAATATGCCGGCAACTGAAGGGTCTAGATTTGGTCGATAGGCAAGGGAGAAGGAGGGGGAGATGATGAAGTGATGTATCTGTTTTCAGCAGGCTAATGAACGTCGTGATTCTAGTTTGTGTTGCACTCTGCAGCCCTTGCTTATACCTCAGTCTTCACGTTGACGATCTCTCTTAGCTTGATGAGCATCTATGGTTACCGTCGTTAAGTCTTTTTTTTATTCCACGATCAGTATAAAATTCATCCGCAGTGGTTTCAGGTTTCCTTTTTGAACATCCGCATGGAATGCGAGAATTACATGGATACGAAGACGATGATGTTGCTGATGAAATGAAAGAGGCTTATCGAAGGATTCGCGGTGTTTATGTTCGTTGCAAATTTCACTTTATAAACTATTTTGTTCAACTCTTATTTATGGAAATATTTTTATTTGAAATTTGGTAAATCTCTTAAAAGACTCTTTCGGAGACGTTTAAGAAATAAACTATTAGTCGCACTTTTATTCACCTTTGTGGTTTTACGTCTTCTAAGCACATTGTAAGTATAATTTACCATGCAGACGGATATTTCTGTGGTGGTTGTATATGAATTCCAGAAGTATAATTTCACCCCACATAATATCATCACGTTTATTCGTCAATATCTGAACGAATTTTCATATACATTTAAATTTTCATACACTTTACGATTCGATGGGAAGTATTTAGGTGGATCGAATTGCGGTTTCGCACTCGGACTAGGTCAAGGGGGCAGTACGTGCTTTTGTACTTAATCAATCGCCTCCGACTGCTAGGATCAGTAGTCAGCTTGACCCATCGAATTCATTTATTATGCATTTTGCAATAATCGACCGTGTTTTCTAATCGAGTGGGCTGAAAGTTTAAAGTAGGATTGCATTGCTGCAGGTATTTTATTGTTCAACGACGATTGATGAAGTGAATTTTGTCTCATAAGCATAAATAGGAAAGCGTACATTGTGCCAGTACTTCTGGCACGTTCTCCAGCTTGTTAGCACCAAGATATATCTTGCTTGTGGAGGGTGATGAAGGAAATGAAATTTTTCTAGGTGAGGCCTCAAATGACCGATGCTTCAGCGCGACCGATTCGGACTCATTTCGTGGTGAATGCAGCTGGGCCATGGGCTGGGAAGATCGCTGAGATGGCTGGCATCGGTTAGCGTTTTCAGTTTGAGGGTTATTGAGACTTTTTAACGATATTTGTTATTGGTTTGCCCCTACTATGAATTTATGGGCCACTCAGAAAACTTCATTGGACCCTTTTCCAGCCTCTATGTATCCGTTTTTTATGTTTCTTAAAAACATGGCAGTTACAGGTTTGAACGAAAGGCTGAGCAAACTTCACTTAGTAATTCTAGAGATGCGAAGATGTTACACCCTCCCATATCGGCGGCTTTCCCCAGTCTATGTCTGAAATTTAATTTCTATAGCGCTGTCATTTTAGGCAAAGGGAAAGGTCTCCTGTCAGTGAAGTTGCCAGTCGAGCCACGTAAGCGAACGGTGTTTGTCGTCCACGCACCAGAGGTGCCTCCAGTCGATATGCCGGCTTTGGTTGATCCAACTGGTGTTTATTGTTTGCAGGAAGAAGCAGGCAATACTTTTATTTGTGGCAAGTTACCAACCAAGGTTTGTTCTTTCTAATGCCTCTTGGAGCACTGAGATTTATGAATTTCTGTTCTCTTCTTGTTGTAAGGGTGAAATAAATTGAAGGGTGAGTATATCACTGAAATCAGTTGATTCAGTCGGTCCGATGTTCTCTCAGATTTTTTCATTAGACAGTGACATTCTGTGGGAAAGAATGAAAATCTTCTTGTATTTCAGTTTGCCCACCCTCCGAGCTTAATTACAGCATTTGATGGCTTTATACTTTCGTCACATTCCTTTTAATTTGACTTTTCTTTGAGCGAAGAGGAGGGCAGTCGATAGGAAGATTAGTGGTTACATCAGGTGGAGAATGTGAATTTTTGCTTGATTCGAGGGTAAAAAGATTTATCGGGATGATGGTGAGGTGTGGCGTTAACCAACAACTAGGTGGCTGATCTATCACATACGGACAGTTTGTATCTTATGGAAAGGGACGGGCAGGTAAAGGTATCTGGGCAGCTATTTGTATAGGTAAGCTTCCCCAAACAGCTGCTTCCATCGATTTTGAGTATACTAAGTTTAGATTGATATTTTAAAATAACGAGGATTCTGTTATCTTGTGCTTTAAATGAGCGTTTATAGGAGGAGGATGAAAAGATCGATCATAGTAATCTTGAAGTTGACTATGACTTCTTTTACGATAGAATATGGCCAATATTAGCGAAGCGAGTCCCCTCTTTCAAAAACATAAAGGTTTGCTCCATTTGTTTGAAAGATTTTGCACCTCATTTATTAATTGCTTCACATTTCAGTAGCTTAAAGACGCGAATTTTAAGTTGTCCCATCTATTGTATTATATACGCCTATGAATTACTTCATCCGCTTTAATATGCTTGGCGTCTTAAGGAACCTCTTAATTTTGTTGTGCAGATCGATGGGGTGACTTCCCTTAAAGCTTTATAAGGTTGTCCATTTTATCCAAGAAGGGTCTATAGATCAAATATTTTCTTATTGCGCAGAGGTTAAGTTATTGCTGCGGATACATTCAAACTTATCAGTATGTAGGTATCTTGGCAACAGGAGCAGAAGGAAGTGATTTATGGCGAAAGCGTGATCTCCGACTGGATATTTCTGGGGATTTTGTGATGGCGAAGGCTGAAATAGTCGAAATTTTAGTCAGCAAAAGAGGCATGGTAAAATTGTATGTTATTTGCGATGTGATATTATTTATTTGAAGAGAGGTGAGTATTGCAGATAAAGAATGCGTGGGCCGGTTACGAGGATGTAAATATATTTGATAACTCGCCGATTATCGGTGAACATCTCCTCTATACGAATATGCATATAATGTGCGGATTTGGTAATCGTGGCGTACAACACGCATTGGCCGCAGGGAGGGGATTTGCCGAGAGAATATTCGATGGCGCATATACATCCATTAATATGCGCAAATTCGATATGAGAAGATTACTTAAGATGGAAAAACTTGAGGAAACCTACGCCTGAAGGTGTAATTGACTTTCTTTAGTTCCTTCTTGTTGAATCATTTATCGATCTGTTCTCTTAATTAATGAATGCTCAACGTGTTGAAGTAGTCAGATATTCAGTTGCATAGACTCGATGATATTCATTATTTATTGCTTTGGAATTGTTGTTAGCTCTTTTCATAAATGCCATCCTGGATTGTTTGTTAGCCGTTCACGATGTTAGGATTTGTGCTTGAGACATGATTTATGGCTAGAATGAATGCGCCTATCTGTGTCATATATATATTATTTCATATAGATTTTATCGGGAAGAGGTGCTCGGATCAAATGGGAACACGATTTACTTTATTTTAGTACTGAGGAATTTCCACAGTTGTTGCATAAATCGGTTGCTCTAATCACATAATTGGCTTGTTTCTGACGAATAAACCTAATCGATGAAAATAGCGCTCATCGTTTCACTCATTATAATTTTGATTATCAATTCGATCGATCTGTATTTGGCCATAAAGAATACGCCATCATGTTGGCAAACTTTGTTTCTTTATTGAAGTTGATAGCATAAAATATATAATATATTCGCAAATAGTGCTGTCGTATGAGTGACGTTTTAGTGTGTTGCCTTATTTCATCTAATATCTATGTTTCTTGAGAGGAGAGTTGTTTATTCATTACCGCATAGGTGGCATATGGTTGCTTAGCTTATTTCATTCATGCTTCATTATCATCAGTTATGGAAATATTACTGTTACTTTTTTGTCGTCCTCTTACGTGCGATATTTGCAAGATCAATAGTCGATTTCCTCAGTTTCGTTCCCGTTCTTCGATAGAATAACTTATTTATATTTGCTAGGGAATGGGGATAGGAGAAATGAGGTCCCTCGATGTTCCTCAAATGACGATGAAAGGTATTCAATGAGCTTAACAACGATATCAGTTTATGCTGTTCAATTGTGATCGCATAAAATGCCGTCGAATTGAGTGCACACTTATTTTCGTCGGACTAAGTGATTTACTTGATCGAATAAATATTATCGTTATATTGTTTTTAATTGTTTAATGATATTTGTTGTTGTCTCGGCATTTCGCTTATTTTATTGCATTTTAGACGGGAATAACTCATATTTCCGATGGTTATTATATCGACTCATTTTTTGGTGGGAAATGAGATGAGCTCGTTGTAAAGACTGACAGAAAGTGAGGGATTACTATAGGTGCAAGTGATGGAATTAGAAGGGAGGCTGTCTTGAAGGTATTTCAGCTGTCCTATCAGAAAAGAGATGAGAACGTAGTATCGTTGAAGATTTATGTGTCGTCTTCGTGGAAATTCTGGAGAAGGATATCGAAAAACTTCAATGGATTAATGCAAATTACAAAACCCTCAGCATCCGAAATTTGTTTCTAATTTTTTTCATGTTTTTGTACAGAGTGAGGGAGTGTTTGTTATTTATGGTCTTAATGAACTTAGTGTAGTTTCGTGTAATACACATTGCTCTCTGATTTATGACACGATGGGGTCGAGATCCGATAGTTCCTTTCCGAAACCGACCTTTTTCGCCAGTAGGAGTGGATGGAAAGCAGAAGTTGAGATATTCTTAGGTTATTGTAGTGCGAATTAGCGCTATAATGTTCGTATAGATTGCTGTCAACTCTGGTGCAATATTCGAAAGCCCCATTATACCCGACGTTGTGTCTTTTGCGAAAGCATATGTGGTGAGAGCGTTCACGTTAGAGCGAGCTGCCCCTGAAGTTCGTTTATCCATGTAGGAAATTGTGGAATTTTCATATATATTGCGGGCAAATGGGTTTTCATTTTATGTTGGCCTTATTGCAAAGCAGCGGTCTTTTATGATCGTGTTATTGTGGAAAGCTTGTTTTTAGCATCTCACAGTCGGCCGGTGAACGAAGCATCAAAAGTGCCGTGTCGTGTCACCTGGAGGGACTCATTTCTCCGCTTTCATCGAAAAATTGAATATCAGGGGATATTTAATTACTATATTGTACCTTTAATTATTTACTATGTCCATACAACATGAAGTTCGATTTTGTTATGAAAGCGACTTGAAGTCTGCTAAGAAAGAAGTTAGAGCGCAGTTTAGAGCAAATAAACTGCTCTCTAATTTCTAAGGCAGTGCTAGCCATAGACGAGCTTGTCTCAGTGTATCAGTCTGTCTGTTCGGTTGTTTCGATCCAGGAATCACCAATGACTGGGTGGACATAAAATAAACCGTATATTTTACATTAGTCGTTTAGCTTCTCCAGTGCTTTGACAGTATTCCTCTATGAATGGTTCACGGTCTGCTGCAGGTTCCAGTGTGCGGTTGATTCAGTGATTGTTGCTGCATTCGTTCCTTGTTGTAAAGCTCGTGTTTTGAGGTCGAGAACAGGATTCTTTGTTCAGGAGCACTCAATGTCTTCATCAGATGAACCAGAGAGGAAAAAGAGCCGTGCCGGAGAAGGCGATGCTGAAGATGAAGTGGAGCAGCAGCCTGAACTGCCGAAGGGATGGGAGAAGAGGATGAGTCGTACTAACAGTGAGTGCTTAAAATTTATGGTCGAAGAGAGATACTGGCCCAAGTAGTATAGTGGTTAGTACTCCACGTTGTGGCCGTGGCGACACAGGTTCGATTCCTGTCTTGGGCAGCAGGACTTCCTGACAGCCGGGCGAGTGGAGGGTTGGCAGGATCGTGGAAGTTTTATGGCTTGGTTGATAACATGTCCTAAGTCAAGTAGCTGAAGTGGGATTGTCTAATAATGTTCCTCATTGATGTGTCTCCCATCTCCCTCATTTAATGGTGCATTCCCGTGTCTGCTTTTTGCAATGATTTTTTTTTCAGATCAGTATTATTATTTCAATGTCTATACAGGCCGTAGCCAATGGGAGCGACCAACTAAACCTGCAGATCCAGCGCAAGCGGAGTTGACGGCGGTAAATCCACATTTTTATTTGTTTGTTTTTTTTTTTTTGCTTTTATAGTCCTCTTTTCCGTGCGTTCAACAAAACATCACCATATCATGATGCATTGGCTCTATGGGGTCTTTCTTTCCTGCCATTTTAATAGACCAGTAGTGCTTCAATTGCATTTCTTCTTTCAACTGTTCCACTTTTGGAGAGGAAGCATAAAATGAAAATGGGAAGGAAATAATGTTCTTTAAGAAGGCAAAACCTTTATTGTTCGATTGTTTGGCCGCCAGTGTCTAGTAATCGAATGTCAAAGACATGGTCGAATATCGAAGGACGAAAATTCAAGCAAAGGTGTTGAACTGCTGAATGTGTATTCCAAAGTTCAGTCCTCACCATTTTGGTTTAGCAGTAGCCACATATAGCAGAAATATCATCAGTTCGCTGCAGCATTTTCCGATCGAAACTCAGAGGTCCTTATATTCGACCGTTGCACAATACTTATTTCGTTAGAGGTCGGTCGGAGCGATATTTCATTTGTTGACGTCGTATTTTGAGGATTTTGGAAGTAGCTGAAGTCTATCAGAGCTTCTTCGTCCGTTGAACGAAAGTTCGCTAACCGTTTGCTGACTACAATACGGCCTATCTGTTGGGTCTTTTTGTATGCTCAATACGATGCTCTTATCTATAGGCAGTAGCTGCCTGCTTGCTAAAGGATTCCTAAGGAAAATGGAGGATTGAACGTTTTAGGTGCAGTGCGCACATCTGCTCGTGAAGCATGCTGGTTCTCGTCGACCTTCGTCTTGGCGTTCCGATGTTATCACTCGCACTAAGGAGGAGGCCCGCAGTATCCTCAGTGGTTGGTGTTGTTGAGGCTTCTCTAAAATTGCTTTTGATGAGCAGAGGGTGATACCTTCGAATGATGGTATTTAGGAAGTTCGATTCAGTCCCGAATATGCTGCAGGGAAGTTTACCTTATGACCACTTTTCTTTAAAAGAAACCTCTGATGTTGGTAGCGGAGAGTTACTGTTATTTCTGCTAACTCTTTCTCAGGTCTTAAAACTTTTGATACTGGCTGCTCTCACTATTGCAACACTATATGGCCGCCTGATTTCTTCAGATTTGCCGTTGCAAAATTTCACGGTTATGTGTCTTTTAGCTTTTTGTTTAGCTTTATTTCTGGGTAACTATGACTTTGCGTAATGTTTTTCTACCTCTCCAGTGTAGTCAAAAAACGTCATTCGTTGGCATTCGCTAAGTTTGCACTTAAAGACGGCAACATAAGGTAACCGAGTGGGAACAGCATTACCTATCACTCTCATTTGTACTGTGAGTCACTATCATCGGCATCACACGATCAAATGAATAATTAATACGTCAAAGTAAGTCTTAATAACGACAAAAGTTCGTGATAAATTCCTGCTTGACGATTTAATGGTACAAGTCTATTTTCTTTAATGTAATCTTTTTGTTTTCTTCAATGTTCTCTTCTTTGGAACAGAAATCTCGTGATGCGGGATTCCGTATCTGTAGTCAGAAAACTGTTTCATTCGAATCGCTAATCTTTGCTTCATAGGTTATAAGAAGCAACTGGAGGAGGCAGCGAATATGAAGGCTAAATTCAAAGAGTTGGCCAAGGAATTTAGTGACTGTTCATCTGCAAAGCGTGGTGGTGACTTGGGCATGTTCAAACGCCGACAGATGCAAAAACCATTTGAAGATGCAGCGTTTGCGCTTAAGGTTAGTTGGTGATCCTTTAATGCCTCACGGCTGCTCTCAGACTTTAAGTTTGTTTTAACATTGGGAGGCTAACATAGCAGATATCGCACGTTTGATTTGATGGAGGGGAACGGACTGCCAGTGAGTTGATATGACAGCCTTCCCATTGGTTGGTTTGGCCAACTTGAGATAGCCACGACCAAATTTGGAAGCAGTCGTACGTTAGGAGCTGATTTTGAAATTGCTATTCTCTTGAGGGTCGTAGACTTGAGCTAGACTTTGGAGATGCTTTAGCAGATCCATCGAATGGTCTTTTTTGTTCCTTCTTTCAAATTTTACGAGACTTGATGTTTTCCAGTCGTCACCACTGACGGAGCAGTGGCATTGCGAACCATTGCATTTATTCATTCGTATATTGTGCACTCAGATGAGTGGTACATTGCAGGTGGGTGAGCTGAGCGACATTGTGGAAACAGATTCAGGTCTACATCTGATCTATCGAATTGCATGAGTTGATCTCATCCAGATTTAACCACTATGTGCGCTTTTTCTTAAATTCCTGCTTGAACTTCCACTTATCGAATCTTCGATTGATTGTGTTGTTTGGAGAAAGGTTTGAAGACCAATTCAGTTGTTGGTGATTTATTTCTTTCGTACGATTTCGATGATAACTTCCATTAAGGAATTAATCACATTATATGTTTTTGGTGAGAAGAATTAAGATGAAAAGGATAAGATTTTTTCGTCTTTAATTATAGGTGTACATAACTCTTAAAGATAGCGACAAAGATAGAAAATGGGATTTGTTGGAAATGTTTCATATAGTTACAGAATGAAAAATTACTTAGAAAATGATTATCATCTTTCAGATCACTAGCGAAATTGCACACGTTAGAAGCTCATTTCGGCTACAGAAAACTCTAACAGATGCGTTGTTGGGAAAGTAAGAAAAATGAAGGGTATAGTCGTTTGCACAACAAAGTTATTCGTTTGTTAAAAAGTATTGTAAAATTAGCCGTTGGCATATGTATCGCCATTAGTGCTGTGTAACTCATTCGTAAAGTTCTGCTTTCATTAATGTTTATTTCCAGATTTTTGGCGTTATGTTTATCTTCTTTTAAAGTAAGGTTGAACGACATTTTTAAGGAGTAGGTAATGCTTGGATTTTATGAGTTGCTGATTTCGTTGCAGTTTTCGCAAGAATGTTGTTGCAATGGAGAGATAAATAAAGATTGGTTGATGGGAACTAGTTTATTTGGAAAATGAAAATCATAGAAAAGGGACGGAAAATTTGTAGGATCCGCTGAATTTTGGTTGTGTTTTTTGTTGTTTTCTGCTAAGAAATGAGGGTGTTATTTGATGCGTTAATAAATCATTGTTTTCAGTGAGTTGGAGTCCTCTAGTTACACAGTACACAATTATACCCAACAAAGTTTCGCTAATGAAACAATAATTAACATTCACATATATTAGACAGGAAAAACCAAAACAGTATTACAGCAATGAGGGACGATGATGTACATTGCCACGTGATGCGTATAAATTGCTGGACGCTCTGGTTTTAATGGAAATTTAAAAAGTTATGATAATGGAACAGCGCATTCGGAGAACAACAGACAAAGCATTCAGCATTATTAATTTTGTTCGTTACCGTGCCATTTTAAACAAGATAAGCACAACACTGCTGACAGCCATGCGCACCAACCTGCGCTCTATGATAAGATTCTCTCTCTTGGGCGAAATGTCATTGCCGTGACATTTTCGTCCACCTTAGGTTAATTTTATGTCACTGCAAATTTGCTCCTGCAGAAAATTTGATGACTTCATCGTACCAACACTTATGCACATACCTGCCTCCACATCTGGCTACCCGTGGGGCTAATCTTTCTATGAGGAATTTTCTCCGAAGGTGGGATCAGTTCATGCATAAATGCCTTTTTGATGTATTCTATTATTACTAGTTGGCTGTGCATATAAACGATTTGGTGCACTGCAAAAACACATCGCGTCAGCACATTTCCCTATTTGCTTTAATTCTTCATGCTTTTAGCGTGAATCATAATTGAATGCCACACGTTTGATGCAATTTGAGCTCAAATATGCGTTTCCTCGCTTCAATTTCAGGTCGTTTGGCGCAATATTCCGCTTTGCTGTCATATTTTTTGATAGTTGCAATAGGTGAATGAAAACGTCGACACTAGAAAAGATATCATCGAAACCTTGGTAGAGGAATGGGAATGAAACAACAACAACAATTCGTATCGAAACAGTCACCGATTAACCAACCACAGCACAGCGCCAACAACGGCATCAAACAGCAACTGTATTCATCAGCGAGTGATCTTCGCGTTTCCCTGAAAGAGGAATACCTAATTTCACCTTTAACTGCACAAATATATAACGACTCTTGAATAATAGAATTAAAAATTTACACTTTTACTTCCGTTCAAATGTTTAATGAAATTATACACCAGTGATCCAATTTAGCCATTAACAGTATGGGAACAATTGAGGTCTTCTTCGAACGAATACCTTAACAACTGAAACTGCTGGCCTCTCGAGCAAAAATTTGACAGCAGCGCTCTCCTCTAGTTTCCCAATTGTGGATGCGGCCGTTACAAAAAATATTGAGACGGCACGTCCTCGAATAACATCCCCCCTCCCCTCCTTCAGATTGCAGTCGGCCCACAAGAGGCTTACAAACAACCTTCACTGCGATACTGCAATGAAAACAACGATGTAACTGATGGGAAAGTAAAGAAAGCCAATTTTTTTCACAGGCGAATGCTAACACTATAACCAAATGAGGCCACGTTCCACCGTCGACTATATTAACTAACGCTTCCTTCTCAAAAATTCTGCTTCCAGCAATCTATCATTGTTCGTTATACTAGGATGTATTAATTAGCAGTGTTAGCACATCCTTGAGCAATGAGTTCCCTAACATCGGCATCACAGGATCACAGTACTTACTGAGGTGGCGGTGCCGGTTGTTGGTAGTAGCCAGGTGGAGGGGCATATGGGTAACCACCTTGCTGGGGATATCCATAGCCACCCTGCGGATAATAAGCGCTCTGCGGTGGAAGTTGCCCTTGTGGATATGGAGCAGGTTGTTGTTGCACTGTATATTGACCCTACAAGTGGATTAGTGCTCATAACTATAAAGCATGGTAGCATGATCTAAAAAATTTTCTGTAATTTAGATTACTGGTACACATCGAACTTATTCGTTAGAAATATTACAAGTTCATTAGTTAATAATTGTGATTTATTAACAGATCCTTTGTGAACGATAAATGAAAGTCGAAAGTACAGCAATCGTAAGTTCCTCTTCGTGGAGATCAACTTCAAACAAACGATGAATGAATGGATGAGTAATTTCAATCCTCACTATAAATGTTGTGGTCTTCCTCGTATGGCTTTAAAGATCGAGAGCAGCATATTGGCAATCAAAAGTTCAGGTGGTTAGAGCACGTAGCTGCAACGACAAATTTACGTATCCCAAATGTAGCTTCTCTAAATGCCATGGCTTTTTATGTTTTTTAACTTAAAAATGATTAAAAAATGGAAGAAACGCTGTAAAAATTGATGTGTTAGTTAGCTGAACGCACAAAAACTTGAGAAAAAGAATAAAATGACTACTCGCAGTATGCATAGTCGTCTTACGAGAAGTTAGAATATCGAGAAAGTATATTTGTTTATTTTCAGTGAATAGAGAGGTATGCTAGATGTGATGACACGGTGTCCACTCAAATGACCAAACCGTTTTACGAATTACAAATAATTAATAAAATGGACGGGCTAATATTTTCGCATATTTTATTTATAAATTCTGTGTACCACATTCCATAGTCTAAAATGCAACGGCTTCCGACTTGAAATCGACAGACCTACAGTCAAAATGTTAATAGAAGACGTTTTGCATACGAAAACGCGCATAGAAACCTTTAAAGGGCATTTCACTAATAACGCAAATCATTTCAGGAACTTTAAGAAAGTATCATCACCAAACGCGATAACATTTATTTATTGAAGAGGATTGATTGCCTGAGAGTTTGGTAGCTGAGGGTTATGCGTCTGTGGATAATAGGACATAAATAGAGCGCCTTGAGAAAGCGGGTATCGATCGCGTATGACGCCAATGCTCAATTACGTTCACCGTTCGCATAGAATCATGCATACGTGATAAACGCACACTGTACCACCCGCCCCTCTCCAGCGATGAACAAACACCGCACACGTAAAACAAGCTTCCGCCAAACTCGATTCGTCCACGGGTGCACAGTTCTGCGGTAAACATTTTCGGGTGTGTTTCCTTTGATCCATTCCAGCATGATGGATGAGCAATACATCGAAGATCAACTGCATTTATGTCGAGTAGAGACGTGATGATCACGTTAGCACCCTAGCAACTCATACTGCTATTTTTCACCGCTCAGTCATTCGCCCCTGGAATAGATTTAGCGAGGTGGTAAAAATGCGACCGCTGAGGACTCCCTGCAATAATAAAGTTTCGTCAGTAGCCGAAAATTCTACTCTTCTTCCTGGTTATCTTTAAAGTTTGCTGTCCTCGGCATTACTGCCCAGATTGTTGTCAGAGTCGGGCCTCGCGCAACAACAAACCATCGTATATATGGCAATAAACGAAAAGTAATAGATGTAAATGCATGAGAGATGCGTAGATATGGGGACTTTTCGGATAACAGAATGAGGGCATAAAACTATTACTAAATCTCAATGTTATGCTCAGTAACAAAATCTGAAAAAAAAAGTTTTTTAGGCATTTTTTGGTAAAATCAGCATCATACATGTCTACGTGCACTGTTGACTGGACCATTGAATTTGCCTGTAATCAGCGTTTCTGTTGGCAGAACTCGAACCTAAAGCAGCAGTCTAGCTTCATAATTTTCTGTGAATGGAACTTCTTCGAACGTATGTGAGCAGTTCGATATTATTATGTGAAGAATTGTGAGCAGCGGTAACTTCTTTAATATACGGCATATAAGCCATAAGGCCACTGGTGCAAGTGGGGTTAACCCGGTGTAAGCGAAAAAGACAAGTGGGCAGGAAAGTTTTAGTGTACTTCAGCGTATTCAGGCTCAACAAACGAGTGCAAGAGTCACGGATATTCTCCTTGAGGAACTATCGCAGAACATATCAAATGTGATGTTCATGTTGAGTGGGCGATAACATGTGCAACGCTGAATGCAGAACGCAGCAAGCAAGCTAGGTGTCCTCTGTTTTGATTATTTTTAAATTTCAAACACTCCTACTATAGCCTCTTATTGTGTTGTTTCTCCTGAATCCCATATTAAGGTTATAGAGTGGATTCCAGCAGATAGCCAAGGATGTGCACTCCGCATTAGAAACGCATATTCACATACTTTCCAAATTTTGGTTCTAGATTTCATCAGAATATTACTTTATGATGCTAAGTGAAGAGAAACATAGTCTCCTGATATACGATGTGACTATTCTTATTTCATTCACTGGGCGAGCAAAACAAAGGAACGAGAATTTGCAAACTCAATGGAACTTGTCGGCGTTCAGATCGTAGATATCGAGTCACAAACGTTCTTTTCAGTTTAGCGCTCGCTGTTTTCAACTTCCATTTTAACCATTCGATAGTTCCTGACGTTCATACGTATAGCAACGCTCACACGACATTTGCGCTCAATAAAGCGTTCGAATAATTGCAATGAATGGCCACATTTTCCCAGCAGTGCGAAAATAAAGCTCACATGCAAATGGGTTCATCATGTCTTCATTTAATTCGATGCAAACGTTATTGCATTGGTTGGCGGCTGCAATATTCGAATGGTAAATTAACTTTAGCGGCTATCGGTGATAATCTTTCTGAAATTTCTCCAAAAAATACTTTTATTTGACCTTCCCTCGTTGCAGCTTGGTGATTATTGAAGCGAATCGAATTTTTAATAATATCGAAGTATGAATTTTGTCATAATACTTTTATTTCAGATTTTTTCAATGAACACCTCAAATGTGGCTGATTTCTGTGATCAGATTAAATTAGCATCGTGTTGTCGTTTCACTAGAAATGTCCACTGGGGTTCGTATTCGCTTTTTATGTAGTTGAAAAGTGAAAGAATAAACGAAATCACGCGGATAACTTATGGCGAATTATCTGAAATGTCGAATGAGGAGACTTTAGAAGGGACCAGTGATCATCGAATAAGTAAGCCATGAACATTGATTTTTTTCTCAGTGTTTAGGCGTAAATCGTTGATGCTGGAACAATTTCTTCTTGAGCACACAGAAACATTTCCTTCTCTTAATTGTTTCATAAAGTTATTCATCTTGTTAATGAAATTACCAAATCCAATGTACATAAATGCTGATTTCTTTGAATATTGTATTCGTTTGACTAAATTTGCACAATTTCCTTGCAAAATATGTCTACCTCGAAATTATTCCCTCAATATTTGGCTGAATCATTCTTTCGGCCTTTCTTCCACACCAACATAAAATTCCATTAGAGAGCATTTACATGGAAGAATAGTATAGTATTGCACAAATAGTATGGGCTTAAATGGTTACGCAGTGGGATCCTTGTTGATATGTAAACAGAAAAATGAAGGCAGCTCTCATTCAGCACATTAAAGAGGTCCAGGATGATCACTGTTTTTCTTGCGGTAACGCGAGCACCATGAGGAACTATCCCTCAGTACGGTCAAGAAGTGGCTAATATTGTCGACTGTCGAATTATTTCATGTCGATTTCTCATCAGGACCATCCCTCAATGCACTCACCACTCACTGTATGGAAATTGGCCAATATTGTATTATTATCATTATCCACCTTCTTTTATTCCCTACATATCATTCATGAGAGTTCACAACGACCTTTTCAAAAACTATACTGTTAATTTATCATGCCTTCTAGTGATGTTGTGCTTTTTCACAAAGCGCCAATCTTATTATCAGATATTGACAAAGTCGAGGAATTCCAGTGCTATTCACCGGAACTTGGAACTTACGCTCGTCTGCGTAGCTATTATTCCTGAAATGTCGGTATAGCTCCAAATTTTAAGAAAGATGAAGAAGTACGTAGGAGAGATTATCTCAACAAGTGCCCTTACAAACCTCTCCACCATACCAACCGATTTCAAAAATAGTCGAGCGTTATCGAATCGTGAATAATTTCACGACTATTTAGCGATTAGTGGAAGCGAACTGATTATATAGCGTATTTTCAAATTTTGAACCTCAAAAAGTATTCATAATTTCTTTATTATGCACTCATGCGATGGCGACCTTGTGATGCGAATTAGTGACCACCGGATTCAGGTAATGTAAGCTCACAAAAGAGCAATGTTTGGAACTATGAGAGGCTGCGGTTACAGCTGCACCGTTCCGGGATGTAATCAATTGAATCACGTGAGCGATAAATATGCCAATATTTTTCTGCCGATTCAGAAAGATTCGATAATAATGAGTTCAACGGAGAACCACATTAAATGACTGACGCGACATGTGCAGCATAAATTCCCTCAAGTCGGCCAAGTTTGCAAATACTCAAAAACGACAGGATCCTGACGAATGAGAAGTTTTCCAGCAAAATCGACGACACACGCAGGAATGTCCGCTCATAACCATTTTCAGTTCGACAAATTGCTGAAATTCGAATTTCCGCCGACTACGTCGAAACGCCGATTTTTCTGGATGGTCAATTATGAGATGATGCCCTTTAATTCCGATTATTCACTACGCTTTCCATGAACTTTCTGAGCTGCACTGAAATGTGATGCTTATTGTTTTTTCTTCAGCCACACGAATCATGGCGACTTATTATACCCTCCTTTCAACCGAACAGATGATGCAACATTCTCTATACGAATTGTTCTTCGCTCTTACATCACTACAGAACAGGTATACTGAGGTAAGCAGGTGTTGGCATTTTTGGAATTGCCACTATTTATCTTGGTTCTAATTCTCTCTTTATTTTGGAGAGATTAAACGTCTCACATGAAAGCTTTTAGTCATCGCTAGATTGAAAAACTAAGCTAAAATTAGCATCAAACAGTAGACTTACAAAAATTTCGCATACGTTGTGGTTTTTAATCACTGCTTTTCACATTTGATATTTTCCGTTGTGCGAATGCAGTCATGCAGAAAGAAAGAATATGCTCACCTCAACAGTTTATGGATTGTTGACACAGTTGACCAGAAAGCATGAAACTTCTGTAAGGCCTCCTGATAAATTAATAGTAGATGATACTCGTAATAGGACCCCAATAATTCTCCTATCAACAGGTAAACAGATATATAATGACTGGAGAAGCATCGTAATATTGGACAATCTTGAAAATTCCAGTGAAATATTGAGAGGCGACATAAGCACAAGTGCAGGGAAGGGCCCAGTGTGTTTCCTTAGGGCCAAACAGCGGAAGAACAGCAACTATGAGAGCCATACTGCACGTCAATTAATAATAATCAATTAAAAGTTCCTGAGGTGAACAATCATTAAGGCTGATGAGGTGTTAGAACGACCTCCCTCCCATACTTAGCTCAAAGAAAATAGTGCTGGAGCATGAGACCACCGGCTTGAGTCATATTGAGATAATCTCGAAAATTGATAAATTCTTCTTGCGCAACTGTCCTTCCTGTCACATCAAATAAAAACACCCCTCCCGCAATCCCACGTTCCATCTCAGCAAACATTTTGCTACCGCACATCCTATCTTTTCGCAACTCCCATTGTTTTACTACGTAGCTTACAACTATTTTGGTATATTGTGTCACACATGCCATACGCGCTCCTGACGCGTATTTTCCTCACGCGCGCTTAATGGAATCAACTCTCGCAATTTATGAGGGTACTCTTCAGTTTCTTCATAATTCTCGTTCTGTTTAAAAATTCTGGCAAGAGCGCAAGGAAATCGCTTGCTGCAGTGATCTCCATAGAAAATAGTGACACCTCCAAGCTACCGACCTCGATGAGGCCCACCACTGCTGTCAACCATCAGCCAGTCGTACGCGGCCTTAAACCGTTGGGGGGAGTAGGCTTCAGTTGTTGAAAGAGCAAGTTTTTTTGCAGTTTGCCCAGTGGCGGCACTATATCCATGCATGCGTATTGCTACTTATGTACCGATATGCGAGTCTCGGCGAGATGAAGCATTCACAATTGGCTATCAAGCCTGATTCATTTTAAACAATTGCCGAAGGAGCTACGCACAGTAATATATTCAAGGTCATCTGCATACAGACGTGAGGGGAGCTTTTTAGAGTTCAGATTTCAGAATTCAGCGAGCCGTTTAATAGGAAAATTCCGAAAGTTTCCATCGAAAATTTGTTTTTACTTTATTCAATTTTATTTCCCTATAAGGGAGACACAAAAAGGCCACAGCTGTTTATACAGTTTCATATTGCCGTCTTTAATAAAATCCTCCTCTCTCTACCTTAATTCAATTTCTTCCACTAAAGCGATAAGAAACAGCAAACTCCTCCTTCCTCTTCCTCACTCATTTCCTTATTTCTCAGTCCTAATATTTCAACGGCAATTTATTAGCTTTTGTGAATAGGAAATAATATGGTAACCATCCATACTATATCCAGCATTCGGACTTTGTTTCAGGATGGGTTGGTAGCATTTACTGCATGTGACAGCCTGAAAATGAAGTCATACTTATTCGGAGTTTAGAAGGAATTCGAATGAAACTCAAATTTATCCAGAGGCCTCTACTTGCTATGCTTCCTTTGCCAAGCGTTCCGTTTTTATCCTTCGCATAACCGTTTCGGCTGCGCTAAAAAGTTTTCAATGTCTTGATATCTAGAAATTGTTTGCTGCATAATGCGCTTCTACATGAGAGCTGATCTCTGAATTACCGCTAGTCATTCAGCTATGATGGAAAGCGATAAGAGATGCTGTATTATATAGAAAGCAAACAGCTTTGCTTTTTTCTTCTTAAAAAAAGAAAAGGAGTAAGGTCCATTCTGCTCATCAGAAACAATTATTGGTTTTTTCCCTCTCCAATCAGCAATTGTGATCTTGCTGATTGTTTCCGCTACTGATAATTTGTAGTGAGGAGTTTATCAAAAGGAGGCATGCAACTGGAGCGAGCGCCTCTAACATTTGCAATTGAATATGAATCTACTCATAATATTGTTAGCGGTGAATAGTGTTACGAATGTTGAAGCTCGTATAACAGTTGTTGTCTCAGATTCGGCGCATAAACATTTGAGTGCGAAATTAGGAAAGGTGAACGATTCCTCGAAATTATCCTTGGAACGGTCAGTAAAGGTTATTTTCGAGAAATTTGCTTGAAGGTGTGAAAATGGAAAAGGAATGAAATGAAGAAAAAATTACTAATTTTTCCGACTCTTCTTCCTTTTTTTTCTTTATAAACGTTGCATATAAGAATGGAAAACTAGAAAAATTGTAAGTATTTTCTTCGCAGCGAATATTTTTTCCCCCATCTACATAAATGGCATCCCTCAGCTTGTGCAAATAATTGCGCAATTTCTTTTGTGCGTTTTTTGTCTTCGAGCGTTCACAAATTGAAGGAGTGAATTGCTGATCATATGAGCGAATGTTCGTTGAGGCAAAGTTCATTTAAGGGAAGCATTTATGGAGCTAAAAATGGGTGTATCTTTGCGCAGTAAATTCAAAAGATGAATAGACAAAAAGACTTTTGTTTCTCAATGCCAAAAGGAATTGGTTCAGTAGTAGCAAGGCTGACATCATGGATTCTTCGATGGAAGACGCAGTTCCCGGTAACTAATTCGCTATTCGCATCAGTAAATTCCACTCGATTACTACGCTAGCGACATGTGACAATACACTTTAAACTTTTGGAATTTACTCTTACAATTCTTTCCTATGTTTTGATAGGTCGTGGCTAAGTGGTTCGCTCATTTTTAGAAATGCAGCTTAATTATCCCATCGTCCACACTATGGTTGTGGAAGTTGTTACGAGGAAGTTACAAATTATTGCTCATGTTGGGCGATGGTCCGATTCGTTTCGATGTTGTTTTGAATGAGTGCTATGTGCTATGTGCTAAATATTTACATTAAGGACGAATACGTCAAAGCGACAGATATTAGAAAATGTCGCAATCGATGCGTGAATGATTTTTCGAAGTCTTTGTGACCTCCGTGCAACAAAATTTCTGCAAAACTGATGCGAAAAAGGCTTGAAGTGAATTATATGTTGCCGTCTATCTTTTCTATATATCCACATATCACTGTTATTGCCACGTTTATTCCCTCTTGTGTCTGCAGGCGATGAAATGATTTATCACTTCAATAAAAATCTTTACAATTATGTTTCACTGATGCGGCACCTTCGGGAACATGCAACACGATCGCACGGATGTAAATTGAATGTGTAAATGACTAATTCGTCGTATACCGTTGTGTTAATATGCTTCTCAGCATTAGCATCATTAATAAAGTGAATTAGCGCGGATGATGATAAAATATTCTTGTGTCTTCTCCACTCGAGAATGCAGTCTGAGAATATGTTGACGAATTACGAGCAATAAGACAATAGAAAAGCTCCTATTACGGAATTTCATGATTGCATCGTCGATATTGCTAGCTGTTAATAAGTGCTCATTGCCATAAAAAGCATTTTCTTATCACTACAGCTTATCAGTTCCCAGCTATAAGCCTGCCGGACTAATCTTCCTTTTTTACGCAATTAGTTTACTTTGTTTTATAGCTAACAACAGAACGGTAGGTTCGGTTATTAGAAGTTTATAGCTTTGTCCTCTCAAAGATTCTCTATGGTTCATTCCGCCAACGACCAATCTTCTGTTTTCCTCATTTATACTTGTGCCCTTCAGCCCATAATCATTAGAATAATCTCAATAATAGTTTCAATGCAACTGAAAATCCTCTGCAGCCAAACCGGCCAAAAAGGCATAAAGTGACCCATCCTCAGACTGCCAATAACCAAAAATTTGAGCTCATGAGTTTATACCTTGGAAAACTTTGGCGAATCAACTATTTCATGCACCCGTAAAAAATATTTTTTTGTATGTCAGCTGCAACAGCTGAATACAGCAAGCTAAACACGAAGTGCGCTTCCTCACCCTTTATTTCTTCACCTATCACTACATCATTTGTCCAGTTTTCATTCAGCGCTCCTATGCTAAATTTAATCGCTGGTAAGTATCCATTTAACTAATGAAAATGTTTGTTATTAAAAAAATGTGAATGTTAAACCATCCAAACCCAAATTTGTGTTCGTCATCGTAATCTGTTTCCTCAAATATTCCTCTCAAACTTTACCAAAACTTCTGCGATATTTTTAGCGATAATGAATTTCAAGTCCTTATTTCTCAGCTCCCAAAAACGCTATGAAAATCCAATTTCCCAGATATGAACTCTCAGACATGCGGCTACCAAACTGCGATCATAAAATCAAATACACTAATTCCTTGCTATTAGGTTCTAATCATCATTAGTATATTAGGATCAATGTCTCGCATTTTGTTCGTAATCACTTATGTGTGCATTTTTCTATCTATTTCTTTATTTTATGCGTCTATCGAATATGAATTAATATTAAAGACGTCATAGTTGCTCAGCCTATTTTTCACCTCCTCATTTAAATGAAATGGAATGTTTTCAGTGAACCTGGGAATGAGAGTCTTCTTTTGGTTGAATTTGATAGCTGGTGCGATATGCGTCGCTGGCATCATCGCTGGTCTCATTGTGCAATTCAAAAACAAAAATAAATGTACGCTGTGTGTATACTCACCATAATCGTTATTTTCCTACTGAACTTCTATGAGAGCATTTTGTTGAGTGCAGTCACTCTATATGATAGATCACTGTCAAGCACTAATCGAATAAAAAGTAAAATGTGTACCACTTACTTTACGCAACTCTTTGTCTTTGATGGATAACGCTGATAATTTCGAAAATGTAAGGAGCAATAAAGTAGAGAGCTAACATATTTTCGAGATTACGATGAAATTTTAGCTGATATATGCAAGTTTTTGCGAAAATATGGCCAGAAGGCATGTTTACCATGGCCATAAATATACGCTTGCTACGGGCAGTGATTAATTTGTAGACTTAGTCGATCAGTCATCATCGTATCACGTCGAAAAATTCCCTGTAAATTTTTTTACAGCAATTCGCTGAAATGTCTGAAAAAGAAAACGAATATTTTTTCATCTATCACGAAAGCAGCCAATCAAATGCAAAATAACAATTTCTAACTGTGCCCTACTTCACAGCATCGGTTATATCTCAAAAGAGTGCATCAAATAGCAAAATGCAAAAAAAAGAAAGCCTAAACTTGATCTTCGAAGACGAAAAGGACTTTTAGGGGAAGCTGAGAAATATGGTTTTCACCGAAACTTCAAAATGTTCCGCTGATTAGAATTTTCTAAAGCAATTGTATATTTGTCTTATGTTGGAAAATGAGACTTATTAAGATAACGAATTTCAATAAATAAAATATTTTTGCCATATTTCGCATAAGAAATATTTTATGAGTAATGTTTTCAGTATCGCTTATCATTTCAAAAATAAAATTTCAATATTTCAGCCTACAATATCTTTCTGCTCAGATATAAAGTTTGGCTATATTACATTTCAGCCAATAAAAGCGATAATATGGAAAATTTTTGAGGAGCGTTTAAGAAACCGGAGCCATCCATCTACATCAACATCAACTTTCACGCCTGCATTCTTTGCAATATACTCTCTTGGAATAGAGGATTTTTCATCCTATTTAAGATTTCAGAGGATCTGGTTAAATTCCAAGATTCTCTTGGAATCGATATGACGCTTCCGTAACACTTACTATGTTCTAGAAAAAAGTCGTAGAAGAATGAGCTGCGGGAGTCTTCATTTTTTTGGTCTTCAAGCAGCTATCATGAAATAATAATCTCTAGTGATAAGCTCTATCTAAATTATCTTGCAAATTACAGAGAGATGCATCTTTTGCAGCGAATGACACCAATGCAGTTACTTTCTACTTCACAACACAATTTGCTACAACATCGTATGATGAGGTCATTGCTGATTATTCAGCAGTTGCAAATCGAATACAAGCTCAAGTAAGTTTAGAAAACTTTTATAGAACAATTTATTTCCCTTAACGACGAACAACAAATACTCTTAATGAGGTACTAACAAAGAAATGATTCCGATTCCATTCCGCTTATGTGAGAAGGGAAGAGAAGAATACTGCACTGCTACAGATCTCCAAATACTTGATGAGACATCATTTTTTCGATCTTAAGATTTCCGAATAGCATAAAATTCAGTGCAAAATTCAGTGTGTTTTCTGCTTCTCTTCTTGAGAAAAATCTTGCACCATGTTTGTGCGATCAGTTTTCGCTCCTTTATCCTCCTTCAGCAAACTCAATTGCTACATTTAAGATTGCTCGTTGCTTGGTGCACTTACCTCCACCAATCAAAGGATCGAGGGTTGAAAGTCCTAAAAAATGAAAATACATTTTACAGAAATAGTTATTGCTATCTCGAATGGTGCCGCTCCAACATTCAGCTGAGAAAAAGACGTTTGTAAGAAATTAATGGTCGTTTACGTGAATCGTTGCACTTATTTTTTGAAAGGCGCCTCCTAAATTGTTTGGTTTTGAGTCAAAGATCGTTTCTTACCTTGATGCTGTGTTTATAATTTGATAATGTGACGTATAATGATCTCAAACGAAGTTTCTAATTGAGCAAAAGCTTAAATGAGCATGAAAAGGACGTGCAAAACCCTATATATGCTTGAAAATTAATGGCCTTCAATGGAATTGAAGTTCGTTGTCCTTGACATCCCAGCTGATAAAACTGTAAAATGTTTCACCGATGAGAATGTTCTGCTCGCACTAATATCGGCATTGATGGGATCGTAGTGAAGTTGTGGCTTATTTTTATGCCTCCAAAGAACAGACGAGTAGACAACTGCTTCCCTGTTTCTTTTGCCTTTTTCAGAGGTCCTATCTCAGCAATCGGTTCCACAAAATGGAAGACCTGGCAACAGTTAGGAGGAAGACCTCATGCGCAACAGTGGGAAAATATTTCCATTCCCTTTCTTCCTAATGATAACGAATGGTCCACGAGTTCACCTACAACGTTAGAATCAATGAAAATAGGATATTCTCTTGACCATCCGTAAAAAACTTACTCGCAAGTCTAAAATGATTATCACGTATTCGCCTCATATGAGATGGATATAGTATTTGGCCATATAAGAATTTAATAGCGCATCAATAAACCATATAATTGCCTCCATTTCACAATACCGTCAAGAAGACAGCTAATGGTGTTTTTTTTCTAACAATTGTTTCTTTTAAGTTATCATGCTTCGATCCCTTCATTCACCTTTTTTATTTGCCGAGTGAATGTTTAGCTAACAAACCAACTGAATGAAGCAACGACGGGTAACCGCAACAGTGGTCAGGAACGAGGAATGTGTTGCCGTGGAGCAACAGTTACTGTGTAAGCCATCTTGAGCTAAAAAAACGCTGAAAAGGGGGGAGGTAAGAGAGAGGATAAATTGGTCGGACATTCAGAAAAAAAGTTTTGGCAAAAGCGCACAGAACAAGCTGGAAACTATCATAATATGGAAGTGTGGAAGAAATGTCAAAAGTTTATATGAAAGCAAGCCGTGCAAGGATTGTTAGTCTCGATTACTTTCTTTCGTTCCAACGTCTTGCAACGATCCTCCTATATCTTTGATCAAGAACTCTCTTTCAGCATTTCTGAACGCATCGGCGTAGGTGGAAGTGATCATATTGCTAGATAGATCCTCCAGCTTTCAACGGCGCGATTGCAGAAATGCTCCTTTCTAGCACTCAACCCATTTTTTAAAATGATTTCTGGCTCTATTGAATCACACCTGACAATTCTCGCTGGTCGTATGAGTTAAAAGAACTCAGAGAATCTGAAAACATGAAGCACGTTATTACAAGAGTTTCAACCAGGTCGTTAGAACTTTCTAGCTGAGCAAAGTTTTATTTAGCTGAAGTGGATGATATGAAATGAAGCATTTTTGTATAATTTCTTTTAACTCTTTATTTACGATGAAGTCGGAAGAATTGGACGAAGCGCCCAACAGGACTAAAATTTTGCATATTTTTGTTTGAATAAAAGCTGTTGTGAGGCTTTCGATTCTGTCGGCTTAATGGGAGATTCCCTCAGCTTATTCTCGACGAAAATGTCCACTTTGCTATTGTGAACGACATTTTCCCAAAATATCATTCATGATAGCACGACAATTAGCCACTGCAAGGGAAAACAGAAATTAATCACATCAATCACAGGTCAGGTCTACAGTATAATGCAAATATACCTCCCGCATGTTCACTAGTGTTTTGTGGAAGGGAAGCACATTCATAACCATCGGCATATAAATCTACTCCATGCAGAAATCCTATTCCGTATAGAACATCTGCAATTTATTTCAAATACGTGTTGCAATAACTTTCTTTAAAACTTATTTTAAATTTTTTCCTTATTCACATGCTTTCACTGAATTACAAATCAAGTTCATTCATAAGTAGGTTTCATTTTTCATTTCTCAACGATTCTAACAATAAATGCTTTCAGCGGTGGTTAATTTATTCGATTACTTCTAGGTTAGGGATAGGTGAGAATCCGGATGGAGGCGTGAATGTGGTGTGTGGGATTTCATATACCGCTAGCAGAGCTCCATCACTGATTGAACTTCATGCAAAAATCAACAGTATCCCCGGAGCAGCTGTAGTGAAGGCAATTGGTAAGCAATTCTGATGATGATTTAACGCATTTAAGGAAAAGCATAAACAATAAACAGTAATCGAAGCAAACGCTTCATGAACTATAGTGTTGTGAACCAGAATCAAAATAACATATGGAGGATAAATACAGTTAGCATAAACGGTGAGAAATCACCACAGTATAAACCAGCTGAGAAGTTACAAGAAAATATTTCTGCGATTTTCTCTCGAAAAGCTTTCGTTACAGCAGCTCACCTCTTCATGATTGACATCACTAGTGAGCACTGATATGGTTCAATCTCTATACGGCGTAGGCGTCGAGGCGTACAACCGGCTGCTGTAGCTACGCTACAAAATTCGGTCCTTTGAATGCATGGTCCATCAAGAAATGGAAGTCGATTGAATGGAATTGAAGTTTTTCATCGATTGTTGTTTAAGCTCAGAAAATTTCATCGATTTATAAGTTTAGCTGGACTTCGGGCACAAATGTCTAAGTAGTGATCAACTGCTTTGTCGATCTGTTCCGAGTAAGCACCTATTTGTTCGCTGACCCATTCTGAGCCCTTTTGAGCTATCACTGTTAGCCCCATTGAGACGGAAAAGTGCCGAGGACTGTGTTAATAAGCAAGCAGCAAATTATTATAGACTTTTTTGGTTTTCAGCAACATTTTTCTTCCCATAGTTGAATTTGTATAATCGTATCGCCTTCTCAGAGTAGCATTATCGACTATTGTTAGTGATGTGGTATTTTTCAGATAGTAGTGAATTGGACGGCGTCGCTCCATCCGAGCAAGTTTGCAGTCCATCGGAATGCAGTATGCTTTATTTCTAACCATTCAATAAGAAAGAGACGTTATGGGGAAATAAAAAGCTGTAAAGCAAGCAAAAACATCGCATCTCCTTGAGATATTATCGAAGAAATCTTTTATTGCCCTAAACAGTTGTGATCTATACGCCATTTTAATTTTTACTAATAGGGCAAAGAAAATTATCGGTAAATTAATTTGTCGTTGGCTTCCATGTCGACGAATTGTTGTCGTCTCTCAAGATTATTTTATTTTGTGTTATTATTGGTTTAACGCAAATAGTAGAAATCCAACCGATGATGAGAGAAAAGAAAGGGGGAACATGATCTTAGACGCAAAAGCAGCAGCTAATTTTTGTTTCTCAATTTCTCAGTCTTAATTCGGAAAATAATTAAAGTTCCAAGTTTCGACGTGTCTTTAGCGCTCAACTAATCGAGAAAAGGCACCTGAAGAAATATCACTTCGCAAATGGTTGATTGATCCAACAAGAAACTATAAATTCTTTTTTCTAACTATCTGGAGCTGTTTAATAAGAAATTTTGGGAAAGTTTAGGCCAGAAATAAATGGCAAATAACATGTAGAAGAATCTCCTCAAGTCTTCGCCAGAGTTGAGGTCACTCAGCAAAATGTTACGAGTCGGCCTATTTGAGTGATCTAAATGTTTCGTCGAATATTTCATTTTTAGGTGCCGGAACGCTTACAACGTTATTCCAGTCGTTGGTTCGTTCATACATTTCGTTTGAACGTAGAAACTTTTAATTTAAAAATATCACCGGAAGAGCTTCGTAATGAGCGCTGTTTAGGCATGGGAAAAATTCGGTCACGAATTCCTATTTATAGGTTTTCATATAGTCAAAAAATTTCACTGTGGGATTACGACTTAGTTAATGTTCGATGTTCAAGCAAATATCTTCGTAGCAAGAAGAACTTGCATTCCCTATGTTTCGCATTGCGCCTTCAAAGGCGTACGAACTCTTTAACAGACCAGCGGTAAGGTATACGACAGACGAATTCTGTGAAGTCTCATACCATTATGCCAAAGAGCCTTGGCGCCTAAATTTCGGTCGCAGTCTCTTTTCTGGAAAAAAACAGGCACTGAAGATTTTGGGACACTGAAGAACTGAATCAAGCTGCAAACTTCAAAAGATATAACGCAATAGTTGTCGGCAATAGCACTTACTTAGCGCCGCTTTATTTCATTGACTGCTGAATGAAATAATTCATCAACTATATAAAAACTTTTAAGAATCAGGAAGGAATAAAGGAAATACGGCTATTTTATGGAAGAAAGCCGTGAGATGGGATGCTAAATTGGTTAAAGTTCTCTTCAAGAGGCCAAATGTCATGACTCAAAGTCTTCCTCTTCGTTCACTAGAGATTTGGTGAGTCCGAGTGAAGTTGGCAGTTAGCTGGAAAAATTTTTATGGGCAATTTTTTTTCTCCCCGCCGCTTACTGATCTGTTTTAGCACAAATGTTCTTCGAATAAAATGGAAATAGCAGTTCCAGCAAAGAACAACTCGGCTGTTCTTAGATTCTTGACCTAAGGTAAACTATGAGGCAGTTACAGTTGTTGTGCACTTATCGATGTACACAAAAACAAGGATATGTAATCATAGCAAAAGGGTTCTGCACACAGAGCAACTTGACTTATTTCAATAAATATTACTCATTTAGACATGTCCGCCTTGTCCAACGGAAAAGGAATGCCCATCAATTCCTGCTTGTCCAACAAAGTGAGTTCACTCTTTCTTTCTTAGTAGTGGGGTTGCTTCAAATTACTCGCAGTTAGCCATAACTGAAAGATAAGTTTAGAACGTTATGCACTGTTACTGATTGATGCTGTAGATTAGGCGACCCGTAATGTTAGTTAAAATTAATGACTGCTTAACGATAAGTCGAGCAAAGAGATGTTTGAGGATATATGCAACTTGTTGTATTTCTTCTAGCCGTTTATCCGTTATCGATCTCCTATTCTATCATATGGAACCTTTTATGGCGATCAAGGAGTATGCAAGCTTAAATATTCCAATCCCATCATTGCGATCTGAGAAGGATATCTTGCCGGCAAGAAAACCCCTGTATAAAAAAAATCGCTCCTTCTTCCTGCAAATTTACGCGGGTGCGGGCGTTTTTTTCTATTCTTTTTTCAGTTGAATGATGTCCTACAGCTATCATTCGACAGATGTCTGCGCTAGAATCTGCGAAGAAGAGGATATGGGCATAAGCAAGGGGCCGTAGAAGCCTCCCTCCCTCCTCCCTCCTCCCCTCCTTTACCTGAACAGACACAAAGTCAAAATTTATCGGTTTATGCATTGATGAGGCAACGCAGTAAAGTTAATTTGGAAGCTCTAATTGCGCTTCTTTCAGGCCAACTTATCCAGTAGGATTGTCATGTAAGGCTGACCTCGGCATTCTTCTTGACTCCTCTTCGGCGATTTCAAGAGTCGAATATAAAGAGGTATTTTTTCACAATGCCGTTGTGTTCTGAGTCAGATTTTGGAGTGGTATTTACAGAACGCGCTGATAAAAAAAGGCCACAGAGGAATATTTCATTAGTCGAACCCGAATATTTACACATATGGAGGAAGTTTTCAGATGATCGATTTCATACGCGATCAGCTTGCTCCCATGTGGATAATTGGCACCAAATCAACGGAGGTAGTCCTTGGCATTTACTCAGCCGAGAAAGTCGTATGGAAGAGTAACAATTTTTCATATGTGGATAACAGCGAACTTGAGCATGACCTGGATGATCTCAGCAATGAGGAATCGTTGGGATCGCCAGGCTTGAAAAGGTTTCCGTTATCTCGAATATAGTGTTGAAGTGTTAAAAAGCTCCCATAATTCATTTGCACCGCGAGATGTCAGCAGTATGAGTGAAGTGATCGATTTTATTTATTGTGTGTTGAAAACATAGGTCAGTCATGTTCACTTCAATGTTCTTTAAATTGACATATAGCCATAATAATATAATTCATTTATTTTTTAAGTGCAAAGAGTATTTTTTCCGCAACGTAAAAAGTGGTCGAGGTCAGCATATTTTCGCAGTGTTATCGTAGAGAGACTTTGACAGAAAATGAATTTTTAGCCATAGATTCGCAATTTTAGCCACTGAGAACACAAAGAGAGAGAGAGAGAGGAGAGAGAGAGGAGAGAGAGAGAGGAGAGAGAGGAGAGAGAGAGGAGAGAGAGGAGAGAGAGAAAGAGAGAGGAGAGAGAGAAAGAGAGAGGAGAGAGAGAAAGAGAGAGGAGAGAGAGAAATAGAGAGGAGAGAGAGAAAGAGAGAGGAGAGAGAGAAAGAGAGAGGAAGAGAGAGAAGAGAGAGAAAGAGAGAGGAGAGAGAGAAGGAGAGAGGAGAGAGAGAAGGAGAGAGGAGAGAGAGAAAGAGAGAGGAGAGAGAAAGAGAGAGGAGAGAGAGGAGAGAGAAAGAGAGAGGAGAGAGAGAAAGAGAGAGAAAGAGAGAGGAGAGAGAGAAAGAGAGAGGAGAGAGAGAAAGAGAGAGAAGAGAGAGAAAGAGAGAGGAGAGAGAGAAAGAGAGAAAGGGAGAGAGAGAAGTGTGTCGAAGGGATTTTTTGTAAGTACGGACCGAATAATGAAATTGCACTAAAGAAGTCCTTTGCTATTGAGATGCAAGAAGAGGCCACTCATATACTTCATAAAAATCATCGGCAGAACATTTTACAGAGCACTGGCTGGAATGAGATCTATTGTGAACAATCGACGAGTCGACACAAAAATTGTGACAATTGTCTTCACCTCGACCAGGTAGGTATTCAATTTAATAGCCAATCATTTTACGAAATTATATAGCGAAAAATGTTGGCTGAATTACTTTGAGTATACGCCTGTAGGCGTGTTGAATAACACTAAGTATATTCAGTGAAAAAACAGAAAAATTGGGCATTGATATGGGTCGTTGTTTGCGTCGCGCCATAGATAGCGTCACCGATGTTATCCGATAGCGAGTGTCGATACACCAGCGTAGCCAGTAAAGACAGGAATTTATTGTTTGCTTTTTTTGTTTTAGATTGAGAGCATGATATTTTTTGAGTTCAAAGTTATTTCCAAACGTGCAATGCAAATTCACCGAGAAGTACACTTGCATTTGTGACATTGAAATGCCATGGGACATCCAACACCTACTAGTTCCTTATCATTCGAAACATTCGTTAGTGACTTCAGTAATTTGTGTATGAAATTAAGAAGTTTCGATCTGAATTCGTCACTTTAAGATAGAAGCAAAGTACGATTTTTTCTCTTCCGAAGAAGAACTCATCAAAAAACCGCAAGAACATTTGAAAGTTCCTAGTGATAACGGTATGTTTTCTGTTTTCTAAAGCGGCATCTTTTATAGCAGTCAAGCCGACATCGACGCATCAATGGATGACGCTAATGCACTAACCAAAGATGATGACACCTTAATAATGGTTGGGATTAATGAAAAAGTAAACGTGCATATGCTGAGTACACTAAACGCGTTCACGGTGCAAGGAAGCAGCTTTGACGATAAGATCGCCCTTCAGGTTTATTTTGGCCCACTTATGTAGAGTTTATTTCCCCTGGCGTTCCGCTCTCTTTAGCCTTTATACACGAATGCTGTGATACGTTTCGTCTAGATTCACAAATAATATTCCTTCATTTGAGTCCAAAAATAACTGCAATTCTGCATCTATCCACAGCATTCTCCCAAGGCCAGTCATCGGCAATAGTTTAGCATTGAAATGTTGAAATTTCTTTGAAATTTAATCTCAGTCACTCTCCTATATTCGCCATTTCCACAGTTATCCCTGTCACATGTTTCAGCGATGTTTTTATTGCAGATCAATTCAGCAATCTGCATTGGGAAACCGAACCCGCCTCATTCATCAACGAGTACGCCATCAACAACAACGAGTACGCCATCAACAACATCTACACAGCCGCCATCAACAGCACCAATATCTACACAGCCGCCATCAACAACACCAGTGTCTACACAGCCGCCATCAACGACAGCAATATCTACACAGTCGCCATCAACAACACCAATACCTACACAGCCGCCATCAACAACACCAATACCTACACAGCCGCCATCAACAACACCAATATCTACACAGCCGCCATCAACAACACCAATACCTACACAGCCGCCATCAACAACACTAATATCTACACAGCCTAGGTGGGCCAAGTGATTGTTTTTCTCATGTGACTTCGATTTTCTTTCCCACACCACACCATTCAAAAAAAAAATTCCATAAGCTACAACATTAGATTTTTGAAGTACACCGATAATCTGTCAACTGCACGACGGCCCGACGATCCCTGATGTAGAATCCATTCGTTTCAATCAAATCAAATGTCGCCAGATACAAGGGATTCGCCCATCATAATGCATTTATGAGGAATGATAGGATGGAGTAGTCGACGAATTGCGATGAGTTCGTCCACCATCTGGTTGGGATAACATATGTCAGTTCTTTACTGACTACTTTCGTTACAAGGAAAGGCAGCAGAATGAATCTCTTAGGTTCGGTCTGTTGGATCGTCTATCCAGAAAGCGAGCGGTCCTACCTTGGGACCTCGGCTTGGGACAGCCCTTTCACTTGTCGTTAAATCACTTGAATGGAGTTCTGTTTTATCCGACAAATTGAAGCGTTTGGCAATTTGCTGACACCTCTACGATTGCAGGCCTAATGCAAATCTACCATGCAATATCGACGTGGGTGTCTACTTGGACGGATCAACTGCCATATCAAGAGCTGAGTATGCAGAGGTAACCATTTCCAGATACCGTTTTGTGCAGACGTTCATTTTAGACCAGTTTATTTGCATGGGACATTTATTACACTTAAATCAGTACATTCGCAAAATTGGGAGATTTGGTCATATTGCTCTATTCTACGGAGCTTCGCCACCTTTCGATATTACGGGAAAATGGAGGAAATATTTTAGGGAGAGGGTCCTGACGGTTGTTAGTTACATTTCTCATTCTGCAGTACGTCATTTAAATATCCGTTCATTTGATATGAAGTGGCAGCAAAAAACAATAATCGCCACTGGGTCACTTTTCGCAGCGGTGATTACATGACGATAACTTCCGGTCAGAGAGTTATTCGGATCCTCCGATGGGGAATATGAAAATAATATCAGTGGCATGCATATTCTAAAAACCGCTATCGAGCATGTTATCGAGGATGTGAACTTCACCGCGCAAGTTACCATACGAAGAAGCCCAAGTTGAATGACATCCAAGGTAAGGTTGCGGCGCCACCACATCATCCGACAATTTAAAAATGCTTATTGTGGTTTGAATGCAGTAGTTATGCTTGCTCTGACAGGGACTAAACCCTTAGGAAGTGCGCTTCTTGCAAGAGAAACTGGCTAAGAAATGGTATGTGAGTCCATCGTGGACTGATGTGTCGATCGGTGCATATGGTAGCGATGGGGCTCCTTGGTTCGGTGGATTCTGGTATCACGAGGCGGAGAGCTACGAAATTGATTTGAAGAATATGAGCAACATCGGTCCGCTTGGACCTCCAAGTGTCGAAAGGCATATCATCTTACTTTTATTAACTTTTTTGCTCACTTTCATTAAGGAAGTGAATTGACGAGCTATTTGTGAAAGAAATGGTTTCATCCTGAAGAAATGAAGTGCAGTTGTTAATGGGAATTTACAAATGCTATGTTTTCCTCAAAAGAACGGTAAGCGATAACGTCTCGCTATTCACGTCCTTTACAATTCGATGCGTTGAACTGAAATGCACTGATTGTCCATTCAAAGTAAAGAGGGTTTTCTCTGATGATATAAACCGCCTAGCAATGAACTTTTGTGATAGCGACAGCTAAGACTGGATTAATGGAGTGAGAAAACGGAGGTGAAGCGCGAAAACGTTTCAGAGCGTTGATCGCAACGAAGTGGCTCATTGAAAACAGGCAACGCTATATGCATGTTGCGGCTTATATTATCTTCACATATACCAGGTGAACGCTCTTATCCCTTGAGTGTCATATGACCAGCACTAGCGACATTAGGAAGACCGAGTGCAGGTAGACATCTGGAGCCGATAGTTGCCTCTCGATGCTAATATGCCAGAGCACAAGCTAGGTAGAAGAAGCTTTTTATGACGGCGTGGCCTATAAAAGTAGGTTTAGAACCAAAGGCTAAGGGCACAAAACGGGCCGAAGCCCAACTTAATAAGACCGCAGATACCGCCCGGAGCGGCGCAAGAGTGCGTAAATCAGTTAATGGCATTATATGAAGAGCTATAAACAAGAGTCGCCTATAGGAGTAAATATGGTCACTCTAGTATCAGATCGCAAGTTTATATCTCGGTTGGCTTTTTGATGCCTTACCCAGTACTTTCCCCAGGTGTTCCAACACAAACTGAAAACTGAAATACAAAAGTTTTAGAAACTAAACAAACGCTAATAGGCACGCATCTCGATTCAAGAAGGTGGGAGAAATTTTTATGAGATGTTTGTGTAATGAATTTATGGCGTCAGTGGATGAACAGGACTCACCAACCTCCATGAAGTTTATGTATTTGACGATACATCGGTCGATCCTCCAACACCATTATTTCTTTATATCAGTCATACGGACGACAGAGGCTCAATTCTGCTGAACAATTAAGAAGATAAGGAAGAATTTTTGCACCGAATGGTACCGGTGAAGTTTCACACCGCATACTATTGTTGACATTCATGGTGGAGTGCTTTGCGACCAGTTATGCTCCACTGGAGATGCTAAAAATGCTCAGATTTCTAGCAGCTAATGTGTGTTCTTCACTAAATGGTGTTGCAGCAACGAAACTGACCTCAGTGCAGCGAAACCATATGCGGACTATGTTGCGACAAGCGGTAACGACCTGATCGTTGTTGGGATGGGTTCAGACTTCAATGCAAATACGTTGCAAAACATACTCGGATTGCAGCCCATCACATCCATAACCTTCAGCGATGCACTTGCAGATGAGGTAAATCCTGCATGTTATTCCCCTCCATGAATAAGCGGTTTTTGCTCATCTAAATTTATAACATTTTATGTTTTGACAATGAACAGCTTTAGCTTAACTGGCAGCTGTCATTCGGTAAATCATCTGGTTGTGAGGTCAGCAAACTTTCCATGTTTGCATTGCAAATAAATATTCTCATACTGCAAAAAAACATATATTCTTTCTTTGTTTTCAGATCGCTGATGCAATTTGTAAAGACAAAACGACTGTACCGACGCATCCGTAAGCACATGCACTTATTTATGCAACTCTTTATTCTTTTACAACGAGAAGAGTTTTGATAGGCTATATCAATCGTTCAATCATTGACCGAATTTACCTCGATATGCCGGTCTGTTCCTTATGATGAGGTTTTCATGAAAAATCGGTCATTATGCCTAAGAGGATTATTTCAGCACCCACTTTCCACTTATGTTGTTGGCGAAGTGCAAAATGGCTTCGAAGAATTTTGAGAAGTGTTGGTCGCTCTCGTGCATAGGCATCTTCGCTGTTATAATCGAGAAAGATGAACCAATTATATTTTTACTAATGGACACCGTGAGAATTCATGAGCCTTATGAGCCTCTGAACTGATGAAACCTCTTTTCTGTGCTAACTTTTGCCTGTTCGTATGTCTCATATGATTCTTCCTGGTAATAGTACACGAACTAATATATCTTCATTGAATCTCTTTTCTTCATTGACTACTATTCTGTGTGAAATAGAATACTGAGAAGCGAGATATCATGTATAGAAAAATGATCATTTCGATATTTAAGAACACTTTATTTGGTTCACGTGGTGCGATGTTGCGCATCCTGGAGCATTTGATTTTGATAATCACTAAATTGCGGAACATAAAAGGGGAGACGAATGCGTGGAATTCATCACCTATAAAACTCCACGTGAAGAGCTGTAAGGCGTTACAGCCTATTGTTGATCGTGTAACAAAGGCGCACAGCATTGAAGACCTGCTAAGGCTCGGTAGGCCTCCCATTCCCGTCCACCCACTTCTACCAGAATCGATTAATTATATCGTCATTTGATGAAATCGTCACTGTATTACATTTGGAGATATCCTTTTAAGTCGAAGCTGAATAACTTGTGAGTTCTTTGGAAACTTTCGATGCTGAATCAGCGGTTTGTGTTATGCACGACCAATACATGTAAAGATGAAAAAAGTAAGAGCTTTTTTGGAATGCAGTTATAAGTTTTAGGCCCAGACCAGGTCTGGGCTGCGACGTCGACGTCTTGATTGCGATGGATCTTTCCAAGGCGGTTCCAGCGAACAGTTACAGTAATGTGAGTACACTTGATTTTATCACTTGAAATTCTTTTTTGCTCTATCAAGCCACGAAGAATGAGACAGGTGAGACAGGAAGAGCACAGCGTGTTTGAAAAATACGCCGGTTCGAAAAGATTGATGGAGTTGCCATTCTCTGGTCCGTACATATAGGAACAATACGAAAATACGAACGTCACCTCCGAAAATGACGCGCTAAATATCTGAACATCCTTGACTTATGGTATTTGACAGGATGTAGGTATTCTATTTGTTGCAGTTTGTTGAAATGTGTTACGCTTGATTCACAGAATTCTTTTGTTCGTTGTTGAGTCCACCACATTCCACGCAATTATGCAACTTTGGTCCACGCTTCTTTGCTCACCTGTTAACTGCTCGTGTTTATTTAAGCAGTTCAATTTTCTGCGGGATCAGGTGGTGTCAACATGGAACATCAATCCATGGGAAACTGAAGTTGCGGTTGGGATGTTCCAAAGCACAACGGCATCTTGGGGTGCCTATGCTTTCAGATATGCGAACGATGCCGCTTTTAACGAAATATTTTCAATATACGCCAAGAAGACCCCTCGCTATTCCACAAATATTGCATTGTAAGTACGAGTCTATGTAGTCGAAGACGATAATTTTTCAAGCCTTCAAAAATTACATCTTTTTAAACAAAAATATTACCGAAGTAGTGAAGCATATAAAAAAGTTGCTACCTCATTGAATTTCAACCACGAAACATATTCTCCTCATCATGCCGGAAATATAATTCATAATCCTCACTGCATTCAGTTATTCTACATACAAAAATTGATTTGTTTTATAGCCTCGCTTGTTTGCGTGTTCAAACGGTCCAGAGTTGGTAAACTCGTGAAGGGATCACCGGTTTGATTTCACGCAATAACCGCTTATTTTGACGATCATTCGGGTATGCTGCAAAATCATGCCTATTTCCTCCACTAAAAAGCACATTTACCTAATTGCATATATATATACATATATAAGATTTCTCCTTTGCAGTGGAATGGAGAGCATACAAAGCAAGATAGAAGAACGACGCCCAGGGAAACGCGTTGCTGCGCTTGCTTTTCTTTATAGCGCGTATGTTGGCTAGCTCTTCATAATCAAACGTTAAAATTGATGCGGAATACGTATCCCATAGTGCATATGTTGGATTTTTTTGAAGTATCATCGGCGCGAACGACTTGTTATTGAAACAAATCAAATTTAGTTCGACCTCATACCCACCAGAAGCATTCTGCGAGTAAATCGAGATCATTGGCTAATGAAAATATGAGAGATTGTTGAAGATGATGGCATCGCGTTTTTGGCATGGAACAGTGAGAAAACCAGTCGAACGCGTCTGAGCAATCGGAACCGAAAAATCTGCAATAGTATGTTAAGGCAGGGTAGATAAGGATATTTTGGCTTGGAGCGATAAGAAAACCAACTTTTTTTGAATTCAAGATGTAACGATTTGAATCATGGGAAAGAAGAACGCAGTATGAAATCGGTAGGTTCATCCACAAATTATTCCGCTCTTTTCCTTTTCGCATATTCGAGTTTGCATAAGTGACGCACAATTTCTCTGGTGGTATAGGGAAGGAGATAAGCAAGTTTAGACGTTGAGAATGAAATTTTGTAGAATTGCGACGAAATTTCAAAATAACTTTCTGTAGAGGAGAGGGGATGAAATCATAGAGTGGATGCTTTGCAAGAAAGACGCTTGTTGCAGAGAACAGGCAGATATTGAAGCGGCACAACCGTTTGCTGAGCAAATCGTTTCTGATGGAGACAAGCTGCTTATAATAGCGGTTGGTTCGAGCGCGAATGTGGATCTCTTCAGAATGCTTTCTAATGAAACACTTCAGCTAATGGACTTCAACGCCAATGCAGCGAATCAGGTTTGCGTTGCATAGACGAATAGCCCGCATATGCTGTTGAGCCACTTTGCCTGTTCTTCTGACAGTGTTTTAAAAATGCTACCTTCTCCACTATCATATTTTTTGGGTTTACTCGATATTTTTATCTTCGTTATATGCGCGATGTTTTTGCTATTTATGCTTTTGCTTTGCGTTGCGGAAAATATGAGAGAATGAGTCAAGTAGTTGGAAAGCCCGTCTGCAAAAATTAGGCAAGTCAAGAACGGGAGCTTGCTGCTAAGTCTGCAGTGACCTATCTCGTTGAGGAGAGAGCATCGCTGTCTTTGTCTATATTGTTTTTGAGAATCACAGACTTCACCTTTTCTGCTTTTTTGAAAAACAGTATTGAAAATTTTTAGTAAAAGAAATAAATTCTTACCAATATATGGTAAGAAGAGTACCAAAGCCGCCCTATGTCCCCCATATGCTGTAAAGAAGGTTATCTATTTTTTATCCATTTTAAAGAGAGCATGTGAGGAGACTGTTATCCAGTACTTCACATGCTGTCTATGCAATGCGCCGAAGGTGCGAGTCACTTATCCATTACTTTTTCCACTGGATGGTCTGGCTTCAATATAGTTTTTTCTAATGCGTGCGGTAGGATCTGCAGTTCTGAATAATTCACTCCCTGTGAGTCACATAAAAAGTTATTTTTTTGTACGAAGAATGCTGAATACGAAAACGCAAAATGAATTCTTACTAATGCTATGATATCCCGTTTTGTTATGCAGTAAATTCGAGTACATGGCAAGAATACCGGCATGATATGCGCATTTTATAGTCCATTTCATGAAGTGAAAATTTTTACATCTAAAATTTTCTTGGTCCCACTAGGCATCCACAGCGAATGATAAGGTGATCAATAGAAATGGAAATGGATTTTCGTCATCACCATTTATGGTATGAAATCTGCAGAGGGATTTATATCTTCCCCTTTTTTAAAATTCTCTCTCAAGATCCAGTGATTTTGCCAAGAGGCCGTGACAGACATGTGCTCAACACATTCACATATGGCATTGTGATACTCTACTCTCGTAAAAAAGTTCACGTAGTGTGTGAAGACAATTAATGTGAACTGTTGAAACAGAAACCATTAGGATCTCATGTGACGCCTTCTTTAAAACGATGAACTTCCTCCCATTTGTATATCTCTTTATTAATACTGGTAATTAATGAAGATCGACTAGATCGGACTCCCCAGCGAACTCTACACTTGACAATGTTTAATTGCTGCATACTAATACATAATTTCAATAATTCGTTGCATTTTATTTCGCCAGAAATCAGTTAATTCCAGATCAACGAAATGATCTGCGCTCAGTGACCGCCTGTCTCGAAGGTATCTGTCATTCAAGGTAGGTAATTTAATCTGTTCCACCAGGTTATCGCTTTTTTTCGAGATCCTGGAAAAGTCACTCTTTGAATTTGTCTGAATTCATTCAGCAAAGAGTAAATAAAATCATAGGTTAATTCAGTGAAAACTTAAACCCTTTAAACGGAAAACTGCGCCTACCTTCTTCGAAACTCCGGTCCCTAATGCAATGAAATCATGGTGTACTATTCATTGAAAGCAATTTTGATAAATCAGCACGCTTGTGAATCGTCTATTCACGCAATTGTCTTCTAGGTATCTCCATTACAAGCGCTGTACAAATATTGCTCTAACTTCGCGTTCATTTATTTAAAAATCAACTAATTAACCGTTATATTTATACATTTGAAGTGCTTAATGATACGAATTTATAGTAACGATTACGTAATGCTTGTTATCGTCATATGTTGCTAAAAATTATTGTCAAATATCAGATTTTGAAACGGTCCAATTTCAAATACCTCTTTTTGTTGGTATAACGTATCTTTTTTTCTCATCTATCGGTCATAGCTCGCTTCGATAATAGAGATAAATGCAGTAACCATCCCACCTGCGAAAAACCGTAATTCTTATCTCAGTCCTTTGATGAATATCATCCCGAACTGGAAGCTAAAGATAATAATCGTTCAATAAAGGAGAAATCATATCAATTATGTGTAGATTAAAGGGCAATGGCAATTCTCTTACATTAAAATTGCTTTCTTATTGCATCTATTAATTCTTATTAGAAAAATTACCAGAAATCTCAACAATATTGCAATATTTTCTATTTTGTTTTCATTCATATGGCTATTAAAAAAACCTTTTTTTCAGGCAAATGAGATAATTACTATTCCGATTGTTTGGTGGTTAATATTCGCGCATCTTTATATATTCCGATATTCCGATATAATAACAATGACGAGAGTTTATCCTACATTTGCATATTCGTATGCTCGTTGTGCATTAGCGAACCCACTAAAATGCAATGATGATTTCATCTGTCATAGAAATGTATGAATAAAGTAAAAACGGTACTTTCTTTTATTATCCATCTTTATAGAATGATGCTTTTCTAGAGTTTATTTCTTGTCGAATTTAATTACATAGAAGGAATTATATTCATAACTCATTCAAATGAAATCATTATTGCACTTGCATTTAATTTCACATTAAGCAAAAAAGATGGATTCGAATGCTTCGAATATTTAACTAGGATTTTGGAGCAGTTTCTTTCATCGCTGTCGTATCTGCATATATTATCGATAAAAAGTTGCATGAAATATATCAGAAAATGTTGCAACTATTCGAGCAACCAAACGATCGAATGGTACCTTATTCTAGCAATGAGAGGATTTTCTCGATCAAGGTCGAGGAGGCTTCAAATTTTGCAAAGATTATATCCCATCCAGAGAAATTTTGCTCTTGAAGAACCCTTGTTATTCATAATAGGCAGTTGAATTGGAATTGAACTGTGACTTTAATTGTATCTTAAGTTACACTCTGATTTTCGGATATTTATCTGCAAAACTGAACGCTGAATTGCATAGGTGCATGTGATACATCAAAACTGCGTACGAATATTTTAATAACCAACCATTAGCTCTGAATAGATTGAATTTTTTCAAATGCATTCAGAAAGCATTAAAATTCTCTTTTGAGGTAATAAATTATTTTTATAATATGAAATATTAGTTAATAAATTAATAAATCGAAGTGCAGATATTGGTTCGCTCAGGTCGCTCTATAAAATCGAATTTCAGCAGTAGTATCGAACCATTAGTAGCTACCGTACTTTAACTGGGTCATTAGTCAAAACATCCAACCGTATATGCATGCAATCTTCCATCGGTAGCACAGAGGCTCTTTCATACATTGTCATTCACGGCACATGCATACTCTGCTTAAGTAGAGGCAAATATCAACGTTGATGGTGCAGTCAAATTTAATGAGTGATAAAGTGCAGGGGTCGACTGAGTATCTCCATAAATCGTAATAAAGAACGAATGGAATGACATCACCATTATATGCCAAAATTGGAATTTACTTATGTAAGATGACTTATTACCACATTTTTAGCAAGCAATCAAGTGGCGGAGGAATATTCTGGAGGTTATAAAAGAGAAGGCGACATTAACACAGTGAATGAAACTATCCGGATGCAACTTGATATGCGATAGAAGGTGGAAGGGTGACACATTATGGTCACTATATGGATAATTTATTAAAATTTCATAAAGTATGGTTTTGATCGATGTAGTTTTGTAGATCAACGATGCTATAAACAGTAAGATGTTGCCATTTGACCTAGCGAATCCCACTGAGAGTTCAATTCAGTTAATATTGCTAACTGCTGACCGGAACTTTTGCGACAATTCTCAGCCTAGGACAAGTCGATGCATTCCCGAGCAGAATTACGATTAGATTGTGCACTGATTTATGTAAAAAATTGAGGACAGTGTACGTCACTTATTAGCATCGCTCCTTAAATAAAAGGTTTTTCATGAGTTTCTTTAATTTCTCGTTTTTTTTTTTTCTTTTTATAACTTGTTTTTCATCGTTGAGCAAAGCAGCCTTTAAGACAACACTGCTCCATTCATGAGTGGTTTCGTTTTCTTTCAAAATCTCGAAGAGGGAAACTTTTTTTTAAAGTTCGAGAGATGGCTTTGTACTTGTTAAGCTCTTATTATTCAGAAAACCTGCTCTTAAGAAGGTTTTATATATCTTAGCAATGTTATTTTATATCATCATGTTATGCCAGACACTCAGAATGCTCAAAGTAGAATGAGGATCAGTCCAATGACGATCACTATCGTCTCTCATTTTTCTAACAAATCATTTTCTTTTACCCAACATTTCAGTCACACTGGTACGTATGACAGTTATAGAACCGATTGTTTAACGGAACTCACTTAAATTACTCTCTCAATCAAATTGTTAAATGCATCGAAAGCATTGACTTGGAGGTCCTTATTTTGTGAAGTCTTTTATGCGCATTTGCAATCCTCGTTTTTTGGCAGAGTCGTCATTATCACGTTCTGTCTGTTCGTGGGATACCTATTTTTATCGACATGGCCAATTCGTTGATACTGCAATAGGGAAGTTTGAAAGTACAGTGGAAAAGTTACACTGGAAAGTTACACTCAGTGGGAAGTTTTTCTGCGTGTTTTTCATCAGTTTTTTAGAATCGTTTTATGCGGATTGCAAAAAGGGCAGATTGAGGGAGATTAGCGGTAGCGGTAAGATTAGTTGATATCTAGAGCGAGAGAGTATTATTTTCCATATCTTTTTACTTGTCGGTTACTAGCTCACAAGGATTTAACGTTTAGCGTTAGTCACTGCAGGATCGGTTTTAAGTCGATTCCAATTAAGTACTTGGCTGGGCCCAACCGAATCGAGCCAATCCACCCGGCACTCTCATCGGGACAAGGACGAGGAGTGTTTCTTGACCGTCACAATAGGAATAATCGTGAATCGCCTCGTTGGCACACGAGACGAGCTTAAACCTTATCCTTCACCTATCATATTTAGCTTGTATACGCATAATGCGAGACCGCTGCTATCGAATAATCGGTCCGCGAAATTGGAAGAGAAAAATACCAACAATAAAGAAATAACGACTGCGTGGAATAACAGAATTGACGCAACAGATTGGTAAGAAGTGGAGGACGCCCTGCAACCAGTTGGGGTGACTCTCTCTAAAAAATTGCGGGAACCAACTGGACCAGAGAAGCACGTGGGCAAGCACGAAACGATGTAATGAAACATTTATTCGGGAAAATGCTTGGTTCGGTGGAATAATAAATAAATAAAACCACATGAAATTGTTTGGAAGGAGGAGGGGACGAGGAATGGAAATTTGCACACAACGCCATGTCCTCTAGCATGCATCGACTCTTGTGTAGACTGCAGGCTTCTTTCGTTGCGTCAAGTACAAGTTCAAGGCATTTATCGGTTTGCGGACATTGAAAAAAATTGATAGAAATGACATCAGTGATTGAACGAATGATGGCGTCACCATCGTTTAACGTTAAATCCTCATATATAAGGGAGATCTATAAAACCCTTTTTTACCTAGTCAGATATTCCGTCGATTCAATGATTCACTCATCAAAAATTATAAGTAACGGAAATTTGCTGTATTAGCGATCACAATAAAACTCCTTGAATTAGCGCGACTGACCAGTATCTTACATTTTCTGAGAGGATACTCTGTACTAATAATGTCGGAAATAATCATTCATTCTTATTGAAATCGCACTTAGCCACTTTCCTCCACAAAATTGAAATGAACCGCCACCTTCTAATTACACAATTTGAGAAGTGTGTGTTCCGGCGTGCTCACAAACTTGTAATAAAGGGCGCATCCGTTCCACCCGCAAACCATTAATGAACAAATTCCGTAAACATTTATTGTTTTATTGCGGAATTTCGAAACAGTTGGGAATGTGCGATACTGGTTCAGTGTGTGTACGTGTGTGTGTAGGGAGGGGGGGGGGGGTTGTATACGGTGTTTAGTTGTGTGTGGGAATCTATGTGTGGATGTGTGTATAATGTGTATGTTTGTATGTGCGTATGTGTGTGCATCTATGTGCTTGAGTGGTTCAGTATCTACACGCCAACATTGCTGTATAGGCGTCACTCGAATTCCCCTTTGTTCACCGCCGCCTAGTTCACGACCCGTTTTGCGGCATATTCATTGTCGATTCATAGATGATTATCGCTATGAAATGTAAACTCTCAATTTCCCTTCGTATCGATCAATAATTAATGCACAACAACACTAGCATAATTAGGAAAGAAGGGTGTGCTTTTGTTTCATTGCCAACAAAACTAAGCATTAGACAAAATATGGGGGATGAGGATGGATGGAACCGGAAAATATTTTGCAATTTTAATTCAGTCTATGCCCTTTCCTTTATCTACGGCCTTCCCCCTCCCTTCCCCCATTTATCGCCTTTCACATTTGTTTTCGACTCATTCGTCATATGGTGGGGCAAACATGTGGAGGTAACGCAGGAACGAAATCGCTAAACCCTTGGAATTTATTCTGAACCGCTGACGCCCGCAAAGAGAACACTCCTCGATCGCATCTGACATCTCGCTCATTCAGCGTATGAAGTAAACTCCTTCAGCTACCCTTTATGTGACAGGAGACTGCGCACCAAGAGCATGGTCACCTCCCCCCACCAAGCAGAGAAGTTGTCAGCGCGTTAAGAATATCTGAATGTCAAACAGTGACAATTATTTAACGGCGACAGTTACAAACAGTCGAGATGTGCATGTGCATGTGAAATCTATCAAACTCGATGCCTTTGAAAATGCCCAAGTTGAATGCTGGGGAAATTAAAAGTCAGCCTTTAAGATTAGAACCAAAATGTACTTAAAGCTGGAAAACATTGCTGGAAATACAATGTTAATAAAGCATTGAAATAATTCAAAGGGACCCTTAAGAAGAGGGAGAGGGAGAGGGAGGACGCTTTGGCAGGGATATTGAATATTGGGTTTGGTTCCTGACAGATATCATCCTCTGTTCACGCCTCGTCCGATCTACCACTTCCGCTCGAGTGCACTTTTTCTTCTAACGGCGTACGTTGTTCCGTCATCTCGTATTCATCGTATATCCTGTCAACCTTTCCAAATCCCCTTATTCTTCACGTTCTTACACCCGCAATGCGCCCGTCTTGTATCAGGCTGTGTGTCGCTCGATAAAAACTCTTATCGGCATTTTTTGCTTATAACAGTCAGTGTTTTTACGTCGTTGTAACGACGTGTAGCCACCTACCTGTCTTCTTGCCGTTCGAATAATTTTAACCACGCAAACAATAATTCTTGTAGAAGAGAAATTTGCAGCATTCAACTGGTGTATTTAATCTCGTTTCAGTTGCTTATAAAATTTATGAGATATCACTGCCACAGTAGGCACCTCTGCTGCACGCATCGGTTAAGCAGTGGAACGAAACAATATGAAATTCACTCGTTCTTTAAAACAATCGCTTAAGGTCCATTTCTCTCGGACATTTGACATTTTAACGTGTTTTTGAACGATCACATTTTTCAAATCGAAATCATAAGGTCCTTCTCTACATCCTAAATCGACTGCGGTTAGGTGACTCAAAATTTACGCATTGACATTTTCAATTCTTTCGAAACTTCTTCAAGAGATGAAGAGGCGGCTAATCGGAGTGGGATTAAACGATAATTAGCATAGCGCATAGATTGATTATCTCCATCAAACTTCACCGCTGTATTGTTTAATGGGACAGAGGCACTACACGTGCATTGGCATGATGCAGTCGGCACTTCTAGTTACCTATTAATATACTCCATAGATATCAGCGAGTGCACTGGAAATGCTGCCCTACTGAATGTTCTCTTTTATGAAGTTCTCTTATATTTGACAGTAACATCGTCAATGTGGCTGAAAGTACCTTCAGCCTGATAGGCTAAAAGATGCATCATTTCAAGTTGTTTAGAGAACTTATTTCTTAATCTACTTGTTAAAAGTGTTCGTTTAGTCTATTATCTCGAAAACATATCGTAAACCAAGTTAGCTAGGGCTTACTTTATAGGTCAATTGTTGGTATCAATCTTTGTAACTTACTTTTTCGCTCGCTTGAGCCGGTATTTTTTAATGTTTCAGTGATATCGTTGGAGATGTTATTTAACAGTAATTGCAAGGCACCGATAATGGCTATCCTTACATAACAGTTGCATGTCTTATTAGCTAAAAGAAGAACAATGAACATTTTTCAGAGCTTGCACTATGTTTCGCTGTATATATTTGACATTAATGGCGTTTTATGGTGTATCAACACAAGAGGTCAGCCTATCGTCGAGTTCTATGAGTCACTTTGATGCCAAATTGAAACAAATAATTGTCCTGTGAAATGAATTTTGGAAATGTTTTTTAGAAGCGACAGTGCTGATATTGAAGCGTATCAAATATGTATTTCGATAACTAATGCACACAGAAAATGAAATACGTAAGAACTCAAAACTTATTAGAGAATAACTGCTTTATGAAAAACAAACAAATAATTTCAGCGAAATTTCGAAGAATAACAGGAAAGATCTTTTCAGGATTTGCTAGAAATATTCCAGCAAATAATTATCAGGTTTTTGCATAATAAAAAGTCAAATACATCAAAGTTCAGCTGCTTCAGTGTGACTGTTGGCAAAAAAGGCGTCATGCGTAGGTTATGATCTGTGTGTGTATGTTGACCTGTAGGTCAGAACGTGTCTATGAAACGGGCTCACTTTCATGCACAAACTTGATAGTGTGCTCCGTTGTTGGACGCATCCCACGGCAAATCACTTCCTTAGATAAATTTTAGTGTTTGATTTGATTGCTGTTTTCCAGAATTCTTACATTTGCAGTGTTCCGAGAAAAGAATAAAAATCAAATAATAAAAGACTACCAGGAGCGATATCATAGTAGGATTTTTATGAGGATGCAATTGGGAAGTGAGTGAGGCTGCGGAGCTTTTTATCGCCATTTTAGCATTTAAAAAGCAAATAACACTCGTCAACATTTCTATCGGTAACGCCTAAAATGACCCATGGGTTATATGTGATACATATTTCTGAAACAAGCTATATTCATCCGATTGTTAGGCATGTAGAACAAGAAAAAATCGCCTGATATTATAGTATCAAAAGCATTCATTTCTTCGTAGGCAGAATATTGATGCATTATGCTTAATTTATAGAAATATCACATCCCAGCATATCATTTTTCACGCAGATACGGAAAAATAAGAAAATTATCACTTTATTCTTTGCTTGAAATATATTTACAAAAAATTAAAATAAAAATAAAATATCAAAAATACTCAGCTAAAAAAATGAAAAAATTTCAGATTGCTAAGTGCCCACGAATTCCACTCGAAGAATGTTGTCGTGTACGATGGTCCGCAGAATGTGTACCGAAATATTGTTTCAAGTATGTGATGGCACATTGTCCCGATCGTAAAATGCTAATGTTTAGCCGTACGATGAAAACGAGGACGGATATTCGACGAGCACCATCGAACGTATTCGTGAGGAATGAAGAAATTGTAGGTGAACTCTAGCAAATCTTTTATCATCGATCAATATAAATCTCTTAAAGCATTACTCTTACTAATAAAAAAATAGTATTTCTAATGTGCTGAAATTCGATGAAATGATAAGATATTTATCAGCACACAAATCTTCTTTTACTTAATCAAATTACAGCAATTCTACCTTAGATTTCTCTCCTTTTTTCTCAATTCGAATTATTCTTCTCTCTTAATTTTTTATTCTAATCTGTAACATTCACAAACAAAACTTTCACATGTAGGGAAATTCCGTAAAAAATCATCAATTTGTGAAAAAAAAACGTAGTTTTATTGAAATCTATTAAGTTCAGCCGAAATGCGGGACTGCTGAAGCGAATTATGAGCCATGTACCAGCAGAACGGTCGCCAACAAGTTATTCTTGTCGTGTTGCAAACTCTACCTCCCACCCGAATGTCATTCAATGTGCGTCTATGAGACCGATCAAAGAACCGCGAGAGCAATGGTAAAGTAGCTTTCATTTACAAAAACATTTCATTAAATGAAACGAAGAAAAAATTCGTTCATCTATAAGTGAAGCAAAGTTACGAAAAAAATGGCTAGTTTTTCTTGAATTATTATATTCATTTTACGATGAATGACCTATTTGAAAGGATAATGCGGGAAAGGTGCGGAAGTTGAGCGAATCGTTTATACTAACGTAAAACGTAAAACATTTGAATGTGACATGACCACGTACGCAAACCATTCAGATCTTTGCAGACAAAAGGAAACCGCAGTATTCATCCGATTATTTTCTGGATGGAAAGTCTGCCATGTTTTATCCCATATTTACGGCTAAATTTCAATATCTTAATTTTGAAGGACGATAGATCGATTTAACATAAACTCGATAGATCTATAGATAGTTTTTTCCACTGCACTCATATTTTAAAGAAAGTTATAGAAGAAAATTGTTAGTTTCATTTACAAATAAAAATTTCTATCATATACTCTACCTGATGGAATTCCTATCTGCAAATCTAAATTCTTGCAAATTTTCGCAATATTCAAAGTGTTATTTATGCAAAAAGAGGCAATGCTTTGAAAAAAACAATGCGTCCTAAACATACCGGTCGATGATCTTTAGAAACTGAATCAGTTGTTTATTGCTGAACCACATCAAGATATCGACCAATACTATTGACTTTCACTATTACGTATTAGAGTACATGTGGTTACTGTTGATGTTCGATGACGCAATTAATATTCATAAATTTTTAGTACAGTTATTAATTTTCTAGTTCTTTTAATGAAAATACTCGCCCTCTTATGCATCTGATTTAGATATTCGACAAAACAATTTGCTGTGCATTTCATAACGATCAAAAAAGCCATATTTAAAGTGAAGAAAATTAGGTATTAACGATTGAAATTCACAAAACACTTAGTTGATTTAAATTATGATTAAGAGGTCCATCAATATAAGGTGCTATAAATTACAAAAAAAGGGAAGAGTGGCAGCGACTGTAGCGATGAAATCTCATGCCTCCTTCATATACGTCCATTGGAATAAGGCGCAATCCATTCTTGAAAACTGTTTCTGTTTTTTTCTTGAAAAATCAATGTTCATTTAGCGATATTTAATGATATTTATACAATTTTTACGTTTTTTGATCGATTTCATTTGATGAGAAAATTTTGTTCGGCTTATTCAGCTTTTTCGGTCCCTTTTAAATATCATTTCTATGCGATGGTTTATCATTTTTTAGCAAATATCATTTCTAAGTTCTATGTGATGGTCATCTCTATCGACGACCAATTGAATTCCCTATTCTGCAATTTCCAATTAATGAATGTCTACACAGCTTTTGAGACACCTAGAAATTCTTTGATCAACTCAAATTGTCGCCTTCGACTATCATAAAGAGTACTCCAGAAATATTTCTAGCCCTTCGTGTCTAAACTTTCGAGGTGGAATATTTCTACCATTTACATCAGTTCTTTCAAGTAGGGTATTTACGACGGCTAAGTGAATGGATATAAGTAATATATTATGTGAATATGATAAAATTATGTAAATGAATAGAATGGTAATAACTAATGATAAATGCTGCAGTAACGTTTTTTATCACTGGAATTAGGCAATCGCATTTTTAAGTGATTTAATTCCACTTTTGATTGGAGACGTCCGCAGAAAAAGCCCTGCAAGTGCCATTTATATGTTGACGACCCGATTTCATATTGATGAATGTTCTATTCAAAGTTTGAAATTTTATATAAGTATTTGACTAACTTTTTCAGAATTACTGAAAACCGCGCTTTCCGTGAAAATTATATTTTCAAATGAGCGGAAAACGTCCTTGAATGGATTTTTAGTACTTGAAGTAATGGAGTAATTTTTTTTCGTATTTTAGCTTGTCGAAATGATAGAAGAAAATAAATGTAATATGAGGTATTTGTCGGGAATTTTATATTGTGCTTCACAAAATCGTGATAATCGCAAATGTTGTGCCGATTTGGATTTAAATGCACCTCAACTACAGGTTTGCGACTATTTATTCACGTTTATGCTAATTTTTCGATCTCGTTACTTAAATTAAGAAGAAAATTCGCATATATTTATTGTTTATTTGCTGTTGATAACCTATTATATAAGTTAAAATATGACTGAGTCAATTTAGTCAAAGAGAATAAAGAAAATATAAGTGGCGGTAGGTAAAAGATACATAAAAGTAAATTGAATCGGAGAAAAATAAGAGTGGATGAATAAGAGCCGACGGAATATTGTAACTGGAGAGAATTTAGGAGGTAAAAACTGTGAAACACGTTCCTACGCATGTGGAGAAATCTATCAAGAGGATAGTCTGAAATCGCTTCGCATATTGCAATTCAATCGCTATTTCTCCAATGTGTGTCTTTCGTTTATCACGGCAAAATGTTTTCTAAAGATGTGTGCACAAATATGGATGACAATGGCCTAGTGCATGTACATTTGCAGGTGGGAAGTCGATGTTTGAGGATGTGTGATCCTTCTGGCACGGCGATCGAAAAATTAGCGAAAGAGGACGCCACTTGTCTATTTAATTGGAATGTTATCATGTATTGCCATCATAGTGGCATCCGTGAAATGTAATTCGACAAAAAATAAAGAAAATCCCCTTCTCAGCGTTTGTGGATCCGTGTGAGTGAATCAATATGCGGAAGTAAATGTAACAAAGAGATATCAGAATTAGTCGTGCATATCTCCCTTCTCTATAAATGAAGGATTTAGAAAAAAGAATTCAACTTCACTTTACGATTGGGCGAACTTCATTACGTTTTTTTACATACATTATCAACGATAATGTAAAATCATAGTACTTTGTCGCATTGTTGGAATATCTGTAAAGCGTTATTCTTTTACCAGCCGTTGACCATGCGTTTGAACTATCCAGTCATCGCAAATTAAAAAGTTCTATTGAAAGTTCAAGAAGACAATACTGACTCGCAAGTGCCTGCAACCTGCTGTTGGCATAAATCTTCAACGAACTCCCCGCCCTTCTTGATCGTTTTGAATTTGGGATGACATGACAACGGAAAAAGAGGATGAATGCAGAGGCAGATGCAGAGGCTTATTCGAGACCACACCTTCACAATATACCACCGGTCACATGTTGCTGTACATATCCTCATTTCATCCATGATCCATTATGATCCACTGGTTAATGAAAACACTGCTTGGTGCAGGTAAATGAACCCGGTTGCGTCTCTTCAGCAATTCAAAATTCTCCTATAAGCATTCCAAGCTGCTCATATTTGAAACTAAATGCAAGTGTGGTAACATCTCCGCCGCTTTATTTTTCAACTTGATATAACTCGCATAGATCTAACTGCTATAAGTTCATTCTCGTGCATCCTCACACCCCATTGAGAATGTGATTCATAAATCACTTCTGAGTCGATTACCAAAGTATCAACAAATCTCTTTCATATTAGCTGATATTCGTGAAAATTTGAATAGGAGACATTAATTTTCTCAGCACCTCTTGCCAAACTAATTCCATTCATCTCAAACTTAAACACTTCTATAATTAAACGAATTAATTTCTCGTCCTTGATGCTTCCTTTCTTTCCCAACGGTACTTGACAATCAAAAATAACGATTTACACATATACGCGCACACACACAAACCAACACAAACAAATGGCGATAATGAGAGAAATCAACTGCAGAGCCCGTAAAAACAGAAACCAGTAAAACATCAATGAATTCCCTTGAAATGTCCAAATTGTTGGACTGTTTCCTTTTTTGGTACATAAAGAAGCTCTGCAGTAACGGGCAAGTAATAATGGCGATTGGATGAGGTGATAGAAGGAAAAGAATTGAATTTTCTATTGGAAAATTTCATCGGCCTTTTCCATAATGGCAATTTTCATTGCTCGATTATCGATCGAATACATCTCGCTCAATGATCGATCGATTAATGCGTCGAAAAGCAAAAATCGAATTTCGGAATTTCACACCAATCGTGTAGAATTTGATGGTGACGAATTATCGATCGATACGCAAAAATCGTAAAAAATTGAGGGCGTTCTTTAGAGATGTGAAGTTCGAATGCCTCAAATCCGACAATGCAAATATCCACCGGAAAATTTCCTCCGAAGTGCATCAATCGACTAATAGAAGTTCTCCAAATATAGTTGACGCTGATTATTCGAAGTTTGGAGCTGCGAGCCGCACCATTGACGGTGCACGGAATACAATTAGTGCCAAAAAAATGCTATCAACCAAAATTTGAAAACGGTGGCGATTAAAATGGCACAAAAAAAAAGAAAAAACAACCGAATAAACAAACAATGCACAAAAAAAAACACCTCATTTCAACTAAACAAAATAAAAAATCCACAAGAAATTCAATCAACGATAAGCGACGATTATAGAAATTCAATCAACGATTCACAGAGAAATTCAATTAATTTCTATAGAAGAAATCATAGCATTAAGAACTAAAATGCAATTCATAATTAAAAGCTAAAATATTCATAGTTGACTGCAGTCAATTCAGCAATCAAAATGACCTTTGAACCTTTCCACATAACTCAAATTATTCGTGCATATAGATCTCGACGAAAGATTAAAAGGCACAACTTGACATTGATAAGCTGCAATTGTTAATCTGCAAAAATGATCATCCCTCGAATTAAGTAATCCTCCTTCACCCCTCAATCCGATATCGTCATTACGCTAACGCGGAAATAGCAATTTCGATTCAAAGAAAAGCCACTCCTCATGCTATACGTGATTAATGCTTTGATGCACCAAGTGAGAACAACGTGAAGCGCAAATTTCACACGAATTGTAAGTATATCACGACCAATCGCCATCCAATAATCGCAAAAAATACTGCCGTCTCCTAACTGCTATAAAAAAACGATTCCTTTCACTCCTCCAAAAATGAATTTCTCTCTCTCTTCATCGTAAAATTATCGAAACTACTCTATAAACGGGGAAATGTTGCTCGCATTTCTCTCCCCTACTCTTCTTTCTTCTTCGATTATTCGAATATTATAGCTGTATGAATTGCATATAATATATTCAGAAAGAAGATTTAAAAAAGCCATAATAGACAATTTTACATCTGATATACGATAACGGTTGCAATTTCTATAGAAGAAATCATATCACTAAGATCGAATGTAACTTAAATCCCATTAGAATTTACGAGTAATCCGAATTTCGATGCAATCAAAGCAAAAATTTCATAGAGAATTCCAATTTTTTTCATTTATAGCTATGCTAACTTGATCGATAGGGTACAATTTTTCACATAAAAATCTTATTCCTTCACTTTTTTATCCTATTATTGAGTGGTACTATTTCAAAAAAAAAAATTGTTTTAAATCTATATTTCATTTTCCTCGTAGTTCTCGAATATTTATGAAATATTGAAATGTTTAGCACTTCAGATTCCCCTTCCACCCCCCAACGAAGCAGTTATATGTGCATGTACTGTGGAGATTCAATTAATGTGACCCATATGAATCCTCTTCTAGGTAGTTGAAATTTCTATGCACAGTTATTCCCTAGCTGAGAGCAGAAGCACCAATCGGCACTTCATCACCTCAAAAGATTTGCACTCGGTTTTTTTCAGCAGTTTTTAACACCTCAACCTCTTATCCGTGTAGTCTTTCTAACATTCCATACCACCATTCCAAATTTCAATTTCGGCTTAAATTCGGGATGAGAAGGAAGGACTGACATCATTGCCGCGTTTTGATCAACGAGCAAAGGCGCGTCAAGATGTCGGGGTAAACTCACCTCTTAGAAAAATTTTCCAGCTATCAACTAGGATGTCTCTCTAAGAAAAACTCCATCGAGTTATCCCACTAAATTTCTCGGCTCCTCAAAAAACAGAGTTACCTGACTAGACCACATCACTTGCCCACTCCTCCTTTCTAGCCTCCCTCCTCACCCATTCCCCTTCCCATACAACAGCAATACATACTTGGTCGACAGTCCCAAGCACGCAACTCGAAGCAAAAGCTTACAGGTAATAACTAAGCGCAATGAACAAATGGTCAGCAAAATCAATAGAGTAGAGGAAGGCAAATAGGCAATAAATCGCAACAAGCTATAGCACATCAATCTATGATGATCATAAGCTTCATAGAAATTTACAGCGAACAATTTGGACGCATTTTCAAAGAGAGGAAATTAATAAATATCCCTTTACATAGTTTAATGTTTGCAAAAAACGACAAACAAAAAAGTGAATTAAATAAATAAGATGCATAAAGCATAAAATATAGAGTGGAAAGTTTATTTGCTCTTTCCTAATCGTCGAGCAAAAATTATTACGCCAAATTATTTTTCAAAACACAGTTTTCGGTTCACATCATGCTTTCGCCCTCCCCTCCTACCCTTTCACGTGGAACTGTTCGCCTCGTTGGCCACATCCCTCATCTTCTCACCTCTTGGCAGTTCCTTGCCCACTCCAACTCTTCCCTCTAGTTCATCACCCATCTTAACCATCCCCAATTCATGCAGATTGCAGTTAACTCATGTCTAAGTGTACAAACAATAGTCATCATCTTGGAAGGGGTCGAATAAGGAACAACCTTTCGTTTGTTTTATCATTAGTATAGATGGGACTGTTCATATAGTGCTGTATAAGTGCATCCATTGTTGCGAATGATCGTGTGCCGATCTTGAACGCTTTGTTCACGTTGTCAACTTGTACCCAGAAGTGCTTGTTGCGACCGGTTCCCTTCAGTGATATCGAATAATCACCTGGCTGAAATAGAATATGCTCAGTGCTACTTGCAGAATGAAACGTTGCTGACGCAACTAACACAACTGAATAAATTGTCGTCGAACCATACCGCCAATAAGGCATTCCTCTCAGGTCATTAGAAAGTGATAGAAATGGATCATTATTGGTCTATAAGTCGGAAATACTTTATTAAATGTGCTAGAAATTACGCATACATTAATGTTCTAAGCAATAAGCTCATACCACTAATTTTATCTTCTCATAACCCCTCCCCCACTCATAAAAATAGCAATAATGACTAATAAGAGACCGACTAAAACACATCCCCTGCACTCCCCCTCCTCTTCTGAAGTCAAAATCTTTTTTAACCGGGTATTTTGAAGAACTCAATTATAAGAGTTGAATATGCGTCAGCCAAGAATGCCTAAGGAAAATAAATCACTGTAAACGCAGGCATGTATTTATCTACGCATATGCATATACACTTGAGCATAAAACCTTCAACCTGTGATCACTGAATTATTGAGCCCAATTTCGATTCCCTGTTATTACATTGCATTTGACTTCTCCAACATCCCACTCTTAGAAATACTTCAGCATGCCCTTCCTCAAGGACCATGTGAGCAGTAGTTCCAGTTCAGCAAAATACATGCATATATAAATATAAATGAATCAAAAGAAAGAGCACATACATTGCTTTCACTATCGCGTACCAAATAATCCCCATCAACCCCACGCGCATTCAACTGTGCATCACTCTCATCACGAGTCAACCTTCCATAGTACCAAGGCTGACCCGCATATGGTCCAGTAATGGTCCGTCCGGTCCTTGGAGGAGAGCTATAAGGCAATAAGAATCGATTAAGAATAAAACGATTCCTTCCGTTATGAACACAATAAATATATCACGTCGACATCTACTAATTAAAAGTTGCTTTGCATCTACGGGATATATCAGCAAAATTCACATTTTAGCATTCTTCGACCACAGACCAAAATACGCAACAATCAAACGTATGGGCGAATAAACACCCCGATCACCGCAGTAAAACATTTCGAAAAACAGCGAACATTAACGGTGCTGAAACTCATCTCCCAATCATAAGTGATTCACCGCCTTCTTATCTCAACATGACTTTGGTCAACCTGAGTGCCAAAAGACTCTCATGCAACTTCGTCCTGAGTCTTTCATCCGCCATCAACCATATGAACAAAACATAACATAGTCACCTGAAAAGAAGCAATCAGTGGATCTGATACCTGCTTTTTAAGGGAGCCGATGAGAAGCCATTCGATGAAACAGCAGCAGCAGGCACCATTGGTCGTTTCTCTTGGACGACCGATGGGGCGATAAACTTATCGTTGTTTGCTGGTGGATTACGCTCGATCACCTTTAAAATGCGATTCCTTCATTAAAGTTGTAATAAAAGAAGTAAGTTGCCTATAACCGGAATATCCGCCTACTTGACACTGCATGCTTGAAAGACTGTATTGAAATTCAATACAACATTGAGGCTTTCAACTTTAGATGAAGACAATAACACAGATCAATAGGGATGGAAAGACAAACGGAGGAATGGAGGGTGACAGCATGAAGGCGATAGATGAAAAACAGAGCATTATTGCAATTCCACGCTCAACGAGCCTCTTTCAACGGTGATACGTCGAAAGATGAACAATGCGCACAACAACTTCATCATAATGCGATTTAACAAAACGTTCTATAAAGCTTCAAAATATATCATTTATTCCAATCTTTCTTTATTTTCAAAAAATAGAATCCGTATTTCTGACTGAATAGAGTCCCTTCACCCCTCCCCTTTCTCTCTGATAGAATGCGATGCGAATTGTCTCATACAATCCCCAACTAATTACGATATCTGCCGATTAGTTAAAACACCTATAATATATTCTTGAGTTGCTTAACATATATACAGCAAATCACGTTTTAGTTCAGTGAATTAACAATAAGTGAATTAAGTGCTGATATTTAAAAGTCTTGTGCCCTCAGCAACGTAATCAAAAATAAATGAGGTGGACGTGATGGGCCTCTTCAATGAGTCCATTACGCAAGAAAGGAATTCAGCCACTGTTAGAATATAAACTGATCAATGTCAACATACCTCGATATAGTTGGTCGGTACGAGTCCCGTGCATCCTTTAGAATTCCGCGCTTTCCACCATTCAGGATCGTGTGCTGGATGCTCGATTATTTCCAGACGTTCACCTTGAAAATCCCATTATCTAACCAGCAAAAGGCATGATCAGCACGACTTTTCACCTAATTCTACAACTAAAATCGTTAAAATATAGACTTTTCTCGTTTTGAAAAGATGATTAAGATAAAGAGCAGAAGGGGATGGGTAGGAGGTTCTGTGAAATTTGGAGCCTTCTTCTGCACTGTACCCTTGAAATGTTCCTGAAATTGAAGTGTTTCCATTGTGAGCATTGAAGATGCACTATTAAAACACCACCAGATAAAAGAGGATGGATCCCCATCGCCATTACCGATCATCATGAATGGATTGGATTACTTCCGATGGAACCTACAACAACAATTTTGCCAAGAGTACGCATCTTTGTAAAAAAAGCACTGGAAAAGCTAAATGTGATACAACAAAGGCTTCAAATAAAACAAGACAGAAAAAAAAGCAATTAACGAAAATTAAATGAGACCAGCCCGGCTACAGCTGCAGAGCTATAGCCCGATGGGTGCCAGGTATACGCCACCCACTGCCTACTTTTACGATATCACCGAACTGAAGACCAATGATCGCGATCCCACCTCTCCCCTCCCCCCCCCCCCCCCACACACACACAGAAAAATTTTTATACAGTCCTCTTTGCATTTACAACTTTTGTCATTCTGAACTATAACGAAACCACAGATGATCCCCGAGTGGGTAAGCTTGTTTTTCCACTCATCTGTATCAGCTATACGATTGGGAGAGAACTCAAAAGGAATCATTTTAAAGGCGAAATTATTCTACCATCCGATCCTTTTCTCGTAAAATCGAATTTGAGGACTCAGCTGTTCGAGCTGAATTTCAACGATAACCGAACGATTCAAGATACTCATACAAGCAGCCACCTAGTCGGACTGCGAAAAAACAGATAGTGATTGTGATAATCATATACCATCTATATCATCAAAAAAAACGTGAACACTACCCTCGACTAAGCAAAAATAATAACAAATAAAACGAACCTTTTCGAAAAGAAAGCTCGCCAGCGCTTTGAGCATCGAATGCGTATAACGTTATCACGATCTCCATGATCCTTTGATTAGATGATGGCATCATTGCACCACTGTTTGTCTACAAATAACTAGTTCTATTAAGTCTATCAAACTTCTCGCAATATGAATAATTTAAAAAATGCTGTAGAAAATATAAACTTCTGAAGATAAAATTACTCATAGAGATTTGAAACGAATATTTGGGGAATATTTTCACTAAATTAGAATTGATGAACGATTCCACTCAATCCTATCCAGTACGATCACAAATCAACAATTAACATATAGAATCAGAGATAAGGATCGAAAGATGCATAAAAGGAAGAAATGGTATTGGCGATAACTTTTGTAAGAGTAAAAAATATAACGATCATCAAATCGCCGATAATGGTGCAACCAAAAGGGTAAATAGTTGAAAAAGCAATTAGCGGTATCATATATCCGCAAGAAACATGCACGACGTTCCAGATGGGATCGGTCAAACTCTACATGGGAGCGAACTACTTCTGTTCTCCATAATATCGCAACGTTCAACGTTGATTGTCTTATAACAGTATAAAAAAGGTATCGCTTTTGCCTCATTCCACAATATAGCCTATTTCCAATGCAAGAAGATAATCATCAGAGGCAATGAATAAAAAGTGATTTACAAGAAAACCACTGATCCACTGTTATGTGAGCACAAATCAATTAAAAACAACTATGAAAAATGTGGTTTATCCCTTGATATTCAACTGATACGACGCACTGATAACGAATAGTATGACAGAGGATTTGAATGGTCAGTTGATCTAATCGCTCAGAAGAAGAGATACATAGGCACACAGAGATGCAATGTTTTTTGAGTGCCAAGCGAATGAAATCTCATATGAGAGGAGTGCAAGAAAAACGTATTACAACTGGAAGGTCTCTCAGCAGCTTTTCAACTTCTAGATTCGATCGCTCTCTCCCCTCCCCCTACCTTCACCTCCTCCCTCGTAACTTTTTGTATATCCGAAGTACCATCTCACTAAAAAGACTAACTAAATCAAGTAAAAATAAGAAAAACGAAAAACATATGTACCTTCTGCATTCCATTGCCTATACCGCCAGCGATCTTTGCAGGCGAGAATGTATTGGGTGGCGACTCATCAATATAGTTCGACGGGAACCAACCAGTCTCGTCGTGACACTTAAACAAGCAAATAACACTTCACAACTAAAATTTCACTCAGAACTCACGACAGACTAAACAAACAACGTTGGAACTTCCAATCGAATTTCACTGTAAACAAAGAAATGGATTTTTTACATGGCAATAATTAGGAAAACACGACAGGGTGCGCTTTCTACTACAATCTCGCTTCTAGACAATCAGCCAGATATGCAGAATACTTTGATTGTGGTAAAAAAGGATTTGGTGGTGCAAACAATTCCTATTCCTCGCAAAATCGCTCCAACAAAAATATCACTGGATCAGTGCTTTTTTACTGCGTCTACAGCACTTTTCGAGTTGAAAATTCGAAAGAAAAGAGCTGTCTAGTAGACTACATTACTCTCGCAGATAGGGTCTGAATTAAATAAACAAATTTCATATATGGGGCATTTAGTGAAAACAGTTTGAAAACAAAGAGAAGTCACATATATAGCTGGAAAAACATCAATCAACAAATTCGGTACAGTTGTTTTACATCCTCAACTGCTAGCATTTCCTTTAAAGACCTCCGATTTCCAGGCTATCTAGAATTACTGAACCTACCTGTCCTTTCCACCATCCGTCTGAACTCTTCTCCAAGACAGTGACCACATCGCCTTTGATAAGCCGTAATTCATCTTCCCTTTGTGGTTCGTATGAATATTTCGCAACTGCCGTCGATGTCATATTACCAACCTAGAATTGATTAATTAATGTCAATTCCCAACAAATGACGATCGAAAAATTGGTCAGCAATCGTCCACTTTGATGAAAGTAATTGTTCCTTGTCCATGGATTTCTCTGACCCATAGCTGTGCTTTAATATTCCAGTATGTCGCAATCCTCATTCACCATGACTCTCGCAGGAAAAATGATCAATCAAAGGAACGCCGTTTAAGCTATTTCGATCGCATCGTACCGCTATCCGCTAAATTTTTCGATCACTTGACGAAGTGAGGGGGGAGGGGGAATGTGATCCAAAAAGGAGATATCTCACGAATAAAGAAGCAATCTCATCTGAAGGGTGGTGAGAGGAGACTCATTGGAAGAGAAAACTGTACCAACCTAAATAATATCGCCATTAAAAATGGACTACAAGCACTGAACGCCCTTTATCAGAACACCAGAATACATTATATAAGACTCGTAACTAAGGCATTTGACAAGCTCTGAGGCAAAAACAAAGTATCAATTTAAAAAGTGAATGCTTAAAATCCTAAAGATTGTAGAACGACAAGCTACTTTAAGGTCTCTTGTTAAAATAAAAAAAAAAAGAATAAACAAGCAACTATAACCTTGAGATTCCTGTCGTTGCCGTTCTCAAAAGCACCGTTGCCAGATACTGCAGCTAAAGCTGGACGACTGTTCACTCCTTCGGAAGATGACACGTTAACCGAAGTCTGCAAAATGTTTTCATTTCGTCCTCTTGTTCGACGTTTCCTTACGAAACAAATTTCCATATAACCGAACAGGTGAGGACATTATAAATTCAATCAATGGATCATATTTGGGATTCAAAGATCAAAGTTTTACTACATCGAATCGAGAAAATAGAGACTGACTCAATCGTAACAAAAGCAGCTTTTAACTCCCTAAACGAGAGAAGACAGCTGAAAGCGATCGTTTCAAAGAGAAGTCAACGATTCACCTCAAATATCAAATAATGCGCTCAAATGAAATGTGCATCTTGAAGTGCAGTGCACATTATGGACGCAATAGATGGCGTCGTCGAAATTTTCAGCAATGTGGAACAATTGCAGTATATAATCACGTTGCATTGAAATCTGCAAAGATTTGCGCAACACGAAACTCCATACTTACTGTGGTAATCGAATATCTCCGAAAGAGAGAAGTGAGGAAAAAAGTTCACCTGTCCGGATGATTGACTAAAGTCGGGCAATTTCGGTTTCGATTTGCTCGGCTTGCCAAGACCTCTGATAGTGCCTTTTGCTTTCTCAACAAACGACTCTTTTCGAACGTAATTTGAAGGTACGAAACCAATTACGTTGTCCTCACTGATCACCTTAAATATTCACATAATATTATAAGCGATTAAAAACTTGAATCAGCAGCGAAATTTTAATGAATTCAGGAAATAATAAAAATACCTATGAATCAAGTGGCTAGATGAGACATTGTTCTGACTGATTTACCACCTATTATACCTAATTCAATAACTCTCATTGCTTTATAGAGAACTCATACTCGTCATCTATGACATCGATCAGCTATCAACTATGGTCGTGCTGCCCTGCGTAAACGAACGCACATTTTGCCACTCACACGGATCACGACAACATCCAACTCACACTGAAGATGAGACCCATATGAATGCCGTCCGCTCATCCATAAGAATAAAGTCGATCCTCGCCTCCATATCAGATAGAAGAAAAATGTATATTCAGCGTCGAGCAAGAAAAAAAAAGCCTAACAGAGAGAGAATAAATCACTCCCAGTTGCATCAATAAAAACAGCAACTTCCCCCTCCCGCTCGGTCTATTCTCACAAATATTATCCCTCTTCTCAGATTCAAAAGAGTGAGCTGAATGCTCATCTATAATACCTTAAAATCTATCAATATCTGGAGGAACATCATCGAATAGATTGCCCATTTAATAGTAATCCACTTCGAATAGCGAGTAAAATAATGCAGAGACCAATAAAATTCTAATGTCTTATCATTCGGTCACTCTAAATCGGTCATTGGTCACTTAGTTTGGTCACTCTTCACTCAACTATTGAAATATCAGCGATTTTTTGTGAAAGCGTTGTGTGATTCTTGATGCACTGCAGATATGCCTATCCACTACTTATTAAATCAATAAGTGTGTGTGGCAATAAAACGATATCTTATTTCTCAATTTATATGCCTAAGTAAGTGATATGCTAACTGCTTGCATATGAATGAATGAATTTACACGTTCGATTACCCGAATGACTTAATTACCCAACTTTGAGGATTGTCTAATGATGACTCACTGCATAGAAACGTTACCTGAGCGGAATGAAGTCCTATCAAAGTGACGGAATTCAACGTATGATCGAGCAATGTTTATTTCAAAGATGTCTGGCAAATGTTCAAAGTCATGTTCAAACTCCTCCCATAATAGCAGTTATGAGCACAACAATTTTAATTAGTAGTGAGTATCACTCAATGATCTCACCGGATCGAAGTATCGAACTCCAAGTAACTCTAGAAGTAACTCAATATCTGTACAATAAAGGTGCCCATTGCAAACGTTACTCTAATTTCTAAAATACTATTTAATACTTATAAGAAAACGGAAATTAAAATAGAAACGAAGTTATTCGAGCTAGGCAACTGCGGTAAACATCAAACACAAATCTATAATTCCAGAAATAAATAATAACGCCTATAATAAATGGCCTACAATCTAGAAATAAGCAAAAAGTGAATAGCACAAAGCAAAACAAAAGAAATATTAACGAACTATAACATCAAAATGATGTCTATAGCGCTATATGGACTGCTTCACTTCTTTCAACAATAGACGCAACTTCATAAATAATATAATGATGAGCGTAAATGATAAGAAAGTGGTCCCTTTTTTGTCGATTCATTTCATAACTCTTTCTACGTTTCTGTCTATATTAATTTTTTTCTGGCCCACTATACCCGGGCTCAAACATTGTTGTGATAAAAGCTTCACCTCTCCCCTCCTATTCCTCCATCAAATGGAGAGGGAATTATATAGTAGCAATCATGATATCCTATAGGTAGAAATATAAGCCCGTCGCAGTTAATTATCAAATTTCCAAGAAATTCTCGCCCAATGAGAACCTTTAACGATAAATGAACTTCAGAATTAATTCAGAATCGAAGCCATAATAACTGAAAACACCGTTGTTGATAGAATGTAAAATTGTATGACTGCAAAGTGCACACGAAACAATGAATATGTTCGCAAAAGCGAGTCGCAGCACTCGACGAACAAACGAATCCTATCGAGCAACGAAGCAACCAGCCAGCTGACTGTTTCATTTTTATTAGCATAGATGAATTGATAAGCGACGTGCAAAACGAGAATGAGAACGTTCGTCAAATATTGATTATTGCTCAAGTAATCAGTTGCTCTTCAATTACTCATTTATCGCAGATCACTCCTGAAGATAACCGTTTAAAAATTACCATTAAATGTAATCTTTAATTACGAGAGAGCCGAATTTTAAAAACTATCTCTTGCACACTAGACACATCTGTGATATTGGCGATATTACATATATCTAACGCAGGCATCGCCTGACACCAACTCGCCGACAGAGAGTTCTCCCTCAATTCTCCGAACCCCTTCCATCTCCCTTCCACCTACAAATCATGCTACTCGAAAGCATAAAAAGGGACAAACATTCTCCGACCAGTTCGATGATTCAAATATTTTCTAAGCAATTTTTTATTGCTCAACTGGTAGACATTGCAATTGGGTGAACTCATCTTATATTCGTACAAGATTTTTTATGGAAGACAAACTAAGAAATTACCTCTGAAGTTTTCTACTTAATTCTGGTACATACGAATCATAATAGAGCACCTATCAGTTCACCATTCGAGCATTTTTGTTGTGATCGTGAGGAGTGAAAAGAGCATTGATGCAAATGCTTTGAAAACGAAACTGCAATTCATAAAAAGACGAATAGCACTTTGCCCAATCATTGAAACAAACTTCACTAAACAATGTAATTCCAGAAGCTACCTCATAGACAACAAAATATGCTATAAACTTGGCAAAATCCGATAAACTGCTGATGGATTTCAACAGAGAAGGATGAAGAGAGAAACAACCTAGGATTTTCATAAATTAGTGGTCCCCTTTCGTATCGCAAAAGCTTCAATACCGTGAAAAGCAACTAAAGAATTAAACCTGAGAAATGAGAGTGAGAGTGCTTATAATTTTTTATTACCCAAATAAATTTACCCCTTTTTCTCAACGTTTCTCCTTTCAGCTCTGAATTTTAATATGTGAATTTATTCTCAAATGTCGCCCACCACACCAGCAATAATATATTCGATAGAAGAAGCGCAAAAAGTGGGGAAATAAATGAGCGGATTAGTAGAAAAAAGAACATTTGAGCAACCTTGAACGGAAAAAATTCGTGCGGAATGTGCGCTATCTGTCAAAAGTACACTGCTATCATCAAGAGGTATCTTCATAGTTCGGAGAAAAAATACAACTGAAACGATTGTTGAGAAGCGACCGCTCTTTGGAGAAAAAACAACAACAATGATTGAAGATCCGTCGAAGTGCTCGATTTCGAATTCATCCTCGTGGAAGTGAGAGGAAGAATTGAAAACTGAATAGCTTTTCATTTCCAATTGCAAATACCTCTGTCTAGCTCAAGAATAAGTAACGGGTTTCAATGAGGTGAAAGACTAGGCGAGGTAAATGATCGACGGAAATGGATCAGTAACTGATCGACACTGAACTGCCAGAATCACAAGTCCTATTCTTTTCATTCTCATTCAGAATATTTAGAAACGATATATCAGGGTTAACGAACAACGAAAAACGTTAAAAGATTCGACAATGGTAGTAAACGGTTAGATGATCAGGAAAATTTGACTGCTACAGGTGGCTTGCCTTTTAATGGAATCGACAACCGCTGGGAATCAGCCTCCAGGATGAACCCCATACGCTACTCCTCCTTCCTTTCCATCCATATGGATCATCACCAGCAGTTAATGTCCCAATAAGGTTTTTGTCTCCTAGCTCGTTCGCTTCTCTCCATCTTCCCGTTCCACTGCTTCTCAGTGAGTTTCTGCGGCTCCCCATTTCATCACAAACAGTCGACGATGAACAAACATCTCGCGCCGATCACTCTACCTCTTTCGGTGTAAACCTTCCCCCACCTCCTTCCACTTAATTCGTTATCCAACAAACTTCACTATCCGTCAAAACTCGTGTATTGGTGGCATATATGACAAGAAGCAATAATTATGGATCTACCAACATACTATTCCCTAAAAATATGGAAAAACCTCGTCCAACATTCTAATTGTTCGTCAATAAAAGCACTTCACAATGAACATTATTGCCACTTACTTTCCACCAGTTTTTCGAATCATCAAGCAGCTTGAGACGTTCGTTCTTTTTTATCGTGAGTTCTTGATCTTCTTGAGCCGTATAGTCGTACTTCACTACCACATAAATATCGTCACTCATTTCGTTCGATGTGCAAATCGAGAGGATGTGAAGTCGTACGAATATCAGTGAAAAATATTCCTCTAAACGGGCAATGAGCTGGCCGATTACGGCCCCACTACTTCAGAAGCCTGCAAATGGGATATTGATTCAGTACATGCAACAAGATCTGTTAATGAGTGATGCATCACCACGTAACAATTTGACGACGCCGACCTATCAAATTAGTGGCTGAGAAGCTGAAAGTGACGATACTAGAGAGCTTTTTTTCAAGCCAACAAATTCATCTTCTTTTCTTATTCATTTCGGCATAAAAGTGAGATGGTGGCGCGGTTATATTCTGCAGCAATAATAGAGGCAGATGAAATGAAATGAAATTTGCAAATATGGAAGATGCAACGAAAATACTAATAAGACAAAGGAACTTTCACTAAAATTCATAGAGTTTTTGTTGACGACTGAAGGGAGTTCAGATTCGAAGAAAATGCATTGATTGATCTAATCGTGGCAACTATAGATGAAATCTTTCTCTAATATAAAATTCACTTCATTCTACCAAAAATGATCCAATATTTGAGTACCACAATTCATTCCATTCGAAATAAATTACATCAACTTAAGTGCATCGAAAAATTCGCATATATTCTAATAGCCGCTCGAATCGTATCATATATGATCATCGCGTTTCAATGTGCGAATGAGAATTCGTTGATTTCGATGAAATGAAATCTTAAAAAGCGCATAATGCGCGAAGCTTTTCAAATATTACTTCATTTGTTCTTTGAGCGCAAAAGCGTCCGAAGGTAATCAAGACGACAACAAAGTGACTCTGAATTCTTTCGCATATCTTGAGCAATGGCAGCGATGTTCGAGTCCAACCTCATCTCATACTCATTTCGGTTAGTGATTCGAACCCTCTTACTTGCATGATAAAATTCTGTTTTTTTTTTCGAATATTGGATGAGCGGTCGATTCAATGTTGAGTGACTATGTAAACGAACTCCTGGAGGAGTCCCACTCGGAAGCCGACCATCACTAATGTCTAGGCGTTTTCTAAATCCAACTAGGAAGGAGGATGAATGGAAAGGAAACATGATACGCGAATATTTACATCAAGTACACATAACACAATCTTCCCATCTGCAACATTTCCACATTATGCAGCATTTCCTTGAATGCAAATAACGGCAGGATTAAGCCATTGACAGCTGTTGCAAACGTGGTACTTCAAATGTAGACAACTTTAATTCCAAGAATCTTAAATCGGTGAGTATATCGATCCTACTTCTTCTAATCGGTCTTTGTATATGATGCTTTGAAAAGTTATACCTTCATCGAGATATGAAACTCCAGAAATCTTACCATCAGTAGTTTACGAAATGAAAATAACCTATAAAGAGGTAAGAGACATACATAGACATAAATTAATTTCAGGTTGACGTCCATAAGAACGAAGAAAGAAGTAAGTAATGCCGAAAACAACGAAAAAAACTTTGAAATTCGAATCTCCTTGTAAACAAACTCAAATCTAACTGTGCAGAGAGCATAAAATGAAAATATGAATAAGAACCGAGAAACATTACGTGCTCAGTGATCAAAATTCCACTTGAACTGGAATTCATCAGTACTGAGCACTTACTCAAACTTTTCAAACAATTATGCCACTTCAAATATGGAAACTGCAAAGTGGAAAGGCAGAAAGATAGAGAGCGAAAGGTGGAATGCTATGTGCGATATGTATCCATCAAATCTTTCCTAAGAGTCTATAGAGACACAACGATATTTTCAACGCATAAAGTGCATCCATCATGCCATACGACAACGTGACCAACATCATCTCAACTTCATTATTTAATTAATACGTTAATTGTTAATTTAATTATCTAATTTCCAAATATTTCATTTTTTCGAAATCCAAAATATTCAATTCTTAATGAATATTTATTCGATTAATTTCCATTTATTTCAGTTCCAAAAATATTTTAATATTCAATAATTCCCAAATATTTACTTATTTTATTTCTAAAGCATAAAAATAAACCGAGAGAAATCATCTATAGTTTTATGTTTGTTGATTGCCGTAATATTGTTTTTTCTTGTTGTATATTTTAAAGACATAGAGAAAAATCTGCTACAGTAAAAGATACCAACTCATCCCTCTCCTTTCCCCTCTCAACAGATATATGTGGCCACAGTAAAAGAAAATTGCACATTGCTTTTTTTTGTAATTTCGCACGTACCTTCCTCTTGGAGCATAAAAAGCCCGAGCTAGATACGATTCAAATGATGGCCAAGGACCCAGCTGGATCCACTTGATGCTAAAATATAAATTCCATCAAAAGAAGTTCTATATGACTTAGATCCTCATATATCACCAAAGGCGGCGAAGAGATCTGACGACCCCGTGATGGTGAATCTGACAACTTCGAGGTGATATAAAAATTGAACTTAAGAATCGCGAAATACATAAAATATTGGAAGAATGCTGAAAAATAGAACATAGCAAATTAAGGGTCATAAATAGACTACGACGTTGTACTAATCTATATTACACTACAAAAAAAGTATCGTTTTTAAGCGCTGAAATAGTTTTTCAGATTTCCTTTCAAGTTTCTTCTTTCTCAATTTCAACGATTCTATAAATGAGTCTTTCGAACTAGCAATCACGCAACCAAACACAGCGACTGGTTGGTTCATTGTGAATGTATGTGCGTACGTCCTTCACTCATCGTATGAACGCCCACTCATGATTTGAGGTATCGTTTGTTAGGCGGTGGAGGAGAAGAGGAGAGAAAATGTGAGATATGATGTAGGGGAGGATTGGGGAATACCGAACTAGCACTCCTTTCCATTTTCTATATATTGAATCTCGGTTTTTAAAAGTTGTGAATAGATCATTTTCTATAATCTCACAGCTTCAACGCTCACTCTCATTATCGGTGTCCAATTGCTAACGTTATTCAAGGTCGTCATTCTATTTCAACTAATTGAATACGGCCAATTATAGTACAATAGTTCTGAAAGACTGTCGAATTTGATTACTCAATAGTGTCGTTCTCGTCACTTTTTCTTTAGAATTTCCTATTTTTTTCACTCCTCGGATTTAGTTAATGTTGGAAATTATTTATGAAGAAAAGCGACAAGAAGAGAGGTGCGATGATAGTATATGGGAATGGGTGGACGGGCACTTAGGAATTGGAAAAAAACTTTCAGGAAAACGCTCCCCTCATCATATGTTCGTCATTGTCATCCCTAGAGCTAATTCTTGCGAAGGCGCAACGGGAAAATAGATAAGAATCAAATTAGAGATAAAAAACTATTTGTTAAGAATATGACGAACATTTAAGACGATCACTAATGCTTTGATAAATCTTGGTAACTATTGATAAGCTGCTATCAGTACCTACTCGATGAATATGTCAAAAATGATTATATGTCTGTCGCCACCTTTTAAGGGTTTGAAAATGAACAAAAAAAAAAAACGATCGCTAATGGACTAGGTAATTTGAACACGATACGAGATGAATAAGAACTCTCACGAAGGAAGTTAACTTGAAAGTAAAAACTTTAGAGAGAAGATCATATTTCCATGTTTCTTTCTTCAATTTCTTCACCAATATTTGCATTGAACTGACCACGTGCAGGTTTACTTGTAACTTAATCGCTTCAAACTAACCCCATTGCCTTCATTAATTCCTTTAAGTTGTTCGATGGCTTCCCCTCTACGAAATGCAACTTTTCCGTTTATGTTTTGTCTCCCCTCATTATATTCACTTCTCTCTCCCTCTCAGCAAACTTTCTGGCTCGCCTTTTACCGCTATGACCTTCTCAGGTTTTTGCAAAAACGTTTTTGAAAAACGATCTTTTCAAATCTTTTTTCTCTATTTTAAATTGCACATGTGAACGTTTCAAAGACGAATGGTATACTCGATCATGCGTAGAACTTCTCTAGGTGACCCTTTAATCAGTTTTATCTATGAAAATGCGACTATGCATCTATAAATGAATGCCGAACATCAACCAACAAATACGAAAAGTTAGCAGTATCAATTCCAGAAAAAAGAATAGCATTTGAAGGATATCCTCGCAACTGTTGTTTGATTTACTAGAGATTTACTAGTAATCTGAGGCTATAATTATGTTTATTAGTAATTAATCCTTATTAGTTATATTTCCGTGGCGAATTCTAAAACACTTCACTTGGGCCAGTAATTGAGATTATCGCTACAATTTGGGGTCGATAAACGATAAAATTGTACAATTGAATAACTTTCTTTGCGTAGGTACTATTGTGATAAAGAAGAAGATATAAAGATATTATTATAGTTGACATTCGCAGTAGGTAGAAGCAAAATTTTTGCCCACTGAATTCTACAAAATAAATTTAATTCCACATCGAGGTTCAAATTTCGTTGTGCGGTTAACGTTCAGTGGTTAAGCCATCATGAAGAGCTAATTTAGAGAATAAGGTAAGTTGATATTAAATAAATCTCTCACCATTAGTCTTGGCAAGGAGAAACTGGTGGATAGGAGTAACAAAATTAACCAATGTACCACAACATTATTACAACTTTTAAAGTGGGAGTTTTTTTAGGACGACCTTGATGAAAAGGTACATAGAGGTGATGCCACCTTCCTTCATATCACTAATTTTTGCTCACATCACCGCAGACGCGATAGGCTTTCTTTGAATTCCGACACACTGCTATACAATGAAAAACTTTTTCAATGATATTAGCAACTTTTTTTTTGCAAACGTCGTGAATGTGGAAAACCTTTTTTCTAAACTACATATTTATCATCTTTATTCATTCTTCTTTTATTACCTTCATTTATCATTCATTTCGTTCGTGCTATTTAAGCCATTTGTCTGAGATTCTCTTCCTCCTCACTTTCTGAGAAAAAGATGAGGAAAAACTACTGAAATCATCAGATACAATACAACATTTATCCATATGACGCGTTTTCCTAAAATTGTGCAAAAATTCGGCTTTTTAAAATGCAAGGTCTTCGAAAGCAAATAGCGAATCTTTCTTCATTATTTCATTGCTGAGAGCTTTTTTCCTGGGCTTTTCCAGGTTTAAGCAAAAAAAGCCTCAAAATATTGTGTAAGGAGGCTTAACTGCTCAAAATAAATGAACAATAAAAGAATGATACATTGAATAAGTGAGAAGAATTAATAGAGATGAAAATGAATTGCAGCTTTCTAGAGATATTTTTCGAATCGTGAAGATACACTGATAGACGCACTTCGGGAATAATGAAATGGTGCGAGACTAATAAAGCACAATCTACGTTTATTGTACAGCAGCTTAATGAATATAAAAGAGCATCAGTTGGATTGGATCATAGAAAAAAAAAGGTTTAAAAATAGTGGGAACTTCTTAATTCGACAAATGAAACATGAAACCATTTGCTAAGTAATCTCATGAGAGAGAAATTCTATAACCGTTGTTTTACTGCAATTAAGATCATACAATTCTGAAAACTTCCGAAATTGAAAGATGGGTATATTTTCAGTACAAAATAAATATACACTTGCATGGAATCGACGACGAAAGAGCCGATTCATGGACAATGAAACTCACCGCAAATACTAAGTCCTCGTTTTATGAATCCATTTGGATAGTCCAATTAATATTTCCTGTGCAATAGCTTCATCCCTACATGATCTTTTTTTGAGGTTTCAAGTTGGAACAGAGAGATCATCGCACCGCCTCAATTTTAGCTTCAACGATCCTGAAGTGAGCGATAAACAAACGTACCTACATACATCCATATAAACAGGTGGTGATATGATCTCACTGCAATGCACTTGACGAATGCAAATTAGCAAAGGGCAATAAAAAGATATGAAAGTGAATGTGCAGTTTGATTGGGTCACTGACTGAGGTGAAAGGGTTATCGTCACTTCACTTTTTCAATTTTCATCTCATGACGTTAAAAAGAATATTGACGCCTCCACTACAAAAGAAAAAAGCCTAATGAACTACACAAATCATTTTCGAGCGTTTTTTCTTTGAAATTTGTTGAAATATTTACAGAATTATCATAGTAGCGTTCACTTATACCCACGAATATCTGTGTTTGTATGTTTGTCTGTCTGTTCATGGTTTCAGTTATCGATGCTTTATTCACAGCTTTCTGAATCGCCATCTGTTTGATCGCTCAGTGGTTAAAATTCAACAATTTTGCGTTTACATAATTCTATTTTATGCGAAATAAAAAACTTTCTCATTATAATGCAACGAAAACATCTTCAATAATGAATGGATATTTTCTAGATCCGAAAGCCTATTACTGCGATGCGTATAAAGTTGCAGCTAAAGACGGCGAAATGATTGGTAAAACAGAGATGGAGGTAGTCAAACTCGAATTTCCTCTTTCCCTCCCATCCACTTGGAGGTAGTCTTTCCGCAATATCCGTGCCACTTTGCAGCAGAGAACACCTCATATTCCACGCATTTCCACAATACAAAATTCCCAGAAAGGTGAAGGAACGAAGGAAAAAGGAGGGATAAATTAAAGAGCGTAGAAGGACCTCCAATACTGACATTTCGACTGGTTACGACCCATTCAGCTCTACTATGAGGTGCAAACATTCGATTCAATGTCAATATCAATGCATTAGATGAATTTTTTAAATCAATAAACACTATTACAAAGCACAGTTTTTCATCTCAAACGTAAATACAAACTTAAAATATATTACAGAAAAACGTCGACGAAGCAGAAGCGGAAAAATGCTTCGTATTACGTACGAATGATGAAACGATGCCACATTGAGTAAAGCCGATAAATCGTATATGAACCATCCATATTTATCGATCCATTGGCTTTTTTTCCTGTTTATTCGTGAAGCCTCTATGCTCAATCCACAATGTAGAGGGGACAAATGAAGAATGGAGTGGAGAGGGAAGAATGGGACTGGTGAAGGAAACTGAGAGATGGGCATCGAAATTAAATTTCAGGGATGATAGTATCTTTCTCTGAGAAAAAAAAAAACTGGAAAAGGATGCTTCCTACTGTTCTTTTATCGTCACTTGCGGATGACCTCATAACATCGGATTTTTAGATTTTTTTCGAAATTTCGACAATTCTATTAACATCTCGTTCCTCTTGTTACCTCATCAACGAAGCATTTATTGTGATAATGGTGTTCCGAGGCTTTTGATAGCAGTGCTACGACAATAGTATATTTAGATAATATGAAATAAATTATATTTGAAGAAATTATATTAATGAAACAGTATGTTATGTGAAGCATCGTAATGAAACTGAGAATGAAGAGTCACAATACGGGCTAAGCAATGAAATTACATCGGCATTTAATGTCAATATTTGCATAGTTGATTTCATCACTGCTTTATTTACGTTTTCGGCGTTGTTCAAGCAAACTTTTAAGATGACCGATAACCACATATATGTATATATATATATATATATATATATATATATATATACTTACGGCAGCGAAGTGGAAAATCACGCGAAACAATGAACTGTGAGACATTTTCTCGAGAAAGGAAGTATGAATCTTAAACAGATATAGCAACGATGGGATTAATAACAAACATTATGGTCACTACAAGATGGAGGAGCAAGTGAACAAGTTAGTGTAAATATATAAAACAATTGAAAAAAGTTATCAGCTGAATCTTTCAGATGATATCCATTTAGGACTGCGCAAAATGTTTCGTTTATTTCATTACAAGCTCACTTTCAACGATATTATGCGACGTTCACTCTACTTATCTCCGAAATGTTCTCTCGATATGTGGGCATATATACGTTTGGATATTCGACCCTTCGATATATTTCGCGAATATTACAACAGAAATTTAATTTAAATTAAAATATGGAGCATAATTTCATTGTAGGTGTCGTTCTATATCTAATCATTACAAATGTTTCATTACACGAGTTCGAACATATTTCTTCGATACCCTTAAATTAAAGCCGAACAGAGACAATAACGTATTGATTGGTGAATTTGTTGCAAAACGGAAAACGTCATTTCAAAAAATTTATAAGTTGAAAGCATCGTTAGATAAGAAAATTTGTGCACCTACTGCAATTGAAAACCGACATCATTACCTTTTATATCTTATAATCCTGGAACAAAATGACATTCCATAATTAAACTTCAACTCCAATGTGCTTCTTAAATATTCCTCCTCCGAATGGGGGTGAGGAATCTTCCAATATTACAATTACAACGATTCTGAACCTGCGACTTAATAGAATTTATTTTAATGAATCTTTACCGTGGAGCATTCAAATGCTTTTCCACTAAACAACCTTGGCTAGTTTGATAGTGCACAAGACATTAAGAGGCGAAAATTAATGTCAGATGTCGTACAATTTAACTTTGCAACATAAAACAGTTAACAGTATGAATTTTCCAATATAGGCCGTTCCTCCCCTTATAAGCCCTTCAAAGCAAAATCAGGATATATACCAGGCTTTTACGTACCTGAGGGTCCAGATGAAATCAAAAATTGGGGGTAAATTATCGATAACGGCCATTCAGATATCAACGTGACTCTATGCGTAGATCAAATAGATGCGATGCAAAAATATTACATATGCGTATACGAATGCCATCGTAAAACGAGGCGAAAACCGGATCTGTTGATTCATAATGCCGATTTAAATGGACATTATATTCACATTTATCAGGAATAATGACCATATTTCTCCATTAAAAAAAAACTTTAAAATCATATAATACAATCATTCTTTACGATCACTAATTATTAGAAAACAACTGAAATCGTAGTGAGGAGAATTACTCGTCGAAAGATTCACTAGAATATCTTTTTTTTATTATATTAAATTAGAGATGTTGTAAGATGTTGCTCATACAACTCCCAAGAGGAAACATAAAATCAATACACTACAATGAATCACTTATTAACTTATCATTACCTATAAATTAAATCGATGAGTTCCACAATAACGTCAAAGAATCGCATAATTTCCCAACAAATTCGAATCAGATTTCTTCTTTTTAAATTCATAATGTAATTTCGAGTTGAAAAGTTTAACATCTATCAATATCACATTAGGTGCAAGAAAAAGCCCACGGCATCTAATAACTGGATACTGTCTTTTGGAAAAGAAAAAGCATTTCCCAACCGATCCGGTAGTATATTCATTGCAAATTTATGTTTTCCTTATATTATGAGGACAAGCAAAATCCATCAACGAATCCACCAAGATGAGCGTAATTAAGGATAAATGAATGGAAATACTTTCCGCTTCGCAATTATTTGCACATTCAGCTGCACTGATGTTTTCGTTCGCTGAGTTTTCAAAGCAATAAAATCCCCAATTCAAATAACATTCGAATTCTTAATAGTAATTCGTCAACTAAAAGTTTAAATAAATTGGTTGTTCTCATTTTTGCCTAATCAACTCAGAGATAACAGCTGCATTGTACTCCGGAAGATCGAGAGGTGAAGATGAACCTCGGTACCCATTCACTTACGCGTTAAATTAGCGTTCATAGCATTTTGCGCTTGGTCACTCACGACGACGTGAATTGATCAGCGTTAAAAAGATCCAGCGAAATATTCAGCCTGAGTTCTACGTCTAGAAGGAGCAGCCGAGGTGTACCGATAATAATACATGCGTTTTCCTCTTAGCAACAGACAAGTACTAGCTGCTGTTTGTTGAGAACAGCTCTAAATGACTTGTTTAATTGCTCCCATACCCTGAGGGGTTCTTTTACCTGTCGCTCTAATGAAGGTAATAAAATGAAAAGGTAGGCAAGTATCTGCGCTGTTAATTTCAGAATAATTCACTGCCATATTTTGGTTGCGTCAAACAGTTTGCGAATGGATACTGCTGAAACGCGTCTCTACTGGTTCATCGACATTGGCTCTCCTTTTTCAATTCATCGACAAGTGACTAAAACTAACGTGAATGTGGCTAATTTTCTTTCTCGTAAAGATACTCGATACGTCGCTTAATATGATTAGAAATTCCGAAATGAATTTTTTCGCTACTTCCACTGGTTTTGTTCGCATTGATTACTCCGACCGTCCAATACTACGAATTCTTCGCCTATCTCTCACATTTCAGTTATAGAAAGAAAATGCAAATATATGTGTATTTTGAGATATAAATATAAAAAAGGACGGTTTTAAATACCACTCGAAGAACTTAAATCAAGCGAAAATTTCCACACATTAAGGCAGACAGCGTTGAATGCTTTAGAATTATCCAGCATCATATAATCGAAAAAATATGACTTATTTTAGTATTATCAAAGAGCGTTGCTATATTGAAAACCTCTAAAATTACTAATAAAATCTATACAGCATTTGATTTCCATAACTTCTGATGAATTGATATTTTTTTAGTAGCCTAATGCAAACCGTTTATTTCAAGTAGTAGTATAATACAATGCAATATATATTCAAAAATTTCCTAAACTACTAAATGGCGCCTAAAATAAAACCGATACTTAAACGGCAGAAATTTAAATATGAGCACTACTGATTATGCATGATGATTTGGAGCTGGTAACCTCATTTCGAAAGAAGGGAATCACAAAAGCTGTTCTCGTTAATGATTTAGTCTTCCTACGCATAACCGGCATGAAAATAAAAATAAATGAAAAACAAGCATGTTTCTAATTGGCAAACTGGTGTGAATGCATCCAAGCTCTATGCACTACAGAAATTACGTCAGTGAGACATTTCCCTTTCGTGATAATCCCTGTAAATCGGCCGCACAACCTCTACATGTAGACCATAATGATATCCTAAGGTAGGAGATGGGATGAAATCTTCCAAGCTTTTTTGAGGATAACGATGGCTTAGAATGATCCTCAGGTGAGCGACAGAGAGAAAAGAAGAAGAAAAGATGAAGTGGAGAATTGAAGATGGGCGTGAGGCGAAGAGAGGCGCGGGTCCGGAAAGAAGGTAACACAAAAGCAACAAATCAATGACAGCTGAAGGCTATCAGCAGCACCGTAAAATTGGGGCATTCTGAATTACAGATACCTTAAATGTTCAAATGAGCATATGTGGGCAGTCTGAAAACGATGAAAGTTTCTTAAGAAAGTTGTTGGGTTTCTTCACTGTAGGTTCAACACGGTTCACTCAAAGGAAACGTCGGAAGCATCGGCACCACAAAATATATCAGAAGGAACTCCTCGCACATGTTGCACTTACTCACTTTGCAAGTATTGACATATATGGACTTAAAGGAAGCATGCATCTGACAAAAAAATGCAACAAAAAAGTTCAAGTGATGCTCGCCAATGATCGTGTCCTTCAATTTGGAATTCTTTCTAAAGTAAAGATATACTTTTACTTTTCTCGACGTCGGTAGCTTTTCTCGAAATATAACTAAAAAGTAGAACGATTCTTTTGGAAAAAGAAGGCTGAGAGTATCTTTCCTCTAAGCAACAATAAAATTGAGAACAAAATAGAACTCATCTTTTATACCCCAAAAAAAATGGTGAGAGTATGAAAAAATGGCATGAAAGCTTACTTTTCCTGAATTGTATCGAAAACGAGAAAATTGAAGGGAAACGGAAACAAAAACTGTGAAACGTTAAAAATAAACCACTACGAAAACCGTACGCAGTCGCAGCTAAAATTGCAACTTCAACAACGCAGTCAGGTGATGAAGTGTGCGATCCAAACTATCATAAGTGATTCAACCGTTCGCATAAATCTTCCAAAAAAAAAAAATTTTTTCTGCAATTCGTTGGAATGCCTAATGGTTGAAATATTCATGCAAATTTATATTCACCTTCAAATGGCTATTATTTATAGTTAATTTATCAGTGAGATGTTGAACGATGACGGCTGATATGGGGTAAAATATTATGTGGATTAACCTATGGTGTGTACCACTCGGATTCAATAACTTTATCTTCAGCTGTTCCCTAACCGAAATTATAATGCATAAATAGCGAAAGGGTCCTACATAACGCGTTTTGCGAAAACGAATATGCAGAAGTGCATGAAAAATGGAACCAGTTGACCGCTGATCTAAGTAAAATATTTTGAAAGGATGATTGAGGGTGAAATAAGGAAACCAACGACTAGAGGTTACAATAAGACTTTCAAGAAATTCCCTCTGCTACTTTGTATTCCATGTCATCGCTCTCTAATTATTGTCTCTTGCAACTTTTATACGATATATCAAATTTTACGCATCAATGTTTTCCCAGCGAATAATCTTTCCAACGAAAATATCGCTCATCACATTCAGCAATAATTGAAACACTCGTAGTTTGATCCATATAGAGGAATTTCTTTGAGATCTCTCAGGAAATCAAGCACTATTCGAACTAGTCGACAAAAAAGTGGAGATGTGGAAGTGATTTGATAAGGGGAATTGAAAAAAACTCCTTGGCAAATGGCGAATGCGAAAATGACGCATTACAACCTAGAAAACGTAAATAATATGCAAATACTTGGCAGTACAAATCTATTACCACATGGAGATTAATTTGTAATTTTAAAGCTATAATTACTTATTTTTTGCGAATATAGATGAAGAAACATTCCTAATGGAAATTCACATCAACTTTATCTACTTTTATTCAATATTTACCCATCATATGCTGCATGTTCAATGCAGTAAACTCATAAATGCAACACATGATTATATTACAGCAATGAATAGTCTCCAAAGAGACCAAACAAATGACCGCATTCTAAACAGTCGTAATTACGCCTGAGTGGAAACAATGAGCAATTTGCAATCGATATATAACCGCGCGGACTCGTCAACTGAAGACGCCAATTAAATATGAGGCAATGAGCTGCGCTCAGACCTTTGCAGTATTCGGAAATAACTGCGATATCGGCATGAGACTCGACAAATTTTCTTTTAAAAAATAGATGCCTTAAAAAGAAGAGAATGAATTTTAAGAAGAAGTAAAGTGAACATACCTAAGAGCAACACTGAAGTAAATACGCCTTAAAGTTTAAGTCAATCAGATCATAGGAAGTAATAAGAAATGAGGAGCAATCATAGCGTGTATGAGAAAGGAAATTGTTTCAGATTTTATACCTACTTTTCTTATGGATATTACTGGCAAATTTGTGTATTCAGAATGGGTGAATTGTCGGTGCCTCTTTCTCTCATGACAGGCAAAAAGTGATGGTGATTCTTAGACTGCAAAAATATTAACGGACAAAATGGCAACATGTCTGAATTCCAATCCTCCACCTCTCCAACAATTTCAGATTCGTGAATTCTCTTTAAATATGACACTTTTCCTCTGAAAGGAAAACTTCTGTGTTCTCTTCATAAATATTTTTTAACCTATAGAGATATCCGATCTGAAAAGTTTTCAACATAAACATCACCCGAAGAATTTTTTAATCACAAATGCAAAAAATCGAAATAAAAACAGCAAAGGAGCTTGCGAAGTTGACAGATGCAAGGAGGTGGAGTGGATAAGAAGGGCAGCATATCGAGCTTTTAAAATTATTTTCTTCTTCATGCATTCACCCACTACAACTCCCAGAAAACAAGGACATTCTGGGACCTACATTCCATAAGAAATGGATTTCGTTGTATCGAATAATCACGAAAAAAAAAGAGCTAACAATTAGAAACTTCATATGCGGATGAAATAGCTATATGAAACTTCGTCAGTCATCAATGCTATTAGTAAAAATAAAGGTTTTAATGCGGATTCTAATACGCCAACAAAATCAGTAACAAAATGAAAAAGAATATAAAGAAAAACGACAAAAGAAATAAATGTAACGATTAGTTTTGATAATTTAATTCTCAGAAGTTTAATCCTCTTAGAGGAAGAGAAAAAGAATGTGAATTACTCATCACTGATATCGAAGTAATGAGAAATTGTCACTGTCCTCTTCTTAACAAATCGAACTCATATATCGCCTCATAAATACACAAATATATGATCTATAATGCATTTTTCAACTGACAGACCACAGATGCGTTTGAAGAAACGCGAAGTGACGAATAGGGGGATGGGATGAGCAAGGAAAGGGAGTGGGAGAGGGGAAGAGGGATGACGAGCAGGACGACTGAGCATTCACTAAAGTAACTCGCCATTGGAAAACGTTTGTATCTAAGTTTTATCAGATTTGAGAGGAATTTCTATCTCTATCTATTATTTCTGTTCTTTCCTGAATTTCTGAGCGTCAGAAAGAGGAGAAAAATGCCTACAATAGCCGTAACTTTTAAAGCATAATCATTCGGTGGTACTGCTATCGAAGAGTAATCATAACGACTATTATTTCATCGAAAACTGGATTTTGAGCATTTTTATACAATGATATTCGAATAGATACCCATCGGATTTTTCATGGAAACCGGATTAATAGAAAAGACTCAAATGAGACGCATTATTTAGTAATTTCTAACGGCATTAAAATGCAAAATTTGTCCTAAAAGCAACACAGCGAAACCCAACAGTGCGTAACAGTTTGCTGAATTTATGTATATTTTCGGTGAAACAAATTGCAGTTTTCAATTGTTATTATCATAAAGAGCATCTCAAGTTGAATGAAACAAAACTATATTTTCTTTGGGAACAACATGCAACATTTGTACTGTTGCGGACAAAATGTGATGAAAATATTGCATTCATGATATGATTCGCAATGCAAAGTTACAAGTAAAATTATTACAGTGCCTTTAATTGCAGAAAGGATTATTTGCTTTCCAAATGCGAAGGAAAAAAGGGGCAATGTGATCGGCCAATACGTGGGAACATATATCACCTACGCTAATGGTTTCTCATAGTTCTATTAATCGTTGAAGTTTTCGCTTACACCATCAGGTGTCTAAAGGTACATTGCATCTCATTCAATCATTAGATTCTAGTGATAGTATGATTATAAGCTCATATAGCTTTCAATATATACAGCTGCTGTCATATAAAATCAACCTCAAATTCTTTAATCGCTATTCACATATGCTTATGTCACCTGTAGGATCAATAACCTATACAACCTCTACAATCACACAGCCTCATCCCTATATCTCCATCTCTATGTGTTACTGCTAACGATCAGCTACTCTCATTGAAGAATAGTAAAGAAAGATACAAATGATGAGCTATACTAGAGTGTTTCAAGAATAACTTCAACTATACTCTTTGTGAACAATATAGTAGAACTAACTGTGGCGAGAAAAAGGTGAAAATTTTATGGAAAAAACCTGGAGTAATAGAGTGAGAGATGGAAGATTGTGTTAAAGTGGTTATGAGGTAGAAGTCCAAATGAGGGTATAATAAACGGAGTCCACCCGATGACGATAGCTGTACGGCCTTCACGTATAGCTATACATATCGCGTTACCATTAAACTCAACATCATATTCACATCCTCGCATTCGACCTGCACATATTTGCGCACCTACAAAATGCGAACAAATTCACAATACAAATTAATGAATGCAAATATGCAATGCTATTTAATTAGAACAAGGTTTCTGATGTGTTTCTGATGGGCAATGAAAATCATTTTCGCAAATGGGGACGAAACCGACAGCTCTCGCTTACCACGAGAATGTACTAATGCTGAGCTACCTTGTATGTTCAAGTTCATCATTTTACAGCTGGGCTCCAACATATGCACATTCACTATTAATTAGATCACATATTATTGTGTATTTTAAATAACAGGTTCCACAGGTTGCCTGCTCAAATGAGCTACTTATTTTACGCCCAACATCCTGTCACCCTCACCGAACCAACACAAAGCAGTGTTTCCTTAGAACGAAATCTGGATAGCAGCTGGTGGCCATCGGTTGTTGAAATAAACTGGGTCGAAACTACACTATAAAAACCTGAACGATATCGCGTAAACACTTCAGATGTAAAGCGATTTGCCGAAATAAAATAATTTCAATAAAAGTGAATGCATAAAATCGCCTAGAAATCGAATTAATATGAAGAGCGTATTATGAAAAAATAGATCTTGTTTGCATTTGCAATTTTGCAAGCAATGTTTATACTGTATTGCATTTACATGTTGTTTCAATAGCACAAACGTTGCGAAAATGAAATTAAACTTTAAATACGAGGATGGATTCGCTTCTTTCTTTACTAGCTTACAACCCCTCTGTATACACCCACCCAAAACTACGAGTATATTAAATTAGAAAATCAATCAAATGAGTTGGCCGGTTATCCAACTCATCTAAATAAACGGAATTGTGAGGAGTGGTCGAGTTGGACGTACGCGCACATTTGCTATAGACGGAAAGAGACGTTCGCCGATATGCGGCGACTGCGAAAGATTATAGCGCAGCATGTCAAAACCGCTATTGCACTCGCCTCTCTCCAACACAAACAAATACACTTTCAACAGCTTGCAGACACCCTCCCCCCTCACACTTTCTGTGAACACCTGTCGTTCTTCCTGATAGCAAGAAACAAATTGCAAATATAAAGTTGAATATCGTAGTATAGTAATGTCTTTATTCATCTGAGCAAGAACAAAGAAGGGATAAGAAGCAAAGAGATGAAACAACATGGAACAAAACAAGTTATACGTCAGTCAAGAGCCAAGCCGACTCATGATTACAGTTAAATATTGCTCATTCACTACTCCTTAATGTAACTGATCCAGGTTCAGATAACCCTGAATTGAAAGCGATGCAAGACCTCATCAGTCATGGAAGTTTTACGGGATAATTGAAAGTCGTGAATACAGCACACTCAGGCAGAAGCCAGGTTGGAGAACTTTTCTAATGGGACATGAGAAAAAGCTGATGCGATAGCAGACGGCAAACTGCAAAGTGAAAATCTTGAGGCAAACTGCGTAGTCTGAATGGAACGGCATGGAAAACATCTTGGCAAAAGCAACGCGAATGAAATACTTCGAAGTTCCTAACTTCGCTTATATCCTAGTGCAAATAAGGCGACCAACCTTGGGCACAATATTTGCGTATGTGGGATAGCAGATAATAAAGACTTTACGGTAATATTCTGAACGTTCAGAAAGTGGCTGAGGAAGACAGACAGAACTGGCCGATCGAATGAGAATGATGGTAACTGTCGACCGCTTACCACGTTGTTGAAAATTTATTATCTACTCCCAGGTACCTCATTTAGGTAGCAATGAGACTACTTTATTTTCCACAGATAAGCATTTAAGAAAGTCCCCTCCATTACCAGCACCACGTTATTGATGGACAGCAGTCCTTATCGCCACTTTGCTTTAATCAATGCCAACATTAAAAATGAACTTTAATCATCACAAAATATTGAACAAAATTCCACATCGATAGCGATTCCCGTCGGAAACATCCTCATGTTAAAAAAAAAAAATTTTAAAGAAATCACTGTGATCTGACTTGTTCTCACATTTTTCTTCTTGGAAAGTTACGAAAAATACTTCCAATAATCTCTTTTATCTCTTACACTACACATGCAAGAAAGAAGTTATTGAAATCAAACGCATAGAATTTTATCCACATCTATTATCGCATTATTTCATCGATTTAGTTTTATCTCTTTTATGGATTATTTCATAATTTCGATGAAATTTTATTAACGCGTACGGGAAATTTATTTACTCCTGCTGATAAATACTCCATAGATGCTCGATCTCATAACAAAAATTTTATTTCACTCTAATTTCTAATGTGGATATTGAATTTCATTTCATGTCTTACAAAACGCAACCTCACGGCACCATACCTCGTTATGTAGCAACGATTGCGATCAAGATCAATAACCACACCTGACGCAAACACAAAGAAAAGGAAGATGTTGCTGGTCGACCGAACAAAAATGGAACTACTTATAAAACTATCAAAGTCGCATACTTATTTGGTGCACAAAGAAGTGACAACTGTTAGTTCCAAAACGCTTCAAATGCGTCAACAAGCAACGCCTATAAACGCAGCCTGACGGTTCAGCGATAAACGGCCGCTTCCACTCTTGAGCTGTGACGTCGTTCCTTTTGGTTGTCTCTCGTCGTCTACAGATGGATATCAGCAACGCTACTCGATAATAACAATCTAACGTCATATCATTGCAACTGCTGAAGATGAAGTAACCTTAGTGCAATAACTGTGTCACATTCAGTGCTGCTTTCTTTTTCTTCTCGAACTTTTTTCGATATCTGCGTTTGCAGCTGTGTATGGACGCGTAGACTTTGTTGTTGTCACTGTATGTAAACGTTGCGCATTTTGTTTGTGCTAGTGTACTCAACCGTTGTCAGGGTGAGCAGATGGTAGCGCGCTTGCTATGTATGCGATAACAGCCGTTTTTTTAAGTATGAAAACGGAGGTTTAAGCACCCAAGTTTGAAGTTAGGTTAGCAAACGGCGCCAACGTACATACAAGATTCTTGCATGGCAGAATACGGCGTTGCTATTGAAAACGAACCACACCGAAATATATATCTCTCCCACTTGTGACGATTTAAGAGACATGCGAGAATTCAATCTTCTCGCTTTCGCTTCCCCTGTATAAGTATTTGTTCGAGCTTACTTGTTCTTTTAAAAGATTGCAGTAGTAAATGGTCTACGCAAATGCAGCAATCTATAGTGAGGGAGATGAACGTGTTAAAGCAATCTGCTAGGTAGAATCGGCAAAGTCTGAATTTATAATCTGAAAAAAAGAGAAAATTCACATCTGCATTTTGCATCGCTATATCGCACTTTCGAAATTTGAAAAGCATTTTGCTGCGATCTTCCATTTTCTAAAATTCATTCAACTCATATAATATACAATACCTCATATCCCATATCAAATTTTATACCCCAATGCAAATACCGTTATTTGAACACTTTAAAAAATACACACACATTTTACATCGATCGCATTATTATTCTACAATGATCAGATTGTTGAGGAACTTAAACGAAAGATCTGAATGAGTGCCCGTTCCATTAAATTCAAAATGGTGGCGTAATTTCATAGAATTAATCACCTGTTGCTTATTTAAGAAATTAATTGGTGAGATGAGCGAAATGCAAAACTACACGTCATGCCACTCTCTCTCTTTTGTGTCCTTGATTTAAATTGTTCGTCACGAAAGCTGTACAGCCACAATCGTCAGGAAAGTAGGAAATTAACAAGTTTGCGAAGAAACAACCGAATTCCAAGGAACTACAAAATTCCAGAAAGATAAAACTATTTAGGAAACATATCTCCACACAAATGATACTTCTGATGATATATGAAGGAAAAGACTATTTCCAAAGGCCGTTTTACAACTATAGCGATTCCATTCTTTTACACTACCACGATTACTGGATACGAAAGGCAATTATTGTATGAATAGTAGATAATTTACAACACCTTTTTTAAATTTTTTTGTAATGTAAAAACGGTAATTTGTTATGTAATATTCTTTTCAATTTAATCGCATATCTTTTAGAAAAGTATACGATGAAATGTTGATGAATGACCCGATATGAGGTGCACACATTTAATTAAATGATCGCTGATCGATACGACAGATGCACAACTGCGATTCGTCGATCAATTGGAATATCGCTGAGCGATGCAGAAGCATACTGACCAGTCTGAGAGGAAAGCCATCTGCCGAATTATTATTATAACAATAACACATCCCTTACACGCGTATGGTTAACTCACTCCTCTATCGTAATAAATATACTTATCAAATATGCAATCACTTAAATTCAGGCATTCAAATCTAGAACCCTTTGAAAAATTACCAATTTTATTTACAAAATGTTACTGGGATCAGTGGTGAGAGCACGGGGGGAGAGGAGAGGTGAGGAGGAGGGAGGGAGTGGGGAAGCAGAGTGCAGGCAAAAAAGTTCTTTGAGATAAAAATATTTGGCCGTAATATGATGAATTAATTCAAAATAAATTCTTATTATATCCATAAAAGAAAAATTCGTTCATGCTTCGTTGAATTTTATTAGCAGCCAATCAGGCGAAATTCTTCTCCACCGAATTCCCGAAAATTGAGTCCTCTCTTATTTGATCATTATCAACGAATCATCGTGAACGGAGAACAGCCGTTATGCCTCATTTAAGAGAATGAAACGCAAGAGTCATCGATGTGCACAATGACAGCCAAAAGCGGAAATGACTTTATAGAAACGCGATGAATAATTTTTCTTTCAGCAGCCTTTCTGCTTCAGCTTCCCTTTCATAGTAGTGCGCTAATGCTCCAAGCATCCTCTGAGCCGTCAACGAATTTTATTCAACTTATCGGAGAAGCAACAAAACCCAATCATTTTGATATATATGCACTTTACAGTCGTCAGGACTGGAAACAAAACCTTAAAAAATAAGGACCGAAAAAAAAGAAAACAAAAAGAGATACGTAAAAAATGTAACGGCATTGAAAACATTTGGAGAATTACCAGCTAATGCAGATGCTGAAACAACAGCTCAGCAGAAATCCATCAAAACAAAGAGGTAAATCAAAATTTCAGAAAATTCTTGAATAGGAAACATTGTGAAAAAAGGCATCAGAGGGCATGATTTTTTGGTAGAAATCTTTTAATCGCTTCGAACTACCAGAAAATGTTCCCCCACTATCACCCCTTCCCCTTCTATACTGTGGCCAAGTAGCCTTATACATAGCAACATGCGTTTACCTTTAATGCATCAAATAATACGACTTTCATAGTTCATTTTTGCAAACGAATAAAAATCCCTCAATTTTCCTCCCCGGTTAAAAGAGAAAGGCATTTTCAAAAACGGAACCGTCATTCAATGAACCACTGCAAAATTGCAGCCTGTTTAAAAAATTCAACGATTCAAAAAATAAGATCTAATCCTCAAAAGAAGTCGTCAAAACTTGAATAACATTACGCTGAAATTTTATTCGAACGTAGAAATTAAAATATTTCGCGAAATTAGTACTGCTCAAAGAAAGTTCAATTATACAATAAAAAGGGGGATTCAACGTTAATGGATATATATACGTAAATATATGAAAGTGCGAAGTAAATGAAAACTGATGCACGTCACGAAGTTAAGCTACACCTGACTTCTATTGCCAAAAATGAAAGCTTCACTCGTCTTTCTCTGTGCACTGTGTTTCATTTCTGAACAGCATTTTGTTACGTTGTTTGAAAGTATCATATAAATTAGGTGATACTACTTGCACATCCCACTCCAGTTTCATAATGTGTATAAGTTGAAAGCATGAGTTTAAGGAGCTATTACGATGCACTCTCAAAATCAAAGGAAGAAGAGATACTTGCAATGAAAGCAAAAATTCTACCCTAGCAACAACCACTTCAAACACCGCATGATAAAATAGGAAAGCAAACACTCCAATATATTAGCATTATAACAGTGGCAACATCAACGATCACACAGCTTTCGTCCACCCCTGAATTAAACTGAATCGATTACCTTCAGTGATTATATAATGGCATTCCAATGAAAGGTGTTTCGAATTTATCAGACCACATTTGGGTGTACAATTAGGAATTATGCAGTAAGAATTATGGAAAGCTTTGCATGCCACCATCCAGAATGCCTATAATAAAAGTAGAATTTACGATCCTCAGACAGTAAAGTGCTCGCAATGATCGACGAAGAAAGGAAATTTAGTGAGGAAACAGCGGACATAAGAAACTGCCACTTGAATGATATTTTCTCGCAAAAAATAATTACGCTTGTGATGCTAAGCAGTTTACTGTTTTTTGTTAAGTAGGAGGGAAATATCTCAACAACTAGCGGGATAGCTAGAAAATGAGAAGAAGCAAAGGGAAAGTGGGCGAGAGATGGAGAAGATAGAGGAGTACGTCGGTACTGCAATGAATTCATCACTGTACTTAGATTTTCATTTTTAATGAGATTTTAATCCTATAGAATTTCTTCTAGAGTTGATATCATACTTTGAAAAGGATATTCATCGTTTCTGAATTCAAAATTTGGAATCGACAGCAACAGTTTCTTGTATAAAGCAGATAGTAAACTGCAAGTACCGTTATAAAGACTATTGCCTTAGATAAATCAATAAACTAAACAGATCACCTTATCGACATACAAATCTCGATACTCATTTAAGCAAAAATGAGAAGTAAGCTGCATGAATAAGGTGCAATGAGTAAAACTAGAAGTTATCAGATATGTGCGAATCCTATTCGCTCAAATTTCCATGAACGACCACAAGCAAGCCTCACTAAAACAATTTCTACATCCAGAGGTTTCATTATAGACGATTATACACTTTAAAAAAATAACTCGCAAACGCAGAGCTCTAATCAGCAACAAAAGTAAAATAATAACAAAATAAATGCAACTGATATTTGCGAATGAAGTGTAATAAAATGGTTTAAGTACTCAAAGCATCCAAATGTTTCGGAAAACGAAAATTAAAAAATATATGAGGAAGAGAGTATGCAAAACAAAAAAGACAGCGGAATAGCAACAATGACACTGATATTGTCGACGCTCTTCCCCAAATTTTTTGGCTGCCTTTCATCTTGTTATTTTGCCAAAAAAGAAAACTGCTCCTTTCGATGTTGAATCCCCGCCCATTTCCGAAATAGGTGGTGATCAAAGCAATCCTAAACAATCTGTGAAAAGTGCTCATAGATGTGACTGAACTATAAAGAAATAGACTCGAAAAAGGTGACATGCGGTAGATGAAAAGAAATATATCTACTTCCAGTGCTCTGCAGTACTTATTGCTAACAATGCCAATATGAAGTTTCTGCAGTATGAAAGTAAAAGAGAATAAGTGCTAGATGCGCCACATTAACCTCAAGTGGATCATAGCAAAGATTAGTTGGATAATATTGCAAATGCCAACAAAAAATGTTTAAAATCTATGTGATTAATTGTCCCTGAAACTTAAAAAACGAATTTCAACAGATTTCACTATATTGATATCATAATATAAAACCGTTATTCATATTCAAATATTCTAAAAATAGGCAAGAAATTCAATTATAACAAGGTCTCGTCCCAAAATTAATCACTTTATCCCAAAATTAAATAAAAAAGCCTCACACTGTACTAATATCATTTCAGAACCTATCAATCCACGAGGCGTAACAAATGCTCAACTGAAACGAAAAGTTAGTTGGAAAAAATTTTTTTTATCCTAATAGATAACCTTTTCCTCCTCGTGCACATAAAACTAATAAGACGGTCGCAAAACGAACGTCGCATCTTCGTCACACAACGCCAAGTTATCATCGCTAACAACACTAATGTCGGAAATAATTATATATTGTGCTAAGATGTTACGAAAGGAGACTCAGAACTTGCATAAGCATTTATGAAAATGTTTACTTTACAAAGTACAACGGCAGAAAATACTACAAGTCAAAGATGTGCCATATTTGAAACAAAGAGTGATTTCAAGTCGGAAGGCGATCCAAGACTGGGGGTCTTTGCTTCCAACGCTATAAACGTTTTCTGATAGTTCTTTCCGGGACAGCAACGCATGAACTATTTCTCTAGATTCATGAAGTGCTCCGATTAATTCACATATAAGGAGGTTGATAAAATATTTCTGCAGTACGAAAGGAAAGAGTGATTTGATTCGAATCATCCGCATAACTCTCCAACTATCTATTTCATTATTATCGGAAAAAGGTGGGTACTTTCATCGTTAGCTATAGAAACTCGCAATAAATGAATTGCTCTTTGCAATTCACAAAATGTTACTTTCATTAGCGAAGTAAAAAATACAAATATTTTCAACAAAATTCTTTTAGAATATTTAAATAATTCTCAAACAAATTTACAAGTCCAATAAAAGAGATACGAGGAAAGGAATTAAGAGCGTTATGAAAATCGCTTTATTCAGACACATTGCAGATGCGAATGTCATAGAAACTAGAGAGCAACTGAACACATATAAAAGGGTGAGAAAAATGAAATAAATACAACAGGTAATGAAAATAACGTCTGGCAATATAATTGGCTATAACGATCGAGCAGCAATTCAGTGAAAATCTATGATTCTAGCCATTTATATCTGCATATATATATATACATATATATATATAGACTTCGGCAACAACTCTTATTTTCTATAACTGTCGATTCGCTCTTTCAATCTCGAGATTCTTTTTCGGAATTTCCGACTTTCATGATCAGTAAAATGAACACTTCCATTTTAACTAGCATCGACCAACCAGCTGCAGAAGTGTTCACTGACAGCACGATGACTGTGGTTGTCATCAACGCTTCACGGCTCAGCTGCACTACATAGCCACACGAATGAGCTATTGTCAGCTGCTAAGAGATCTGCAGTCACTCACGCTGTCCACTTCAAATAATAACAAACAGAGCACCTTGAACGTGATGTCGGCAACGTAATGGGGGGGGGGGGGGGGGGGGGGAGGGAAGAATTTCTGAGCCGTCAATATCGGTGAATTTTTGAAACTTCATATCTAATGGATGAGCATTCTGCTACCGGAAAACACATGAGACCTATCATCGTTATATACAACCATACAACCATAACTTTACTTGCTGCCGTTCTGTAAAAAAAACTGACATTACTAATGACCTATCTACCGGCAGCAAACATCTCATTTTTGTTAATGTCCAGAAGTACAACGCTCATATCATCCAATCGGTTGAGAGGAATCCACATGGTACTTAATGCGAAAAAGTCAGAAAAATGGTTTAAACCTAAAATAGGAGTTGAAAGTAAGTAATAACTTACAGCTAAGTGCTCGGGAAGCGCTCTTGCATCATCACACAAAATATCCTTTGTCATCGAGTTTCACGTTTAAATCTGCACGACGTCGTTCAATAAATTGCAGCAATTCATCAACGAGAAGTGCATTATGGGCGGAAATGTCTTTTAGAAGAAAACAAAAACAAGAAACAAATAAAACAAAATAAACCAGTGCCATGGATTCAAACATGCTGAAATCGAGCTTTCTCAAAAAAACAAGAAAATGCAATGGATCTGCTGCTAGACATAAGAGAAAAGAAGAGGAAGAAAGAAAAAAATGCCCATTACACGATCAGTAGATCGAATGCACTCAATGGAATGAGCTCAACTGTAGATGGAGGAGATGATTAGCGCAAACAAGTTGTAGCAGATCATTACTTGACAGCACAGATGCAATGCAATGCACATGTACACACCAAAAATAATAAAAAATGCAAAAATCTTAACTGAATTTATTTGCAGAACTAAAATACACTCAATAGAAGTTCCTAAGCATCGTGGAGATGTGATAAAAACGATGAAATTAAACTCGTAAAACTGCTCAAAGTTTTCGTAGAAATGTAATGAATGAACAATATGTCTACACATACGTTTCTACCTATCTATCTGTCTGTTCGCTTATCCGGCAGTTTCAACACTCAAAGCACGACAACTAAACGGCGTGAACTTCGACTTAATTGTCTGTAAGGCGTTAAGAAGCTTCAGAACAAATTTCTCTGAAAACCGCTCGAAATAGGTCCTCCTCCACCCTTTCCCTCTAAAAACAGCATTTATTCACTGATAGTTTGTGCAGTTAGTCGATTTCATGCAACGACTCATTATCGCGCTACTTAGCATTTTAGCAACTACAAGCCTATTAAGTTGCAAACAAAAAGCACATATACCGCCACCTTTCTCACGTGTTTGCTGTTTTACTCGCGTCAAAATAATAACGCATAATATGAAACAATGTTAGCCCATCCTTACAGGGTGGAAAAAGTTTAGCCAAAATTTATGCATTACCTTCCTCCTATATTCTTGAAAAAACCCATCCACCACTATCCAATTAATGATGCAATACGAATAGCGAACTGGTATAAAAGAAGATAATGGAAATGAATAAAAATTGGGATGCAGCGAGCCCATCGTTGATGCGTTCAATAAAACAAACAAAGAAAACAAGCGGCATGTGACAAATGCTGGGCGCTTCGAGTGGTCATCGACCGGCAAAGCACATTTAATGCCAGCCAAATCGAGTGGGTATATCCAACATGCCGTGCACGTATCGCATGCGATATACGTTACAATTTCATATTATGTGGAAAGTAATTTGCATAAAACCACTAACCGTATAATGTTCGATTTTTGCTTGAAAAAAATCAGTAATCTATGATCACTTGTGGGAAAAGAAGCGATAGAAAGTTGCGACGGGAAAGACTAAACGCTAGAGGGGGGATTTTGTGACTGAAAATGTGGAAAAAGATCATTTTCCGTTGAACAAAATTTCCATTCAAAGAAAAGAGATTTTCTCCTAAAAGAATCCTGAAAAAAGAACGGTGGAAAATATTGAGGATAATGAAGAATGAGAAGGAAAAAGACACAAACTTTAGCAGCCTAATTTATCCTCCTTTCCCTTCCCTTCCGCTCGAAACACAAATCTTTCTAAGGTTAATTTTAGGTAATATAAACAATATAACAACACAAACGCTCTATATATCGGCTCTCTACTTATGAAATCGACAGATTACGTAAATGCTGACGCATAATCATTGATCCATAATGCTTCCTCGTCCGACTTTATGCGTTCTTTTGTTCGGTAATGCTGTGATGTAAAGCAATAGATAGAGCATAAACAGGCGTCCAAGAGAATGCTTCCAATAATAAATGACACCGTTATTCGGTACCAATGAATTTTACACACTTCAATTACAGCGCTAGCGCTACGAAAAATTAACACTAATGAAGAGAATCATTTCAGACGCTTTAAAAATGTTGCTGAAAATATCAAATAAGAAATACAGTCGGAAATATATTTAAAATATGAGAAAAAAATGAAAAATTAGTGAGAATAATTCCTATTTGTGAAGATAAAAACGCTGTTAATTTAGGTTTTATTGCTAAATTCATTATGATTAATTGCTGAATTATAGTTAATGTAAAAATTAAACTTATCGAAGGAATTAATTCGGTTTATTTTAGCAAATGAGATCTAAACTGCACAAAACCAACACATTGCTTTTCGATGCACTCACTCATTAGCAAAAGGTATAACAGCTGTTCCCGATGCTATTATGTTTTGCTCGTAAATAAGGGTTTAGTCATCGTTCAGTGTTTGTGCTAAGAGCGTTAAATGTGACCTCACCTTGAACTCAAAAAAATGAAACTTGAGGTGATGAAAAACGATTTTTGCGCGCATTTGATCCGATTTTGAAGCATGTGGAATAGTTAATACAATAGCAGACGACATATGGGTAAAAGGTACGAAATGAGCCAACAGAGGGGTGAAGTGGAGGAATAGTGAGGAAAGAGGGAAGGGTTGAAGAGAATGAATGAATGAAAGTTCTAGATAACATCCGTCTACGAAGTGGAACACTGAAATCTATGATACGACATGAATAACAGCGATATTAAACAATAATAATGCGTTCTATGCCCTTCACTTTTGCGCAATATTCATTGTTATGTTCTTTGAGCTCTTAGCGTATTTTATCGAAGATGCGCACAATTGCTGATTTAGCAGACCATTTAGAACGGATGCAAAAGCAACCTATTTTGCTGCATTCGGCCTAAATTAACTAATGGAATATGTGGATAAGGATGAGGAAAGACTTATAATGCGACAGACAAGCCTGATCGTTCAGAAATAAAAGACTTATTCCTTAGTTAGTTTCCTATCATTAATAAACTATTACTGCCTCAATGAGAAAATAGCTTGACGAAGTAGATCGCTTACTGCAAAACCTCGACAAGTGTCAAAAAATAGCGACGAATAACAACATTACCTGTAAGTGGAAATGTAGATTCCTAAAAATTCAAGCAACGATGAGTAAAGGTTACAGAGGTATTTAATGGTTACATAAGGATGAATCCTGACTATTAAAGTTGAAAGAGCCTTGTTCATTAATGAAGCAACTTCTGACGAATCCTGAAGCCTTCCGCTGCTCTCACCCTCCCTTCCCCCCCCCCCCCCCCACCAAAAAAAAACAATTACATACTCGATATGCAAAGCAATATTCCAGCAACAATGTCTATTTTCTATCACCATGGAGACAAATGATCGATGCTTTTATTAGCAATTCCTCCTTTCATTTAAGCCATGACTCCAAGCTACGATCGGAGAAAATTTGTACTATGAGAACCGCACTTGCTCCAGAAATGAACTCCTATTTCCACTTGCATTAGCTTCATGCCGAGCATTCCCAGCATCCCGTTACCAAATATTCATCCTCACCGAGCAATACCTCCAAACTACCACCAACCCCCCTCGCACTTCGCGAAACCCCACTTGCTTAACGATCTGCGCCGACGCGAAACCTCTTCTGTCGACTGACAGAAAAATTTCGCTTCGAGATTTTTGACCGATCTTTGCAGCGCTAATTCTTTGCACTCATCACATATAATAAGCATAAAAATGTCGGTCGTTGTTCTATTCTATCGAAAACTGCCACTCGCTTTCATAACAGTGAGCAGGAAATGAGATTCAATGACATTCCGTCAAAGAGTTTCTCTCCACAAAATGCTTCACGATCATTCTGGTATATAGACCGATTCTAAATCATTGATGAAGATAGGCAGGCTTTTATTTGTGTGATTCAATAGAAACTTTATAAATAATAAAAATAATCGATGCATTTTTGATACTATAAGTTACTCTTTAAGTGATAACAGTGAAATTATTATTCTACAACATCCTAGCAATGAATGACTTCCTATGAAGGGATCGTCACTGCATACGGAACCGACAGAGGGGTAATCAGTGATAACGATAAGAGCAATGCAGTAAGAAAGGGCGCGTGAAGTTGATCTGTTTGGCGGCATTGTATCATCATGCGTTGCTATCGTTTATTATTGCTAAACATTTTGCATATTACTTCGATATCGTCACAGTATTCTCCGACTCTGCAATCAGTTCAAATTGTAAGTTAGTTTTTGTTGGATTTTATTGATGGGCTAATTCCTATGTGCATATCAAAAATGTTAATGGAAGCCTGGAGGGATAAGAGGACATTGATTTTTTTTTAAATTTACAAACGGAAGGAAGTGAAAGAAGTGGAAATTCAACGAGTTTTTTAATGCATCGAATATGTCGTCCTAGTGATATAGTACTGAGATGAAATACAGTGGTAAAGAAATTATCATCAGCGCAATAAGCATCACAAAAATTTTCCTTCGACAGAAGAAAAACCACTAAATTAATCTAAGACATCAATTTCATCAATATATATTCAGCTTGTAGTTTATTAAAGGGGTAAATATTTTAGCTATTCAGACATGGTCAACGAGCGCCAACAAAATTTATTATTTTTCCAACAGAAGATCCGAAACTCTTGGATAACTTTTCACTCGAGGTCGGAGAATTAACAAATGTTAGTTTCTCATTATCTTAACTTCCATTTTTTTTTCAAATGTACCTCAGTATTTTAGTATAAGTAATGTCTGTCAGCATCCATCGAAACTTTGTTATGCAATTACTCTCAGCATAAGCTATCACCTGGAGGATGATGTACATAAATTGAGGCTAATTGTTCGACGCTTAAAAATTCCCCCTATAAAAACACATTGTACCAAAACAATGTTATTGCCTTATTTACACTATCGCCTTGTTCCTACCTGTTAATATTGAGTAAGATGATATTACCGTATCATTAGCACTGAAAGGCTTTGCTATTCAACTATATATACCTTTGATGATATTAGCAACGCTCCAAGTAGCAATTTGTTGATTGAGTGATATTAAACAATAATCATTCCTGTAATCATTAAAAGTAATTCATTTCAACGATACTACAGAAAATGATATGAAGAAAGAAGTGAACTCAAGAAAAATTCGCACAAGCAACGTTTTATTTGAAAAATTTCTTTCGAATATTTGGAACATGCCAAAATAAACTTTTTTTTTCATTCATTAAAGAGGTGCTCATTCACATATGAATTGTTATATTTCATTAAAGGATGGTATCGTGGAAGAGTATCAACTGGGACAGAACATTCGCTCAACATACAATACACTTATTGGACAACGATATGTGCCGTCGAAGGTATCCTCTATTCCAGAGTCCGTCGTTTAATGCATCGAATCAACATCTCACTGAATAGTTTCTGGTCGATAGAATGCAGTCATTTTTCAGACGATTTACTTGAAATGAGAATAATGAATTGGTGGTAGTAGGGAGGGAGATGATGTGTATTTGAAAGTGGGAATATTCATGATTACATATATAAGCAGCCTATCGCTTATGTCGTTCCCGTTGGCGAATTGTGGAATTCACCACGATGTGATATTATATATATTTCAAGTGCGAGTTCGTAATAGACGAGGTGAATCAAATGAAAATAATATGTCGCAGTATGAAGTGAAATATAATTATTCCTTGTTTGAAGTTCTGCGCTTCAAAATAACGAAAACGATTTACTGCCATTAGAAACAATAGTGTAATTCATAATCAACTGCAAGAGGTAAGTTTACTCTCTGGTTACCACTGAAATGACTTTTCTTTTTTTCTAGATTCAAGGAGCAATTTTTCGTAGCATTTTAATAGCTAAGAAAATAGGGCAGAATGAACTGGAAAAAATTATGTGTATATTCTATCGTCAATTACCTTAGTCACTTCAAAAACCGACAAAAATGTTCGACGTGTTTTCTCTCGTAATTTTTCTTAAACTTTCATTTCCCATAGTATGAAAGATAAGATTGAAAAATAAGAAATTACAGTTTTAAGAGAAACACTATTAGATTCGTTTCTTTCCACTCTTTATTTCAGTTACTTGTACTCACCGGTGTCGATAATCGAACAGTTGTTAGCGCACTGAGTGTGCTCGCTTCATTATTTCCTCCTGAAGACGATCAAGTTTGGGCAAAAGATTTAAAGTGGCAACCGATTGCCGTTCACACACAACCTATACTTGATCATGTTGGCACTTTATTTTTCATTGAATCTAATGGAAAGACATATGCGCTTATTTCATGATTTGTTTCCCTTCAAGAATATTGCATCTCTATAGCTATTCCATCGATATAGATCCTCAAAAGCAAAATTCAATTGTTATCACACTTCAGTGAAATCATAGGCGTTAAGGGATTCAGGGCTTAAATTGAAAATAACCAAGTGGAAAATGAATGGAAATGTCCGATGAGAGGTGAAGACAAATATCGCCTAATAAGATAGCGCTTGGATTGCGATGATTGTAAGTCACTGAAAGAAAAGGATCAGCTTATAAGGCTGACCCATTTTGAGACAATGAAAATGCGTGGGGATTTTTTTTTTTTGGCTCTATGGCCGTTTCGCTCGCTATTCTTCACTTAACAACCACCCCCTCCTCCCTCCTCCCTCACAGCCTTTGAAGTCGAACCTTCTCCTCCAGCACATCTGGCATAAATGTACCATAGAACAGTATCGAGGTGGGATGTTGTAAAAAAGACGAGCCTGTTTCTAGCGATAATTGTCAACATTATATCTGAACTTTTAAAATTTCAAGTTCATCGGCAAATTTCAAAATAGTTGGAAATTATGTTGATAACTTTACAACCACATTTACAAAAATATGAATTTTCGAGTGAAATTTTGAAGTTTTTTTGCTAAAAAAACGAAGTCTTATAAATGTGGTGCAGAACTGCAATTAAAATATTGTTTAGATAGTTACTGCTACAAAGAATTTGTTGCAGTTTTCGTTTGGAGCTTTGAATTCGTGCCCTATTCTATCGCAAAATATCAAAAAGAGTAAAGCCTACAAAGAGATTGCTGCAGAAGATCCACAATTTAAAGATTGGTTAACAAATATGACCGGTGTAAATGCGAGGGATTTGACGCTTTACAGTTATATACTCGATACACTCATCATCAGAGTTTGTTTCTTATATTTTCTCAACTTATATCTGCAGTCGACAATCTACTTCTGTACTCGCAACGCTCTGTTTAAGCTCAATAAATTCCACAGTTTTCTATCTTGAAAATGAATTTATAAGACTGCACTTACAAACCATTTCGGGCGACCGGAAATTCTGCTCATCAATTCAGATCAGTTGGCCGCATGGAATGCTAAAAGACGAATAAATAATTCATAATTTTCTGATCGAACCTGACCACTGTGCAGAATTTTTAGGTTCAGAGAAGTTTTTGTCAGTCTAATGCAAGAAATTTTCACAACATAATCAACTACGTCTACATTTCTTCGAATTTCATCGATATATTTGAAGTTGTCAAAAACTGTCGTTAAACGACGTTGATCATATGCTATCATGTGATTTTGCTGCAGCTGTCTATCATATGGATAGATATAAACGCAAGTACACAAATGTCAATCGACATAATGCTTTTTCCCAAAAGAAAATTGCAAAAGCGCAGCATATGAAATTTTTTGGGATTGGAAAGTTTATGCACACCGAAATTGTGTCAGCTTTTATGAATCTTATCTTTCTGGGTACACCTGATGGAGGTAATGACCTCTGACCTTCAAACATCAACACTTGGCACCTCGATTGGCAGTCACTCACAAACTGATAACGCCGATCGAGTTGAGGGCATTTTTTCTTAAATTTGCAGGCGTGCTTGAAGCAATTACCACCGCCGATTTGGGCTCACAACAGCACAATCGACGAAATAATTTCCAGGAAACAACGTCTTCTACACTCACGGATCATTGATACTTTTTTGTCACAGAGTGGCGGTTAGTTAAACATATTTATAACTTCTTTATTTCTATTCACCTACAAACTGTGCGGCAGAATTCATCTTCATCGCAATTCAAACAATCCTTTTCGATCTAAGCCATACTGCTTTTGAGTAAATTAAACAAATTCGATGATTCGAATTATAATTTTACTGGCTTCCACCAATCGATGATATAGAGAAAAATATTTGAGTATGTGTAACGATAGCAATATTACTACCGTGTGGAAATATCCTTTGAAAAGTTAACCAAAAAACACATATTGTGCAGTTCACGCTGAGACTATTTCCATATGTGATTTTTCAAGAAGCGAGTTCGAAAATAGATAAATGAAATATTTCATAAATAATAACTGTATTATTATAGCTCTTTTTTTCCGCATAACAGACAATTACAACGAATTTGAATTCTCAAAATATTTAACAAAATATGATCCACTAAATTTTAATCATTGCTGATATCAATTATGTTCTTCGGCAAGTCTCGATCTTATATTTGATTCTAATTATTATTCGTTTATCCTTAAATATCCTATAAAAATTAAACGCCTCATTTAAAAAAAGTGTTTTGAAATATTAAAAGAAAGAAAGATAGGATCAATGCGCAAATAATTTCCAGTAAAAAGCCAAATATAATGATGAATAGGAATTCCCAGATGGTAGCAAGCTTCATCGCAATTTCGAAGCTCAATGAAAATGCCCGCAATGGTTTTATATATTGAGGAATTTTCTAATGAACTCACAACTTAGAAGTTTCCTTTCTGTAAGGTTTTCGCTTTAAATTACTGACCCTCTTAGGTGTATAATTCAGGTGAAATTTTCAGGTTGGTTAATGGACCTCTTTGTGGCAGCAATCGAAAATCGTATAATGAACCGCACTAACCATAAGCTTCTTCTCTATTCGGCAGTAATTGTTATTCTTTTCCTAAACGTTTCGATCTCACTAAAATATCATTCGATAATCGTTTACATTTTGTCTGAATTCTATTTTAGTTCATTAAAAAAACTGAACATAAGGAGATAAAATTGTGCTATTCAGAATATCAAAATCATCCTCACTTATGCAGTGCGACAGCAAGTGCAATTTGCATTCTCTCTCTGCCCCTTTTCTTTCCTCCTCCTCCTCTGCTTCAAAGAAAAAAACCATATTTACTAGCTTTTACTAGAGTTAAAGGAGGGAAAAAATTCCAAGTTCACTTTTCCATAAACGATGAATTCGGTGGAGACTGATTTCGAGCAAATAAACGTGATTTCTCCCATGATTTTCCAATCATGTTTCATAATAATCAAAATGATAAGAGTTCTCCCTCTTTGCTACCCTCCCCTCCTCCCCTTTCCCCACCATTTTTCCCAACTCTGTCTGGCCTTTTTTCGGCCGAAATCTTAAGCTCATACATTTCAGCATGACACAACTATTCAAACGTTCGGTAAATTTCTGGCTATAGCTGAACTCGACACACTGATTCCTTTTGGAGCTTATCTCGCATTGGAACATCATATCAAAGATCAACAGCATATTGCTGAGGTTTGTAGTTCCTCAAATACGATTATGAATCGTTATGCTGGCTTTATTCTCAAATTAATATCAAGAGAACCGAGAAAAGGAACAGGGAAAAACAATATTTGCAATATATATTGCATCATTCAAACATTAACAGCCTGAAACGATGTGAAGTCCCTGTGGGCTGCGCGCTGACCTTTGTTGGTTATTGATGCGCAACATTTGAGGGTTATCAAATTTCATAGCCACTCCACGTCGTTCACTAGGCTACTAAGTCAACCATCGTTGCCACCACACCAGTGAAGCTGTCTGAGCAATATTTAAACGAAGGAACACATACTGATGTGATGATGCACGCTAATAAATACACCACCTGACAGTATGACAACCCTGAATTAGTTAAGCAAATTCCAATTAAAATGGGCTTGATCACCGTTCAGCGAACCTGAATGTAAACCAAATTTCAGTTCCTCTCGAGGAACACAATTCCGAGGATAGAACAGAGATCGACTAGAGATTATGCGAATATGAACATAAATTAAATATGAACGCTTGCGGCAAGCACTCTAGAACGTAACCGAACCTAGGCGGAAGATTGCGCATGCAGTTGTCATGCAGCCAAACTGCTGCATTGGTGAGATTTACTAGGAGAAGGTGATAAAGAGTACAAGTTCCAGAGTAGAACAGGTCGATCACTATCGTAGAGTGTCACAGCAGAATAAATTCCACACTTACTGGATCTTGAACAAAACTTGGCTGTTTCTTCTTTTCTTTCCATACATCTGAAGCAATATTGTGAATGAAATTTACAGTTGTGGTATCATCCTACGTTGAATGGCACTCGAATAAGGATCATGATTCCGGGTTGCCCTGATCCATGTAACTTCAAGACGCTGAAAAACTTAAAGCAACGAGTTTCTTCATCTTCATGGATGTCCATATGCTATGGGCAGGAACCATTCTGTGATGATTACACGGTCGTTTTGGGTAAGGAATATTTCTATGCCCAACATATTTCAAAAACAGCGTTAATTGTTGAGGTTCTCCGGTGGACTACACGAATAAATCCTTCAAGGAGGCTGTTTTGTACTCAGCAGTCAATTCGATTTAAAGGTGGTAATTGGCTATTATTTGAGAGTCATCCAATTTTAATAGAATTGTCCCTTTCTTTAGGAACGGAAAATGCACGTAAAGACTTAATCTTTCTGATGCTCTTCAACATTCGTTCACTTACAGGAGCAATGATTGGCTTAACTATTCTTCTCGGAATCCTCTCGGTGTTACTAATCTTCGTCTGCTGTGCATATCGCCATCGCCTTAAAAAGCTTCTGGATCCGGAACAACAAAGTTTATTACTCTCTTAAATAAGAATTCGATATGCAATGGCATATACAACTCTCTTTACCTTATGGCGAAAAAACTTATTCTCTACATAAGCTGACTGACTATCCAATGTGCATATATTGGAATAAATTATTCCATTCCTCACAGCTTTCTTTGTTTATTCTTATTCAGTGAATGAAATACAATTCACCGATCATCTTTCAAAAAACCTTAGATATTCAAAGGTGCGACATTTAATTCGCCTATAATAAAATATTTTTCAGACTGTTTTATAAAGTCCAGCGAAAGCAAACTGCTAGAACGGACAGGATTTATTGCTGCGTTTCCAATATTTCCACAACCTTTACTATCGATATGCGATAGTAAAAACATGTCCTATGAGTAACTCTTGCAAATTTCCCACTCGCTTAAGTAAGTATTCATCAACAGGTGATTTGCAATTTTTATTGGTCTATTTGCTGAGAACATATTGTATGATAAAAAATTCACTGTTGAAGCTATTATACAGCAAAAAATACAAAGGAATGAGTTTATAGTATAGATGCCTGTGTCGAAATCAAATAGGTCTGCTTAGAAAAGGCAAGGGGGATAATATGGAGAAAATAAATAACAACAGCAAGACAATGTAACAGCAAATAATGCTCCTACCCCAATAATATACAAATTGAACAATCGCGAGCGATATCTCATTTCCATCTGCTCAGCAATTCATTCTTTTATGATGATGGAATTACTCATGAAATCCCCTAATCAGCTTCGAAACCTCTAGCTTCCAACGATCCAGCTATATATTTGAGCTCGCTTGATACCTTTAATGACTCATGCGTTGTACCAATCATAACTACTGATACCTCGCGCCGTCTCTGCAGGATCTCCTCAGCGGGATATCTCTAAATTCGCTCCCGAATGCATTGCGACATTCCATTCTTTCGACAAATTTTTTAATCAAATTGCATTCATTCACTTTCCGTATTATGATACCATCCTACTCGCACCCAATTCCCATCACATAAATAACAACGAAAACCTCATAATTCCTGAGATCCTGGGAGTTCCAAGTTTTTGTTATGATATCCCGATACCCCGATACACCATCGAAAAGAGATATCTTAGTGCGGCATTATATGAAAACTTTAAAAAAAAAGATATCAGAAATCCTCTAAAATTATCATTGCCAACAACAAAAAAACAACGTCAGCGCGTCTTCCGATTATTTCGCTAATCAATTACATACAAATATTCTCATCTTCATTGAGTAAAAATAAAGAAAAAAACGAACGGGGTTGCAAGACTGATTAAGTGCTAATAAGATATGATGGATTATATCTGTTCCACCGCAGTTTCTTAAGGAAATAAATTCACTATGAATGAACATTATGAATGTAAAAGCAATCCCACAATGATATATAAAGAAAGAGGAAATAAAAAGTAACAACTTACTAACAATTCCAAAGCTAATATACAATGCGAGTCGATTCATTGAAATTATAGTTGTTGCTTCAATTAACTGTTAATTATTACTTCATATTTGAGGATAAGAATGTTTTTTTCCCATGTAAAATATTATACTTTGATGAATTGCCTTCAGAAAGGATCATTTACCACAGAACAAGCGGAACAAGAAGTAAGATACGTGTATCCACCAAGTTACTCTCCCAATACGCGATCAATTAACAACCGGTTCAAATTAAACCTTCATAAATAATCAAAAACGATGCCAATGAAAATGACCTATAAATGCTGCGTATCCTCTTACGAAAACAATTTTCCCTTCCAGAGTTCTTTAAAAAAACCTTCAGTCGTCGGTGTTTTATTAGTTTACTACAAGCAATCAACTCATAATATCCAGTAAATCACATCAATTACTGCAATAATATCATGGTTATATAAAGCTTATTGGCGAGGTGGAGGAAGGGGAGAGGGGAAGGGTGGACTACAAAATAAAAAGTTTGAGTGTCACTGGCGAAAAATATCTGGCAAAAACCTACCAAGCTAAAAGTTAAGACTACATACTAACAAAAATGCAAGCAAACACCCCACCCATAACCGATCAGTACCTCTCCCTTCCCCCTCCTCCCCAACAAGAAAAGAAAATATTTTGCTAGGTAATCTGGATTCCCAAGTACTGCCTGCTGCTAAAGCAGCCTGAATTATTCAATGATGAAAGAGAGGAACTTTGAAAAAAATCGATAAAAAATTGAAGTTGGAGATTTGAGGAAAAAAGATCAATCGCGATCGCATTTGATTCAAACACGTTTTAGACGACGAAACGGCTCTCAAAATAAACAAGAGCAAAAAAACAAAAAAACAAAAACGATTAAGCAATAAAATAATTCAATCTTCAATTTCCGACTTGCTTTCGATTACTTCGAGATCACTATTTTCGGCACTATTTGTACCTTTGCCAACGCTCTCGCTAATCTTCTCAAACTCGGACGTTTCCGGAGAAGTCTTGCCGGAAGCACCGGCTTCGAGTACTGGATACAAATGTACCGGACTACTATTGTCGCTATTATCTGATGAACCCTTCTCTTGCTTTGAGGAACCCGCCGTACCCGAATCACCTCCTCGTTGCATCTCTCCGTTCACAAGACGACGAATATGTGAATCTCTCTCGGCTAACAGCTTCTTTGTATCATCGTATTCGATCAACTGTAAAATTTTTTCATCATAAACGGGTGAAAAAGAAGCAAGAAGGAGCTGCAATAATAAGTCCTCTATTGGTGCAAAAAACTTCAAAAAAAGAATCAACTAGATCTGTCAAGCATTGAACAATGATTGACCAAGAGAAAAGTGTGCGGCACAATCTTTTTACATAGATATCGGCATCAAGAGAATATCTGCTAACTAAGAAACAGGAAAACGAATGCTTCATATGTCAGAAACGAATCTCCATTAAAGAACAAACATATAGATAATAACATGGGAATGAAACGCAGAGGGACTGAAACAAAATATTACTCACTCATTGTTCAAAACTTCTAAAATAATCTTAAATGAGTATAATATGGAGAGAATTTAAATAAATGTAGGCTACCTAAGTCTCTAAATATAAGTATTCATTATCTTCAATGAATTACGGTAGTGAAAGGCACAGTGATGTATAACGTTTAATGATTTATTTAATATATTACCACTGAATAGGACGTATTTCATATAGTTGTAAAATTGCAAATTGAACATAAATATTTGCTTCTCGGTAAGATGATCATTATATAATTTGAAAAATAAATGTGCTGACTTCATCTTTCAAGCAAAAAAACAACAGTTGCCGAAATGTAACAAATTGCGGTATAAAAGATTAGTTTATGGGAACAATTCGCCAATCTCAAATGCCTTTAGTTTTGCCAAAAAATCTCTCTGCACAAACCAATGCAAAATTGTGTTAAGCTAATATCGATCTATAAGAGAGCTCAAAAACCGTTATCCAATACGGTCTAAAACGCTTATAGACTTGACTCATATTAATTAAGCTGATGACCAATAACGTAGGATTCTGATTGAAGAAAAAGAGTAATACATTGTAATGAGACAGATATTTAAGTAATGACTTTGAATCCGGAAACGTGGAAAGTGATGAGAACAGAGTGAATCTGATACAAAATGATTACCTTTGCTTGACTCATATAGAGCAATTTATTCATTGAGAGCACATTTTCGAGTCGATGTGCAATCATGAATACAGTGCATTCGGCGAGCGCTTCTTTGAGACATTTCTGCACAAGGCGATCCATCGACACATCGAGACTGCCGGTCGCCTCATCGAGAACGACGATACGCACACGTCTAGAAAGCAGATTATTTGAGTAGAACTCATCACTTCTAAACAGTAGCTATAACAAAATAAAACTAATGTATCTATGCACGTAACTTGGCCCATATTTCAAACATCATTTAGCCGATAAGGAGGAAAGGTGAAACACTGATGCGACCCAACTTGAAGCAATGAAGCTCTGCTCTGGATGCTAAATAGAATGCCGATAGTCGTATTCCTCAGTCAGAGCATTCAACGGAAATCATTCCGGTTTCAAATTCGCCGACGACAACGGCTAGTTTTAATGACTAACTCAGAACCTCGAAAATGCACCTTTCAATCCGTTCAAAAATATATGAGGAAAAAGACTGAAAACAATCTCCAAAAAAACGGATTTTTTATATTACCAAAATCAAATATTTAATCGCTTATTTTGAAGGGTGATTAAGAAAAACTGAAAAGAAAAATTAAGACGAACTAAATAAAAAATAGTCATGAAGAAACCTTAAAATTGCCCTCGCCATACACATCAATTGTCTCTCGCCGACAGAAAGATTTCGACCACCTTCCGTGACAGTCGCTTCAAGTTTATTGTCCAAAGAACTCACCTGTAAAGTTTACAAACTTGCATCGGAAATTATGCGCATTGCTCGAAAATTGTACCTCAAGTAAAATGCTGCGCTAAATATTCAGTGTAGTAGCATTATCAAGAAAAAACTCCCATCAGCAACTTTAATTTCAAATAGTGGAGTGGACGATAATAACGGCTATATTAACAAACATCTAAAAACGTTGATAGGTGGCTCCATTATAAAATATAACATTGAAGGTGATTATGTGAGTAGAGTAATTATTTCCAAACATAAATAAACGAATCATAACAGGTAATTTATTTATTACTTATTGATGAAATATCCTTTTTTGCCCATACTATTCTTCTCAATCAAATAAATCTTCACCATTTAGAAGAACACAAATTATCACTCTTTCATCGCTACTATTCCTCATAAAATTAATGGCCAATTTATTCATTCACAATGCACAAAAATAGTAAAACCCTCTCAACTGATGAAAAACAAAAATCTCAGAAGAAGCAAACGAAATTTCTTTCGATTAGACGATCACTTAAAAAGGAATCATTTTCTGTCCAAGCATCTAAAACATCTCCCACAAAAATGCACCACTATCAGTCTAAATACGTGTGAAGCAATGAATTATAAAACACAACTAACCATATCTTTGAGGAATGTCTTCTCGAGAGCATTCCACAATTGATCATCTGTAAATTCTTGATTTGGATCCAAATTGAAGCGGATAGTACCGGCAAATAGCGCCGGATCCTGTGGGATAATTGCCATCGAACGTCTTAGTCGATGTAGACCAACATGAGCGATATTCACTCCATCAATACTAATCGTTCCCCATGTCAGTGGATACATTCTACAGAGAACATTGCATAATGATGATTTTCCTGGAATGGAACTTCATTAGGTAAACCACAATAACAGGTATATCATCTCATTACGGGGATTAAACATTAAAAATTAAAGTGCCTTTCAAAAACCGGAAAATATATATGAAAAAAAAAATTCGAAAAATGAGGAAATTAGCTAAGTTAAAAATATTCGTGAAACTCATATATTCAAATCAAATGATATTGTTTATTTGTATTCCATTCCAAACAGAATCGAATACTAACTACCATCGAAAAACGAGTGGAATAAAATATTATTAATAATGGTGCAATTCAACAGTCAAAGTATCTGGAAGAAATTTCACCTACAAGTAGATAACACATTTTTGGAAAGATTTAACAAGATTTGTTCCTGGTTGCGCTCAAGAATGATCCATGGAAAAGACAGGGGGTCATAATAGTCCAACCCGCTTCCCTCCTTAATAATCGCCTAATTTTTTTCGTTTCAAACAACCTAGTAGCCATGAATATGTAACTACAAACATTATACATTAATATAGATAAAGCAAAAACATCTCACCTGATCCTGTACGTCCAATAATCCCAACTTTATCTTTGGATATAACACTGAACGTAACACCATCTAGGGCGAGCGGAAGACTAGGCCGATAACGCAATCTGTGAAAAAAGATACTCCTTTAAAATATGAAAAAAAAAAAAAAAATATATATATATACATATATATATAACGTGAAAAAACGATTCATACGAATGCCTATCGGAAGCTATCGTCAAGCACTAATATTCCGCTATGACATTACGCACGAATAACTTTGGCTGTACAATATAAGCAATAATGTCGTTAACTCACATAGTGTCTACTGCAACTCATTAACAATAATGAGGGGATAAAACCGAACACTCCTGAACTCCAATAGGCGTTTATTTCGCGTCACAACTTTTCTTGAAATATCCGCTGCAATGCTCATCAAAGAAGGCAAATACTTCGGTCTCCTGAATGAAAGCCAAGAAAGTCTACTTTCCTCAAGATTTAGAATCAGAGATGGTGGAGAGGGAGGGTAGGGGATGGGAGGGTTTATAAATTAGTAACAGAAGTTGAAAGTACTCTAATGCATTCGTATATAATATTTGAAACGATGAAAATTAACCAGTTTTTATGAATTTTTTATAAAGTGAAAATATGATCTTTTGTGATGAAGGGGAAGAGGAGCAGCACTTTTTATGTAAAGCTTTGGAAAGCAATTTCGTTCTACCAAAGGGTTGCATCATTCCATTACGTTGCTTCTAAGAACGAGATATTCCCACAGATAAACAGAACAATCGTATAAATCATATGATACAAGGATAATATAAGGTAGTAATACACTTAATATTACTCCGAATTTAAATCAAAACAGTAAGCGCATCGTACGTTCATATGACGTCCAATTAAATTAAGACCTGACAGTATTCGATTACTCAAAGAAAATTACAAGTTTTCGATTTATGAAAACGCAGCAAAACATAAACAACTGGACACAAATGAGGGCAAATCAATGGGCTTACTTGACATCTTCAAAGTAGATATCACCGTGAGCTGGCCAATCCGACGGCACTGGTGGATCCTCTTTCTTAGCCTCCCATTCGCCTTCTGGTTCAATGTGCTAAATATAAATCTCTTTTAAGATAAATAGCCAGATCACTGGCATGTAGAACTTACGAAGCGAAGAGGAAAAACTTGTCGGGGATTTCCAGGTGTTTACCGATTTCCTTGCGGATACATCTCAAAAAGAGTTAAGTTTGAAATAACGAACGCATTAAAGCAACTACTTAACGAAAAAGCTATAATTTATGATCAATTCACTTGTAGTGATAGAAATTCAAGCAATCCAATGATATCGGCCTTGACAGGCAAAACATTGCGCTATTAAATTATATACTGAATACATTAAATAATCATTAGGAATCTCAAATACTGTCCCTACAAGCACTCATCGTTATTGAAAATTTCATGCAATGCAATAAATCCAGTGAATTTAAGTAATTCCCCACGTTAACAGTATTCTCGGGCGATTTCAGCTAATCAACGAAAAGGTGGCGGATCTCAAATCGTTTGGTAAAACAAATTTTTCAACTTTTCAAATGATTCGTCATTTTCTCTATTTTATTATTGCTTTTTGTTCACGGTCATAACCTCAGCATGGAATTAGGTTACAACTTATGACGACCATTTTAACTGACGGAGTAAAGTGTGAAGATCAAAATGACTGTCACCCTAAATGGAGAGAATAAAAGATGAATATAAACCCGTTTGACGCCGAAGATAACGCAGTAAAAAGATACAGACACCAGAATAATAAAAAGAGAACCTCGCAGTAATGCGCCACTCGCTCAACTGAGGTCATCTTTGCCTCAAGTTCCGTTTGGGTTCGAACGGCAAATTGGAATATTCCACTCATCTGAAACAATTGAAGTGACCTCATATCACCCACAACAAAATACTAGTGAACTTGGCTCGAACTTGATAAAAAATTTTCTTTGCAATAACGCACTGCCTATTTACAATAGATTTGATCGAAACGAAGACCCCTCATAGATAATTTAATCCTAGCTCAAATATCGCCGTTCATTAAATGATTTCTTGTCCCTCGTTTAATTTTATTTTCTACGACTGCAACGGCAGCTAATAAACATCGTTCGACTGTGTGCAAATAAATGACGTTGCAATTCAAACATTTACATTTCTGGATAAATGGAACGAAGAAACACTAAGAGTATTGCCGTATTCAGAATCCCGCATTCTTTAGACGGCTTTCTTTACGTAAGATGGCGCATATAAAAACGAGTGATTCGAATGTAAAACTCACTCAGCACTGCATAAAAATTTTTTTGATTAATCAAAACCGCAAAAGGCAATGATAAAGGCATAGTTTTATTCGGTTCCGGCTAGAAAATAGCCGTTGTTTACAGTGGTCATCAACTGTTCAGCACTTCAAGCACTAACAGAAGTGAAGAACGTTTTCCTGATTTTAATTTTTTTTCGATTAGATCAGCAGCAACGGCTAAGCGCTTTCTGCAATAAAAATATTGCAATATATATTCGAACCTGTATCGCGAATGCAAGTGCCATACCGGCATCCGCCGGTGCAACATTGCCAGTTAAAAGCACAATCAGAAGTGCAACAATGAACGTGATCGCCACAACAAGTAAATCAAGCCAAACTGCGAGCCAACGCATCGCCGATTGATACATGAACATCGCACCACTGAAACATATTCCGCCATTGCTTTCCTAATACTTCAAATACATCCTCCAGGTACTCGAGGCAGCGAAATTAACATTATCACATCTGTAAGGACTATTGGCTGCGCAATAACAGGGGTTACTCAAGTTTATCACCATTTATGGAAAAGCATAGCCAATGCTCCTAAAATCGAAATGACACGAATCTGTAGAAAAATGAAAATGTATGAAAATATTTATGTAAATAAAAATAATCGCCAAAAGTTATTCATTTTTATCACTATCTCGCATGTCAACTTTTTGTGAAATAAAACTTACAGAGAACGAATCACAAACTATTGCATGCAACTTCAAAGACAAAGTCAAATTCCCATTCCTCCTCTCTTTCCTTATAGCCCAGCATATGGCCATCAAGTTCTCACTGCGAACCAATCTGGAAAATAGGGAAGAAAGGGTGGTTGAAGATATCCTATCCTATAGCTCCAGCGAATCGTCATAAGCAGGTAATTATCCGGAAATGCAGAGATGAACTCCTACTTCTATAGGATGCCAATGTACGGATAAGCCTCGTAGAACATCGAATATCCGATAACGATTCAGAAAGGAAACAATATTGAGAAAAAATTCGAAAAATAATAAAACCTATTGGAGTCGAGATTGACTTTCAATGTGTCGATAAAATGCTCTGTTTGATCAAACGAGTGAATAACATGTAAACCTTCCATACTTGCGGAAATTTGCTCGAATAGCGGCGAACGTGAGATATTCTCAGAACGCTTCAGACTGAAAACAATTACTTCTTTTGTTAATTCGATCAAATAAGGTGAAATATTTGAATTTTTTGTAGAAGTGTTTTATAACTTGCAATTAAATTCAATTCAATCAAACAAAATTATCAATATTACACATCATAAAAGTTTATCCACCTTTCAGTGATTTAGAGAATCGTGCTATCGAGGCTTCATGCAAATAACATGTGCACATAAAACAATTAACAACCAACTTCATTTCTATAGTTAAATCATCACATAGTGCCGTATAAATATGCGGTTTCATTATTCACTTATTCGCATACTAAGCCTATGAATCTATTAACCACTTTAAGCTAATCGCTTGCTTCGTTACTTGAGTATCTTCGCACATAATAAAAACGCTAATTAGGGAGTACTTGAGGGAATTTTATTCCACCGTCTAAATTATCTAATATAGAAACATAATTTCAGCGATGAAAATGAAAAGAACAACGAGAAGATATTAACTATACCTGGTAATACCGGCACGGAAGCACACAACGAAAAGTGCGAAAATACAAAATAGAGGAACACAAGCAATCAAGAATGCAGGAAATACCCATGCTATCATAATCAAAAATCCAATACACGTGATCGTATTCTGTAGGAATATTTCCACCGTAAACGGCAATTTCACATCAACTGAAATTAGTCAATCAATTCACATAAATATATATATCGTATATCAAATATTTTAATTAAAAAAAAAAGTTTCGACAAATTGGAAATTTCCATATACCTTGATTATATTTATTGTTTCAAATTAACGGGAAATCATACCATATTATACTTACTTTCAGCGACAATTTTACAAAGTATACGATGCTCCCACTACTGTAATACTGAGTCAAGGTAAACTAGAATACTTTAGAATTCTACTAAAATGAACGTCATAAATACACTACAAAATCACAGAGAAAAACCACTCTTTTATAATATATCAAATAAAACATTCCATGAAACGTTAGTGATTTCCCTTTTCAATGAAATTGTTCATTTTTCACAATTTTATATTTATAAGAAAAGTCGATGGAAATGCATTTACTTTCATCCATATCCTTTGTAAATCGGTTGAGAATCCTTCCACTCGGTGTAATATCAAAGAACTGCACCGTTGCACGAATAATCGACTTGAACATACGACTATGAAGTCGAGATGCAGCATTCAATGAAACCTATAATTCAATATAAGAGATGGGAATGGTGGACGCGATAATGGGAACGAAAGGAAGCGAAAATACACAAATGGAGAAATTAATACCCACAAAGACTAAAGGGATGAGGAATTCCTCTTTTATTATATTATCAAAAGCATCTCATGTTATAGTTATTCATTTAAACAAACCCCACGTTGAAGCATTTTTTGGGAAAATATTGCGAATATTTTGCCGAATAAAACTCTCCTCAATTCTGTTGATTCAGGAAAGGAAAAAATATAAATTGTAAAGTTAATTAATTCAACGCAAAGGACATAGGACCCTTTTACTAACATGTTGGGGAACGAATTACAATTCGTTTGAAAAAGGAAGGAAAAATAAAGAAAAACAGAAATTGATTGCAAAAATGACGAACTTTTACAAAAATGACGGCTTTGAGGAAACCCGTGCCAAAGAGAAGAACCAACGATAACCCATAAATAGTTGCATAGTAGGCCGTTGAGTTGCTTTTGGCTAGGCTCTCTGTCACCACTTTTAATTCACCGCTTTCGTTCACTAACTGCAAAACACTCCTATCAAAAATGATGCGTTTCTATAACTGAATGATAAAATATAACAAGAACCACAAAGAGAGCAGAAAGTTGGAAGACGTCGTTCGACGCAAGTGGATTTAAAATTCCTAGTGACGATGACTCTAAATATTCGGTTCTAGAAAAATTTTATCTAAGTACCATAGATGAGATTTTAAGGTGATAACTAGTACGGATATCTAAAGATTCGAATCTCTAAAGATTCTATCAGTATTTCAGTCTTTTTGATAAAAGAGTGACTCCGTTCTCCACAAATGACTCCACTAATTCTAACATTTGCTCGATCTCTAGTCACCGTTACATTAAAAAATTAACTACTACTTTTACTAACTACTAACTACTAGGCGTTTAGCACATTTTGCTCTTATGATTAACTGCTATACTACTGCTCATAGAGATAGCTCATATCGCTCATACTCATATGACCGCTCACATTTTGCTCATATATTTTTTTATCAGTAGTATGTGCTACAAACATTTATAACATAATTATTTCTTTGCATTAAATATAACAGTGAAGTGATCGATCATATGCGGTCACAAGAGTGCGCGATTTAATTTCTTATCAAATATGGGATATAAAACTGCAATTTAAAGTAACCATTTCAGCATAACTAAGCTCATAGAAGACGTCAATAACAATTCGTATCTGAAAGCTCTATATTGGTGGTTCTCGCTGACCGATTTTCTGCAAACACTACTACGGAATAAGACGAAAGAACACAAAAGAGAAAGCAAAAACTGCATTAACCTCTAGAAGAGCATACAGACATGAAAAAAATAAAAATACGCTGGGTGAAAATATTTTGAGAACGCAGTAGCTATAACTTCTGAAGGCTCAGTAGCAATCAACTTAGACGACTTGCCAAAGTTACATTACCTTTCTAAAACGTCTAACAATGAATTTGCTGGTGAAAATTTGCTCCTTTAGCCATAAACAAAAGGAAGAGGAATGGAAGAATGAGAGATGAATGAGGATAGAGGTAGGTGTCAATCAAACAAAGATGAAAAACATGAAAAAATAAACGACTCACCTGTTCAACGTGTCCATATTTCAACCACTGCGAGAGCCACGCGGTCGAGAATACTGTTGCAAAAACGTTTAGCACAAAAGCGAGTAACAATACAATCCAAATCAAATAGCTTCCTGCCGCATTTATATACTGTCTGCAAAGCATTCGGATAATTGCCATATGCTAATAATATTCAAACATCCAATAATTTATGCAAATCAAAGATGGGTCATACAAATAATTAGTGTAGCTGTCGCAGTTACACGATTATACGTGGAAATTCAATTGGTTTGTCGGCCTAATTTAGCGAAAAATTAGCAGAATATCGACGTGGAAATGGAATACTTATGCTGTGAATCCCATTCATAAATATTTTCTAAAATTTTCCACGAGAATCAATTCTCATAAAATTTCCCTTCGAAACTGAAGGAGGAAAACATTTATTTCTTTTTTCTTTCAATTTCTAAAGCCTCTACAAAAGGGAAGAACAAATATATAAAGAGGTTCTTGAATCAAACATGACCCAAAAACCGCTCTATTCCTCAACTGCTACTAAGGATTGAACTTGCAATCCACACTACTATGTTTAAAGCAGCGAAATAAAATACATAAACAAAGGGATTTCAACGTGGAATATTTCTGTTCATAAAAACTGAAAATAAAATGAAATAGATTCCGTTCCACGTCGATATTCTCTATTATAAAATATAATCCTAATAACAAAATGGCAATGACTCATAACTGAACCTTAGTAACCGATACGACCAATAAACAAAGGCTGCACGTATCACTTCACCCAATCGTTTACATTCATACGATCCATAGCTACCACTAACTACTTCCACATATACTTGCGTAATATCCGCCCGACCATTGCGATTAAAATAAAAGCAGAAATATGTAATAATGCACATCAGCTTTCGATATCACACATACACAAATCTATTCCTTCATACATTCAGACATAAACAGAAGAATTTGATCTATTTTTCCATGACTTCGGACATACATGAACAAATCCATCACTTAGATGCAGCGATTCTCGCTAATTGCGATTGTAAGCGTCCTGCAATTAAAGGTTCAAAGACAACCGACACAAAGTAGACGGAAAGAAATTTGCAATCCACTCGTTTACAATTCAGCACGCCTGGACGTCTAAATAAACTTAAATGAGTATCCACAAAACTTACTTATAAACAGACCATGACATTGCGGCCAATCCGAGATTCTCCTCTTCCTCAACGATTTGCCCTGTAAGAATTGATGAAATGTTCTCAAAGGGTGTCGTTATTTTAAGCTTTAGGTAAAGGGGACGAGAAAAGTATATGTTATGAAACTATTCGGTAAGCTTAACTTTACAGAAAAACTACTAAAAACTTGGCTGTTATTTACAGCATGTTCCGTTCTATTACAATAACGATCAAAATAAGTACACCTCTCAGGCTTGTTTCTATATGAATACTACCATAATCACATTCTTGGACAACCATCGTATCGTAATTTTCGGCTACTACAGTAACATAAATGCCGCGGGTAAAGGTAGACGATAGCTCCAGTTTTTCATGAGAAGTCTGTGAGCATAACCACTATAAGTCATCTGCAACAGAAATCAACACAGAACGCTGACCTAATTCAATTATCATAGCTTTTCAATACACGCCTATCTTCCCCACTTCACGCTTCAGTAAATCCGATAAGCTCGTTGGGATCTTTACGGGAAAATACTGTAACGCATCAAATAAATATCCGAAATAACTGAAGCCAATCAATCGGTACCATCGGCAGATGACGGGAGATCCAAAAGTGAGTTGGGGTTCGATGCTTGCAGGTCACTCATCGACGAAGCGGTCGCTTTTCTCACAGCTGCCTCTTTTCCTTCACTATCTACGTTCACAAAGTCGTCCTCGTCAGACTTCTTCACTTCCGGGGTTTGCAAATCCGATTCACTGGGATCTAAAAAAAAAAAACGAATGACAGAGAGCACTGATTGTCGACTAAACAATGTACGACGTCAAGAAAAACGTTTAAAAAATAATGAAGGGTGTGACACCATTTGTGGCTTTACTTAAAAACAAAATATGTTATGCCAAGGGTATCGACAAAGTGATTTTATAATTGAGAAAAAGATGCATTAAGGCAAAGTCCGTTAATTTTTATGAACGGATAAAAAACAATCAATCAATCGCAATGTGAATAATCTCCATTTTTGAAGATATTTTGAAGAAGGATTTCAAAAAATCCCCGTAAATCTGCATAACATTATATGCCGAATCAAGAAGTTTTGAAGAAAAAAGGAACGATTATCTTCTCCAACCAATATTGCAAAATCATCAGATATATATAACGATCTATCCCATTCTATGTGAAAATAAAGAATAATAAAATACAATAACATAAAAATAAAAAAAACTACCAATCACCAACCATTTAAGATAGCATTCTCACAAAATAGTGCATACTGTTCATACGCTTCTAATAATTCCTCGTGTGGAGCAATACCAATCACTCTGCCCGATTCCATATAGATAACACGATCACAACGTGATAAACGCTGAAATAATATTTCCTTTTTCATTTGTTCAAAGAAATTCTTGAAGGCGATTACGCTATACATAGATCGTCTTTGAAAAAAATTAAAAACAGGAAAATTATAAATAGATTAGATATAAAACGCCATATAACTTCACACTGGTATGAACCACTCGGAAACTTCGGAAACAGTACCGAATTATTAGAAATCAGTCGATCAAACATCGTAATTTGCATTCTCCGGCTCACTTGTCAATACAACGATCAACTTTATCATAGGTTTGCCTCACGCAAAGATAAAATTTAACTTGCAATGCATTCTTTAATGCCAACCTTGAAAGGTTTTTCAACTTCGAACCATTAGCCGGAATAGGGTCGCCTTGATAGAGCTAAACGAGTCGAATAATGGAAAGGTTAAAACGCATATACAATCATACAATCTAAACGAGTTACTGAAGTATTTGTGCCTACCTGTATATCAGTGGTCACCATAACAACTGTTTTATTGCCAAGCATCTCCTTGATGGCATGTTGAAATATACGATCGCCAACATTCCGATCGACAGCCGACAAAGCATTATCCAAAAGATAAATCTGACGATTTGCGAATAATGCCCTTGCTAATGCGACACGAGCTTTTTGACCACCCGAAAGGGTCACACCGCGTTCACCTATCTAAATATACTGCCACTCAAATGCGTCATAAATGAATCTGAACATTTGAGAGGTTTGTCAATAGCATACGCGTTCTTCAACGCTTCTAGAATTGTCACATGACTGAGCATGGGTTATCCCTTTCACTGAGACGTGGATCACTTCCGAATACAGCAGTTTGACTACTACCGTGTTCCTCCTCAAGAACATTAGTGATTCGAAGTTGCTAAAAGCTATCGAAAGTGGCAAACGATTCTCCAGATAGCCCTGATAACTGTATGATAGAGACTTTCAAATAGACCAATCTATCTAATGGCTATTAATCATAGAGCGCGTTTTGCACAGATTTTAAGCAAGCTATTCGCATATCGAACTAAATTTACTAAAGTAAGCATCACTGCTACTGAGGTGACAACTAAATTAAATTAAATATGCTGTATATGCCTTTAAAGTTAACTAATTAAATGGGAATTTAATGTAAAACATTCAAATGTTCGAGTGAGATTTCTGACCGACTGGTGGTTACATTGTAATCAAATGAATTATCTCCATTCGTCCGTCAATATTGCTCGAAGACTTCGATGTCAACTTGGTTCTCTCTTCGTTATTTATACAAACAGGATAAATGCTGAGTATTATCCACTTTATTTGAGATGTTACTACTGTTTCCATATGAATTCGATAGAAATCACTTCAGACTAAACTAAACAGGAAAAATGAAACAAAAAAAAGAAAATTCTAAAGAAAAAAAAAGGATTTTCATTTTTACTTATAGAATAAGCCGCATAATTCTTATACAAAAATGGATACAAAATTTGAAGGACAGTTGAATTTGTTACATATTAATGATGACAAAAATTCCACGCAACAATCTATACCAGTCTAAAATTCTAACATTCTGCTGGTATCATAATCCGCATACAAATCCACCCTACTTATAAGACCCAAATGATGCTAAGACATCGAATAAATAAAGCTGACGTGAGCAAATAGGATAATCCTATCTCTTCAGTTACTGTCACTTGCGTCTTCAGCATTCCCTCCCCCCATCTCGCCTCTGTCCTGTTTGCTGAAAATTCTTCAGTTGCCATTTTTGATCGTTTCTTCTCTCAAACGGATACCGTTACTGCTTTTCAACCTTCTCTAAAGACAGTCAAGTAACGAAACGATGTACAATTCAAAGAAGATCGCCACATATGAACCACTGTTCTCATCAATTTACAACCAACGGGAAAAATACAAAATGTGTCCCCTCCGATCCATCAGCACACGTCCATCTAACGGACACCACTCAAAATATGAATGTAATAATGATGAAATGTTCAATCGGAAGAAAACCTCAGTTTGGTCAGCTGCTTTCATTGTTTCGAGATCTTTCGATAATTCACATGCAGTAATAGCACGATAGTAGCGACTCGTATTCATTGGCAACCCAAAAAGAATATTGCCTTGGACGGTAAGGTTCTGAATCCATGGTGATTGCGTTACGTATGCAACACTACCCGAGACGTTCAACGATCCCTCTATTTGAGCCATCTATAAAAATACCGGATGATTCAGGATTGAAAAATTTTAACATCTATATCCCCCTTCCCCCAAAAAAAGAATCTGCAAAAATACAATACTGGCGGCCTCTCGACCATAAGCCTTTTCAAAAATTTTTAGAAAGAGGTCATGATTTCTTCTCTTCCCTTCTATCATACTGCCAACCGACAATGAAAATATCACAGACATCACTTCCCTTAATCAAATAACATTCGCAATTATGTTCATTTCAAAAATGAACCTCATCTGATGCATAAATGCTTGATTCTACAGCAGATGAACTCCATAAAGTTCTACTAAAATCCCACTTATTTGCCTCATATTTATAGAAAACTTACTGAAAATAGTCCAAAAATCTTCGTATGATAAAGAATACTTAACGATGTGCCTTCAGTTTTTGCATTCCAAAATGATGAAGAAACATCAATAGATATGATTCTTTTCAATTAAATCTCAATTACAATTCTGTACATCTCGATGTAAAAATTATGCACAACTCAGCATCTAATGAAAAAAATCGCCATCACTAAGCTTCACTGCTAAATCGCTCTTATTCCCTGTAGCACTATCAAAAGTTCACCTCACCTCAAATGCTATTTTAGCAATTTTTTTCCTTTCCATAATAAAATATCTGCTAAAAAAGCCATCAAACGTTAAGTGCTTATTGAATGTTTCCATTCACAAATAAGCAAACCACTAACGTGTCCAACGATTGCGTTCAATAGTGCAGTTTTACCGCATCCAACCGGTCCACATACGCCGATTAGCTCTTTCTAAACAGAATTTACTAATAATTTCACCTCCAAGTGGCTATAAACAAGTGCTCGGTCTTCTCTCATCCCTCCCTCTCCCCTCTCACTCTTGATACAAGTGTGAACTATCAATCACTCTTGATAGCTCGAAAATATTGTAGTACCATTCAACAACGATCCTTACAGCAAACCACCCAATACTGATTTAACCATATCATTTTTGAGAGGTGAGAGGAGAGAGGTCAGTGGAACATGGCTAATAGACGGAAGGGAAAGTGCTATAGGATGAAGAAGTACACAGAAATATAAATGCATTACATTAGACCGAAATAAAGTACCGAAAGCAGTAAATTTCCACGATAAAACCTCAGCATAACAGGATAGCTGTCACATCAGTAAAAAACTTCGCATTTTCTCATGCTTTCCTTTATTAAATGCATACTATTTTCGCAACTCTGAATGCGCTCTCATGTAATCCGATAGTCAGACTGAAACAGAATTATACCCATACGGTGGGGGAGAGGGAAGAGGATTCCCGGCACCAGTATACTACTCAAATTTGTGAGATAAGTACAATCTTAGCGAGTGAGAAGTTGACCGCATAGCTCTCTCTATCGTATCCCTCTAGGAATTTTAGATGAATCGACGAGGTTCCTGAAGCATATTGCCGTTTTAATGGAGCACAAATGAGCTTTCCAATCAATGCGCTGGATGCGTCCCATTACTATAGCTGATGAGTTTTTGAAATCGGATGAAATTGAAGCTGAAAATGGATGAGCGTTTCACTCGACGAAGCAGTCAGCTTTCAGAGATTATTTTAGTGCAAAATCAACGCGTATATAATGAAGGAGAAAATATATTTTCTGAAATATATGACACGTGTAGATATCCTTAACTATTAAACTGAAAAAAAAACCATCGAATTTTCGAAGTTTCCCCCGAAACGTTTTTGAGAATTCAACGAGACAAATCAACTAGCGGAGAAAATCTGTGGATTTTCAGGATATCTAACCGACGATAAACAAGAAATGTTTTTTTCAGGATCAAGTAAGTCAAATTATTATCCCTCCAAAGAGCAATTCCGCGATTTTATGAATTCTGCCGCTTCTATCGACGATTTAAATTATTCGTAAACATTTAACGCTATTAAAGAGTTAATAAGCAATAATAAACTGAAAGAACTATAATATTCTTCAATTTTTCACAATGAAACTATAAACAGGGAATGAATACTTTATTAGTTATACTTCTATACACTAAATTTAAATATTTAATCAACAGAGTTACTAACATATCTACATATGTGCATCAGCATCAACATACCACAACCTCAGCCGTATCAGTCCATCTCTTCTAATGCAACTACTGATAGAGATTAACAAATCAACAGAGTTATGCGTACCTTTTTGATTGTTAGATCGATCTCTTCAAGAGTGAACGGTGAAGATGCACTTGTCTGTTCCCCATCAACGACTGGACTTCGTTCGGTTGCCTCTAATGCACTCGGTGTTGTTTGATCTGAAACTATGACATTCAACTGAAATTCACCATTACTAAAGCCACACCTACTTATTAAAAATTGTCACTAAATACTTCTGTAAAATAATATAAAAAATCGATAGACTATGAGATTCATAGATTTAAGATCATATATATAATAACATAAAATAGTTTAATAATATTTAGTTTTAATAAATGATGCATTTCTCATTTATTTCTCGATATATGTTTATTGAAAAAAAAATTGTCTCTATTTATACTAGACTAATTTAGCAAAATCGTCCTGATCACTATCGATCAGATCAATTTCGAAAAAAAAATCGCTACTTAACAATCCGATACAATCAAAGTGTCAAAAAAAAAACCCAAAAACCTTTATCATCCCATGTGAACGACGCATTCTTAAGTTGTATAGCAACTGAAGGATCTTGTGTAGGTGGAATATGAACGTCATATTCAGGATATAAAAGCAACTCCTGGATACGTCGTAATGCAACAACCGCTTCCGCACAATACCTCGAACCATATGGTATCATCCGAATACCGAATAGCATCACAAAGAATACCGTTATCGCACTGAATGCCTAAATTCAAACACATATCATGCTCGTAAAAAAATACGCAAACACCATTCATTTTTATCACATTCTTCTGACATAATTAGACCCTTGGAAAATCTGCATTATGGCAAACAATTATTCGAAATTTATACTTAACATCGATGGAATTTGAACGATCTGCTATCGATCTCACTCGCCAATAACTGTTCTTGTGTGTATATGTCTACCTGTGTCTGTCTGCAACCGTTGGATAGGCATCGCCATATTTTATAGGCATCAGGCGGTGGGTAGATTAGTGAAGTTGTCCGCCAACTAAAATTGACTATCGAGAAGGATTTATAAAAAGGTGGCTCCCAGTGCATCTACATAATAACCAAAGAACGCGAATAACCCAGCGACTGGTTCATCTTCCACATTATTAATTCTGCTGTTGTAAAAATAAATAAATAGAAACATGAAAAATTTATTGACGGTTCGCTAATAATGACTTATAAATAATTAGTGGCAAATAATTTAGGTGCCAATATGCCGAAGTCTAGCTTCAAATTCGTTATCGTTAAGCAAACCGCAGATCTGGATAATCGAAAATCTTACCTTTAGTTGTGCATTACAAGACAAAACTCATCTTATAGGGCTTTCCATAGCTTTCTCTCTCACTCCCTCTCTTCCTCTCCAATATATGCGTTATAATTTATAGGTACGAAAGTCAAAGAATAGAATATATCCAATTTTACAACGGAAATATAAATTTATTATAACTGTTAAATTACAAAGTCTATATACAAAGTCAACTCACATCACTGGCAAGCAGATCGTTCCCTGAAAGTACGACACCAAGAAATGTGAAAATAGCTGCCACTACTGGCACCACTGGACCAGATGCGATCGCTAAACTTTGCGCATATCCCGCTGTGCGAAGATCCACTTTTTCGCTATGCCTCATCTCTGGAAAAAACCTCCTACTAACAAATCACATGCTTTCATTAATGAAGATTATGCCAAGAATATTCATTTACGATCGAAAGTTATCATTTTATAGCCTAACAGACATATAACTGAACTATTAAGGTAGGTGATTAAAGTTGCAACTATGATTAGCGAATAACTATTTCATTCGCTATAAAAGGAACAACCAACTGCTTTACTAAATTATATAAATTTACACCCCTCAACAATCAAATGACCAAACATTCCGACCAACTGACCAAACTTCATTAATCATTAAAAAAAACTGCAAATGCAAATCTCGTTCCATCATAACTCTCAAATATTAGCTACGATTTGATCATCTTACGACTCAATTTTTTATGATTCTGAACGTGGGAAAGTAGTTTTTTTCGAAGGACATTTGCGCCAAATTTTGTTTTCGACTCGCATTCGCCCCCGTTTCTTTCAACTAATAAAATTTCAGTTCGAAGAAAATGAATAAATTTAGGCAATCAGAAAATATGTTATGCGTAAAAAAATGATGTATCCACAATAGAAAAAAAATTAGATTTCTGTCCGGAAGTAATACATTAATGAGTTAAAAAGTGCAGCTGGTACATATGCTAGTGCACATTTAATAGTGCACAATCCCGCTACTAAAGTAATTGCAAAATGTTGAAAATAAATGAAATAAGTAATTTCTTCACCTTCAATTTTTCGTATAAACGTCTCTTCCCATGCGTTCATTTTAATAACTCGAATACATCGAATTATCTCTCCCACTAAGCTAATCTGAAAATTATTCTCAATGAGAAAAGAAGAAAATATTATTAGAAATAAATGAGAAGACGAATTCCATTGGAGAAAAATTTTAGCAACGAAAAAGCAAAATGGAAATTCTGAGAAAAATTCCAATTTTACTATTCTCGAATTATAATATCACCACAATACATAAGTATATAATAATTACTTCATAAGTGAATTTAAGCAAAATCAACATAGCACTAAAATCTGAGTCTTAAATCTTCTTAAGGAAAATATAGAATATTGCCAAAGCCGAAAACCTACTCGTTGTTCAGTTTTTGCAATCGCCGACGCACGAAATCGAACCATCGTCTTACCCAATCCAAACTGAAAATTTTCTTCTTTTTAATTTTTCAACGATTCTTTTCTTTAAAATAAACAACTTAATCAATAACAAAAATGTTTGTTCGATCGGATAACTTTACTACTCATCAAGATTTTATTATATTAGCTCAACAACTTATAATCCTAATACTTCATCGAAGATACTCGAAACTTCAAACTCCAACCAGTCACTAGTATATTCTATTATTACAAGCAAAATTATTACATACACATTTTTGTGGATAATATTAGTAAATCTCCATCATTAAGTCCAATAATATCTAAATGATATCTAACTATGGATTTTCGTTGATAAGGACAACGGTGGAAGATAAAAAAATTCACTGAAAGCAACTAGTGATAACTTGCCATAACTAAAGTCATCAAGAGACTTGCTGAAAATGTTTTTTATTGAAGAAAAAAAAACTTCAGTTATTGCATGCAAATTACGTCCGTAATTAGTGCTACATTTATGAACAAGTGCATTTATATTTCAAGAACTACTAGTATACCTAACTTCAACTCTTTTCATTAACGGCTCAGAAGAAAATCTCATCTATCTTCCCATATTCCTCCTCCCCTCTTCCCCTCTGTTCTCTGAGGAATTCTCGGAAACGGGCGAATCGTACATCTAACAGTCATCTTAGTGACAGCCACCTGATTTTGCATTTAATTTTTATTGCTTTTCAAGCGCAAAAAATAAAAAACAATTTACCTGCAAGACATCAAATAAAAGGAAGGTGAGTATACCGAGCAACGACCACGGTCCAATCACACATAAAAGATGAATGATACCACCGACGAGCACAAGTGGGCCAACAAGTACCAAAGGCGCAAATGTGACAGCGTCGAACAGTCGTTGTCCATCATTCGCGTAAACATTCACTATCTGATATTATGATAACATAAACGTGGACAGTAATCTCGAACTGGGACTTCTCAGGATAGACAAGCAGAAAAAAAACCCAAGAGAGAAGAGCGAAAAACGAAAGCGGATCGAGCTCATGCACCAGTCGTTTTTCCTATTGAAATAAATGTAAACTCTAAGCTTAGCGGACAAATATCACTATGCAGAACGCTTTGCGAAATTCTTTAAATTCTAATAATTTAAGAAATTCTAAAAATCTGATTAAATGTTTCTTTTATTCAATTAAATCCACGAAAAACCGCATATAAGAGGAAAATTTTCGGAAGTGGATGAGGGAAGAGAGATGATTGAAAATAAGGCTAATTTAAATAAATAAATAAATAAATAAATAAACAAAAGAAAACGATATAAGAAATGGTAATAAGAAAAAAAACCTCAGCAGCAGTTTTCTTCCGCAAAGAACGCACATTCACCAATTTTTTATAGAGAAGAGCAAGTAATGCACCACGAACGCGAATTCCAGTTCGATAACTGATTGCCCATGTGGCTCCATAGGAAAGTACACGGGCAAATTCAACCTGAAAATATCTCCAATACAATTATATATAAAGATATATTAAAAAAATAGCAAGAAAACGATTAAAAAACATTTCCAGTCAAGTTTTAGATAAAGAGAACGAAGGATATAGCTGATCACTGATAAAGATCGATCAAAGATGTTTAGTAGAAAGAAACAAATTTCAAAAGAAAGTGAAAATTATAACGCGAAAAATATCATCGATATTTCTATTTGTCCTAATAATATACTTGAAGAAATGCATTTAACTCTTTATGATAGTAATTAAAAGTAGTCTTAATCCTCAGATATAAATTCTGCGCTTCAACGAATTTCGACGTTTTCAGAGAGAAAGAAGCTACTCGAATAATGCGGCTTTGATTTATGAAAATAAGAGTTTCCAAAAATGAGACATACAAAAAGAATGGAAAATACGAGGAATAAGCCAAGTGTGAGGTTAAGCTCATTGCCATCACGTGGTGGATTCTCGGCGAATGCGACCAAACCACGAACAAAACATGTTGGTCCAATAAAGCCGAATAGAAGACAAAATACAAACACAACACTCGCAACAATAATACGAGTCTTTATGAATTTACATATCACTCGAAATAGTGATGGTTTATTTGAGTTCCTCTCGATTTCTTGATTCCACAAATATTCCAATCTGAAAAAAAAAGAAGAAATTCCCTTCCAAAACTACTTTTATATGCAACAAATTCTTTCATATCTTCATTAATCAACTTCAACATTACAGATTATCAGTTATTGCAATGGCCATTTTATATAGAATGCATAAAAATATTTTAGATATGAAAGTGAGAGAGTCGGAATCGATCTTTGAAAAAGAACTAAACTTCTAATGAATCATAAAATCTGCTAAATATGGATCAGTATTTCTTAAAGCACATATATATTTCTTAAACACATCGAGATGAAGCGAAACAAAGCGTATTTTTGTTTGTTTTGTGAATTTTTCCATCACATTTCCCTAATTTCTTTTTTGTTATTTATTTATTTCTTTTCACGATCTCGGAGTGGTGAAATATACGAAAGTATGCAACTATGAACAACAAGAAAGCCCCTGAACGTCCGCGATGCCATAACATAGGCGAACAGACAGACATTCACTGTACTGGAGCAGCAACTGTACCATAGATCGGAGCGATTCAACCGTTTCTTAACAGGAAAATGCAATAATATTATATCGGGCAGTGGGATGTGAGATGTTGGAAAAGTTGGACAGAAACCTTTAGTAAACAATCAAATAAGAATTGCTCTTGTGATATTGGATTAATTCCAGACAACCCGGTGATATAATTTTGATGGTATAGACCACAACAAATTTTACGAAAACCAATATGACGCTGTTTTCGATACCCTTCATCAGTGTAATATCAAAAACGAAGTAGGGAGACCGCACAAGAGGTGGAATATACCAGAATGGGTGGGCATTAGATGACGGAGGTATTTTGGTAATCCTCATACCTATATGCAGCAAGGCACAGTTTTCATGGAGCAAAATTTCTGCACTTCCATCTCTCTTCTATAATGTTTGGACCTCTGACCGCGGATTTCAGTTGCTTCCTGATAAAAAAAGCCGTCATGAACAAGACAAGGTGATAAAAGATAGTGTGCTTATCAAATATCACAATTACCTCACGATAGATCATTAGCAACTGCCGGAAAAGTCGAATGAAAGTAACCAGTATTATTCGTTAAAATTCTGACAAAAAGGAACTGTCCCTAATTACCTGAATAGATCGACCTTCTTGATAATGGAGTTACGTTCTCCATAGATCTACGTGGTAATTCTTGATAGTATGGAAAAATATAAGACCTCCCTTTCAGGATCGGTGAATAAAATGATGATCTCTTTTGCAATGAGAAGTAGAAAAGAATCAATTCTGGATAGAAGCTTTCCAAGAAAAAAAAAGGGATAAGAAGAAGAGAACATATTCCTCTTCAGGAAAAAACCCTCTATCAAGACCCCTACGAAAAATCGTTAAAAAAATCCATCATCCAACAATTATTGCACAATTTTTCATATTGATATATTTCATAGATTGAAATATTATTGCAAAATTGTTGAAAATTTGGTTCAGTAAACATTTGGAGTTTTTAAACGCCATTTGAGAACATCAAAACATCCAATACCTACCTGGCCATATTTACGGTGGACGAATCGTATATACTGCAATTCCATGTCTGATCCTGACTGAGCCGACCCTTAAACGCGGCCCATAGATAAGGAAATATCCAACTGTAAGTGACGAATGAAAATAGTCCAGACTGATCGATTTTCGTTGTATGCGCACTGCTTCTGCAAAAAAAAAAAGCAAATAATGTACACAACGAAGAAGTTTCGCTTAATAGTTTTACTCGGAATAATATATGGGATCGGAAGGAGGAGGGACGAGCGGAGGAAGCGGTATGATAGAAGGTGGTGGATAAACGCATGTTTTCTGATATAGACGATTCATCGACTGATTGAGAGAACCGAATTTCTACCGAAACTGTCAAAATATTGCCAATAAACTTCTTCATGCCCACAATCGGGGGATTTAAATGCTTTCAATGCTGCTTTCTGCGAGAAAAAACAAACTATCGTGCGATAATAATGTAATCATTTTTAACCATCACATTTTCCACTAATAAATCATTCATTTGACTAAAGTAAGCGGCTTTATGCTGCAGTCTAAATAGGCTAATTTTAAGGATTTTCACAATATAACAGCAAATTTCTTGCGAATGTGAATGAAACATTTTATTTCGATGTTTTTCTCGCCAAAGAAAACTTCCCATAAATATGCACATATGTCTACATTCAACTTCTCATAATCTACCACCAATCCCTGGTCAGTGATATTTATACGTGTTGTGAAATTCACAGATCAAAACTATACCTGAAATGGAACGGAGTTAAGAGAGCTTAGTTTCTGGTTGAACATTTATCTAACCGGTCGGTTATCGGTCTCCTCATTCTCTCCTCTCTCACAAAGAACCCATTAAACATCCTCTCACCATCCTCGAACAGACAGCTTTCTTAAAATACTATAAGATGCAAAAAAGCTTTTCTAAAACACTAACTATTCGATCCGTTTATTTAAATCTATCTATATGGAAACATCAACGTTCTTCGCTTCATTATGATCTCGAATTACAATTCAAAAATTTACCTAATCCTTTGTAGATTCCCATCGAATCCAAATGTAATCTTCTATGGGAGAGAATTTAACGTGAAAGTTTCAAGATCTTTTATAGTCGATTGGTTCGATTATCACGAAGCCCGTAACGTTTACTTTCATAAAGCAACAAATCGATATTATCAAACAGTGGCTTCTAACTTATTCGCATTAACTAAAAAATACTTTCAGGTAAAATTAACAAAATAAAATAGCCGAATTTACCGATAATATAGAAAATAAGAAAGATTACTTCTTTGAAGGTCGTATGGGAATCATATTACGTAAACTGCAACCGTAACGTGAGAATTTCTTCGATTCTTTTCTCCCGCTCGCATAACGTATTCTCGGAAAACCCGACGTCTCTTCACCTCTGCAAATTTACCCACAATTGCTTATTCGTCGCAATATTTTACTTTAATATTAAACACAACCATGCGCAACATTTCGGTTATTCTCTAATCCCATTATTAGGCGATAATGAATAATAAAACGATGCAAGAATATATTTCCCACCTTTAAATGCACTAATAGAAGGCCGTCTTCCCACAATCATTATATTCAAGTTTTAAATCTCATGGCTTCTCTTCAAGTGCTAAGGTGGTGAAGCATGGGAGGGAGAGAATAAAAGGTCAGGACCTAAACAATCCAGATATCCCAGTGCCACGATCCTTTCAATTCATCTATCCAGTTATGGTTCGCTCTGCCAGAATATGTTGCAACATATGCAATGCTCTTTAGAGCTTTCCAATTTAACGTTGCGTGTTTGGTGTGTGCATGCCGACTCACTCTTTAAAACTTTATCTTAAGTTCAGGATCACCGCAAATCCGAGTATAAGAATGAGTCTAAAGCTAGACATAGAGAGTGGATGAGCGCTAAGGTTTCAACAAATCAAGGTACAATATGGAGATGTTTTTGATGGCTGTAATTTTAGACATATCATCGACGAAATAGGAAAATTATGAGCATGGAACGGAAATAATGAAAACAATAAAAATAATAGATAAGAAACCGGAATACTTGCTTAGTCATTAACAGTCAGCGCAATACATATTTCTTTAAGCACAACGACATTATAGCAAAATAATAATGGCACGTTTACGTATCACAACAAACGCATAGGTCATGGTGGGAATAACCTATTGACCTGTAGGATTGCAACGGGGAGCTAACCTATGGATCGTGATAGAATAAGTCCTTTTCGTAAAGTTGGTCAGTTTGTCAAAGAATGCTCCTTGGAAACAACTCCCGACGATATGAAAAAATAGACGCCACTGAGCTAAAGATCGGCGAAATCTGAACTCCTTCGGGAATCGTTGTGGTCACTTCCTCCTGTTTTGCTTCTTTTTTCATTTCCCTTCAGCTAAACGGCTACGGTTGGTCGAGACCTGAGGTTGGTACTAGAGGACAAATACAAAAAAATGGAAGATGATGAAAGGAACTTAAGCCTTTTCGGTGACCAAGAATTCACGTCAAAAGAACCTTAATATGACATCAAAATTTTTTGGGTATAGCTGAGAAGGACCAACAAAAGATATATACTTGTGATCGAGCACTTCACAGGTCACATTTACTCGTTCAGCCGATCTCTACTTTGTTGTTCTTCATTTATGTGGGGCCTGCCTAAGTGAAGCTTCAACTTATGTGAATATCTTTGATTGCATTTGTGTTTGCTGGCCCCAGTGCTCTCCCATTAACTACTTCAGTCTCGTTTGTGCGGCATCGAAGACAATTGTCGCCTTCCGCCCTCTGCCTCTACTCCCCCTGTGCTGCCACTGTCACTCACAATAAAAGCAGTCGTCCCTCTATCCATCCCCCTTTTGCAAAAAACAGCACGCCTCTTTCTGAAGCACGATTGATGCTGCGATTCATTAACTTCATACTCCCATCAAATATACTATTTAGGCTGTCGTAACGATGACGTACAAGAAAACCACCTATTACTCCTTCAACGAGTAGGCAGTCATCGATCAATCCACCTGAGAAAGAAACACGAAAATCACGTATGTCAATCGAAGAGACCCGTCGAATTACATCGGTCAATTTGCGATCATCGAACTTTACGGAACTAATAAGGCAAATATAATGAGAGAAATTTGAATTCATTCGTGAAAAATATAATTACCTTTGTCTCTACGAGGGGGATACTTTTATTTGAATAGCCGAACTGTTTATATGCAAAATCTATGAAACGAACATGTTTAATTTTATATATCACACATAAATACAAAGGCGAACTGTTGCTCAGTGTAAAATAGACGAATAAAAATAATAAAAGAAATAAACTTTACTTATAATATTCCTTATTTTCATAGTCGATATCATATGAAAGAGAGAGATGGCTAAAATTTGGCATCGAAACAATATTTAGAAATATACAGCTCACTGGCACCTCTCAACGACGTGAATCAAAGTTAGCCTACAATATTTGCGATTCACTGCTTAAAGTCTACCCAATAGGCCCTCTCATCCTGCAGTTTATGACGTTGTTATTATTCGTCAACGGGACATATCACTATCGGGCCATAAGCCATTAAGTAGAAAGCAAAATTGGGTAAAGCGTATGATTCTCAACCGTTTAGACGAAAACTAAGCCACGAGACCCATTGTGCAAGGGGCAAGATTACGATTCCTACAACTGCGGATATTTGCCTACGCTCATATCCTATTGACGATACACAGCACCTCGTTTTATCTGCTCTTCTTTCGATGGAAAAACCAATTCTTCCAGATATGTACACCTTTTGGTATGTGTGTACCTTCTGGAGCCGAGTACCCGTTATGTATGGCCGTATCAAAAGAAGTGAGAAGGTTAAGTGAGCTCATCATGCGCCAATGTTAGGACACTTCACCAATTATCTATGAATCTGAGTGACACTCTCATTCTCACCAATAACGGATATTTCTTTTGTTTTCATTGAAGTGAACTAAATTGGTATACATAGAAATATTCACATATAATGAACGTTATAATGGATTTTAACTTCAGTGTAAATAGATTCGATCTCTTACTTTTATTGACTGAATTCCATGAATGCCGCATTCATGAAGCTATTTTTTCCTCTCCCTCATAATGATGTCACGCAATTAGAATCGCGTGACGACGATCTGCTGAGTAAATGAGCGGCGAAAATTTGCAAGATTCAACTGCGTCGATCTTATTCTCCATATATTATCATCGTCAATGAATATAATTTTTGATGTAAGATGCGCTTCGATGTATAAAATATGTTTTAATGATTATCACTATCCTCAGCTAACATAAATGCACCTAATTAGCGGTACTCATCCGTCAGCAATTTCCCACCCTTATGTTAGTTAAAAGAAGTATTTTACTATATGTGATGAGTTATTTTATTGCAGAATAGATCGTCATCACTCATTTACAAGTATACTTCTAAAAAAAGCTATAAAACAATGAAACTTCATAGTTTACCTCATGATCTAAAGTACTCTATTGTATTTTATTCAATTATTGGGATCATTAAACATGCGCCGTATTTGATACCTTAGAAATTCATTTTCTTAGAAATATTTGCACTTCATTCTATTCTGTAAAAATATTTGCACTTTTATCGTTTAATGGTGAAATTTATCGGTCTTTTTCATCTTTTCTTTTCTTTTCATTTATTTGCTTTTGAATTTTCCTTTCTCCTCTTCGCTTTTCCATTTTTATACCTCTTTTTCCCCCCTCGCAATATAAATATCGTTTTCTATCGTCTCTATCGTATCGAATATCACTCGTCGGTGGAAGTAAATCGAAAGAAATATCACTTCTCGACGTGCAATCTTCAACGGTTACATAGTATGGCAATTGTGATAAACTGATAGCAAGAGATGAACAATTCACATCATATGATGTAATCACAACTATAAACATCGTCATATATGAAATTGAACCTTCATACGCCCATAATTTTCCATTGAAATTTGCCCTGATATTGCAAAATTAATTCCACAGTTGTTTAACCGTCTTCGAATTTATTCATATGAACTCCTATATTTTATACTATGAAATATAAATGAGCTCCATTGATCGCAAATGAATGCAAACCTTTTGATGATATTAATTAAACAATACTTCTCGTTCATGGCTTCTTTAAAAAAAAAGATTTTTTCATCTATACAAATTTAAAATGAATTAATATCGTTGAGAGATATTCTATAACATTAAAATGCAATAACTATAAGAGAAATACCCCCGTTCAAAATGGAATTATTTTTGATATATGAGATGCAAATGATGGATGATTGGAGAATCATAGATCCCTCATTAGAGTAATAACTCAGAACGAAAGGAAACTGGATCAGCCATAGGCTTAAAGAATAATAGGATTCTGACTCTATGAAGAAAAAAAAACATATGCGAATAGCCAGCCAGTTAATGTAATGAGCAGATGAATTTCCGCTTTTCAGCTCATCCTATGCGAAGTGGAGTCAAATCGGCATGAAGGGAAAAATGCGTAACTCTTTATTATTAATTTAATGTTAAATGTTCCCAAGATCCGATATCTTTCTGATGTTGACCGGCTTTCATATTCGCAATTTTTGATTCATAGCAAATCAACTACGCGGATTTTGAAAGAATGATCGTTTTTTCTTTGAGTTCATAAATTCATCGCTATCAAATGAAGAGTATGTGAATTATTATTTTAAATGCCGCAAAAAATTTCCGAACCTGAGCGTTTTGCCAGCATAAACCTCATCAGCGTCATTCTCGTCGTCGTGCTCGTCATCAGATGCCTTTTTAAGGGCCACCTCCAAGTCCATTCTGCAAATGGCGTTTTCAAATGGGCGAAATAAAAACGGGTAATATAGCTGTATGCGATAATCGATGCGACGCTAAAAGCACCTTAAACGGAAGAAACGACTATATAGAACACAATTCAATATGATATTTTACGTGGCTTTACCTTCGCCTATCAAATAGTAAGGGTGTCTGATCAGTGGTGTCGTTCAGCACCCACATAATAGTTCTGCTATCACTTGAAGAAGCCTAAATATCCTTCTGAAAATGCAGAAAAAGCCAGCGGTATAGTTTTATTGAGTTGGTCCAGATATCGATAGACACATCACACCATATTATCACCAACATTTTCATATGACTTACTATGAACCTTGTTATCTATGCAATACTATATAATTATTAAATCGTAATCAGCATTACAACCACAGAGTGGACTTTATTTATTTCAATTAATTAATTTCTCTTAATTACTTTATTTCTATTAATAAGAAGATAGAATAAAAACATCTGAATACGAATGGCATTATAAAACTTCCAAAAAGCGATAATCGAAGCGAATTGATTATTCATTACGTACGAATAGCGTAGCAGTATAAACAATGCGTCGCTCATAGTCTGATAATTGAAAAAAATTATCCATTGCTTGCCAGCAACTAATAGAATTGACTCGATAGGTTATCGAATTCAATATATAAAAAATCTTTGCACGCTGCAAACAAAGCCCAAAAATGAAAATGCACTAAATCATTGAATCGTTTATCGATATATCAAACAGTAATCCTTTAACATCCTTTTTTTGCACGATACTATAATCGTAGTATCTGTTGCTAATTCGACTTTCAAGCTGTTGATTTCAGAGTTATGGCGTCATAGAATCGATTGCAAAAAACAGGATCTTTATTTAATAAATCTATTCCGGGAACTGCACATCTGAACTCGTGAATTTCTGGATGGAAAGGGATTTCCCATTCCACAAAAACCAACAGACATTCTGCAGAAGAAAAATGAAGACGAAAAGCGATCATTCGATAAACTCTTCAGTGTAGTATCAAATCGTTTCTTCAACTTTCTTTACATATTACATTATATACATGTATTTACTTGAAATTTCATTTGTATGTCGTATCCACCTGTCTACATAATTTCCCATGTCTTACATCTGTTCAATCCCGACAATGGTCTTCATTCATCCGATGCATCCCGAAAGTGTCTGCTTGCAAAAAGTGTCAGTGAAATCAAAGAAATTACTCCGACATTCAGAAGATATGAATAAATTCGATAAAATGAGCCCCTTAGATGGAGAGCATTAACTGCAATTAGATGATTGCACAGAAAAATTATACACAGAAATCAATAAATATATAATAAATAAAAAGAATACGACTGAATCGATAGATGCATAGACGATCATTTAATTAATAGATGGCGATTGAGGATAATGAAATTCGCAAAGAAACGACTTAAAGCAATGCAGTGGTCTTGTGGAGAAGCAGAGAGGTAATTTCATCGATAAATACGGGCAAATATTCTCTTCATTCTTATCAAATTCCCTTTTTTTGTTCGATATCGATAAATTACAGAAAAAATCGCTATACAATCCAAAAAAATCCATAAAAGCAATTTCTTAAATTTTCGAATTGGTTTAAAATGAAAAATGGTTGAATTCCTAATCGTTTATTGATGTTTTTTAGGTCGGAACATTTTGTCCCGTATAAATGAATATCGATGAATAGACATAGAACTACTAAACTACTCGAAAATACGGATACTACCAGTAAAGTATAAATTCAAGTAATAGTAATATCACCCATATTTAAACTCATATTCCCCTTAAAATTAAAATGTACCATATCAGTCCAGATATCCCCTCAAAGGTTTATTTCCGTTAAATATCCGAAAGGGGACTCTATTCGACACCCGATCGGGAACTTATTTTTTACGATACTTCATGATGAAAACAATGTCTAACATGTAGACAACAACTTGTTGTCGGAATGGGAGGGTAAAATATTCTGGCAAACTAGGGATTTATGGATCAAATAAAGGAGAAAATATTTTTTTGGTATGGACTCAGTGAAAACCGAAAAAACCGAAGCTATAATGAGCACGATAGGGAAGGTACTGATGCTTCATTTTTGAAGACGTCAACAAAGAATCGCTCCACTCGACACAGCTCAATATTTCAACCTCAACACCAATCTCAACCAATTCCTCAAAGAAATGCTTCTCACATTGAAAGATGTAAAAAACGACATTATTTCACAGTAACATCGTTAACAGTTGAAAATAACCCAGAGATGGGTCCATTTTACTAATAAAATTACCATATTGTCGGTCAACTCGTAACTGTCTGGGCAAATCTCGTTTTATCCTTCTCTCAAAGCCCTCAGCAAGAGCATCGATGATTGCTGACGTAGTTCTCTAGTAAAACTCGAATATTACCTCACACATAATATATTTTTTGCAACGTCAATCAAACATCCGAATGCGGTCGTCGATATTAGGTTCGAATCGACGTTGAACAATTCAGCATAGATGAAGAAGGTGGGTTAAAAAAAATTTCTTTTAAGATATACGAATTTTAATTTGCCCTTTTCAAATGAACAGTCGAAAAGACGACTGAAGAAATTTTACAAAGAAAATGCTATGGAAAGATGATCCCTTAATTTATTACCTCCTTCTCAAGCTTCTCACCCCTCTCCCTCCGCCTATTACCTCTTCTTACGTGAATTCATTCCAGCATCACGCCATCGTGAATAAAATTGCATAAATGATGAAATAAATTTGCAGTAAACATAAATAAAATGAGCATTAGTGAAGCATCGTATCGGCAGAACATGACGTTGCCGAAGGATAGAGCATCACAAGGTTGCAAGCCGATCGATCAGTTGCAGCGTTTCTCATACAGCGAAGTCTGTACTAACGACGATGCGACCGCAATGGCAATACATCGTACCCTAAGTCTACACCAGATCCGTCAGGGATTCTTAAAGAAACAATGAAACAATACATTGGAACACCTGTGCAATTCCTTTCGGGTTCTCTTATACCACAATAAGCGTTAAGTAAAATTTTATGGAATAAAAAAGATAACACGGAAAAGTGGAGCATACATTCTCTAAACTGTAATATTTCAACTATAATTTAGATAAATATCCACTATTCTTCAGATGAGGACAGACCTTTAGCTGGATCTCACTCTCTCACAAATCCCTCATCACTTCGATATGCCGGCTCTACTTCGGCACAAAGACAAATCAAGTAATAAAGTGGTCAATCTTATTTAGAAGCCGATCTTCAACCTCATCTATTAATATTCCGTTCAATAATGATTAAATATCAACGGAATGAAATATTTGTTTGACAACAAGAATATTTGTATTAGGAACTTATCAAAAATGATGAAGGATGTTTTACAGATATGAGCGGAAAAATCTATTCTATAAATAACATAAATCGATGATCTCAATGTTGCAATTTCGTGACGCAACCAGGAAAAAACGCTACTTTTTCGCTGATCCACAACAACGATCGATTATTGATTACAGAAGAATTCAAGAATCAATTCACTTAAAGATGTAAACATCGACTCACTGAGTGTCTTCGAGAAATCATAAACGACAAATAAACTTCGTTACTTCTTATCGGAATATAATTCAAAAAAAAATTTGATGGCCTCGTCTCAGTGATTTACAGAAATATTTCAATCAAATTTTCCCTTTATTTGACGAAACTAAAATATCGATACTCGAAATTTGAATAACTTTAAAATTGTTGAAATCGATTTCACCTTCAATTCATGATAGTATTCAAGCGCGGAGACTGAAATTGCCCGAAAATCTCTCTAAATATCACAAAAGCTTTTCCTCTGAGATGAAACAATAAATTTCTTTCTGATACCAATGAAATAACGAAAAAACAGGCGACATCAATGCAAATATTAGTGGCTCAATTTATGAGTACATTGATTAGAGAACCTCGAAATGATGCCTCTTTTCTCGAATCTATACTTTCCGGTCGAATTTTATTTAAAGGAGGCAAATATTCTCAAAAAACGTCACCCACCCATATGATAAGACGTCTGAAAAATTCGACAATGTCACCAAATAGGTTAATTAATAATCAACAGGTGAATATTAAAATAACTTTTGCATAATTACCTTTACAAAAATGACTAGGAGAGTTGATGAGTGTGTCTCATTGAGGCGATGCGACAAAACGATCGATACGTACAAAATGTGGCCGGCCAAACAACCCCCTTGTGTACATAGAAAGTGGGCGGAAATACCGATAAAAGGCAATCCTCACAAACAAACAACTCCCTATTAAATGAAATCTTCAAACGCTTTCAATTTTAAAGCAATTTGAAAATAGCCACAAAAAAGTTAGCGAAAACAGATTAAAACAAGCGAAATAATGATAAAAAAGCATTTTGCCTATCTGACCAACCGATTTCATAAATTATCAAGCAGTTATGATGTGTATGAAGTGATGCATTCATGTTTTAACTCATCCAGCATCCTCCTCAATTCTTCTTCAAAATACCCGCTTTTGGTATACGTTTTTGATCTTTTCTTTTGAAACTTTCAGTTATTCATAACTTTAATATCAAAATGGGGAAAGACCTTGAAAAATGATTTATATACTAAAAAATGATAAAAAAGTATATGTTTACCCACTGAATTTCTTTAGTTTCACTTCACTGATTATCTACCTAAATTGGTTACCTGTCGATTACCTACCTAAATTAGTTACCTACCTTCACTGATTACCTACCTAAATTAGTTACTTTACCCATCACACAGGACAATAGTCATCAGAGTTGGAACCACTGGACAAACCGACAAATACAGCACAAACATCCACTGTGATGCTGTGCTTTGCTAACGCGAATTGATAAAATGCATAAAATATTCTACCGGCTTCGAAAAAATGAAAGTTTCACATCTATTGGCTATGTTCTCACTAAAAAAATTCGTCGAATAAACGAACAATTTAGTGAACCAATCAAAATATCCCTATTCTCATCTTTATTTCAATTATTCAACTTAGAATAATAATTAGGCCTAATTCACTCAAAAATGTTCACTCAATACTCCTTTTATCGATAATAAAAATATGAAGATGCTAAACTGAAAACAATGAAAATTCTTTCCACTAAATGTGCAAATATTCGTCCACCAATAATTTGCAACGATTTTAAACAAATGTAAAACTGCTTTTCTCTTTTGAATTACTTACTCATCAATTGGTTCTGAATTTCTCAACAGTTTCCAACGAATGATCACTCAACAAATCACCGCATCATTGCAGGAAAACAAATGAAAACGAACAGAATAAAGGTGTGAATTAATATGAGTGTGGATAAGATTTCTGAATAGGAAAGAGATTTCCGGGATTGAGTGGTATAGATAACGAGAGAGGAGAGAAAAGAGGAAGCGAAATTCTAAGATGTCCTGAGAGAGATAAGAAACAAAGAGAGGAGTCGGAATTCTAGGATGATATATAGTGCAGGCTAAAAAGGGTGTGAAGAGATGAGGAATTCTCAGATTCACCGATAACGAATGACGATTGATGAGGGAATGGATGTGAGGAAAAAGAATTGTCGTTATATGAATGACCGCAATAGCAATACATATTGAAGAAATATGGCAAAAAATGATCACTTTTAGTTCGATTTATTTAATTAAATTTCAATGATTCCAATTCGAAATATACTGATAAGCGCATAAATTCTTTTCATATCATTAAAAAATGTAATGAAAATTCTCGTCAATGGGAAAATTCTCCGAGAAATTATCAAAAAAAATTGAGGTTTCTCTAAGAAACTTCGAAAATCTCAGAAATTTATCCTTAATAAAACTTCGATCATAACGATCATAAACTTAGACACTTTCAATGCTGTTTGACGTCTAACGGTAAAAGGTTATATTTGTTGGCATCTTCTTCTTATAAATTTATCTCATTGATTCTTTGACTAATTGCTGACAATAAATAAAGATTAGCAGCTTTTTTTTGATTCAATAGTGATAACTAAATTCATAAATTGTAATTTAGTGCTTTTTTTTGAAATCTGATTAAATTGGCCATTTCTTAATCACTTTATTTCCTTTAGAAGTCGAACAGCATTGACATTTCAAAATATTCGAATTTTCAGCACTGCTTTTGAACATTTCAAACAAATTCGCAATAGCGACGAGTGATTTCAGCTGAACGGAAGCCGCAGACGTTATATATACGGCCAGTAAACAGTATCAATTCGCTAAATGATGTTATTTTTAGATAAATATACTTGTTATCTAGGAGAGAATTTCGAGTTCGCCAGTAGTTACTGATAACACAACAGATATGCACTACATTATCACTGATGTATGGGTATGTATTCATTAATATATATCTGCAAAAAGTAGAATAGGTAACGATTAACAAGTTGAAGAGCCTCTCGAAGATGGAGTTTTTCGATTTTGCTTTATGATCGTTTTGAGGAATTTATATGAATAACCATTGCTGATAATAATAGGCAATGAATGACTCTGCTAATTAAAATTATTTGCAAATTTTTCGCATCTTATATGAAATGAAATTTACCTTCCCACTCTCCCTCTCCATTACGCTGTTACTATAGCTTAATTTAGGTCTTGATATACGGCGATAATGACAAATACCTTTCACTTAGAAAGAATAAAGGAGTATTAAATGCTTTGTATATATATATATATATATATATATATATATATATATATATATATATATATATATATATATATAGATGACAATAAAACGGCGTACTTTGATTCGCCAAAGCATCAACAATTGATTATATTAGTAAATTCGATAGAAAAATGTTGGAAAACAATTGAAATTATCGGATAAATTGAAATAAATTGGATATCCTCATATTTGTCATTCCACAAACAATAAATATAACATTACTGAACACTAAGTGAAATTATTATTTAATGGAAAAGAACGAACAAAGTGATACATTTTGAGGTGAGGAATGCAATCGAGGAAAGAAATCGCAACGTGAAATGTAAAACTGCAAGCGTTATTTCTAAATGCTACTAGCCGATGAGATGAACTTCATTTCATGCTGTAATTTGGGCTTTATATCCATCATTCGTAGCGCAGCCAATCTCAATTTACCTTTCCCTTTTCCATATATCATCTGTTTATTGTTTTCCAAGAGAAAGCTTTGAGACGACCATTAAAGGCGCAAAAAAAGCGCTCGGCAATGGAAAGATGCTTCAACAATAAAATAAAATATTTCATATGAATTAGGTAATAAAATTTACTAGATCTTGCAACCATTAGGATGACCAATTGTACTATCATCGAGTAACCGAATGATCATTCACTATCCCCTCGAAAGGCAAAATTTTCATTGCAAATTTCATTCATAATTTTATAGCAGTAAGTTCAAAATTACGTTTACAGGAAAGGCCAATCTGCAATCTCTGACGACGAAATACCTCAACATGTAGCGCGCATCACTGAGTATCACGCAGCTCATATGGCTTAATCAATAACAATCCTACTGACTATTGAAAAATAACCAAAAAACAAACAAACAAACAGACAAAACAAAAACAAACAAAATCTCTTATAAAAAATGAAGCGCAAGTTGGACAATATGTACCACGGAATACATATATTATTAACTAAGGAAAACGACTAAGTAGAAATTAAAGGGATTTTTCTTTAATATTGCTGAAGCAAGCGTGCAATGGTATAGATGGTTTCCAACGAACGCACGTGCCCATCTTTGAAAAATTGATCGCTGACGCAGCTGAACGAGCAACAGCAATACTCACAAATGCACAATTATAGTTGGTCGATATTTGCATTCGTGGAATTTGCACCGCAAATACACTATACTAAGATGATGAAGCTTTCATCTCCTTAAACCTCCATCTCGACTTCTTTATCCTCCATTCTTCTCACTAAATTCTGCCCCTCCTCATTCCTCAACCTCTACTGCTTGAGAAAATGGTGTGAAGGTGAATGTGAGTGCGTGTGTATGCGAGCGTAACCATCAAGATCCAGCTGATTACACAATAAATTTCATTAACGCTTACATTGTGAGCCTTAAATTACCTACAATAAGAATTCCTAATCACTTCGGGAAAAAATTCCTACAAACATGGGGAATCGCAACGCAAAAATTTCTTTCGGTGGTTAGCCACTCATTTTGAACGCGTCTGCAAATATACAAATTTTAACTGCACTATAAATAACGCCGCACTGAAAAATATCACTTTATGTGGGTAAATAAATACTTGAAACGGGAAAGCAATGAAATGGGAACTATATTTTAAAAATATTCGGTACGATTCGTTCAGCGTTGTCGTCGGTCATCGACCAATATGGGCGCTTTCAATTTAGGCTTAATGTTGTGCAAAACTTCTCAGTGAAGTTTTCGAGCATTTCCCAGTCGAATTACCTAAGCACATGAAAATACGACAGTCCTATCAGTTACAGATGCTAAAACATAAATTATTTCCGTCTAGGTTGATGGAAAAATTACTTTCATCTCTACTGTAAGAGGAGGAAAAATATCGCACATTTGCATAATTTTTTGTTGACCCTCGCCGAATTTTTCTCATAAAGTTCTCTCAATGATTGACTGAAAGTATTTCGTTCATTTCAATCAAATAATAAACGAAATCTGCAAAAATTTAATAATATATCGACCTAATTAAAATTAATTAATAAAATTCTCTACTTTTAAGTTAAAAATTCATCGAAATGCACCGCATTTTCTCTCAACAATTTTCAATTTTCAAAAGGATAACTAATAAATTCCTCTTAATTACCAAATGAGAAAAGCCACAAAATATTCTCGTTATCCATTTGTGGAAATGATCTGTGGGAAAATATTTTCCATCTCCACTCTTTAATAAATAAAAATAATCAACTGCACTCAGCGAACGCAATCCAGAAAAAAAAGCAAATTCATATCTTACAGGATTCAAAGATAAACATTTCACCGATCATATAGTTTTCTACCATCTTTACTTTACCTCTGAAGTATATAGAACGAAAGGTTAGAATGGCTGAGAGACACCGAAAAACGAGAAGAGAGGAATTGAAGGCCAAAAAGGAAGGAAGAAAAACGATAGGGGAGATTTGATTAAGAAAGAGGAGAGATACCAATTGATTATAAATGACAGGAAACAGTTTTCTTTAGTACAATGAGAGCGACAGCTGCCGAAGATTTACAAGAAGTCACCGAAAAATAATCAGTTTTAATTGCGCATTTATTGAAAGTTTTCGAACACGCTAGAATTTTCACTTCAATTGCGTACATATCAGCTACTTCTATTATTTATCCTAATTTCTAATTATCCAATAGTTTTATCCTAATTTTCGATTCTATGATAAATCTACCTGAAAGTTCATTTTTTTGGAAAATAATTCAACTAGCAAATAGATTATTCATCGGAATTATTCGCCTGCAAAATAACTTTTGAGCGCATTAATCGCTGACAGTTATCAATAAAAGCATCTCCCATTAAGAGAAAATAAAAAGAAACGCATTTTTGCCTTATGGAAGTTTTATTGCTCAATTTGCAAAATTTATTATAGTCTATCGAGTGTGCAGAATATGAATATCAATGAATTAACAATACACGGCGACTCACTTCTTCGCTAATAATGAGAACGCATATTCGCCACAAGAAGAGAGCACTAATCTTCGACTATCGTCAAGAAGTCCCTTTTTAATCAAATTCACATAAGCAATAAATAATCTGAATTTAAATTTGTGTGAAAATTTGAGTAAATTTGGATGAATTTTATTCGTTATCATATTGCATAAACATAAATAAATACATCATAGTGATAACGTTTTTTTCAGAAATTTGCGAGAATTCCGTTGAAGAGAATTCCACATGAATCCGCCTTGCAACGAATATTCTCATCAAATCACTATGAAATTCCAACAAGCGAAATTTCCTACATCTAAACATTTGAACTGATATAAATAAATTAGAATATTCACCTCCTCATTATCTTATATTTATTTCTCTCAATAAATATATACATATTATTTTATGCAGATCATAACAGATATCAATTATACATTTACTGTAAAACTTCTCTTATACTGCATTAAATAATAACTGATAAAATAACTGAAATGAAACATAATTGTCTCAGAAATAAAATGATGCAAATAGAGTGTATTTTTAGTGGTAAATCATTTCTAGGCGATGCACACACACACACCTCGACATACCTCAGCGAGGAGTGAGGCTGTGTCCTCATCGATTTGCTTCTACTAGTTCGTTGCAAAGTTCGCGCATAACGCTGAATACTTTGAGATGCAATCGAAATAATATACGAACTTGACTCATTCGTCTTTGCAATTTCAATGCAGCTAAAATGTTTCCTGAGGATCTGTGGAATATTTCCAAAATAACTGTGGATTTGAATAGAACGTATGAATGCTTCTTACAAATTCCCATTTTGTTTTATACCATAAAAAATATCGATAAAAAAATTCCTTTTTCATATATTGTAATTTTTTCTATACATAGAAAATTCTAAATACTGATATATTTTGGGAGGAAACTTAGAAAAACGATGGAGAAAAGTTGACCGTAGAGGGAAAATTCCAAATAAAATATGTAAAAATGCAAAGAAAACTCCACGCAATCTAGGAGTGACAGCAGCAAATTTTTATTTATAATGGCAGAAAACCGAAGAGTTTCATAGTGACCGAATGAAAACTTTAGTAATTTCTTCCAGTGATTTGCACGCTTGGCAACTTACAATAGAAGATATGATTTTTTTCTTTTAATGCATCAGTCCCTCTCAAAATTCCAATTGTAACGAAAAATAAACGAGAAATCCTCCTCAATACTAATAAAAAAATAACTCCAAACAAAAAAAAACAACTTTTAATAATTATATGTGCTCATCCTCGAACTAAGGTTATCGCAAAAAGTGAATAATTTCAATTGCATATGTCCTTCCAAATTAATTTCTCCCAATAGTTGAGTTGAGATGAAAAGTTCGACTATCTGTCACGCTATCAGCTTTTTCTTTCTAGGACTACAAGCTCGCTTAGCCGTCAGTGTTTTTGTTGGAATCAGCTGATGTTAGCGGCATATTTGGATGATCTTCTCCAAATATAGTTGACGGAAATTTTGCACATGCTTTGAGCACTAAAGAGGACGTTACTACAAAAAGTGCCTAAATCATGATGAGATTTATTTCTGGGAACGTCTTTCTAGTTGTCGGCTTATCTCCCCCAACCTTCCCCCCCCCCTCCCTCTCCACCCCTCCCCTCTCACAGCTTATTCAATAGCATATTCTCTAAACTTATAGAGACAAATTTTTTAAAACGAAGCAAATGACCTCTACAGGAGAGACGAATCACATCAATAAGAGCTCACCGCACGCTAATGAGCCGACAGAAGTGCACAGAAGAGAAAGATCAGAGAATATTATCGACTGCAAAAACACCTCTCCCATTAGCTCATGCACAAAAAAACTTCTACGTGATGGAAAATTAATGAACTTGAAAAGTAAATCGAAGCAAGTGAGTAATACCGCTTAACGAGTGAATTATCAGCCAACATGACGCTTTATTGATCTATGCTAGGAACAGGAGAGGGAGAGAAAATGAGAGAGAGAGGACACTAAGGTTTAGGGATGTAAGAGTGAGAGAAAAAATCGCAGCTATTTGATGAGAAAATAATATCAAACATCTACAGATCGTAAGCAACGTTGAAGACGATAATAAGAACAGAAAAATATTTTCCACCAATGCACCTACATATATAGTCGTTCTCAACTAAGCATTTGATATTTTACACCAAAAATTTTCTTAATATTCTTTCAAAAAATTACTATTTTTCTATGTTTTTATGCTGATGTTGATCTCTGATAAGTGGGGAAATGCAAATCGGCGGCTATCGCTACACGATGGCTAGCAACCGCATCATCACTCCCACAAACCTCAAGTTCGAGTAGCAACGACTCTTACTCGAAGATTTCACGCCGACCTTTGGCGAATAGATGGATCACCAAATGAATCAATTACGTTATTTATAGGGCTACTGATATCAAAAACTTTTATATGAAATCTTTAAAAATCTCAATTTCCCATAGATTTCATTCTATCACTAATCAATGAGCACCATATTTTTCTCTATGATTATTGCCGATAATATAATGCGTCTCGAAATTGCATAGCATTAAGTGCATCAACGTAAAACTACACCAATTAGCGTGGAATCTGAATTGAAATATAAGTAAAACCTATATGTTTTGTACTTAAAGAAACGGCTTGCATAAATCTATTTTCATTAGCTGAACGAAAAATTACTGTTTATAAATTTGAATAAATCTTCGAATATTTCCATTATATGTTATTTTCTGCTTATCCGATTCACTTCCATTTTGCAGTCAAATTCGACCAATAAAGACGATATAATTCTCACATAACCACCTCAACAAAGATTCTCAATCGAATTTTCCATAAATCCATAAAATATCCACAAAACAATGGATAAATCGTTGTGCTAAAACAAGAGACCATAGATTATGAAGAAAAAAACTGACATGATGAAGCAAAAAATGCTTCATAAATACCGATGAAAATTACACTTTAAAAAATCTCAAAAACTACATATGAGATATTGAAAGTAATGAATAATTTCAATAATAACGCGTAATAGAGATTAACTTTTGATGTTTTTCATGTATATTTATTAGAGTAGTATTCGGATCACCGTTATTTCCCTCTCGGAGACCTCCGCGCATTAAAATGAATCTTAAAATTTAGACTACGACCGGAAAACCCTCTCCCCCCGAGGATCCGTTGAAAACAATCTTCCACCCCCTTTCCTAAAACATCTGCCTCAGTGATTTTCGCCATCTCTTTAGCCGCGATCTCTAAATCAAACGTATTGGCCAAAAAAACAAGCAATGACTATAATTTTTTCGAAAATAATTCTTTAGCACCTATCGATAAAAACAATGCAGCACAACAGCGCCAGTGATGTGAAAAGTTCCATAAAAGAGCTGAGTATCTTCCAATCTTCGAGCGGAGGCCCCAGCTCTTCAGAACCCCTCGTCCCTTGCAGAGGATTCTGAGAACTTGAAATCGCTACAGGGTCTCTTGTAGAGGCGAAAGATCCCCTCGCCTTCGCAGGGCCTGATTCGCCATTTCACGCGGCGGGGCCCGTTGAAGAAGGCAGGAGGAGGAGAGGCATTGACTTTAAAGATGGAGATGCCGATAAATGATAGTACAAAGACAGGAAACCGCGTGATTGTCTGTACTTCCATTTTCTGGAACGGTCTTAATGAAATTTTGAAAAAAGGAACATTATTAAAGTTTTATGTGTACGCTCGAGGATGACAAATAGTCAGCTGAGCAGTAAAAATGGAAATTCCTCATTGGCATGAAAATAACCGACAACATTCGAAGCTTCCTTCATTCAGTCAACAATATAAAGCGATCATATAGAGTTCCATTAGATCATCAAATATATTCAGTTTAAAGAATTATGAGATTAGAAATTTTTCCTCAATAGAACATTTAGAAAGTTTTCACTTCAGGTCAATTGAGCGCAAAAAATGGGACTTTTGTCTTTTCTTGGTTACTAACTGAGGAATTTTGTTATATCATTGCGGCGACTTTATTTTCTATGCGAATACCGCAGAATGGGAGATGCTTGATTGAGAACGAGGACGAGGAGCAGAGAGGCAGTCGTCGCAAAGACGAGAAGTTCGGCTTCTGTCGACGAGATAACGAGGAAAGAGTGATGTACGTAAAAACACCCCCCCCCATTCTCCCCAACTTATGAACTATTATCTGCAATATTTCCATTCTGCTGATAGCCTTTTACTATCCTCTCGTGGCAATAAATGAAAATAAAAATTTCGCGTTATATTTGCGATCGACGTATGGCGTTATCGCTATGAAAATATACCGAGGTAAATACACAACTCAGGTGAGGTGACCTGTCTGAGCGAGAAAATAGATCACAAGAAGGGATTGAATAGGAAACTCTCATATCATATCATACTCTCAACACTCTCAAATCGAACGCCCATTCATCCACTTTCTATTCATTCGTTTTCTAATCGAAATAGATCAATAACACCGAGCATTAATGAATCTGCATGGAACACAAAAAGAGAGAGAAAACAGAGAGGGAGGAAGTGAGAGAGAAAAGAGGAAAGAGGAAAAGAGACGTAGAAAAAGGGAGGCAGAGAGAGCGAGAAAAAAAAAGATCAACTGCAAGAAAGATGAGATTAAAGATAGAAAGAGAGGAAAAGAAAAACACAAAAAAAACGAAAGAATAAAAGAGAATTGAACTTTATGAATTGTCCGTCGTTTTCTATCGTTCATCTCATTTTCTTATCATATATATTCATATATATCCGTATATATTCCATATAAATATACAACGATACAAATATAATATAGTAAATATAGGAAGAGAGGAAATATAAAATAATAGATATGAAAGTTTTAATATAGTCCAACAAGTGGATACATATAAAAATATACGTAATAATAAGTATATAAAGATATGAAATTATGCTGATGAATATAATTTCTATATTATGATAAGCATAATAAATAAAAATATCGATGCGCTATCGTTTATTTAGGCTTTATTCATATATATTCAGTATATCACCGATAGACTTCGTAGCAATATTGAAATATTAGAGTTTCTTTCCAACAAGTCGTTTGTTGGGAAAATCTTCTCAATTAATTTTTCGATGATCAATGAAGATTTTTTCTATAAATTGCTGAAATCAACGATTTTTTATATTTCTGAATGGCAAACAGATCGCTTATTTGGATATATTCGGAAATTAAAAATCAAATATTACCACATATCTATAGCAACAAATAATCCTTTATTAGGCTTGTTCTTCTTTTATATTATTCTTTTGTTGCTTTTAATGTTTCTTGAAAATATTCAAACGCGTCTCAAAGAGAAAATCAATTTTTTATGTTACCTTTGAAAAAGAAAAGGAAAAGAAAATTCAAAATGTTTATCTTTTCGAAGTATATTCCCATCGAATATCTCCAAAGATTAATCGACTTATTTGTGCACATTTTAGTGTCATATACATAATTATAAGCGAAACACATCACTCAATTTGTCTCAACGAATAGGAGAAACTCAATATACAAAGATGAAATGCAAAAGTGCATTATTCTGCTCTCCGATCAAATAACTCGATCAACTTCCAGAACAACATAGTCAAGAAAATAAAAGAGAGAAAACATCCATGGGAATTGAGAGCTATCCACTAATTTGAAAATTCGCTAAATAGAAATTCTAATTAAAAAATTGCATTTATTAATAACAATTATACAGGTTAACAACTTATAATTTATATATAACTCTCATAACTTACTAACTTATATATTAACTATAACTTTATATATATTAATAACAAAAATTGCCGTTAATAAATTGATAAATTTGAGAGAATTTCAACATTTCAAATGAAGTGATTCCGTCGATAAACCAATGTTGCTTTTTTTCGAATATTGTAGACAATGTCTGCAGAGATAATATGTGAAGAGCGGCTGTAAATACGCCCATTCTCGATATGTGTATATATGGTGCAAAAGTAATGGTGCGCTAAACCTCTCAAGGATGCAGCTCGTTTCCTCGTTTTCATCTCTATCGCTATGTTTACGATAATATCACAAACAATGTGAGAGTTGCAGAAACATACAAAGCACCTATTAGTTCTAAGCATACTTAATTTCGGTGCAATTATCGAATTGGATCATTTCTTGTTGATTGTTAAGTATTATAATCAAAATGGAGTTGCATTTACTGGACGGGTTTTTGGCGTTTATTTAGTTCACTAACTTACAAATACTATCGACGAAAAGTAGAGAAAAATCTTAGCGCATTGCGAATCGCCAATTTATCAATAAGTAATTAAATGTCGAAAATTAAATAACGAAGTAACGAGAGTAGAATAATTCAACATCAGAAATCGAAAAAATTAGAAGAGAAACATTACTCGTTTATGGTTGGAGACATTAAAGCTAGCATAGAGCCTATGACATTTGGCGCGAGTTATATTATGAACTGCCTTGTAAGCAAAATAATAAGCAATCAATCATTGAATAAAACTTCAGATTCCTCAAAACATAGCGACAATTAAACATGAAATACAGTTGGTATATATTAAAGTGAGTTAACACGCCTTTACCTCAAACCCACCTCCGCCCTCCTCCCCCTCCAACCCCCATCACCACTCCAATTTAGCCTCCGCACTGAATTTAATCAAATCTGCAATTTTCAAGTAACATTCCATTTTCTCTTCTAGCAAATAAGCAAGCCATTTCGGATTACTTTAACTAATGTCTTTACTTTAACAATTTTAGAATTCTTTATGATGAAGTCTGAGTGCAAAAAAAGCAGTGCGAGAAGCATGCATGCAAAATCGACTCGTTGAGAAGGCAACGAATTGGTTAACGAAGAGCAACGGCTCGTTCGCCCTTATTTAGTCCTTTACGAGATATGGTGGTCAAGCAACACTCACTCCCAACCAACAAGTGGGCGAAAATATACGCAGTGCAACTGGAATGCTGTCCTATAAAACAGGACTGTTAAAACTATGGAGTTGCGACCATAACTCATACAAATATAGCCCCCTCTCCTGCCAGATCCACAAACAACATTTCAGCAGTCAATCGAATGCTTTCCAACTTTTCTCATTGACTGTAACGACATAACAGCTGCAAACTGCAATGAAGAAATTATTAACTTCCATATGATACCTTTCATATACATACTTCTGTGCTCATATACTTCAATATATATATATATACATAATTACATATATATATATGGTGATCACACACTCTATATATACTTATAAATATAGTTTATACATATACTTTTGGGAACATTACTGCTTTGTTTTGCAATATTGGCAACAAAAAAAAATTGCACTGTGAATAAAAACGCAGTTATCTCCACTCGACCTTCCCCTTCTCCCAATTCTCCCGTTAATTCTCAATTGAGCATTGTTAACGATATTCACCTATGCAAATACTCTGACTATGATTTAATATCAACTAATCTAAAACTTCAAAACAAACTTATTTCCAAAGAGCGGAGAAAGAACGGATTCTTTGCTCGAACAAAATCGGTTGAGCATAAAGTGGAACACGACGGCAATAATGGTTTGATCTTTCAAACATTCGAATTTCCTCTCTATGCACTAAAATCTGCAAGTTGAATACATAAAGCGCCTATAGCTCTCCCATGTTTCGATACGTTTCAATGCTCTTTTCTTATGTGGGTAGCAAAATAACCAATCTTACAATGAGAACCTCTTACTTACTTCTAAATTAAATAATTCTTGTACAACAAAACAAATAGGAAATATTTAATGAAAGGCAACGATAGCATTTTCGAATTATGCATTTCTATAATGCGCTCCGAAAGAATCCTTGACGAGAATATTTTTAGTAATTGGCTTTTTGTTTGTTTCTCCGAATTCTTCAAAGAATGATTTAATCGCGTCAACAAACGTTCTTGAGATCCATCAATTAGCCGCATATACGCTCAAATTCTAAAAGCTTTTAACCGTCATGAAAAAATCATAATGAGATAAGTGTGCATATGATATTCGATCATATGAAATTCTCATTGAAAGGATATCACACAGACTCAAACCTTAGCAATAGATAAGTAGATAGAAACCTTCCTTCGAATTATAAATATGTGAAATGCATTAAATTATGTGTTGAGCAAAAATCAAAGCGAACTATTGAATTCAACGTGAAAAGTTCCCCCTCTTACATTTTTTTAAAGAGTAATTCTAGCATTTAAAGGAAAATTGGAAATTCAGAAATAAAATATGCTCGAAAAATTCACTTTGCTATCATAATTTAGAATATTTCTCGTTACTATCAAATTCGCTTCAACAATCGCCACGAATATAACAATTTCTTGGATATGATTTTTCCGTATCACTTTGAATAATAGCCCTACCACTCTGGAGGTTTGTTCTTTTGCATATTTCAGGATAGCTGTACCCTATTCAAGACAGCATTCAATTTATGGCCTCCAGTAATTTTCCTAAGCTTCGAGCGATTGGCGTTCTATCCAAGCAAGTATAGTACACGAACGCATCTATGCGGCCACATGTAAGCAAAATTCAGAGTTGTGATCGAATTTTCATCGATCGACATGCAAAATAACGACCCTTCAATCTTCATTCGGGTGGTTATAGCCATCAGTCACATCGTTACTTCTAAACAATGGAATTTTTGAATGAAATAAATAAATATCGTCTCGTCGAAATGTTTAATCAGTGAATTTTCGAATTTGCTATTCAAATTTGGCTATCGAGAAATCTCAACAATTATTTCAGAGACTTTATAAAATTGGTCGCAAAATTTCATTTCCGATCGCAAATATTTAATTTCAACTGTGAATATTTCAAAGCAATTAAAAACGCTCTTTTAAAAACCGCAAATATTTGACGATATATGAGAATACTTCAAATGGTTGATGACTATGAAGAAAGAGTAAATTATTGCAATTAATGAAGCGAATTAATGAACGTTCTTCTTTTCTGAAGTGAAAGTAAAAAATCCACAAATATAGAAAAAAGTATTCGGAGGGGCGCGATTCTCTAAAGATATATTTCTATTAATGCAAAAATAAACATATGTTGACAAAAATGGGAGGCACGATGGCGACGTCCTTGCAATGCGCCATTGTCTGATTCGGCACAACACATTTGAGCAGTCAAGGTGATACATGACGCATAAACAATTCCTACAGCTACCTATCACTCTCATATCTCAGATAATGCATTATAATTGAGAAAATGAACGTGGAAAATCCTGGAAACACACTGGATAAATCCACTTGCCGTTATAAAATTCAGGATACATTCGTTTCCAGAACCGAAAATTTAAGGAGTAATTAAGCGGCTTTCATATCTGTCTCCTAATTAAATGTGTAGGTAAGCTTGAATTTTGAGTAGAAAAAAGTAGAGACATAGAATTTCTTAGACGAAATGCACATCATAGAATGACCTCGCATAAAATTTCTCCACTTTGGCGCATCCCGCTTCGAACAGTATTCTACTAAACGAGATATAATGAGGTGAATAAATTATAAGTGATATTTTTAGGAAAGTTGAAAGTTATACAGAGGTGAATAGAGAGTATCGGCAGGTAATAACGAGTAACTATTCCTTAAGTGATTAAAATATGAGCGAATTCTCAGCCATAGTACAGATAACCGCAAATTTCTCAACTGCATCACAAAAGATCGAGAAATTTGATGAACGTTTGGAAGAATCGTTTCAAACCTATTTGCGACAATGAATCTATTTCTTTTGCGTTACTCATTGAGGTGAATACTAATATGAGAGATTGAAAGTGAATGCAAAGTGCAAACAATTAATGCTGCCTCGATAAATCGAATTAACTTTCAACTGAGACCTAAATATCTAATTCTCGAGAAATGAAAAAAGAAATGATTTTCTTAAGTTTTTTTTTCAGAGCTTCGTTTTTGCTACTTTGAGTTAGAGGGAGGCAATGATCGATATCAAATAAACTCATACAAACGGAATAATTTCCAATTATCTTAACAAATGCAAACATAAACGCTATAAAGACTTTCAATGATTATTAATTAATTGATGCAGCTTCACGATAGCGTATTTATCTCATTCTTATTCATATATCTTTGTTAATGAAATTAATAAACCACATCGGCAAATTGTAAATTATTTATTTTCATTCGTTCCATCTGAAAAATTATTCATCTAAAAAGAAAGAGAATGTTTGAAATACTCAAATATAGCATTGAGATCTCTAATTGTCAACAATTATGAGAGGAAATTGTGGGATTTTTTGGCGAATCGGATTTATTTCCATTCGTGAAGCCCTATCTCGTTAAACGGTCCTCGGACCCCTATAGCAGCGATTTACATTTTCACACAGCCGAGATGAGCACTGAGGACTCGACAACCTGGTATCACCCCCTATGACCTATTGGGAGCCTTTCCATCATAGTAGAAATTGACGGAGCATGATGCTCCGCTGGTATACCCCCTCCCGCATATCTGTTCCGCACCATGAAGTGGTAGAGTATGTCTTGCTGGACATTCACTTAGTACAGAGATGTTCAATAGAGAAAGTTAAATATTCTTTAGAAATCAATCCTCACAGATACATCCCATCACTTTTATTAAAGCGCTCTCCTCGAATTGCTTATTAAAGCCTTATCTACTGTCTTCAATAAATACTGTTGCGTATTTTAGATGATATGATCGACACCAATGGATCATTGCTCGAGGAAAATGATAAGCTGATGATGTCTGAGAAATAAATATTCAGGAAATGGTTTCAGGAAGTCGCAATTACAGCGCTCATAATAAGAAACAATCCCACCTTACTAACGAACCATATCAACCCAAGTGGTAACACTTCCTGATAGCGTGGCATTTAAAGTTTGGGAACTTCTCGCATATATGCAACTGCCAATAATAGAAGTTTGCAAGAAGAAGACCTCGGATACAATGCCGATCGCCCAATATCCAATTCGCTTCTCTAGATCTTCACCTTCGCGGTTCTAACCGTGGCTAATAAACAACGAAACAATTCCCTACAATCGATTCAACGCAACGCTATACGTCGATATATTTGCAACATCAATGCCGTCTATATTTCTTTTAAGTACGATATGGAGGCAGGAGCACCGCGACTCGGCAGGCCGGGCAGTAATTACCTTCAAGCAGTCAAATTAATCCGCTGATATGCTATTACCGTTTCGACCTTTGAGCATAATCGCAAACAAACCACGTCGGCTTAAATAAATATCGACTGCCACCGAATACAACTTGCCCCTTATATCTACGACATTACAGCCATTACTACTGCGTCCAGAGATATGTAAAAGCAAGTTGCAAAGAAACATACTCAATGAGACATCGCCATTGGGTGGATCAAAATGCGGAAAGAGGAATTAGAACTCTTCTACCTCGTCCTCACAACTATCCTCTCCCCCCTCCAATTCATTGTATCACTCTCCGATTGCGCTAATGGACCATCTTATCTCACACTTCAGCACTGTTCATCGGACCTTTAGCACAGCATTAAAGCTATCCAAGTTTTCTTTTTTGAAAGCTGATGCTATCTGCCGTATAGAGATGTGATTCTAGAAAAAATAACCCCCTTTCATGCAAACCGATACTATTAATTGGAAGTTGTCCACTATAGACAATATTTATTCCCTAAGCAATCCAACAATTCGAAGAATTTGTGCGACTCCACTATGAAACGTTTACGTAGCTAGTATATTTTCCAGTGATACAAAATAGATAAGCATCACTTCAGTGCAAACGATAACATCATTCACTAAATTAACACATTTTCTTAGTATTTATTCGAGTAAATGAGAAAATTTCAGTGATTTATATTAAAAGAGACGTCAATAATGCATCCGAAATAGAACACCATCGAATGAACTTCCATCAGTCATATAGAAGAGATATATGGGATATGAGATGATTCTTCATCTAATCGAATTATACGCGAATAAACACTTTGAAAATGGAGAACACTGAATAGAAAATAAAAGGAGTATCCAATGCCGTAAGAGAGATCCGCAATAACTTCAAAAATACACCCAAATAGCGGACTGAATGAAATAACGAAAACGGTCCTCCTCTGACGCTTTGAAAGAAATTCGACGGAATGAGAGAAGATCGTTTAAAACAAGAAATTATTCTATTATTCTCAATATGATGAACTTTATTTTCTTAACTTTCGAAAATCACTTCTAATTTGCCAAATCAGAGTGAATAATTTGAAAAAAAGAGTCCCTCGATCCTCGCCGCTAGCAAAAACCCAAACAACAACAACAAAAAGCAAATAAATCATCACTCATCCATTTGTTCCTCCTCTTCATCATCCTCATTGTTTCCTGAAATGAGCGAAAATGAACTGAAACATGAAAGAAGATAATATTTTTAAAGCAGTTAAGAAACTCGGAATGAACTGCATATTCCCTCTCCCACCTCTCCCTCCCTCCCCCATCCACAACAGCAAAATATCTCGGTGATTGAGATAATTATGTAGTTATGGTTAGTAGCAAGAGACTGGAAAAATGCTTTACTCCGCTGTTCATTAAGATTAACACCAGATACCGCCTCAACGTCCGTGATACTCTCTCGTATCAGGTACCCTCTCAACATCGGCGGTCTTTCCTCCCCCTCCCCTCTCCTTCGAATTGGTTCATTGGAGCGATGTTATATTTAGCAAACCTATCAAATACACTTATAAATGCTACCGTTTCATAAATGCAAGTTATATGGGGAGGAACTATATGCGGAATACAATGAAGAAATAAAACGTCCTTCGTCAGTCTCATCAGGAGAGAAGTTCTTGTTCCGAACGAGAGTTCCCGTCGAGTTTTTTCCACCAATAACGACAAAGAATATACCGATAAACCTACACGTGCAACACTTATGAATATTCCGTAGTTATACCTTTAGAGCTGTTGCTTAATTACCTCAGAAAGATAAACCACTGAATTATTTGAAAAAATAAGGTTGAAACTGGCAGATCAATATAGTCGCTCACTCTTCGTTACAAAACAACAAAATTGCATTGAAAGCAGTATATAAAAAGGAACCGTTTCGGAGATGTCGCTGACTGGCCGCCATTATCCTTTCTAGATTAGCCATACCCTCAGCACTCATCTCTGGCTCCCCTGAGTTTCTGCTGTAAACCACGGACCATCTCCTTGGCCAACGTGTTCTCCGACTCGCGTCTCCGCCAATTCCTCTTCTTCACCGAATTCATCTGCAGTAATAATACGAACTTCTAGACCATAACGACTTCGGATGACGAGATTCAATCAACCTTACGCAATGAAAGGAAAACAGCGTTTATGTGCTGCTCTAATCTATAAAATGGTTTCAGGTAAAAACAGAACTGTTACCAACCACTTATGAGTTATTTTCTAAATTACCTACACTTACGCGTCAATTACTTTGCACTGAAAAGCAAGTTTAACCAACTGGAACTTCAGAAAGAGAACATGATACATACTTAAATTAAAAAAATTCACTACCTATCGTTGAAGGCAATAAAATCGGCTATAATTCGATTGCAATCAATTTACCGGCTCGAAAATCAAAAAATCAACGCAATGACACAAATAACTATAAAATTCGACGGCCTAAAAAACGAAGAAACATCGAAGATACGAACCCGAAAAATCATCGTTCTCATCAGGATTCAATGCTTGACATTCACACATTTGCTGATAAAGCTGCGGCACTGCAATAAACAAAGATCGATTCTTCTGAGACAATAAAACGCTTAAAAATTCAATAAAACAAACTTCATAATGATTATGACCGAGGCAATTACGGATAACACTCTCGGATCAACATGACAAAGATGGAAGAAATTAATTTTCGATTGTCTTGTCTTCTCTCCCAGCCCTCATCATCCATCCTGCTGAGGAACGAAGAGCACCGCAGACTGCACGCTGAATAAAATTACAAATCCGTAGGGAAAAAAGGGTAATGAAAGTTAGGCTGAGGCATCTAAAACATTCAAGAGCATCATTTGCCATCTCTTGCTGCACTCGATATCGAGGGCAACATCATTTTCACAATTACCGCTAAAATTTCAACGATAATTCCATCTCGAGATGAAACTACTCGTAATGAAGAAATTCAACGGAAATTAATGAAGAGAAAATAAAAAGGCAGACAAGAAAAAATAACGCACAAATACTCTTATCGTGAGGTATAAATCGTATAGCGACTTCCGATGTTTTATCTTCCTCGTCATCACCGTCGTCTTCAATAGCCTCAGCATGTCGACCATTGTGTGATACGCCTCCAGCTGACTCCACATTCAGATCTACAGAAATTATTTTCGAATTCGACTTATCCACTTGTCGTTATTATTCGCATTAATCTCATCCCCATCAAGATTACTAACGAACCCCAATATTTAGTGAGCGACAAAGACTGAAGCCGCAATGCACTTTGCTCGAATCCACTTTCTCTACTCCAAAGTTTCCGGCATTACTAACCATTCTTTGCCATATTTGGTTAGAGTTCTTGTATTCTAGATGTCTCTCTAAAATCATAGATCACGTATGCAACCCTATCCTTCAGCAGCCCTTTGATCAAAAAAGTACGGGAAAGTGAGACGGCAATGGGATCGGAGAGGGAATGCGCGGAACGCAGCTTAAAGTTGGTTTCCAAATTACTAGTGGAACATATCCTCCTATGAAGGATCTGTACCAGGTCCACAAAAGAACCCAATCCCCTCCCCCTTCCAACTTCCGTAAGCCAATGATCAGCAACTATAGGGCCCAGAAACCTAGGAACAATTCACCTTAACCACACGCTGAACAGCTTTAAAGGTGGATTCAAACTACTGAATAAGAAACTATTAAACTGACAAAAGCATTAAAGCAATATTGAGATGACCGACAACAGTCGAAAACCTGTCGCATTCAGTATATCTCAAACTTTGTGTTCGCCTCTAGTTTGCCTCAAATCAACCAAGAATCTAGATTATGAAAGCAGCGATAACACACACCCGAACTGACGCTAGCCTCAGCGGGATCATCCACTCCACTCAGACCAATATTGCGAAAATCATCGGAAATATCCGTGAAGATTATTTCAGGTTGCCTCCTCTGCTGACGTCCCTCTAAAATTTTCCATCATTACTAACCGCAGCAAAATGAATCGACACGTAACTACACCACCTGTAAACTAAGGCTATAAAGACGAAATATGCAGCGCTGGCTGCAACTCTGGAAATGTGGACGATTTAAAAGCTGCTGCCTGAAATGTCACCCAAGTGAAAGAGGAGCATATAACACTTGATGGCTGGATGGAAGGAGGAGGCAGAGGAAAGGCAGACAAGAATGGAGATTCTCACCACGGTACCCGAAACAAATCAAGAGATCGGAACCGAATTGAGGCAGAAAATCACCTTAGTTATGACTACAGCAAACCTTTCAGCTTACGGTCAGGAACAAGAGATGGAATCAAGGCATTCTTACAAATAAATATGCTTACTGAAATTTTACCAACGAGTGCCTCCAAGTTTGAGATCCGAACCAATGAATAGCACTTTTTAAAAAAGCACTCACGGAGCCTTGTGCACAAAGGAACCTCGATCCTCAGATTACAGTCATGCCAGCCCTACAAGCATTCACTTCCCTCCTCCCCTCTATGGAATCAACACTCCAACAGAAATAATGAAGTGCGAATATTTTTTAAGTAAACCGACATATGACTATAAAAATATTGACACTTAAAGTGGATACAAGTCCTCATTGTGGAAAAATGGAAGCTCTCCTATATGAACGATCTGGAAAAGATGCGGAAAGAAAAAAAGCATTGCGGTTTGACAGGCGCTGTTTTAAAGTAGGATACCTTATTACCCTTTTAATCCTCCTAGACGCTAGAGAACTTTATGATTTACCATTTTTAGTTGCATCAACAAGGACGTAGAGGCACTCGTCTGGGAAAACACTATCGTCACGTGAGACAGCATGAAGGATGATCGATGGATACGTAAGACTGAAACCTCGATGTGATTGAGAGCAAATCCATGTCACCGACCTGCAATTACACAATTCACGGATCACCTTTCAGACACGAATTTCACTTCTAAGAGCAATTCTAAGCCATAAAATAAAATATTCAAATCACTTTACTATTCCCAGTGCTTTACTTTTACAGATTACTATAAATTCATGTGCTCACTATTAAACCCGACGACTTTCCCGTATTCTCAAGGTGAATCTAGAATCACAAGCATATTAACTGAATCAACTTCAACAAGTGAAAGAACCTGCCGTTACCTCTTCGAAAATTACTCAAGCAAACCACAGAAGACGAAAGGTTACACCATTTTAATCGTGTCTGGAAGACACTATATCCGAAATCAACGAGACATTTGGTGATTCAATCGAAACAAGTTTCGCCTGATCGAGCGGCTTTATTCCTCTCTCAACTTCGCAATACCTTTCAAATAATCTATCTACTAGCAGACTTAGCAGACTGTGTACGGTCTAATTTGATCATTATCATCGGCTGACAAAGGCAATGGCCTCCTATCAAAGATATACCTAAGCCTAATATTATATTCTACGCACAATCTCACTCTATTAGTGCCAAACAATTTCTTAGTGAGTGTTTTTTTGCGATCTGTTAACACAAAACCTTGAACTGTGACTATGCAGGCCACTCTGAAGAGAAAACCTATAATCAGCATAACGGATGGGCTTTCCCAATAATGAAAATTCGATTGAGAGGTTATTAAGATGATAGAGGATGAATATTTCCTATATAAGACGATGACTACAATTCGCATTGAACAGAAAAGAACGGTAGAACTTCAACTCAAGCCAGTGAGTTCCTAATTTCATGATAGTTTGAAAAATCTACAGTCATATTGCCTCCATATAATTCCAACGAAAAATGCAACTGATGAAGTGAAATTTTGAGGAGATTATATCTGATATATACCGTTTTCTTTCTTTTCTTTTCGCTCTCAAATAGAGAACATCTACCTTTGTCTAGTAAAGAGAACAAAGCATAGATGGAAATTTTGTGCACAGATTGCACTCATAACCACTTTTGGTGTGCCGTTGAAGTTGGGAAGCCACAACCGTATTCCGGTTCCGGTCGGGCAATCCGTCTTAACACAAGCTACGTCGATTTGAACCAATTTCCAGGCGAAAATGATCAAAGGCATTTCATGCTTTGTTGAATGCGAGTTCGTGAGGAGGGTCCGAATGAGCGGCAACCCGGTCCGATCAAACATACGATCGGATATTACAGCTGAATAAAAAAAGTTTTTGCTAACCCTTCCGATATAATAAGATCGCCTTCACCGCAGCGTTCATTCTCAATGAATGCGACCGTCTGATGCTGCGAGATTCGAATGCCATCCGATGGTGCAACGACGTTACTGAGCACGATCATACTTCACCGATGAAACCAACTTTCTCCAATATGTTAAGAAAATAATTACTGAGCCTTTAGTATGCTCAACGACTCTGCAAATATATACCGTCAAAGATGGTGTTTAAATATGATCCGATTTTCGTTACGACTGCAAAATGATTGAGCCGCTTTTTGATACAATCCGAGAGTCCCGATGGCATATTTGCGACCAAAGCAATCAACCTTTGCTCTTCGGATGTTAACTGCTCAAAAAACCCGCAATTCATTAAAAAAATTGAGGACCGCAAAGGAAATAAATATTCGGTGGAATTAAAATGAGATCGACTGCTGTTCCAAATACGGAGGGCCTATATATGAGAGGTCAACTCAGTAAGCTGGTATCGAAGATAATGAAAATATTCTTAAAAAGGCACAGTTTGAGAGGGTAATACATTACAGTGAACATATAATAGTAATGATATGACATCGCTCAATTTGTTGAGACAATTTGACTATGGTACCACAAAATTCCTAATCCACGGTCAACAGCGAACTGCTGCCGACGTCACAGGCCGGTTTATGAATTCTCGCATTGCTCTCAAATAACCTATGGGAATATTCATCAATATGGAAGAATGCGGCAAGCTTCATACCAAAATCGATCTTGCTTATGCACGAACCCAAAAACCGGCTTTGCGAAATTTTAAGGGCATAATTTATATAATAAATGCACCTCCCTTATTCTAATCACTCTGTCCAGTGGGCTTTACGAGTCATTCGAACAAAAAATTTTTGGGACTACATCTCTAACAATAAGACCGGACAAAACACAGACAAATACAGGAACGAACAGTTCGCAGAGGGATTGTAAAAGTGCTTGATTATGCGCTTAAAAATGGAAAAATTACGAATGGAGGGAGGAGGAGGGTGGAGACGAGAGGGGGAAGAGGCGAGAAGGGAGGGGGAAGACGCGAGAAGGGAGGGGCAAGACCACAAGGGCCAATATCGCTGCACCATCCATTACGTATCTATCAAATGCTTCCGAAATCCTTCTTTTACACCACGTTCTTGGACAATACCCATACTCATATTTTAACATACCCCTTCCCCCACCCCTCGCTTGCAGTGTTTTACATTAAACTTTGATTCATTACCTCTGAAGTAGCAAAAACGAAATTGGGTGGATGGAGGGATGGCGAGTGGACGGTGAGGGGAGTGATGAGGATGGGGGGAAGGTGATGTACAGTCCACATCGTAGAATGACATCTCTCCCCGGATTTGGGTCACTCCTTCAAATCTTGGGAAGGAGCTGGGAACGTCCCTTACACTATGCTGCTGCTGTTGGACTCGAAATAGCGGCTTTTTAGATAAAGCTCGTATTAGGGGGTCGGTTAAACCACCGAACATTTCATATAGCAGACATAACACAGTACGCAATAGAGGGCACTAGTAGAGGAGGCCTTTATGTGGTATAAACCGATATCACCCTAAAGAGAGGACACGAAGTAGGATGCAATGGCTTGGTTGAAAACGATGTAATGAGCCTCAGTGCAATGCATATTTTTAATGATGCAATGGAATGAGTGAAGAGGTCTCAACGATCGCTGTCCTCTCTTATCCCGTATCTACCTTCTAAAAGGTGCAGAATGCGTAGAAAACCCCCCATGACGTATATACCAGTTGTGCAGCTTATTATAACGCTTAGAATTTCCCGGTAACGTGGAGAAAAATACGGAATATTCACCACTTCATCCTTAAAGGAAAGCATGGAACAACACATCCTCCTTAACAAGCGTGGATAACGGTTATGGGACGCCTACAGAGAGGAGCACACTCGCTGCGAAGTCGATTCAAGCTGCGCTCACATCCACTTCACGGTACGCAGTTCTACAGTTGTCTGCATTTTGCAGGAGGCATTCACAACCATGCAGCACCGGGTCACAGAAAGGTCCAAACTTCCTGTAGAAACATGCCGACTTCCCGAGTAGGGTCCTCAGAATGTTGAGGCATACCGTCGTGCTAAATTTCAGCTCAATTAGAGCATCAGAAGTACTTCTTTTGGATATACCCAGCTTCTTTCGGGTCGCCGTTCTTCCTCACGATCTGCTTAGTAGTTTTCTCCCATATTTTCACCGGTTCCACTCGCCCTGGATGAGAGTCTACGAGACCGCTTACGAACGTTGAGCCAATCGTTCACAAGACTGGGAACTTCGTTCACATTCACGGCAATTTCGCGCTCGCACTCTGCACCTCGAAGGCCAATTGATTCTGTCATTCCTCAGGACTAACACATCACGGCTTGGTAGTATTGCTAAGAATCTTATAGCTGCCGTAAACTCTTACTGGTCGCGGGAGTCGACAGTATTCAGTATCGCAGTCAAACCACTTAGAATAAACATCACCTAGAAAACCCCCCTCGCACCTCTTTGCCGCTTACGAGAGTTGAACAGTAGCTGAGAATCCACTGTCGCGACTACTGATTGGAAGTTGCGTCGAGCGGTTGATCGGATTCCTCTACGCATGTGTGCAGAAACCATAACCTGATCATCTCCGATCGGAAGTGATTTGCCTTTTTGGGAAAGAAAGCTCGACTATTTTGTCAGTTTGGAATGCAAAGGAAAGGGCAGATCATCGAAAACTTGTTTGCACTATCAATAATTCAGCCTTCGAATGTTTTCCAGTAGCAGCAACATTGAACGTTCACCACTTTCAATAATAGAGAACGCAGCCTTTCAATAACGTATATACTCCTATTTATCCTTAAGTGAGATTGTCGACGCGTTTCTAATTTTCCCCACTTTCGACAGCGTTGTCTCCTCCGATATATTGCAGATTGATCATGCAAATCTGTTGAAACTCTTTAAACTCACTAGAAGAACTCAAAGAATAAGGTCAACGATTCTGATCTTCTCGTCATCTCAGCCGCATCTTTGGTCTTTGGTCAGACGGTGGAATGAACAGGCTCATGTTCTCATTGCCTTTCCACCGGCATCTTGTAGTCTGCTTATTAGACCTTTTCGATTCATCGTCCAAAATGAATGCCTCGGATAGCCTTCATGTCCCACTTCATCCAGAAACCGCCAATGAAACATTCGAAGTTCGGATAAGATCCGTTCACTGAGGATGCCCTCATGACAACGCTGCTAGCAGCACCCATTCACCTTCCGTGTTGCTTCCTTTGCGTTGCCTTTCTCAAGCGCTCATTCCACTGCCACCCTCAGTGGAGATGACCCCATGGCAAATAAGGATATCCGTCCACCCAAACTGCAGCGCGATTTCTGCGTTTCGTCAACCTCAAGCAACCAAATCCCTCTCCTCATCCCTACATCCATTCTTGTACAAGTAATAGATGACATCACTGCGGACGGTGGGATGAGTACGCAGTGAGCTCAGCTTGAACTCAAGCTGAACGGATGGCTGGGCACATCTGAATATTTTTGGAGTAGGCTGTCACAGCAATGCATCTTTGATTTCCTCCCACTAGGCTGCAATTTGGAACGGCTAGCCGTAGTGCATGTTTGCCCCTTCACTCTATGAAGCTGTACCCCATTCATAACCAGTAATTTGGTGGTAGTTCAGTTGCGCTGTTCAGCGGCCGCAACAGCACCTGGTATGAGTGGGGACAGCTTCGACCATTGCTCTCCTAGCATTTCCAGTCAGGAGAAAATTTGGATAGAATTCGCGTTTTTTCGATATTATTGGGATTTAGGTAAACAAGAGTAAGGGACCGGTGATATAAAAATATTATTTAGGGGAAAAATAGTAATTGATTCACAGCCCTTCCCCTCCCGGTGACTCTAGAAATTATCGTAGAACCAGGGAAGAGACAGTGTTGGTGGGCTTGTGCGATAAGCAGTGTAATGGTGAAATTCGGAGTGAACTTGTTACAGAAGTCGCTGTGACGCCAACAGTGGGTTTCGACACTCGACGGAAGGAGCACTGCGGAGTCGGAAGTTGCCTTCCACGTGGCTGTGGAGCTGCTAATGAAGACGTGACGCCAACGTTAACAGCCTTACAAATAAAGCAGGTAAGTGGTTATGTTCTTACACCTGTTGGTCTTTTAAATTCTCATGGTCGGCCAAAGATTTGAAGTACAACACTTAGAGCGTTCCCTTCATTCTTACTCGCACAGACTGGATCATTCACATCATATGCCGAAGAAATTGTGCAGTAGACTTCGAGCTGTCCACTATTTTGTACAAATTTAGCTCCTGATTCCCATATCTGGTTTGTTTTTGGATTGAAAATTTCAGCGATTTCATTTAGTGCCACTTATAAAGCACTGGGGATACCCCTCCGCGGAATTCCCATGCACAAAGGCATGGATCAAACTTTGCATCAGGGACTGGTGTTCCAATATTTTTCAAGTTTTCTCGGTATATTTTCTGGAAGTATGCTGCATTTCTTGTCACTGCTATTACCAGCCCACTAGTGGGCATGAATGACTAAACCGTGGAAAAACGTTGTGCATTTCTTGAGAATTCGCTATGTCCGGGTTCATACTCAAGCTCTCGGTGAAATTCCTGATAGAGGGAATGATGCTGGAGAAGGAAGTCATCCTTGATACTATATATTAATGCTGGTTTTATAAGCGTTCACCGACTTTACCATTTTATTCTTTATTAAACGAAACGTTAGGAGATTCTTGCAGGGTTCCGAAATGGACTGTCCAGTGCCTTGCAACGAAATAAGTAGGCGCCATTTGACGACTCGTGGAGGAGAGGCAGTTCTTCAACACCGAGCTGTTGCAAGAAGGCTGGAAATACTGATGGAGGACGACTTCAACAGCCTCACTGTATAGGTTATTTGTTGTGATTGATGTTGTAAATGGTGTTTTACTATTCACTACTGATACGAGATGGGTGGGCAGTCGCAATTTGGTGGGTTTCAGAAGACGTTTTCATGTCAATCGCAAAGACCTATTTAATAACTAACAGCTTCGAAAGTACTAAAAAGTATATGATATATATTTATTTCCATTTTTTTATCTGAACAAGAAGTCCTTTGCAGCGAGAAATTACAGTTTTCAATTTTTGAGACATTATTGCCGAAATCCCGTGCACTAAATTTAGACTGCTGGCACACCATTTTATTATATATAATGAGGGTTAATCGTTGTAAGTGACGTTGAGTTGCATTTTGCATTGTATGTGCGTATATTTTGTGCTTTAAATACACCGCCGCTATTTAAAGCATAAGCGTTGTTGGTCTTTTTGCTGGTTTTTTTAAGGTATAGTAGGCAGGTACTTGCCATCTAATCATCCTCTTTAGGTATTTATTTTACTCGAAATGAACTTTTACCTCAATTGATTTCAAGCCCTCGATCCAAACTTGACTGAGGCTTTCCTCTTTTGGTAGAGTGTTTAGTCGTATTCGTCAATTATATCCTTATGTTGCACTCATCGAAAATGGTGCGCTTTTTGTTGCTTAGTGTTTCCATTATTTGCGGCTCTGGTCGTATTAGACGTTCGCTTCTTAGTGGACTCATTATCAGTTGTAGGATGGTAAATTTGGCTATCTATTTCTCGAACACTCAAGTGGTTCACATTTGCATGTGTTCTGAATGAGCGGCCGCCATTTGAAACACGCATTCTGTGTTCCACTTTGAGGTTTGTTATTAATATTCTGGGTGGGCGAATCTCGCTTTCTTTATATTAATTGCGTTGAGCTTCCCGGCAGATTTCCCGATCGCTTTATTTTGCAATGTATGCAGATCTTATTTATTCCATCATACATAATCTCTCGGCATTAATATTTGGGGTGGAAATCTAGGATCCGAGTTCATTTCCGGGATTTTTAGAATTTTTTTATTCGCTAGAATTGTATTCTGATTTGTTTTTTATTGCTTTATTGCATAGTCGCTTGCATTTAAACGACCTCCGCCGTTCAAATTGCATGCGCTGTGTTTTGCGACTTTGCAATGAAGATGATGTTGTAGGTTCGGAACATCTCAATGGATTGGTGCTAACTGTTATTTGTATGTTGTTTGAACGTTCGACAAAGCTTTTTGTTATTGTATTATTTTATCATTGTTTTGTTCTACTCTTTGTTTTTCCACCAGTTATGTGCTGCCACATTTCCATCAATGAAATATCCCGTAAAAAGAAACCCGAACACCATATTCTGAACACATTAAGTTAATGGAAAGAAGGTGGGCATTAACGTGAGGGAAATGAAGAGGAACGAGTTTAGCGATACTTGTATATGGACGTTGATGATGTCCTTGCAGAATCTCACCCCACCTGTGGCAATAATGTGCGAGAGGACGAGTCGACTTGCTTATATTTATGTGCGTGATATAGACCTGCATGTTTCGTAGATCAGTGTGCCTGCATGGTTATTTCTGGCTATGAACGACTTGAATTTAGCTTCTAAAAGAGCGTAGGCGTGTCTGCAAAATATTCGACGCGATAATGGAGTAGAGTCCATCAAACTCCCTGAATTGAGTGCAGGTAGTTGAAAAGATTTTGTGAGGTAAAAGCTTAGGGTTTCTGAAAAAAATTTAAGTCGAACTTTTGTTTGCCGAATGAAGTGTAATAAATCCTCATTAATTAAACTGTGTCACTTTACTAGAAGTGTAAAGCGGAAATGCATCGCTTCTGTTTTCGCGTATTTAGAAGCTGGAAATATATTACGGTGAGAGGGAAAGATTTCTGAAGAATTCACCCACCAAGCAAATAATATTTGCGTTTGTCAACGGCATATTAAACCGTCCAGAAAAATAGTTCCACTCTTCCAAATGAAGTCAAATTTTTCAAGCTGTCTCAGTTTGAGGTTCTTCGACGACAAAATTAAGCAAAAAACTACAAATTTCTATTTTTATGTGGTTTCTGCAGCACTGCGTTGTCCACGGGCATGGATGCAGCGTTCTTCACTATTTGCAGCCGTTATACCCAGCTTCTCTGCAATTGTGCATTCTATGTTACTCCGAGGTAATTTAAAAACATATGTCGAAAGTAAGTATTATAATCGTATTTCCAATGACATCTGTTCGAACTTGCTTGCGCTTAACGATTAGGAGATCCTGCCAGCTGGCTGTACAATACATTCGGCAACCCGATGTTATGAATTGCAGCCGAATAATAAAGCCGACTACCGGTCATCCACAGCTTGAAAAATTCGATCTTTTTTCTCTTTTTGTTTTAGAATGGGATTTGTTTTGAGTCGTTATAAGATTGCGAAGGCTGAGTAACGTCATTGAATATGCAGTTGTTGTGAATATTTGAAGTGTCATCGGAGTTTTTGAAGCTGGAGGAGTGCGAACAAAGTTGGTCTGAGAGGCAAACATTTAATGGAATGCATGCCTATAAAGCTGGTCTAAAAGAGTTCCTCTAAGAATCCTTGTCGCAGTCGAAAGCTTGAAAACAAACCTAAAATTCCGACAACTTTTCTTATACGGCTGTTCACGTTTTTTTAACGGACACATGAGTGTTCCGTCGTAACCGCTGCATGTATTTTTCTTCAGTTTATTTCACTTTCGCTTCATCGTTTCCATTTCAAATAGACAGTCTCTATTTTCAGCGTCTGATCGTCGTTTCTGGAGGAACGAGGAACCGCCCAAAGTTCATTCGTCTTTATTTGTGGTTAATGTTTTACTTCCGCACCGTGCCCATTCCATCGTGCTAGACGCAGCGACTTCCATCGTCTTTGTCCATTACCTATTCACTTTTAGTTCTATTCTTATTTGATATAACTAAGTACTGCAATCCACGTTGAATGTTTTGAAATAATTACTTCCTTAAAAGCTATGAGAGTATCATAAATGCAAAAAATCCGCCTACTTTCATTGAACGCATACTTTAAGAGGCTATTCCCGGTAATATTTCGCCGCTCTTAAATATTCATTTAATTGGTTTTCCAAAAGAAAATGTGAATCTTTTACTCTCTATTTGTGAGGTATTCTCTCGTATACCTGGCGCTTCCTAGAGAATATGAACGATACAATCGCCACATATTTACTATCAGTCGTTTCATTCTAAGAACAGATAAGGAATTATAGAATAATTATTCTGATGATAAGTGATGTGTTAATAATCTCTCCTTATATTCTATGGAATTTACATTAAAAGAATTAAAATAATACTCATCGATAAGTAAGATTCATGAAGGGAATGAAATTTTATTTGCAGATTCGATCTCATTCAGCGTTTCGTTGTTTGCGGAATGTCGTTGGCTTTTCCATTAATCTTTTTATTTCTTCTTTTTAAACCAATCGTTACAACGTTGAGGTCGTTTAGTGAGCATACAGTGCTCACATTCATCGAAAATGCAGCAAAAACGAATATCAGCGAGAAATGTGCGAAAAGCCTTCAAATGGTGAATTGTGCTATTTATCTCATCGTTGTTTGCTTTATTAAAAATGAATGAATCTCGTCGTCACAATAGAGGAAATTGTCGTATATTCACTAAAGTACGAGAAATTCACATTAAATTTCCGATGAATATATATTTCTGGATAATAGTTGTTCGAAAATTGAGTTCTAATAAGTGGAAGCGATGTGGACGTTATTGCTTCTTGTTTGTAAATATAGCAGTCTCCCTAAAAAAAGCTCAAGTTATAGTAATCTCCTCAATAGAATGGTGGAATTAGAATGGAGTCCTCTCAAATCTCAAATAGGAGTCTGTTTTTCTTGAAAGAATGCACTAATAAATTGTACAATAGAAGAATAAAATTTCAGTGATCGAATTGGAGAAATGAAAAGTTTGGTAAATCACTTTAGGCGATCTACAAACTGATATTTATGCGCACTGTGAAGTGTGAGATCAAGCCAACGATTGCGCTTTGAAAGGGAATTCGTAACTGTTTCGTATTTTCAGCTTCTAAAGTATTTTGAAACGTTTTGCAGTTTTCATTGTCGAAACTACTCAAGGACCCCAATTAATTATCAAGTTCTTGCAAAAATATTGCAAGAGAATGAACATTTTTTTGTAAAGTGGAAAACGATCGTATACGGGGATATCAAAAGCGTGGATGGATGAAAGAAGGAAGGGGAGGAGGGAGAGCAAGGAGGTGAAGGAGAATACTGCCATTTCCACATTACGCTATCTGGAAAAAGCGAAGCTGTGTTGCACTCAACTATTAAAAACCATTATTTCATAGGTGCAGAAAAAATCGGTTCGAACTTTTCCTGCTACTGCAATAGGCCATGCCTTAATCGACTTCAGTCGTAACGAATGGATTCATAAATAGTGCAGTTTGTGATTAATGGCTAATAAGACTTATTCCTCGGTATTTGATATTGTCGCGCACAAAGCAACTCAGATTAACTATGCTCCTCCTGCGAACCTCTTACATCTCAACTATATTCATAGCCATTGATAATGAAGAACTGCATCAAAGAATTTACGACATGCCTCAAGCTAAAAAAAAGTTTTTTCCTCTGATATAAGGTGTGAAAATCGAGATTTCCATGGAGATGCTTGTTAAGAAACTGATCTTATGAGGATAACGCCGATCCGCTCACAACAACTAAAAAAATATTTTTCTGTTTTCGATGAAACCGTTGGCACAACATAGTGCTTATAAACGATCAACGTTAACTTTCAGTCATCCAACGTTAGTGCGGGTTTTTTCAGCATTCAGAGGTAACAGTATTCTGAAATGCTAAAATTACCTACAAAGAGACAGACCGACGAATTCACATACCTTTAGAATTCACAAATTATGCCATTTCCCATTGAGTAGCAAAACGCATATCAAAGTTTTCAGGTGGGACCATTTCTGTCCGCCTATGACACTATCGTCGATCAGAAGGAATTTCTCATCTCATCATATTCAGTTGGAATGACGAACGCTGTTGATGGGCGTGATCAGTTTCGTTGGGTACATCTTTATGTTACTTATGTTATGCACATAGGTTGATATAGTTCACCTATAATGGCAAAGTAACATTGATAGCGATAATCCTCAAATGTCTAAAAGGTAGTGAACAAAAGAATGACACCTATTGCTGTAATTCATGTGTTTGCTGAATGCAGTGTAATTCTCAACAGATAACAAGTATCTATATAGAAATATTTTTAAGAATGAAGCTTTTTTCTACTCTATCATTTATTTCATAGATACTACCATCGATGCCGCTTATAAAGCAACTTTGAGATGTAGTATGTAAATGAAGTAGAACATAGCTCAATGTTAGGACCCATCGAAATAACTACAGAATGACAGATTTCCACCGCTTATGAGCAACGTCAGCAACCCGTTATGCAATGAAAAAACTAGCAATGAATTAACGAAAACCTAATGAAGTAACTGAGATGAAGCGAAGATAAATTTGCGAAAAAAGCCGGCTCCATTGAGCAAAAAATCAACAGGTTCCTTTCGAAGTTATTGATAGGTGCAGATAAGTGCCTCAGGTATATCAACGAACTTTGAGATCAACATATTCGGGTGTGTATAAAATAAGATCGACGTAATTCTTCCATAATTTTTCATGGTGATCGAGTTCTATTAAGAAATTTTAGCGAAATTGTCTATAATCTATCACCGTCTTGGAAGATCTTTAATTTATTCACCTAACGGTTGCATAAAGTGAAAAACTAGTTTAGATTCTCAATAGTGGAATGGTTTTTGTAGTCTTATTTAAAGGAGCACAGATGAATTTGACGAAAGATGAGTTATTTCGTCACTTGTACTTAAGTACAAATTTTAGCAAAATTATCGATAAGTTGATTCGGAAAATTGCGGCAATCAGGTGATTGGGGGAATTCTTTTTTTTTTGTGTTTGAGAAACTCACGTGCAGAAAAAAATAAACTAAAGCGATCAACTGGACACTTTTCCCATTCTCTTATGATGAAAATGTTTAGCGAATTTGCCGAATAGAAAATTACAATTCCCACTTTCTAAGTAATCTTTTTGTTTGTCTGAGAAATTCAAGAAATTCAAATATTCCCGAAATAAATAATTAGACATTTAATTAATCAAAGATTCATTACTATAAGTTGAGGCTGCTCGTATTAATCAGAATTTAAAGTTGTTTTGGAAAGTATCATATGTGCGCGTTGTTTATAATGCACATTTATGAGCTAGCCATATGTTAAAATTAATTGTCAAGACTCGGGAATTGATTTCGGATGGATGCGAAGTTGTTTAATATCTCAGAAACAAATTGGCCGCTTCATCACTCTCTTCATTTTTTTCTCAAATTTTGTTTGCCGCTTACTTATTCATTAAGCCATCAATATATATGCAATGTAGCGAATGCATTGAATGCTCACGAGTATAGTTAAGCAAATGCGTCGATAAGAATGAACTTCTATGAAGTGGAAAATTTCTCGTTTCTTTTTTTTGCCTTGAATCCAACCCAATATTTAAATCGATGTTTATGGTATAAAGGCGTCGAAAATTATTCACAGTGGATGAAATATAAGTTTAATGCAATTAAGGATAAAAATCGACTCGATATTTCATGAAATTTCGCCGACTTAGCAGATTTAGTTAGTGGAATTTTTCTTTCTTACTAACCATCAGCTTTCTTAAGACACCAATTTTCAAACATTCTAATAAGCAAGAGGCGAGCGAGGAATACATTAATGCAAAATACATTAATGCAAAAAAGAGTGCAGTAAAATGCGGAATGCAAAAAAGATGCGTTTATTTAGAATTATGGGATGATAAAAGAAATTCAGTCGAATACACGTATAGCTGTTACTATTATTAGCATTGAATCTAGGTTCAAAAGATTACCTCTAAGTTCCAAAATGCAGCAATCTTCTTTAAAATATAACGACGATGATCCGATGATATTTGGAACATCATGTTCAAAAGATGTGTTTGATCTAATGAGAAAGCATTTCGAAGTGGAGAGTATCTGAAGGCTTAGTGACACTTGGGAACGAAAAATTTTCCTCTGCCGTAGTTATCAAATATTGCAAGGCATCTCAGAAGCAGTTGCAAATAGTGGAGTCGACTATAGAGTCGACACTAAAGTTTACATCTACCAATTCTGCAGTCTAAAATCTCTTTGAATTTTGCTTTTTTTGACAAGCTGAATTACGTTCAGCTTCTTCGTTGGAAAAAAAGCCATCTCTGTGTAAATCTCAGCAAACAGTGTAATCTGTATACCTTTTGAAACTTCTTCTGTTCATCTAAAAGCTCCATGAAGAGCATTTTATTCCGATATAGAAATTATTGAAAATAGAATTCAGCATATATCATATGCAATATATTTGCATAAAGATATACTTCCAAAGTGCAACAATGCTAAAATTCTCCAAGTGAAAGATGGAATTTCTATAGGCCCACATGATGTCAAGATGTCAAGCGGTAGCTGCTGAAAGATCGTATTCTATTTCCGAAAATCCCACCGAATATTGTGTTGGACGAAGTGCCAACAAAGACGATCCAAATACTTATGGAGTATGTCTTCCACAACCGTGCCACAACGATAGATATAGGGTTAGTTTTACAGTAGAATACTTCCAGGCGAATAGAAAACTACCTGAAGTTCTTCTGCACTATTCTTTATCTCTTCAATTCATAGAAAATATATATTTTTAATTTGAAAACTTGGCTGATAAATATGCACTAAAAGAAATATTCACGAGTAAACTTCTTCACGAACAGAAACTTGTTTTCATGACCGAAACAATCTTTTACCTCTTAAATTTTTCATTCAGCAGCATAAATATAAAGAACAAATTAATGACAGACATTGCGTGGTGAGAGACATTTCACTTCTCTAAAACAGTGAATTGGACTCATTAAATTTATGCATTAATTCGTTGTTAGCGTGGAAAAAAACGATGTGAGGTCCGTGATACTTAGGAGGTTGCAGTCGAATGGCACGAATGTTAAGAAATCTGAGAAAAAATACTGAGATGAAATTCAACGTTTTCATCAAATGAGATTTTGTGGATTTCAAGACTACACTCACTAGCTATGATCATATCAAGTCATCAAAATGATCACTTTGTAACCTTCTTAATTAATCTTTTGATTAATGCACGTAATTTTGCAAATAATTTTGTAATTCCTTCACTAATAATAGGTTAATTAATGCAAGCGATTTCCAAGTCATAATTTATTTTCTATTTATAGTTACTCGAAGAGTGGATAAGTTTAGTGAGAAATTCAAGTCATACAAAAGAAGCAGAGACGGTCATTTGTCAGAGATCAAGAAAAGAAAAAGAATGGTACGAAATGTGGCCACCATTACTCGATTTTTGCATCACATTCACGTTTATTCTTATTATCGGACTCGCCACCGCATATGATATGGCAAGAGGAGGTGCTATGGCGTACGAACAGTTTTATTTATTTATTTATTTATTTTTCGAAAACAAAGTTCCAGGCATCGTAGGTAAGAGATCTCTGCAGAGAGTTTTCCACCTCATGAAGAAGTTTTCAACGTGCAAATTTTGTTCACTTGACGAGGGCTGCATCTCTCTCGCAATGAAGCTGAACAAGCGTCTATGTATGTGTCTGTGCGTTTGGTGTATGGTGTATGTGTCTGAGGTTTTTACACGTGTGTAGTTGTCTTTTTCTCTCGACGGACTAGTTCCAGTCTTGAGCGTTCGACCGGTCTAGTTGCTCACCCCTGACTCGTTCGCCAACTACATGTGTTCTTAAAGCGGCCAGAGATTAGTTCAACTTCCGTACAAAATTAGAAACTATGATGTTCAGAACATCGATCTTTCTTAATTACACATTCATGAGATCCCAGGTAGTGAATGGTGAATTACCTCGTTGCCGAGCCAATCAAGTACACTTATGTGCCTTGTGCGTAAAAGTTGGCGATCAATAGATAAACACGAATCTTCTGTAGATTTCGCCAAACTCTTTCACAAAGTTAGCCTTATCCGCCATTCATTCTACTGTCGATAGAATTGAGTAACATGGAAAGTTTTATGCAAATATAGCTAGTATTACGTTAGTGTCGATCATATTCGACGGACCACACTATTTTCACTGACTTATATTTAACTGAACGGGAATATAGCATTAACTGAAAAAGAATACCTCGACGCCTCAACTTGAGGAGATTATAAAAGGAATGTCTATTTCAGGGAATGCGGACAATCGTCTACAATCAAGCAAATATTTTTAGCGTATTCTCTAAAAAAGAACGGTAAAAAGTTGGTTGCGTTGCCGAAAGATGCGAACGCGACAATTACATGCATGTTCGGTATCCGGTTCTTTTCGATTGCATGGGTGGTTGCCGGACATTCCTTTATAATGGCACAGGTTCGAAGATCGCGTGTCCTAAGTTCCTTAATGAGCGGTGCTGTTAGGCCGATAATTTTATAGCTTTTTGAAAACAAAATCCCCAACTCCCAACTACCTCAATTATTTGTTCTGTTATTTCATAGCAACAAATTAACTATGATTGATGCTTAGTGCGAAGAAACGTTGTCAGCAAACGGAACTAAAACAGACGAACGTTTGCTCTCTCAGCAATTGCTTTATAGCGGTAGTGAAAATGATCATGTCTGTGTCATAATCATCTACCTATATCAAATATAAAACAACTCCAATTAACGTGGCTGTCTGTCATGACCTAATAATTGCTGTTAAATGCGTTTTCAGTATGAATAAGATTGGTGCTAGCGCCCTACCACTTCCCCTTCACGCTTTCACCTGTTCCCACTGGTTTGAAATTATACCTTCTCGGTCGAGATATGACGTGAGATAGTTGAGACGGCGCCCAACAGCGATGCCATTGCGTTCGCTTTGTGCGTGCTCGACCGCTCACCTTCCTCTCTGTCCACCCCTTTAGCCTCTCACTTTTCTGTGAACCTGGCGTCTTCTCCAACAGTGGGCAAGTAAATGGAAGCAGGAATTAAGGTGGTCGGCGTTTCAGCAGTAGAAGTGATGAAAGACTGTTAGTCCGTTCAGCGTGCTTTGCACACCGTCTTCCTGTATGGGCTCATTACAGTAATTCGGGCCGCGCTTAGGGTTTCTGCTGATTTCATCAGAGGGAGATGGGAGTCACAACCTGATTCGATAGCCGTGATATAACTCACTTCTCTGATCCAATAAAATCAGTCATATAGAGAAAAGATTCAGTGCCACAGCGATGAGGGCGAAGGCGGATAGCTTTATAAGAGTAGATGGAAGAAAGCAATGTGCAGAATCGCTAAAGAAATTCACGGGAATGAGTGTACTGAGGTAGCGCGAGCTTATTGATATTTGTACCATAACAACCCAACCCACTCTATCTTTTCTTGGGACAGCTGCATCCCCTCATTCTTCACAACGATTATTTACCGCATCCCCGATTCCATCCTAAATAAGGAAGGTTTTGTCCATCAAAACTGATTCTTATTTGCCGTCGTCCATATTATCAACTTCGATCGCAGTTCACTAAATCGCTCCCGACTTTGGTCACCTTGGTTCGAAGCCGAATCGGAGGCAGCCATATATCGGCTCCAACCTCTTAGCCATTCCGCTAGCAGCGTTTAAATCGTTTGTGAGAAAAAAAAAAACGGTTATTATATTTTGACTTAAAGAGCACAAATGTACGCAAGTATGGCTCCATCGCCTCGTTACCGAGCGTTCTAGCCACAGTTCGATTTCACCCGACTGCAGTCTGACTGCCGAAAATTTGCATGTCCTGAAAATTTTTGCACGCCCATATTAACAATTGTGCAGTGATCATTTCTACCCAATAAAATCAGCGCAGCAACGCGAGAAATACACAGCATCATGAAGCCATCAGTCGTGTCAATTCCACATAGGACCACTTCTCATGAATCAACTATAAGAACTGAATCCTTCAAAAGCAGTATGCCGCCGCCATACCATCGCTTATAAACACAATCACGTTGACCTCAACCCACCGAGAATAATATGAATACATACGAATTAAAAAGCATAATTTAGAGGTAAAACTTTCATTAACTCTTCTACAACGAAGAAATCTGCAAAGCACTTCGGCCATATATCTGATCAACTTCGATGAAATCTACGAAGGCTGAATGCAAATATGCGGAGATTTATTAAGTGTTGAAAAGTGAGGCAAAAGCCGATGTGCTTTCCTATCACATTATCTTTGAATGTGGTTGACGAAAGAATAGTCGCAAAAGAACTAGGTTTGCAAACTTGGAGACGAGAAAAAGACTCAGAAAATCGCTTCGAGAATCGGGAATTCGGAAATATAGCAAACCTAGATTGCTTATAAAATAAACGAACGCAAAATATTTGATACAGTGTGTCGATCTCAGAAGCTCCGAAGAAATGTACACGTACTTATACAGCGGTTAAGGAGCTACCCAGATGACTTGCTAACGTATTTGCAAATTTCAGTGGTTCCATTATTTAATCTTCTTTTAATAAATTCACCATGAATTCAAAAAAAAATAACTGTAAGAATTCAGTCTGTCGGTTGTTAAATGAAAGATTCCGTCAATCGAATGTTGGTCCAATATGAAAATAATTCGCCGGAAACAATGTGTTCTACGAAGATATGCAAAAACAGCGATCTATTTTTGTCGTACTGAACGGTTCCTGACATCTGTCTGTCTATTTCTTTGTTTTTTTGCACATTTAGTTCAAGCTTCTACTCATTTACCTACTTGTCAAGTAAATTCTACTTGTGATGATCATGAAGTTGAGCTGAGATAATTTCTTCAGGAATTCCTAGGGAATGTTACAAGCTACCAAATTCATGGATCACAATTTCCAAATCAATGGATGTCGAATGGTACAGTGTGCGTTGATACATTCTTCTTATTGGGAGCAATCTTAACGTCGTTTATCTTCTTCAGAGGATATGCATTCCGAGGTTGTATGAAAAAATTTTCGCATTTTTACCAATTTGTTTATTGATAGATTCTCAATGAGATAACTTAACTTTCGACATCAAAAGTTCTCAAAAGGCGATAACCTCGTGCTTGGCTGATGAATAAAAAATTTAACAGACAAAATCAATGGACAGGCCAAGGAATTTGGAATGGTGCGATGAATGCGTTAACTATGAAGTTATTTTAAAATGTAATGTGTCTGTTGGTCTATAGAGTTATTAGGGGTGTCGAACTGATGAACATAAACTGGAAGCTTCTATCAAATGAACAGTGCGGAGAAGTTATCTTTGCAGATAAAAATATATCATGGCGATCGTTTAAGTTTTGGACAATGTTCGTCGTGCAACGTGCTTTAAGACTTTGGCCAGCATATATAATGGCAATGTCGAATCTTTCAATGCGATGGTCGTTTACATTGACTAGTGAACCTTGGCCAAGCTTCGACATTTTCAAGCATTGTTCCCAAGATTGGTGGAAAAATCTTCTATTCCTAAATAGTATTCTTTATACTAAATGCATGCCATGGACATGGTTAATTTTCAAATATGTTGCATCAAATTTTATGCACTTTAGCTCATTTTTATATATTCTATTTGCCTAATCGACAGGCTGTTACACGAGACGTAGTGAATGTGAAACTTATCGAGACTTAACAATCTTAATGATGTACCATTACTTTAGCATAGATATCTTTTAAATAGCATCAGAAATTAATTCATAAAGTAGAATAATGAGTGAAATATATGCCGATGTGAAAACAATGTAAGAATAATGAGGCAAACTTTGAAAATGGCACAAAAATACTCTTTCCGGAGCATGATGAAAACTTAATAATTGTTGGGAAAAATAGAGGAATGATTGCAAAGTGTTGTATTTGTATGAATTTGATTGAACGGTGCAATGACTATGAAGAGTTGTGACAGAAATCTTTAAGAATAATATCAGCCTGTGCGTTTGTGTGCGTGATTAGAGCGGGCTGGTGGAGCTTCGAATCTCCAGCGTAAACGATTCTATATTAGAATGTTCCATCAGCATGTTTGTTTATGCGGATTTCTTTCAACGAATTTTATGATCTGTCCCATCTTACCCACATTCTCTCTTCAAACTTTTTGAAAAATTTTAAATGCTCATTAGATACTAATAAGAAGATAACTTGTACGGTTCATTTGTAATGAGATTAAAAGTTAACAGTCGGCTTGAGCACTTCAGGTATATTAGTGCAGATTTTATGTACAACTTGATGGCGCCTATCTATCTTCTGGCACTGAAAAGATCTGTCTTATTTGGTTCCATATTATGTGTCGCAACAATTCTCGCTTCTACGGCCTTGAATATTTCAACAATGATTACTCATAAATTTGCACCAGTATTTCTACCCTTCCGAGAACCACCGCCACAATTTAATGACAGTTTTCAACAGGTTAGTTCCTTTTTTGCTTTATTAAATATATAAATTCATTTTTGTTGAATAATGAAGAGTGCATTAAATAATTTTCAAAGGATCAGTTCTAGAATACTAGCTTATGAGAATTGTTCTTTATTAGAAACGTGTCAAAATGTCAAACAATTAAGTCAACGCCAAGCGATGTTCGGTTAGCACCTCATAGCAGGATAGCTAGATTCATGGGTTCAAAAATCATATCAGTGACTGCTCACTACAGTGGTATGAAAAGTGCGACTTCATTTATCACTATGGTAAAGGACAAAAAAAGATTCGAAAACATTAACTAAATTATGTGCGAATGTATTTTGCAAATATTCATTCATATCTATTTTCATTTTTATGTATATATTCATTTATTTATTCATTCGTTTGTTCATTTAATTAGTTGTCTGTCTAATTATCTGATTGGTCGGAAAACTTTTGCATGTTCAATAAAGCTCTGGAGATTGCTTTTTGAATTACCTGAACAATAAGCAGTTTTGCCTATTTTGAAAAATTTCACCATTTAACTAAATTATTGACCATTTTGAAAGGTTTCTAATAGTCTTATATGAAATTATTTGCATCAGAAATTATTGCATGGCGATCCATTAAGAGAATATTGAGGAAATATACAATAAAAGGATTGAATATTATGTTTTCATGGAATAGATAAGAAATTATTATAACGAATCTGATTATATATATATATGTTGAATGCTGAGATTTTTGTCGCATCTTCGCCTCACTTAAAACCTTCAAACAGTAAAAATTATTCCCATGAAAGGTGCGTTTTTGTTGAATGTAGAGTATCATTTCGATTCGCGAGATGTGTAATCGCTTCTTAACGTCCAATTTTTAAAACATTATTGCGTAATAAAGGTCGCCGGAAATTTGTTTACAATGCTAAGACATGCAATTGAAATTGACGATTCCTAAACAGTCGAAGAGATTCGCTAAAGTGCAGCTCTCGATAAATGTATTGTATTTCACCCGTCGTATTTCCCGCTTACTCTTCTAAATCCTTTCACCTCGAAAAGTTCACAATTGCTATCGAATATGCTTTCATTTCAGCAACTTGAGCTCACTTACATTCATCCCACCTATCGAATCGGACCATATTTGGTTGGATTACTATTAGGCTATCATTTAGCGAGAATTTCTGTTGGTTTATGCAAATATGTCCCTTCGAAATCCACTTTCCTTGTCGGAACAACTTGTGCGACTGTGATTGCATTTTTCTCGGTCTATGGGTCTTATCCTCTTATGATGGTATGATTTTGTTCAAAAGATTTCTTCACTCTTCTCTCATTTCACACTCCTTTTGACCTTTCTCAGCTGGAAAAATTTCACTGGCCAATAATAGAATTTTATTGCATTTTTATGGGCCGTGTAAGTTCAACAGGGCTTTTTGCAACCTCACAAACAGTCTCTGTGAGAACAGGTTAGCAGAGAATTGTCAAGCAGAAGGTAATTCACCGGAGATTAGTCAAGGATGAACTTATCTTCAAAAAAGTTCACATTAAGTGTGTTTCAGCAATGCTGTCTGTAGAACGATATTTTCTGCTTAGCAGTGACGAAAATAAATTCCATGAAGTGAAGGAGGTCACACGGTCATCTGAAGCAGTCTGTGGAACCTCTCCTAAGAGCCCATCAATTGTTGCTGGAAAATTTCAGCCGAAAAAAAGAACCCTTCACTTGAGTGTGTGAATGACGTACAAACTTTTTTTCAGAAATTCTCCGTAACCTCATGTTGTCACAGATTGCTTATTTTAATTATTTCAGGGTTGGGACTGGCCTATCTACTATCTTATCTACGGTGGTTTTTATCGCACAATATGGTCGATATGTGTGGCATGGCTGATCTATTTTTGCTATTTGCGTCGGAATTCCATAATAAACCGCTTCCTTAGCTGCAGATTCTTCATTCCACTCTCTAATCTTTGTTACTCGGTAAGGCACTCATACCAGTCATATGAAGCCTCAAAGCTTGCCACTGTACTTCCTTTTTTTGCGCTAATGGGAGAAAAACAATTTTTATGCGACTTTGGTAAGTATAATTTGCAGTTGGCATATAAATTCTGATATTTTCAATCCAAGAAACCTGAAATAAGGAATACGGTGATGTATTATTTGGCAATTCTACATACATATCTCAGGTTCCGATGGTACTTTTCCCCCTACATTCAATTTTAAAATTAAATTAATTGCACTTCAGTTCGGAATTTGCTTCACTTTACAAAACTTTGATAAATTCCTCATCTTGATTCATTTATAATCACATATATGAATGGAGCTCACGATCACTAGCAAGTATATTGAGGAAAAAAGTCAGATATTACCTTCAGGTATATTTAATGCACGCTTTTGGAGTAATGGCACGATATACAATGCTACCATTTCCGTTAACATACGCTGGCTACGGACTACTTTGGGATTGCTTTGTACAACTATTATTTTCGTATTTCATCGCAATATTTACGCTTTTTATTGCAGAATATCCATGTGTTCATCTTATTCGATTAATATGCAAACGAATTAACTGATTCATTTATATTGAATGGCCATTTATTTCATTTTCCGCTATTGCTGCAAAAAAAAATCTCATAGTTTGCCTACGTTGGTGAAAGCTTACAATGAATGCCTATAGAAATGTGGTGGGGTAAGTGTGAATCGATTTAAAAAATGTGTAGATCACAGCTTTTTTGCACTTGTATGAAAGAAATACTTGATAAAATTTGTCCATAATGTGTTAAGTTGCTGAAAAAAAAGATCATTTAATTGGAATTTTGCAGGCATCCAGATTACACTGCTAGCAGTTTCTACTCATTTCTCTACTGGAATTTATTTGCAGATGGCAATTAAGGTCAATAATAAAATCCCTTCCACAAATTTTTTTAAGAAAAGCTTTATTTACTCAAAGTTCCCTCCAGCGTATTAGTCGTCAGCTGAAGCAGTTTCCTGAACTCACAATAGTCTGGCAACTATATATACCTTTACTGCTACATAATTCGCCATGAAGGTTCACTTTTAACAATTAAAGTAACATTAAAAATACAGCAAGAGAACAGGCATGCCATAAACAGCTGTTATTCATGTTGCTTTCGACTGATCTATTTACTGCTTTTTTCGTCCTTCGTCGTTCTTTTGCTACTATCGTCAGTGCTCCTCTTTTTTCTGGCGATCGATGAAAGCGATGAACGAATCGATGATATATCATGGTTGATACGTTCCGCGCTATTAGTTACATCTTCCCTTGAGCGACCTAATATTCAAGCAGAACTTTTATATTACCCAAAATCAAACCTCTCAGATATAACAATATTCTAAGTTCCCCCAAGCAGGCTGAATTCGAAGAGGGAATAGTAACTGAGAAGGATTGGGAACAAGGAGAGATTAAGCATTTGCAGTCATATACTAATCGGTTCTTTCGAATACTGGAAAGCTTAGAAGATAATAGCACATATATAACGACCAACTCAATTTTTCCGTACGAAATGAGCAAATGACAAATCTCCTCATTTTTTGAAGTGAATTAGGCATGATTTCGACCGACAGCACTACAGAACAAGAAAAATTTTTTTCATTTCCTATGTATAAGAATGTTTATTTCTATCCCTGCACTACAGTATTCCTCTATGCCCCTACATTACAGTATCTGCTTCTATTTCTAAACTATAGAAACCATTATCACCTATCGTTTCCTCGTTACTGCTTTTCATAAATTTTAATCATAATAGTTAAACGAAGGACAGAAAATTATAGCAAAAAAGGATCCGATAGCATTAATAAGAAAATATTAAAGGTAAAACATCAAATTCGCACTACGACGAGGTGAAGTAATTAATGAAGCGATGAAATTCTCGTCTCTCTTCGAGCGATCGTCTGGTGTCTGAAATTATTTCTTATAAGCAGTGCGACTCAAACTTTTTTCAGCGAATAATTCAGTTTCATAGTTTAGGTGGAATTTTAAATCTACGACTGAATTACAATTTTCTCAAGAGCTTATTTGCCTAGGAATGCCGGGATTATCTCCCCGTGGGTAATTTAAACCATATTCAAAATGTGCCACTAAATTATTATAGAGTAATTTGGCTTAAAGAAGGCTGTCTACTACAGTAAGTGCTCTGCGGAGATTTTCATCGGTTAGTGAGGACAAATTAAAGTAAACCCGTTTCATCATTTCTTCCAATTTTTGCCCATTTCTTTCATTTTTGATGTTTTTTTGTTAAACTATTAGAAATATGTGAAAAATGCGTGCTGTTCTTTGTATTTACAATATATTTATACCATATAAAATGGGAATTTTGATGGAAAAAATTTGATAACGGCCAATATATTCAACTCAAAAACTATTGGGCACTTAATCTGCCATTAGTTGGTAATGCGCTACGACGAGCGCATTGTTTGATTCATCAACCCTTAGGTATGAGCAACCAATTCAGATAATAGAACATTTGCAGGCAAGTTTTCGCTCTCGAGATGACAAAGTATATTTCACAGGTGGAAAGCACAGCGATAATTTGGATAACCTAATCAGCAACAATGCGTCACTCTAGAAAACCTCAACAACAACCTTGGTTTTCATTGTAAAAACTAACTCTCTGTTCAAAATATATACCAAATGGAAAATATTTATTTATTTTTACCTGATACTTGTCAAGAAAACGACCAATAAGCGCTTGCACAATGTTGAGATCATTTTCTAGAGGGTAGACCTTATTGAAGCTTTGATTAATAACGACAAGGCTTCGGCGTTGTGCGTCCAACGCGCCCTCCAGTTTTGTTAAAACATTTAGAACCTGGAACAGTCACTCTCAGTAACGATCTCTTTTTGAACATCAATATGACCAATTCGACCAAAGCAATACATCCTCTCTTTTCTTTCCATTTCGCCCTCCATTCCCCTCTCTCTCACTTCCGTCCATACATAAAGACATAATTACAAATTTTTTACTTCTCAAGCATTACTAGTAAATTTTTAACGTTCAGGCATAATGAAGCGAATACAAACAGCATGCAAAAAATATGCACAAATATTGCGCTGAAGCATATTTTCTTATTACCTGACCGCTAAAGCACATTCTCCCTGTCAATCCTTTGTTTGAATGAACTGCAGATGTTGGCGCAAGATTCTCAACCTCCGACTTTTCCAAAACAATTCAAATTCAATGAAAATTTTGAAAAAAAAGAACCCTATTGGAATTTCGAACAAAATTTCCACTTCACTCTACTCGTATTTTATTCGGTCACTCTGTTCAGTGGCAGTCTCACAGAAAATTTTTATCTATGAATGCTCTTACTGAATGATCAACAATGCCACTTTTATTTTATGAATAATTTCAAACATTACTCATAATCGAATTCCTTTAAATTTAAAGATAAGTTTGGAATTTATGAAAAAAACTATATCTGAATGAGACATTTTTCTTCTCCTCGTCGCTCCATTTGACCACCGATCGGGTGAGATCTTTTGCCCTCTCCTTGAAACGACGATCGTTGCGTATTAGCGCTTGATAATTACGAATGAGAAAAATCCGTTTATACATAACTTTACGCATTTTTGTTGCGTAGTCAATTAGATCATCCACTTGAAACTGGAAACAATGACCTCATGACGATAGATTCTGATTATAACTTCATCACATCTAAAAAGTGTTGCAGCTGTTCATCTGACTGATGCGCTGCTTGCACCAAGTTATGGACACGTTCTTACTCATGCTTTTAATAGCTGTCCACTGAAATTTTCAGAAATTTGAACTCAATATGACGTCAGATTTCTAAAAATATGATAACTGTTGTATTTATATTCAGGTAACTGATTCAGAAATCAACAGCCTTCAAAACCAGTCACTCAATAAAAAAATTAGCTGAGGCTCTGGATAGATCAGCAAAGTTTTTTACGTTTATGGAGCATTAGGAAATAGCAGGTGTGAAACAAGTCGAAAACATGTATAATCCTCACCAGCTTAAATATTCATTCAAAAGATGAACACACCCCTCGCGTGCATTGCTGCCGTTATTAATAAAGCACACAAACCGGGATGCCGATTTGCTCGGCTTCGACATCTTCAGCGAATTGTTGTTCGATGTGTTGAAGACGGTCTTCCAGAAGTTTTAAATTTCTATCGATCTGATCGATTGCAGAAAGTGTTGGAGTGCTCGACGCAGTCGTCTCTGATGGTTCATTTCGAATATTGCAGACGCTCTGCGAGTGCTCTTCAAGTATTCGTTTTTATGTTATGGATGGCGTCTGCTGTCTCTTCCATCCTACTAGATTTTTAACATTCGCAGATTTTACGGGCAAAGGCTCCGAGATTGTAATATCTCCTCACACTCCTTAGAGGCCAAAATTCAAAATACGACCACCTTTCTAATTTTCTAACACATCTGCCGAGTAATTTTCGAAATGTCTCTATAGTAATGGCATAGAACTAGTGTAAATTAAGAATTACCAACAATATTTTGATGCACTTTCATAATTCGTTAATTAGAAATTCGATTAAAAAAATTTTTTAAATTGAAATGATCGAATTAAAAAAGCCATTTCCAAGAGTAAACAGCACAAATTAGGCTTTTATCATAAACCTGGTTCATTAAAGCGCTCAGATTATTAGGAAATCATCTTATTTTAGAAACACTGCTACCATGTGAACTGCCTTTTAGCTCATTTTGCTTAGTGAGTTTAGAGGACAGCAAATAAAGGAGTTTAAAAAATAATCAGCGAAAATCACCTATCAAAATCAGTCATTAATGAAGGGATTCTTTGTGTCACACTTGCCATAAATAAGACAACAACTCTCCAACTACATTCAACTGTCAACAAGAGAAATCCCAATGCCATACGTTGCAAGCATCAGACTGTTACTAGCAACCCTCCTCTTTGTTTTTTCCTTCCCACCGTCGGCCAACTCACATCTCGAAAAGATTGGCGACACACTCAAAAAATCCTTGTAATACGCACGGATCTTTGCATCAGCTGTATCACTGTCCCATATACGCCGATCTGCTGCTGGACGTGGTTCACGTTGTTTCGCCATCATGTTCTCCAGAACTGCAATCCGGGACTCGACATCTGCCACAAGGTCATCGAACTTGTCCACCAATAGCTTCGAGACACCTTGCTTACGATAACTTGCCTACAGAAACACAACTCAGCCAATGATCGGCATCTGAGACAATGGATGCGCACAACTCATCTACACGATTTATGCTATTGCATTATGCCATGAATAGCGAGAGATGGTGTCTATTTTGACACCGCTATAGGCTACAGTGATACACTATTACGTGTCGTACGCAATAGAACTCTTAGATGTGCAGGATTTAGGTGCAATTTTTGAGGATTCGAAAATCGGAGATAGTCACCAATTAGATACAGGTGAAAGAGTAATAGTTTAAATGATTTCTTGTTTGTCATTTGCAAAAGCATGTAGAAGAAAGACATCTTTTCGGTATAACTATTTTGTGAAATCTGCAAATCGAATCAATACTGTCAACCAGAAGTGAGGGAGCGGTGGAGAGGGAGGAGATAGTCGATGCGAAGAAAAGATATCGCAGAAATTCACTCACACTCACGAGATCGGTGACAGTTTCGCTGAGGTCTTTTTGGAGAGTCGCACTAAAGTCAGTTAGCTTTTCGTCCCAATCGCAACGATTCAGTTCCCGTCGAGCGTTTTCTATCGATAATATTAGCCGTTCCTTACCTAAATAAACATCAAATCTATAAGTAGTATGAAGATTTTCGGCAAGTAATAGGGGAAGATTGGGCGCTTACTGAGAGGAAATCAGTGCGTTTGAGGATAGCAGCAACCGCATAAAATAAAACGAATGAAACGAGTCTTTGATGTAGATGAATGATATCTTGAGCTTAAAGTTACAAATTTCATGCATTCTCAACTGGATTCCGAAATCAATGCAGCACAATAGAAAGCGTTTTCTCATAGTGAAACGCGACCAAGAAAAATAATATCAACGGCAAATGTTCGTTGAATAACACTGGCAGATACCACCCGGTATATTGTTAATTATGACAGTTAATCCAAGGACGTGTTGTCTAAGAATCCCACACATTCTAGAGCCATTTAAAATAAAAATGCACAAGAGAAATAAGAGTAGAAAGAGAAATGATACATGTTGCCGCCGAACCACTTGAGCTCCTCACCCACGGCATCCTCGCACAACTAACCGCCCTCAAAAATCTCACAGATGGAAACTGATCGTATCCAACTTTTTTGGGAAGAGGTATGCTTGTAGGATACAGAAAATCTGCATATGTTTTTCTGTTTCCATTCCTATTTCTATTCTATCAGTTGTTCATATACCATTATTACCATCATTCGTAGACGAAAATTCCCAACCAAATATGCAGTCATCATCAAAAAAGGATGTTAAAATATGAACGAATAACTTGCCGAAAACGAGCGTACAATAATCCTAACAATTTCACTATGGAGCACACAAATATCGATAAAGCACATTGCTCTTTATCTCATTTTCTATCGTTTTTGCAGTAAAAATGTACCTTTCAGTAACAATTTCTTATTTTATCGTAATATAACATTATCATAGTCCCCCTCTCACAAGTCACGAAGACGGCGTCTTTTCTTTTCAGGGATCTCCTCTCCAAGCAGGGGATTCTGAGAACTTATTCCCATCTGCGATTATGAAAAGTTCCTTAACCCCCATAGCAGTATAACTCATCATTTCACATGGCATAGGTCACCGTCCAAACATTGGCTAAAACCACCGAGTACAGTGGATGAGATGAAAGATCATAAACGCACATGCGGAAGCACGCATGCATGTTCGCCGGCACAAACAAACAAGCCAATTCCTATATAAGTACACAGACATACACAACTATAAACATCACACGTGAACACAAAAACTGAGGATGAAGTGAGGAAAGAAATAGTAAAAGCAGAGATCTACTCATGAAGTTGCAGTGCCCTTATATAAGTAATTGTTGTACATAAGGTGTCACAAAATAGAAGTGTGAGAAAAGGTTATTATTGAATAGTAACCAATGCGTTTTATGCTGAAACAATTGCAAATTTTCCAGAGTATCGGTGTTCTCACCACAGAGATGGGAATAGTGAAGTTTCGGTTGCCTAGGTGTCGATCTCCAAACACCGCCTTCATAAAACACTTCTCATATATGCGAATGTATCGACGACATGTAAGCATCTTTACACAATTTTAACTCGCTTTATTAAAAGTACCTTACTTCTGCTTATTCAAATATACCTTTTTAGCGAAGTCTAAGATCGGATTTAGGTTCTTTTTTCACTGCCTTTTTTTGCCGAACTAGGCTGCATTTGGCTATTTGCATGCAGATATATTTTTATACAGGCTATTTGCATTTATAATGCGAAAAGGTATTGTCGACGAAACTATTAGCAAAATTACAGGAAGAACTAGCTCCGAAGAGAGATTTTCGGGCTTTTTTTCATCTTCCAATAAGTAACGAGGAACTAAAGATGCAACAAAATTGGGCTGTATTTATCAATCGGTAAGTTCGACGTCTTCGGTCTCTTTTCTTGAGTCTGGCGTGATGTAACCGACAATTACCTTGAGAAGAGCAGCGGACATTCACGCAGCTCGTAAGCGTTCGATGAGTTGCTTAAGCGTAAATTGATGTTCATACCTTTAATAAAGCGTCGTACTATAATCATAGTCTATACACACCTTTCAAATACTGACCTACGATGCATGTTGTAATCACTGCTTGATAATGGTTATTGCTGCAAGGCTGACCAAAAATTTATCCAAAGCTAGCGACGTGCGCAGCAATATTTGGTCTGCAGCTTGCACAAATATTGGCAGCTAATTGACAGATAATTAATGTTCTACTCAATTAGTGGCAGTTTAATGTATTTCATAGATATTTGAGACATACATATTCACCAAATACCATCAACGCAATTTTTCTCTTATATAGAATTTAGCTTTGCAAAAACTAAAATTATATTTAATTGTGAAATGAGTGCAGGGGTGCAAAAGATTTTGTGGAGTGCATGGAGTGTATGTGGAGAGCATGAAATACAGTTCATTTCCATAACACAGTAACTTTGCTTTATTTCATTTCGAAGATGGCGAATAAAATATGCGCACTTAATTTGAAGTCATAGGGATATGAAGGTTATAGGCGTATTTTTTCATTACTATTAAAAACGTTATCGACATATTGTCCAATGGTTTAACTGGTTGCTATGTAACCGTTGTCTAGAATTTCTAGTTGCTCTCAAATTTGCCTTATTCGACGCTTCAATTGTTTAACCTTTCTTGACAATACGGCGAATATATTTCAGATGCTAATAATTCAGCGCTGCTACTGCATGGATGAAACTCAGGGTTATACATATGTAAAAAAGATATCCATCTTTAGGTGATCAAGGGCATAGAAGCAACGCCGAAATCTGTTCAAATCCCCGATTTTCTTTCAGAATTCCTCGCTGTTGACTTCTCAGCTTTTCTTTTTGTGAAGCCGAAACTAGAATTTGATCAATGTCTCTCATGGGCGGATGTAATGCGTGCACTCTGCGGTTATAGTGGATTTAGGGTGCAAGAGTCAGTTTGTGCGACTGAAAATCATCCTTACTATTTTCTTCCTGAACACCGTTTTTCTGCTAAGGAAGTTTTATGTGAACTTAAGCATCTCATCCAGTGACAGATACTCATAACAGTGCCACTTATTCAAAATGCGTTCCTCCAGAGGTGTCTTGAAGAAGAGTGAGATACTGCTTGATTTCGCACTCCAAAAATAGTTGCTCTTGCTCTGCGTATTCTATCGAAGAGTTTATATGAAGCTGTCGGTCATTTTTGTTTCATTTGGAGAATATAAGGAAAATTTGAACTTATACTCCATTATTCATGATTGCTCAACGAGCAGATAACGTGTGACTAGAAAATTCTCACTAATTTATTGTTTCCTTCATTTCACACCTCCCTTTGGTTTTTCGTGTTATTCGGCTGACATGCTTAAAAACTGTATAAGCTTTCCATAGTATACCCGAATTTCCGCAACAAGAACATCGCTGTTGTGAATGAAAACTGTTTTTCTTTCGAGTAATGTCATCTTGAAATTAAGAAGACTTCCAACTGCAATTTCTTATGTCAGCTGAAAACTTCCGACTGCAAATTCTTATATCAAGTAATTCATCAATTTGATACTCCAGCCTTTCAGAAAGTACAAACATACTTGAATGTCATCCTAAGTCCCTTCGGCACCTCTACTTTTCGCTAGACTTGATGCGATCGAAACAGAACGGTTAGTCATCCATCATTCGATCTTGGAAGCATTCTATATGTGAACATAAATAAAATGTCAGTATTAATAATCCATGTTGAAAGCTTGATAATCTTACATGGAGAATGTTAGGCATACAAATTATTGTAGACAAACGAGATGACGAAGGCATTCGTTGGGCGCCCAGCCCCTCCGTTCACTGCAGAAGCAGTTGTCGATGGTGATTTCAAGACAATTTCTCTCTCCGACTACAAAGGAAAATATCTCATTTTATTCTTCTACCCGAGTGATTTGTAAGTTTTGCCTCTTAGAATCATTGAAATAAATGAGCAGAATTTCATTTTACTTTAGAATGACGAAGTGGAATTCGATCGATCACCTAATTCTCATCAATCACCTAATTTTTCGTTGATACGTAAATTGACTAACTCTAAAATATCTTTGCTTAGTAAAGTACTTTAATATAAATAATGGGATATGGGGAGGTAATGCTTATCAAACATTTTTTCGTCGAAAATGATGATAAACTCAGAAAAGAATATAAATATTATATTACTTACAAATATCTATAAAGCTCTATTTGAATAAGTTTATCAAAGTATCCACGCGTTATTGTTTAGTCATTTATGACGAGTTTGATAACTAATAAATTAGCTAATTAGTATGGCTATTTAATGAAAAATCAATTGCCGATAAGAACTCTATATTATTTCATTTTTCACAATATTCGACTAATTTTCTTTCAGCACTTTTGTTTGTCCTACAGAAATTATCGCTTTCTCGGATCGTATCGAAGAATTTAATGCACTGCGGTGTGCGGTTGTAGCTGCATCGACCGATTCGAAATTTTCACACTTTGCGTGGATATCGCAACCAAGACGAGAAGGTGGTCTTGGTGATATGCGCATTCCGGTCATGGCTGATCCCACGCAACAGATTAGCCGTGATTATGGTGTACTGAAGGAGGATGAAGGCGTTGCATACAGGTTAGTCGCTAATTTTGATCATTTTCTTACTTATAAATGTTGTCAGCAAAGTTCATTATTAGTTTTTCGCAATGAATCAGTAAAAATTTTCTGATGATTCCATCTGCAGAGGCAATTTAAACATGTTAAAGCGAGCCTATTTTCTTCCTGAGACATTGACAGAGTTCGGGGAAATCTTGAGTTTGCACATCACATCTACTGGATGCCTTACTTAAATTCTAAGGCTGATGATGAAGCCACTATAAAACATTTGCAAGATTACTTTAAATTTCACACTTCTGATTTGCTTTACACGGATTATGCAATTATGTGTTTGTCAATTAGAGCCTTCATGAAATCTAGTATAAATGCAACGGCACATTTCACAATCTATGTTCTACATTGTACTAGCAGTTAATCATCGTCACAACTTATCACCGAATTTCTATTCTCTCATTTGAGATTAAAGCAAAAAGTTCGTAAACAAAACTATATTTTTATACTTTTATTAATATTATAATTTATATAATTTCATTCAGAGGTTTGTTCATCATCGATGGAAAGGGAACTATCCGTCAAATAACAATAAACGATTTACCAATCGGTCGTTCCGTTGATGAGACGCTGCGATTGGTGCAAGCATTACAATACACCGATGCGCACGGCGAGGTTATTAAATTAATTGAAAATTCTAAAGGAAGAAACTATAAAAGGATTTTGGACGTTTCGTTATTGCAAACCTCTAACGACCTTTCACTGATAATGAGTTAGGCTCGAAAATTATAAAAAAAAGACAGGTTTACTCGAATATAAGCTCTGTCCCTTTATTGGAGCCTTTTAATAGACCCATCACATAATGGAATATCTCTGCTTGAAAAAAGTTTTGCACAAGCTTTCCTCTCAGTGTGGCATTATTGGCTCGTAATTCGAGATTTCGGAGCACAAAAAGACATTCACGAGTAATTGCATATTCAACTCACTAAAGCATTTTTCGGAAGTGAGTACAAAAAAGGATTTAGGCAATAGGCAGTCTAAACTTGAAGTATGCATTTCGCACTAATATGATAGATATAAAATCATTTCGCGTGAATCATTTTTTGTTTGAACACACATCTCTAATGTGACCGAATTGGTGTTAGAGATATGATGCCGTTTTTTTGATAACATTTTATTAAAGGTTTGCCCAGCTGGCTGGAAACCTGGCAAAGACACAATGAAAGCCGATCCGAAGGGTAGCAAAGAGTACTTCGCGAAACATTAGATTCGCCACGCAATTGAATTTTCTCCAAACCGCTGGTTTCTTATACAGTTTATCCTCAATTTATCGTCACTGATCAATTATTTATGAGATGTGTAAGGTGATTTTCTTATTTGTGACATATAAAAATGTGTGGATGTTTTGGATAATCGGCTTTTCGACATGCCAGTCAATATTCGCTTAACTTCTTCCACTGTTGTTCATTCTTTCCGATCCTTCTCTCACGATCCCTCCTTCGTATCCTCCAAACCTATCTTTTGCGCATTCGGATTCTTTTTTCGCCATTTTACAACAGTCACAAAAAGAGGACAATTGGAAACTTGTTACTGACATCATTGGTGGCAGAATTTTGCCACAGTGGTTGTAATCCATTGAACTTTACATGGACAATTTTCATATAATGTAGATTGCCCTTGGAAATGCGTAGGCAAATGCTTCACCACCAATAAATCTGTCACGTAACCGAATATTTATGGATTAGCTTTGTTCTAAATTTCCAACTTTTGATGCTAACATCTGCATATTGCTCCATAGGATGCTGTGTATCGAGAAGTTTATTAACTGCGACATTTTAAATGTATTGGCACGTCGCGGAATGCCTGCGAGCACTAAAAAACTGCTTATCATGGACATGGCTGTTTGGTTTTTCTGGTGACTGGCGTTATCATGAATATGGTGCGTTTTTTTATCACTATTGTCAAGAAATGAAAGAATTTTGCGAAGATAACGTTTTGCTGTTTGATCAGTGACAATTTTGACCAATCGGACAATAAAGGCCACTTTTCGTGATCTTTTTTGATTCATTTCCCCTGTCCATCATTCTCTCCCATCCACTCCCTCCCCTCACATCCACTTACATATTTTCTAAATAGAGTGTTTTTCCAAACCAATACGATGTATATTAATTCTCTATTTTTTATCATTAATAAAGCGGAGCGGCCAACAAAAAATGAAATGCACATTTCGATGACAAATTTGAACGACTATACGTCTCTTTAACGGTCGAGGTTCGTCGAGAAAGCTCTTCGTAAGTGTTTGCACAATTCCTGTCCACTCACCCGAAAGGCGACCGTTTGTTGTCGCTTTTTTTGATCACTGCATTAGCTTTAGCGCTCCTCAAACGAAACGCCTTCGACTCTCATTTAATCTTCATCGAAATCATATCGTATCATTTTTCACTTCACTTTGCCATATTTTGCAACTTTTAGTTTAATCTCTTAAACTTTTTATATTTTGATAAGCCAACTGCAGATTTTTATGGTCCATTGAATAGATAGGAAAACGTATTTTAATTATTGTAATATCTTTATTGAGGTTCTTTTTTCAAGGAATCCATTAGATAGGTGGAATTAATTCATAGCGCATAAGCATCATGAAGCATCGCAACATGATAATTACGTTACTTTTAAACAAATGCTTGCTATAGAAGAACGCTGAAACGAAAAAATATTCAATAAAATGTTCAAAGAAACGTAAATATAACTGAATGTTAGATTTTACTGCTCCAAAAAGGTGGCCTCTTAAATTGCTGAAGTACATTTCCTCGCTGATTTGCATTGAATTGATCGATAAATGCCTGAAATTCATATTTACTGATGCATATTTCAGATTGCAGTTTTGAATTCGCTAAAATAGTGGTGGAAAAAATGCACTTCCGTCCAATAGGTGTAAAATATGAGGTATGTAAGACGGCCTTATGAGGGCAGTTCTGTCGAAATGTTTTCGTTGTTCTACGTTCTTGATCATGATTTCGAAGTGTGGAATGAAAAATGTCTTCGACGGTATTGCTGAACCAGTTCTTTTCTCAGCGGTACACACCACTTATTTATTATATCGTAAGAAGTGGCTAACAAATATTTAGGTTCCAGATCAGAATTTCGAGCAGTAGAACAAACTTCATAAAAGATTCAACTATTGCAAATGTACTTTCTCCACTTCAGATAAAAAAATCTTCGTACTGTTTTATTAAGTCGACTTTTTATTGGTTAGGAATTTGGTCCAATCAAATTCGCAGCATACTATAAGGAGAAAAATGTTAAAATAATAGATCACATGAGGAACTGTTTGTATTAAGTAAGCGGAACTGGTGAACAGACGTTCTTCAATACGTTCTACTAATGCCAACCACCTTAAAGAGTCCTAAAGGTACCATTTTTTTCGGCCATAGTAATATGGAGAAATTTATGGGCAAAATGACGATATTTTTCGGCGGAAATCGCACTTTTCAGTCAGGTGAACAGAAGCAATAAAATTTTCCACATTCAAGTCATCAAGAAATTCATCAAAAGGCGATAAGAATGAGCAGTGTCACGGATGACGTAGTCGAATTGGTCAGTGCAATAGACTTTGTTTACAACTGTGTAGAACAAGCACGCAATATCAGTGAGCTTGTTTTCGTACATATTTGAACATGAGATGAGGTGAGAAGCGCCGTGAGGTGATTAAACCGAAATATGGCAGCGAACTACACGCTTTCAAGCACGCAGAAATACAAAGGCACATAAACTAAGGCACACACAGACACGCAACATATGCAGGTATTTTGAACTCTTCTTGCTGCTAATAATCACCATATTTCTCCCAAAGTTGCTCCAATTTTCGGCACATTGTCGACCGCATGTCATTCACCTGCGAAAGTCTCGTCTTTAGTGGCACAGCAAATGATAGATATGCCCACAGGCAATGCTTTTATAGATTCTTTGCTTCGATAGGAAATCAGATATTGTAAAAAAGATGTCTATCATTGCTCACATGCTCTAATTCTAGGTTTAATCCATCGACTTCAACAAAACCAAAAATTTAAGCAATTGTGAACACTTACTTTTCGCTTTTAAAATCTCCTTTGCTATCACATCCACAATTTCATAGCCACAAAAAAATGGTTCCCTCCAGAAAGCAGTGGATTTCGAATCTCGCGACTGACAAAAATTTTTCTGTCAAATGTTTAATGCCAAATCGCAAAACATGAATTCGACTTCTCGTCTAAGCATCGCATCACATAAAACGTCTCATTCCTTGATTTAAACGCTATGATTTCTTGAGAATCGGCAAGGCTGCATTATATGAAAGTGAACAAATATTTATACATCTGTCTTCGGAATAACCAAATAACGAACGATAAAGATAACTTCTCATCGAATTCATTTATTTTAGTTTCAGTGATTCTCAAGCTAGACACACAAATATACGCACATATAAACTTGATTCTGCAATAATACTCTTTTATGATGCAAATTCTGAAAAGTGAGAAATATGTGAGGAAAGCAGAGGACTTGGTTAGATCATATGTTTACATATTCTTGCAGTCGCTCAAACAAATCCTCTGCAAAAGGTTTGTTTTCAGCATCCGGCAGGCTGTAAAGTATGATCTTTTTGGAATCATCCAGTGGTTTGATTACCTTCAACTGTCTTCTCAACTCTCTCCTCCTCTTCATCTCTCCAATTGCATTATGGTCCATTAGTTATGCATATGAGCATAACTTTAATCAACAAAATGCTCATTCAATTGCAAAATAATTGGTCAAATTTCACATGAATAGATAGAGAGACGGGAACGACGATATGTGTGAATTGTGGATTAACATTTTAAAAATGTTCGCGACAATGCATGATTTTAAAACGTACGTGTTAACATTATATTGGTTGTCGCTGGATATGTGACTGCTGAGCATTATACGAAGGTCGTGCATTTACACAACGGCATTTCACGTTGGCCAAATAGTAAATCACGGCTGTTTTGTTTGGGATGGGGGAGGGGGTGGAGTAAGGTGAGGGCAGGGTGGTGCGAGTTTTGCACAACATCGAGGTTGCTTCTTTTGTCGAACTCTTCAGCTCGAGCTTTACACATACTTTGCGGTTGCTGAATGGTGGAACAGCGCAAAGATTCTAGCCAAAATCGTCGTAGACGCAAAGAATAACTGCGCATCCTCGCTTCTTAGACTTTTTAACCTTCACATTGTCTTTGCTCTTCACTCGCAGTAATTTTAGTAATTTTTTAAGCAACGATTAGTTTCGTTGTGTATTCGTTGTGCGGCTATTTGATCGATCGATATTATCGTACGATTCGTGTTTATTTAATTCCATCTTGTTGTTGGTAATTCAAATTCATAGTGCCATTGAATGGCAGTTATAAAATTTCCTTGCTTCTATGCACTATACGCTGTTCACTCTCAGTCTGTCAACTAAAGAATGTTGCTGCTATGTCACAAAATGTTTTTTTATTTTAATCACTGCGTTTCACTATCGGTTTATTCATCTTTGTTTTTCCACATTAATCCTTCAGTATTATTCAGTGATATATACTTTTGAAATCTTTTAATGATCATGAATGACTGATGGAATGTTCGCCTCAGATATTTCACCATAGAAATTGTTCTCTTATTACTTCAATAATGAATTATTCGTTCCAGTATTTTGCATAGTGATTATTTATGCATAAAATTGGACATAACTGTTTAATTACTTCATATATAATTTACTACACTTTATTAAACCATCAGTTTCATCGTACTCAATCGTTAGTACTTTTGTAGTTAGTTCGGTTTCATATATCGCAATCCGTTTGATTTATCGCTATCAAGCAATGAATTGATCATACGACGTTATTGAGTTACTTATGAAATTTATTAAAAGTGGAGGATATTAGTAAAAATTTAGTCAGACATTTTAGACGTATACATTAAAAGGATATATCTCTGTTTTAGGGTTGTCTTTAATGAACGTTAATAACCAATCAAATGGTCAACAAATGTGAAACTGGGGAGGGTGAAGAGAAGAAAACAGATGTAAATGATCTGCCTCTGCATTGATATTGACGTACTTAATGCGCTTTAGCTCTGCTATCATTTTAGACTCGCTGCCCTGTCACAGTGTAAGAGTTTACTTTTTTCTCATGTGGTAGGTTGTTTTTCTCTCCTTTTTTATCATGAAAAGTTTCTCGGTGATATAAAAAGTTAATTTTTCCGTTTACAGAATCGGTATGATGATCAGTCCTCATTGTGATACCGCCTATCATTGTTCGTTGAAGATAACTTCATTCTAGAAATACGATGTTGAGAGCACGCTCGAGGAATATTCCGTTTGATCACGACAATCCAAAATACACCTGTTGTTGTGATGCAATACATGTAAAAGTAAGCCGCTAATTACTTATGTTTTAGCAATGCTCGATTTGGCATATAGATCGAATTTTATGAGTTGAAATTTTTTTCCATTTTTCACTCGATGAGGTGCTTAAATGCTGTATTTCTGTGTTTCTGCTCGGCGTATTCCTCTCATCTGACTAATAAATTTATTGTCTAAGAAGTGTTTATGCAATAAATGGCCAATATTCAGCGAATTTAGTGCAATTTACTTCGATTTATCATGCCTCATTTTAGTGAATTAAAGTCTCCTGGATTACTTTCACCTTTTTAGTATGAAGCACTCCAGTGATGCTAATATCTTTTCCAAGAATATCACCATTTTAGATTGCATACTTGAATTTCAAAGAACGTTTTCAATGAATATGGTTTTTCTTTCATTAAAGTGCTAGTCTCAAATATCATCTGTATACAATTTTTTTTACTAGCTTACTGAATGACGTCTGTGAATGAAGCGAATATCAAAACGGCTGTTTTATGTTCTTCAACGCTACAAAGAATTAGGTGTATCTTTTGCACTGTCTTTATAGAAAATTTTGTTCCAAAAGAGCTATTCTCATAGGTTTTTTCTTTAACCTTATTTTATAGCCTTGCTAATGTAATATTTGGCACAGAAGAAAACTGATAAGAAAAAACCGTTATGAAAAAAACCATCTTTTAAAATCTGTTCAAGTTGATGAGGACTTCTCAAAAAGAAAATAAGTCCCACAATCACAGTCCTATCAAGTTTCGTTCTCGAAGAGTCATCTTGCACGCTCAAAGCACGTCTCGCTTTCCTTAGACCGGTGTGGGTTGAGGATGTTTGTATTGCCGTGCCCGACTATCTCGATATCTTCACTCATCCCCTTCACGTAGTGAATCGAATCTTCGCTCCTCAACCAACTACTTCCCGCTTCCTATGCAGTACCGCACGACAAAAAAATCCGCATTGTTTAAACGGAAGAGTAAACTCGGATTCACCAGCGATGAGTCTAATGTTAAGGTAGATCGTAGGAAGCTTCGTCTTTTGAAGGTTCGATTTCTTTCTTTGTATTTCGGTGTTTGCAAAAAAAAAGTCGATGAATCCTCGTATTGTTTTCGTATTTAACATTTTCCGACTATAGTTCTTCTACAGCTGAATAAATTAACGACCGATGATATCAACATTCTTAGAGGGGATTTTGCAATTTTTTAGATGAATTAAAATTAAACAATTGAAAAAAATGAAGTCTGACTGCATCACTTTGTGCTGCAGCATTCCTCGTTACTTCTTCCGCTCATTTTAGGTGCTTTTTTCTAGGGAAAACTGATCATAACTGATCGAAAAAACTGATCAAGATCGAATGATTCTGAAAACTTCCGATTGATTCGGAAATCTTTTCGGATTATTTTTATCGAAGGGTTTCTTAAGTCGTTCGAACCTCTATCCTATCATTAGAGCACGGAGAAGTTTCAGTATCTCCTCATCGAGATTTTCTGATTTCCTAATTTTGTAATTTGTAATAATTGTAATACAGCAGTGATTTCCTGAAATTGCCACTTAGAAGGAAACAATGAAAATTTTAAGTATTTCTTCCTATTTATCAATAGCGAATCGCCTCACAGGCCTATGATATTTCCGATAGTGCGAACTCTCATCATTCGTAATGTTTGATAACTATAATTTCTATTGTTGATTTTTCTTTAATAAATTATTTCAGTTAGGAGCATATGTAATTGCTTCTATATCAGCATTCCTTATTATATCGAATTTCGTTCTGAAGGCTATTGGCGTATCGAGTATTGCATGGAATTGGGAGCTGCTCTTTTTAGTTATCGACTCCGTTGCGGTACTCTGCCTTTTGCAGGGTCTATTTCAAGAGAAAGCTGCCTTGCTACAGCCATTTGTTGTTCTTAGTGTATATACTTTATCACTTTTTTATTTGCTCAAATTCAATGAATGTTCACTCAACAGTTTTCAATCGATATAATTTAGAAGATTTTTTGAATTCGATTTATTTTGTTCCGTACACTTTTCCCAGCAGAACTCGAATTCGACGAATTCCTTCTTAAAAAAAAAAAAAAAATTATTCAAGCTAACTAATTTTGCAACAGTTCTTATTTTCACCTCTTCTAGCCGATTTTAATTGCTCACATCATATCAACACCCATTTGCTCAGTATCCGTTTTGTCGAGAAAGGGAGAATCAGCGTAACATAAATTAGGTGTTTGCATCCGAATTTCTTTCAGGTTGTTTGTATCTTCTGATGTATCCATTTATTGAGATAATGAGTTTCCTGTACGAAGTATTTAAACCTCTCATCATTCTAATCGCATAAATATCTAATGGCTCTATTCTGACATCATAAGTGAGAGCATGGGGGGAGGGGGGGAGGTCGGGGTGGGAGAGTAAGTGACTTCAATTAGGCTTCTGCAAATAAGGCTGCTTAAGGTTTGGGCTATCTGTATTTGCATTAAAACAAGCATGGCGCATAATTAATATGAGCCTCATCCAGTCGGTAGTCTCATTCAAAAGTGTTTCGTTTTTTAAACCTTTACTTGAGCGACTGAAATATGTGAATTAAATTTCAGATTGTAACGATCTCATTTCTTGTTTTGTTGGCAACGTTTTTCGCATCGGCCGTTTGTAATCCTCATTCATATGCGAGTGAATATATTGAACTGGAATTAAGAGGCCGATCACAAGAAGTTGCTGAGGTACTTTCAGTTCAACAAAAAAACGGTGAACTTTTTGTTCTCGAAAACGATGTTTATTAAAACAATGTATATATATATATATATATATATATATATATATATATATATATATATATATATATACATAATTCAGTTATAATTCTCTAAATCAATACAATCGTTATGTATTAAATTGGAATGCGTAATACGGTTATTTCTACAAACGATTTTATCGATGGGTGGATAAATGGATCAAAATTAATTAATGTTATTGGAAGAGTTCGTTAGTTTTGCTCACTCATTTAAGGACGAGGAATGAACTGGTTTGAATATTGCTCAAATTAAATTGTCTTGCAATTGCAGTGGTTCCACTGATAGCGTGTTTGGCTGTTATTGGCCTCACAGCTGCTGTCGCTATCAATGCCTGGTTCTTGGTCGTAATTGTTCAGTGTGCAAAATATTTTCGTGATTTGGAACCCGTGAAAGTATGTAATTTTATTTACTATTATTTCGGTACAAAAGAGGGCTGAAACCTCCTTTTCCCTATCACCACGTTTTTGGCAGCGTGCCATTCCTAAGAGGTGTTTTTTGATTCTGTCAGAGAAAGGCTTCTCAGATTTCTGTGCGCAAAACGACTTATAGATGTTGTTTCATAGAAGTTTGATGATGAAAACCGCCTAAATCTATAGCAGTTCGATTCTGCGGTCTTTTTTTGATGGTTAAATTGCTCCCTATATTGTTTGTAATGAAAGTGGGAGAAAATGGATCAAATGAACTGAGGAAAGAAATTCGTGTGCGAAAAAAATTGCAATATTGCATAGGTTTATGTTGTGGCAAGCGAAGTTTTCCTGGAGAATTACACTGAATATAATGTGGTCTTTCAAGAAGATTGAAACAAAAAGAGTCTATATCTGAAACTGTGAAGTTGTTGTTAAACTTGCCAAGCTGTATAACGCATTAAGAAATTTTAATCTAGATTTTAAACGACAATGGAACAGGAATTTGACTTATACACAAAGTTGTTTCCTAATAATTCATTACTTTCGTATATTCGTTTGAATAACGTTGAAATCAACTACAAATGCAGCCTTTGAAGTGAAATTATGAGGCAAAATTTTGAGAAGTTTGCATTCTTTTGATAGGGAATTAAACTCATTGGATAGATACATACAAATATACTCAAATCTAAAATAATGATGGCAGTTATGTGATATGAGAATTACACGAGTAACAGCATGAAGTTGTATGAGAAAATATATAAAAGTTTTCGAAATTCTGATACGTATTGATTCATAGAGTATAGTTCTTTTTCTGCTGTTAAAAAAATAGCAAAATAAATTTCCCTAGAATTATTCATTCCACCATAAGATACAAACAAATGCTGCTTTTTTATAGGAAACACCAGAAAGACTTAATATGTCAATGAATTTCCAATTTTACAATGCGTTCATTTATTTATTTCGTGTAAAATTTGATGCCTAAAATGGGATGCGTGAGGAAATTCCCTAAAAACGGATGTTGTTAGATGTATATACTATCTCTGCTCCCTGCTCCCCCCTATAAAAAGGATCTTCCTTTGTTAATGCAAGCAATGTATCTAGTGGTGTCTCTCATAGTTTAAGTTTGTGCTTTGTAATCTATTCTGTAGTTGAAATTATTTTCTGAACCTAGTAATCACTTTTGCAGCAGTCGTTCCTAAGAGGCGATTCCACGGATCGATTTGCGGATCCTGACTTATTTACCTAACCTGCACTCAGTGAGCAAATATGAGTGAATTTGAACGGGTCTCTTAACGTATCGTGATGGTCATTCATCGAGCAAATATAAGCATAACAATTGAAATTTTGTTTGCATTTAAGCGATAAATAATCGAAAATGCCATTTAATTCTGTTGGAAACGAATGCGAAGTGAAGTTTCATCTGCTATTCTCTTATTCTACGTGAAAGAACGGAGAATTCTATATGGCAAATTCGGCAACACTTAATCAATGAAGCTTTTCGTCGTTCGTAGGGAAATTGCCATCTATTGCGAATGCTTAAAAACTGATCACAGTTTTAGCAAGGGTTCTTTTCAGTCGTGATAAATGAATTGATGGTTTGAAATATTGAAAGCGGAGAGGGATGAGGAATGTGACTGCCAGCGAGATGACGTGGTAGATGATCTTTTAAGCAATATGATCTCGATAGTCTTTTGGTGGATGAGATCATTTATGTGTTCTAGCATCTTTAGTCGGTGAGTGCGAATTTCCGAAATCACGTTTCTTCAATGGCAAGCTGATTTTGACAGATTTAATTTTCATTGAGCCTGAAATTATTTCATTTTTGAGGATTAATTTAATTCAGTAATCAATTAATTAAATGATGAACCGTGAATTTCTTGAAAAAGCAATACATGATACTTCGAAATATAGACATTTTTATTGCAGCTAGTTGCACACGAGCATTTACAATTCATATTATCTTTTGCTATCGTTATGTTCGTTTACTTGCTTATTTCGAAATGTATGCGTTTTTATATTTTCGTGCACTGATTTGCCAATTTGGAAAACGGTCAACCTGTCGGCCCGAGAGTTTTTCTTTATTTTTATTTTTTTCTGTTCTTTACCTGATCAAAAACCATAATTGAAAGTGATTGGCGCTAATGAAGTCGGAGTAACTATGTAATAGGGGACGTTTTCTTTCAAACAGAAACCGGTGATATTGTCACTCGTAATATTTCCGTTTATTCAGTGTATTCGAAATTTTTATAATCGAGGAAGGAATTTTGCGCAAAGTTTATCATTGATGCATTCTAAGTGATAAAATCAAAAAAGGCGGTTTTTGTGGTGATAAGGTTTAATTAATGAAACGGCATTAACACTGATATGATCTTATCGCTAATTATTAACTATGATGTGATCGCATTATTTATGCTAAAATAATCTGTTTTCTTGCAAAAGTAAAGGTAAATTTGTTATGTACGCAATGACAATAAATGAAAATTTTGTTGGTTCGTTTACGTGATCGTCTAAGCGATGGACAGGCAGTTAGTAAAGAAATTAGCGCATATAATATAAGGATCTCACAAATTTATGCTGAAAATAGTTTCTTCTATAATTTTTCGCCTTGAATTTAGTCGATTCGCGATAGTGTCGTTACATCCGATTTTGAGTAGTTTTTGCAACATATTTTATTATCAAATCAATCGTACTTGCGGAGAGAGCGAACTTATGATCGTCGCAAATTTGATATCATATTGTTTGTTCACTTGATGGCAGATATATCGTCTTAATTAATTACTTATGATATGCAAATTGATGCCATAGTAGTTGGTTATCACTATGTGTTCGTTTTATATGCCATATAATGTTTTTTTTCACCCCACAAATGTTATTGTTATTTTACACCAACGGGTACTAAATTCATCATCGTTAATAAATAGTCGAAAATATATATTTGCAGTGTTGAGGCATAATAACAACAAATGGGAAAGCTTAAATGTTGGAGGTGGTGGAGAGCGTTGTACTTTTTGTGACTGAAAATATTCACTACCTCTGAAAATGAAACTATTCTGTCAGAAGCGTTGAAAAATTTGCTGTGCTCAATATGCAGCTTCTGCAGACACTCTCGAAAAAATGCCTTTCTCATTATTCATAATGTAATTAAAAAAGTGAGTTGATTTATGCACCTACTTGTGATATCAAGGAAACTTCATGCTTTAAAATTCTTTCAGCTAAACAATACCTTCAAAAGTCCTAATTGATTTAAATGGTTGCATTCTGCGGGGTTTCGAGTTTCATCAATTTCCAAAACTATTATGAAAAGGTTGTAACCTTCTAGTTTTTTTGTGAATTTCCATGGAACTTAATTGCATCATATATAGTAATTGTATGTTTGTTTCACAAAAAGAAATCATCCGAGATCTTTAGCTTAAAAAATTGAAACTCTCAATGATTTATTTATATCACCTGATATTTGAACTTCGAAATTACAGCGACACTCCAAATCGTGCTGAAACGGGTCACTACATTTTAGATAAATTACCTCTAATGTGATTTCAAGGTTATCTGAAATGAAGAAGTATTTGCACTCTAGTTCACCTTTCTTTTTCTCTGTCCATAAAGTTCATCGTTAAGAGCACATCGTCAAAGGTCAATGCATTTAATTTCAGCCGGAGATTTGGCTATTTTTAGCAAATTGTTTCGAGGTCAAAGTACTCGTTAAGTATATTACCAGTTGGGATTTTTCACATAGCTTTTAGCCTAGAAAGCTGTTGCATCTGTTATAGGATTCCAGCTATATCTGAAGAAGTAAATCTTTAGTTGCTATATCGCTAAATTTTACTGATCAGCATCGAACGTTACAATTATATTTTATAAGTGCCGATGTTTCTACCATTTTCAAGTACACTTCGAAAGCATAACGCCTGTGACCTTAGCGGCGGTGACTGAAGGATCGAATAGTAGTGAGGCGTTGTAATATTTCTCAAAACAAATCAACATCCATAGATTTGTCCTTCAAAAAAAAGACCAATTCATGATTTGCCTAAACTATTAAAATGAGTGAAACTTCGTGACATAATTCAAATATTTAAGAAAAAATTGTATGAAATTTTTAAATAAAATCTTGTGCTAGAGAGCACTCATGGACAAAAAACTGCAATATAGACATCGGTAATAAACGCAAAGTGGGATCGTTGAGGCATTCTTCTTTCATGTCAAACTACTATCTCTTACCGTTAACATCAATGACCGTTCTTTTAAACTTGTTATGAAGTGATGCCCTATCAACTGCGTTATTCATCCGTTCAGAACGTAAAACACTCATACTTTGTTCTTTATTCGTTAATTGAACTATTCGATCTATTCATACTCTATTCTTAAATAATATATCTATTGTTTTCAATATCCCACCAATCGTTGCTACTAGTGAAGATCCAGGCATCTCATTAATTGTTTATTAAAGGAAGGTAATTTTTGATTTCTGTCTTTCAATTATGAAAAAAGATCATATGAACCGAAATTAAAATTTCCACACGTAAGGAGTGGTAGATTCAATATTTGAAGCGATGAAATAAGTTTTCAAGTAAACTTCTCATTTCGTTTGTTTAAGTATTTCTTTCTTGCAGAGCGGAGAAGAGACCAATTAAATGGCAGATCAAAATGTCTGCCAATAGCTGATGCTCTCAGTGTAGAATGCACTGTTCGTAAACGCTTTAAGGCTAAACTCTCGATAAAACAAGACAATATTTATCGTTCCTATCGCATAGTTCGCCATAATTGGTGATATGAGCGAGCGAAGTTTCTGAAACAAGATAAACTCAACGTGCCTTGTGTATGACCTAAAATTTATTCTTCGCGGTCATCAACGATGACCCAATTAGGCATTCCGAAAAGTTTCGAGACGCATTTAAACGACGCATCAAATTTTAGAGCATTCCTTAAGGTGTCTAACAAATACCCTTTTGTTCGATTCATCTCGGTTGCTACGTTGCTGTAGTCTTCATTTTTGGGGATTATTTAATTGTTAGACACTTCTTAATCATTCGAACGTTTCGTAATTATTAAAGCAATGCAGTATCAGTAGCGTTTGTCATTCCCGATTTATAGATCATTTCTTTGGAATTTAAGGACGGGACAGAATGGAGATGCGAAGGAAGGAAAAGGGGCCGTAATTAACCGCTAGTCTTTATGATGCGAGAAGAACGAATGGGAACACTTGAAGTTTTGAGGGAAACTGCTTGCAAAGACGAAATTCTGGTGGATGAGGCATCTAATAATGGGAAAGTAATGCCGATAATAAGCTGCAAAATTTGGGTGAAGGGGGAAGTTTCATACATCTTTTGTGTGTGAGTTTGTGGAAAAAAGTGAAATTCAAAAAGGTGGAAAAAGTGGAAAAAAAGTAAAAGGCGAGGGAAAAGTTTGTGCATCATGCATTTATATGAAAAAGAAAAATTCATGAAAAAGATGAGGCAAGGTGCGAAAACTGTCGTTTAAATTAGGTGGAAATTTGAAGCGCAGTAGAGGATGGAAGGGGAAGAGAGGAAGGTAGGAGAGAAAAAGTGTCGAGACAACATTTTGCAGTTCATATGTGGTCGTCACAATTATCTCCTGGAAATGAATCACAAATTGCTGTCTATGAAATACTTTTGCTTTGATTTATTATGCCCCTCTATCGTATCACTCAACAGCTATTCTATAGGCTTATGCTTATGTTTCGTATGGCCTATTCGAAAATTTAGTGATATGTTGTAATTTGAAAGAGAAATTCTTTCAAAGATTAAAATTTAAGTAGTGTCAAGTAAATAATTGAATTTTAAGAGCAGAATGGAGTCTACTGAAACAAAACGAAGCATCACACAACGTATCGCCTTTACGTCTGCAAGTATATCGTTGTTATGCATTGCAATTATGGGTATTGTAATTCCGATGTTATACTATCAACTCGAAGATGCACAAAGCCGATTATATGAACGTTTTGAGAACTTTAAGGTCAGTGAAAAAGTTTACTTATTATTGAGTGGATTTCTTATTTGAAAGTTATTTATTTGCTGAGAGTTCTTCACAGCGTAGCGTTTAAGAACGATGAGCATGCATATTCTATATACATTTGTACCATTTGCAAAGCGTTCTGTTGTGTTATACGAGGAAAATATTTCTCAAGTTCGCATTTTCCCCAATTGCTTCCTCTCCTCGCATACTGGTATTTCGAAGGGCAAGAGTTTACAAGCTTTACTTCCATGAGACAAACATGTTTTGGAGGAATAGGATTCGTCTCAAGTTTCACGGATGACGTTTGAAAGTTGTGGCTGCGAATTTGATGACTTAAGCAATCAAATTATCCTTCTTAGTTGGTTAGGGTCACTCAGTATTGATTAGATATCACAGCGCTAGGCTGTGCTATCTTTTCAAGGTGATCCCGATTTTACTCTTCAGCTTCTTCGTCTACTGCTAAGAAGCCGCAATTTGAAGTGATAGTGGACCATTGTTTTTATTCGTTTTCAGCAATTTTCTTTCAGTACACCTCACGAGGTATATGGCAGGATATCATTGTCGTTAGAAGTCATGGTAGAGCGCAGCGTCAAGGTTGGTTACGGAGTTTGTTTTTGATAGAACCTCATATCTGTCTCAAACAGTTCACAAATGCTGAAAATGAAAAGCCTCGTATTCTTGGTGTAAATCCGAAGATCACTATGATGACAGGGCAACGTACAAGTACGCCGAGGATATGCGCACTGAAAACGCATCGAAGAATAGGAACGGATTGTAGATTCAGAGCGTTCACTGACTAGATTCAGGTTCGGCGAAAGCACCTTTTTATGACTTCTCGGGATTGCTGGTCTGAGTATCTCAAGACCTCAGTAAGAGGCTCCCAGTTTCAAACTATGATTTGAAAGAAAAATCTTCGCAAAATACTTCAGCCGTTTAGGTGAAGACAGTTTCACGCAACGAGGGATCAATTTTGCTTAAGTCATAAACGTTTTTCATTTAAATGCCGCACAAGTCATAAAACAATGATAATTTTACGGTTATGGCAGTAAAAGAATCGGATTTTTTGGAACCCTGCCGGATTCCTCGTCAGTTCATATTTTTTTGTTGATATGAAGCAGTAGTCACCAAAATTGGCCACACGGGGTCAAGTAGGGGCTATTTTTTGATCTGACCCGAATGGCACTCCAGTTCTTTGAAAATTACATCAATTGTTTCTTTGATCGTATCGAGCAGTATTCCTTGCACTAATTGAGCCGTTTTACACAAAGACTCATGCATAACATCCCACCGTGTATTATTCTGTTGATTTGCAATGGAAAGGCGCAGAGGATGGTTTTATATATAAGTATTCAGCCATGAGTTAGCATCAGGGATAATTATCCCTTCGTGTTGAAGTGAAGGGTGCTGAGCGAGGGGATTGAAGAGGGAAACAATTACCGGAGGATTCCTCTTATCAAATAACTACAACTAATGATAGCAACGATGAAAGTGAAAGAAGGAAGGTCAGTCAATCTACATAGACGTAATTAGGTTTAAGACGATAGCCGTGACACATTTGTGACTAGGATCATCGACGTTGAATGCATTTTTGACGAAAGACAGTTAATTATTTCGACTTTCCAAGTACCGCTATTCTGTATCTTTTTTCAGCGTGGGAAATTTATATTCTGCTTATTTATGTTTTATAGCTTTTGGCGGGGATGAATTAGGGCAGTGTACGAGCTGCGTACAACTGCAATGCCCTCCGGGTCCGCCAGGGCCACCTGGAGTGGATGGTGAGCCTGGTGTCGATGGTGAAGTTGGAAGACCAGGGAAACCGGGACTCGACGGCCTGGATATCCCATTGGACCCTGAACCAAGCTCTCCCTGGTGAGTTGAACGCAAAAATACATATCGCTTCTAAATGGAATAGTTACTTTTCTCGTTATTGTTTCGACTTGATAGACGTATAACGCACACCAAGAACGGTAAAGTTTGCTTCATTCAGTGATGAGGACAAAAGAACAGGAGCTTTTTTCTCATGTGTATAACTTATTCGAATTCAACCGCACTCTTTGTTTTCCTCAATCACTTCCCATTTCCCATAAAATCCTTATTTTCTAGGATATGATCGGCACATGTGGCCAATGACGCAGACGAATAGTTTGATGTCAGTGACATCGGAAAACTGTTATCAATAACAATGCCAGAAAATTAAATTCCTAAGCTTTGCTTGGGAGTGCCTCTTCTTTATTTAACGAGTGAAGCAATCGAAGGAAATGATTTCGAAGTGCCTCGTTAAGTCATCAAAAATATGATATTTCATTTAACTGTGTTATTGCAGCGTCATTTGCCCAGCGGGGCCACCAGGAAGTCGTGGACCACAAGGCGAACCAGGTCGCCCTGGTATACCTGGGGAGCCTGGTCATCCAGGACTGCCTGGAAGACCCGGTAAACCAGGCCGTGTCGGCGACGCCGGACCTCCAGGACTGCCTGGCGAACCTGGTGAACCTGGAATTAAGGTAGATTTCGTCGCTAATTTTTTGACATGAAGTCGTCAAATTTGTAGATATAAACAACTCAGAAATTCTTTTAGGCTCTCCAAGCATTCTAGTTAAATTCAGGATATGAGGTCGTTTTTTCTAATGGATTGAAAGGTCAAGAAAAGTGTAAAATATCGCGTATTATTTAAGAAGATGGTGTCACTATTAAACGAGCAACCATAAGCAGTAAGTGCCATTTTCCAAAACGAATTTCTCAGTAGCCATCTTTTCTTCACTAACATATCAGCAAAATGACATTTTTTTTTCAAAGTGAATAAGAGCATCCAAGAAATTTTTGCATATGTCAAGTGGGTTTAAAGCGCGCAGAATAGAACCTGCGAATTTTTGCTTTTTTTCAGGGGCCACCTGGCGATGATTCAATAGGTGGCACAGGAATCAAAGGTCCACCTGGTCCACCAGGGCCACGTGGTCCAAAAGGACCCCCAGGACCCAATGGTATACCATCAAGTAATTATGGACCACCCGGACAAATGGGAGAAATGGTAAGTGAAATAAATTCAGTGCAAAGACATATGATATTCAGTGCTTATTGGCATATTTAAAAACCTTTCATCTCACAGCTGAAGAAATATTGCATAACAGTCATTTTATTAACTTTGATTATGACTTAAGGTACATGTAGATGTGTGGTGTTCGCAAGTATTCTCAAAGTTTAATTATTATCGAGAGAAATCTTAGCTAGCGATTATTCCTTTTATAAAATCATAATCACAACAAATTTATCATTATCACAAATCAGTTCGGAAATTCCTTTGGACTATCCAAGCAGTCTGCTTGAATTGAGGACAAAAGGTTGATTTTTTTACTCTATTGAAACGTTAAAAAGTCTGTAAAATATCGAGTATTGTTAGGAAGATGGTGTCACCATTATTTAATTGATGACATTATTGCACAATTGAGTTGTTTGTTGTGGTTTTTTAAGAATATTGCCATGAAGTGAGATTGAAAATAACTCCAAATCGTTCATTAATCCAACTAGTTTTTTAGTAAAAAGAAACTTCATTGAGAAAACACATGGGTCGATTCGAAATTTCCTCTATATTACTGCGTTAATTACAACAAATGATATCGCTTGGCATCATAAGCAATACAACGCAAACTGCACAAGCCGTGAATAGTATCTTTCCCGCAGTGAAGTGTCTTATAAGTCGAAATGCATTATTTTCAGGGACCACCAGGGCCACCAGGAAAACGTGGCGAACCGGGACCACCAGGCCCGCCAGGTGCGCCGGGTGAGACAGGAGAGCCTGGTGGTCATTGTCCATCCTCTTGTGGTATCCAAGAGGTTATAGGACCATCCGTTGTTGAATTGGACACATCTGACAATATAAGAGAGCCACGTGGTGGCGACATTTATAAAGACGATGATGGATACAGAACAAGATAATGAATGTGAAAGATAAAAATTATTGCCCTCGAGTTCAAATGTTGAAAGTAGATCTCTCACACGATTCCTTTTTTAAAAATAGATTTAAAACAGTTCTTTTGCCCTGATGGTTGATGAAAGCTTGTTATAAAAACGCTTTCATTCCTTGAGTTTCATCTACAAACAAAATTTGTTATTAAATATGAAGCTATTTACTAACACGATTAAATTAAGACGCTATTTAATGACAACCACAAGAGAGCGATATCACTGAAAATGTATGCCCACTTTGACAAGGAGCATGATGATGGTCATATAATGACGGTAATAATATTTGTTGACAGTGAACGCCAGAACCTTGGATAGAAAAGTATTTTATTCAACATTTATCAGCTAACATTTGAAACACTGGAAATTTAAATCCGATAAAATATTCAATAGCGAATGGTGTGCTGCCATTGAATAGATTCCCTCTCATTCTGCTAGAAATATTCCATCTTCAAGATCCATTTGCATACCTACATGGAACAAGCAAATTGGTGACACCCATATTCCCATGTGAATACACCAAAATTCTTGGAACTGAGTCTTAGTTTCTAAGAGTTACATTGATGATCTCGTTATATTTCTTCCTTCTTCCTCACTGCTTTCCGGTGCGAACTTTTTTCTGAGACCTATTTTATTGAAACGTGAGTAAAAAGAAAACATTTTAACGGTAATATTTGAATATAGTGTTGAATCTGTAGAATTATGCAATAGAAGAAAAAAATACGCAATTCGAAATATAGAATAAGATCATAAATGATCATGGATCCATGGAATATATGGCTTTTACTGAAGAAGGAGAGAAATTGATGAGTTCAAGAGTGTGAATACTAATAGCAATTATATTTTCTCTATCATTATGGTCATGCTCTTGTCCTTTCCAATCATGAAAAAATTATGGAAAACTTATGAAAGTTGACTTTAATTACAAGTTATGATTTATGACATTCCTATATCATTGAAAAATTAGCTTATTTTATTCTTACACTTTCTTCTGCAACAACGAATCTTGCATAAAGTTACACGTCGATCGTCGATGGATATAATGGGGATTTTTTTAGGCACTACAAACATCATCGCTTTCCCGACATATTCGCAGTCTTCGTTGTTCGTGATGTCTTTATTGTTGTGACCGCTGCCTTAGGTACACATCGAAATATACGCATAAATGCTGCTCTATATGGGGCAAAAGCGATCAATGTACACATACTGAGTGAAATAGTACGAAACTGAAACGATTTATCGGTTAGACGACCACTTAATGATGAGGATAATTGTAACTGCTATGGATACGATATCTGCGCAATGACGCAAGCACCTAGAAGCGATTAACGGATGATGCAAAAATGCGAGAAAGCAAAAAAGAGGAATATAATTGCAGTTGAGGACATCGGGCTCTAAGATAATCTATTTTGTAATGTTTTTGATCGGTTTATTGCTGCTCACATCAGATGCTCATGTTATCAAGAAACGTGTTGCGGCTATAGATGAATGCAATCTTTTTTCAATATCCACAGAGAAACCTGTATTCAGGTTCTCCATCCCCTTTGTCATCAGCTTCTTTTTTGTAACTCTTCCCCCTTTCCCCCTCTCCCTAGAGGATTGTCATTCCTCTATTCTCGCAGAGTAACAGGAAGAAGTGATAAAAGGATAGAGGAAAATGGTCCAAGACCGCTTTCGTGATATAGAAGTTGAATGTAATTACTCTATGAATTTTGATCTAACTAAACGAAAATATAATCCACCACTTTCAAAACGAATTAATTGCTCCTTTCAAAGGCAATTCAAAGGCAACTTACCGAATGAATATGTTCATTAATTTGTGAAAGCCAATGACTGAGACAGTTTTCGAAATCAATTTTTATGCTGAATGCTTCTGCAATACTTAAAACGCCGTCAACTGCAAGGATACGCCATTTAGAAGACTTTAACTGGCTCAGGGACTTTAACTGAGGCGCTCAAACTGACCCAAATTTTTTACTTGAATTCATTTTGTGGATTGATTTCCAATATATGATGGAATATATGATTCAGAGGTGCTATCACTGTTTCCTTTACTAGGCACGGTTCCATGCACCATCAAAATATAAATCGACTATTGTGCAGCAGTACAAAATGCTGTAAAAAATTGCCCAACTTATTAGATCTATGATAAAAATTTCTAGACTTCGCAGTTTAATTCATTATGCGCATCAAAGGAGGAGTTATTTACCAATAGATCACGAGGAACTGTCACAGACTGCCACGCTTAATCGAATCATTCCCTTCCTCCGAATTCCCTGCCCTTTCATCATAACCCTCTCTCCTTAGTGTCGTGATCCTCAGTTCTCCTTCTCACTTCCCATCGTTATCCCTCAATCCATACATTATGTTAGTGAACGAGTAAGAAGGTAAGTGTCGGAAAATTTCCATCAATGCATTTTAAGGAAAAAGCTTCCTGTTGTTTCATGCGCTCAAAATGCGTCTCGCACACCTCTCAGTTCATATAAAATATATGCAAAATTTGGCTTGTGAAATCGGAGTTTTTATTTGACTTTGAAATGCGACAGTGTGTACAGCGCCAGGGATAAAAACAATAAGAAAGGGGATACTTTTTTCAAATTATTCTTCCCAACTCAATCCCCCTCCCCTCTCCCGGGCCCTCTTCTCGTACTTTGAACCCTAATGAATTGTCACCAGATTAGCCATGTTCCCTGTTCAGAATCAGAAAAAAGCAACAAATGAACGCATTAATGTTTGGTGGATATTTATTGTAAGCTGTGTCTTTGAATTGAGTTTTATTTTACGCCTATGGGAATTTTGATTCGTTTCATAATCGGAAATATATTCAGAAGTGAAATATCTCTATTGTTTTAACTCCGCTAATGAAAAGAAAAATACTTTGAAAATGTGTTGAAGCTTTGAAAATATCGAGCTTTTTCTTTCAAATATCTCTAAGAGCAAACGGAAATACTTTCATACGTAGGCTAGGTAGATTGAGTATATTTGATAGACTGCTGTAAATAATTAATGATATTAAGCGCTTTCTTTTTTGTTGCTCCATAGTTCTCTGTGCATGAGCGGCATTCGTTGGTGTTCCTTTATATTTTACAATGACCGTAATAGCCTGGAATATGACCATTGTGGATTTCATTGCCGATTAAATGGTCTCAATGTTAATTTCTAACATTGAGACCATTTAATGGCACTGAGACCAGTTAATTTCTAAATTAATTTCCACTTGCTAATATGAAGTTTTCTTTGCTGAGTATTTGAAAAGTGGTGCTCTGAATCGCCTAAAATTAGAAAAAAAGTCAGTAGGGAAATTGCTTAGAGAAGTGCACTTGTATATTAGTGGAAAAATACGATTGTAGTGACTTTCAGCAACGTTGATACTATTATTATTTAAATGACGAAAAAAGATATTTATTTAATTTAGCGCTTTTTGAGCGTTATGAGAAGTTTTCGATACGACAACGTCAATGAAATATTCGCTCTCCCAACGGCAAAACAAAACATCGGTGAATGTGCTCGATGCTATTTCATATAGTCGTCGTTTTATGATTTCACTGCATTGTTTTGATTGCTATGAATTGAGCAGTACATTCTTTAAAATGCAGTTTTCCTATAAGATGGCACTAAAAATTAGACAATTATTTAATCAACAAATTATCATATCTTATCTACCTCGCTGTTTTGGGAATTTTTTGCAATAAAGACATCAACTCGAATAATTTTCCTTCATTTATGCTATTTGATATATCTTTGAATAGTACAGAGACATCATAAGAAAATTTGCTCCATATAGTAATTAATATTATTGAAGTGTTATTGGAAATTTACTGAAATCTTTTTATAATTTCAAAGAATACCTCAATTTTGCGACAATTCCCTAACTTCTATTATTTCATTTAAAAAAATGAATAAATGAATAAAAAGTTGAAGAATTAACATTTGAAGGACGCACCAAACCGGTGACTACAAAGAGCACAATTAGCAGGAAATGATCAACAATAGTGACGACGACATCCAATATACGTATGATGATCGACGGTTCGTCGAAATAAACCCCGAATTCACTTGCAAGTGCAAGAAATGTGAATGAAAAGCTGATTGCATGCATAATCAGAAAATAAAATATCCATTTCCTATACCTGAAAGAGAATTTTAGATACAATAGTGTGAAGAAATAATTGCGTGTAAACAAATCCCACCATCGAAAAGGACTGAGAACAATGCAAAATAGGATAGTAGAAATAATATGGATTTTGAAATCTTTCTAAATCGTTTCCTATCCTTTTGCTCGTCGAAATTCTACCTATGGCTGCTTAAAATCCAAATATTATCCGGGCATAAACGTTGACGCGACGGTGGTGGTGTCAAAGACGTGCAACGCAACACGTCTTATTCTCCGTGATTAAACAAACCACCATAGGCAATAAAATTCTGCCCTTTAAGTTGCGTCGAATTGGAAAATTCGTATTCGAGCTTTGTATGAATAAAGGGAAGCAAAGAAATCCGAATGCTTTTAAAAGTGACCATAAAAAATGATCCCCTCCTCTGAGGTCCTAGTTTTTCTCAATATCGAATGGCAGTTCTTAACAAGAATTTAATTTATAATTCGTAATTTAATGGGGTTTATTTGCGTCAATTGTCGTGGAAGTTAGCAACTTTTTTGACTATTACTCAAAAATGAGCACATCAACGGATAACAACCTTGCAACAAACCAAACTCGATAAAAAACTGGTCGAACATAGGAGAGGAAAATGGTGAAAACAATAAAAAGCGCCATTACATTATATTCATATTCACTTAAAAAGGTGAAAAACTGATGTACCCAGGAGCACAACGATAACCTATAAAAACCATAGATAAAAATATTCCTAGAAGCCACGTATTATCTGAAATATAGCTGTGATTATATCGCATCACGTGAAAATATTTAAGAAAAGGAATCGAGATGTGGCGCTCATTTCATTATAATAAATTTTGAAGCCATTGCAATTTACGACACGAACTTCTGATGTTACTTTTGTGTATTATGCAAGTTTTTATATGAACAAGTTGTAAAAGTGCAGCGTTTACATCTCTGTGTGCGTCCGTCCCAACTCCTAACTTAGAGAAGCAGTTAGACTTGATGGGCACAATTTCTATTTTGACCTTTGACATTTGACCTTCTATGCTTAACTCCTTTCCAACTGGGTATCCCTAGTTCAAGCTGCATGCACTCAAAGGCATTACAGCATGTCCACATGTAAATTTTGATAGCTAATTTATCCGAGACGAGCCGAAAACAACCTTTAAAAAAATCAGTTTATGTAACAGTTGACAGCGATTGAATGCCTGGCATGCAAGGTAGTCTTATCGGTTCGTTTATAAGAAACTCATATAATAGCATTGATTTGTCTGATATGCTTCCTTATTTATTCTCCATGAAATGTTAAGGAAATAAAAGATAGAAAAGAATCATCTCTTAACCTTGCGCAATTGATAAACGACTCATGAAAATAGCCAATAATACGTGCTATGAGCTGAATAAAGGCCATAAATTCAAGCGGTATAAAAGAGATATATAAGTGTATAGTATACCATTTGAATGGATCGTTACCGATATGAGTAAATGAAATTATAAGTATGAATGTGATTAAAAGTAGACGAAAAAAAATGAAAATGATATGGATAAGTGAAGAAATATTCATTGTATCTGCTGAAATAATATTAAAAATATTACTGCATCATATTTAGTATTATATTCAATATCTCTGTGAATTCAATGTAAATAAATAAAAAAATTTCATACTAAAATGAAAAATTAAACATTGTAGAAACTGTTGGATGATTGAACTAAAAACTCTAACACTTATGTGAAGTGGATGCGAATTCTACGCGCTTTCGCCCTTTCAGATGTCTTCCTCAGCAGCAGGTATATCTTATCCAGTTGCCCAATCCCATTGTTAGATAGCATGAAGATCTCATAATTGTATTCCACTGCAGCATTTTGTTTTGGAGCAGTTGAAGAAACTTGACTACCTAAAATATACCTAAAATATAGGAGTAAGTCAATTTACTCAAGTTTAGGCGAGAATTCCCTTCCGCAATGTTCCTTTATGGTCTTTGCGTGCACCACTGTTAGCACGAAACGCATAACTGTGTTAGTAGAGGAGGACGGAAGACAAAATGAGCATATGCAATGAGCATAAGACAAAATGTAAACCCAACTGACGAATATCTACTCGCTATAGCCGACTTTGATAAGTAATAAATACCCAAATATGGGCTATATAACAGCTTACCACAAAGAAAGAACGCAACGTTATGACAAGGATGATCGTTGTCTGATTCCATCGTGTTCGATGAGGTAATAATAATTTACATCCGCTTAGGAGATGATAACGATCGAAAATGAAATACTACGAGACGAAAAGAATGACACTAAAATGGTTGAAAACTGTAAACATATCGAAAATTGGAGCAATTAACGCAATGATGATTTCTACTCTGGTGATTGCTGTGAAGTGATTTTCTCTAATTAGGCAGTAGCACTAATATTGCATTACGAAGAGAAGTGTTAGTGACAAATAATTTATTCTTTGAATTGTTTTCATGAATTTTTCTACTCAAATATTTCTTAGAAAATCCTTAAATGACCTTATTTCTAATGCTGTTTATGTTTATTGGTATTAACAATTAATCTTTTAGTATTTTGCACTGGAAAATATCTATGGTGTCATTGAAATTCGTATTCATCAGTGCAGCTAAACAGCCATATGAGTAATCGATTTTCTGAATGCCGAACAACGGTTTCGATTTTCCGGAAGAAATCGTGGAGAAAGGCAAATAAGAAAAAAGAATGAATGCCTAAATTTGAATTTTTCGTTTCTGAAATCTCACATATACTCGACAAGAATGCTTCAAAAAGCGTGTTATAGATTTATTCAAATTAATGCGCTCAGCAATCAACCATACGATATTTACGACTATATATGCATGCCTTTGGCATAGGCCGCTTTTAAATATTACAGGAGAATTTTAGTAGGGTCTACCGCTATATAAATTTCTTTTTTTTTACATGACGAAATAATGCCTAATAACGGTTATATACAACCTTTGATCCTCGATGAGTCGAATTTTTGAGAAACTTGAATTTAGATCTGAGGCCTTATATAAAACTATCTGATTTTACAAGTATTTCCAAACGATATTTTCGGGATAGAAGGACGGGAACCTGTGGGAAATCTTCTTGGAAACTCAGCTATAAATCCTCTCCGTTAGGAAATTATTCAAAGAATCATAAATAGGGTAGCAGCGGCAGTAAGCATTTTGCTGCTTCTTTTTTCTGCGGACCAGTCGGTTTCAAAAACTGCTCGCAAACAATGGTATTATACAAGTAATTGAGGACCTGCAGTTCAATAACACCGACAGTACATACAAATCTTCGCTCAAAAAAATTGCGTCGCGATCAACAGGTTGCGAAATTCCTCCTACATACAAGCTTGTCGAGCCCTTTAACATTATAAATACATCTAAATTTGGCTGGAAATGAGCATAAAATGATATTTCTCTGAAAAGAAATTCCGCGAAAGTCGAAGTAACAGCCATCACCTTTTCCTCATCTCCCGACTCCCTCACCACTCTCCTCAGACTTTCCGGTAGTTCCACAGTTCGATTATCAGCCGAATAAACATCGCAGCATTCAAAATTCTCACTAATAGAAATAAAAGTGTCATTAGGAGAACACATCAATAATTAACCATATTTCACGACGTCTAGAGGGTTGTAAAGATGAAGGAATGCGTCGAATGGAAGAGTGGGAAGAAACCATAAGCATAAACTTTGGTTGTCAGAAACCAAAAATGTTATACCTACATACTTTGCGCAAACTTTAAAAAAAATTGTAGGAATAAATTGTCGTTGCCGCTTAACATCGTTCTCGATATCCTCACAACTTCGCAACTTCCAGCGGTGAAGTGAACCATTCTGAGCAAAGTTTGCTCATCTTTTATAGTTAATGACGAAGTTTGTATTGTCTACAATGTGTGCCGCAGCTTTAATTAGCTGAATTTTCTATTTATTAGCAGAATTTTGTTGCAGTGATATGACTAGTGTAACTACATAAGCTTCATTTACATTTGCATCATTTAGACACCTAATTGAATGATGTGAATTATGCAATAGAATAGTTTTTGGTGCAGTTTCCAGTTGGACTGCCCTCATTGTATCTCTGACTCGAACGAATAAACTTATCACTGCACTGCTTCAAATCAGTATATCACAAACGATATTGTAAAGTTTTTAGATGCAAATCGCTTAAGTCTCGTTTCGTTGTATATGATGGTAAATATCTGAAATTTGCGACACAAATAAATCAGAATTTTGAAAAAAGGTGGAATGCTTGAGCGGCAAATAAACCTTCATATTTATTGCTTCATATCACATAAGTAACTGGAGGAATTTTTCCCTGAAATGAGACCGGAAAGAAGTCAGGAAAATATCAAATTTGAGAGGAAAAAACAATACGACTTTAATGTATGTTCGAATCAGCTTTAATCTGATCTACAATTTTTGTCGGAATGAGACATGAAAGAACCGCATCCATCACTTGATGAGTTCTTTCTTCGGCGACTGCAGTTTCATCCCTCGCCTGCAATAGCCACCCCTCTAAGCATTTTTAATATTGCTGTCCAAAAAAAAACTTAAATCATGATTTAAAAAAAAAAATGTTGCAAATACTTTGTTGAGAGATAGATAACCTATAGAATTAATGGCTTATAACGACCCTAATGGAGCAAATGCCTTATTTGCTAGCTCCTATTCCCATTCGAAAGGAGCTCGCACCTTGGGAATGCGTAGAACATGTATGAAGATCATGAAGTGAGCCTATCCATACCTGTTCCATACTACGTGGAATTTTAGGCACCTTTATTGGTGACTTTTATCTCTTCCATTTATGATCTCAGTGAAAATTCTCTCATTGATTAGAATAAGCTTATCTTGATAAAATATGATAACATCAAAGCAGTGAAGCAAGTAAAGTTCGTTTATTGACGGGATAACGATTCCTGATAACAATGCCGATTGTACTGTTTGTTGCTTAAGCAAATTGCCTAACTGATAAAATTAATTCGGTTTATTTAGGCGATGTTACTTTGCTTTTAATTGGTGCAGCTATTTGTTATTAATCTTCAGTGTTAATTTATCTTTAAGACTGCGCTAATTATCACACATATTCTTAGCAATACTCCTAATTAAGATAATTAAGTGAATAGGGTCTTTTATTGTATCTTTCGATACTGTATTTAATCAAGCTATTCAATTCTGCTCTGCTGTCCAAAAATAAAAACGTTCTACCGTCTTTCAATTTGTTTCCATTGTTTTCCAAAATCGATCCATTCATTCATTCTTTAAAGTTTTATAAGCCAAAATTAAATTATCTCCCCAATCATAACTTCTCTAAATCACATAAATCAACTGTTTGTATTAATTAGAAAGAACCTCAGTGAGAACGATTGCCAGAAGATAAGCGGATAGAAAAATATTGCATAAACTGATTACGACACAAACAGCTATCGATACCGTTAGCCAACCAAATTCAGCTTTTCTCATACTTTTTTCACATGCTTCTTCTGATGCCTAAAAATGTGACATTTAAATGTAAAATACACTGAAATCATGATCTTGAACTTCCGAAATAAAGTATGAGCTCAAAAGAAATACTATAGCACCTTATTTTTGTTGGCAGTAAAAAGTGGAGAGGAAGAGATGAAGGTGAAGTAAGGGAGGGAGTGGACGAAATAAGTCTATTCTCAAATATACTACATGAAATTTATAAGAGTTAAGAACATCGATCAAAGCTTCACTTGGGCATAGATTTTCAAGCGAATCGATTGACTGTTGTCATTTATTTAGCTACTATAAATTAGATCATTCGATTTGCAGCATGCTTATTCAAAGATGAGATTTTTTGTGAATATAACAAATATAAAAACTATCATTTCCGGTAAATATTCTACGGCAACAGAAATTAAATTCACTAATCAATTAATGAAAAGAAGCTTTACAATTTTTCGTTAAATTGACCTTATCGGTATTCGGATCGATGTGATCAACAAATTTGCCCTCGACGAGCAAATAACCAAAACGCCATCGACGATGGATGGGCATAATTAAGCAAATACCAACGATAATAATATATATCACATGTCGCATCGCTCGTAATCCTCTCTTCGATCCGACTTCTCGCTAACACTTTAGAAACACAACTGACATTGTCGCATTGAGAGCATTAGTCTTCTTTTCTTTCTTTGAAATATTTAATTTGCTTGTAAGTTTGCATTTTCCCTAATATTGAAATTTATCGACGTTTATGGTGCTCAGCGTCTGCCCGCAAGCTTTGCGCTCATCTGTTGTCCCGGAAAACTCATACATGAAAGTAAGTTCGTTAATCACTTCTTCCATTCAATGCTTTTAATCAGCTCAACTACTGCAAAAATTTGCATATTCAAGTCTGAGCGATAGGTAGATATATTTGAATTCTCCACTCAAAACAATTAAAGACACACGAAGGAACTCTGTCCACAGACCCCCTATCTGCAGTAAAAGCAATAGGAGTCCAGCGATTTCCATTCAAAGCGTATATTGAAAGGTTCATTCCCTGTGTCCAACATAAAATAAATAAGGTGGTATGTATGCACGCTGAACCTGCGACACATTCAAGAGAGTGTCCACTAAAACATAACGAAACGATGCTCTGCCTATATGTTGCCTATGAGTTACAATAACAGCTGTAAATCAGGGGTTGTAAATTTCCATTACAACTTACAATAACGGCGGGAGGGGGTTGGTGAGCAGGTAATGAGGGATGGTAACCAGCGAAGAGTTAGTCTCCTTGGAGACAACGGAAGAGGTGAACGATATATGTTGACGATGAAGGGCGCAAACAACCGAGAAAACACAAGAGGTGCCATTTTCACCAACTTTTTCGGTATGTTTGCGCATATATTTGTAACAATAATGGCTGTAAATCCACTACTTCATCATCGATTACTTTCAACCTGAGAATGCTCTCACTGACTGACAACCTCTTACGATTATGACTGAAAACTGGCACCAATAATAACTTCATTAATGACTCATATTTGCAGAGAAATATTTCGACTGTGAAATAAAAAGCAATTGTAAGTGCAACAATTACCTGTAAGAAATTTTATTTGAATCAACCAGAACATATGAAACAAAAAACAAATAAAATTCCGAAAAAAAAAACTGAACAACAGATCATAAAATAAACGAACAAATGAAAGATAGAATAATATAACAGCAAAAATAGCCTGATAATAAGAGGTAACTCATCTTGTTCATACGCTCATAAAGGACAATGAAATTAAACGATAAATACTACCAACGCTCATAACACGTTCATAAAATACCTCTCATAAAGGTATTGTTGGAGGATCATCGTTTTGCTTTAAAAACAAATCAACATAAAATAGCTAAAATAAGTAAGATGCGTACAGCATAGCTGAAAGGTTGCTCAAAAAGTGTTCGCCACAAAACCCATCTTTGACCTCCGCAATCAACGGGACCCACGAGAGAGGTTTAAGTCACTTCCTATTTAAAACAAATATCCCTCCCGGAAATCGAACTTATGAGGTCGAACCATTATAAAATGAAAAGATTTCGACGACATAAGTCACCCCATTCCATTCTTACACAACGATATTTAAATTAACGATTCTATCAAATTAATAAATAATTTGGATCAAGATCACCGAATCATATTTCGAGGTATAATTTGTTTGCAAGCGGGAATATTTCAAGAAATACGTCTTTTGCAAAAAACTCGATTGACGAACACTCTACACGATCCCGCCAGACGTCTGTATAGCGTATTCACTGATGCTATTGGTGAAAAGGTGAAATGCCTTAAGCAATTCTTAGGTAAAAATATTTCTTGTACATTCGTCGTCGGATCGCCCCTGCAATATTAAAAAGAATTTTTCTTAGTTAGTAAAATTCCAAAACGATTTCAAGCGGGAATACGATATTCCCAATTATCACTACTTTATTCATAACTGTTCGTGAAAACGAAAGTGGCCTTGTTATCAGACTTAACTGATATTTTAGCTGGCCTATTCAATAGGAAGTGCAATGGAAGGGGGAACTTCAGCCGACTTGAGTGTCAATAAAATGATTATCTAAACAATTTTTGAAGCAATGCAACTAATGAAAGAGTCTCCTCGATTGACTGCATTAACGCTATATGGATAACCCACAAAAAATCAATAACAATTAATGCTACAAGCAATGCGAATTTCCTAACGCCTTTTTTGGTAAGCAGTCAAGAGAATTAATTAGTGCCTACTAATAGCGGTAGATAGACATCAAAAATGAGAAAAAAGAACGACGAGCATGTCATGGTTACCACTATCTGCATCAGTCGCTGCTATAAACTGCGTTGCCAATCAAAACTACCGTCATTATATTATAACAAGAGCCTTAATTAGCGAATTACTAATGCCTGTCAAGCCTTCAACAGCTGACCGATGAAATAAAAAGATGGACGCAATATAGCAGTAGAGTTGAAAATGAAGACTAAATGCTTCGTTTCAAAAATCAAGGTCGGTCATTACAACAAGTAGTGGCCATTTTTGGCCTAGAAGTGCTAAACGTTCGAACTGAGTGAACTGTAAGAACTCATTAATGGTTCGCCCTGTAATGTTCTCAGAACTGCCTCGTAAACATCCATCTGAAATAACCTACCGTATTGAATTGTAGTTTGTTACTGCCTGCTCGATAACATCTCCAACGTTCTCATTACCAGCGCGAAATTCATTTAAATGGCATTCAGCTAAATTGCTCACAAGGTCCGACTTCATCACCTACAAATATAAATCAGCGCAGATAGTTATTTAAACAAAGTTGCCTGATTCCACATACATAGCTTCCGGTACCAATACCTAACAAATTTATTTAGTTTCTCTCCTGTCCCATTTCCTCTAAAGGTGCTTCATTCCCATCTCTGTAAATAGACCCCCTCCTATAGTCTCCCTTCCATAACGGCTTCTACAGAACGTCCTCAAATACAAGTATAACAAGAAATGACGGACATGGAAGCATAAACGAAGAACATTTCTTACACTGACATGCGTACTCCAATTGAAACATCCGAGATCACTAAATGATCGAGGTAGCTTGCCTCGGCCACTTTGTGGATCCATCTCATCTCTTAAACAGCCAGATCGAAGCCCTGATCCGTTGAGAAGCTGCAGCAGGATAAATACACTAAAATTCATAAAGCAAAAGCCTCCCAAGTCTACTTCGAGCATTGCATCCCTTCTAACTGACAGCAGTCAACCATAGGTGAGGACAGATGAGTGAATTTGGAATGATATCTTCAAATGTTAAAACATCTTCACAACATTTTGGTGAACTATACAGAAAGGCCGATATGATAACAAGATTTAACAGCGAAATATTTTCGATGATTTCGCTGAGCAGGAAGTATATGTTCTCTCTCTCCTTCCACCGTCTCGATCGTTGCTTCAGGAACTTAAGGGGACGAGGAAAAGAAAGAGGAAGACACATCAGCACAACTGAAATTTCAGTAACCCTGTTCAAAGCAAACTCTTAAAAACAATATTGAAATAGCTGAAGCTTTTTGTAAAGAAGTAACCATGACGTTCATTTTGCTCTACAAATACCGTAAGCTGAACTTTTTAGTTTCGGAACTGAAGTCGCCAAACAAGCAGATAGACAACCAGAAAAAAATATGCATATGCACAGAACAGATACCGCAAATTAAAAATGGTAACAAAGGAAACGTGTAAAATGAGCCAAAGGACTTCAACTCATCGGTTTCCTGGTTTGTAAAAAAAAACTGCACAAGAAACTCCTGAATGAATTAAAGCTATCCGAAATAAACTTGATTCCAAAATCTTTCATGTTTCACAATCTAAAAACTGCAGATAGATGAATAAATCCACTCAGACAATGCAAACAATGAAACAAAAAATAGAAAATTTCACTTCATCCAACGAATCGGTGCTCCGGTCCCGTACAAAACTCATCGAATCAGGTGATCGAGGTTGTTCGGGTGACTGATTTTCATCGGAGCTAACCGTACTTGGCTGAACGTCTTGTGAGTATCCAATCACCTAAAAGCGTTGAAATAAGCACAAAAACAAATCCAACATTAACAAACTGCATAATTACTAAAAATAATGAAAGCAATATTTCTACACAATAAGTACTCTACCATAAAATTATGCGACAGACAAAGAAAGCAAGTCATATAAGTGGGGAATAGGAGGCAATCCTCTAGGAAGCAATTTCCTGTCTAATCGCAAAGCGGCATCTGATATCAAATAATAAACAGAAACTTCAAATAGTAAACCACTGTCGGCCTGGAAATCACTGATTCTTGAAGGCAACATTGTTCACAACGCTCTCTCAACGCAGTCCTAGATCTTATACTTCTTCAGCATTACTTCACATCTAAGTGCCTCGCAAATCAACAGTAACAGTGCTGCAATTTGAAATTGCCGTGCGGTGCGAATCCCAAGTATTGATAAAAACTTGTGAAAAAATGAGCCACGAGAACAGTGGCCACCCTATACGAGCAAACTATACTCTTCAGGAATGTGTTTACTTACTGTAACGTCCTCCAACGTCACCGCATGGAATTCACTGCAAGCAGAGGTGCAGCGATCACATTCAGTGAGGATGCTTCGTTCATTGATGCAACCACTTTCAATGTGCCGATCACTTAAACTGAACGTCGTCGTCGTCTGCAAAAACAAATCAATGTTGCATTATGCCTCTCACTGATAAGAGAACATATTCACGAGTAGATGAATATTTATTGATAACGAACTACTTTAAGTGTTTAACTAAAATCCTGACCAGTAATAAAAGAAACATTTGGAACGACTATCGCTCATACAGAGATACCATCCATAAACTGCTGTCGTATTTCGCGTTTCATTTTTTAGTTGTTTCACACTAAGCAAAATTCAAGTCTCACGCTACCCTCATTTCAAAAATATCGCAGAGTTAAGCTGAACGAAGAAAACAGCTAAATGTCGTTTCATTAGCCTCAACTGTGGCTTCTTCCTCCAGCCATCTCCCCCTCCCCTCAAGCGTCCAACTTTAAACTTGAAAGAGAAAAAAGCGCCAAATCACCCGTCTACTTTCCTCCGATCTGCTCTACCGATGAAAGCGGATAATGTCAATTCTTCCATCGGATGAGTGGTGCTCATCACCTCTGATGAGAAAAGCGTTAAAACTGTCGACAGAACATACCACTGGAGACGGTGACTGACCCTCAATACCTGGCGCGTATATCTTTTCAACTTCGGATTCCTTACGGTCGCCTTCTTCTGTACCCAATGCAACGTTCGAATCGCCAGCAGCCAAATTCCGAAGCTCTTGTTTCTTATCGCATTCATCGTCTTTAACTTGTCCATTTTCGAGAGTACTACCCTTATATCCATTTCTTTCTAAAGCAACCTCTAACTGCTCTCCCAGTTTATATGTTGACAACTGCGTTTGTTCGATGTCGCTGGATAGTACATCTTCTGATGTCCGCACATTTTGACCAGAATCTGATGAAGTGAGAGCAGAAAACTGATCTTCTGCAGCAGTCATGCAGAGACCGTTGTCTTGGAAATCAGCGGACAGACCTTCCTCTAAGATCTCTGAGCATAAATGCTCATCTCCCGAATCCAAAATGAGGCACTGTTGTGGATCTTTAGTTATCAGCTGATTTTTCATATCGTCATTCGTGATTTGTCTTTCGTAACAATCTGTGAATAACTGGTTTTTGAGGTGTGCATATGAAAAGCGTTCGTTCACCTCCGGTAACTGACTTTCAACGGTCTTTTCATAGTGATGAACTCCGACTTGGAGGTCTGAAACTATGGGTCTGAAATTTAAATTTTAGAAATAAACTAATTATTTAACTTATCCGCTCACTGCATATGAAGCGTCTCAGCTTTCTCCCTCCCCCTCTCCACACTCCTCCCACTCCTTCATACCATAAGAAAACTGTTACTGTAATGCTCTTCTTACTTTTAGAAAGAATCCTTAGCGGTCACTAAGATTAATATCGAAGAGTAGCACAGAAATAAAAACAATTCCATTTGTTTGACCGCTAAGGAGAAGACGATTGGATAGGACTGCTTAAGGTTCTTCATATCCTGATAATCTAGGTCAAGAGCACCGTACCAGTACAATACAGTGGATTTTGTGGTTGTACTACATTCTGTTACACATGTGAGAATTTCTACAGAAATCGGTTGTCACAACGTCATCAAAGGCCTACTCAATTGTGCTTTAATCCAAGTTCTATTTGCTAATTTCAAAGGCACACGACATAACAGTGAAATATCGCTGAATAATATTAAACGAGCGAGTGGAAAATGTCATTAATTATAAGCATACCGTCCAGTGTCATGAAGAAGGTGTTGCAAAGCTCCTCGAAAATTTGCTGTTCTTTTAATTCTGTAAAATATTCACAAGCAGCCTTGATTCTGCATGAAATTAAATGTGCGCTTCACTTCAAGAGGAGCACTTCATGAACTCGTGTCACAACCTCAACCTACCCTAGAGATCAGGATCTCAGCTGATCTTAGTATTTAAACTCAAACAGTCTGCCATATTAAGTCACAGTGAATTTACTCAATAATCACAATTAGAATTTGTCTGATTTATGACATCGCTATGTCAACACAATTAAACGACTGTAAAGCATAGAAATTTCACTTCAATTGATGTTTCATTTAAAGAAACTCTGAAAGTTTTGCAACAAAAAAATTACTGTCTGACGGCTAATGGAAATACTGGATGCAAACAGACGCCTCGCTTAGTGATCACCAAATGAGGGTGTATAAATGTGAACCGGGCAGAAAGTTGGCTTTAACACCATTACGACAACAGCAAAATAATATAAATAGTTCGCGAGCTTGCAAACTTTCAAATCAAACATCATCCACCGGTAGCTAACATAGCTCAAACTTCATACCCGAAACGCCACTCGAATGACCAATCTCGATAAACTGTTCCCTTGATATGAAATTCGCCAATATTATCCCACTTCGTCCTCCTTCACCCCTCTCCCCCCTCTCTCACCTATTCCTCACGTTAGTTCACCGATGCCATCATGATGGGCCAAATTTTGAGAGCGATATCAACACTTTTTCTAAAGAAGAATTAAGTTTCTGGATATGTTCAATGGGCATCAATTAGAGCTCCTCTAAATCATGAACTTCAACTCTCCCCTTCCCGTTAAAATACTCGTTTGCCGCAGTTCTCAATCTGGATTCCTTTAGTGCAATTCTAATGAAGAGACACTTCGATTTGCATACTAAATGATATTACCCAACGAATAGTAAATATGTGAAGCAATATTCTATACACATAAGCAGTTTCCTAAAAGACGCATAACGAAAATGACCAACTTCTTTTAACAACAGCTGCCCACTCATCCAATAGTGACCTCGTCGACTGTCCAGCACCATCAACTTCATCATTTCTACAGTAACCTTGTTCTGAAAGTTAAGTTTTAAAGAAAACGGCAATAACGTTTCAATGAATTATAAAATGCACAATCTGAAAATCTCAATTAAAATGACTATTCAGATCAGCTGAAACCTTAGGCAGTTGATGTGACTCCCCCGCCCAAATCAGAAGCTGCTGAGGTCACCATCTATCAACTTCCTCCTTTCACCCTCTCCCACCCCCACCCCAATATCTAGTAATGTTTCTATAATGCACGTGTCGGTTGAATATAAACCACAAAGTTCAATAATTCCCATGATGCAAACTAAAAGTTTCGTGGGATAACATATAGGTCAACTCACCTCGCAATTCGAAGAGACGCTCACGTTTTTGAAGAAACTCCGGAACTGTTGCCGTCGCACTCAGTTCCTTCAGCTCGTCTAGGTACCTGAAAGAAAATTGACATGCAGCATCCCTACACAATAAAAAATATTTCAAGCATCACATTAAATGGAACTTAGGCTACTTGAACTGTTCATCAGAGAGGGACCACTAACTCAACCACTAACTCCTTTAGGGACCACTAACTTCACGGTTTATGAACCTCCATGGGGATCAATCCTTCATCATGAAACAACTTTTCGTGACAAATACTACTCCATCAATGACATTACGTCTTACAAATAACAGGAAAAGGCCCAATAAAGATCAGAACTAGTAGCGAGGGCCTCACATGCCCTCAACACTTACGCATACTTGCGCTCACCGGTCTGAGAGTCAAGTCATATTCTTAAGCATGAAAAGACTTCAATTCGGGAATAGAGGAATCTTCGAAACAAAACCTTACCATTTATCAACACCAGCAGCCAATCCTGAGGTCTCGAACCTCGGCTTTCGTGGCATTTGCCAACAAGTCCGACCCATCCCTACTCCGCATCAGACCAAACCAATGATTACACTGCGCGCTTAACGCCGAAACGCTCACTCGCTTATCCAAAAATTTGAATACGCACACGTGGCATGCGTCCTATCGAAGCGCACTGAACAAAATATTCAGCTCCATAGATTTATTCGCCGTGTTAGTCATGATCTTAACCAACATACCACTTTCCATCGCAGGACGGTTGTTCGGGTTGGCTGGGGAGAGGGTTGGGAAAGGAGATGGGGAGGAGTGTGGGGAGCGAGAAAGCTAGAAAGGAAGAAGGACAAGAAGAATAATCCCCTGTATTTTTAAGTCCCTAATGCAATTGGATGACGAAAAATATTCCCTAAATTCAAGAGCCAATCAGAACATGTATAAGTATATTGACTGATTAAGTAAAGTGCTATGTTAACGTTCATAGCAAAGCCAACTTTAATGCTGCACAGAATGTGAAGAATTATAACTATTCGAACCTTGGATGGACCTAAAATAGCTTAGTGGTCCTGGTGTTTGCGCATGAACTGGAAAGTCTCAAGTTCGGATCTGGATTTCGGGCGGATTTTTTGTTTCCACTCCCTCCATTATCTAATACTTACATTGAGAAATTGGCATCGCAATCAATGACCACTTTGAAGTTCTTGCAATGTTGCATTTCTTCGTGTGATTCCGTTCATCATTAAGCATATTTAGGAAATATTACGGGATCAATGGAGGCCACCTTTAGGTTGCAATAATTTAGGGTGTTTTATGGTTTAGGATATTAAAGAAGAACTTGTGGATTAAATCAGCCACTAATATGAATTATTAACTCAATTAGATAAAGATACTCAAATGTTACCTCGAAACTGCTTACGATGTTATGCTCTTTGATTTGTCTCCCTCAGTATTTCTATGAACTCGAATTTGCATTTCATAATAAGCGCTTCGATTCATCGCATATGAGGGAATACCTAAAGGGGCAAAATTTTAATCGTTATTTGCTTTTATTGGTTATTGTTCAGTGGTCGTCTGGAGAAATGCAAAAGGGATAAGCGAGGCTTTCATTAAAAATGTGTGAGATCGCTGCCTACAACTGTGATCTGCTTGCTGTGCTAATCCATCGAGTTTAGCTGAACGTGAGGATAATCCACGACGCTTATCTTATGAGTATGAGGCAAATCTGTGAAATGAAGCTAAACTTTTCAACCAATTCATAGACAATAAATGAAATGAATGAACAAATCTATAAAAGTACATTTTTCTCAAATTTTTCCTCATATTAAACAATTCTATTCTATGTCAAATATTTGTATTCTATTCGTTATATCAAATAGTCTACAATAGTACGTCGACAGTATTCAATAACAAGCACAGTAAATGATAAGTTTACTCGTGTCTGATTGGTACTGTTTTCCTATCAAAAAATAGTCATTTGTTGTGAGTGAACATCGATAATATCGATAATACATGATCACCATTCACACGTTGCAACCATCCAAGGAGACTCATTTCGATTTGATAGAATTTCCTAACTGTAAAGTGAGGATATCTGCCCTCCGAAGCCCTTCCTCTTCCACCTAATTCATACACAGATTTTTTTAGTAACTCTGTTCATTTTTTTCTGCCTCTCGTTCAGTAAATCAGCATTCAGTAGTTCAGTAATTTCATCTAATAGTCTATTTGGAGTTGATAGTGTTTTTCTTTACTTTGAGTCATTAGGACAAACACCACAGGTGTGATATATCTGTGATTACAGGTCGATAAAGATCAATATGAGAAGACCATGCGACAAGCAACAGTTAGCCTTACGGCTCTAGAAGATGTCACGGGTGCTGTTCAGCATAGATGTCACGGGTGCTGTTGAGCATATACACTATTGCAATGTTGTCGTATTTGCTGCACATTATATATTTATATTTACTCACATATAGACAACTTCATAGACGTCAATAAAGTCGGCAATATATGGGCAATGAATTGTACTGCTGTACTTTTGGCTCATATGTCTGTGTTTTCGCTCACAGTTGTCAATAACAGAACGGGTTAAAGTGAGCACGAGATAGGTCAATCATCGCAACATCCACAAAACGGATTGTGAATGACCGAATGACCGATCGCCAACAAACTATTCATTTCGTGGAAATTAACCAACAAATGTGTTATTAATAGTTATCACAACTGAGATTTGCAAAAAAAGAATATCGGTGAGAAAAAAAGGCGACTAACAATGGGAAGTAATTGTTGCTTAAAATGAATGACTCAATTTCAAGCGGTGCGAAAAAAACCAATGACGATGTCTGAATTCGAAGATACGGGGATCTTAGAGCCCATGCAAAGCTGCATGAATTCATCATTAATGCAGCAACACGTTTTGCAGGCTTGCGCATATTTATTTGCTTGCTTCCATAATGAATTACGAAATGCGCCAGTCTAGTTGGTGGTGGTTCACCTAAGTGTTCCATTGATTCGAACACATCAACCTTGTTTTTTTGAAAAGTAACAAGGAATGCGCTAAAGAGTAGTACTGGGAAGGCATTTAGCTGTTCAGATGAAGTGTAACTCGAACTATGATTCTCGTCATAGTGGTGACGTTATTCAAAACAGAATTTGAGGAAAAGCAGAGCACTGGCTGCACCGAGCGTCCGCGCTGATGTTCTTCGCGCACACAGGCACCGTTCATTTATTTCTATACATTAAAGGGCGCCTAACGTTACGGTTTCTGCTGAGTATACGGTCCCATTGTTTAAGTGTTAAGTAACATCAAACGGTGCCTCTTCCCCTCCTATCCTTCATTTATCACCTTCGGCCTTGCATAATTTTTGGAGAAAAACATCGCGTACTTCCCAATCTTCCATACTTTTGTGGGCAAAGAGCTCGTAAAAAACATTTAATTTCATCAGCCTAAGGCGTTACTCGTAGTTTTATTACAAAGTTTAATTACCCTTCCCCTCTGCAAGCGTTGAGATGATCTGACAATTTTTGTGCTATAGCGAAAGAGAGTCGCAAGAACTGTGCCTATATCATCCGCTCGCTATGAAAAAAATCGCGCGAAATAATCGATGTCAGTGGGATGTTTCAAAAATCACCGATGAGATTGGCGACCGAAGTAATTTCGAATTTTCGCAAATAATTCAAGATCGATGTTGTTTTCAAGAACCCAACCTCGATTTTAAGTTTTCCTCTCCGGTTCTATTTCGATAGCAAGTCAACGTTTGTTCGGGATGCAAGAGAAAATCAATGAATGCGACAGTCAATCAATGAGTGCAAGAGCCAATCATGGAGTGCAATAGCTAAGTCGAGTCGAATATTTATTAAATTCTGATTGATTAATAATACATGGTGTTTACTATATATATGAAATCTTTTGCCTAATTCAACATCGAATTATGTAACCATCTCTTCATAGTGCACTTAAAATGTGCAATGTATAAAATGAACAGGTAAACAGTCTAAAATAAATAAAACAATGAAAAGATCCTTAATTATTACAGTTTAATTAAAATCTTCAGAATGTTTTATCTTCGTTCGCGGCATAGAAATTACCATGGAAATTGATATATGAATTCAAATTCAGTCATTTCGAGCTCAACGTTTCTCACTATTGTCGAATCGAATCTTTTGTATTGCCGGTAGCGCCTAACAGAATTTTTCTCTGGAAATTTTTACTCGGATTCGAATTCCTCAGTTTAGAAGAGTTTTCCTGTTGGATTGTTAGAAGAGTTTTCCTGCTGGATTGTCCCCAGCATTGAATATTCATTTACACTCACTATAAATACAGGGTATCAGTTATTATCATTACAGATAAAATTTTTCCATCATATTGTTAAACTATCAAAAAAAAATATTATTACCATTCACTTTCAATCAGTTATAATTTGTATTCTCTATTCTTGTGGTATTCCGCTATGATGACAATACATAAGAACATTCCAATTGAAAAGGCATGTAACATCGTTACGACTTATTGTGCTGATACCTTCGCCAGCCGGATCACAAAAGCGCAAACATCGAGTCCCAACACCCAGTTTTGGATCTGCCATATTTAGGTGTTCACAGCATTTACGATTGTCCTGAATATTTGAATTTTATTTACTATTTCAATGTTACTTTTTCGTAGTTAATATGGGATATCTTCCTTATTAATTTATTATTTTCATATAAGGATTAAAACCTTTTTTTTGTAAAGCTAGCAAGATCTGCCTTCAATAATTGTGTTTTCATATAAACGCCAAAATGATATTTATGAGGACGAAAGTATTTTAATGCGCAACATACACTATCACTAGTTGCGTTAATGCAAATTAACAACCAGCAATATCCTTCCAGTCATTTTTTGAAAGTATTTCTAGTAACATCATCCAAATTGCCTATTTCATTTAGCATCATAATTTACAGATTACGGAATGCCCATGTAAACTATATCCAAGTTATCGGCATGAGAGTATTTCTGGAATGAACACATTTTGAGGAGGAATTTGCATACAGTAAAGGTTTAGGGGTAGGGATTTGCTTAGTAGTAGGAAAAAAATCACAAGCAAATTGTATTTGTAACAAACCTGATTTTGAGAAGCGCAGAAGAGTACGGCACTCATATGTTTCAGATCACATTTCTCGGATTTGATCGATTGCATCAACTATAATTAATTACTTGAACGCAAGATTATGCATTTAAACATTAATATATGATTTATTTTAATAGGTATCTCATCTATTTTTTATTGTCGTTCCAATGTTTTATTTTTCCCTATTCGTTTACTTGTAATTAGCAAAGCTCCTCTCCTAACCCTACCTAACATTTAATGCATCTTGCGAGTGAATAACTGACGCGTGATATATCGTATATCATTCATGAAGAAGGTGAAGAATTAGTGAAACCAATATTCATAAATAAGTTAAAGTAATTTGGCGAAAATCGCTCAAAGTGTTTACTTATCACGCACAAAGGGCTTTCATATTACTGCGTTTTGTCAAAGAACAAGTAATATAAGCGAAGATTATCTTTTTTTTCATACTCTAAAGAATCAAAAAAAAGAATTATAAGTTACCAGATTTCGTGCTGACATTTCGTCAGTTTCATATTGGCACAATTCGACACATCCTTCTGGTGCGTATTGCTGACAACATTGCCTGAAGAGTGCGTTCGCTCTGTCTTTTGGAATACAGGGCGAGAAATCGGTTTCGATAGTTCCACACTGAGACTATAATGATCGTTTTTTTCCAGCATGGATTCATTCATATCCATTAAAAAGTACATATATTTGAAGTAACAATGGCAGAAATTTATAGCCTAGTTGAAAGAGATTCTCATCATATAACATCATAAGGAGCAAAAATCAATGTTAGCAGTGAAAATAACAAAATAGGCATAGAAATCTTTCTCTTAGACTAAAATTTTTCATTATTATTTGCTGCGTTTTTGCTTTGTGAGGGCGCTATTAATATTATTGGGTTCTCAAGATAATTTCCAGATTTTTAATGCTATTAAAGACTTGTGCGATTCGTTTCTAATTATTGCCGAAATTTTTTGCAATTTTTTAATAGAATTTCGATTTTATATTCGCAGAGATTATTTTCCATGGAAGTATTTGTTTTAGTTAATCTCTCTGTTGTAGAGATGGCTAATGTTATCATTGATTTTACGTCATACGGTCGAGATATCCATGAAAAGCGGTGAAATTTCGTCTTTATTAGTTCAGTCAGCATTGCTTTGAGTATAGAAACAATGAGTGGAATCTTTCAAAGAAATCATCAAATACCTTTATGTAAATGCATAAAAAAATTAAATTTTATTATCGCTAACTTCTAAGATGACATTAATGGCAGCAATTCGATAGTTTAAAATTTCCCAAATTTAAATTTGAGTTAATACTAACCATCTTAGCTTTCTTAGGAAATTAGAACTTTAGAGAATTGTTTTATGATGTTCCATAAATATTTTTCCTAATATCTTTAACCTCAATTTGCGAATATTTAAGAAACCTTGTCTTCGGCGAATGTAGTCTCCAAGAATACGAGAATAATAGTTGCCTTCAAAAACATTTGACTGAAATACAAGGTACTGTCACGATCACTTCGTTAACGATTAATGCAAAAATATGTAAAATAGTTGACGAATGACGAAATTAATGTATTGTCAGGATCGGTATCAGCAATCGTTGCACGATTCTTTTACATTGCTGTAATGTGCACTTCGCTAAATTAACGGTAGATGCGTTATGTTTTCATTTGCCAATTTAGTTAATTTTTCAACTGTTATTTTTGAGAAAGAAATCTGTCTATTGTTCGATGATGGTATAATACGAAATTCGCCTGAAAAGCATTTGTAAAGGGATGGAAATTAGGGACTCATTTTGTGCACTCATTTTTTTGCTGTTATCACGGAAAACATAAGGTGTCAAAAGTGCTATCGAAATCCATTATGATACATAGAGAGGAAATTCGTAAGCAATAATGCAATTCACCGTGATGCATTCTGCAGTTATATCAAATGCAGTAATGCAGTCATTTATGTGGCTATAGAGGTAAGTAACTGTTATAACTGCCGAAATAATTCTATCAAAGAAACAACAAATAAACTGAGTAAGTAAAATAAAACGTTAACAAGACTAAGTGGATAAAAATACACAACAATTCTCATATTAATGAGATAGTTTGAAAACTTTGTTAATAGGGACTAATTTTATTTCACTTCTGCACATAGCAACTGAAAATAACATTCAGTAATCTCAGACGGCTGAGATTTCGCAAAATACATCATCTTTATAAGTGCTATAATTCAGCAACGGTATCACTTGTTGAAATAGGTACAAAAAATTTCACTGAATGATGAGAAGCCGTAACGCTATTTATGCAGTATTTCTATAGCGAAAAAAAGTTTTTTCCCTGTTAATTTTTATCAACTATGATTGTCTATCGCAATACAAACGATATTAATAAGGATTTACAAAACAGATAGCGAATAATATATTTGTGCGTATATGTATGTGGATATGGATGCGTACGAAATGAAGGAATATTGCGGTCACAGGAATTGGGTTCTGCGGGTTGGCTGATATACTCTCAAATAGAGGGCAACCTAGGAAAGGGGTCAAAAAAAGCGTTTTGCGATCATCTCAATTCGACAGCATCACGCGAGCATCTTAAATTCATCCATTCACCTATGAATGTTGTTGAAATTCTCCGGGAATCTACATTTAATCCAAGAATAAAGAACTCTCGGATGTTTTTTTCGTATGTCTAAATGCGTATCGTTTAGTGCAACGTGTCCATCAGAGATTCTTAATGGTCACTTTAATGTGCTGTGTTTTTGTTTTCTCCAAAGTTTTTCTTGTTTTTGCTTCTCTTTCATTTTATCCTCGAATTCTTGAAAATTTATTTCGCCGTTCTAGAATTATTCGGAATAACGAATATTTCTCATCAGAAAATTCACCAATTATTATGCTAATTAATGAAAACATTTGTGCAAATAAATAACGAAAAATGTTCGATAGTTTCGATAAAAGTATAGTTCTCACAAATTTTTGCAGAAAGCACTTTACGAAATCATCGAATTCTTGACGACTTTCTTTGAAACTGAACTCTGCTGGCAAGTAAATCGACTTCTTAAAGTTCAACTAGTACCAACTTCAAAAGTTCACAAAAGAATGAAAAAATCGCAGCTCTCTCATAATAAATCTAAAAAATTTCATAGAAATTTTATGAAAATCTACAGCCGACAAGAAATGTCGGTTTACTTTCAAAATTGCGAGGAAAAGCGAGATGAAGAAATCGCAGTTTATTTCCTTATGAAGTACTCATTTATCAGGTCTGGTACACTTGGAACAACTTGTGCACTAATATGCAGCACTAAATTTAAGACCTTTTTCTTGTGAAATAGTATTCGGATCTTTCATGATATATTCATAAACAAAGAAAAATATACATAATGTAGTTTACCGAGAATTTATTCGCCTGTATATATTAAATGCGTCGAATGCTTTTAATCGACAGGTGGCGAATTGCGATGGTCGAAATGAACGCACCGATAGATGTTTTGATCATCAATCAATCGATGAAGGGACATCTCGAATCAAACAGCATAACGACCATTATCTCGATGAATTGATTGAATTGCATTTGTTGGAACTGAATCACTTTCTTGATGAAATCGAAACATGAAAACAGTCAGCACTGAGAGCGAAAATTATGTTTGCGATGATCAGTATAGGATTGAAAACAATAAGCTTAATGGTTGTTTAGCAGTGGCTAATAGGCAGTCGGATGCGGGTGAGCTCCAGCAAAGTTCCTTGAATGCATCTTGCGGAGCCACTCAATCCAACACCTTTACCAGGCGAGCATGGTGGAGTAAGTCAGGACTCCGTTAATAGACAATTAATTTGATAATGAACTGACTTGTTGGCATGCAACGAAAAGGAGACGAGCCTAAGCTCTAACCTTTTAGCGACATTACAGCTTCTCCTTCTAGATGGAAATTAGAAAGAGTGTAGTCGGATATTTACTCGTAATGAAGGCTTTGTTGATTAAAGAAGGACAAGTGGAACGAGATAAAAACTTTATTCCGAGAGACATATATGACAAGACCATAAACAGTACACATAGCATTGCTGGCTTTTATTTCTTACTTATTTGGTGTTCTTATTTATTCACAATGTCACCAGTTCGTAAAAATGTCCTTCGACTGCTTGCGTAACATCTTCAGAATAAGTACTTCATAGTGTTATAAACAATAATAAACACGACGATTGAAAAACTATGAAATTTTATGCTTTGCTTGGTATTTAAATCCGTTATTGCCGCTTATGGATGGCAAATTTGCTAAATATAGTTCAGATTTGAGCACTCACTGAAAATAGTTAAAGAATAACAAAACTACAAAATCCAATGCATGAGAAATTTGCGTATCAAACATATCGTTAATAATTTGATTCGATGGCGAATTATTACGCTATTAGATTATATCATTTCATATTAAAAACAAATATATATATATATATATTCTCATGAGAAATTTCTTCATTTATTGCATTATGAATGATTTAATGAACAATGAAAGACGAATTGAGTTGTTAGAAAAATAGCACTCAACGCATTGAACAAATATAGGTATAAAAAAATTGCAACGGGACAAAGAGTTTCATTTTTCGATGCGTTCAATTGAAGAGATAAGTGAATCTGTCAAAAAATCGGAACAAAAGCGTGTTCACAACAAGCCATGAATCTATTGGCCCTGCTCACTTTCAAAAGTGGTCATTCTCAGCAGAGAAAAGTTCCGAGAGAGAGAAATACACCTAAAATAAAACAAAGTCAACAATGGAACGAAATAAATCAATGAAGATATTCCTGTTACAAAGGGAGCAGAGAAGTTCTATCTGGCTCGCCGAAGATATATTATGAATTTCTATCTTTATTTTGAATAGATTAATTAATGAAGAATAATTATTTGCGCAAAAACAATTGTTGCAAATATCACAATGAAGAATTTACTCCATAATTACTTGAACAATAGTGTTTCCTGTGAATCTATAGCTTATGATGATTGTTGCGGTGTTCAATAACGTGAGAAGAACAAATGGAATGCACATAGGACAAAAGGTCATAGTTAACGGTATGACATTATATATGTTCAAGTATCTCCTTTTCTTTCAACTATTTAAAAAATTACACATTTGAAAAGTAACGAATAGTCGGAGAATGATCAGCGCTTCATTTTTAATTAGCTGACGCCTAAAATGAAACTAATATTTGAGAGGATTCTTCTCATGGTTGAAAAAAGCTCAACATTACGCGTAAAGCTCCAAATAAGCTCACCGATAATATATTTGTGGAAAAAAAGTATTCTTATATCGCTAAAAAATACCATATTTCGGCATATAAACCTTTCGATAGCAGCGTTACTATACCCGGTGTCTATGGCAACATAATTGCAACACAAATATTTGATGCCATGCATAAAATAAAGCTGCGCATTTCCTTTTGTTGAGCAAACGAGATATGAAAGTCACTAACTGAGATTTACTCTTCGCTTTGAGATGCGCTACTTAAAGAGGGTGATGGATATGGCACCGAACACTGAACATCCAATCTGCAATTCAACTTGTGATCTCAAGGATCACATCTATTCGTTCAATCTATTCTCGTCGTTTAATGTTGTCACTGATCGACTTCTGTGCTCTAGTGTTCCGAGCTCATATAAGTTACGCTTGTGCATGTTTCGATACCTCGGCTCCACTCCTGTTATTGGAGGTCATGCCGCGCCCTCATAATATGCTTCCTCCATCTCGCTTGTATTCACGCACATCGCCATCGACAAATGGTTCTCGGCTTCTGCCCTATGCTTGCTTACTATACTCGGTCCCATTTATATCGCCGTCGTCAGTCATAAAAGATAGGTTATTACAGAAAATAGTATCTTATAAATAATGAGCGATGAAAAGGTGAAAATTAGCGAAGAATCATAATATACTTTATATTTACAACGATGTAACGATTATATCCATAAATATGAATTAATTCCCACCAATACATTTCAAAATCAAAGAGAAAATTAATTGTCCGATACAAAAACAATCGAATACAAATGAAATATAAATCAACAGCCAGTTTTTTTGTGCAGAATCTCTTATATAATAATCACTCAATCTTTATTTGTTTGTCGAGACAATCAAAAATCACAGATAAGGACAACAAAGGAATTTCGTCGTTCGACTGATGAACCATTTCAAAGATAAATTGCAAAACCGCAAAGTTTCTTTCTCTGCCCAAAGAAAGGAGAAAATGATTAAGAAATGATCGACTTGACTCAAAAACTGAAATGAAATAGAGTGAAATTGGATGAAATGAAACGAAGTCAGAAATCTCGATGATTTCTCTCTACTTAGACGGGTAGATTGGCTTTCCGACGGCATTTGAGCACTGTCACACGAGCCAAGAATTGTTTCGAAGATAGACTACGTATTTGTTTGAAATAAATACTTGTAGTTATCCTTCCACATCGTACAGCCTCATCCAATACGAAAATTGTGTCACTTATTGAAATATCGAAAACATGAGAACGTAACAGCTGAAAGATTTTGCTTCATATGCGATGATTAGCTTTAGCGCCTTCATAATAATATTTTTTATGCAGTTACAGTTTAAATTTGCACATTTTGTGGAAAATTTACGTCAATTACCACGTTCTATAGTCAAATGTGTGCATCCGTAATCCCTCTTGAATCGTTTCTACCAATATGCTGCTGGCAAGGAAGTAGAAACAAAATTTCAAGCGAGCATATTGCATATTGAAGAAGAAAGTGTATTCTATCGACCTCTGGTTTATTCGTTAGGTAAACTGATAAGTATATAAAATCTGAATGAAATTGAGTGCTGATATTCTATTTAACATCGATCATCATTGAAAGGCTTCTCTTATCTTAAACTGAATACGCAAATTATCCCTTTCATAATTAAAATGAAATTTTATTATTACGGCAGAATATTATGAAATTTATGCTTTCATTTCTTTAGAAAATATAATTTTTCCCAACAAAATATGACTCATATGAAGCGGCGTTCATTACGAAGCTTTGAGGAACCCAATATTATGAGTGACAATTTTGCCGTTCCAACATCTCAATTTGGAGATAATATCCTTAGTTCATAGTATAATTTAAATGAACTAATTAATAAACTAGAGGAGAACTCTAATTCATTGTGTCGACTTTCTCATAATAATGAGGTTTCTAAATACCTCAAATAAATGCACAAGAAACTTGCGCACTAAAGTAAACCTCTATCTGAAATGCAGCTGAATTCATTTATGTTCGAGGAAATTCAATTACCAAAATAGATAGCAGTGTATAATTTCGATTCGATTTGCTCGGTAAATATTTAAATCCGTTAGCCGAATGGCCTATTAAGTTTGAATGAAATTTGCTAATCAAAAATCTTGACTTAATTTCTTTCAGAAATTCCTATTAGAAAGACGAGGCATCTCTGTAGAATAAAATGTAACTCCACCTGCCGTAAAATTTACGGCAGGTGGAGCTATACTAATTCTTCTCTCTTCCTCCCACTTATGCGAGACTAGTTGAAAAACACTAAAACTACATGAAAAAGCATCAAAACACAAATAATTGGGAGAAATTCTCACGCTCACCTGTCTATGTAAAGGGGTTGGCGCATCGATCACTGTATCAATATCCAAATTTTTAATTTCCCTTGAATCTATAAGAGCCTTTATTTCACTTTTTTTAGCCTGAAATTAGACGTTTTATTTCATAAAACGAAATCGTACTTCTTAAGATTGATTAAATACCAATGAATTTTTATATCACAGGAAGAGGATGATATAATTGATGAAGATATGGACTTCTTGAAATGCATCTGCCTAGAATATTCCACAAATAAACGCTAGATAAGTGAATTTCGAAGAATGAATTGAATAAGAAAGAAACTGAATGCATAACTGAAATGTGGAAAACTTTACACTGATAATAACTTATCAACTGTCGCTATTCATTTATTAATGTCGAACGAATGTGGACAAATAGGAAGAATTATTCATATCGTAAAAAAATACCATATAAACGGCTATAATTTCCAAAAGTTGCTTGTGTTCGGCATCAAGTTGCTGAAGCATCGATTTTATAATTTTTATGCCTTCTTTTAATTCATTATATGCTTGTCGAAGAGAAATAATTTCCGCAAATGTTACACCTATAATCGATAATAAAATCAAAAATAAAAGATGAAAAAAAGCGAATTTCATTACTCATTCATTTGTGATAACTTCGATTTATTTAAATAAATTTGAAGATGATATTGCGTTGAAGAAATTAGGCCAAAAAAACAATATTGCCTCACACCTCACAAGGGTCCGAAAATAAACCCTTACAACCTATATATATATATATATATATATATATGCAAATTGCTGAAAAAATTGTGCATTAAAAAACTGTTTAAAAGAACGCATAGGATGATCAAAGGTGGGAAAATTTTTTGGCACGTTTTTCATCTCATTGAGAAAATTTGCTCCAACGCTGTGGTGGCATAAAGTTTAACGTCATCAACCGAAGATGACATCTGGGAGATCGTCAATTTTGAATAATTGATTGGTTGCTGCAAAACCCTTCTTAAAAATGCATTCTTATCAGTTAAATTTCAATTTCAAATTTCGATTAATTAATCACGTCCGAAGGTTATTGAAGGAAAATGCTAATGAGGATTGAAAATTGGAGATGACATTAAGTCTGATTTACATTTATCCTCATGAACAAGGAAGGCATACTTCTGTGTTCTATTAAGTTTGCAAATATGTTGAAAATTTCACCGATATTTTCATGCAACTGTCTCATGATCTTCTCCTTTATCGCACTCAATAACGATTTCCTTAGGCAATCTTCTTTAGTTAGCTTTGGCAAATTTGTTTCATCCTTCCTCCGTGATGGTCTATCAAACTGAGAGCTACAACCGGCTTCTGGCTCTTCTACAATAGAAGATTGAGGCTTCTCCGCTTTGATTTCAATATTTTCTTCGATTGCCCCGTGAATACTTTCAAGTGACGGCAATTGAGGTGCACTCGGTTTTGAGGCAGTTTTCGAATAGACCGGACAACGTTCTTGAAATCGTCGAGTAATCACCTGTAAATGATCCGTTGAATATGAGCACAGCATTAATAGTACAGATGACCGAAGCACAATATGATATTTATCTGTCATATGAGACTGCCATTCACCTCAAATGAGACTAACTGATGGTCCAGACAGTTAAAGTGAAATTAATATAACGCGATATTAAATGTTTGTTGAAAAAAAGGAAAAATTATACATCTAACCCATATGACACATTACTAAACGGCTGCGCTAAGCAGTCGCTGCTTTCCGAAGTATTTGTGGATAAAGCTATTCGACATTAGAAGGAGAGCCTTAAGAGTGGGGGAGGTGGGGGGGGGGGGGGGGGAAGGTGGGATGAAGGGGCTAGCATGTTGGATGAAGTGAAAAAAAAGCATTTCAGTTGTAAGAAATTCAAGCAGTGTGGCAACGAAAAACATTAGTAAGCGTAAATCTTTAAGAAATAGAAAAATGGAGTTCACATAATCTTCAAAAGTTTATTTTCACTAATTATGATGCCGAAAAGGTGCACTAATACTGAGTATGGAAAAAAGCTTTTCAAAGAGGTATTCTGCATGCGGCATTCCCTCTCTGTCCATCCCTCTCTCCACTCCTCTTCACCACTTTTTTTATACCTCTTTGATTGCTATTGTTTTATATTTGTGATATCTTCGTGTCACTTGTAACAGCAAGGAAACAATTTATTTCCGTACAACACTGACATCATTAGCTATGACCGCATACATAAATGAGTAGTCGGCTACCGTGCTTATTATGATTTAGCTTATTATGTCATTCATAGAAAGGTTAACTATTGGGTGCGTTATATGAGATAAATTGATACTGAAAGAAATCATAAGTGTTAAGTCGACGAATTTAATGAAAGAGCAACCAATGCGTGACTAAACATGTTAGATATGGGTGTTATTACAAGTTTTGTGGAATCTTGGAATGGTTCAAAAGCTCTTGATGCTTTTTAAATGCTCAACCTTTTTATCCTCTAGAGATACAACAATAAAAAATCCAATCCATGACATACATACTTGCAGTAATCCAGAGAGATCGTATTCTGGATATCTCCAGTTTGTGAGATACGGTAGACGAATCCGACCATTTCTGTCAATAATTGCCGATTCTTTAAGCACCATGTTTTTTGTTGGGCAAACAAAGCATTCCGGTGCATAATATGGATGAGTATTTAGAAGAAATATCGTCAGTGGAATATTATAACCGTTGCCCTGAAGAGTGCAAAAATCTGTCGATCGAAAAAAATTGTAGCATTCAATTACGAATAAATCTAAATGAAGAGAAGGACAACGAATGATAATTGCATAGTAAAGGAATTTATTCTTTATATTTCACTATAAAAGTACATTAAAATACGATAACTGTTGAAAAACCATATTAGCAGTTTTAGTTGGCTCGAATATTCGACTGTAGTTTGATGACAAATTCGGATACGTTAAAGAAAAATTACAACACTGAGCTCGAAAACAAATAATTCTTCTAATGTTCTTGTGATTTTCCATCAAAAAATGTCCTTTTTCTGGTAAAATCCAGTTGTTTAGAGTTAAGAGATCCAAATGCTTCTTCGGCGACTCCCCTTTGCGTCATTTTTCTGGAAAAAAAGATCACTTTGGTGGACACTAACTGGAAACCAATACGCGTACCAAGTACTGTTTGAGAGCATTGTCTCAACGTTCACCATGTCAGTTTGACGGACACTCACCTTATATTTGATATTAATCGTCCCTTTAAGGCGAAATGTCAATTTTTCGCACTTTCCTTCGGCTGGTGCAAAATTTTTAACACTCGGATGTAGGTCGTTAAATTTGCTCAACGCCGATAATATGTCTTTTCTGGCTGCCTTCGGATATTTTGCATTTACTCGGGCCAATAAGAAGCCAACGTTTGCCTCTAAAGTTGCCATAGACAGCAATCTGAAAAGCGAAATCTCAGCTATACGCCTCAATGTTAATCTCTGATGTCACGACTTGCCAAGGAGAACGAACGCCTTCGTCTTTGAAGTCGACGTTATAGGACAATCTAATTTGGAGATATTATGACTTGCGACGCATTTAGTTACAGGATCCTTAACCTTCGACATGCAACACTTTTCCTATGTGACTTCCACGATGAATGATATGAAAATACATAGATAGAAAATAAATGTGAATTATTTAACTGCTTTATATTATAGCGAACTGAAGGATGAGTGCGTTTCGTTTGCATTATTACGTCTCTAATTGTTGCTTTTAACATTCTGTTAAAGCATTAGATATGCAAATATCGTTGTATAATCGTCCTTCGAAATGAAATTTTGCAACCTCAATCATTCATTTAACACGTTGATGCATGTGCATTGATTAATGAGGCAATTATCATAAACATCATTAACAGTCGAAGGTCCCAAATTCATTTTCGCATAAGGCTCACTGACAATCGAAAACGACCTGTCAGCGCAGACGAAATAACTACAAATATTCGACTTTTACACATCTCACATCTCGCCTATTTGTTCGAGATTTATGATATGTAAATTCAAGATTTATGACAGAGTCGATAAATACCACCACTGCAAGGTGGCTGCATATGTACCCCTCTGCTGCTACAATTCCTACTCATCTCGTCCCTCTCGAACTTCAAAAACTGCAAAAGATATGTGACACTTTGATAAATACAAACTTATTGGGGCATAGTAATTTGCAACGCTCATTGATTTTCTCTCTTTTTTTCATTTAACGAAGAATTTCCGTTTGAAATGCTAAAGAAAAATAAACGTCAGTATACGCAGTTTATATCCATACCAGAATGAATCATAAAGAAAACATTTTCACTCATTTATACAAAGTCGTTAATAACGATCGCTAACAATACTAAAATAGGCGACATGTAGCACAGTGCCGACTAAGATAAACATCAGTAATGATAACTATATGTCAACATGAAGAGATAACACAACAAATACAGGAGGGATGTAATCGTATAGTGGACGAATTTTCACAAAACAACGGCTATACCATAATGCGATGAGCAAAAGGCAAAATTCGAAAACAGCCAACACCTATATTTGGAAGAAAGAATTTAGACCGCCGTTTTGTGGCTGTAAATGCTCAGAATGAGAAGATCCTATTTCTGTTGTGGTCAAAATTCCTATAACTGCTATCAGTGAGATTTCAATAAAAGGAATGTGCTACGCGGGTGCTCTGTAGTATCTATCTGTTGGCGCAAAGAATCTGACTAAACCGGAAGAGGAATAATAGACTCAAATTTAAAGCAGCATTTTTTAAACTTCGAATTTGCATAATGTTCGCACCGCGGAAGAGAAAAAATAAACTGATTTATTTAAGAATTAAATTCAATAAAACTCCCAACATTCAATTTTTCTAGAAATGCTCGTCACATTTTGGTAGTAATAAGACGAGCTGCATCGCTTTATTATCGAAATATTTGCAACGATCGAATTAGCTGATTAACGATTAGGCATTGCGGATCGTAAGTGGGAAGACAAAATTACCTGTCGAGTATAGGAAAGACTGACTATGAGACAAACCTATGCACATTCTGCGAAATTTAAAGAGTTATAATTGCGCCGTCACATCAAACTGACCGTCAACAAAACAGTACTATAACGACGGACATCTGTGGATATATGGTTCTATGACATCAAAATAAATATAAAACGGAAAATTTTACTACTACGAATATTTCGAATTATTTGCTACACACAGTTTTGTTACGATTTTCATGAATATCATCTATATTACTGCCTATTTCCGCTTTTTTGACTTTCGAGCTTTTAATTGCTCAACACCAGCCTTTCGTTAATAAGAAAAAAGGTTACAGTTTTGTTAAGAGCAATCTAATGCTTCTCATATCGAAGTGCTGTGAGAGATTCGATCAGTCATCGATCTTCAACGCAATGCTGAAATTTCTGTGAAAATTCGAACCGGAAATACTTATATTTATTGAAAATGTATATCGATTGCCTATACTTTTTATCATACAAGTTAATCGATAAGATGGGTAAGCAACGTGCACTTCAAAATGCCTCCACTTGATCACTTATTTTTTGACTATTTTACGAAAAAGATCATCCTCGAAAATGATTCATTTGCATTGGGGCAGGCCTATAATTGAGCAGCAAACATGAGACTATAGATGCAGACGATGAAACATTAGTACTTCTTTACAAAAACAGCACAACAAATAAACACTTAAAGTAAACAACTAACAAGCTTATCACTTAAAACGACTATGGAGAGAAATCCATTCAGATTTGATCATGATACCATAAACGACCTTTATACACTGGTAACGATAAAGAATAGGAATTTGTTGGCTGAATAAAATGCACACAAATCTTATCGATAAAACAATTCGATCGAACAACAGAACAGTTGTACCAGTGAATAGTAACAAGAAATTTGAAAAGAAACGTTGATAATTTAAGGAAATATTTAGCAGTAAATTATGATTAAGGCAGCAAATGTTCGCTGACAAAAATCGCCATACAAAATAGCATCTGAAAGAAGCGGAGAAAGCGTTTTTATGATACTGCATTGATAAGAGCCAAGAATACAGTGAAAGCGTTTGCAGTGTTTGCAATTGGGTGTAATAGGTGGATGTTGCTTGAAAATTTGTGAAAATCTGAAATATATGAGAAGATAACAGAGTTATGTGAAAAACTCAAAAGGATGAGATAAAATAGAGAAAATATTCAGCGAAATCGATGAAAATAATTGACAAAAAAGGAGGAAATGATATACACAAAAAATGAAATATTCGGAAATTCATCCAATAACACCATATTTGGATATTTCTATAAACTAAAGCAAAGTAATCGTTTGCGTATCAAGGCACAGACAACACGCTATGCATAAAATTTGGAGAGGGAAAAGAGCGCTTATTGCTTATCAATGATCACTTAAGCGCTTTTGATATGACGAAATCTTTGTGATAATCAATAATTTTCATCACATAATAAAGTTTTAAACGTTCTTCAATTGGGCATGACAGAGGGCATCCATCGATGCTGGATTCAGTCAAGAATAAATTGCCTAGTGAGAGATGTGTGATGAAAAGCATAAAATTGAATTTTGGTTAGGACAGTCCAACCAATCTGTTAACCACTTTTCGGTGCTCAAATATGGTGCACTTGACAAAAAGACGATCACTTAAGAATAATTGATCGTTTATTAAAAGTAGGAAGTTGTTAACAAATTTGCGCATTCAGTTTGAAAGAGATACCAAGCGAAAATTTCAAATCTCTAGCGAATTGATTTCATTTACTTAAAATGGCATACATCTATAAGAACAACAACTGAGGAAGCAAAAAATAAATAAATAAATAAATAAATAAATAGATAGCATGTTATGTTTTTTTTCGTAATCGTTAGCCGATCACAGCGCCTAAGGCAAAAGTAGTTGGAATTATAGTGATTAATTCCCTCGCAATATACTTTGAGAGGATTTCCCTTACCCATTCCCTTCACAAGAGGATGAACACATCCGCAGTACTGCCTCTGAATTCCTCTAGCAATCTGAATCGATGATTCGCCCAACTTAAGTACCATTCATCTTGAAACTGGACTCTGATATACCCACTCCCTTTTACCAATATGACAAAGCGTCATTTTGGTCTGATATCCGATACAACAGCCATAACCATAGAAATTCACAATTTATGATGAAGTATGAAATCAATGCATTTCGCGCTGAATTTCCACATATACTCACCTTGAATCGAACAATAGAGCCTAAGTTCTCTTTATCCACGAGTTATCGTATATCCTGACATAAAAACTTATACTTAGCGAAGTTCGTTGGGAAGTTATTTTAGGCTTCTTATACAATTATCCTTTCCTTTAAAACCATAAAGAAGCATCATAAAATTTATAAATTAATACTTTCATTTATTGTCGTAATGTGTAATATTTACAATCATCGTTAAACTGCATTGATGATATTTGTGCATTGTCCGCTTAATGCGTTGTCCTTATCGTTCTCGTTGGTTGTTTAACGTGCAGCATATTCCACCGCGTATTATTTGCTTTCAACATGAAAGTTGGAAAAATCCAATTCAACAGCCACCTCAACGCAGTCTTCACTGATATGACCATGCGCTGCATTTAAAATGTACTGAAATGGTAATTTCTTTCAAAGGGAAAACCATGAGAAAAATTCAAATTCAAATAAATTATTGCTCACTATATTTGTTTTTTTGTGCATCGTTATTTTCCTTGGGCATTTGAATGGGCAAAGTTTCAATTTGAATGGGCAAAGTTGCATCATTATTTTCTTTGGGCAAAGTTTCAATCTGGGCATTTGAATTTTTCATCAGCGCTTATTCTCATCTTGAATTTCTCTTTAGAATTTTGTAACAACAACCGAGGATCATTTAAGGGATCTTTCGTTTTCACTGATTAGGAGCACATCAAAGAATGAAATAAATTTGATGAATGATGTACATTGAGCAGAGTATTTGTCCGCGCTAACTGCATTTAAGAAGAAATGCAAAAATATATATTTTATTTGATAGAATATAATAAAAGTTATAGTCATAAAGAACTTTGCTAACATTTTAATCATTTCTACATTTATAAATTCAGTGTTGCTGAATCTTCAATGGAAAATTTAATTGATACGTTAAAAGTATTTCATTGAATGACAACCGCTACAACACGGCACTATTCATGAGTGTTTAAAGGTTTCTGCCGGAAAATAAAAAGTGCATCAAGTTGGTTTTCAGTCATTTCGACTACTTTTCCATAGAATAAATTCATCGGCATATCGCAAACCATATCATTTTTATTCTCTAATTTTGTGGCAACTTTGAGCACAGTCGAACTTATAGAACACAGCCACTTTTTTCAACGATCATTTCGTAGGATTTGCAGTGCTTTCGTTTATTTACTTACAGAAGAACGCTATTATATGTAGCTTATGGAAATTTCAATAATTCGATCATTGAATTATCCATGGAGTAAATCTATCCGGAAGATGTTTTTGTCGAAAATTGCTCCTTCCCCGTTTACCTTCATTTCCTCGAATGACGAACTTGTTTAAATAATGCTTAATATAGCTTAAGGTATTTAGAGAGAAGGATAAGAATAGTCTTGTATACTCACCTCGGAAGGATAAACGAAACCCAAATGTGAGGCATACTTGGATGTCATAACACAATGATGCGGTGTACAACAATGTTTACCATCTTGTGAAATGAGTTGAAAGATACAGTCGATTTTCGCTGTCCATTCCGAACTGTTATCCTCTCGTTTACACTCCAAATAAACGGAGAAGATACCGTCGCTTTAATAGTCGACAATTTACTCAAATTATCGTCGAAAATTTTCTCGAACGTTTCATAAAAGTAACTAATCGTTGAAGGTATTTTAAATTATCTATGAGTTCGTTAACAATATAAAAGACCGAAACTTTTTCAGTGGAATAGAAAGGGGACATTATGGCGTAAATTCGATCCAATCGGAGGGTACAATTTTTAAAAGAATCATCAATCCGCTTTTCTAAAAAAAAGGATATAATTCTGAAAAATTTCCATTAAATCTGCCATACTGTTACGACCTTTTAACGCGGGATTTTCGCCACCACATTGTTGGTGATTGCTGATAGATATAATCGCTATAAATGATTATTGGAGAATTTCTCAATGACTGAAGAAAAAACGGATTATTTAACTCCTATTTTTGCATTCTTCGGTCGATTCTGCTATAACGTAGAAATATCTGTGAAGCAAAACGCATGTAAAGCGTCTTTTTTGAGGCTATATATATATATATATATATATATATATATATATATATATATATATATATGCGATGTGTCTAATAAATTATTTTTCAAAATTCAATTAATTTGGGGTTACAACGACTTTTATGAATAAATACCAGCTCACGATTAAAGAAATAAAGCAGTACGCACCTATCAATAGAACTCTTCATTCGCCATAAAAATCCACACGACATCGTCCATTCACTATAGCGTATACCTTTTTCGCGCGTGTAATTCGTGAAATGCTCGATACGTAATAGTACTCGTAACCGATCTTTTGCTATAATTGAATTATAAATCGTTTCAAAAGACGACAGTCTTTTTTTAATGAGATAAACTTCAAATATAAGCAAATGGGCGGATATAATGGCCCGTAAGGTGGGCAATATCAGCTGAGAAAATATTTGCTCCACTGTGCGTTCACACATTTCAAAAATTCTTTTAGTCTAAATCACCCCATTTTTCAGCTTTTCCAATTTTCCACTCATTTCTTTCTTGTTTATACTGCAGTTTATACTGCAGTAACATCATTTGGTGCTTATTTATTCACTCATTTATTGCTCAAATATTTATTTTTTATATGTATATTTCACTTTTATTTGCCCATTTTTTAATCGATTTAATCGACTAGCTGACATCCTTTTCCTTTCCCCACTCTCACTGATTCCAGAAAAACAGAGCTTTATTAACCAGAAATCAAACTATGCTGGTTCTTGTGTAAAATTGCCTTAATAATCCTTTTTTTAGTTCCAATTAACTCTTAAGGAAGAATCAGATATTCTCACCTGTCATGAATGATGTTTATTAGTTTATGCAGCACCGATGAGGCAAATTCAATGATACTGAAAATAGACTGCTTGCTGAAATGACAAAACAATGAAGCAAATTCAATAAGCAATCGCAATTAAATATCAGAATACTGTTTTCAAAAAAAAGTCTGAAAATATTTGCAATTGAATAAAAATTCGAAACTTTCATTGCGCATCCATTTTCCGTTTAAGCTAAGTATTCGAAAGGTCGAATAACTCAAACAAAAATAAAATCATTGACATCCCTTTTTCATTTAATTCTACCAATTTGCTTTCCATGAGTGCATTATCGTTTCGCTGTTTGTCTGCGGATATATGTATATGTCTACGTGTCTGCCAAGTGACTCGGAATTGGTGGCATCCGTTGAAACATTGAGAAATTTCGCTGCTACCATAGAATGACGTATTCATTTCAGATTGTTGGATTAACTTACAGATTTAAATGTGACGGAAATCAGCGCATATTTTAACACCACTCGGATCATGGAAAAACTTAAAATATAGACGCAAAATATTATTTGTTCACATTTTTTCGCGACTCGTTAGTTAGATGAGGGGATGCAAAAAACGCACATTGTGCCACTTCTTTTGGTATTCTGCATCACCTTTTCAATCAGAACTCTGTGTATGAGAAGAAGAAAAAAGGATCGAATGATAACAGATGAGAGGCTTAAAATCCTTTAAAAAACGATGCGGAAGAAATGAAAAAATAAAAGCGAAAGCAATTTACAAAATGAACGACGATGAGATAACAAAGGAAAAAAATGAGATCCATTATAGGATTGAGGCGAACGACTGTTGTATGCGACCCGAAGACAATATAAAGCGTCAATTAGCCCCATAGATGAAGGACGACTCTAATGTGAAATTCGGATGCAATCACAACAGCTGAGGAAGCCGAGTGCATTAGCGCTTGCAAGTGTTGGTTGTCCACATATGTTTCTGTGATTGCGTTTGAAGGCTTAATAACGCAAAAGTGATGTAATCAATTGCAATTGCCAACATTGACGCGGTAATCCTCTTAAACTTCTTGAAATAGTAGAATAGCGTTTACGAGAAGCCGTTCTCCTCTCATATCCATGTTCTCCCTCCTCGTCGCCTTCCCCTCTCCATCCTCTCCTCATCGCCCGAAGTGTTTCTCCCAAAATCAATGATAACGCTGATGCGAGTGTTAGTCACTCTTTAACGCAAATGCAACAGGCAGAAGTCGAGAGCTCAAGAAGAGGCTATTACAAGCATGCGACTATTTCCAAGGGGAAAAAAATTAATTAAACCCCCAGTGTGATTATAAAGAACAGAAAATCGATGAAGTCTCAATTCATTCACTTAAGAATTCCAAGTTTTGAGATATTTTTTGAGGGCATCTCCTATACACAGATAATTGCCAGTGGAGGATCGCTGATATGCGTTTATGTACGATTTAACATTCATAAACTTTTTTCTTAAAAATGCGGCAAATTTCTGAATCCTATGATTATGAAAAAATAGAATTTACAATTTTCAAAAATCCCCCGAAATTAAATGAATTAAATTAAAATTAATTTAGTGACTGAATGTGAAATGAGGAGGTTACATTGATTAAGCTAGAAAAATTGTGCTCATCTTTAGCCGCTGATTGTAAACAGCAATCCTTGTGCGATAGTACACACAATCTCTTTTCATAAAAAAACAAACATTTTTATGAACCCAACAAAAATGCTTCCACTTCAATGAGAGAGTAGCCTAATTTTCCATCCCCCCCCCCCCCTCCTCCCCACCCCTTCCCAGTCCACATCCTCCAACTGACAGGAAGAATCTGAGAGTAAATTTTCCGTTTGGGTATATTTTGCTTATGAGATCTGTTATATTATTACCTAACGTTTAAAAAATTCATAAATATTGCAAACGTCGCATGCATATAGTGCATTATAAAATGAATGCGTGAAGTCGATTAGGCATCACACTATCACTTCTATCGAGTAGGAATTATTCTCATTGAGCAGAACAAATGCTGAGCAGAACAAATGCTGATGATACTACACAGATAAAGAGACCTGAGCAAAGTCCCTCAAAGGTTACTGGAATCAGGTGGAAAACACTAAACGATTCGTTCATTTCGAAAAAAAAACTACGGAAACCAATAGTTTGAAATATGCCAACTATGAGGGATTTTTCTGCAAAAGCTTCTTTTTCTTCATAATCAAACTCAGTAAAAGTAGATGAATGCGAAAATGAAAGCAACGGGTTCGAAGCACTCATACGCTTCCATTTCAACATCCAATATTTTACACAGAGAATTAAAAGCACGTAAATAAATAAACCTAAGTATTGCCTTCTTGCACATCTTTCGATATGCAAAGAACTAAGACAACTAAGTGTGCAAAAATGAAATGCTGAAATAGAAGACGTGGATAAGCAAGATAAACATAGGGTTTTTAAGATCTGGAGTATGCGAACTTTTTGTCGTTTTCTGCGGTTTTCTCGTTTTTATTTTACGCTCACTCATGCTTTGTTTCCTCGTCGATGTTGATGGACCTAAAAATCGCTCGATGAAATCCTTTCTCAGAAAACGTTCGATCACTTTACTTTCAGTGACATTTGTTTTCTATTTCAACCCCTCCTTAGGTTTAATTTCACGACTTATTCATTCTTTTCACATTAGAGGACGTATTATTTAAAAAAGACGGCTGCAAAATGTCTAAATTCTTGCAGTGCAATATAAAAAATTGTTGTTAATCAGGCGCATGTCGATTTATGGTTGGAAAATGCATGTCGATCGGTAAAGCAGGGAAAGAGGGCAGGTGGAATATAAAAAATAGGCTAATGTAGGTAAATAACTGTGCTGGAATATACACGTGAAAGAAAGAAAAATGTGGTCTACTTTGTCTTTTTATTGAATTTCCTCTTTTATTTTCTCCATACTTCGTAATATATTTGAAATGAAAATGAGTCTTAAATGTTTTTACGTTTCGGTAAGCATTTTGCTTATATATTCAAAGAAATAAAAGAAATGGAAAAGATTATTGTGGAATTCGTTTAGGTTACTGGAAAAAAAAGATAACAAAAAATTTGCCATTTTCAAACTTATGGAAACCGCATAATTTCGTATTTTTAATTTAGGATGTAGAAGAATTTGTACTTTTTAATTGATTAATCATTCCGATGTGCACTAACTGCTTTCTTTTTCTTTATCCACAATAGATTATCGAATTAACTTAATGATTAGCGTTACAATAATTCGCCAAGAATAACGATGAGCAACAAAAACGAGGAAAATAGTCAACGAAAATAGAAAAATATTTAATTTTACGAGAAATCCACTAAAATTTAAAAATCACTAATTTACAAAGTGTTTATGTGTACTGCATGATGATTTCGATAGTATTCCACAGCAATTATTAATTAACATAAATGAGTTAAACAAAGCGTGCATTAGCACGCTGACAAATCTAATGCTTGATCCCGCTTAAGAGTCAACAGGAAGCACTGATGTTGAAGGATTCGTCAATTCTCCTCTTTTTCTTTGTTCTTGCTGACGCAACAAATTGGAAAGAAGATATCAAAGCTTTCGCAATTAGTCACCTTTTCCTCTCGTCCTCCTTTTGCGTCGTCTTTTTCCTTTCCCGATTTGAAGGGAAACGTGTAGGGAGGAAAAGCCCTAAATAATCATAGTGAAAGAATCAATTAATGTGTACTAGTCACAACGTTTTCCCATGATTACGTCCGCCTCTCTCAGAAATGACAACGACGACGAATCTCTATTAAAGTGCATAACGCTTCTCATCCCGTCCTAATGAAATATTCAATCGATATTGCATTAACAAAGTGCAGAGCACAACAAATTCGTATATATAACCGTAGTGAGATGATTAAACAAGACGTTTTTCTCCACAATACATAATTCTGTGCAATAAAAAGGAAAGAACCGTAAAAATTTGTGATTATGCTGATAGAAGTCGAAAGATTTCGTCTAATGGAGATCTGAATATTCTCGAATTTATCTGCCAAACTTGTTCCTTCTCAGCGTTGGAATTTTTCCACTTTCATTGTTTCATCGGCGAAATATCCACTCAACATTTGAAAGTTTTCTTTTAAGAAGTGGAAAAGAACAAACAACTATGAGTTAGGGAAATATCGTGCTTAGATAAAATTACACAAATCATTGTCTCGAGGGATAGTTTCATCGACAACGAGGGGAAAAAGATAAAATTTGATCTCATCAAGAGCGCTGTGAGTGCAATTCGATTCCACTAGAATCTCATATAAACGAATAATGCTTGAGCTGAATTAGATTTTCCATCCTCAGGATGAAACAATTCATATTTCTTTTCATTTTTTTTTTCTTTACAAACGAATCAGCTATCGCGAACAACTCGAATCTCTTCGTTTTTTCCAATTTTTATCGTTTTTTAAAAATAAATAACAGCTGGGAAAAAATTATGGAACAAAAGGAGAAGTTTGTCAAAGCAGTTGAAATAATACAGATATATACTTTGCTTCGCGCATATGACAAACGAATTTTGAAATTTAACAAATGCAACACTTAATCGATCCAATTGAGCAATTGTAAATTTTACAAAGTTGGCTTCGTTTTTTCATGAATTAGAACGCGCGTTTAATAGGAACATGAATGCGCCGTGAAATGTACGCAGATTATGGCATTTTTAAATTCCTCTAGCTTCATGTCCTACGTTATGCTCACAAGAGTTGAAGTTGCGACCGACAGACAATGAGACCAACACAAACAGACACGCAAAAACATGTACGCAATAGTAATATTAGAGCTATAACGCTTTGTTAAACGACCTAAAAATGATATATGCTTATAGAGCGGTGAAGTACAGAACGGCCATGAAGTAGAAGACGCAAATAAGTGTCCGTTGTAGGATGCGACACTCACATATTGACTAACAATCCAGAGTGCATTGTCGGATAACTTCCGATGTAATTCCTAAAAAAAATCCACTCAAAAGTTTTTTTTTTCTTCGCTTCGCATCGATAAGAAATCGAATTCCTTTTTTTCCAATGCAATAAAAAATTTATGCGGTCAATCGATCGAATCTATTTTTATTTATCATTAATTTTCACATTTAAAATATTATTCGTTCGTCCATTAAATGGAAAAAGTATACTGAAATTGAACTATAGAATTGATAATTTCTTACAGTCTAAATCTACAACTGTTCCTTTCCGGTCATCTTGATATTTATCTTCATTAGGTATAGTTTTTCAAAATTACAATTATCATCGCTGGAGTCGCAATGTCTTTACAAGTTCTCTTATACAATAGCCATATTATTGTGGGAGTGAAGTATGGAAGAAGGGGTTGCAGAAAAAAAGAACAGAGAATAATAACCTTACGGCTTAGCCAAACATCAGCCTCATTGTAATGACGAAAAGACGCTAATAAATGTTGGTGTAAACCTTCGTTGACGCGTTGAGTTCTTTTATGTCGCAAATCTCCCATAAAACAATCACTACCGCGGCAATAATCTTTACAGCAAATAATATCACAGATAGGAGAGAAGTGAGCAATTTGAGGGAGTAGGTAGGGTTATGGACGGATCGGAGCTTCAAAACGAATAAAATACTTCTTTTAGCAGGAAAAATCTCATGTCATGATTTAAAAAAAAAAAAAAAAACTTTTTTTGGTGAACATCCCAAGCTCAACATATTTTTCTATAAAAATATCAATTTCATAGAAAAATAGCATAATTTGACTTAATCATTGTCCAAACAATGGGAATTTTTACCTCAAATAAAACCATCGAATAAATTTTCCCCTTAAAACTTCAAGTCAAATGTCCGTCAAAAATGCAGAAGAAAATTTCTGAGAGAATAATTCCCATAAAAATCGATATCAACGTCTTCAGGGATGATGATGACAGAGAATAATGAAGAACGACACTGAAGGGAGAAAAAAAAGCGCTTTTTCCTAGGATATTCGTTATGAGTTTATGCCTCTTTTTATGAACTTTCTTGGTAGGGAATTTAAGGAAAATAATTCTTCCTCAAAATCAATTCACCTCCTCAATCTTTCGATTAGCAAAAACCGAAATATCGATTACGATATGGCAATTTCAGACGGACTCATCGAGTAGATGAAGTAAACGCGTTGCTTGCTACTGCTTTCAACGATTCGATCTGACGGTACTGACACGAGTTGAGTGCAGAATGCGATGCCCAAAAAATACATGATCCTTGATAAAAAACAACAAAAGCCCGGAAATTTTACTCTACTTCAACAAGTTACTCAATTCATTATGTGCCGGCAAAGCAGAGGACGGGCTTATAAATGCAACGGCATCAAATTTCGTGTACGACAGCCCCATACAGCTAGCATTTCTGCTATTTTGGTGTCATAGTGGTTGCTTTTTCTCCACTAATTATTTCCAAACAGAGATTTTGACAACATTCTACATCTCAGCGATACCAATATTATTGCTGCAAAGCAGAAATCAATATAACATGAAGAAAAAATTCTTATTGCGAGAAAATGAAGAAAAATTCGTGACGAGTTGATATGATCTGAACTTTTAGATTTCCCTTATCTGATTAATTACTCATAGGTGCTTCCGTGGACTGTCAACGAATGATGGCTGTTATGTTACGGCGAGAAACCCCGTGTTTTGAAGGTTTCCCGATAGAAATTTTGAGCGAATTGCAAATTTCAATTTCTTTGAAATTAAAATTCATCAACCATTTAAACAGTCCAAATTGTTTTTTAAAAGGTCCTTAGAATATGAGATCAATGATTTTTAATGGCAGAAATGAAACCTTCCACTGGAATATTGAACCGTAATAAACAATTATTGTTTTCAATCATTCATACATAGAGGGCTTCCATACCCCAATTAGTTAATAAAAAAAGTATGTGGTATCAAGTGTGCAAGCATACGTACGCGTTAAAAAGGTTGACTGCATAACGCGAATGAAAAAATTGACCCAGATGTAATTTCAGTTCATTTAAATAGTCAAAAGAAATGATCACGAGCTGATTTGCCAAATTGATCATATTTTTAAATGTAATCGTCTATTCTTTTAATTCCTTAACTGAGCTTTTCCCCATAGGAACAAGTATTCTAGTAATAATTAAGTTACATTTTTTGAGTATAAGTGAAATAACAGAGATTTGTTTCGCTAATGAGGAAGATTGCAATAAACAAAAGAAGAGCACTAATAATTACGTATATGTGCGAAACACAATAATGACTTTTTTAGTTAATTTTATATTCAGAGAAATGAAATGAATTTATTTCATGAAAAATTATTTCAATAACAATGCGGAAACTAAGACAACGAGAACTAGCGGAGAGGAAATGGAGCTCCTAATATAATTGCAATCACACAAGATTGAGAGATAACAGAGCGAAAACAAAAAACTCTTTGTTAAAACGGATGAGCCGTTATGAAGCATTTTGATAACGCATTCAACGATGATCATTCAAAGTTAGCAATACTATTTGAATATATATACGTACCTATATAAATATGTACGTTAGTAATACTAAATATAAATATATGTATGTACTTATTTATTTGTTTATTTATTCATATTTTAGAATAATGAAGAATTGCTGGAAAATAGATGAATAACTGAATGAAGTAAAAATATGAGAGGAAATTCCCCTTTTGCTCTAGCATGCCACCTAATGTTCAGCGAAATGGGAATGCTCTATATTGATTGCGACTTAGCAGAACGACGAGCAAACAAACTGCAACACACTCGACAACACTGTTGTGTCGTCTATTCGGGGATTTTTCGATGAGGAAGAATTCGATTTAAAAAATTGCAAAAATACCGCATAAAATGATGGTTGTTGCGCTCACTTGACTATGTTTTTGAACTTCAAAAACACTACCTTATCATTTTTCATGAATTATTTGTCATCATTATATAAGCGCCAGTTGCGCATGGTCAAAAAATCTCGTTTGAAGATTTAAAAAAAGCCTAGAAAATCGTTCGTCTCTTTCTAGGTGAATTAAGTGAAAGTTGATTTCGTTTATATGGGTCCCACTCTTATACGCTATTGTATCTTTGCTCTATGAGGCCATTTTATTGCTAATAATGTGTCCGTCCTTGTGTTTTATCGGTGCGCATATATGCGCATGTTTGTTTGTCTGAACCATAGAATCTTACTGTTATGAAAGCTGAGAGATACAATGTTGCACTGGATGAACTTCAAAAAAAAAAACGTTTCTGTTGTTTGAGGAAGTCAAAATTCCATGTTCACGTATATTTTAAGCCTTTCAACTTTTTGTTTCACATCTTTCCGCCCACACCAGAAACGAGTTTTTTTAATATTTAAAATAGATTTCTGCAAATAATCGGAATTTTTACTTGTACAGGAAGGCTTTATCCTATAAACTTATTATTTGGTCGGAATAATTTGTGAAAATGAGTGGAAAATACGCATCAACGTTTTTGAAAGATTTCTCAACTTGCAATCAATTTTTATCACTGCAAAGAATGAGGGAATTGAGTGGCAAAAATAGAAAAGAAAATTACCTCTAGCTGAGGTTATATGAAAGCTGAGTATTTAAAATGAATCTATTGCAAAATTAATGCTGCTTTGATCACCGACAATACTATCAAACCCAAGATTAAGTAAAGCAAATAGCTAAAAAAAAATTGTAAGAAATCTGCCTTGTTAAACAGGAAAATTCCGATATGTTCAACATAACAACTATTTCTTTAGAATGAACTTTTAGTTTTTCATAAGTTTGCCACCGAAATTCAGCAGAAATCTAAAAAATACTATCACGTGATAAGCAGAGAAATTATTTGCACTAAAACTGAACAAGACTAGTTTCCTCTGCTTCTCCTTCCTCCCCTCCTCCCCTTCCACATCCTGCTCCTCCTCATCCCATTTACCTCGTAAATTCTGCAGTTTCCAGGAGTAATATGATATAAAATGAGAAATATAAAATAACTGGCAAAATTGAAAAATTCGCTTTTGAGAGAAATTGTTCAAAAGTATAAAACTTCCTGTATCTTCCTAGTCACGCTAGCGATTCATCAAAGATCATTTGAAATACAATGTCGTTGATGAGTTTTGATGTTCACTAGAGTAAAATGAATTCGTCGAACGTAAAAGAGCTTAAATTATTTTCTCTCTGAAATTTCTAAGTTTTTCCATTTCTCAAAATTGAGATGAAACAAGTGGATGATTGTGCATATGATTCGAAACTCTAGATAAGGGGTTAACTAAAAATAATTTAATCAACGGTTAAATTAAAAAAAATAATTTTAGAGAAATAAAAGTGGAATTTGGTTTTCAAACAACAACTTTTACGTCAATTTTAGGCTCTAAATTCATAACTCACAACGATTGCCCCGGAATAATAGCAACGCATCAACGGAACGAAGAAATTCCATCATCGAATGAGAAATAAGAGAAGAATTTGATGCCACTGAAAAATACTTTCGAGGAAGAAAGCGAAAAGTGAATGTAAAATTGCAATTGAATTTTCCAGTTTCTTTTTTTGCAAAATTGAAAGCACATGGCAAAGACTCATTCTGAATTTGGAGCTGTTTAACCAAGTGAAAGTGGATTGAGTCAACCTGAGGAAAGGAAAAATAAATCAGAAATACTCCTTTATGTATAAAATGGAGAGAGGGTCCTCTCCACTCATTAATATTGAGGAGAATCGTGTCCGCGAAATTAGTGGCTTGAGACTTTCAGAATAGAGGATCTCTGTAGAAATTCTTTTACAAAGAAAACTGACCTACACAATATGAAAACAAACGCCAAAATTTCGGAGCATTACTCGTTTTTTCATTCGAAATGATTGCACAAGCTCCAATGCAAACGACAGGAGCCACAATTTATCTGTTCTCAAAGAAGAAGTTGACCTAAATGAAACTATTTCATTCAAGTTATTAATCGACGTCGCAATTCGTTGCGTCAACTATCACAACGAAAATCCAAACAACTGGGACGGAAATTGAAATATTTGACAACAAAATACCAAATAGAGTGGAATAAAAATGATATAGGTCAGTGAAATAAAGAGCCCTGAAAAAGATTATAATCGTAAAATGAGGAAGGAATTAAACAAATATTAAGGAAGAGTAGAAACGCTCAATTTTCTAGCGTTTGGTGGCCTTCCGCTTTACTAGCTCCCAGTTTCGGATTTCAATGAAATCCAAGTGGAAAATAAATAGAAACCGAAATGCTCAGATAAAGAATACAATCAATATATTCACTGTAAAATTACTTGTTCTTTCGTTCGAAATGACTGAACGTTAGAATTAGATGATCGAAATCGGTCACTAAAGCCCTCAGTTTTAATATCATTCAGCCATTTAGCAGCTAAAATTGCCTAACGGCAATCTATTTTCTCCTCATGATTTGAACTATTTTGTTGCACTAGGTCAGATGGACCATATGGTCACCAATTGCATAGATCTACTGAATCTTCATTTTCTGCTAAGCATTTTTGAAAGTTGCACTTAGATGTCTTTACCGGCTTCAGATTTTTCTTCACCGGTTTTCAGCACCTTTCATCCGTTATTTTTGATCAGTTCGGCATGACTAGTTTCTCATGTTCTTGTCATTCCTTAGTACGGAGTATGGTTGACGCAGACAGCCAGTGTTTGCTGCTGACGCTTTAAATGACAGCAGATGCACTGAGATAAGGAGTTTTCCTTTTTCATCGTTTTATGCATAACGCCGAAATGAATGCCATGTTTTTCTTGGAAATTTTATGCCTCAGTCCCTTTCTCTACGCTCATTCGCATAAAAATGAAAAAATTTTACCCATCACATGCAATGAGAACAATTATTATAGCACAAAATAATCACGTCGAAAATCTCTCCAGCTCAAGGAAGTTTATACTCTCCCACCTCAAAAGTATTCGTTCCAAAATACTGCTAGAATTTCATTATTCTAAAAGAACAGTCTATCTAATTTAAAGCTTCTAGCAAATGCTACCGTTCTATAGCTGTGAGGAATTTTTAATGAAAAATATTAAATTCAATAAAGATTTCCTTCGGCCGTAAACGTTCTAGTGCATTTACAATCTGGCACTGCACAAAATGCGATGAAAGTTGATTCATTGAACTGACCTCTAAGGCAATCCGATAAAAGAAACGATTAAATCCGGTTGATGGGGTTTCACCTATCATTGCGCTAATTAACCTTTATACTCTCGTACAGGTAGCGCAAAAAAATAGCGATGATTTGATTTCTTCGTTGAATTTGTTTGTCTTTAGCATCATGAACTGTTTTAGTTGTCAGAATAATTTTGTGAGCGGAAGGAGAAAAAAAATCCAAATGTTGAAGAATTTCACTTCATTTATTATTACTGATTATAGCACAAATCGAAATGACTTTGAAAAATATGAAAACGGAATTTATATATGAAAATTCGCGAAATCTCAGTGAAAATCATGAGGATTCTTTGAAAATAGGATCGCATAAACGAAACGAATACAATGAACAAACATAGCTTTTTATGTAGATAATAGCCGGCTGCTATTAAGTGCAACAAAATTCGCATAATCACATATGGCGAATTTCAAAGAAAATAAAGAGGTGTGCTAGGCGCCTCATTTGTTGCGCTCTTTAACGTTTCACTTATATCACCGAAGCATTTCGTATTTCAGTAATTTAAAGAAAAGCATCGCCCATCTTTGAATAGTTGGGCAATTTGTGGAAATTTTTTTGCAAAGCAAAGCCATCTGCAGTGCAATCATCGTGAAATGAAAGCCAGCTGATGTGATTTGAATGCAGATTTCCTTAGAGCTGTTGCATACGGCTGACAATTGCCTATAAGTGATGCCACTAGGCATAGTCGTTAAACGCATATAGCTCGTCTCCACTTTCACCCTTCAACGTCAAATGTGCTAGAGGATATCATTCTATAGTGTGTCTGTTAATTTGCAAATCTCAAATGCTAATTTCTATGAAAATGAAATGGAGAAAAAAAGAAATGATGAAAATATTTAACAGAAAATACGTGAAAGTTAAATCTTTGATTGTAAAAAGACGATGGAAGAAATATTCGTTGAAGTGATACTATATGCTGCTGGAGCATGTCATCATTGGAAAGATTATAATTTTTAAACTCAGTTAAACGAGGAAAATTATTGCCAATTTAGTGTTAATTAAGAAAAGTACTCGAAGACAATATATAGGGAGGGATTAATCACTAACAATACGGATGGTTGACGCTGAAGTACATATCACGCAGCGCTGCTAAAAATGTATCATTTTATCGATTGATCAGCGAGAACAATTGAGCGCTCGTTTTATGCCAACAGCAATAAGTGCCCATCACTCGCCGTTACATAATTCTGATGTACTCTTTGATTTCAATTGCATTCCTTTCTTATTACGATAAAGTCGAACGGAGACGCATAAGGGATGCGAGTAACTTTCGATAAAGTAAAAGAGTTTTTTTTAAAGATTACTATTTAATTTGTGGAATATATAACAGTTAAGTTTTATTTATTTATTTTTTTTATTAAGTAATCGTTAAATTTTATTTAACAACAACTATGCTTTCTATATCATTTCCTCAACTAATCAGTCAATGTGTATCAAAAACGCCTTCGGGAAGTGGCATCATAAGACCTTTTTTTCAAAGTTTCAAGTCTCTCTAATTCAGATTTCTGAATCAAAAATCTGAATTGTTAAACGTAGATGAAATTTTGACAGAAAAATTTGTACCGTTGGAGCCGAATGTTGGGGAAAAAACCTAAATTTTCTACCTTTGACCCCACAATTTATTCACTGTCATGTTGACCTGAAATTACACTAGTAAAGAATTCGATTTCGAATCTCAGTCGATCTCATCGAAGCGATTGTTCTTAAATTTAAAAAGTCTTCGCTTCATTTCTCGGAAGATTTCCATTTCGATTGCTGAGAAAGCTCCGAATCCATTTTGTTAAATTTTGCTCGATGAGCTTTTCATACGATGACGTTTCCTTCATTGAGGAATTTCTCTAATTATGATGTTGTGCTTTAAAAGTTTTATTATATTCAAAACGGCTAATATACAATAAAGATTTCCCAATACTGAAAATAGATTATATGAGGTACAAACTCAACAACTTACTAATAAATGAGCATTTGAAATGAGTTGGTTTATATTCTTCCTCCGAGGAATTCCTCCAATGAAATGATCCTATGCTTTTATATGCGCTTTTTGCTTTTTAGCCCATGAAGATGGTACTAAATGTTATAAATGCGAAATCTTAGTCGGAAAGCCATCAACAACCATCACGGGATTTTGAGTATCTTAATAACTTTGGTTAAGTTAACTTTGATCCTACTAAAATACGCCCACAGCTGAGTGCGAATAAATTTCGTTGAACGACAGAATTAATACCACTTGGAGCATTTCACTAGATTGGGTAAATTGATCCAATTCGAAATAAACGGAAATTTGGGTGACTCTTGAGACGACTGGCTGTTCGATTGTGCAAAAGTGAATGAGTTAGTTATTTCTCTCATTAATTAAACGAAATATTCGAAATGAAATCATCAGCTGATAAATCTAAAAGCGCGCCTTCTTAACGGTAATAGTGAGAGGATACGGTGTTGTGTTGTTTTGCAGCATTTCGCTCTATCCTCGTTAGGAAGTTCCGACTCGGACGTAAGATATTCCATATTTCGTAAGAATTATCTGTGGTTTTCCTCAGTATTTATCCCAGAAGTCCAGTGCGAATTGCAGCTTGATATTTTCGATCGCTTTATCGATCTTTTCTTTTTCTTTGTCCTCGTTGTCAATTTTTCGTTTATAGCAAACGAGTATCTGCAAAAATGTTTGTTTTTATGAGCAAAGATCCTAATGAATGGGTAAAGAAAAATTATTTCTTCATAGAACTTACAAAAATTACTTCCTATTTAAAGAATAATTTTTTTCTAATTTTTTTTTTCGATTTTAAGAATAATTTCCAAAAATTTTCACTGTGTTTAATGAGATTTCAACAGAAATTTTCGTTCCAGATCCATAGGTTTCCGTATTTTTTTTATTTTTCCGGAGAGAGTGAGAAGGAAATTCGTGGCCACATATCCTTGAAAAATTGCTCCGAAATGTTTCAATTTCGTGATTTTGATTCTCATTCATTTTGTTACGCCTACTTATCGAAACGCATTTATAGAAATCCTCTCATAATTTTTGAACAAATATATATATACTTTTTTTTCAGAAGCATAAAATACTTTATTCCCACAAATAATCTATAGAGTATCGTCAAAAATTCCAACCTAAAAGGCTTCACGATAGGTGATATTTTACCGTTGACTTCTTTAGATGAAAACATTTCCAGTGGGTTGGTTCCTCGATTAAAAAAAACTTTCGAAAAAAAATTTACACCTAAATATTCGGTTTTTTCATAAACAGATATCTCTTATGAATTAAGTTGATTCAAGCAACGCAGCTTTCAGACATAGTTGAACTGAAGCGATGATTTCTGTTCTTTGCCTGCAAATGGCATCTAACGGTTTCATCGCTCAACTTGGTGAACAGTATTCCGGATAATTATTATTGTATAATCTATTAGCTTCAATTCTGGAATTTCATTTCGATAAATTTTTGATTTTGATTTTAGAATTTTGGAAAGTAAATTTCAAGATCAAATTGTGGAAAAATTAGGAATTTCGTAGGATAATTTGCCACGATATGTATTTCTTTGATCACCTTAATCATTTTGCAAACAAGTTCACAAATTTTCTCCTAAAAGATCAGTTTTTTTTTCACTCAAAATCATTACAACTGCAACCTGCTCTGCGAAAAAATGCATCCATAATTTCAGGCATAATGATCTATGCACACTCATTTCGGACTATTCTCACAGTTGACGAATCAAATGGAGTATTGGTCTTATATGTCATCCTATAACCTCTAGATTCGAGCTTGTCTGATGGAGAAAGACACAGATATTTGCAGGTATAATGATTGCTTTATGCAAAAGACATAAAAATTTCATAATTTGATATGTGCAAAGCGAGATCGTCGGAAAAAGTGGGGAAAAAAGTGAACGTGCTAAGAATATGTATTAATCTGAGTGGTAAAAATAAGGACTTCACAGCAATTTTTTAAACGAGATAATCTGAAAAGTCGATAGAATCCATATTAATAAATATTGAAAGCAACATAACGTACATATTGATATGTTGTGTATGAAGTGTAATGAATGTTAATGAACATAATCTTAATATTGTTTTCTGCTATCAAAAGTATTTTCATATTCCTTGAAAATTGAATTCCTTCATGTGTTTATTACCTTTACGCTTATATTTCAAAAAAGCCAAAAAATGCCAGCCAGGAGAAACAATCAAAAGACGAAATATTTCGTCCACTTTTATCGATGAACTTTGTTCACGTAGTGGGTGTTTTATTTATGGAAAGAAATTGGTATTTTTGCTACGAATTTCCCGTCCTCTAGCCCACTCGCTCATTGAGTATTCTCATATGCTAGGCTAATTACACACCTGAATATAAGTTAATGACTGCATAATACCTTATTTGCTTCGAGCATTACATCGAGTACAAGGCAATTTTCGAAGACATTTCTGTACGTTTTGATCACCTGAAAGAATTTTGATACATGTATTTTTCTTGTCAACATTCATCGATTTATAAGTTTGAAATTCTCAAGAATTCCTCACCTTTTTTACAAAAAATTATGAATAATGTAAATTTGCAACAAATTATTGCGGCTCTTAATTAAAAGTTTTCAACGCATCTCAGCGAATATTTCGGGACGAGTAACATTTTTACGAGTAATTTTGATTTTTAAGAAAATAGTTTGATGCGAATTCTTTCAATCCGTGAAGAGTGTATTTTATATGGATCTTCACATATGTCGACAGCTAGTAAATGGCGTGTGCTGTGTGAGTGGTTGAGTTTTTTGTTGCATAAGAACTGAATAGATCAGTTTGAAAAAGAAAAAGAAAACAGAATCAAAGTAACAGTAAATATTTTCAGCTTGTTAGTTCACAATACAAGTAGGAAATTTCAAGTTTCAGAGAATTAATTTCAACAAATGAAAATAGCAATTTCGAGAGAAAAAAGAAACAAATTTCAGTGTCCTTAAAAGCGCGAATGTTCGTAATGATTAAAAAATCACTGAACAAAAAAAGAGTGAGTAACTGATCTCAACATCGATAACGAAAGACTTGCCGTCTCGAAGCTCTCGTCGTGATCGCGTAATGCGTACACATTTGCTGCAAGTACACCTGAAATTTTATTTTTGGAAGCTATAGGTAAAGAAGATCTTCGAATTGTATAATCGGAATTTCCCGTTTTTTTTTTCATTTTATGTGGAAAATTCCAACCAATCCTACAATGAGTTCATTTAAAATTCGCTGTATTTAAATAATAAAAATTTCTTTTCCACTATCATAAAAGAGTTGAAAATTATTTCTCCAATTCCACTTTTAATGAATTTTTTCCTCTTTCACCTCAAACTTCGCAGTTATAGATCCTCCCGCTGCATTTATTTCAGATGATTCATCGTTTTGGAATTAATGAAGATTTTCAGTTTCTTTTTTCAAATAAAAGAAAAGGAGATAAGTTTCTTTCAGATTTTATTTCCTTCTATTTTTACCCTCACCTTCATTCGCTATTTTAAGTTATTTTTAAAGTGTATTCCAATTTTTGATGGCAAAATTCCGAACCTATATCTTTCTGGAATTGTGTTGTTTATTATGTGAGAGTTGTTTATCATGAGATTAAATAAGTCAAAATATGGAAAAATATATATATATACGAAAAACATTGGCGACATTTTTTCCACTCTTTTCGTGTCGTTCTCTCCTATATTCCACAAGTGTGGTATTATGCATCAGAATAGTTACTTTAAGTGTTTTTAGTAAAATTCATTTTTTTAGACAAACAGTGTCAAGTAATGAATACTGACCTTTATGACTTAGTGATTCTTTCATCAACTGTAAATTCGCCTCCTCCAGATAAGGCTTCGTTGGGCAGCAGATAGCATTCTCATAACCAAAATAACATGAATCCAATAAAATCACATCGTAACTCTTCTCTGAAATATTCAATAATTGCAGTGTTTATTTATTATTCGTTTTAATCATATCTACGGATTTTAATGAAATAATGCTTTACATATACTGCTATATATATAAATGTCCGGAAATACAATGAAACATTCAGCGTACACGAGTGAATCACGCATTCGAATTATCTTCTTTGTTGGACAATTATTTAGGAGCATTTCAAACTGCAGTTTTCCATCACCGTTTATTGACCTATTGAGAAATAATTTTTACTTCGAAAATATCATCGTTCCACGAATAAAAAATTTTATTTTAACGCCCTTATTCAAGTCGCATTTCTGATGATACGTTACGCAAAATGAATGTAAAAGAACTTCATAACTATTAGGGAAAAAATGAATCATAAATTCAGCTGTGAATGAAAAATAGCTTTTTTTCAAATAAGAAATTTATAGTACAGAAACGGAAAATGAGAAGCGGAAAAGATTTTTAAGCAATGTTGTTGCTAAGGTGCCTAAGGAAGTAAATGGCAGTGAGCTTTGCAAAGAGAAATTTATAGAAGTATATAGAGATCATTCTTCTGCATTGTATCATGGACATATATTTAAAATTTCAACATATATTGTACATACCTCTTTTCTGCAGTTACCTATCCATTCCGTTACAAACTTCTTATAAACAGTTCCCGTTTCTCGCCGACATTTCGCTTTAAAGATGCAGCTCCAAGATTCGGAAATTCGCACCCCCAATTTTTGCACGGTTTTAATATGTTTGGATATAAAGTTGAGAAATTCACAAATCTGAAATACTGCAAAAGGTCGGCAAAAAAAATTTCTTCGAAAAATTCAATAGTCCTTTCAAACTTTCTACTTCAGAGTTGCATGAGGTACCAAGTTTCATTTTTCAATGATAAATCATACCAAGCCCTTAAAGGATAGGAAGATTTGGATAACTTTATGTATGAGTGTCGACATGAGATTCAGAAAATATATAAACTATTTTGTAATTTTAAGCACCAACTTTCTCGTAATCGATCTCTAATAACGTTTACGCCGTCATTGATTATCACCCTGTAGCGTTTATTCTCTTTTAGACCGAACCATTTCTTGGCAATTTCTCTCACAATCGGATCCGTCTCGGCTACCGTTATATCCAGCTGAAAAAACAAAATGTTATTCTCTCTTTTACTGAAAAATTAAAAAAAAAACGCGTATTTTCATTCGTAACTTTTTTATAATAATTCGTATAAATGAAAAAATAGTTTCCCTTTATTACTTTTTATGAAAATTTATAAATGCGATAAGAATCAGAGATAACAAAAATGGGGCGTGAAAAATCGCAGCAGAAAAACTTAGCATCGTTACAGATATGATAAAGATAAATCGTTTTTTTATTTTCTTCATATGAGAGGTGATGCTAATTAATAAATTGCACCTTAGCATTTTCCTTCCACATTAGACACCAAAAATATTTCATAGTTTCTATTGATCGATCAAATTTTATCGATCAATTATTGATCAATCAATTTTTATCAATATTTTGATGATAACTTAGCGAAATTTCCACTAAAATTTGCACAAAGAAAAAATTACTCGAAAAGCTTCTCGAAAGAGATTTTCAAACTCTATCAAATTTCGCGAAAAGACCAATTTCAAAGCTATCATAAAATATAGTCTAGAAAGAAATCCTCAGTTTTCCCGGCTTTATCTTTATTGTTTTATTAAGTGAGAATTATTCATGAGATAGGCGAACTATGTTATATAACTATACGAGTATTTCACAATAACATTTTCAGATGTAAAATTTACAAATGTATGTAAAAATTCTTAAGAATAAATAGAAATGCTATTGTGCAAATTATGAGGACGAAGTGATCATTCGACTTCTAACCGCTTTCCTTTCCTTTCAAGAAAATTATTACCTCATAAAATAATTTGAAAATCTTCTTTAAAATTTCCAAAGTTAATGGAAATTTTTCCTGCAAAAGTTAACTATTGATTCGTCGTCACTTCTATGTTCTATTAGTATAAATGCCTATCGTTTGGCAAAAAAATGCCATAGAATGCTCTGATTGAAAACTGAATATAAATCCATAAAAATTATGGATAAGCAGAAATGAAGCACTCTTAAGTAACAAAAATTATGATAATTTTTCGCGATAATATCTGCGCTTGCTCAAAATACTCAATAATTCGAAGAGTAATAAAAGAAACGAACATTTTTACGCTCTCCGTGTAAAAAATTCGACAGACCACCACCACGAAGGCCAACAATGAGTATATTGCCGATAGCGTTTTCATCGAATGAGATTGTCTCGGTGAAGAAAGGTGCCATCGCTAGCATACGTTTGTAATTAGTGGCTAATGCACGAGTATCTACTGGCCAATCTGACGTCACCTTATTGAAATCGGTAATCTCTAAAACAGAAGTATTTCAGCAATTTCTCTCATTCAATTCAACCTAAATAAAATATAATGACTTATTTGACAACACTCTGAAATTCTCACTTGAGGCAACATTAGTGTAATGAATATTTTAACTGAAAATATTATTTTAATTTTATTCTCAATTGTGCTTATTTACTGCTTCATAGGAAGTACATTTTTCTAGTGCGTTAGAGGAGAAGTTATAGTCTACCATTGAAATAACACAACGAAATGATCGGGTTGAATCCGCTAAGCCACAAACAATTATATAATGCATAGTTTGAATAAGCGGAAAAATTATTTCAACCGGATGTGCCATAGACGGTAACAAAAAAGGAATTCTTTGAAGACTTGTCTATGACAATAGCGATCATAAATGACTGAATAAAATATAACTGTGAGGCGGAAATAAATATGAAACAAACCAGTTGGTGTAATCAGTTTAGCGGTTGTTAGCCAACTTCGATTCTGACCAATTGTAAAAACATTTCGATAGACACGAAGTCTGAAATATTTGAAGAATGATACTGCGTTTGTGAGATTTTATATAGTGCCATTATGGGAACATAGAACTGCAAAATAGACATATATCTGGGCAAATTTCAACAGTAATTCTTTTGTTCATACATAAGAACATCAAAATTCTCATAGAATGGTAATTAAAAAATTCAAATATAGCTTTAATTGCATTTGTAGAAGCGTTATTCGACACCTCTCATACCGGATAGTCGAAATTTACAGCAAACAATATTACTTACTCGTCTTCATGAGTAACCCAACCACGATCGGTCACTTCCCATGTTTCATTGATCAAATCACTCTTGAATTTTTCTAGAACCACTTGTCCACGATATGCAATTTCGAGAGCATTTCGAAAGGATCGTTCCTTAGGCGTCTCCACATATGTATAATTATAAATTACTTTCTGAAATGAAATCATATCAGAAAATAAGGGAATATATTTGTTTTATTTCTCGAATAGAGAGGCTTTCCTTCTGAGAAAATATTCAGCAGCAATTAATTTCATTTAATCTCTCTACTTAATCAATTTTTTCGCATTTTATATTCGAAGTAAAAATTCAATTTTAATATCAAAAATTAATCGGAAAAAAAGAAAGAATGAAATAAGCGAAAATGCGATAGTCGATAAAAAAAACGTTTAAAAATCAATAGAAATAAATAAATTTCTTCCAGTTCAAAGAAATTTTTTAGAATATTTAAGTAAAATTAATTTCATAAATTTCTATTCAAAATTTCAAATGAACGATGTGAATTAATCGAACGCAAATATTCGGAAGTGAATAGAGTAATTGCTTACATGAATAATCTCTTTTTCAACTAATTAAAAGAATAGTTTATTTTTTTAATTAATAACTAATTATTTAGAAATATTTCTTCGCTTATGAGAAGCGGCTCTTTACCTATTCATTCAATTATTGTAATTTATTAGGAGTTATATGATGCTCATGGTTCGTATTATTTCGTGGAGAGAAATAAATATGACGACGTGTTGATTAAAGGTGAAGATTTTGTAATGCAAATATTTCTCTTTCACAGTAACTAAGTGACGTTCAGGAGTGCAATACAAGATAACGTTGCTTTAAATCGATCACTTATATAGGTGACTGCAATTTAACTTCCCAAAAAATGAATCCATAGCGTCCCCTTTCTTGATCTCATCGACTCAGCGATGAATTATATAATATAAGAGAAGTAGATAACATTAAATTTTTCGACCATTCATCATTATCCATTGCAGCTAAACTATTATCCTCGTTGTTTAATTAGATTTATGAATTTTTCTTCATATGCTGCAACTGACAGGAAAATGAGGTGTAAATAAGAAATCGGAATAGAAAACTGAAAAAGAAAAACAGAAATATTCAATGATAGGAAAGTAGAAATGAAATTATACCACAACGATGCACGCACAGATAAACATAATAACACCATAACAAATGAGATGATTACGCTTTGCTCTCTCATCATAAGCACTCGAATATGCGTATGAAACATTCGATTCACCATCGAAACCTGAATAACCCCTGAAATATTCCATTATTCACACAAAAATTTATTCGATAAATTCAACAGAATAAATTAAAATACACTCATTTTATGCTTAATTTTATTAGTGCCCTTTTTAGGCTTTATTTATAATGAACGGAAATTAACGAATGAATATATAATATGAATTGAAAAACTGAAACGAATTAAGAAGAAATTAAAGAATAAATATTATACGCATGAAGAATTAATTATAGCAAGCATCAAACAAAACAAAAAAAATCTTTTTAAATAACCTTATTTCATCTCTTCAAGAAAGGAGAATATTGTTCGATCAAATCACCAAATATTGGTAGTTCATATGCATTATGTAATACAATTGAACAGACGACATACACATGCACACACACACACATACAACACGATTACTACAATATGCTCCTTCATAGTAACATTCAAAAACTAAACGGAAGTTAAATTACTGAAGTAATAGATTTCTAAGTTAAGTGTTTCTAAAGGATATATTTCGATATTTGCAGAAACCGATATGCTTATTGGAATTATCCGAAAGAGAAAGTTTATGTTTGAGCAATGAATAATCGATGAAGGTTTTCTTTTTTTCAAAGCGATGCTGAAAAAGTTGAAATATTATGAGCATAGAGAATATGTCAGAAATATATTCATGAATGATTCGACGTTTGATACCTTTGATACATAATTGCACAGATGTGTTGAACGAATGATACTCGAGATGGGTGAGATGATTTGACTGTTTTTTATTATAAGATCAGCTGCGTACTACTTGTAAATACCTGAAGAAAAAGAAATTAGAAAATATTTCCAATGCTCATAGATAAATTTGCATTCGATGAGAGACAATTTGCGATACACAGAAGAAATACGATAGAGAGACGTGAAATGATTACGTCCAGCAAACCTAAGTCATAATCCTATTTTTATGCTTTACTGTATTTAGCATTTAAAAAATTATTTCGATAATTCGCACCTTTAAGTGAACGACAATATTTTAATAAAAGCTACAAAGCATCTCTCCTACGACATATTACTTATATATAATTCTTAATTTTGGAAAATATAAATGGCGAATTTTTTTATTGTATACTTTGGACTGCGAACGAACATTATCAATTGATGCAAAAGTGAGAAAATTGAAAGTGCTACAGCAAAGGTGAACGGGAATTTTTTGAAAATATAAGCCAAAAATTTAAGACGGATGGATAGAACCGGTTTTCCCTAAATGATCTTTTCTTTCCTCCTATGATGTCCCCGATCGATTTTCGCGCACTTGAACGAATATATGAATCACTTACAAGATGAAAAAAATGCAAAATGAATGAATGAATGCTGAGAATTCTGCTCCACTCTATTTTATTTCCAATGCAAGGATAACTCAGTGGTTGAAATGGTCACATAATTTCAGAAAAAAATTAATTGACTTGATAAAATGTGAGAAGTGCGCAGTACATTTAAGTGGCTCGCGAGATATCTATCTAATAAAGAGAATCTTCAATCCAAGAATGGTCTACTACAGATGCATGTTCAGTTGCTAACCAAGCGATAAGCCCACGATTTGCTAATGCGTTAGTGGATTGTTTCGAGCTAACATAGTGTCCATAAAAGGCCACATCTCAGGCGATAATTTCTAACATGCGAGGAGAAATTTAGAATGATTAGTCGAATGGGCAAGTTGCGAAAGAAATCAAGTTTCATGACTGTAAAAGCCTCACCGGATCGTTCTAAATGGTGCCGAAAATTGGAATCACGGCAACGTGCAAGATAAAGAAATGCCACATTTGTGTATCATTAATTCGCATCGTTCCAATGTCTATGAAATGATATGAAAACTTAATTTATATCAGAAATTGAATCTGCGCTCAAGGATATTATCTTCACTCTATTCTCATCATCCAACCCTCCTAATCATTCGATGTTTCAAAAATCAAAGCTATAAAATGTGCCATAAACGAGCAACGCGATCTTGATCATCGCCATTACACCATGTTCAATGACTGATCAGTTTCGAAGTCAATAACTTTCAGTTCATTGTTTATTGGCATTCGAAACCTGTTCGATTGTGATCCCTATTCAAAAAATGCTCGGAAATAAATTTCGCCAAAGGCAATTCAAGGTATCCGTCCATATCTCTCACTCTATATCCGGCATTCCTCTTGGATTATCCCAAAGTATTCGCACAGGCTACAAACTGGATGAGCACTTTCTAAGCTACTGGATAAAATAAATCAATTTCAGTTAAGTTGCAACTTTATTTTGTCGAATTTATTATTTAGTAGATCAGTTTTTCTTTTAATTTCCATACAATATATGTATTTTGTTGTTATTCTCACTACAATCTGAAAACAACATCGACAATATCCGCTTTGGTCGAATCGACTATATGATCCTCTCCTCGGCTTCCTCTGTTCTCCTTCATCGATTCGGCTCCGTTATTCTTTTTATTTAATTATTATCATTCACTTAAAGAAATCTTTTTTAAAATAATAAACTTTTTTAGTTGGCTGTCTTTTATTTGCACGTAAAATTGACAATAAATCTTAGCGACTACAAGTTGAAATTGCAATGGCAAATGGAGATGATAAAGCTACTCTCTGTAAAAACTATTCTTCACGTTCAATGTTCACATCCCTCAAACTTCCCCCCATAACATTCTTGCATACATCGAAATTTACACTTCACAAAAAGACAGAAGTGAAACAGGTTTGCAAAGAACCACAAAATGACTAAGAAAAAAAGGGGAAGTCCCAATACTAGATGTATGCATGGATTTGCTTTCAGACTACTCAATAGGATATGGCTGACATTGAATATTCGAACAATTTCATCGATGATATTGCTCGATTTATGCAGAATTCCACAGAATTAAATCGGCTTTTCCTTTCCTTATTTTTCACCTCAACAATAGACACGAAATATGCAAAAAAATGCACATATAATTGGAGCAATTTTTGAGAGCCTCCCAATAATTCGATTAATTATATTGACATCTCTTTTGTTATTAAATAAATCCTAAGCATAACACATTACAAAGATGCAACCTAGTCTGAATCTTCTGTTGTTGAATTAACACTTGACTATACTAATAATAATGTGGACACAAAGACGTAACAAATAAACGATCTCTTTGCGTGAATAATATGGATATCCCAAGCGCTTTAGCAAATGTACGCTAACAAGATTTATGCTAAACCGTAACCGATATTGGAAAATTTAATGAATATCGATAATTCAAAGAATAAATATTTTACTTCTAAATAATTTAGATTCCACGACGGCTCAATCAAATTAGTTGACGCTACCATAAGAACAGACTTCTATTTCCGGGTAGGTGACAGATTAAGAGCTTCGTGGGAAAATTTGGCCGAAGTGACCCGTCGAACACAACGGAATGACCAGTCACTATGAGTGAGTGGACGATGGCGAAGAAAGGAGACAACGAATGGACACACGATGCGATAATGCCAACCAACCAACTCACGCGCACATACATCAAACTTCATAAGGTGATGTGGGATCGAAAACGAGAAATTCGTCGAACAATGAATGAAAACATTTGTGCGTTGACGACGATCATTGACGATGTTATTCACAAATCACGATGCACTTCTGAATATTTTATTTAAAAAAAAATTGCCAATAGTAAAATACCCAGACTCAACTATGTTCATTATTCAACACTAAAAATCCGTAAAATGTAAATAATAAAGATAAGCGGTAAATCATTACACTGTTACACTTTAAACAGCAATATGAACATTCCAAACGTAATTATTAGAAGAGAATGCACTAAATTTCATTGCTTCATTCAGCCTTTTTATAGTGACCATTTTTAACGAGGATAAATTACCACTTTAAAATCTTCCTAAATAGAAATAACGATGAAATAAGGAGATGATGACCTATCTAAGGATGGATGAAATCAAGCATGTTACTTAGTTACTTCTATGCAACCATTTAACTATTATAATTCCAGTAGCCAGTCTACCAAAATATTAGGTTGCTCAATCTCTTCCTCCCTCCCCTCTCACTCCTAGATCGTTACAGCAACAATTATACCCTCAACGAACCCCTAGCTAGCGAATGATTTCTCATTTTGCTCAAGAAAGCAATAAGGTTTAACCGATACGAATTACAAATACCACAATAAATCAAGTGGAATGAAAATGAAATATATAAAAAAGTCAATTCAAACGTTCGACAATAAAAATTCAATAAATAAATCGAAGAAATTCGATAAAATGCTTAAAATGAAAGAAGGAAAATCATTAGAAACTTCCCCCTCAAACATGGCAATAATTAAAAGCTCACATATGAAGATCTACAAAAATCCACATATCGGATATCAAATTTATGGTGCTACTTAAGAAAAATAAAAAGAAATTCAAAGAAAATGAATTCATCTAAAAAAAAAACCTCCCACTAAACCTCCCTGCGACTCGATAATTATCATTGTTGCAAAAGCAATAAGCAACACAAAACAACGCTAACCTTATTGGTTATTTTATCGTATCGATAAGAGAAAATAAAGGAAAAACGTTTGATTAACATATGTTGGATATTCTTTTCTCCACATCTATTTTCATACATATTCGAGAGGTAATAATTTTTGCTCTTTGAAATACAGGAAAGTAATCATTTCTAAGAAATTATCGAATAATTAATTAAATTTGGAAATTAAAACTGAAAATTTGAAACATTAAATGTGTTCTATTCTCTTTTATTCATAATAAGGACATATGCAAATATTACTTGTCGTGATCGTTGACTGAATGATCGGAGGAAAAACTTTCAAATACGAAAAGTGACATTTAATCAGGTCGAATTGTTCTCATTGCATTTTTTCTTTCAGGTAAAATTTGTCGATCTTTTATAAACAACAAAGATAGCCCGCTGTCCGTTCCGATGATCAGCTCAATTATTTCAATATTAAGCATCATATTGGAGCCATCCAGCTATCAAATATTTAGCGGAAATAATTGAAAACTGAGAACTGATCAACTGATCCATTCAGCAGAAACTAAAATTATGGAATAGCGATAAACTATTCGAAATAGCATACTGCTTTTCAAAGAAAACGGTTAATTACAAATAATTACCTCAAAACGAATCAAACGAATCAATCGAACTATCAAAGTGAAATTACCTAAAATCAAAATAATCTCATAAAATACCACCGATGAAAATTATTATATAAATAGTATCAAAAGATAAGACCAAAATGAACACTTTCACGCCTCAATAATGAAGCAAAAGAAGGAAAAAGTATATTTAATATTTCGTATCAATCACAGAGTTGCAAATGAGATGCAAAATAAAAAGGAAAAAATGCTTTTTCAACAGGAAGCCTCGCCGCTTCAATATAAGACTATACTGACGACAATGCACAAAGGCAATCAAAGCAAGCTTCAAATTTGGTAAATCTGGAAGGAAAACACGCCGAGCGGAAAAGATACCTTATTTGGTACATCTACCAGGGGAAATTTACAGATATCATACAATGACTTATACAAAAAAAAATCCCAAAGACGCATTCATATACATACAAGCTTCTAAAACATATGAATATAAAACTTAGAAGAATCAAATTCCCAACTTATAAGAATTCATTCAGATATAACCGATAGCGAGAAGAGGGGAAAATGAACACTAGGTATTAAACAACAAGCAAGAAGGGATCCTACGAATGATATACGACGAAATAATACTTCACTCCATATGAATAAGTAAATATATTTGCCCATAAATAGAATGACTCTTTAAACCACAGGTAAAACAAAGTGCGTCTCAACATAGGACACCTTAACGCTCTATAAATTAGTTCAACAGTTTCATTTCGAATATATCGCGCAAATATGACCCTCATGACACACCTGGTACCCCTTTCTCAAATATCATTAAACAGTGTGAAAAAACTATTCCTCACATTGGTCAGAGGGCACCATGGAACAATGTTTCTCAGAAAAGGAAAAAAACTAAACATTTCAGTGCCAATGAGGGTTGTGGACAATATCCCTTTTCTTTCCCCCTTTTTCCACCTAAATCGAATAAATTATAACCTATTTCCTAGACTTTTTCATATATGGATAATATCCAAGTAAACGGATAATTTCTGTCGTCAAGAGTGATAAAATAGTCTGTATTTTGAATAACTTCGAGCAACTCACAACACCAATAATTATTACAACTGCATAAGCATGACTACAAGCTGTTTTGGCACGAAACGACCCTTAGAATGTTGCAGCTGAATCGCATAGTTAGTTACAATGGGCGACCACCTCCTCTATATTCTGAAACGTTGCTGCCCTATTTCGATAGAACGATGCTGCTCGATCTCTCGAATATTCGATCTGAGCAGAAAAAAAGAAAAAATCAAATGACTATGATAAAGAAGCCCTAAAAACAAGATAAACCTTTACATCTCAACAATCAAAATGTGACTGCTAATTGGGAATGCTAACAAGCAAAATGGTAAGTACATGGAGAGCGAAACTTGACCAGAACTTCTTCTATCCCCTTCATCAATCCTCTTCCCCTTCCCTCCACCATAATTATTTTCTGTCGAATCGGGGCATCTCTAAAATCCCGTTATCCTGAATGAACGCAAACTGACAGCTTGTAAAATTACCTTCAAAGATCGTTTAAAGCGATGGTGAGCCGGCGTTTTCGAACGCAGTCCATGCGTCATTAAGCTCGGTAAATATAGCACGTGCGAGCGCCTCGTTTTCGGTGCCAATTTGCTTATCGGGGTGGATTACGAGGCATGCCTTTCGATAAAATCTCTTCACCTGTAATCTTTCACTTCGTTAAAATGAAAAGAATTCATCGAAAATATAAGGCTGCCATGAATCTCCGTGCACATACCTGTAAGGCGGTTAGAAGATCGCCCATACTCGGTTGATTCCACTTGTCCGCATCCTCCCAAAGCACATCGTTCAATGATCCCAGTAACGCACGGATATTACGCTCTTTGCCATTCGTCCAATCACGAATCTAAACACAGCATATATGACGCAATGTCAGATAATTGCAATTAATTATGACGTCAAAGGATAATTATTCATTCTATTTCAAAAAAACAATTAAAAAAGAGGGGAAAAATACACCTTTGGAGCTCTTTAAACTATTTTCGAAGTTATTTCGCACAACGATGAACTCATCCACTTCAACTTTAAATATTTAATAATGTTTTCCATTGTCTGAATCTGAAAGTTCCATTTTTCCGCTGCAAAGACGTTTGGCATATTCGATTGAAAAAGATAACAATACACTAGTAACGATCTCACAATACATTTTAATTCATACGAAGATTGAAAACAGAGAGGAAAATCATATAGTATTTATTTCAACCTGAAATGATGCGAGCAGTTGCAGAGAAAATACATCGAAGAGTTACCTTGATCGCAACCGGATCCATTGTTTTCGCTTCGTCAGCACGTTTCATTTGATCCATTGTCTTTGTATTTCTTGATGATGATGAAAATCCTTGAGAAGTGAGCAAGTCATCGAATGCATTCTCCGTTAATTTCGGTTTCACCCCTAAAAACCACTATTCTATTCTATACTACTTTATAATAATTCATCTTTTCCTCGCTGCGGCCACCTTCACCGAAATATTTGAATGCGGCTCCCTCCTTCAGGGCATTTTTTATAATTACCGATAGGTTTCATTTACTTAAAGCAGAAAGAAATTAAAAAAAGAAATAGAACCTCACCCCCCAGAATTCGCAACCTTTTTTATAAACGATGGCTGATAGTAAAATCCAGACTTAATGACAGTTTCGAATAGGAAAACCGTTCATGAAGGAACGAAGAGAATTTGTCAGAGAAATGAAGTCAAACAATTAAAAACGAAAAACAACCTCCGATCGAATTGATTGCGTCGAAATGTGCCCTGTTGTAGTTGGGACGTTGCGGACTTGGCGTCGCCCTACCGCTATTAACACCTGAACCACCTGTAATACCGTTAACATGCAACATCTCCCAGAATGACATCCGAAATCTACATTCATCAGAAAGAAACAACTGCAAACTAAGTGAAGAACAACAACTCATAAATGCTTGATCCTCAATTTGAATCAAGGAGATAATGAAAGAACTGAATCACACCCTTAAAAAGTCCTATTCCCATGGTCGCTTAATCCCGACAAATAAATGAAAGATTTGAAGGGAAAGTAGAAAGAGGCATTAAGAGTTCAGTACTAATTCAACTTCGCGAACAAAACCCATAGGATATCGGAGGCATGCAATATCAGACCGATCGGAAAACCCCTTTTCAAGAATTAACTCTATCATTAGAAGTTTCTAAAGAACAGGTGCAACCTAGACTATGTACATCCACTACCTCGATCCATTACTTACAAAGATCATCAACATACGGGTTCTTACATCATTTTTTGCGGCTAATCAGAAAACAAGAATCTGTCTCTCGTTGTCGTCATATTTTTGTATCCGCATACTTCGGCTAAATCATACTACTGATAGAGAGAATAATCCATTTAAACGAAAAAATAATATTAAAAACCATTTTGGTTAAAAATCTCCTCATCTTAGCAGCCCTCAGATATCATCAAGCATACGAAAAGTTCCTCTCTCCATTCCATCACTCTTTCCTCGTTTCCGCTAAGAAACTGCTGCAAATGCAGTTGCAATAACATACTGAAGAGATTGTTCTTGCTTCCTTGATTAGATTTCGAGACCTGTTCACTGGATGTCGATGCAAGAAATTCGGCAAATGGATCGAAAACGGGTGCCGCAGTTATGTTTGATTGCTCAGTGGCAAATGATGGTGCCGATACGTTACGCTGCATTCCACTCGAATGAACGGATAGACCTTTAATAAAATATGTGATATTATATGAGCTTGATAAGCGGCACAATCTCCATCACAATACTTCTTAAGATTGGAAGTTCTTTACATTTCCACGAAAAATCCAAAGAATTTGACACATTTGAAGACATCCAAAGTAAATCTATGCTTATTTGAAGTGAATTTCAATCAGTGTGAATCCTCGAATATATTTTCAAAATCCGAAAATGCTATTAGCACCGATTACAGAGAAACGTTACCTCAGTTACGGCAAACTATGAGGTAATCCCCATCCGAAATGCTCATGTACCCACAGAAGACCAGTTCTCCAGTTTTATTAGTATATTCTCATTTCATGCTTAAAATGATTTCTTACATAAACTGGTCGAGACAAAAGTTATGATAATAAAGGAATAAATATAGAGATTAGCAATGATATATACACCAGAATATCTACTTCAATATCGATGGTCACTTGCAAAGATATTTATGATGGTCACTAATGGTCACTCCTGTGGTCATAATAACCTACCTGTGAACGACGACTCCTCACAAAACCCTTCACACCTTACGACATGCAATGAAAACTTCATTATATTCGCCGGCATATGCCACAATCAAGGCGAATCAACGAATCAACGGATTATTAGCGAATAAAGCAAAAAAGCTTCGATAAAGAAAAACCAATATATTTTCTTACTGCACAGTTTCACACAACTTCAGTAGTAAATTACATCGTATCGCCGAAATAACGCCAACACGATTCTATAATCCCACGTATCGAAGTACCTTATATATACCAAAATAAGCGGAAATAAAAAAGCAACAGCAACAACAAAACAACTACCAGCTATCCTATCATGCATTACGCTATTTGTCGTTGACGATGACCACTGAAGAAGATCATCCACTTCCGTATCATCAACTCGCTGCTGATTGTTGCAGAAAGCGGCACTACTCGCTGATTTATGCCCAAAAAGATTGGCATTCGTTGCGGCGTTATTTTCAAAATGAGCGAATGGATCGAAGGATAGTTCCGTTGAGTTGCTTACAGCATTCGGTGCACTCGAGGATGTGTTCATATCTAAATCAAGCAAGCTCGACAGCGACCAGGTCACGACCACACATACTGATCAAGCTACATCCACGAAACAAACAAACAAACATCAACCTTCAGATATCATCTCGTGAGAGTGGTGGACAATCTTCTGTCAAACCGTAACCCTTTTAGTACAGATCGTGAATGAGTGACGGAACTTACAAAAGAAAGATATATGGGGATAAAGACATAATGTAGCTAAACATCAGTGATTTTAGCATGAGATGTTCAACTGCATGCAAGTCGAAATCAAACAACTCAACCACGACTTTACGTAGCAAAACCTTTAAGTAAAACAACACTTACTCGAAGTTATGCACTGAGGTCAAGCTCAGCAGCTCAGCACTAGATTCAGTTTCGAATTAACCACCATATTAACTACAGTCGTTTCTTCATCAACAGCGGAAAACGACTCTTTCACCACCTGAACCTAACTATTTCGAGTGAAGCTTGGCTGTATTCCATTATTAAAAAAAACTTTAGGGCAACAAAAATGTTCGATGACGGATATAATCATCTGCCTGCAAGGTCAAAGCAACCGATTTGCGATGCAAATCCATTCGTATGAAAGTAACATTAAAAACGAATCATTTCCGTGGGCACTATATATGAATGATGAGATAAAATAACCTCCAAGTCCAAGCAGATCGATATCGGTGGCGAGTTGCGCCGTTTGATCTTCAGCGACAGGTTGCTTAGGTGTCTTCTCATAATCGAATTTATACTTTTCATTCTCTTTATCAAACGTTTCGTTGGTTCCACTTACTCGAATCCCATACATTCGTTCATATGTTTCCGCTTTATCCATACCCGTCGATCGAAGAACAGATGCCGACTGAAATAAGCTATGAATTTTTGAGGAATAAAAGAGATACGAAGATTCGAATAAAAATTGTTGAAAACACCGTTGTGCAATCGAGAAAATTCATCTGTTTAGAAGCAGCCAAAGATCATTTCTAGCTTAAATCGATGATAGAGTCGAAAGCATTCAAGCATAATTTCAACTTTCCCCTTCCTCCTCCCCAAACTTCAGCATACATCACATATAGACGTGAATACAAACTGCAGCAAATAACAATTTCTTCCATCAAGCATATTTCACTAGACAATTTCACCGTGTTATAAAACTCAAAAAGATCAACAATCATTTTCGAAAAAAACTGAACGAACTTTCAATAACGGCTATAATAATGCCATATCACTAGGTGATATATAATTTAATGAATGCAAGAAAACATCCGCTCAACCTTGGAAGCAATATTAACATTAGAGCTAATAGCGAGGTAAGAAAAGCTCGAACAAACAGGAGCTTGAGGCTGTGAGCAGGTGAGTAATTCGTGCTCTTGTTGCTTTTCTGCTAGCTGCTGCGGTACATGGTGCTGGCCTTTTTGCTCGTGCAATAAACTACCCGGCTGCACTTCTGGCAAATCGGGTGACACAGACGACGCATATGTAACCCCGGTGTTCGCTGACCCCGCATCATTCCACTAAAAATCATGTAAATAAAAAAATTTACACCTTATATACATATATATAGTGCATGTTTGTGTGCCCACGATTGTCGGAAGAGGGGATGAGATAACCGAGGGTTAGACGAATACATCTTATGAGGCTCGTCAGAAGGACAAAGTAGAGTTTTCAAAGAAGCCCCTCACTTTTTAGCTCAGAATATGAAACAACAGCTCGTACACCATCTCTATTAACGATCCGTTCTCTTTCTCCTTTTCACGACAATGAGCCTGTCTACCACAGCACGTTTGCTGATAGATAAATCCAGAAGTTATTCATCATCTAAGCACATCATAAAAACTGGAATATGACTTATCACTCTATTTCTTTGTGCATAGATGAGGAAAGAAGCAATGATGGAAGTGGGCATATCCAAGCGAAAGAAATGAGGAGAGCTTCTCTCATTGAAAGATGACATCTTTTTTCAGTTATCGTCTCTATAAAAAACCCTTTGAAACATGCAAAATGGGAGGAAGCTGTGAGGAGAATAACTGCTACACACATCCGCTATCTTCTCAAAAACTGGACGTGCAAATAAAGCAAATACATCATTTCTAAGCTGACACCCACAATCAACAACTATCGAGTTCACTCTGCAGCCGCTTTTCTATTAGACACTGCATGGTATCCAGACTAAAAAAGTCAGTGGCATCCAGAATTCACAACACGCTATTCAGAAACAATGTTCCCTACTCGTAAATGACTGCAGTACCTTGAACCTCACTTTTGCGCACACTCGGTGGTTCTTAAAAGTTAACCTGTAGCGTTGCGAAGAAGGAATCTCCTTGAAGGGGTGGCCGAGATTCTTCGGGTGGCAACAGCCTATCTGCGGCATCCTCCTTACGGTGAGCACGGAGCACCTGAGGAGAATGCAGTGGGCGTGGGGGTCTCGCCGGTCGCGAGGATGCACTCTGCTTCGTAACACCCACCTGTCGCTGTAGGGCATCTCAAGAAAGCAGCAAGTTAAACCGGCTAACCATTTCTCAAAAATGTACAAGGTCGATGAAATGTTCAGCAGTTCAACTCATTCATATACCAAAAAGAGACAGAACACACCCACACCGCTCGTGCCATTCGATATTACAATCTACTGAATTCATATGATCAGATTCGACGATATTAACTCTGCATGGATTACAAACAGGATGCGATAAATGATATGCGGGGGAATGAGAACAAAAGGATCACGAATGAGAACGAAACGGCGGATATAAACACTCCTATACGCGTCTCAGAGAAGAAAGCAACCTTCTCAAAATTTGCCTACGGAAGGTGAATATAAAGTATACTAATCAAAACGTCGTAATATTCATTAGATCATGAAGCTCTATAATGCTCCATGAATGAAACGAACATTTTTCTATGCTTATAAAGCATATGAGACCGCTGAAAAGTAATACATAATACCTTTCAAGGTAAAACATACCATATTCTTCAGCATGGGAGAATAATATCATTCGGGAGACAGCACTCGAATCATAGCTGAGGAACGGTGCGTCATTCGTGTTAAAACCACGATCCACATCTTCGATATGCACTCTTATTCCGACTCTGAAATCGCTCCTCTCAAAGAATTCAACAAAACAAAAAAAGAAGATAACCACTGTCATTTCAAAGAAATCGGAAGCCATCTTCTGCTAGATTCTCTCATTCGGCTGTAAATCTACGCTTTCAACGACAATCTACGCTTTCCCGAGAAATTTTCCCATTCGTTCGTGGGAAGACACCCTGCAAAATCAGTTCATTTTTAACTATCAACATTCATAGATGTTCGTATACTCGTACCATTCACCACCAACTGCGCAAAAAATTGAGTGGCCGCTGCGCTAGCGCGTTTCCAACAACGGTCGTACCATGTTCGGCACTTCCGATGATCGTCAAAATGACCTTTCAACAGAGTACTAAAATTGCTGCAATCACCGAAGTATCGTCAACGCTAAAGCAGCATCAGTCCTTTCGACAAACGAACCTTAATTAAGAATGCCGAAATCGCTTACTTGTAGTACCATTAGCACAAGAAATAGTCAAACGAAAGCATCAAATATCACTAAGAAGACCTATTATAAGCTCAATATCTCCATTCGCTTGCAAAAATGAAATCCTACTGAAGAAAAACGTTAAAATATCTAATAATATGTTCTTCAGTGAGAATTAAAAAATCACCGGAAGCGCTAAATGAGAGTTCAACTTAAGGCGAAAACCGACCGGTTAAAGGTGAGAAAATGATCTGCACATTTTATGCAATATTTACACAATAGCAACACACTTAGTCAACAGCCAACCACCAATACTCAAATCCGATACGAAATATTCTTATAGGATTCCACTGCAGTCACCACATTCATAGCTGCAACTGTTCGAGTTCCACACTAAATATACCGACCGGTATGACCGATCGATAGACAAATGCGTCGATATGTAAGCACACATGATGTCAATATCTCAAATTCCCAACAGCATTTAAATATACATTACTAAGAGAAAAGTCTTTAACACCTTGACCATCTCTAAATAACGAAAAAGTAATGCTTCAACCTGAATGGTTCGCCGAATTTGCCCTCATCATCAGGTGATATATCCAAATCGGCTCTACCCATCTCGAGTATATGTGTATGAGGATCGATGAAGTTCGCATGAAACGACGCCGAAAACATCAAATGCTGCTGCATTCGATTCTGCATTTTTGTCCACCTCGCATGATACACTACCACCTGCAAATACCTCTACTGACTTTTCCGCATGAGCTCTCAATGACCAATTCAACGCAGTCCGCAAAATGAGGAAGAACGTGCGAAATCTCGCTTGCTAGATGAACGCCGTGCCACCAAGCTAGGGTCCTCACACATGTTAACAAAGGTTAGCCGTCATCAACACAAGTGATGGCCAACCTAAACCAGACGTGGCTCGAATAAAAATACGCTGATAAACTATTTTTTTTTGTCACGATAATGATACGCATTGCGGTTTTCACATCTATATTAGCAATTATGCCTCATACAAAGTAAAGTACTGCCTTAAAAGTACTTAAAAAGCTATATCAACTAACAGTTTTACCTATGGTACAGCAAGTTCCATGACTACGCTTCCACATCATTCACGTTATACCGCTTAGTGCTTACATTAATGCTGTATCCTATGCATAAGGTTTTCCAGCTACAGTTCACCATCAAACAGATAATAGGGCAAGTGAAGGGAGAGCGTGACAGACTTGAATATCATAGAGAAACAGCACTCAATATCAAATCACTCATCCTTAAATCCATCCATGTAGGAGCAAATAATGCAAACAAAAACACCAACAAGTTAATCCTTGCAAGAAAAAGCACACTTACCTGAACATCGTCCGCAACCGGCACATGGCCGAGATTTAAATCGACCTTTGAACTTTCTGGTAACTCAAAACTTCTGAAAAAAGAAGAGAAAAAATGGAGGAAAAAACATAAAGAAAATAACATCAGAGGAGGCTGAGAATAGTAACTCCAGCTAGCTGCTATATAATCACATAAGAAATTCTACAGCATACGACTATGAACGAAGCTTTCTTACAATAGACGGATTCGCTGATTCGTAACCTTAAATAGTCCAATGAAACAACTCACCCTTATGAAGGGTATTCTATGTGTGCGATACGGGTAAAGCACCTCTCCATTAACCTACACTTGACAGATCATACTTTGCAATTTAAAGCTGAATACTTTCCCACCAACCCTACATCAACATCTAAAACAAACACCTAGTTCTTCCAACCTTATAATTCAGTGAAGATAAAGCTTACAACAGTTAAGGAAACAGCTTATCAACGAATGATTTACAAAAAGAAATAAAATACATACTGTAATTCTTCATAATCCTTCCCTGTGGTCCACAGTTTATTGCCAGCCGAGTATATTTCAACGATCGGTCGACAACCGGTACGCGAACGATTGAAAGTCGGCGTTGGAGAGATCAATATTGAGTCCAACAAAACCCGTCGATTGTGGACCATCTTAACAAACCACTGTGATAGCTGGAAATCTCGAAGCACGACAGAAATATCTAACAACTAGCACTTACTATTTTTAGCGTTGTAAGACCACAACAGCCTCAAGATAACGCCAGCTGAATGAAGTACCAAATAACCAGTGTCACCGTAAAAGAATATGGCCGATAAGGTATCTTCCTCACAAAATTTTCAAAACCGAAATAACAAATCCGTTGGAAGGAATGGTGGAGAGGAGGTTAGCAAGTCGAGAGAGAAGATAGCAGGGAGTGAGTCGTAACATCTCCAACTAATCAGAGCACTATTTAGCCCTTTTTTCGCTATCGCCCTCATGCAAGTACCATCACTGAGGTAATTTTATCCAACAGTGATAGTGCTAATCGTTGTGCCATTGCAACAAACTCAATACTAAACTAACATAGGATGTAGAATAAATTGAGGAACTCGCCGTCAACTGCGGGAAAGAGAACATTGCCAGAAACAAGAAAAACTTTTGTCTCAAAAATTCAACAAATTCCAATGATAGAAAGAAACCAAACCCCCCGAGTTCCATGCCGAACCCTATAAATACATACCGCTCGTAGATTTTCTCTATCCGTGGAAACAATCGTTCTTAAAATGTCAAGTTGCCGGTGATAGGAAGGTGGCAATATTGGGATGTTCCTCTTTTCGCATACCAATTCGATTGCTGACAATGGCTTCTCAACAACTCCACTATACAAGAGCATAACGCTAGCCATTAAAACGCATTGAGCTGAAAATTACAACACTCTATTAGAAACCCTCTTATTGCAATATATCCTCCTTAATTAAAGAACATTTCAGCCGAGTGGACATACTCTGCGATAATTCCCATGACTGCTCAGTCGATAAAACGCCAAATCAATAAACGAAACACCTTCAGATCGAATTTAATTGCAAGAACAACCTCTTGCGCCACTTTCCTCACGAATGCTCCAAAAAGACTCGTTCAACAACAAAAAAACGGTCGCGGTCCTCTGTCGAAGTCAAAGCGGTTAACATTAAGGAAGAACAGTGGTTCATAACTTATATTTGTGTTAAAACCTGCTTTAACGTAATATCCTTAATATAGTTTCATTTATAAACCAAGCAAGTGGCCTAAGACCTTAAATCTCAATAAAAGCATTCAACTGCGAATAAAAAATGGCCCCGTTCATATTAAAATACCCCTCAAATAGAGAGAATTAATAAGAAATATTGATCAAATCGGACCTTCTTTCATCTCAAAATTCTAAACTTAATGGCGCAACTTAAGAACGCCTTTTTCAATCTTGCTTCTTATTTTACGGCTCTCAATAAGACATAAAATATACAATAAAAATAAAAGTCGTCGAATTTCCACATTCAAAACAAAAAGATTCTGTTTCAGGCAGTAATTCAGGCAAATTTTCACCTCACTTATGCAGTCGAGGGAAATATTCTGACATACTATTCTGACTATTCCGACATTCGTATGTCAGAATAAACCTGTATCTCATTAGCACTCACACTTATTATCGAATATGCGCGATAATTTCATATTATTCACATCAGAAGACAACGATCTTCAGCATCCCTCTTTTCTCCTTCGATCACCTTTATTCCCCTGTTGCCCTCCCTCACAAACGAACCACACTGACAAATCATTTCTTTAAAATACACTAATTCACATCAAATATTAGTATAGTCTTTAAAATATTAGTAAAACTGAAGCGAGAAAACCTTCAGGTCCGGTAATGACGACGAAATTCGTTGCTTTTTGACGCAGAAACAAGGCCATATTTCGACAAACACTCATGAGCATGTTAAGCGTTGGTGTGATACCACTGCCGAGAGGCGGCATCGGCGTCTCGCTCGAGCGATTGCTATAGTCACAACGCAAACGCCTGAATTAATATTTCCACCTTCAGGATCCAAGATGATCAACAGTGCATTTCATTCATCTCTCCTTCTTACGTGCACCACTAAAACCTTACTAACATTCAAACAAGAGATATATCTGCAAAACCGCTTTCTTAAAAGAACGAAGAGAGAAAAGATCTTTAAGAAAAAAGTAGAGATAGTGGCGAAGTGTTACAACAAAGCCAACACAAGACATCGTTCTACTGAGCACTGCTGAAATCACCCTCTACGAGTTTAGGGCTGGGAAAAGAAATTTCAGACCCATTCACCACTTGGATGACAACTTAGCAATATCTTCACTATCCCTAAACATAAACCATAATCAAGGAGAATAAAGAAGCAAATTGCAATATTCGAGAAAATAACTCAATAAATCGCAATAATGTCGCATGAGACATTCGCAAGTTAGCATATAAGGCTGTACAAAGTTATTTTCCCCAAAAAACGCTTCTGAAAGCTGAATCTTTCCCAAAATTCGTTGAATTATTCGCTCGAATAACTTTATTGCAGCTATTCTACTAAAAAAACGGTTCAAATCCGCCTCACTGTTCTCCATTGCAATAAAAACTATAAAATGATGGGTAAATTGCTCATACAGCTCTAAAATTCAATGCCCATATTAGAGGAAGCTTCATCCTTTTTATGCGCACTCCTCCCTCCCCTCTCCTCTAAATGCCTCATTTTCTTATAGTGCAGAGAAGCAATCCCTGTAATCTCATTCTTTTAAAGAACACAACTCACCTCTGAGACAAGTTGTAGATGGCAAATTGGCCTCGTGCTTGTTCCAATATTGATAGCCTCATAGCGTCTTCTGCCTGTGAGGCCAATGCTTCCGGTATACCTTCGGCAAGTGGCGCAATAACAAGACGACTCGTAACGAATGATACATCAGGTCCGCGACCGCCATAAGTGGACTGAAAACAACACATAAAACCCTCACCTATGACTGACTGCCCATCGATCCCCTCCATTATGGATGAACATTATTCTGCGCTGCACTTCACAAACAATGAAGAATGCACATATCTACGAAATGTGCAATGAACTCAAGCAGCAATCCGTTAATTTCAGGATTACCATTGGCAGGAGAAAACAAATCACTTCAATCACCTTATTGTGTAGTTCATACCACACTGATTTGCGGCTAATCTAGGCCTCCTCTAATTCTTATTACAACGATGCCCTCCCCATCATGCCGATAAACAATGATCGTGGAGTGAAGAAAGTCTTATAAAATAGGCAATTACTGAACTAACGGTTATAATGAGCATAAGCGGAATCTCACTTGTACAGTTTGTGCCATAGCTGTTGTTCGATCCTTTATATTCTTAAGCCAGGTCATTCCTTGTCCCTTTATAGCACCCAACATCGCGGACGCTTGCTGCTGCGCTGTTTGTTCCTAAACACCGTTCAAATTAGCAGTTGAAGCTGGAACTAAAACAAATAAAGTTCGCTTGAGCGGAAGAGGATGGACTTAGTCCATTTTAGGTCATATACACTACACATTATCGCTTCATTCAACAAATCAAAATATATCCATCAGAAGGAAGAAAGGAAAGTAATCTGTTGGATGAGGAAAACGCCAAACAGATCAAACGTTCTTGTCATGGAGAGAAATAAACAAGCAGAGCCGAACAGTCCGATGAGAAGTTCAACTTGGGCGCTTTCGTTTAACGATTTTTCAAATCGAAAGTTCCACTCTACCAATTTCTCCTCAAAGCAATATGAAAATACAAATTCCATCCATCCTCTCTCTTCGAAAATAAAATCCCTCCATGCTTTCCCAACACACTGAATTCTCAACTAAACATACAATCTCATCCATCTTTATCGCCGAGGAAAAAACCAATTTTTTCAGCCAAAGAGGACGAATATGTGATTCTGAATGATAAATCAATTAATTAAAAAAACTCGCAGATAATTAGAGCTATTGAATCATCGAGTTTTCGCTTAATTCGTTCTCCTCACTAGAAAAAAGAAGCTAATATCGACGCAGAACAAAGTCTGCGGAGCTTCAACTACAAACCGTAATAACATTCTATAGCAAGCTTAAATATCCCACTGACTCAAAGAAACGAAAATATCCCTCCCTCCTTCCCCTCTCCCTTTATTTGCAAGAGACTCACAGAATATAAATCTCATTAATGGACGGTGAAATGAGATCTTCAAGAGAAATTACACGATCAACGAAGCATTAGTGGACAAAAATGAACGCAAATTAGCCTTAAAAGCGCGTTGGCGAAACCTCTCCCTCAGATAAGATAGAAGAGAATCGATGAAACTCTCAAAGAAGATGCAATAAAAAGAAGGAAAAGCAAGAATACGCATTTTTAACTGCTAAAAATCAATAAATTAAAAAAAATGCAACACTTACATGCACATGGTCAGCCCTATGTGCCGCTGCTGAAGGGAGTCTTGGCGACTGCATGTTCTTCGATATCTCCGTAGTATGGGAGGCCAGCTCACGCTGAAGTTGACCTACAACGATACTATGAGATGTGAATGTTGGTGGTTGTGATCTCTCATCGATCACAAATGAAATACTTAACATCAAAAAATATTATGGTTAAAAAAGCTTCTACTGGAAAATTCCGTTCACCGCAGTTCTCATTCTACTGGCTCCTTTAAAACTGTCACAAAACAGATAGGAACTACTAGAAATAGAGAAAATCTTTCCAGTGCACTCTCCTATAAACTTGATTCCACGCCAACTGCCAATACTTCCCTCGTCTTAGAGAGCAAGTTAGGAGAATACAAGTCGCCGCAATCGGTCTCGTAGGGATCGTCATTGAGGAGGTGATTAATCAAGTACAACATTACTTAGAAATTGCCTCAAAAAAATTCTATGACGCATTCACAGATTTAAGAAATAACTCCTCGGGCTTTCCAACTAAGACATCAATTACATTAAAATGAGATTGCATTTCAAATTAGTGCTTATGAAAAACCATCGAAATATGAACAGATCTCAGAAACTGTAGTCGCAACCAATCGATCAAAAAACTTCCGTTCGTCGAATTCTCCCACCATCCTATCCCCCTCTTGATCTCAACATCCGAATTATTTATCACTCTACTAGCCGAATTCCTTCTTTTGAACCCTTTAAGATGACGGCACTAGACAAACAATTGCTTTTCAAAGAAATATTCATAGGATTTGATGATGGCGAGTGAAATTCTAACCGAAAATAGGGCTGAAAAAAAGAGAAAACCCGAGCATTAGCCATTCTGCAATGTTCTTGATTGCACAATCTGCCATTAGCAATGACTAATGTCAGATTGAAATGCAAAGATGTAGAAAATTCGTAACACAAATATTAGAGACACACACAAAAATGTTTTCTTTTCAGTAGAAAAATTCAATGTTATACAAATGTTAGCAGATTACAAGAATGCATTAATCTTTCCCTCATAATCTTCTTTCTATTCAAATATAATATATGTAATTCAAAAATGACTACAGCCGTGTCTTCAACTTTTGATGGAATTTCAACTTAACGCCTTAACAGATTCGTAGCAATTCACGAGAGAACACGGCGAACGATATGCAAATATGGGCAATAAATTTTCTAATCATAAGAGCATTCATTACGAACAGACTTCCACCTGCCCTCATCCAATGTCTCTCTGAAATAACTGGCTTCTGTGATCTTCGGGTTCGCTTCTACTTCTTCAGGTCGGCAGCGTGAAGGTTTAGGGCTATCTAGCCCGTCAAATGCTGACAAGCCGATCCACGTTTGTTCCTCGTATGATGGTGGGAATTATTCCGCCGCCCTCGTCCCGACGAGGGCACTGGGTGCGGAGACTCGGTTGGGCTCAGCCAATAACTCTGTTCCGAGCTTAATTACAAGCGACCGAGCAGTAGACAATGAAAACGATGAATCACGTGCAATATAAAAGAAACAGAAAATAACGAAAAAAAGCATTAAATTAAAAGAAACATTCCGCAATACCTGCAGTCGCATTAACGGATGCAGTCGGCGCTAATTGTGGCAAATCGAGTCCCTCGACTGGTTTAGTCAAGTCAACTCCCATCGCTGCCGCCAGTGCGCCCGCTCTTTCGCAGAGATCGCTCGCTAGTGGTCTCCGACGGGGATCCACTTGAAGAGTCGTTTCTAAATTTGAAAAAAGATCAATAAAATAAAACCAATTACCCTCTAACAGACCCCATCACAGTCAGTGATTTCCAGCTATATCATATCACTGATTAATCACTTTCCATCGCATCATATCAATAATCGATCATATGCGATCATGATAGCGCTATTATAACACCTATTACTAACAGTACCTTTTACGCAGGTATATTACTTTCGTAATTAGTTTAATTAATAAAGCAACGTCGAAGAAAGAAAACGCCAATATTTATCTGCTATTCTATAATGAACCACTTTCCCGTAAGTAATAATAAATGTGGAAAAGCTGCAAAATGCCAAAAAACTGCAAAAAAAAGTTCAACTACTTACTCATTTCAAAGTAATTATGTGGAGTAAACGAAAAAAAAGACTGATTCAATAAAAAAAAGAACTTTCAGTCTATTTAAATAAGCTTATCTCAATCCAGAAAAACAAATATTCTCCAGCTTCGCTTTTCGTTAATGCAAAACATTCATCAAAGCTGTTTCCGAACACAAGCAATATCAATGATAAATCGACTCAGCAACATGTCTGCAGCCAACATTCGAGTTCGACGCTCTCCTCAGTTAATGACAAACAAGTTTTACTCTCATTAAAGTCCTCTATAGAGGCTAAATTCAAGCAATCATCAGCCTAATTCAACATCAACCGCATAACTTAGCAAACGAAATATTCAAATGAACGAATGGATATATGGGTGGAGCATTCCGCTCATTTTCATGAATCTCTCCTCTCAAATGATTTCAGAGGAAAACGAATAGAAATGAATATTTCATATTAAGAGCCAAAAATAAATTAACTACAGAAATATTGCCAAATAGGTGAAACTACGGCCATCAAGCATCGTTGCGCCACTTATTCGCATTAATGCCTCATTTCAGCTCAATGGATTCAAAAAATCCGACTGTTAACGTATTAACGGATATAAGAGAATATTACTTACGTATTAATGGATGAAACATGTTGTATCCGGTTTCCACTTCAGGTAGAACATACTTAGCATTAATGATTCGTAGCTTGGCACTATCCTCAAACGGATGTTTCCTATAGCATAAATAGAAGAGAATACAACCCAACGCCTGAAATCATCCACCCATCTATACACTAGTATCCTTCAAGAAATTGCCTCATTAAAATAAAGCTGTCTGAGAGACTGTCCTCCCACTATCATCATCAATATAAAGGTCGACGACATGCTTTGAGCAAATCGGTCTCAAGCGGTAAGCTTCACATCTGAGTGATGCTTTATGAGCATTAAAGCTTGAACGATACAGCAGATAAGCCAAGTAAATTAAGCTGATAAAAACCACCTCTAATACAAGACTTAATCCAGAAATATGTTAGTAGCGAATAGTCCAAAGCTAAAAATAAAGAAAAGAATATCTTAAATCCAATTATCACCACAAATACCCTAAAAATAATCTTATCCGCTCTATTATTAAAAACTTATTCTCCACTAATCCACCCATATGAACTGTGAATCTTCGCCATTGACTGCTTGCAACTCTCGAAGAAAAGAAACCTTCGTCGACTCTCCGTAGGATATTACGCTACAAAAATATTAAATAACAAGAAAGTTACAATTATTTCTCTAAAAAAAACGTCTTCTCGACAAACTATAAACAAACCCAAATATCTTGCGGTGGACCGATTGGAAAATTTGAATATAGATCCAATAATTCCGGCGCTCGATACATTGGCGTCGTATGCCGCGCTAACTGAACACAATAATTGAAAACAAATAAGAGAGTTTCAAGTTTCACCATCAATCTCAAGGATTTCTATTAACGCTAGCATAGATTGGCTCAACCTTCTCAACTGCTATCTTGCGTTTCTTAATATCCGTCTTCCTTGTCCGCCGTATCAACGGGGTCAACTACTGAATTCCATCCAAAGATGAATTTCGTGCGAATTCAGCCTGTTTCTTCGAATCAAAATCACAATATAAATAAGAAATAAGCAGAGAATACTTCGGCCATCATCTACTAACCACTGCCACTAAAAAGAGGTGCAAAATGACATATAAATGGACCTCTTCTTCAAGTTGTGTTCGTTGTAATGCACTCCACAGATCATCCGGTTGGAATGTTTCGGTTGTGGCACTTCCAAAATCGCACAATTTCACGAATCCACACGAATCGAACAAAAGATTCTCTACCTTAAAACAAAAAAGGAAACTCCATTGTTAATGAAATATTTCCAACACAAACATCCACAGCAATCAAAGAACATTACATATATAAATGAAGCATCCAAACCCATAGAAGCTGCACTTACAATTCCGTTACATCGAATCTTAAAGTGGCCAGGAAGTTCGCTGAATCTCTCTCCAAACTTCTATTTTTGATTACTACAAGGTATAATTCAATGCTATTAAACAACAGAAGAAATTTTTGGAGATTTCAAACTCGAACGACAAAAGAAACCCATCGATTATATCTATAAGTTCTCATTCAACTACAAATACTGTGAACAAACTTTCAACTCCTTTATACGAAACCTTCACTGATCATTCTGTGAATCAATGAATTTCTTCGCGATAGAGCAAAACCACGACTATAAACACGACTAAGGGAAAACTGAAGGACTCATTCAGTGATAATCAATCGACCGATATTTTTTTAGATCGGGACATGAGACCACTCTTGAAGTGCTTAAGACAAAAGTGCTGAATCAAACCTTTATATCCCTATGGGTTATCGGTGGATTTCTTGTATGCATATGTCTGACAGCACTGCATGCCGCATAGAATATTTTCATTACTTGCGAGGAGGTGAAATCCTTCTTTTGTAGGAATTCCACAACGCTGCCGCCTTTAAAGAGATCTAATGGAACATAACATAAAATGGTACAAAATATATTCTATAAGAAAGCTGAATGAAATTTGCTCTGCATGATCACAGCACAGCCCGTTGAGACCTCAAAAGGTACAAATACGCTCAACATCTTTTTACTCTCATTCATAGAAATATCACTTCAGTCTTCCTTCGTGTGCCTCAGCTGATCCCAACTCAACTTTTGTAGATCTGCCGATCTGAATCAGCCAGACTAGAAGAAGATGGGCGAGGATGGGAAAGCAGATGGGGAGGAGATGAATGATGGGTGCGACGACCAGAAATAACGCTTTCAGCCAAAAAACGCAGCTTATCTCTCTCAACCCTTCTTTGAGCCGATAAATATCTCAACTCTATCTTAACCCTTCTGAATCGATAAATATCCAGTTATGTCAGAGATTGTGCTCCAAAAAAGGAAAGGAAGCATGATGGAATCGATGAAGGGAGAGATTTCGAAGATGACAATCTCCAGAGACCTCCATTCTTCAGTGTTTTTAGTTTCTCTTGATCGAAAGTTTTGAAAATGTCACCAGCTGACTCAATTCAAATCGTTTCAAGAACGACGACAACAAAAATGTTCATAAATAAACTGAATAAAAACCAACCTGAGCATAGTTCGGTAAGCATAAGGAATTCAGCTCTACCATGTCCACTCTCTTGTGGGCCTAAATGCGCTGCCTGCACATAGCGAATAATAGCAGGATGACCTGTCAGCTAAAAACCAACTCCCAACAATTACTGATTAATTCAAAAGCACAAATATATTACATTAAAATCCAAGGGAAAAGCCTTTTTGTTATCCTTCATCCACAGCACAAATTATCTCCCTCTCTTCGATAATTTTAGTTAGCAGACCGAGTTGGCAGAAGAGATTCGCCACTAAATCTGCGAGAACTATCACAGAAAAAAGTGGGAAAAAGGATAGCCAAGACTGCTGTGAAAATATTGCTGCTATAATCATTATCGCACTAATTAGCGGCTTCAAATGCGCCTCAACATAATCACTGACTGATCACCGCCAATCAGTATACTTCGTACGATCAATGGGAACAAATTCACACTGAATACTGAGAAGAAAGGAAGCGAATTAGACTGATGCAAGAAAAGATAAGCTTCGATAGTTGTAAACCTGCGTAAATTTCACCGCTGCCATAGACTCGTGCAAATCGAAATAACAAAGCAATGTCCATGGAACTTCTAAGGTCTGGATGAGCGAAAGCAGGTCGACCCACTTCGCTCATCACCTTCCCCTTCCTCCCTCCCTCTCTAGCTCAAATAACAAAGCAAGCGTGCAGAATTGAATTCGAAAATTAAAAAAGCTCATTAGGATTTTTTTTAGCGGAGAATTTAACTGAAAGAATAAGGCAGAAGACCTTTTGTACAAAACAATTCTGTGGAAAATGAAGCATCAATCTGCGGTATAAAATTTACTCAGGAGACGTTTAAACGTGCGATGCTGTCCTTGCTGGTAGCCACAACCTCTCCCCTCACTCCATTAGGAGAAACATATGGTGGCGGCTCCTCATGCTGTATCCCCTACCCATTGTGCTTATATTAATAATAGAATAAGCAGTACTTCTGCAAATCAACCGGCATGATTTTCCGTAAAAACATTTCTTAGGCTGAAAAAGCAGTGCAATTATCCTTTATAAGCATAAGGATAAGGACCCACTTCACGAAGGAACCGAATTTCTCGGATAATAGCATTCGCCGCTTCACGATCGGCCGCCAACTGACGTTTCAACGCAAACCAATTGCCTTGCGCATCCTGGGCGGAAAATACAAGCGCGTAGCCTCCTTTAAATAAATAAATAAATAAGGCGCTGATCTAGAAGGTGCGCTAATAGAGCACTTTTACTATCAAAGATGAGTGCAGAAATAAGGGAAGAAGAACTTTTCACTTGATTGATAAAAACGTCGTCTTAGGCAAATATTTCAGGATGACATATTCAGCACCTCCATCCGAAGAACCCGGACGCTCCGCTCACCACAATCAACAGTATAACCTCACTCCCCACCTCCCCGCACCCGAATAGTGAAAGCACTCTCATAACGGTAAAATCTCGTATTTCAGTAGAACATGTCCAGCCACTTGGTCACATTCCCATCTACGACGGAGAAGAAAATTGTGAGACGGGAAGGATAGTCATATTAATTACTAATATCGCTAATTAGTATTTTATAGCAATTATCAGTGCTACTAATCCCCGCTAACTCAATGAACGATCTCGATTGTTAGTAAAAATTCCGCAGAGTTACAAACGAGAGACGGATCGAAAAGCTCAACATCTCACAAATAATGTGGCCGAAATTTCTCAATAGAAAATTCACTGTGAATATTTATTAATGACCGATTTTAGTATCTTTTAATATCGCAACGATAAAAATTCCTCTATAGTGACGAGAAGAATTGCTAAAAATTCTATCAAAGGTGATTGGTGGAGTTTATAAGAATGAACTATATTATAGGCAAAAGCAACCTCACAATTAATATGGACGAGAAACTATTTCTTGAAGATGATTTTCTCAGCTAAAAAGTCCAACAATGAGATGAAAACTCAACTTCTCATGAACCAATAGCCAATAAAGAGCGTCGACGAACGTGGATTATCTTATTGGCTCTTCTTGGTAACCTTTAGAAGAGCTATCGGAATGAAAACTCAAATGAAAGAAGAGTGAAATATATGAAAATGAGAAGAGAAGTTACCTTCGGCAAGAAGAGAACGAATTTTGAGGCGTAGACCACCGACTTCAACCGCAGTACCCACCAACGGATGATCCGTTTTACATCCGCTCACCGTTGTAGTGGGAGACGCTTGAGTGAAGTAACTGAACGCCGAGCGTAATAGGTCCGACATTCACCTAAGGAATTTTCCTATTCATACGAGACAACCAATAACCGATAGAAACGTCGTATCCACCACACATCGGATCGTCTTTTAAAAACTAAGGCCGAGATCGATAACGTCTTAAAGAGTTGATGAAGAATAGCGGCTTATTTCGGCAAGAATGCTTGAGAGAAGAGATAAAACTTAGGTAGGATAGATGGAACGATTTACTCTCCCACTAGCATCGGCAATATTATCTACAAGAGGAGCCCACTTGAATGATATCTCAATATGCCATCAAAGAGGTACCATCCGACCAATAAACATTACCACTATTCACTTTCCACTCATAAGTATCTGAAATCTTCATCCTCTAATCGTTCCTCCGATCATCTCGAAACGAAAGCCCTATAAAAACATCCGCCTCCATCTCTAATTCAGACGTTTGCGCTAAATTTTATGACGGAGACGAGGTGTGTCCTCAATTCCCCCATCTAGATTTTTCCTTAAATCACTGAGGCTTTTATTCCCACAACTAGCAATAAATTATGGAAAAATATTTGTCGAAAATTTGCTCCTTATTAAATTTTGTCCTCGTTGAATATACATCAATTCATGTGACCCTTCGAACTAATATTAAGTAATATTTTCGCTATAAATTAACGTTTGTTTAAAAGAACTTTAAAGTGCTGCATATCATTAAAAATATTTTTAAAAAAACATATAAACAATAATCACAATAACGTAGTAAATAAAAAGAAAATAAACTTAAGAAGTATCACAATAGACCCAACAATAGGTTACAAGCCGAATATTTCCGAGAATATCCTCTCCCGCTGTCCCCTAATTCCAATATCGATACGACGAGGATCGTTATATGAACGAGTGCCTTTAAACTAGAAATATTTCGATGTTTGCATACTTAACGCTCGAATGATCGCTTTGAAACCGAACAACAACTAATATAAACCAATAATTAGCGAATAGTCGCATAACATGGGGGATGTAGCTTGATCATTCCAACTACATCATTCCACGAGATTTGAGGAAATTTGCTGGGAATTCGGGAATTCCCGGATGTATGGTACTGCACCGAATCCTTCCCACCCCGTCTCTCCCCTCCCCTCCCCTCCAACCTCGCTGCATATGACAGTGCTCTAGGAGATAATTATCAAAATGGATGAAGAAGTGAATCTACGAATATTTTAATAGTAAAGTTGCAAGGAAGTAAAACTGCGATTAATTAGTTAGCAAATGATATAGATGACGAGCATAATATGTTCTAAAAAAAGTTATTTTGCGAATGAATGCAATAATACCTTTATGGGAAGAGGAAAGGGGAGGTGGGGAGGAGGCGGAAGGAGGGAGGGGAGGGGAGTGGATGGAAGGGAAGAGGAAAGGGGAGGTGAGGAGGAGGTGGAAGGAGGGAGGGGAGGGGAGTGGATGGAAGGGAAGAGGAAGGAGAGGCGGGGAGGAAGTGGAAGGAGGGAGGGGAGGGGAGTGGATGGAAGGGAAGAGGAAGGAGAGGCGGGGAGGAAGTGGAAGGAGGGAGGGGAGAGGAGGGGATGGAAGGGAAGAGGAAAGGGGAGGTGGGGAGGAGGTGGAAGGAGGGAGGGGAGGGGAGTGGATGGAAGGGAAGAGGAACGGGAGGTGGGAGGAGGTGGAAGGAGGGAGGGGAGAGGAGGGGATGGAAGGGAAGAGGAAGGGGAGGTGGGGAGGAGGTGGAAGGAGGGAGGGGAGAGGAGATGGAAGGGAAGAGGAAAGGGGAGGTGGGGTGGAGGTGGAAGGAGGGAGGGGAGAGGAGGGGATGGAAGGGAAGAGGAAGGGGAGGTGGGGAGGAAGTGGAAGGAGGGAGGGGAGGGGAGTGGATGGAAGGGAAGAGGAAGGGGAGGTGGGGAGGAGGTGGAAGGGTTGAGGGGAGAGGAGGGGATGGAAGGGAAGAGGAAGGGGAGGTGGGGAGGAAGTGGAAGGAGGGAGGGGAGGGGAGTGGATGGAAGGGAAGAGGAAGGGGAGGTGGGGAGGAAGTGGAAGGAGGGAGGGGAGGGGAGTGGATGGAAGGGAAGAGGAAGGAGAGGCGGGGAGGAAGTGGAAGGAGGGAGGGGAGAGGAGGGGATGGAAGGGAAGAGGAAGGGGAGGTGGGGAGGAAGTGGAAGGAGGGAGGGGAGGGAAGTGGATGGAAGGGAAGAGGAAGGGGAGGCGGGGAGGAAGTGGAAGGGGGGAGGGGAGATCAGGGGATGGAAGGGAAGAGGAAGAGGAGGTGGGGAGGAAGTGGAAGGAGGGAGGGGAGGGAGTGGATGGAAGGGAAGAGGAAGGGGAGGTGGGGAGGAGGTGGAAGGATTGAGGGGAGAGGAGGGGATGGAAGGGAAGAGGAAGGGGAGGTGGGGAGGAGGTGGAAGGAGGGAGGGGAGGGGAGTGGATGGAAGGGAAGAGGAAGGGAGGTGGGGGAGGGTGGAAGGAGGGAGGGGAGAAGTGGATGGAAGGGAAGAGGAAGGGGAGGGGGGAGGAAGTGGAAGGAGGGAGGGGAGAGGAGGGGATGAAGGGAAGAGGAAAGGGGAGGTGGGGAGGAGGTGGAAGGAGGGAGGGGAGGGAGTGGATGGAAGGGAAGAGGAAGGGGAGGTGGGGAGGAGGTGGAAGGAGGGAGGGGAGAGGAGGGGATGGAAGGGAAGAGGAAGGGGAGGCGGGGAGGAAGTGGAAGGAGGGAGGGGAGAGGAGGGGATGGAAGGGAAGAGGAAGGGAGGTGGGGAGGAAGTGGAAGGAGGGAGGGGAGGGAGTGGATGGAAGGGAAGAGGAAGGGGAGGGGGGAGGGTGGAAGGAGGGAGGGGAGGGAGTGGATGCAAGGGAAGAGGAAGGGGAGGTGGGGAGGAGGTGGAAGGAGGGAGGGGAGGAGGGGATGGAAGGGAAGAGGAAGGGGAGGTGGGGAGGAAGTGGAAGGAGGGAGGGGAGAGGAGGGATGGAAGGGAAGAGGAAGGGAGGTGGGAGGAGGTGGAAGGAGGGAGGGGAGGGAGGGGATGGAAGGGAAGAGGAAGGGGAGGTGGGGAGGAAGTGGAAGGAGGGAAGGGAGAGGAGGGGATGGAAGGGAAGAGGAAAGGGGAGGTGGGGAGGAGGTGGAAGGAGGGAGGGGAGAGGAGGGGATGCAAGGGAAGAGGAAGGGGAGGTGGGGAGGAGGTGGAAGGAGGGAGGGGATAGGAGGGGACGGAAGGGAAGCGGAAGGGGAGGGGAGGAAGTGGAAGGAGGGGGGGGAGGAGGGGTGGAAGGGAAGAGGAAAAGGGAGGTGGGGAGGAGGTGGAAGGAGGGAGGGGAGGGAGTGATGGAAGGGAAGAGGAAAGGGGAGGTGGGGAGGAGGTGGAAGGAGGGAGGGGAGAGGAGGGATGGAAGGGAAGAGGAAAGGAGGTGGAGGAGGTGGAAGGAGGAGGGGAGAGGAGGGGATGGAAGGGAAGAGGAAGGGGAGGTGGGGAGGAGGTGGAAGGAGGGAGGGGAGAGGAGATGGAAGGGAAGAGGAAAGGGAGGTGGGGAGGAGGTGGAAGGAGGGAGGGGAGAGGAGATGGAAGGGAAGAGGAAGGGGAGGTGGGGAGGAGGTGGAAGGAGGGAGGGGAGGGGAGTGGATGGAAGGGAAGAGGAAGGGGAGGTGGGGAGGAGGTGGAAGGAGGGAGGGGAGAGGAGGGGATGGAAGGGAAGAGGAAGGGGAGGTGGGGAGGAGGTGGAAGGAGGGAGGGGAGAGGAGATGGAAGGGAAGAGGAAAGGGGAGGTGGGGAGGAGGTGGAAGGAGGGAGGGGAGAGGAGATGGAAGGGAAGAGGAAAGGGGAGGTGGGGAGGAGGTGGAAGGAGGGAGGGGAGAGGAGTGGATGGAAGGGAAGAGGAAGGGGAGGTGGGGAGGAGGTGGAAGGATTGAGGGGAGGGGAGTGGATGGAAGGGAAGAGGAAGGGGAGGCGGGAGGAAGTGGAAGGAGGGAGGGGAGAGGAGGGGATGCAAGGGAAGAGGAAAGGGGAGGTGGGGAGGAAGTGGAAGGAAGGAGGGGAGAAGTGGATGGAAGGGAAGAGGAAGGGGAGGCGGGAGGAGGTGGAAGGAGGGAGGGGAGAGGAGGGGATGGAAGGGAAGAGGAAGGGGAGGTGGGGAGGAGGTGGAAGGAGGGAGGGGAGAGGAGGGGATGGAAGAGAAGAGGAAGGGGAGGCGGGGAGGAAGTGGAAGGAGGGAGGGGAGGGGAGGAGATGGAAGGGAAGAGGAAAGGGGAGGTGGGGAGGAGGTGGAAGGGGGGGAGAGGGGGAGAGGAGATGGAAGGGAGAGGAAAGGGGAGGTGGGGAGGAGGTGGAAGGAGGGAGGGGAGGGAAGAGATGGAAGGGAAGAGGGGGAGGTGGGGAGGAGGTGGAAGGAGGGAGGGGAGGGGAGTGGATGGAAGGGAAGAGGAAGGGGAGGTGGGGAGGAAGTGGAAGGAGGGAGGGAGAGGAGGGGATGGAAGGGAAGAGGAAGGGGAGGCGAGGAGGAAGTGGAAGGAGGGAGGGGAGAGGAGGGGATGCAAGGGAAGAGGAAAGGGGAGGTGGGGAGGAGGTGGAAGGAGGGAGGGGATAGGAGGAAGGGAAGCGGAAGGGGAGGTGGGGAGGAAGTGGAAGGAGGGAGGGGAGAGGAGGGGGTGGAAGGGAAGAGGAAAAGGGAGGTGGGGAGGAGGTGGAAGGAGGGAGGGGAGAGGAGATGGAAGGGAAGAGGAAAGGAGAGGTGGGGAGGAGGTGGAAGGAGGGAGGGGAGGGGAGTGGATGGAAGGGAAGAGGAACAGGAGGTGGGAGGAGGTGGAAGGAGAGAGGGGAGAGGAGGGGATGGAAGGGAAGAGGAAGGGGAGGTGGGGAGGAGGTGGAAGGAGGGAGGGGAGAGGAGATGGAAGGGAAGAGGAAAGGGGAGGTGGGGAGGAGGTGGAAGGAGGGAGGGGAGAGGAGATGGAAGGGAAGAGGAAAGGGGAGGTGGGGAGGAGGTGGAAGGAGGGAGGGGAGGGGAGTGGATGGAAGGGAAGAGGAAGGGGAGGTGGGGAGGAGGTGGAAGGATTGAGGGGAGGGGAGTGGATGGAAGGGAAGAGGAAGGGGAGGCGGGGAGGAAGTGGAAGGAGGGAGGGGAGAGGAGGGGATGCAAGGGAAGAGGAAAGGGGAGGTGGGGAGGAAGTGGAAGGAAGGAGGGGAGGGAAGTGGATGGAAGGGAATAGGAAGGGGAGGCGGGAGGAGGTGGAAGGAGGGAGGGGAGAGGAGGGGATGGAAGGGAAGAGGAAGGGGAGGTGGGGAGGAGGTGGAAGGAGGGAGGGGAGAGGAGGGGATGGAAGAGAAGAGGAAGGGGAGGCGGGGAGGAAGTGGAAGGAGGGAGGGGAGGGGAGGAGATGGAAGGGAAGAGGAAAGGGGAGGTGGGGAGGAGGTGGAAGGAGGGAGGGGAGAGGAGATGGAAGGGAAGAGGAAAGGGGAGGTGGGGAGGAGGTGGAAGGAGGGAGGGGAGAGGAGATGGAAGGGAAGAGGAAAGGGGAGGTGGGGAGGAGGTGGAAGGAGGGAGGGGAGGGGAGTGGATGGAAGGGAAGAGGAAGGGGAGGTGGGGAGGAGGTGGAAGGATTGAGGGGGGGGAGTGGATGGAAGGGAAGAGGAAGGGGAGGTGGGGAGGAGGTGGAAGGATTGAGGGGAGAGGAGGGGATGGAAGGGGAGGTGGGGAGGAAGTGGAAGGGGGAGGGGAGGGGAGTGGATGGAAGGGAAGAGGAACGGGAGGCGGGAGGAGGTGGAAGGAGGGAGGGGAGAGGAGGGGATGGAAGGGAAGAGGAAGGGGAGGTGGGGAGGAAGTGGAAGGAGGGAGGGGAGAGGAGGGGATGGAAGAGAAGAGGAAGGGGAGGCGGGGAGGAAGTGGAAGGAGGGAGGGGAGGGGAGGAGATGGAAGGGAAGAGGAAAGGGGAGGTGGGGAGGAGGTGGAAGGAGGGAGGGGAGAGGAGATGGAAGGGAAGAGGAAAGGGGAGGTGGGGAGGAGGTGGAAGGAGGGAGGGGAGAGGAGGGGATGGAAGAGAAGAGGAAGGGGAGGCGGGGAGGAAGTGGAAGGAGGGAGGGGAGGGGAGGGGATGGAAGGGAAGAGGAAGAGGAGGTGGGGAGGAAGTGGAAGGAGGGAGGGGAGGGAAGTGGATGGAAGGGAAGAGGAAGGGGAGGCGGGGAGGAAGTGGAAGGAGGGAGGGGAGAGGAGGGGATGCAAGGGAAGAGGAAAGGGGAGGTGGGGAGGAGGTGGAAGGAGGGAGGGGAGGGGAGTGGATGGAAGGGAAGAGGAAGGGGAGGCGGGAGGAGGTGGAAGGAGGGAGGGGAGAGGAGGGGATGGAAGGGAAGAGGAAGGGGAGGCGGGGAGGAAGTGGAAGGAGGGAGGGGAGAGGAGGGGATGCAAGGGAAGAGGAAAGGGGAGGTGGGGAGGAAGTGGAAGGAAGGAGGGGAGGGAAGTGGATGGAAGGGAAGAGGAAGGGGAGGCGGGAGGAGGTGGAAGGAGGGAGGGGAGAGGAGGGGATGGAAGGGAAGAGGAAGGGGAGGTGGGGAGGAGGTGGAAGGAGGGAGGGGAGAGGAGGGGATGGAAGAGAAGAGGAAGGGGAGGCGGGGAGGAAGTGGAAGGAGGGAGGGGAGGGGAGGAGATGGAAGGGAAGAGGAAAGGGGAGGTGGGGAGGAGGTGGAAGGAGGGAGGGGAGAGGAGATGGAAGGGAAGAGGAAAGGGGAGGTGGGGAGGAGGTGGAAGGAGGGAGGGAGAGAGGGATGGAAGGGAAGAGGAAGGGGAGGTGGGGAGGAGGTGGAAGGAGGGAGGGGAGGGGAGTGGATGGAAGGGAAGAGGAAGGGGAGGTGGGGAGGAGGTGGAAGGAGGGAGAGGGGAGTGGATGGAAGGGAAGAGGAAGGGGAGGTGGGGAGGAGGTGGAAGGGAGGAGAGGAGAGGAGGGGATGGAGGGGAGGTGGGAGGAGGTGGAAGGAGGGAGGGGAGGGGAGTGGATGGAAGGGAAGAGGAACGGGAGGGGAGGAGGTGGAAGGAGGGAGGGGAGAGGAGGGGATGGAAGGGAAGAGGAAGGGGAGGTGGGGAGGAGGTGGAAGGAGGGAGGGGAGAGGAGGGGAGAGGAAGGGGAGGCGGGGAGGAAGTGGAAGGAGGGAGGGGAGGGGAGGGATGGAAGGGAAGAGGAAAGGGGAGGTGGGGAAGTGGAAGAGGGAGGGGAGAGGAGGGGATGGAAGGGAAGAGGAAGGGAGGTGGGGAGGAGGTGGAAGGAGGGAGGGGAGAGGAGGGGATGGAAGGGAAGAGGAAGGGGAGGTGGGGAGGAGGTGGAAGGAGGGAGGGGAGGGAGGGGATGGAAGGGAAGAGGAAGGGGAGGTGGGGAGGAGGTGGAAGGAGGGAGGGGAGGGGAGGGGATGGAAGGGAAGAGGAAAGGGGAGGTGGGGAGGAGGTGGAAGGAGGGAGGGGAGAGGAGGGGATGGAAGGGAAGAGGAAGGGGAGGTGGGGAGGAGGTGGAAGGAGGGAGGGGAGAGGAGGGGTGGAAGGGAAGAGGAAAGGGGAGGTGTGGAGGAGGTGGAAGGAGGGAGGGGAGGGAGTGGATGAAGGGAAGAGGAAAGGGGAGGTGAGGAGGAAGTGGAAGGAGGGAGGGGAGAGGAGGGGATGGAAGGGAAGAGGAAGGGGAGGTGAGGAGGAGGTGGAAGGAGGGAGGGGAGAGGAGGGGATGGAAGGGAAGAGGAAGGGGGAGGTGGGGAGGAAGTGGAAGGAGGGAGGGGAGAGGGGATGGAAGGGAAGAGGAAAGGGGAGGTGGGGAGGAGGTGGAAGGAGGGAGGGGAGGGGAGTGGATGGAAGTTAAGAGGAAAGGGGAGGTGGGGAGGAGGTGGAAGGAGGGAGGGGTGAGGAAGGGATGGAAGGGAAGAGGAAAGGGGAGGTGGATAGGAGGTGGAAGGAGGGAGGGGAGAGGAGTGGATGGAAGGGAAGAGGAAAGGGGAGGTGGGGAGGAGGTGGAAGGAGGGAGGGGAGGGGAGTGGATGGAAGGGAAGAGGAAAGGGGAGGTGGGGAGGAGGTGAAAGGAGGGAGGGGAGAGGAGGGGATTTAAGGGAAGAGGAAAGGGGAGGTGGGGAGGAGGTGAAAGGAGGGAGGGGAGAGGAGGGGATTTAAGGAAGAGGAAAGGGGAGGTGGAAGGAGGGAGGGAAGTTGGTGGATGGAAGGGAAGAGGAAAGGGGAGGTATGGAGGAGGTGGAAGGAGGGAGGGGAGAGGAGGGGATGGAAGGGATAGATTATAAATATAGGAGCTATGAGATGAGAGAGTAGAATTACTTAGGGCTCTCTCTCTATGAATAGACAAATCTATAAACGAAATATCAGCCAATTCATTGAGATGCCGATCTATTCCGGCAAAGTTGATTTCTTCATAAAGATCGGCTATACGACGAGTAATCGGCTCTCGGAAATATTTCTCATTCGCTCGTCGAACGAATTCCTTTTTAACTCCCTTTCTATCGAGATATAAATGTGGAATTTTGTGAACGATTTATATGAGAGGCGATTAAGGATGGTAGCGGGTAGGGAGGCTCACTGAGAATATTTTAGTCGTCTATTTTCTAAAATATTCGCTAAAATACTTTCTATAATTTGAAGCAATAAAAAATGTTTCAAGTGGGAGGGGATTTGCATTTTTTTATTCTTCAATATATCACCATTAAATTCTATGACGGATTGCTACTTCGAATGGAAATATTGGTACTTCGAATGGAAGTATTGGTACTTCGAATGGAAGTATTGGTGTTTCGAATGGAAGTATTGGTACTTCGAGTGGAAGTATTGGTGTTTCGAATGGAAGTATTGGTACTTCGAATGGAAGTATTGGTGTTTCGAATGGAAGTATTGGTACTTCGAATGGAAGTATTGGTGTTTCGAATGGAAGTATTGGTACTTCGAATGGAAGTATTGGTGTTTCGAATGGAAGTATTGGTACTTCGAGTGGAAGTATTGGTACTTCGAATGGAAGTATTTCCTATTTTTAGAGAACTCCTCAGATCCATACTTATATGAGGCTCATTTTTATAATCTCCACTCATTTTATAAGTCTATTTCTTAAAAAAAAAAAAACGTTTATTGATAGCATAGATCTATTCATATCAAGGAAACGAAATAATTCCAAAACATTCACGAATATTAGTCTTAAATAACAGTTTACAGGTAATGAAGAGAGTATTTATTTTATTAGGCTAGCGAAAAATTATATTTATTCTAAATTTCACTTTAATTAAGACGTAAATTAATTAAAAGTCTAACAATTGAGGAGATTTTCTCATGAGAATATCTCTATTTGTAGTGCTTATGAAAGATTTCGATAGTTGGAGCTGGAAAGTTAGTTGGAATTGATTTGCATCATTGAGATCGTTGAAAATCTCAAATTTATACGAACGCTTTAAGAATATATTCTTATTGGCTATTTTAAGAAATAATTGAATTATATTATTTGAGATAATTTTATTTTATCAATTATTTTTGCTATCTCAATTAAAATCCTCAAATTCTCCATTGTGAAATTTGACGTAACTCTCTACTTATGCTAATGATTTCTTCCCCTCTGTATAGCGTTCGCATATTCCATTGTGATTTGCTACTCGAATTGCATTTTGCGCCATTATAATATTATTTTTGCGGTAAGTAATTTTGCCATTTGTTTTCTTTTTGTATTTTCTGCGAAAGAAGAACCATTGCAACATTCGAGTTCTCGAACTTAAAGCGTTATGCTAGAGCATCGACATGATCTAAAATATATTTGTATGTATTATTTAATTGTTTATCTGAATCGACAAAGCAGTCATTATCCATAAATTTGTCTTCATCTCACTATCACTTCGACTATATATAGAGCTTATGGACAATTCACTATTCACGTTTATGCTCATTAAAACATTCCCAATTATCCTTTATTTTATAACTAAAGACGTTGACGTTTTATTCTCTTACGCCAAAGTGATTTCCATTGAAGTAGGCTGTAATTTTGAAGTTTTCCTCTCGTCTGAGCTCCTCATTGGTGACATAGAAGCAATCAGATGCATTAGAGAAGGCGGATATTATGACTTCTCAAGTCGGCAAATTACGGTCTAAGATCGAGATAAAGAATATGCGCTGTTAGTGCATTCAAAGAAGCGATATGAAATCTGAGAGGAAATTGAACACGTTGCGGAAGTTTTTATCGATCATAGCTTATTTGAATAGACTCTATAGATTTCTCTTGAATATTATCGCTTAATTAATCTCATAATTTAACTATTCAATAGTGTTATTTTTCATTGTTCTGTGGATCGACGACGCCTCTTCCAGAGAGATTTTTGGATTTCACATAATCGACTGACGATAGCAATCAATATTCTTGTTAAGGTATCGGTGATCGAGTAATCGATACGCTACAAAGTTGTCCGTTTAGCGTTATTTGTTGCCATCCTGAATAATCATCGCATTTCCACGAATTGAAATCACTTTTTAAGATTGCTCAATGCAAAATTCTTTTACGACCCACTTATTCTCCATTTTTTTTCGAATTTTTATAAGCTTCTAAAAAACTCTTCACAGTTCCATCTTCGCATATAGTATTTTCTACTCATTTTTCCGCTCATAATGGCAGTTCATTTTCTTGATGGCGATTCTTTATCAGCTTATCGTTTTCGATTATCCGTTCACTTTCCTTTTGAAATCCAAATCGATGAATTTTGTGCTAATTTTATATTGCTCTCGATTAGTCTCAATGTGAGTCCATAACGTTAATAACCGAATAAGCACCACTATCGGTTGTTTTGACAATGTTCTACTTCAAATAGGTGTTCATAGCTTATGATGTTCATCAAGATGGCATTGAGGGGTATTTTTGGGAGACTTAGAATCGAATCCTTTATCACTTAACTGTGCCGTATATTTTCCATTCCATTTTTGGCTCCAATTTTATCGTCATAGTTGCGTTTTTTTTTTCATTCCACCGCTATGCTTCTTTATGGACGACTCCATTCCATCGGCAGTCATCCTTTGAAACTCTGTTCATTACAGAAATTATTGCATCACAAGATGTTACAATGTTACCTTCAAGGCTCTTCTATGTCGAGGTGATTTATGAGAAGGAGGACGTTCATAGCGATTCCAATGATAAATGTCTGCTCACGTTGGATCACTTTAGTCGAAGGACGCTTGTGACGGTCACCGCTCTCATTTTCATATTTAGATTTTGTTGTAGAATGGTGCAATCACAAAAAAAACCACTATGCATTTAGTTTTTCATTGATTTTTTTATCTGCGAGCCAAGAAAGATCCATCTCATGGATCACTGAATCGTTTATCGATTGTTTGATGATCGCTTTCAGGAGTGTTCGAAATAACCCACGAAATGGCTTCTATAAAATTCCGTTTCGAGTGAGCGTATGATAATCTTTTCTGTGCAAGTCGAATGATAATGCAGTGCTTAGCCTACGCCTATAAATTCTTAGCGAAAAATAATTTAATATTCACTTATTCGGCTATATATTTCCTTTATCATTTCACTTCCGCTATTTTATACCATTCAAAAAAATTTGAAATTTTTTCAATTTATTTTGTATTAATTTTTTTTCTTCTTTTACCATGGCGTTCCTCATCAAATTTTTCATCCGGTAATCGTTAATTTCAATTCATAAAATCTATGCAAAGTATCAATTAATTAATTAATTGATTAAAATCCTCATATTAGAAGAATTTATTAGTATGAACGCTAAAATAACTGATAATATTTCAAAATTCGAAAACTTATTGAGGTTTTTGCTATTCTACAATTAAAAAGATTTGATTAATTAGTGCATTTAGCTAATTAGTACGATGAAAAAGATTATGAGAAATTTATTGCAAATAGGCAAAAAAGAATACAATAAAAAAACAAACAACAAAATGAAGTAATTTCCTTTAAATCAACAAGATATACTTATTGCAAAATATGAAGAATTAAATATATCAACAAGAAAAAGGAAGATTTTTCGTTTATTAAAGCTGCGATAGTGAAATTCTCATGAAAGGCAGATATTTCTCTGTTTATGAATTTTTTGCTTTTTTTGCAGCTTTTGAATATAATTAAAGGGAATATTTTTAGCCTCTTTGGAATAATGTACTAAGAATATGTTTATTTTATTTTCTTCTTCTTAACTGAATAATTTCCTTTGTGAAATTATATAATCGCATGGAGATGGAAACACTCTCTCAGTATATGTTTAATTGGTGATTTATAGAATTTACTCTAACTTTTCGCAACACTGACGAGATATTTTCCACTTAGGAGAGATATTTTCTTGAAACGAGTGTAACCTGAGGTTCTTGATCGAAGATAGAAATTTTCTTGAAATGAGTGTAACCTGAGGTTCTTGATCGAAAATATCTCACGTAGTCCTATAGTTATCGTTTACTATTACGAGGTTCAGCTATATGCAATAAGCGTAAATAACTGCCTCATATTCTATAACAATTGAGCATTTCAAAAGAAATTTGAAGCGAAAAACAAAGCTGCATAGCAATAAGTGAAATGATTGCTAACCTAAAGCAACATCGATATGTAGTGAAAAGCCTTTATAAAAAAAAAAACATTTTCCTCTTCTTTCACATAAATAAATGGAAGTGAAAGACCGTTAAGCGAAATACGAGAAATGTATGGCGATCGATTTCATTGAAAAAACGTTGAGTTTATCAGTTCACTAGTTGTTCTTAGTGGCTCTTTTGCGCTCTAGTTAGAGCATTAAAGCCACTAAATTATACTATGACTAGTTTTGTAATTCCATTATTCTATGAATAAATCCATATAATGCTTCTTTATCAGTGATTTGTTTTCTTCGTCGAAATATGCCTTAGTATTTTACTTATGAAACTAATAATAGTGATTTTTCTTTACTTTTTATTTTAGCAACTTATCACCTCTTTTATCAATAGACTCAATTACCTTTTAAATATAGTAGTATATGTGCTCAATTAGTTATTTTGAGCCGCAGTACCCTACTCGTAATTGAAAAGTCTCATCGATTTCTTCGAATTTCCTCCCATTAAATTTCTAATAACTCTTATTATCTAAGCATTCTTATCCCTAATATAAGAGATTACCTCTTTAAGAGGATATTTCCAAAAATGGCATGGAATTAGCAAATTTTTTTCTTTAATTTTCATATATTAATTTCATTTAGTAGTTAAGTTTTTTGATCATCTGTACTAATTGGATATGTATAACTTTTGGGACGTTCCACATAGACGAATGTCGTTCGTTCGATTTTCTTAGCATCGGCGGCATTCAACGGTGACGATGAGCTATCACTTGCACCACCACTATTAACGCTAATTCTTATCTCACCACAACGTTTCAAATTCGTCATTTCGTGATCGATTGACACTGAATTTCGACGATTTCGACCTCTTCGTATCGACAGATAACTAAATAAATATCGCGATGATCTGTTCCTTGTTTTCTTTCTTTTGGTTTATGATAATAGGAATTTCAATAGGAATTTCTATAGAAAGAAATAAATTTAACAGTAATCTGATGATTTTAGAAATGAGCAATTTTGCTTAGTGGTAATGATGATGGAACTGTAGATTTAGATCGGCTACACGATTCAGATACAATCGTTAGTGCGAGAATGATGAGGAACTCGTAACACGTTGCGGTTGTTTAAGTATAACATATTGCTGCTTTTCATATATTTTGAGCATTTTTAAGTACTCTTTCCTCCCCCCGCCCCCCATTACAGTCCAATTTGATGCGATTTTGTTTAATTTTATTAGTTACCATCATTATGCTGAAATAATGTTGCAATAGGAGATAATATAATTTGACTCAATCTAAAAAAAATCAAACAAATCGTTCTCACCAATAAATTCATCATTATAAAAACGAAATTTTTATGGAATATTTGAAAGAAAAGTTTGCAGTGGATGAGGGGGAAACAAAGAATAAATATGGATTAATTTCGTTGTCATTGTTGAGTTAGTTGTACGAGTGCATCTTTCAGTACAGCTAATTTTGAATAAATATATATTCTTTTTTGAATGAATCCTCAAGATTGTTTGCATTTTATTCGAGTATCCTTTATGAATGATTTAAACGATTCATGGATTGATTAATAAGAAGCATTTTTATTGCTTATTCCTATCTTCTTTCCTCCTCCTCCCTCACCCTTTACCCTCATATATTTTCACTTAAATGTTTCACCTGAGAAACTTTGCACTTGCAATAATTCTAGAATCAATTTCTCTTATACTAATAAAATTTCCCAAAATTAAGATCTATAACTCCATTACTAAACGAACAAGTTGAATTAGGAATGCGGACCTCACCTCATGTCGGTCTGATTATCTCCTCTATATGCGTACAACGGTCGATTACCAATTGGAATATTAATGAGGAATTTTTTAATTGTTAAACGATAGGGCGCATATATTAAAGCTGTTATGAGCGGATTGATCACCTCAAAAAAAGAGCGATTCATATTTCATTGAAATGATAAAAATTTATGGGAAAATATAGAAATTTTAATTCTAATTCAATAATTTTCTTCTTTTTTTTCCATTACCGCAGATTAGCAGAAATCAATGATAGGAAATTTTCGATTTTTTTTCTTTCATATATAGGACAAATTTATTTATTGCAAATAATTGGCATCTCCAAAATTCACCGTAATTTTATATGTACTAACAAGTAATATATGAGTTAAAGTTTACTATTGAAAATCTCATTCTATCGTCCCTTCATTGACGAGAACAATTGGGAACCAACCAACTAATAAAAATTTAAGCTTTACACGAGGGCAACATCAAATTAGCCTTAGAAGGATAGAATAGGGCGTATAGACAAGTTTTATATACTTCTTCATTTTAGGATACTTTATACAAGTGTACAATGAGGGATGGGAAAGGAAAGTATGATGTTCGAAAACAATCAAACAGATAATGTCAACTAAATAAAAGCTAACTAAATAAGCGTAAAACATGAATAAAACGAACCGGATTCATAGTGAGCAAATATAACAGGATCCACGCGAGCCAATTCATTTGTGCTCTTTGCTCACAGTTGAATTCATTCCATTCGAATAGATGAATACGGCAAATATTGAAAATTCGATACGGCAATAGACTAAACGATGTCCATGCGGTGGTGGCAAAAATGAACACAAGAGATCTCATCTATAATATTCATCAATATTCACCAGCTGATTTCCACTGATATACTTTATTCAGGGGCAAGAAGACGGAGAGATGGAGGAGGCAGTGGAGAAGAGGCCGGAATGATCGACGATGAAATAAACCTCAGGTTTTTATTATTGTGCTCTAGAAACAGCATTAATCTAAGCGTTAGATTGAATGTGATGAAATACCTCTGGAAGTTAAGACTTGCTTCATTGTCTGAAGGATGATATAACGTTAAATGCTGCGTAGATTTAGAAATTCTCATTGGATAAAACGGTGGCTGTAGTAATATAATTCAATGAATTTTAGCTACAAGTATTGAGGCACAGGTTTCACGTATCGTTTATGAACTAACAATATGGTCACCATCATTCACACCTGTAAAATGTTGATCTATATATAATACCTTCTGAAAATATAAATGAGCCTTTCATCATATTCGTCTTATTTTCATCCTCATTCCGATGGTACTTAAGTAATCCGCATGGTCTCCTGATTGTTTAGCTTCTCATCAATTCCTGATAATAATTTATTAATTATTAGTCTGATAAAGCAGTCTAATTATAAATAAGGCAGTCTGAAATATTGACCTCTCATAAGTAATGTAATTAATTAATTAATAATTGAGTGGATACCTTATTCTTGAAAGTAGGAGTATCAACGTTTTGTCCAATACACGTAGATGCATTTATCTTCTCTCTAGTTAATCGAAATAAATACCCACTAACAATCATCGATGAAGTCACCGGTAAAACACAAAACATTACCATGAACACTTCATAAAAATAGCGTTTCTTATCGGTCATCTGAAAAGAAAATGACCACTGAAACGTTGAGAAATTCGAATATATGAACATCGCTGTTGATAACGGTAATTTAGGGTCAATCGGTCTATTGCATTGTTTACATGGCGTCATTTGTGATCGTAAATTGAAACACTAGTCTGAATCACAATGCCTTAGCAACTTCAGAACACATTCCTATTGCTCTTGAAAGAAGGGTCATATACGTCAATCGATCGACTCGAACATGCAGTCAATGTGCATATATTAGCTTTATGGCACCTGATACTTTGCTCTAATGAACCCTAAGGTGAGGTTATCTAAATAGCTGTAGAAGTGCTTTGTGGATCGTAAAATAATAAAGAACCTATTCATCTAACTTGTATTCATATATTTAAGTACGAAATATTTTCTTCAGTAGTTTTATGATACGATTTATTCGCAAATTCGCAATAGCAATTGCTAAGAAACCTACTGAAATCAAAACCTCGAGAAAAAATTAATAGAAATTTACCTGCAAAATGCAATCAGGACCGACATAAACAACGTTGAACATCCAAACATATGATACAAACCTTGAAAAAATAAAAATCAACTTACTGCAATAAGCTGATAATAAGTTGCAACTTTTAAATAGTAAGTTATATTATGTGGCAACGCATGCCAGAAAGGATGAAACGTTATTCGACCTTCCATTTCGCTCATTTGATCGACCGATTTCATAAATTATCAACAAAAAAAACCCGAAGGAATAGTGCCTATATATTTGAATAATTCTCGCAAAATATAAAAATCCAAAGAAAGCTTTCTATAATAACCTGATCGGATGAATCAGTGGCAGATGAGCTTGGATGTTTCGAGGATATTCAAATTCTTACTTTTTTTTCGAAACTGATAAACGGACTTGCAGATGGTTATCATTATTCCGGTTATCATCGGCGGGCATTATTCCTATCAAATTTTGCACCCCTATTGTTAACACTTATCGAAGCGAGAGTCTAATGCAATAGGCAGACGAGCACATAAATGCTGACCTATAAGGCAAATATGATATATTCATAGTATATATGACAAATGCAAAAAATTACAAAGACCTATAGAAGTAAAAAAAGAAATTAGAAGATAACGATGAATTGATCGGAACGAATAGCGCTGATCTCATGTAATCCAATTGAGATATTCGCAAATTAACGATAAAATAAATTTTCATATAGAGATTTGCATGTCAACTTACCCGAAGGAAACGCCCCAAATTAGCACACAGAAGATTAATGCTCTCTTCTTAGACATAGCTTGATCATAACTGAGTGGCCATTGAAAATAGATCAATTTATCGATATTAAGCATCGTTAACGAGAGACCCGATACGGCTAATCCAAGCCAATTACAAAAATGAATTATTGCACATAAGCGTACATGACGTAAAAAGTCATGCTTACGTGTAAGAAATTCATTTGGATGACAAAAAACTGAAAACACACATTTTTTTCTCGCTTAACATTAAAGCAGTAATGAATATTTAATGATAAGACTAGTCTCTAAACTATGTGTGTGGTACAACAATGGAATTAGTTTTTAAGAAAATTGAAATTAATTCTGAAACATTCAAAATTAGAACATTAAAGAGCTAATAACAATTAATATGTTGATAGTAACCTTATTAAAAATTGGTTATCATTCCCCTCTGAAAAAAGAAATTGAATATGGGTATTTTCTTTTTCAAAGCGATAGTTGAATTCATCAACTCCTTTAGCTATAAAGAAATTAAAGAAGTAACAATAATACTAAGGAAATTATGTACCTGTTAATAATAAATCACCACATGTCATAGTAATAATAAATAAATGCATTGTATCTCCACTACGTTTAAATAATTTTAGCGCACAAAAAATAACGATGACATTAAAAACGGTCGCAGCCATACTTGCCGCCAATAGCATATCATCAACCTGAAATTACTTCGTCGATTATTTCATTCATTTATAATCGAATACTGATAAGAAAAAAATCCAGTGAATTTGGGAAACTTGTTATCACCTACTCTCCTCCCATCCACATCCTTCCCCTCCATGGCTCTACCTCCTCCCTCCTCCATTGAATTTCATGCTTTCTTTAGCAACAAGTATGTGGAGTTATTGCTTATTCATTTTTTATTTCTGGCATCCGTTCTCACAAAACGAGGTCCTCGTAAACATATTTCTCCTTACCCTCATAAAATAATCCTCTACTGTTCTATCTTCGAAACTGTTCACATGAGGTGGTGATAATATAGCGAGAGCGCAATAAATTGATAAGAGGCGATTACACAGTGGTCAAAATAATTGAAAATTCCAAGGAGGGAGGAGGTGGAAAGTGGGATGGAGAGATGGGGAGGGGTAAAGCATAGAAAGATGCATTTTTTTTTAGATAAGGCTATTCGCATAGACGTTGAGATAATGGTGAGTAGATTTCGAAAATTGTTAATTATAATCTGATAGTCACTATTATTATTGAATAAGTCAGCTGAAATCATATTTTTTATTAACGTAAAGCAATTTTTTGCATCAATCTATTGCGGAATTTTCAATGTTCAACTTTGCGCTATAATATTTAAGTTTTGCGAATTTCTTATTTTACAATAACGCAATAAAATTATAATGCTTAAAATACAAAATTTTCTAAAGAAAAATGCAATAAACTAATTGCAAAATTCATCTGCAATGGCATTTGTCTTGCAAAGATGCTAAAATGAAAAGAGAGCGTATTTGCAATATATTTAAGGCGATAATATCTCAGCCACTTCCGAATTACATCTTATGGCTGCAAATATTCTATTTTAACGTTCAAAGAGAGGTGATATTTGCAATAATTGTCATTGTTAAGTATAAAGCATATTTCCTCAACAATTTCTGTGATCCATTCATATTTGCATTTTTTGCAATCACCTCAAATAAACCTTTTTTGTGTGTGGGGGTAGGGGCAGAGAGGGGAGGTACTTTTTAACGCAATGATAGATTCGTTTATTCGAATGATGCAATGAATCCTTTTTTTTTTCACTGAAACGAGTCTGCGTAAATATAATCTTTTAGAGAAAAAAAAATATATATATGTAGAAAACTTAATATATAGAAAACGTAAATATAATCTTTATAAATATATATATATATATATATATATATATATATATATATATATATATATATATAGAAAATTTATATATATATATATATAATCTTTTAGAGAAATATAAATATATATATATATATAGAAAACTATAAATATATACATATAGAAAACTTCAACACATGTAATTAGACAATTCATTTATATATGCAAATATGCATATAATTATCTCATTTATTAAGAGTTTACGGATAGCTTATCATATAGAATTTATTATCGCGAAATATCAAATCGAATGAAGAAATCTCGTTGAGATAAATCTTTAAGATATGATCGAGTATTACAATATGATAATTTGACACCATAAAATTAATGTTTATTTCAATCAAAGCCGACCTACCGTGTATTGAAATGTTTGAAAACTGTCCGATTCGTAACAAATTGTCTCAATAGTATCGTCGATTTGAACCGATGAATCGATGGTTCTATTACGAAAGTAACCAATTATTTCGCTATCCTTTTCCATTGTAATGACAACACTACAAACATCATTGAGATTAATATTTACGTTTGAATGGCTAATAATTTCTTTTTATTTCCTTCATATGCGTTTTGCCGAAATATTCAACATTACTTTCACATAAAATGCTTTCAATTAAACAATGTAATTCAAACATTTCATAAAACTTAAATTGTTATTCATTTACTTTTCTCTTCCACTCTTTGAAATGAAACTGATTATTGCGATACAAACGTGGTATTTTGATACGTTTTTCATACAGCATTTTAGCATTTTGATATTAATATTTTCGTTTAATTTATGAAGTTACTCAAAAATATTTTATGTTTACTGATTGTTCAGACACTCAATGAATTCTCGAATAATTATGAGTGGAATTTTGCAACAGCAATTTGATGAACCATTTAGAGGTTAAAACAGAAAAGAGAATCTAAAATTCGATCCTTAAAGCGAACAACTTTCGCAAAGGAGAACTCCGCTATGGGATTTTCTTCTCAAAAATTCATATAGGATTAAGTGAAATCATATAGTTCGAATTTATGAAAATTTCAAATTTTGCAGTTGAAAAGAAACGAACGAAACGAATATACAAAAGAGTCTTACCTCAAAGAAATATCTTATCATTCGAATGAAAAACGAAAGAAAAATAGTGACTATATAAAAAAAAACTGGGAAAAAAAGCCACTGAAGCAATATGATATATTCAAATGAGATTAAATACAATCTGGATAATATCCGATAATCTATTTTAGGTTTCATTCAGATCGCTCAATAATGAACCTAGAATCTATACACGAAGTTCTTCGAAAATAGCGAATGTAGCATTTCCTAAAGATGTTATCATTTAAGAAGTGGAAAATTACTAAACTAATAAGATTATCTTACAGGTGAAATTACTACAGTTGAATGATGCGATTATCATCATAAAAAAGTGAAATATTATTATTTTTTCTGCATAAATCATTCTTAATTAATGAGACGATGAGGGAATATCATCATTTTAATTTATAGTTTTGAAAAAATATTTATTGCTGAATTCACTCGAAAATATATCGAAAAGAAAAATAATGAAGTGAAGTAAGCAAAAGTGGAATAATTTGATAAAAATAATTCTTTACCCGTTATATTATTGTATAGAAAACGATTGCCATAATTCCTAATCGTTATCTCAATAAAAAAAAGAAGTCAAAATTAGCAACGTGTAAATTATTGTGCATTCGATACACAGTGCAAGGCATTAACGTTCGAAGGTCATCATAAAAAAATCCCATTTCCGGCGTTTCTTTTCAATTGTCCGCTAATTAGTTCCGCTGAGATTTTTTTCTTGTTCGAGTTCGAAATTCGCTCTTCCGAATTTTAATTCAATTACATGTTTTAAATAAATTTATTCGCCAACGTGAAGACGAAATTTGTAAAATTTCTAAACGAGATTCCTGAATGAGATATCGAAATTTCTGGATGAATTAGATGAATTTCTGGACGAATTATTAATTACACTACTTATAGAGGTAAAACCTAAATGACCAACTTCAGGTAGAAAAGTAATAATATGAACTGTAGATTTCAATTCTGAAGGATAAATATTAATGGAACTTTTTAATGGGAATGAAGAAAAATTCGATTTTGAGAATTCTGATGAAACTATTCAATGATAAAGTCCACCTTAGTATGGATTATAACTTTGTGAAGAATATTGTTTTTCATTTACAAAAAAAAAGAATTGGAATTTAGAGAAAATGGGAATATTTTACAACGTCGCAATAAAAATAAAGCCAATGATTTATGGATGAAAATATAGCATTTTAGCGAACGTTAATGAATGCGGATTAATTGTCACAATGAGCGCTTTCAAGTTTCCTTGCAATACTTGCGATACCGTTTTTTGCACTTTAGCGGTTATACTGAAGCAGGTTGGTTGCATCTGCTTGGAAGAATATCAGCGGAACATTAAATCTTTTATCGCTGTGCTGCCTTAACAAATTGCCCTTGTCTAACCCGCTAGGCAGGAATTTGTCGATTTTTACGCCTTCGACTTTTCATTGGGTCTCACTTTAGAAGAAGGTCACTCCTAGACATTATATTGTGATCGAAATCTGTCGCGTCAATGCACTCACTATAAAGTTTCATGCAGTCGAAATGCCACAGTAGACGTATTAAATGCTTAGGACGTTGAACTATTCGCCATATCGATGAAAAACCCTCAATTTTGACGGCATCTTTTAAAGAGGGTTTATCACTTCCGGTGTAAATTCGAACAACGAGTTGAGGTGAATTTTTTCACGACTTCACGACGCCATATAAACGTTCATTTATGCTCACGTGCGCAAAACCAGTAGATCGCATTGATGTGTAATAATGGTGTCACTGTTGATTACTGCTACCGACGTTATATCACTTATTACACTGTAGCAGTCAAAAAGCATAGGAAATCGTTATTTCACATGACACTTGATGAGCATCCGAATATCTTGCTGCATCACAACTTCCGGCACAATGAATTTCATAAAATTCACCACTTTGCAGTAGTTCACTTATATAAATGTGCTGTCCGAATGCCGATTGATAAGCAAATTTTATAGCATCTATTCACCTCTCTAACATTCTAAATCGTTAGAAAGTCAGAGGCTGAAATTATCCGATGTGCGAGAAATTCTTATTAGTTATATATTGCTCAGTGGGTCATTTAACAGTGTTGGTGTAAAAAGGAATAATCGCTCACTCATATTTTATCTCTCTTGCATGCACATATTTCTCTAAATTGCTTAAACAATCTGTAATGGATTTTAACAGTTATGTTGGAAGCATTTTCACCTACGAAGATGCCTTTTTCCAGCCGTACTGTCACAGTTTCACTTATATTTCAAAATTTTCTATAGATTTCGATTCATTTTTAGACGTCAAAGCGGAGACTTTTATGCAACGTTTAGTTTTGCTTAGTGGGCAGTCGGTTTGAAGAGGGGGCCGAGCAAATCTTTGACTTTCTCATATTGAGTCATCCTGACCAGTGATCTCATCGGAACGCGAGGCTGGAGCTAGTCACATGAAACAACGATAAATCGACTCGTCAGTATCCGATGGAGAGGAGACTAGGCTAAGCTCTACCTTATCTTGGTAGTGATATTAAGAGACGTTTATTCGTAATGAATGCTTTGTCGATTTAAGTGAATATAAGTGAGAACCTTTATGCAATTAGAAATTAATCATCCTTCAGAATGCAAAAATTTCTGCGCATGAAATGATTGAAATTTCTATGCGTATTATTCGCTAAATGCTTCGTATAAAAAGTAGAGTCGGACTTTTGCAAAAAATTTTCCGCACTTTCAAATTTTCTGATTAATTTCGAATTTCACCGTTCAAATTTTGCAATATTTAGCTCATAAATGAGCGTAAATTCACTATCGAAATCATGCAAATGTTTATTGCAAATTCAGCGTTCTTCTAAGAGGAAGTTTGTTCTAAAACGCTTATAAAGTTCATTGCAGTTTGTATACTTGGTGATAACTGAGAAGCGATTATTTTATGAGCAATAGGACTTTATTGAGTTTCATATTAAAGCTGATATAAACGATCGAACTTGATGAATAACATACTCAAAATCGAATGAATCCAATCGCTCTTAAGCACATTCATCAAAAGATTTTCCACCGCTTGACTTCTACAGAGCGCCAGCTTACAGTGGCGAAAGTTTGCAAATTTCTTGAAAGCCTTGGTCGCCCATGATTGTCCTCAATAATGATGGATCACTTCGATAATTGATGTGCAACTCATCACTGGCGGAGATTATACCTGGCGCATTTCCTATTTCATGACTGAGTAGTTTCCGAGTTGGAATTATTCGATGCGTACATAAATGCACTTTGTACATACGTAGAGATATTTGTATGCACACAAAGAGGGCGTTAACACAGTATGCCTAATATACGCGAATTTGAAAAGTACGAAAAATTTTTATAAGTGAAATGATTTGATCTGATCCGAATGATCAGTCAAGGTGTGCTATTAAAATAGCTCCTCCAAGGTGAGATAAACGAAACGACAATTGCACGGCATGCATGATTTCCACCTATGGTAAGTACGTCCTTAGCATCAATGAAATTAATATAGGAAAATAATTCATGAAAGATTTGAATTTTGCAAGGCACAATAATCCCTAGCATAGATTTTAGGTGAATTTATAGAAGAAGAAAGAAACAATTCTTGAAATTATTCAACTAACGAATTATATAAATTAACTGCGTTAAATATTTTATGCTTTTTGTTGGGAAATTTGTTGGAATATTATTTCCGCAGATATAATCAATAGTGATTTTCAAAGAACAGATATCTTAGTGGATGGGGAAAGAAAAGATCACTACGAGAAGAAGTGAATAGGTAAAACGTTATTTTCGTTGATAGATGTTTTCAGTGGTAAGCAGTGACACGTTAAGCTCGAGTAAGAAAGGAAAGAGACAAATTGCATTTTATTGCATCGTTGATTTCCTTATCACAATCAATCGATAATTATTGTTTTCTACTAACGTCGTTAGGTCTACAAACAGAGATTTATAATCTGCAAAAAGAAGATCTTATAAACTGAATAATTCATTCACCCCATAGAATTGCAGTTCTATTATTGCGTTGTTGAAAGAATATATGCTAAAAATATTCTATGAAATTACGATGTTTTATTCCCGAGTTGGTTCGGGTGGCCTAGTCGCTTCCCTATGCATCTGAGTGGCCCAGATGACTGTGCAATAAGTGGCCGAGATGATTGTGGGCGTTTGCTCTCTGATGAGGTCTAATTTATCATTCAGTTTGCTTAATTCAGCCCTACGTAAAGCATTCACATAGAAATTTCGAATTTTTCTAAATTCTTCTATACATCATAACAACTGACTGCAAACAATTGAAGATTTTATAATTTTCCAGAGTGGAAAAATTGCCTAAAAATGCTAAATTCTAGGCGACTTTTTAGTGAAAGCTAAACGGATGAATGGTGAATTTTGCAGTAATAATGAAAAAGCCTTTGAAAAATTTGGAGAATTATGCCAAAATATGTTTGAAAAAATGATTAACTATCGCAGTGATTCACAAAATTCCTTAGCTGATAACGATGAAAAAAATGCAGTTTTTTCTCATATTTTCATATTTTCGAATTGGTTACGCGTTAGTTGATCGACGGCAGCGATATCCGAGAGGATCGGAGTTTAATTTTTCAACGTTCAACTCAGTTTTTTCTTGCATTTTGCGCAAAGATTTTCTGCCCAAAAATATGAACATAATATGGTAAAATTTGCATGCCGCATCTAATATAAGCCATAGAAATTATCCAATATTGCAATTTCTCTATCACGCTTCATTGAAAATCCGATTTGATTAGCACAAAGTATTCCGACTACATCCGGGTACTCGATCCCATTAATAAATACTTTCTATGAAAAGCTTTTTTTGCCCTCATCTCATTTATGCACTTTTTGCAATCGCAATTAACTTTGCAATTTTGCAATAACAAATCAAACGATTAATAGCGCACTCAACAGTGCAATAATTTTTTTTCCCAAGTACTGCTTTAAAGAATCCGTCTGGAGTAAATTATTGCACGATTTATTACCCTCAATTGCTAGCCCATAAGAAATGAGATTAATAGAATTAGTGAACCGACTGAGACGAGTCGAAATTAAATCACTCTTTAAGGGAACATTTTTGTTGAATTTTTTGCCCTCCCTTATATTACAAACGTTTAATGACATCGCATTTCTTCGGATATAATTTTGCGCATTGAAAAATATCCTTAAAATTGCGAGAAATTTTTGAAATGAACAAAATAACAATAGAAATCCATAATTTTTTCGCTAAAGTCGACTAAATGTCAAAAAAACAAAAGAATATATTTGTTAAAACAATTCTCTATTAAGTCCATCCAAAAAACAGATTGATTTTAGGTTTGAATGTATATTATTTATGTGCTTTGTAGAATTTGAAATCGACGGTGGGAGTTGATTCGAGAAATCACTTACTCTAACTTAATGGCTCATATTAATGATCCAGTTGCTAAACGCATTGTTAAGAATTGAATCCGCTCATGATATAATATTATAAAGGAAGTGAATTTGTTTGTGAAATTATAGAAAAATCTTTACGAATAAATTAAACCAGTGAAATTAGCAACGAAAGTTTCGCTCTCGGCAATTTTCACCCTTACGAAGTTCCAATGAATCGTTTAATAAAGTGGCAATTTTCTCTGGCTAATTTTAATAATATGCAAATAATAGACAAATTCAGTTGTAAATTGGAGGACAACAAGGGTTCCAAATATCCTTATAATTTCAAATATTTGAATTCCAATGCTTTAAAATCGCATCGACTGGCATTCAGAAGACGGGTAAAAGCACCGATTTCGAAAGAAATTAAAAGCTACTGAATCATCTGTATCATAAAAGTGAAATGAGTTAAATTTTACTTCGTATGCATCAATTTAAAGTTCAAAACATTTAGATAAGTAATACGATTAAAACGGGAATTTTCAATTCTGCAATGTATCGAATGAGATCGAGCAGGCAACACTGTGAATTCCGCACAAGCCAGCTGAATCTCAAACAACGATGAAATAGAAACCTAAAAGAATATAAATTATGCATTCCTGACTATGCATTCCGCGTAAATTAGCGATGAAATTAAAAGTTCCACGGCGGAAATTTCTCATCTCAGTAATTCAAATTTCGGCTATCGCTATCCACATTTAATTCAGGAATTATTCAGGTGACAAAAACAAAAACGCCGATCAAGGAATGATTTAAAATGCACAGCAATAGAAGTGAATGATGACATTTATAGTGCAACCATGCTTATGCGTAAGTAAGAAGTAGTTGTTTTTTAATGAATAAGAAACGAGAATTTTGATTCGCTCTTCGACTGGCTAGCTGGCTTTGTTCAACGTTTCGCATGTAAATTCAACTTCTTGAATAAAGTGATGCAAATTTTGGGGATTTTCATCGTCCAATAGTAATTTTGAAATATAGTGATTATGGTGATTAGCTGAAAATTGAAAAATATCGGCTGCGAAACATGCTGAAGAAATGCGAATCGAAGATGTACGACTGATCAAAGAGATCACAATTTGCGGCTCCTCTATACATTTCAAAGGAAATTTATTAACTTATGAAAGGATTTTGCAATTCCTTTTTTTTACACTGCTCTAAGTTGTTGTCAAATAATATTCATCGTTTAAATTCCAAGCTGAGAATAACTTCAAAAAAATAGAACATATTTGCTAAACGTTTAAATTTATATCGTAAAAAGTGATAAATCGCAACAGTGATGCTCTATCGATTCCATATGATAACGTCTCATATCTGCACATGTGCAATTCTTGAGAAGACTAGAATAGAAGCAATTAGATATTATGTCGCTCATCGAGTTGCGGATCTAACATCGAATAGTATTTCAGATTGAATATTGCAATAAATACAATGCAGTGGATAGAAAAAGTGTAATGATAAATGAATATTTTGCAAAGTGAGATGGGAAAATGTAACTGAAAATCCAAATAGCCAATAGAATCCGAACTAAATTTAAAACAAAAAATGCAATATTAAAAAATAGCCGAAGAAATATTCTTCATAATGAGATCATATTTGTTACGAATACCATAGAAGATAAGGAAGAAAGAAATAGAACAAAACTACATAAAAGTGATATAAAAATTTCTTTCTTGCAATGCAATATTCCCGAGTAGGTTTTTGTTGCAAATGGGAATCTACATTAGTGCATCTATTCGATGCGCTACTTCCGATTCATTTCACCTTTGGTCACCACAAACGTTTGCTTTTCCAGCAAAAAAATTTTTATGCCACTATAAGTGATCTACGTTTCTTTATGATCGAAAACATGCATTGGCAACTAAATTAATATATGAGTGGGAAGAATCCTGAAGAAATAATTTTTGATTCTCAGTTGGAATTCTCTATAAATTAGAGAAAAAAAAAACAAAAAACGTCGAGATGAAACAAATATGAAATGAGTTTTTAATAGTGGTTAATGTTCTAAGACAATTTATGAGAGCCATTAGAAATTTCTCAGCTTAATTTTCGCCAAAATACAACGATCTTTTTGACCTTTTTTCATTCATGACCTTTCAAAAAAAATGTCCTTCTGGATAAATTCATCAATAAGCACATTAAAAAAGTTAATCAAACTAATTAGCTGAGCAAAATCGATTCTATTCGATCACTGACAACAATCGTAACAACAATCATAGCTGAGCTAAGAAATTAGCTGCACCAATTTTGCGATTACATCAAATAAGATTTGATTTTGCAATCGCAGAAATGATTGACACTTTTAGAATTATACCACTATTAATCTCTATTTTATAATCCTAGAATAGTAGAGAAAGTTAGGAAATTTTCCAATAAAATGTGATCGAATTTGAATTATAAACGCAAAATTCTTCATAACTTCGAAATAAGAATCTTTTATCGACAGCACCGTTCATAATTTGGCTTATAAGGTCGATTTAAAGAAGCAAAAAATTTCTTTGCTCAATTTAAGTTCAATTTATTGTTTTGAAGTTCTCACAACATTGCAAATCAAATTGCCACATTAATGACACTGCGAATGTATTTATCATATAACACAAGCAATAAGTTTATAGTCTGGTCTATAATAAACAAACTTCTCATAAGAAAATAATCCTCTCGTTCAAAAAAAAGAGAATATTCCCTATTTGAAGGAAAAAATTGTTCGATATTTTACTCATCAAGGAAGGCAATCCAGATGTAGGTGTTAACTCAATTTGCTGCATCGATAATAGACGATGTGTGAAAATGAACGTAAATAATGTTGAAAACGTTTGCTATTATTTATATATTTGCTACCTATTCATAAATAATAGCACTAATCTATTGCTAGCCAAAAAAGAAGTAACATTTTCACGCGCAATGATGAGCTGACAAGACAGAAAAAATATCGAAATTGAGTTAAATGAACGCAGAAGATTGTTGTCGCAAAGCAGTCTCGTTTCCATCATCGATAGATACAAGAAAACAATGAGCACCGGAAATTAGTCGTGTGTGTGTGTATATGTATGCGTCAAATAGTCGCGTACAAAAAAAAGAGCACAAGAATCGCTGATGGCGACAGCTGGCTGGATGGTAAAATTTCGTGCGCCCTAATTGCGGCTATACAAATTCGAGTATTTGACATTTGATCAACACTATAACCTACTTTAGTAATCATAAATTCCCCACTCTCCCCCGCCGCAACGTCATCAAACCTTAAAGGGATTCTACGCAAGCTCACTCGTCGTACTGTATTCTGTAACTGATAGTATTAGATCCTTCATCGGTCATTCTTCATAAAGCAGATTTATTATACACCATTTGTGCTAGAAATTCCAATTGTTTCGGTAGTGGTCATTTGTGGCGGTCATTTTTTTCTGCACTGTGGTCAGCAGCGGCGAATATCTCGAAGGGTCCGCTGGATTATACTACAGAAACACGCAGCAATAATCCATTACATATCAATATGAGGACTCAGCGAAGCTGCGATGGAGTTTAGCTCCCCTTCGGAGACGTCTATATAGATTTATAACACATGTCATGACCTCTAGCTTGAACATCTCTAGCCTCAGGTGGCTCTGAAACTGAAAGCCGATAACAAAAAGGTGTGGAATGAAAAATGGAGAGTTGTCTCCTTTTTACTAGAGGCATTGAAACAGGCCACTGTGTTTGGCGTAATGTTTATTTAGTTGGTTTTCCAACGATAAGAATGTTTAGATTTCTTTGATAGGCGATATCTTTTGCCGCTTTATGATTTCAGTGTTTAGAGAAAAGAATTTGAAATGAGACAATGGAACTTTAATAATACCCGAATATACTCAGGGTGAATTCAGCGATGTGCATCATAAAGAAAATTATGGTGGATAACTCTAAATAAACAGAAAGCAAATAGTAAAGCGCATCAGAGAGCATGCGATATGCGCTATTTAAAACTTAAAATAAGCGTTAAAGTATTTTTTTATATGCTTCCGAAAATTTAGCATTTGTAATATGCTTTGCAATATATTAGCATATTCATATTTTCTGTACGATAATTTCAACTCAAGGGATAAAGCACTCGTAGTATAATATTTTAATATGGATATATTGCCATATAATTCAAATATAGCGACGATATCTGATATAAATAAGGAAGGAGTAAATTTCTTTCAAATTGTTCGAAATTGTCTCAAAATCACAATAATTTCTATTCACCCACCAGCATCGATCTTCAAATCGATCGAAGTTACTTTTTTTTCGATTTTAGTTCAAGCTTCTATATGCTCGTATATTTAGCTATTGATCGAGTTGATGCATATATAAGTGAAGAGAACTCAATACGAAATATCAAAAATGATCGAAAAATCAGGTGATAAAAATGAATGCATTATCAGCCATAAAATGCCTCTTCGTTTTTACCGCATTGCAATGTTTATAGTTCAGTTTCGGCTTGTTAAATCGAAGTGAAGTTTGTTATAGCTAGCTGGTCGATAGTTAGCAAGATCAATAAGTCTCTTTATATTCATAGCTCTAGCTTCTAGTTTATGTCGCAGACCAAGAAGCCCATACAAGAGGTGTCGGATGACTATTCATTCCATCTACGGCGATCAACTCTTGAAGGGTTTCACCGTTTTTTTCCACGTAGTTTTTCTATGGAAGTTCCACCCAAATAAAGCACTTCCTTAGACATCACTACGACCAAAAACTCTCCCCCAATATGTTGAGAGTTATCGGTCACTGATTAACAGTGGATTTCGTGTCGAACAACAATCGCCTGAGTTTTTCTTTCCAATTTTCCCATTGAGACCCCGCCTCAACAAGTCTCTCCTCAACGGAGCTCACTCAGCTCGACCGGAAGTCCCATCTCTACAATATATCACGTACAAGCAATCGTATGCGTGGGCATAACATCGTCATTACGCATCTTTCGGTTGCAGATTTGCATAGGCGCTTAAGAAGCAGCACCACTTTCTTTGCAAAATTTGTATATATGAAAACAATTTGCAGCTCACAGCTGATGTCGACAATCTGAAAGTAATGCACACTCTGAATACAAAACTGCTGAAACGCAAATCCTCATCGCCAAAGCAGGATCAATATCGATGGCGATCGATCAATGCATGATCTCTAGGATTCGATATTAATGTGTTTTCAATTTGATGCTCTCATGCTTTCAAATAACACCTCGATTATTGATTGGTTAGATAGATGCGATCATCGATGATCATTGTTCTAGAATAAAAATTATTGCTCTAAAAATTCATTGCACAATTTAAAAATATATATGTACGAGCTTCTCTTTTTCGTCAAATATTCGATTAAAATGCAAACAAATGATGTAGAAAGATCGAAATCGACCGCCCACAAGCATCATTAAGACGCATCTTTAGAGTTACTTGAGTGATATATGAGAGTGATGCTTAGAAATAGATTAAACGCGATGTTTTTATACTTGTTTAATGGTGATGCGCATAATCATCGATGCTTTACATAGCGAAAAATTGAGAAAAAAACTTGCCTCTATTCTATCGTTTCATTATGTTCACAATCTGTAAATCATCATTATATTAGCATTGCGATATCGGAACCTGATTGAAATTGAATTGAACTGAACTGAATACAAGAACTAGGTTAGTGAACTGAACATATGTGGTCATGATCTTATTAAAATATTTCATTTAAGCATCTCAGAAATACGCCCACATCTTGCTATTTTGATTTCCTCCTTAACATTCACTACTTGCAAAAGTTGCCGCAAAATTTGAAAAAATAATTTTTTTGCCATCAGATCCGACATACACATTTACTTTCTGCCCCTAGTGACTCACTTTATTATTGGTTATCTCGCAAACGGAAATAATGACATAAAAATTCATCCTCGCGTTCGAATAAGAAGTGAATGCATGCATTGCCTATATCTGCTATAGCTTCAAAAAGTATTATGACACTTTCAGCCTAAAAGAAGCAATATAACCACCATCTGCTCATGTTATAATATAAAAACAAGGCACGGTACCAAAAAATAAGCAATTCCTACGCGCAAGTAGAAATTCGCCTAGTGCAGATGTTTTTATTTGTACATTAGCTAATATGTTTACTCGATTGCCGTTTAAACTATCGCCTTGCTTCTAATAGTCTTGTTAAATACGATTTTTCCAGCTAGTCAAAATTCTACTAAGAGCCGATTATTCGCTTAATCAGTTAGCAACTACAAATGCTAATTGTGATAATTGTTTACTTAATTACGCTATCGTCAATAATGCTAGTTGCGTTCGCATTTTAGCTAAATCAATCGTTCATGCAAATCTTCGACGAAAAATTCAGTTTTTTCGTGGTCTTTCAAGCAACTATGCAAATCTGTTGAACGGCCGATACGTAGAATGCCGCCTAGTTGATTATGAAGCGCATATATGTGTTATACACAGTTGGATGTTCACGGATCTTGTCGAAATTGATCAGAGTGATTCATGTATATACATATATATGAGTTCATGGTTGCCAATAACGGTCATAATGCCTATCCACTATTTCGTAAAATATATTCAGGATGCATTAATCAATGATGGGACGCCGTTGCGCACACATTGTGAGTGGATATGAACGGTGATGGTGCAAATAACAATGAACAACATCATCAAGACTAAAATTGGCCATCCGCTACCCTCATTCAGGCATATTTTAATTAGTTGATCAATATTATCGCCTACGTTCTATCTATTCTTCGAAATACCGGCCGACCACCGACTTATTCAAACGTTAACGGAACGTCAGCGATATTATTACAGCGTTGATTGCCATAAAATGACGTCCTTAGTTTCAAAGGTGCATCGGAAGATTATGTTTAAATTGAAATATGTGTATAATGAAGAATTTTTGCTGTATTATGATATAATTATCGCCGTTAACTGAGAATAAAATGTGGATTTGGTGAAAATGCAGATAAAATAAGCAAAAGAAATATAGGATAGATCGCTGAAAGAAACAAAGGAACGCTCATTGAGAGTTCTAAAAGAATATAGATATGATTGATAACCAGTAAGGAATGAAGAATGGTCGAACGACAAACGATGGGAACGGAGCAAAATCTGCGGGGAGGAGCACGAGATATGATGGGTGTGTTGCATTTCGGTGTAAATGTACATTTATTAGCTCAAATTTCATAAACACTTTGACGATCACATAATTCCGCCAATTATAGAGGATATTACCTCGACAGAATCTCTCGAAAAGATTTTCTCTCCCTATTTTTTGCCTCCTTCATCGCTCCATCTCCGATCGTATTTCTTCTACATTCTCGTACTGATTATTCACTTTTATAGAGGTGAAACGCATTTAATTTCCACCAATCTATAGGGCTATCGTCACATGTCGAAATATCTGATTGGCAAATAAATATCTGATTGGCAAATATTTTCGTTGATTATTGCTAATAAATTCTATGCAGTTCTCATCGTCGTTAGTGAAGACTTTTATCACTCAACATTCTCTGTGATAGCGTCTTCTTTTGTTGTCTATAGTCGATTTGATAAACAGAACGTTGTTTATTGCTTGTATTTGCAAATTTCTTTTCGAAAGGTGTCGCATTTGAATCATATGTGTTCCTATATATGTCCGTTTTTACACCGATTCAATTTCGAAACCACTAAAGCTCAACGTTTAAAATTTCGTGCACAGAAAGATAAACAACACATAGACGATATATATACGGATAACCATCTATAGCATAAATCATGTTGACTGGAAGATCTATAGATATTTAAATGATTTCAAAAATTTCCATATATTTTAGAGTAAATGAATCTTTATTTAATATATCTTTGATTGAAAAGATTGAATTTTCGACGGGCAAATTTACACCTATGATAGATTCGATTAATAAACGAGAAAGTGTTGAAATGAATTTTTGAAACTACTTAAATTGCGGAAAATTTTCTCAGACCTAATTTCCGATTGTTCAATTTTGAAATTAACACTTTGAAATTAAGGGGATTTGTCAATGCATTAACGAATTTTAGTGCAAAATATTCGAAATCATTGCGTAAATTTGAAAAACAAAAACGCCATAAACAAACAATATTTATGAGATAATTTGACAAGTTAAAAATTAATTTTATGAAATAATCGAGCTAAAGAATCAACAAGCAACGCGCTTTACGTTAGTATTTACGTAATATTTCATCGTTTATTTCCATGAATACTTCGGTGGCATTTTTCACTAACTACATCTAACGGTCTACATTATCACGATTAACACCGTTCGGGGTCGCCTTTTTTTGAGATATGGGTGGAAATGGTTAGGGAAGTGGGGACTCTCTTCTCGGAAAATACAGTGATTTTCCGAGAAGAGAGTCCGACTTCCCTACCCCATCCATCCACTTCTCGGAAAAAAATACAGTGAAGTGGGACTCTCTTTCATTTGGTTCTCATAGAATCGGAAAATACCCTATATTCGCAAAAAAGCACCCTCATTTTAGTATTAATAGAGAATATTCTATAAATGAATCAATCAAAATATAATTTCGATTTTTCCGTCAGTAATTTTATTTTTTAAAAAAGCATTAATAACATATTAGAAATTATATTTAGCAAAAATAACCCATACATTCATCAGGAAATTACCTCTAACATATTTACAAATCTTTTATTGAAGCAAATAATGTCGTTGAATTTATCCTACTAATTTATGTATTTTTATAGTAATTCTCATATCTATTATTGCAAATGAGAATAACTTAATAGAGTCAAGTTTTGCACGAACTCTTCATTATTTACTTTTGCAGCAAATATATATTTTAGATTATATGGGAAATTATATCGGCTCCTTTCGAATACTATTGAAAGACAAACGAACGATTATAAACATCACAAAGATCTGAAATCAAAAGGATTCTAGGAGAACCAACAAATGAAAGAGTGCTCTAAATGAGTAAAATGATCTGTGATCGTTATATGAAATTTTCTCGAAATTATCGAAAAACGATAGCGAACATTTATTCGTTGAAGTGAGCGGTGGCAATTCCTCAAACATTTTATTCATATGTCTTTTCTCTTTTTTCTCTCATTCTAAATGATGAAGTTTGTTACTAAAAATACTCCCCGGTTGACTGTTATTCCATGAAGATCGCTGAAGATAACATCGAATGGCGTTCATTATTTTGCATTTACCTCAGCAAAAATGCATCATAGACGATGAGGAAAAATGAGAAATATTTTTACTTTCTTGAGTGAAGTCAGATTGTTGCTGAGATTAGCGATTCATATTCGGTAAGTACAACAGAAATTTTTGTAGTGAAATTATTACAAAGACGATCGCCGCATTGAAAAACGAAGTCTATTAACTTTTTTTTGATTTATTCCATATACAAAAAATTAATTTTTAAATATTCTTCATTACCACTAAATATTTATGCATAGAAGTTCTATAGGTGAAAATTTCGAAGAAATTAAATGAATAACAATAAATAACGATTGTAAATATTTATGAAATGAACAAATATTTAATATTGTAAGAGTTTCACGTTTGCATTTAAAAAGTTCGACATGGAAATCGGCTTTACCAACGCTGGGCACGAGTATGACTCCACTGAAGAATCTTTCTGCAATAGGCAAGCTTCCTTCCAGTATAACCTCATGCAATCTCACACCATGAGTCTGGTCCTCCGCCCGTCTTCTCTCCCATTTTTCATTCCTCCTCCGTTTTCACACCATTTCCCTGAATTCAAGCAGTGAACTGCGAAAGGCTATCACATTGCGTGGTTTCATCCGACAACAAAAGGTTTTCGCTCACGCTAGTTCCTTGTCCTCGTCAACAACTAAACGGTTTGCAAGTAAAGCAATGCGTCGATATTTGGCGAGCGATTATAAGTTGCTATAAAAGAAGCCGACCTTTATTAATCGGAAATAATGCTATCTGCTTTGATTCAGATAGCAAAACAAGTATTCCTCACTTGATAAAAGCAGCAAACGTTTCCCGATATATGATGAGATGCCTCATTTTTAACCTAATTCTCATCTCATCTAAAAAAACATTTCCAACCAGAGATTTCATCACATTCGAATTCAAACGTTGTTTCCGAGGGAGACAATTATCATAATTTTTTTATTTCCGTATTTATTTATTCGAATGTTTATTGTTGCACATATATTTATTTGTTTAATTGTTTAGCTATTCATTTCTGCACTTAATTTCTCACATATTTATTTATACATTTGTTTATATTTGTTTAAGTTTATTTATTTATATTTATATTTGTTTATTTATATTTATTTACGTTTATTTATTTATATTTATATTTGTTTACATTTTTTAAAATATTTATTTATATTTCATCTATTTATGTATTTATTTATTGAATTGTTTATCTATATATTCGTTTTTTCTGCTTATATTCATTCATTTATATATTTTTTATTTCTTTATATATTTCTTTATTCATACGTTTATTTATTTTATACTTAACTCATTTAAATATAAATGTTCATTTATTCACTTATTTGTTTGTTTATTTCGACTTATATATACTTAATTATTTACTTATATACTTCGTTATTTATAAAGTTATCTTTTTATGCATTTTATTTACTCAAAAACTCATTCGTCTACTCATTTTTAAGTATTTATTTGCCAACGTGCTTATTCACTTATGCACTTTTCAATTTATTCATCTATTCACTCGTTAATTAATTAATTATTTTATTTATCTACTCATTTATTCGTCTCTTCATATGAATTTTATAAACCATCTATCTGTTGATTCATTTTAATGCCGCAAAATGAGGCAACACACAACATGTGAACATTAGCAACAAAAGCGTGCAAAATATGCTGATAAATCAACGCTGAATGAGGCGCATACTCTCAAATGTCATGGATCTTCAAGAAGGGTACTTGGTGAACAAATGCAAGTCGACTTTCATAAAACTTAGACGATAACTGCTTGCGAAACAAAGTATTGAAAATTTGATGTTTTTTGAAAGGGATGACAGGAGGGATCGATACAATAAGCCGTTTAACATTTTGTAATTTATAGGCTTTAAAATTCGACCGACCACAGTGAAATAATTTACTAAATACTGATTACAAAACCTTTACTCATACAGTAAAGTGAGCATGTAAATTGCATGTGCAATGCTATATATATATATATATATATATATATATATATATATATATATATATATATATATATATATAAAACATATTAAATCAACATTGCATGTAAGCATGCGCTTAAAAACCCAAAGAATAATTGAATAAAACTAACATCAGTAATCCGAGGAAAAGCGACAAATAGGAATGTCGAGAAAAATAGATATAATAATTAGTCACTAACGATATGTCGCGCATATCGCCGACAGATCGCATTGCTCCAAGTGTCCCCTAAAGCATTACATATTAGAAGCCATTACAGTAAATACGGCAAACAGTTCGAGATGGCAAGAACACGATAAGCAGGAGTTAATCATATCAATTCGCTTTTCGATGCCGTTTCAATATGAAAACGGTAACCGCCTCGACCGCGGTGTAAACACTGTAAGGGAGAAAATAGTCGCGAATAGAATTCCTCAGAAAACTTTAGTGATCGTGAAAGATAAATGCAAATCGAAGTGAAGTTTGCGATGACTCAAACGTCTCAAGTCAAAAACACGAAACCGCTGCTTATAATTAGATCGGAAAGCTTTTCTAAAGGTCACCTTAGTGAAGCGGCATTGAACTCTCTCTATTATCTCGATATTTTTTTTCGTGGAAACGTGGCTGCATTATTCCAAAATGGAAAAGCGCAAGCAACGAAAGCTTCTTTCCAGCAACTGTCCCGCACAGCATGCAGAATGCAATGCGTAGCTTAAGCACTTGTGGCTCAATGCTTGTGCCAGCCAAGGTGGAGATTCACGTAAGATCATACTTCCTTCGCAGAAAGATCGAAACCACATGAACGCAGAGGACATTTGGTGAAGAAACTTGATTGCGAGACAAAGCATTTCTCAGCTGATATATCGCATTGCTAGAGCGACCATTTTTCTGGTGGAAATATTCTCTGGCATAATAACCTGTAATAGAATTAAGGCTCAGTAATAGGTCTTTATATTTTCGCATCATCGGCATGAAGTCTGCAGCAGCTTAGCAAGTACTCTGGATGATTTTTTACATAAAGCGGAAATAGAAGAGGCCTAGAACGCTATTTTGCGGCATCCCACTAAGCACAAAATGCAGCCGAAGACAAGGCATTCCCTACTTCCACTCCGAAACTTCGCCTGTATAAAAAACCTTTCATCGAGGCTAGGACGGCATCATCTACTTCAGATGCCTTCAGCTTATGCAAACAGTTTCTGGTCGACCATTAAGCATAGGCGAAATCAATACACCTCACATCCGCTTAGAAGGCTTCGCAGCAGTCGCAGAAGACAGTTACGATTTGTGTGAGCATAGATTTTCCTTTTAGGGGGCCGTGTTGGTTATCGTTGAAAACGTCAGAAAAGCCAAAATGACTTAGAATTGATTTTCTCTAGATAATCTTCAGCATTTTGCAAAACGACGACGTAGGACTAACGTGACGGTAATTGCAAATGCGGTTTAATGAAAGCTTTTCGATAATGGTATAAAGTTGCAGTTTTCCATACATTTGGAACGGAGACTGTTACAAAACCCTATCTTAACGAAAGACACAAGAGGCAACAAAGGCCTGTCGCAGTTTTCGTGATGAGTAACTCAGTACACCCTGCGGTGTCAGCGACATTTTATCATTAAGGCCCGCAATGGCCACTCTAACTACGTCTGAGTCTATCCTGATGGTTTCCGAATGATATGGGACATTTCCAGAAAAGGGGGAAGAGTGCCGCCGTCCATTTTGAAAACCTGCCCGAAGAACGAGGCAAACAGCGCCGATTTTTCATAATCATCGGAGAAGAATCACCCGCCATTCAAGCATGCGTCACGGCTACAAGAAAAAAACGGGAATTTTTTACTGTTCATCGCTCATTTCTTACATGCATTGCGATCATCTCCGGAGCATTTTGGGAATGTAGCCATTTTATCTGCTTTTCGTCGATCGTTACACAGAAAATATCGCATCGAAGCAACACGTCTTAGATATGAAGGTATTTGAGCAGAAAGGGCCTTATTTCGCTGCAAGGGGACAGCTTTAACTATAATTTGATCCACTGAATCCAGAAGTACAGCATATATACATCTTCTGTGCTGCGACATGAACTGAATTCAAAATCACAGTCGCAGCCAAACATTCAGTCAGTGATCTGATACCAGTTGGAATGACCAAAACGCTTCGGTTTCTTCGGACGAAAGATGACCTTTTTGCAAGCTATACCTCCTCTCTTCTCCCCTTTTTCGTATTGTAAAATCTATATGAATGAGTACGTTATATTTGCAACCTGCTGATAACAACGAGTCAGCTGCTTTATCTGATAAGCTGGTTTTGCAAAAATGTTTGGAGAAGCAGAGAAGTGATTCTAACACCGGCAGTTTATTCAGAGAAAAAGCAACCATCATAGAATAAGGAGCTAAAAGGTGACAAAATGATACTCCTTTATTGTCATTATTCCGACGGATAAATGAGCCCGAATTGTTGGCGTCGTTTTAGTCCGCATTGTTCGAAGGGATTGTCAGTCGCGAATTCCGAGATTCTGAGTATTCGGAGGGCACTCATCGGGAGGTCGTATCCTAGACACTCTTTTTTTCCTCTCCCATTTGTATATTATCAGACCGTACCTTATAATCAGTGGGATGACGGTTCGTTGATTTTGGTTATGCCTCTGACGCTCCTCGCATTGTTTTTTCCAGTCGACCACCGTTAACGGTGGACGAACACAAACATATTCGAATCTCGTCCACTTCAGCATCTGCGCATTGCGAAGGACCGCCATCGCATCTTGAGAACTCATAAATTTTACCTTGTCTCTCTTCGCATTGTTATTCAGATCACATTCCAAAAATCTGCTGAGGGACAGATTCAGAATTAAAATATATCAAAAATACCTGAGATTATCCCACAGTCGACACTAATTCTTTCTCTGGGAGGGGAGAGGGGACATTTTTAGCTTCTGTGACTCGAGGGAGGGCAAAAGACCTTCACGAAGTTCCTTCTCTTCGGTCTGTTGAACGACATCGAGATACTGAGTGCCTTGGTTAGCTTGCGCTTTCGCCACCATTGTTTCCATGGAGTCGATAACCTCTTGAGCCATCCTTCGGAAAAAAAGTTGATGACGAGTCTCTACCGTGATTGCCTCAGCAGTTAAGCAAGAGGTTTGCCAAAGTGTCCGAGCCCATCTTCATTGCCACTTGTACCTTAACCTTGGGCAATTAAACCATTGATTTTGTGTACATGATGGGCAATGGAAGGTAGCTCATCGAATCAACAACGCCGTTCCTATTCGATAGTTACCTTCTTATTTAGAAATAGTGACTGATTTATGTCAGTCGACTTAATAAGTTTCGAAAAACTCCAAGACGAGAATGAAGGAGAATTCTTCTTTGCAAGCAAATTCATATAACTGAAAATATCATATTTTAACTCATAATCAGTCGTTTGCTAATACTAGTAAGGGACAGTAGCTAGGTGGGTTGGTTCGCTCAATATTCTGTTGAGTAGGAGAGTATTTTGGAGTTTTGATAGCACCATTTCAAACTCAATTCTTTCATCTAAAATATTTTATGACACCGAAATATGCAACATAGTATATCCAAAAAAATGAGACATTTCTGCCGAACAAAAAACTCCAGAAGGAATATATTCAAACTTAATTCAAGACCACATATATCGATCAACTTGGAGTAAAGGAACCAAAAAAGATGTGATAAGAAGATATTTCGGATTATTTATTTATTTACTTGTTTGTTCACTTCAATCGATAAAGCATTCATTTTAAATGTTCCTTCACATCTATAGCAGTTCCGTTCAGCTGAAGTTATAAGGTAGCTTGGATGTTAGAGCCTCGGCTCGTCTTCTGCTTATCAGATATTGACGAGTCGATTTATCGTTGCTCTGCTGAAGAGGATAGTTCCGACTTGCTCCAACGCCATTGTCCCGACGCGATCGCTGGTCGGAATGATTCGGTTGGGCGACACCAAAGAATTTCTCCGGGACGGTTCTAAAACCGACCACACACTAAACAGTATTAACCGATGAAATGATAATGTGATTAATGAACTAAAAATACAATGGACAAGTGGCTAATATGCGTAACTAGATGTACCACTTATGGATACATTCGAGTAAGAGGAGGTAACTATATTGATTACTCGAAAAGAATTAGCTGCGACATCTTATATATATGATTATATAATGTATCAACCGATGTTGTAACGATAAACAGTGAATAATATTGAAAAAAAATCTCTCATTCACCTATTCATTTATTTTGGCATACTTTTTCCTGATATACGTTTATGTTGAAAACTATGACAGTTTGGTTAATGCTTGTGGCGGTTGAGGTGGGGGAGAGGGGAGCGGACGGTGAAAAAGAATGCAATGGACCAGAACTGCAACGGATAAGCCTGAAGCCTGATATATGTAGAACGAAGTAATGGATAGCAGACGTGGGTTACCGCTTTGCTAAGTCCTTAGATGGCAGAGTGGACGACTGCTTCGTGTAAGATCAATGCAGAAGTGAATGGGAACAATTAAGCTTGCGTACTTAGAGGAAAATGTTCCGCAGTTGACGGCTGAAATTGCGAACTTACGGGAGCGGGGGTTTTCATTTCGGCGCAGCTGGGTGATTTCCACTATCTCGTTCGGTATATCTCAACGTTCCACTATCATATAAATTTAGCTACCCGCTGTATACTTGTCCTCACCTTGAGAAGATGTATAAGACATACGTCCATGCAAAACTTGCAAATGACATAAACCCGCTCCCGACGAGTCATCATCTCATATATGCCTTCTTTTTGATAATCGCGAAGACGATAGCCTTATAGCGTACACGAAAGAATATCGATCCACCTATCTTTCGAATACCATTAACTACAGGTGATATATATTTATATAGGCACAAAATTCATATGTTCCTAACGAAGTAACATTGAGTTATTGTGTATATAAAAAGTGTGACGTTGATTTGATGATGCTGTCGGTAACGTGCATTTCACCTTAACAATTAGTGTAAACAGCTGTCTCGTGCATTCAGCTGCATTCACGTAGTTGCTTCGTTCACGCAATCGATATCCAATGGTGTACAACGTTCGCTGTTCCAACAACAGAGCATCTTCTTTGCTATTTCCCCTCAAAGATACCTCTCTCAAAGAAGTTTCACTTCGAAAACTGTGAATATTAAATCCATATTCTTCTCTACGCATTTAATAACTATGTATTTATATTTAAGTAACTGTTTCCAAATAATAATAATTATATGCCCTTCTCTAAATAATCTCATAGTGAGGCAAGAATTATCGAGGAAAATGCTATGGACTCTGTTCCGCTCTATTTTGTAGTATGCGTACCAAATACAAATACACATGTCTGTAGTTGTTCATCATTTTACTTACAATAAAGCGTTTTTGTCGCTTACAAGTAAAGCGCAGTCGAGTTCTTACTAATTTGAGATGTATTACTAAATAATTGGCTTTTCGCTCATTGCTAAACAAAAATTGAAACATGCGAATGTGCTGAATTATACGCATTTTTCACGTCAAATTATCATTCGTTCGTTTCACTTTAGAAATTCTTTTCTCATCTTTGTATAATTTGAGAATTTCATTAAATTAAAGAAAAAAAGGCTTTTTTCTGATTTGAATTTTGCACTCAATGGTTAAGGTCTCTTTAAGAAAGATTCGAAGTAATTTCACATTGATAAGGAGGCGTTTCTTCAGTGAGAAATATTAAATGCACTGAAATAAAAATAATACTCAACGACTTTCCTTAGTGAAGTATCCTATTGCCTTCTCGCCATAGAATTGGCGACCTGTTGAAATTATTTGCTGAATTAGGAAGACAATTTTCGGGGCCCTAATTAACTATTCGCATGCTATTCGAACTAATAATGTCGATTAAACTAAGAGAGAAATTGAAAGCGAAATTTTCCGCTATTGAATAAAATATTTTGCGCATAAAATATTCTTTTGCATATAAATATTTGCTTATTATATTATTTGGAAATTATTTTTGCGAATTTTTGTGCATTTTTTATCTCCATTTCGATTCGTATTTCGGGCATATTTTCTTTTCGACGAGAAGCTGCTCTCTTCTCCGGTCTATTTTCAATCCGATCTCTAGGCATAGGTAAGGCGCTTACTCACTTCCCTGTTGCTCTCTTTCGTCAATTTATCGCTTGTTAATTGTTTGGCATAGCGCTAATGCATATCATAACTAACTGCAATGATTTAAGTAATATTCATCGGACTTTTCCACTGTCTACTATGGGTTCATTAATATCGTTTTTTGAATACTGTTACCTATGGATAGGCTGTCATTCTGCATTTACGCTAACTTATAGTTATAAACTCTAGTTTATAAAATGCCATATCGAAATGACCTCAAATCGAGATAGGCTAAGCAATTCTCAGCGAAGAACTCTAGCACAAATACTTTTCATATTTACTTTCTTAAATAAAATATGCGCACTCATTATGTTATTTTATATTTTTCCATGCTTTCTGTTCCTATATATTTATTGTATATTATGATGACACTATACTTGCTCATTTGAACCTCTTTTGGGTATATGTCTGCCTGACTATAAATCTATTAACGCAATGTATTTTGCCCTTACTTTTTGCGTTTTTTCCCCGTTCGAAATGTCGCAATGAAGGAATACGTAAATAAACAAATAAATAAATAAACAGACAATAAACAAATAAATAAACAAATAAATAAATAAATGCAATAACAAATGAGCATATGAGCAAACAGAAAAGAAAATAAATACATAAATAAGTAGGAAATGAATTTTAAACTACTTCACTGTCACTGATTTACAACATAAAATACTACACATTCAGCATTGTTTGATTCTCTTATTTTTCAACAAAAATTATCAGAAAGAATTAATCAAATGTATCCTTCGAAGTTTGAACAAGAACGCGTCCAGGCTATTCCTCTATGTATTCTTTGGCGGAAAAGAATAAATGATCGAGATATCAAATGATATTTATTAAGTGATATAGTTTCTTCAAATATTTCATAGTAAATTTGCAGTTGTGATAGTAAATGTATCGATGGTGCAAATAAGCAAAAACTGAAGAGGCATACTCAACCGGCTGTACTTACTCTCCTCTACTTCATTCTTCAAAATTCAGACTGCATTACTAGACAGCACAACATATATAACCGAAGTATATCTCAAACGACGTGATAGGCAAATCGCAATTCCATAGTTGAATCGCCGTGACTACGGAATGAATTCATTTGCAATAAATTCAATTGCACATGCAAAAGACGTTTGTATGTTGAAGGTTCAAATACGGTAGCGTGATGACTGTGTGGCTGTGCGATATACTCTTAATGACCGCACGTACTGCACGGCTAACACTTGCGCGGAATATCACAGCTACCAACACAGCGGCATTCGGATTCAGACGAACAAAACGGCTCAAACGTACCAATAAACTTCCTGAGGCAAGTGATTTCAATAAGGTTCAACTGTCATATTTTTCTCCCAGCCTTAACTTTTCATTTTTGAGTGATCGTCAGTCGGGAATGCGGTATGCGACAAAAGCGCCAATCGGCAAATCAATTTTCACATTTTGCAACATTATTTGAACGTTGAATGACAAACGGTCACTTATTTAATAATTTGTAAATTTCCAAAAATTAAACAAAAATCTGTGTTGAAGTGATAGTCATCCAAACTCAAACTACAGTCGAATGATGCTAGTTTTAATTATTTTATTCTAAGAAGAGAGAAAATGGAAGCGATTTCCTTGACCTAATGATCTTCTGGATTATCTAAACGGCCCATCCAGAACTGCTTTCATTTCCATTCATCTCAAAAGTTTCCACTAACCTGCAAAATAGGTATGATTAATTCTCAGGATGAAAGTTATTTTTTTTTTAAATGATGATATTTGATTATAGGAAGAGTTGAAAGGTGCTAGTTCATATGATTCCGGCTCCACAACATTTGAAGAACGTTCTCGTTTATCTGAGCAAATGAAAGCGAATGCCGAAACGAAAACAACAACGAAACGCGTTCAATATAGCGTTAACGATTCCAATGAGGAAAATATTCGAGTAGTTGATCTTAGTAAAAAACATTATTATAAAGTAATCTTATGGAGAAATCACTCATAAAATGCTTTCATTATAATCGCTATTTAATCAATAATTAAATCATTTCCTTAATTAATAGTTAGAAAAAAAATTCCAAACGATCCATTAAATATCTCCGCGAGGGAATATTTATATTCCCGGGGAAATTTTTATGTATCGGAATTTAACACCAATCCCATATTATTGGGAATTTGATGATTAACTATGAATGAGTCTTTTCTTCTCTTGCTTAATGCTTATTTTCTTTGAAATTATTGAGATTTGCAAAGAAAAAAAAATGATATATTTGAGTTCGTCAATGAAAGAATTCATTTATCGAATCAGAGAGAAGCGATCGGAAATCTTTTCAGGCGAAAATTCTCTAAAATCTCGAGATTATGACTCATTCAACAATAAATAAGAATTCAAACGGAAGCTTGATTCTTTGTTTCCTTTAATGCAATAAACTCACCAAAATATTTATTTGTCTTTTCGAATTACTATGCAAATATATATTTTTTAAGATAAATATTGCCGATAGGATATATGAGGGTGCTAAATGAAGTAATTAATCTATTTCTATTTCATTTTCTTAATGAATTAAGATAAAGAGAGAAATTCTACGTGGCGCATTCCTGAACAATTACTAGTAGTGAATTTTATGGTTTTAAGTGGAAATATTTCTCTTTACTGCTCTTTTTGAGTAGCATATATTTCCTATGTACTTATATAATTTAAAAAATCTATGATGAGAATGATTTGTATCAACTTGAGTGAACGAAAGCGATCTAATCGTCACTAAAACTGCTCTATTTTATATTGAATAAGAGTACTAGTATAAGTACGGAGTCACTGAAATGTTACTGCGGACAATATTTCATATGTCGTGCTGCTACATCGTTGATCGACCAATGATGTCTAAAGAATCATCCTGATATATAGTCCATAAAATTTCTGTTCCATGCTGCTAACCTTAGAAAAGTTAACGGTTCAACCTCCTCTCGATTAGTTACCCGTTGAGAATATTCGTCGAAGTTATGAGCAAAATCAACTGGTTGGTGCTAGTAGGCTGGCAAAATCCAATACAATTTCGGTTTTCGTCTTAGTTTCTATTTAGAAGTGCTGATCACCTTTCCACGGAACTCTCTCCTCCTTTCCAACAGTTCTCAGCATTGTCTGACCGGTTAAATGTGTTTATTTCTGTAAGAACAGCACATCCGTAACGAATTAAGAGAAACAACATGGAATGAACTGGAATCAGCAAAATAAAATAAGCAACAATGTTGCCGTAGCTCAAAGAAAGGTAGATGGATCGTTAGCAAAATGGAGTAGGCGACGAGAACCTTTCATTTGGAAGGGATGAAAAACGGAATCCTTGAAAGTAAAATCCAGAAAAGAAAGTTGTGGTGGTTGCTTCCTGTCACAGCATTGTGACTCTGTAAAAATGATACTCTTACAAAATACTTTACGGAACAGTAACGTCATCGACACAAAATGATGCCTCTTCATTACTAAATTTTCTCACTTATAGCTTTATAAATATCAATCTGAATTTTTGAATGAATTCCTTAACGATCCCGAATCACCACATCCAATTATCCTGAAAATCATCTAAGAACTCAAAAGAAACTCACGCCTCGAATTTTTTCCATTACTAATAAGTATCACTTTTCTCGAGTAATAAATTAATGTTGAGAAATTAAAGACTAAATAAGCGGCCATCCCGAAAAAAATGCTTTCGATACTATTCCGATCATCGTATATAATTCCACCCTCCATGGTCGTTGGAAGAATGCTTTGCAGCAATCACGTAGAAAAATCCCTTCTAAAAAGTAATTCGAGCAGAAATATTCACAAAATACGATGAGGTCCCCCAACCCATCCCACCCCGTCCTTTTCCGCCTGTACCCCACAGCCTCCTCCTTCACTCCTGATTAAGTGCAATACCCGGCTAATTTCTGCAATTTTCTAAACAGCACTACAGCAAACAAACTTCTACATCAGTAGACAACTATCTATATAACAAAAAAATGATCCAGACTTTACTTTGATTTGAGTACAGTGGATAACAATCGAAGATCCGGCACACCGAAAAAAAGCAGCCCGATAGCAGATTTGAACGCTTTTTGCGTTACATGTAGGCGTTTCGACGATGTTTGATGTTGCATATTAGTTATTGAGGCTTATTTCTACATGCTTGGATTTTGTCAAAGTGTTGAAATATTTCTCACATGTTATTCCGTTATTGTTCATCTTCTTTTGCTCGGAATTAAATATTCCTATCACTTGGTTTTGTCCTTTTTGGCCAATTTTGGCCAGCGTTATATTTGCATTTGTCGTTGTGCGAACGAACTATGCTCTCTGCAAGGATCGTTACCTTTAGCGGCATTAGTACTCCGTTCAGTTCATCTGTTCAGCACATCTCGATCGTAGCCTTAACATATTTTTTAAGGAGAAAAATTCCACAGCAAGAATGGGTGGGAATTAGCTGCAATCATAGGTAAGTTTAAGGTTGCGTTCTCTCAAATGTGAACTATTGATATTAAAACGACATAGCTGCACATATGACCACGATAAATAATCACGAAAAGTTAAAGTAATTCACTGTAATCCATACTCGATTAATACTGAAGAACGAGAGATCATTCGATGATGGGAAATAATATAGTTCCCTCGACAATGAGAAATGACGAAAGATACGAAGGAAAAAGGGTGATGTGTGATCAATCTTGAAAGTAATCAATCAGCTACTGATCAGAAAACAGATCCATCTTATATGACAACACAACGAGCCATCAACCGCATAGCATGGGCAAATGAAGACTCTTCCAATAAAAAGCAGTTAAAACGAGCAAAATGGCCCTCCTTAAAGCACCATTTTATCTCTACAAGTGATTGGTAGGAAAAATATATATGATGCTTTGTGTATAATTCTTTCATTCCCCGTATCAATTTCCGTTAGCTTTCATCAGAATCTTAATATTTCTCCCCTCCTCATCCCCTCCTCATTGTATTTCTGAAAACGATTTAAGCCTAATGGGTGGAATGGAAATTAAGCTAACAGCGCCGAAGAAATCGGATATTTCGTTATGAAATCGGCGGTGACGTTTCGTCGAAGTTGACTTGTCAACCATATCGATAACGAGTAATGCAAGCAGGTCGTGTTTAAACTCGCAAAATCGTCGTACCTTACATTGCATTCAATATTTAACCAACGATGAAGTGCATATCTGCAAGAAATCCTTTAATTTCCTCTACAAACTTAAAGTTTTTCAGTGCTTAGTCGGCCTCTGAATGCTAAATTATCCGCACTTCTACAATCTCAACCTAATCACAAGTGTTTCTTCTTGTCGATAGCGCTATTCTCTATTTGAGAGAGTTCATCGACATTATTTGCAAAACGCATTTCTGGATGAATCCAACTTTCCTCTAATTGAGCCAAAGAAATCACTTTTCTACGGTGAGGAGAAAGTCCTTTGCACCGAAAATATTCTCCTTGCATTGGCCATATTATAAAGATATCGCCGACTATTAAATTCTATCAGCAAAGAAATCCACGAATCGGCCAATCCTCTACGATCACTAATTCACTTCTAACAAATCGGCCGTATCGGTCGTACCTCACTCTAGAATGAGGATAAATTAATTCGGCTGTATTTAATAATCCCTCAGGTGAGCCCAGGCTAACTGTATATTCTAGAAGAACGATCGCTATACAAACGTATCTAAACACATCTTATATCTTCATTTATATAATATTTCGACTATATTTACATACTAAAAGCTTCAAATATCAAATATTCACAATGATCTATTATTCCAGTGTCGACTTCATAATTCACCAACCACATCAGCGATAAAGACCGAAAATCCATAGCATCTTGGCGCTCCAAGCGGAAATAATGGAAGACCGGCACCCAGGATTGTTTGAGGATAGCTTCATCGGGGAAATGAACACTCAACACGATAGAGTGGAACTTTCAAGCGGATATCGTGTTAGGAACCCCGAAATTGCAGTTGCTCTCCATCGACGAATGTGATCTTTTTCTAATGCTTCATTGTCGGTTGTTTTTCCTCCTGGCGAGGGTAGAAGCCGTTGATGCTCCAATGGAATTATAACGTCTATGTTAGCTGAAACCAGGCTGAATCCAGGCTGAATCCAGACTGAAAGTACCAGCATCGTGGATATATGGAGATTTTCGCTACGATAACAATAACAATCAAACTCGGTCACTAGTCAGTTCATATCATTTTTACCACCATATATTTATATATAATATAATAGATATTATTATTACTCGTAGGTAATTCGTAAGGCGTTTCTTCATGAGAGAGTGAAAATTCTCAACGAAACATAAAGCTAAATGAATGAATTTCAACTTGCTTTAGCTGTATGCATTTAATAAGTTGAAGATATATGTGAATGAATGAGAAATTGATGAGATATTTATTACTATTGAATAATTTTTCCCCTCCCATAATTAAAGATAAAATATTAAATCGAATGATATCAATCGAGATATCAATATTACTCTTTGCTTAGATCGAATTCAAGAGAGACAAATCGAATTCGAATTCTTCAACAAAGAAATTTGATTATTCTGATATCTTTGTGAGTTAAGACTAGGAATGTTATGAGATTATTAGAGGAATTGCTGCTTCACTTAGGAATATCGCCCACCGAAAAAACATCGCTAATAATTACTCAACGTCAAAGTAATTACTTCATTAGTAGAAAGAGACTACTTCAATTACTTCTAAGAGGATACAATTACTATGAGGGTTTATAGTAGAGTATTCTTGCGTTTCTATTCGTACGCATAAGCGAGAGAACTAACGAATCAACGATAAATTCCATTAGAATATGCTAGAGGTGTTTATGAGATTGAAATGACGACGGTTATTGGCATAATCACCGATGTGGATAACGCCGCAAATAGGATACTCTTTTGGACGAAGGATCTCGCCGAAGAGCTTATCGTTGTTGCTCCACAGAAGGAGATATCTCCGCTAAAGGTTAAATCGGACGATTTTAATCTTTCTTATAGTTTTTTTTTGTTTCAATATATCTATACATTAATTAAAAAATTCTAATTAATTATCGTAATTAATTAAAAAAATTCTAAAATAATATAGGTTCGTCAATTTGCATTCATTGCTATCATCTTGAAGCGTTCGAGCATTTAGCACTCATTAATTTCCATTTTATTATAGCGTAAAGGTTATTCGTAGGGCCGAGTCTTGATCAACAAATTATTACCGCAGTGATGTACCCTCAATCGAAACGCTTATGAAATATTTTCTATTAGAACATGATTACTGGAACGTTTCTGCGGTTTCATTTCGTCTTCGTTCTCGTTTCTTTCCACGTTTCATTAAGACTTCGCTTTTTTTGAAATGAAATTACTTATCGAACTCGGAACGTATAATTTGAGAAAGAGAAAAAAGGTCCTACTGAATATATTGAAATTTAAAATTAATTAATTAAATACAGCTATAATTAGAGGCAAATTCATTGATTCGTGAATATATCCTCTAGATATATTACATCTAAGGAATCGTTGAGAAGCGTTTAGTTCTATTTAATTGATCGACGAATTTATCCGTTCAAATAGATTGATTGTATATTTGAGATCGGTGATTGGATTTCCGTTCCATCAGAAGAGGTACAACAACGTCGAATAGAGACGTTTCATGTGATCGACGATCCGATTCCGACAAAAATATTCGCCACTCCAAAAAGTTCCTTGAAAAAGGTCTCTATAAGCTTTTTCTCCACTAATTAATTAGCGCTAAAATCGTCGAGATTCTCATAGAATAAGATTAAAGGTATATTGAAATTTCTTATTTATCTCATCGACGAATAAAACAATGATGAACGTTTACTTTCGATTATTAGAAATCGCTAAATTAATTAAATTAATCGTCGGGAGAATATATTTTATCGTATCGTCAACTAAATTATACGTATTTATATGAATTTCTTTTTCTTTTTCTAAAATCTTCGAAAATTTTTCATTCGATTAATGAGCGACAAATGAAATTAATATATTTTTTTTGTCAATTATTTTGAATTTTTAGAGAATTTTCTTACGAATATGTATCGCATTTCCGCCAATTAAATGGGCCGAATTAAACGGCTATAATCTATTAGCGTATGGTGAAAATATTGGTACAATTGGAAATTTCGCATCGAAAAGACTCACTGAAATGAATGGAGAAATCGAACGAGACGTTTGTTATGAAGGTGAAATTGTGAAGTGCGTTATTTTTCTTCAATTAATTATGACAATTACTTTAATTAGTTTCTTTAATTAGTTTAATTTGTTGTTGTTTTTAAGGATTATCCCACTATCTACACTATTGAGCTCTTTCTCATCGTCGACATTCAATAAATAATCGAGCTTAATTATTGAATATTTATAAGTTTATTAGTGAATTTATAAGTGCTATAAATTTGAGATATATAAAGGGAGAAATTCGACTAAATTTGAAATTTTCGAAGTGATATATCAGATTTTTTGTTTCCTCTTAAGGATTATTTAAGTGAAACTTTCTAAAGAAGGAATCTGCTTGGGGTATATCAGTGAGAAAAGCACCATGATTAGCGTAATATGAGGACAATCCGACTGTTGAAATATTGCTCTTGTTTCGATTAATTTGTTGGGTCATGAGGATGAATGAGGCGAGTATTTGATCACTTTAAAGCTTGTGATCGGTGATTATTGGGAGCGAAATGAGTAGAATTGATCTCGCTGATCTGTCTCCTTGCTCATTCCGATACTTGGCGTTTGCAACAGATTTTTTCTTGGATAGGGCGGGAGGGGGACGAGGCCGGTAAGGATTGACTGATAATGGAAGGAGAGACAAGAGAGGAAAGAGGATGAAGATACCTCTAAGAATTTAGTCTAGATGGATTTTTCCACCTCCTATTTTCATATCTTATCATTTTGCAATATTCTAAACGTCATAAGCTGATAGCTGTCTAGATCTATTGATGAATATCATATAGTTTAGAGAATAAGGCGAATGCCATGCTTTTATCCCTATTTTTCATCTTTGATTATTCTCCACTTCTTTAATGATTTTATTTCATAAATTATTGTTCGAGTAAGCGGAGGTGAAGCAATGATTACTAGTCTCTTAATATATGTGTAGTTGAGGGATAACTTTATTTTTTCAGTCTACCACAGAATCTATTCACGCAAGAGTATCGCACTATTTGGGCGATCCGTGCGCAGCAACTCCGTCGAATTGATAATGATGCTTTCCTTAGCACATGCGTAATTCTTTGAAATTTCGAGATGAGATGAGAGGATATTCTTTTAGTTTTCTTTAATTTACTATGAAAATATAGAGAGAAGAATAGTGGATATGATCGACCGCAACGATGTTTTGTGTCTTAGAGACGAGTTATGAAGTGTCGAGTGCTTTGTATCTGCAACTTAGTAAAGATGATCTCTTTCCCGAGGCACTTTATTGCTTCAGATATTTTCACCATCGCCTGGCTTATATGTTGGAAATCTAAAAAGGTGCATTGATGGATTTTTTGATTTATTAACGTTAAGATTCTTTGTTCATCAATTTAAGAGGGGTCATACTGAAGTAATTATTGGAGAAGGATTATATATAATAGCCACGTACCTCTTACAAATTTCTCCTAGTATTGATTAGTTGGTTTGATTGAAGTCGGTTGATTGCCTCAATATTATTCTCTATCTTTTTTTTTTGGAAAAATATTCTTTACTATCGATTGGAATTTCGATTTTTGCATTGTCATTCAATTCGACGGAAATTTAGATATACGAAAGGAGATAGTTTTTTCAGCCATGGCATGAAATCTCTGACGAAGAAATATCTCAGAATGGCGATCAATTAAAATCGGTGAGCATTTTCGTTGATTTTTTATATAAATCCATAAAAATTATACTATTCGTATCTGTTTTCTCTCTCTTTTTTTTTCATAATAGTATATTTGATATTTTATCTTAAAGTGATGATTTTATTTTTGCAAAATTCATTTTTATGAAGATAAAATTAGAGATTTTTATAAGGGTTTTTTTTTTAATGGGAATTTTCTATTTTTCATATTTTATTTTCCATATATTTATATTTTAGGAAAAAATTTTTCTGAAATATAAATTCTTATAGATAGAGATTTATCGATGCTAGATGAAGAGATTTGACGATAATTAAATCTAAAAGCAATCATTTCGAGGGGAAATAATTAATCGTTTCTGTTAGTCTTTTAATCGTTATAATTTTCCTCAATTTCTTTCTTCTCCTCAATTTTCTTATTCACTAATTTTCACGTTCTACTCTTCTTCTCGCTTCCAAAAATTTAGATGGACGAGATGAGTTACATTGGCGAATTTAGCAGAGAGCAAAGAGAGGATTATTATATGCTTAACCGCTTATGAATGAGGGTATTTCATGGTCCATATTTCATTTTTTGTTCTCCATTGTATAGTCGATAGATTTATCTCTTGATTCGTTTTTTTTTTTCAAAGTTGGACGCTTGTTTATCGTCGAATTGCCCATTGGAGGAAGGAAGGAGTTCACCAATCATGTCTAACGAGGATCCTATCGAAGGGAATCGAGAATCCTCTCGCAATTGCTGGTGTATTGATGAAGAGGCAATGAAAGGTTTCCATTTTCTAATTTAGGCTAATGATTTATTTATTTTATCGATTGGATAAAATGTGATTAGGTTTTTTTTTATATTTCACGTGACGTCGTGACATTTGCGCCACAAACTGCATTTTAGCTCATAATTCGCTTCTTTTATTGCTTTCAGTCCAATTCTAACGTGAATGCTCTCATGGTAGTGTGCATTATTCCATCAGAGCTCTACTATCATTTTGTATATTTTTATCTCTTCAAGGATTCTTTCATTTCGGAGCGGTATCTTTATTATACCGGCAGTTGTATTGATGAGGAGAGGTTTTAAAAGGCCACCTTTCCCCTCATCCCCTCTCTCCCTCATCCTCACTCTCAAACAAAAAGGCCTTGAGGAAGTCGGAACTCTATGCTAGTCTCCTATTTCCAATAAATACTTCAACAGCAAGGGAAAAGAGTGTAGATTTGAAAAAAGCCGGTTAAATAAAGAACAGAAATGCCAAAAATAGTATAGTTGAAAGGATAGAAGGATAATTTCGTCTCTACAACGTTCACTTATTTCGTTCTTTATCTAGCCTGATCGGCTATCTGCTGTTTGATTCGGCCTGTTTTATAGAATTTCTTCTCTCACTCATATATTTGCAGGTCCATTGCCAATGATCGTTTCGCCAGAGCCTCATGAAGACACTAAAGAAAGACGGCTATCATCGGAGAATTTCATTGGGATAGTGATACGTTGTGAGGCACATTATACGCTTATTTTCGGTAAGATACATGGATTGGTACTTGTCACATATGACGCTGCTCTATCGGTAGGTTTTTTCCGTGCTCCTCTTTGATATTTCATTTATTCGCTTAATGTTTATTCATTGAAATTTCAAAGTTAAGAAAGAAACTCATAGTGGAAATTATGCTTCACTATATAAGCATATGGTGGGATTTTATGCTCATCAACTCTTTTAAATTCATCAACAAAGGTTATATATGCGATTCATATATCATATACGTGAATCTTAATCAAAATGCCTATTTGTTCATCGAATTGTTCAATGAATTCATGCATATTTGACTCTACGATTTCAGTTGAGATTAGGCGATTGGGTCAGCTACGATTGCATCGTGCTTGAGGAGCCGGATATAGCAGGTGTGAGGCATTTAGCGGTTTGTTGCCGTGAAATTGATAATCGTCCTTGTGTATCGACGATCAATAATGGCATAATACAAGTTTGTTGGTATTCTTTGCTTTTTTTCTTTCGATCTTCCCCATACTCAGAATTTCCGATATTTGAATATTCCTGACTTCTAAAGGGGGGATTTCTGGAGAGAAGCGAAGCCTGAGGATGGGTCTCATCTGAGGATGAAGGAATGGATAATCCTTGATTTCATTATGAGAGCATTTTTATGTTGTTCATGCAATTCTGCCTTATCGTTTCGCTAAAGCGGTGTTTGAAATCCAGAAGGTGCGTTTGCTTGAAACATATTCGCGTTTATGGCTGAATAATTGTGTATTACTTCGTTGTAAGTAAACTGTGGAATCGCGGTATAAGGAAAGGCGGAAATTCATCTTTCTCTTACTAAAACGATAATAGTGGAAGGTAAGAGCAAGTTTGAAGTTTTCAGCAAAATGCGAACCCGTTGTCTAGAGAAAGATATACTAAAGTAACTTGCAAAAAATACAACAAGTCGGTAGATTCAAACATGGATATTTCTTTATTTGATAGGCAGTGCCTCACGGGGACTCATATTATGTTATATCTTTCAATTAATTTGTGATAGTGTTGGTTCTCAATCAGCAATTTCTTCCTGTCATATGGTTTCGAAGTTGGTTTGCAAAATGCCCATAGGAATGAGACGATATAGGAAGAGAGAAAGTCTGCATATGAAGATAGGAAGTGCTGCATTCACAGTGATCATTGAACTTATTCGTGGCGGTATATGAGTGAATTTTTTGAATCTTTAATGAATATCTCTTAAATACGTCGATTTATTCAGATTTTCACTAAGGTGAAGGTGTCACATAATAATGATCGAGAAGTTCCCGATGGATTCGTTCTGATGGCTTGTGACTTTATTGGTGCAATATTGGCACCGAATAGCGCTGATTTGCGAGATACGATTGAAGACGATAGAATCGATGTTAGCTTATCTCATTTCTTGATATGATAAGAGAAATCCTCTTAACCTTTTATTCAGATTCATTTATTTTTGTGGTTTCCACTCTCTTACAATTGTTTCGGAGTTATTCTTATCACTTAGCTATAAATACTCTCAATTATAGTGATATTGGAAAGATCAATTCGGTGATTGCTTCTATGCGATTGTTATATCGCGTCGTTTCGCCGTAATCTTCTTCATTCTTCAACTAGCTTCTTTGTTCTCTACCACCAACTATAACACTTTTCCATCAACTCACATCCATTCATCCCGGATACGTATCGGTCATTTGCGCCACATATTTTTAATCTAACAATGGAGATTTTTATAGAAATAAATGTGAAATTTTTTTTTTGCAAATTCTTCATTCATTAGAATGAGTTTTATTTGAAAAGAGGAAGTTCATATTATCAAATTCTTTTTTTAGTGACGCTAAAACGAGTAATTAACGATTTTACTCTTTGACATCCTCTTAAGTATGCGAATATCATTTCATATATCTATAGATGCCGTTCAATTCTATTCGCTTCAGTGGAGTTGTTTTTCCATATTTTATGTGATAATGAAAAAATCCGGATGCATATCTTCCGATCCCATAATATCCAGATCAATTTGCAGCGAAAGTCTTAGAATTTCGAGCTTAGAGGTGAAAGGGAGGAGATCAGGAGGAAGGAGGGAGTTTCGCTTTTTTTTCCATTCTTAATTGAAAATTCCATCGTAAAAGGTTTTTTTTTTGCTAATCTTTAAGCTGTAAATATGTCGAAATGAAAAAATTTCAGGCTATTGTACGATTTGATGATGAAAGTTATCCAGGATTTTCATGGATTATGACGTCATTTTTCAAGGATGGAGTTGCTATTCCGGTAAGTTTTTATCTTATTTGAGAGGAGAGAAAAAAAAAACACATGCATGGTGTATTTTCAGACGTTTCTATTGCAATGTTAGATGAGCGATTCGTAGCATTTCTTTTCTCAAGCGGATTTTAGTGAAGAGAGGGATGAATAGAGGGCTCTATACACCTGGAATACAAGAGCTCCTACTTCTCATAGAGGGAATCGATCTCTTCTATATTCTATTTGATGGTTTTTATTTTTATTTTTAAAAAATCTCAAAGTGCAAAGAAAACTTCTCGTCATTTCAAACATCAACTCTCATGGATTTGCGTGTATGGCGGTTCGCTGCTGAGAAACTTAACGAGGGAAAATAATTTCATGGTTGGGACGAGAGGGCTGAGTGAGGCATAGAAGGGGAGGGGAGGGGATTCGTGTTGAGTGCTTTGAAGTACACTGCTGAAGCATTTCATAGCATTGGGATATCTTTAGCCTTCACTCATTCCTCTAAGGAAATATAGAGGATAGCATTTCAGATCGAAAGCAGCGATAGTCGTGACATCGAATCCGTAAATAAGGTATCAGTTTGAGAACTTTAGTGCTTTTGTTTGCCTCTTCATGTTCTAAACGTAATTGCTTGTTGTAGTACGGTCGGGAATCTCTTCTGGAAAACAGTATATCTTAGAGTATCGGCTAAAAAAGACATGAAGCAAGGTGCAGGTGTGTAATTTTAATTGCAACGAAACTTTTTTTCCTAAAGTGGAAATGAGGGACGACCAGTATGTAAGACCTCACATCTGACCAGTTAATTTTGGATTTCTTGTTCATTCTGAATCATTTAGCGGACATTTTGCCTTTGAAATGTCTCATTTGAAGTGTTCTGCCACGGGCTGCGCGTTCATAAATAATGAGTTAGATAGTATAAGTTATTGCTTGAGGTGACCCACTTCATAACCTTCTTCAGCCCAGTTACTTTAAGATTGGAGCTTCTGATGCTCGTTCTTCGTTAAAATTAGTCCCCATTCGATCGGAAATGTGATTTTTGTTGTGAATTTCATTGGCGATAGATGAGAAGTAGGATTGATTAGCTGTTATTCTTTGTGATCGGATTGGCACGATCAGTAAAACCTTTTTTGTAAGCGCAGATCTTATTTCGAAGAAATAACTTCACAAGTTAAATTGTTATTCATATCATATATCTATCATGGAGCAATTTATATTTTCAATGCCATTACCACATTGAATATATGAAGAAGTGGAATATTTGAATTGTCTTATAGAGTGATGATGGTTGCATTGCCCTTCTCTTGTGTTTATCTAATAATGTGATGTTTCAAATTGTTATCACTATTGCCTTTTTTCTTAGCCTTCGACGGTAACATCTGATTGCGATGAGTTGATCGCATGCAACGCTATCAGTGACTTGAACGATCAGTCTTTTCATACAGCGGAAATGCCACAAGCGGAATCGAGTTCCTCATCTCATCGGTCTTTGCATCCATCTTCAAGCATAAGCGATACAGCTCTACGTGATGTTGATAGTGATCGAAGAATTAGCGACACTGATTCACAAGTGGGCAGCGCTCGTTCGAATGTTCGAAATTCGTCTCATCAACAGCGGAAAATTTGGGTAAGTCAGACTTATTCTTAGCCCGAATTTCCATGGGTGATTGGAGATGAAAGACCGACTGTAGTTTTTTGGTGATAGAGATCTACATTTTTTTCTCATTTCAGTTCTTTAGGCTTCTATCTTGATGTCTTTTGTATTGTTTCTTTTGATGAATTAAATTTTCTATTGCCGTATATTATTTATACATTTCAGTGATTGAGCACTTCAGTTATTGGCCATATCCATATGGTTGATCTCATCGATGAGTGTCTATATGAATATAGTTGGCCGTATCATTGAGTGCTTGTATAATAAGTAGATGACAACTGAGATATTTGCTATATTTATGCGTATTTTCAGTTTCCTCGATCCCTATTCATTTATTTCAAGCAAATGATCTTTTCTTTCAGCAACGATGATTGAGAATTATTTTTTTGCAAGTAATCTTACGTAAAAGTGGCGCTCGAAAGCAGCAAAAATAGCTCAGATTTGTGAATTTATCGCACCTCACTCTGTATATATCCACGTTATAGTTTAACTGAACTCCTCAGAACATAGTGATGCGAGAGATGTTGCAATATCCCTATCACTACCGCATTGGAATGAGAAAATGAAGTTGGAATATGTGAAATATTCCGACAATTTCAGTTAATAGACGCCTCGACATTAAGTTCAACTGCATCACAACTAAGCAATTATCGACCAGGCAGTGTAACGAAGGTTATTTTCGTTTCGTTCTTTTGTTTTCTGAATGTTTTTATCTTTAATAACGAAGTTTCTCAGCTCTAGTGAAATCCAAGTGATTGATAAATGAAGGATAACTGTTTTGTTTACCCACTTCGGCTCTGGTCGGTTATTTTCCACTCTGGTCGGGAAAGATATTCGTCTAGTATCAGCTGCTTGATGGCATAATTAGGTTGTCGGTTATCTAGAAATCAGCTCCACGAAAAAGTTTTCCGTAGTTGGTGTTAATATTTGATATCCAATTGGCAGTGCTATGAATTTCGATGTTGACGCAATTTTTAGCTTTTAGATGGATATTTAAGTACCGTTTTGGCATTCGTAAATAGGATCAGCTAACAGTTCGTTGACCCATTGATAAAAGCGTTACGCTGTATATTTATTTCATTGATGGAGTTCAACTTTGAACGAAGGGAGGGGAGGGGGAATTTTAGGTATTTTAGGCGAAAAGGGAACATATCCAATGATATTTTGAATCTAAATCGAATATTTCTGCAAATTCTGTTATTTTGTTCGTTTCTTATTGTGTTAATGATATATGAGGTTACAAATGAATTCGAGGAAAGATCAGAATAGAAATATTATTGGGTGAAATTTTTTAAAAACCTTTTCTTTGATAGAAAGTACCAATGGCGATATTAGTGAAGAGATCGGCTAAGTATGGAATTATTTGGAGCTTTCACTATAAATCGATCGTCGTATCGCTAGAGCATCTTGGGTTCGTACTTTATGAGTTAATTTTCTCAGTGAATTCAGTGATCACTCAAAAATATTCAGAGTGATCGATGTTTCGGTTATTGAAGTAATCATTTTTTTGCGTCTATTCTGTTCTATGAGAACGCTGATTAGTTTCATTGAGGATACTGAAAACGCGATATTGTCTATTTGCATTAATTAACGCTGATAGATGAGCTGATATCGTTGACTTTGTTATTAATGTAGTGTAGAGTGATTAGGAAGAAGTGAGGTTCACATCCTTATAAAAACGAATAGATAGCACTACCTTATAAGACGCAAAACCTCGAGCTGACGCCGATGTTTTTTAGTTATTGCATAAGTGGTTCTCTATATACGCTTTGTGAGTTCTTCTTTATAGCGATCTTTGTGCGGGTGTTTGGGTGAAGACGAAAATCGCCGAAGTAGAGGATAGCAACAACTGTCTGCAGTATCGGTACATGACGGTTGCACCACTCGTTAGAATTGCAGATAAACTCCCATTGCGTTGCCAGGACGGTATTATTCAGGTATATTTTGGAACCGAAGGCTTACTTTGTTTTTGTCGTCATCGTTTATCCGCTGAAATCGTGATCTTATCGTCTTGGCGATGTTCATTTTACGGACGACTTTGTTTATGGTGTAGTCGATCAAAGAACTAACTTACTTAATGCTTTTTCATTGTTATTTTTTGCGATTATATTTTACTCTTATCACTATTTCGCGATTCTCTTTTTTATTCTATGGTTGTTAGGCGATACTTATCCTAGAGAGAATTTGAGATGGTTTCTGAACCGATGAAATATAGCCGTCCAAGTGGATGCTAAAGCAGATTGAAAGTAGTGCGTCTTTGGATTTTAATCATCTTTCAGCGGTGGTAAAATTGCTGGCGCTAAGTGACAGCATTAGTGTTGATCTCTTTGGGATTGCTTCATAATCTCAATGATTTCTTTCGAGGATGCGCACTCCCACCGAACTTGAATAATTTAATATTTGGATGAAACGAGTCTATTTGATGAGTCAAGAAAACGGCCTTACTGCGATTCTCAGTATCGAAGCATTGAACGGAACTCATTTTAGCTGCTATCCAAGTCGATCTGTGTTGTATATATCTCTTCCAGGGAAGGAGACGGGAGCTTTTCTGAAGAAACGAGATTTTTCTGAAAAAAGAGAATTTAGGGCATAGCAGAACACATTTGACAAGACGAAGTACCCCATGAAAATTTTTATTTTGTCTTAGTAAATGTTATTTTCTCGGTATTGCTGTTAACATACTGTTGAAAAGATTCGCATGCACAAGACTCTCATTATTATTACCACTTTTATTATTATTATTTTAAATTGATGGCGATGGAAGTAAAAGGAGAATGTAGATCTCTCTCTGAAGCCTTCAAATATTCGATCGGACGCTGTTGGATTTAGTGTTAGCATTATTGCATGAAGGTTGGATGCCTTATTTTGTCTATAAATGTATCGTTTTCCTTCTGCAGGTGCAAGTTCACTTAGAGGTCGGTGGTGAACTGTTTATTGAGGGCAAACATTCGTATTTCATGAAGAACTCGGAACTCGGACAAGTGCTGTTAAATGACGACAGGTTGGGATCTTATGCTTATGGGAATCCGCAGTTGTGCAACTTGAAGTCATGTCCTTCGAGTTTAGTGGGGAGGAGGTGGGGGAACGTGGCTTCGTTGTTTTTTAATCATTTCAGTTTAAAGAGGACTGTGTGCAGTTTTATTTCTTTCGAATTTTGGCTTATATTTATTGATCGCATTTCATAAATTATTGAAGAGCGTTGAATTTTTTTCCGTCATCTGGAGATATTTCACTTCTCTTTCATTAAGTTTCGTTCCGTTCTTCTAATCCATCTGATACCGCCAAGAATTGCCTAATAATTGAACCATTTATTTTCATGTACATCTCTAGCGACTTAATGTCGTCGAAGTTTTTGGCTTTAACCATTTGAGCATAGGGGAATGGAACTGCACACGCTTAATATCTTCTCATTGTTTAAGATTACAGCGTTGTCTATCTTGAAACTTATCTTCTTATTATATTGTTTCTAAGCGCCTTTTTAAACGTGTTATTCGATCGTTGCTGGACAACTACTTTAATGTAACCAATTGAGTTCCCAGAAAAATTCGTTCCTTATGGAATGAGGAGAGAGAGTATGAGTGAGTAGACTACAGTCTGGTTTCGTTGTGCATTTGTAATTAGCAGTTCAGTCAGTTAAATATACGAAATATTTGCTTATTCGAGAGCTTTCGATGTTTTAGGATGCGTCCGGAAGATCAGCAGAAAAGATTTTTAGCATGGGCGACGTTCTTTCAGCACGATGAGTCGTATCCGTGGATGATACCGTATAGAGAAACTCTCGTTGAGGTTATCCAGGTTTTTCACTGCATCTGCTACCACTTTTTCGCATTAATTTTTGTATTTGAAATAGTAAGTTTTATATAAAGGTATTTTGCGTTAATAAATTACGTTTGGTGTTCTGTTTTGCTTACGGAGGCGATCTGTAAAATTATCGAACGTATTTTGCAAATGCATAATAATCATAGTGATCATTGAAATGATATGTCCTCTCTTATTTCTGGCTGAACGAGGTGTCAATCGGTCTTTCATCTACCACTGATAATAAAGCCTTTCACCTGCTGCCTTCATTCTGAGGTCTTCCCGAATCTGAAACAAAAGTCATCTGGCTGTGCTCAGAACCTCATCTTGCGTTTATTGCTGTTACTATGCCATAGTACAGTTGAGGAAAAAATAATTAAAGCGAACGAACTGTGCCACATTTTTTATTTGTTGCAGAAAATCCATTGATATGAATTATAGATAGTAAATCGTCGAAAGGTGAGAAATTGGTAATTATATGTTTCGTGATATTGGGATGGCTAAGTGCGCATATACTTTACAGATTGATGACTTGGGCAATCCAATCGAAGAACAATGCAATGTACCTCGACGCTATGATATCGGTGCAACAGACATCAGTTGTCAGGTTAATATTTGTTTTTTTAGCATATAAAATTCAAAATCGATCGCTGCATTTATTTAGAAGATTTTTTGATGCGATGAAAAACTTCTAGTTCGATGTTGAAGTTTTTTAGAAATCCGTAAATTTCAACCAATTTGATTCATAGGGAGGCGGTGAAGACGAGTCAGTTCACTATGTATCGAATGATCCGATCTGCAGTGAGGGTCGCAGTTCCTCGATCGACTATAAGCCAAGAGATGTTTGCGATAGAAAGCAGCGGTGCAGAAGGTTGAGTCGTTTCGAAAATCAGGTACCTTAGCTAGTGCTGATTTAATTTTTGCTAAATATTTATGAAAGCTTTTGGGTAACTTCCTCATTAGTCATTAATCATCGTCTTCAGATGAACTTGATTAGATCTGTTTTTATATGAGTAACCCGGATTTATATGTTTAAAAAAACATCTCTTTTGATGCGAATGTTATTTGAATTTTGCATTACAGTCGAATTAAATCGATAACCCATTTTGTATACGTCGATATTCTTTTAAATGATATCGCTTATCGTTTTATAGAGAGAATAGTTGGTTTATTTTAGCAAGTATTTTATTTCTTTATTTGGTAGTCTGAATATGATTTTAAAGCATCACAGCATGCTCCGTTTTTAAGTACAGAATAGGCGAGTGAAAGGCGAAGGGAGTGAGGAGGAGAGGTGAGGACTTTTGCTCAACTCATGTGGTCGCATTTTTAAAATCTAAGATCTGTGGAGATTTTCAAGTTTAAAGGAGAAAGCGTAAATTCATTATAGCTTTTGGTTGCAGTTAATTTATAGGTCAAAATCGTTACTCAGTGTAGCCTCTTTAATCTCTTGAAAAGGATATAATGCAGCAGGTGGAGTTCTATTTTGTGCTGTTAGCAGACTGCTTGTATTGTAGATGTCAGCTTCGGCGGCTATGAGGAAAATGCTCATGGATACTCGCATCCAGAAGTTGTTAGTCGAAATTGGCTACGAACATGAAATGAATACTGTATTGCAGTGGTTAGAATTGTCACATAATGTCGCAAGGCGAAGCAGTTTATAGGCTAAAATGTTTGCATAAAATATGATTTCTTTAAAGATTTTCCGCTTAACTTGCCGTCAGTGACATAAATTAGATAGTGAATTCTCTTGCTTATTCTGTTCGACGTCTAGAAATTGTTAAGCATTACCGACGGGTGTAAGTTCCTATTTTTCGAATAGAAGAAATATATAAAATTTCGAATTGAATAATTTCATTGGGCAATTATATTTTAGAAGTGATGAAGTTTTCCGCCGTCATTTGTTTAATTCCATCGTTTTTGGTTTTTTCAAATGGCTTTCTTGATTATCACATCGAATTATTCGAACACGGGCAATTAAATAATATTGCTATGTTTTCTATGTTCTATTCTATTCAGGTTTTGTTCATTAACTTCTGATTTTGCATTCTGCTCCAGTCCAGTTCTGTCCACTTGTAATTATGCGGTATAATTGTATTGCGGTTCTCTTCAGTCCTAAGTAGGTTTTCATTCAATTGAAGGTGATGTTCCTTCTTGTGAGGTATGACCAAGCATGCAGGGAAAATTTTGCCAATAGTAGAAACTTCAGAGACATAAAAATTTATCAATGGCTGTGTAGGTATAGGTCGTAGGAATCGACTAAAGCAAGGCGTTTTAAGCGGAAAAATTACGGGATGATTTAATGAAATCTGAATTCACAAAATTTTATCATTGAATGATTTGACTGTTTTATACGAAAATGCCATATCGATTTTCTGTTTCATTGGTGTCCAGTAATTTTCCTTTTTTGAGGCATTTGCGAATGCTGTCCACTATTCATTGCAGATCTTAAGTTGATCACCTATAATTGATGTAGATGTCAACAGGTAACATCGCCTGTAAACGTGTTTTCTGAGTTGTTTTTTTCGTTAATAGAATGATGCGTTTAACTTTGAGATTACAACTAGAACGAAGGGAATTAGAAATTAAAATGAACTATAGAATCGAGCGGATAATATAGGATAATCCTTAGTGATTGTGGATAATGAAATGCTCTGATCTATGAACATTACGTTTCTTGTTTGCGCAACATGGGGCTATTTCCCACTTCTCATTTGTTAAACTAGGAATTTTCTTTAGTACTTATTTGAATAACCGATTCGATGAAGTCATTTCATTGAATATTTCCTCGGTTTATTATTTCCTTTCTTAATTATTTCGAATAGTTCCTTGATCATTTTGTTTTTACGCTTTCTAATTACTTTATAAAATACAGATAATAAATTATCATCATTTTAGCTAAAAAAAAAAAGTTTCCTTATTTGTATGAAATTAGGGAAATTCAGCTTGTAATTTTAAGTTGGCCATATTTTTTACATTTATAATTTCGCAGTTTCATATTTTTCAAGTTCCAATATTGATCATTTGAAATCGCATTGCGTATATTATATTGTCGAGGTAAGTGTTGCATCTAAGTTGTTTTACTTTCATGATAGCTTGTAATTTCATCGTCATCTCATTTTTGAAGTTCGTCGCATCTTAATTAGATGTTCCTTTGTGTCGTCTATATTCTTCGATGGGATAGCTGTTAGGCATTTGGACGCCAGTATAGGTGTGAACTGTCTGTTCCTTTTCCTTGCAAAAAACAATAAAAGCAACTGTAGAACACTGTAATTGTTTGTTTGAAATGATGGAAGTACCATAATTGGTTAGTCGGAATTACATTACATTTTCTATTCGTTTCACGTTGATATATACCTATTCATTTGTTCGTATTTTAGTATTCTTCAGCGGGGTCATATAATATCATCGGAAGTTTTACTTTTTTGTGTGTTGCCTCCAGTCATATATGTAATATACTATTATTGCTGTTCTTGGTTATAATTGCGCTTTTCAACGTATAATTTTACTTTATTGAGAATGAATATTCTACGAAATAAAACATTCACAATAATATTGTATGGCTGAATTCAATATAACTTATTTATAGCAAATTTCTCGCATATTTTATTGGTAATTTTTATAGCCAATCTTTAAATTCCGTTTATACAATGTTTGATGGTGCATAAGTTCTTGTACGAATACATCCACAATAGCATAGTTATTACCAAACTCACATCCGGTCATACATAAATTCATCCTATGGTTTTTTATCAATGTGAGTCCTAGTCATCGTCAGAAGCACCATTGAATTTCATCGACGATAATGTGCGGATGATCTTTTGTCGATCATTTCATGAAGTTCTGACTGCCTAAGGTAACTAGCTATATCTGAGTTGATTTAAATAATATTGTTTCGACTTATTGATCATCAGACTTATTCATTGGCGTCTTTTTTAAATACCGTTATATGCAGCAATTAGCGTAAACCATTATGAAAATCACTTCATTTACTTTTCTCTCACATTCGATAGGATTACCTTCACTCCTTTTGAATTTTTTCGTTTTAAAGTATGTAAATATTATCATTGGTTCTTTTCTTTTACAATTATGCTCATGTGTGGTTATAAATTGTGCTATACAGAATACAATGCCAATGATCATGATCGAAGATAGCGATTCGACGGACAGTTATTAGCCAAGCATTGTGTTGAAAGGAACACTTCAACATCATACTCAAACTCTTTCCAAATCTTCAGTTTGTGTGGATTTTTGCACTTTTTGCAATAGAAAATGCATTCTAATAGATATTATATAAGCAATGTCCATATATAAGCAATGACCAATGAACATTCAACGATTTTATCTCGCAGTCATAGTTACACATTTTCGAGAACTATGAAACAAACGATTATAAGAAATTTCTCGTATAAGAAATTTTGCATAGAGAAGGAAGTGATGCTATAGTAATGGGTTTGAGAGAATTAATGTTTCTTTTAATACGCATACATAAAGCTTCCAGATATATCAAAGATAACAACAAGCGCAGTGAACGCTTCTATAGTTATACGAACGAGTCAACTATTAGAGGAATGAATGATTTATCGGTATATTTGCAAATACCGACTATAGGAATCTTACGAGAGAAGACAACAATTGCAAAGACGACGGCGATTGCTTTCAAGAAGCGAAAGAAATCAACTTGAGAGCGAATTTCAAATTTCATTGCACTGAAATAAATATTCATAATAAGTAAAATAAATAATTGCTAATAAATTCACTTCGAATATAAGTGGAAGATAAAGAAGGAAAATATATTTGAAGATAAGAATTTTAAAAGGAATCGGAAATCTATAAATTTATCATTTCTCCAAAGAAATATGGAAAATCTTTTCGATGTTTTTTTTTCAAAATCTATTTGGACAAGATAATTACGCCAATTGTAAATCTCTTTTTGCTCCTTTATTTTCTTTAAATTCATTCTACCACTAATTTTATATATATAATTATTCTATCATTATTTAATTCATATCATTTCGTGAGTTCATCTATCAATATTACCCACTCAGTATCAAACGTTACTGATCAAGGTAATCCATATTATTGATTATGATCGGTGTTCCCACTCGTGACTAATAGAATGCCTAGCGATCAACATTTGCTAAGATCAGCAAAGGAGAACGAGCACTGAGGGTGATGTTGATTGATCGTATGTGTGCTGCAGCTTTTTCCTTTCTTTTAGCGCTTCAACGATAGTTGCTTTAATTATACGTCGAGTCATTTTCACTCTTTTTTCCACATTTATTCTAAGCGTTCTAGTCCATATAAAGTTTTTCTTTTTTACTTTATTTGAAGATAATTTTCTCGTCTCATATTACTATGATAGGAATTTCATTCGTTATTTATACAACGAGAAATGTCGCTAAATGAATTTGAATACTCCTTAATACTTATTGCATCGAATGAATTTTTTATTTGTTTAGTGCAATTCGTAGAAAGGAAAATGCGCTAAAATTTCAGGAAGTGTTGGCTTCCGGATTTCAGGAAGCCAACTATAACATAGTGACAAATAAATCATCCATCTGAAAAAATACTGAGAGAAGCAATAAAATACTACAACATAGTCATTTCGGTCCAATTCACTTAGTATCTGATAAGTAAATTCTCTGCTACCGCCTCCCGCACCAAATTTCTTAGCATTTTTATATATAAACGAAAAGAAACTCATGGTGGAAACGATGATTGCACATATTATATCTATCAAAGTTTATTGCTATAGAATTATTATCAATGAATGTGAAGTATTGGAACGATAATACCGATATGACGCTATAGCAGTTTATTCCTATAAAAATCTACAATCACGAATAAAACGATGCAATTTATCTATTTCAATTGAGACTTTCTGAAGAAGGGAAAAAAGTCGAAATTATGAAGTTCCCAAACGAATTTATGAACTCCAAAAAGTCTAAATAAAGTTCATTGGCAAATTCCACGGAAGATTTAACGCTAATAACCTATCACGGAATTATTTTCAAAGAAGAAAGGTTACTGTGAACACTTCAAGAATTAAATACAATAAATATTATTACTATATATTATTACTTACTTATATTGAAGTGATCATTTAATTCAGTATTACTGTAAAAGTTGGAATATACTACGATGCTATTTAGTCGTTTAAAATACGCTAAAAGCTCTCTTGTTTTCGAGAAATGATTGAAATCGATTATGGCGATCGAGTAAGTTTTGAAATTATCATTTGAAATTGGAGTTTTATCGTGGAAAGTAAGTCAAGGAAGATGGAGAGATGAAGGATGGTGATGGTGGAGATGATGATCGATACAACAGCAAGAAATATATTATCATTTCACATCGAAGGAACGAAATGTCGATATTTTCCAAACTTTTCAAAATGAATACCAAAATTTGTTTCTCTTTTCTGAAAATTTCACTTTTCTTAGTTTATTTTTCCACTTTTCTATAGAGAATATTTTCTCAAGTGTAATTTATTGATTGAATGTTTCAAACATTCGTTGGTGAATTTCGTCTTTTTTTGGTTCCTTTAAAAATTTACGACATTTATTTCGATATTCTATAGAGCGTAATTTATTGCTAAAGTTTAACTTGTGTAAGTGGTCAGTAGGTATACTATTAGCGATAAAATATCTTCGAAATTTGTTCGACAACCGTGGGTTAACCTGATTATCAACAACAAAAGCCGTTTGATAAACATCTCACCCTTAGCAGCCGCTTTAAACCTTCGTTGGCCCATTAATTCGGCATTTTCGCCATTGAAATAGGCGAGTGTGAATATTTGTTGAGCACAAATGAGATCTATACACAGAGTATTTTAAGGGAAAAAATGCACTTATCGTAAATATTTTTAGCAATAGAAATCTCTCTTGTGAATAATAAAATATGGTAGGTAGGCAGATACCGGAACGTTATTTTTTTTTAATTCAGAATTTACGAAAATAAAGAGGAAAGTCTCTCTTCTTAAACTCGGCTCATCAACTAGCAAATGATGGGCTGTGAGATTAAGGGAGGCATGGTGAAGGATGAAAGAAAGAAGACGTGAAGGAGACACAGGTAAAGGAAGAGGAACGAAGGAGGTGGCAACAACCGAAGTGGCAACAAAGCGTACCTCAAAAATGGGGATAACTTTTCAAAAGTGAGCGAAATATGCAAAATTAGCGAGTACTAAATAAAATGTGAATGAATATGACAAACCTAATGGGCTGGCCAATAGACTTTAAGTAAAAATTCTATGAATCATCAATTCATCGTTATTTCGATTTAATTGAGATGTTCAAGATGGAAAGAGTTTATTCTAAACGAAGGGAATTTTGTGGCGGGAGTAATATATGAATTCTTTTTGTTTCTGCTTTACAGGTGTGACTATTCAACGAGGTGATTATATTGCATCAACAAATTGAGTAATAATTAAAAAATAAATACTCCTAATAATTTCCCATCGATACTCCATTAGTCGTAGAAATAGCGAATCGAATAGAATTTCTTTTTTTTTAGCAAATATGTATGTTGGAAATTCGAAAAAAAATTAACTTCTAAACGTTAAGATATTATTGCGGTTATATAAGTCAGGCATGAATTGATCACTTGAAAATAAATGAGAGGAGAGTATCGAATTGTGGGAGTTCAACTTTATCTATGGAATTTTATGTTATCGACTTTGGTTGTGTACGAGAGCAAATTATTACATCTATTGTGTCGATCGATATGTAATTTTATATGCAACGATCCTCACCGACAGGCTCGATACCTACAAATAAATATATAAGCACATAAATGTACATCACAGGAGTGGGATAGGTTTAACGCAGATTTTTTCTTCACGGAAATTTATAGGAGAACATATTGTTGTCTCAAGAAGTGTCAGAAAATATGCAAGCCACAAGTGTTTTACACGAAAAAATGACAACATCGACGGCGGAAAAGCTTCGGAAAAATCCCCCATTTAGGGTATACTTCTCCCATTCGCTATCCCGTAGGGCACCGATTGGAAAGTAGAGAATAATATAATGCGACTGAGTGCATCTCTCCCACCACTTATCATCCTCTGATGTTGGAACTCATTGAATTGTATGATGTCGAAGTGAGAATGAAACAACTGTTTAGTATGGCGTTAATAAATCAACATTTCAACTTCGATAGATATTTCGATTTCTTTCAGCATGCATTCAGTTGGATTACTTTCACCATTGAGAACTGCCAATGTTCTTTGTTTTCTTTTATCGATATTCACTATTGCAAAGCGATAAATAAATATATTTCCACGAAAAAGATATTCGAAATAAACGAACATCGAAATGAAAACGTGAAAAGAGGGAAAAATTAAATTTCTTTATTTTTCTTAAATCTAAAATCGTTTCTAATCGATGAGATCACTTTTCACCTAAGGAAAAAGGATAAACTCATCCTTTATTAGTTGAAAAATTCCATTTCTAGAATAAACAATGAGAATTAATCTAAACATAACGGGAAAATCTAAGGATTATTGATTACATTACAATTGTGGCTTAGTGATTGTTCGAAAGCGAAACTCAAAGAAAGCGCATTATTTATCGGTCATTTTACAATCGGCATTTGTTCACTCGATGCGCACTAAAAGCAACAACCAACCCAAACAATCGATTAGTCACTAATTCTTTTATTTCGTTTTATGAATTCTTCTGAAAATGATCGTAGTTATCTCTCTTTTTTTTTAAACCATCAAATCTCTTTTTTTTCAACCTTCTTAAACCTATTTGGATTTAATGTCCATTAAATCCATCAAAAATCCTATCTGATGCGATTTTTTACTGTAATATATTAAAGCGTATCTTTCTGTTAGTAATTACTAAGAATTAATCATTAAATTAAGCATCACTGTGGTAAAAGAAGTTCGTTGATTCGAATCTGATAGCAAAGTCGTCGAGTTGATGAGATATTTGTTGCCTTTCGTAATACTCTTGATGAGCTAAAACAAAGCATTGCGTTATTTATGCGCTTCCCTCATATCACATTGAAAAAAAAAGCTTTTGCAAAGTACTCCTTTCTCTGAAGTCTATTGATATATCATTAACGTTTCACATTAGTTTGCTTTCAACTGGGTGATCAATTTACCTGTTGTTAGCAGGTGACAACCACCGGTAAGCATTAAGCAAGTTTAGATTCAGTGGTGGCTCCACTTCGATCATTACCTTTCACTGAGTTCGCTATCGAAGGAAAACCTTACGCCAAGTCTTCATTTTCCTCTTCATCTTTTCTCCATCGCCCGAATACTTGGGATTTTACAGCTGCATCTGAAGGCGTCCAAACTGTTCACCGCAATTCAGCTTATTATCGTAATCGAATTTTTATTGCAGTGATTTGGCTAGTGCAGCGATCGATTTGAGTGAATTCTTAACTTGTATTCATCGGACTCTGGTAGATGTGTTTTCGTAGAGGTTCGGGTATAATTTCCGGCCTTTATTTTATCATCACCATTGAATCGTCAAGTGTGGGACTAATATTCGATCAATCATTTGATGCACTAATTGAATATATTCATTTAAATCCAGAAAATCGGTGAGTTTTTTTACTCGTTTTTTGTTCGGACCCAATATTTCTGTGAGAGAAAGAAAAAAACATTGATAATTCTGCCTTCTTTAAGGTGAAATTGTTGAGGAAATAAAATTTTCCAAGAATAAATTAACTGTTGCTAAATATTAGTGAAGAAATAACGAAATTTCATAAAATCGATGAAGAATTTCTCTTGTTTTCAGCGATGCAAATGATGTGATTTTATTAACGCTTATTGTAATCGCAATAACGGGTCATATTTTAACAATTCCTTGTCTTTGCTATGCGGTACACAATCATCATCCACCCGCATTAATACCATATTTAGCGTGGCGAATTTTATTATCTTCTATAACATTCGGTGTCGTCATATGGCAGGTGAGATAAATTTATCATTTTAATCATTAATGCAATTTGAATTCTTTAAAGTTAAAAATTCCCCCAAAAATATTCCTTTCATTGCAGTTTTTCTTCTTTTTCCGCTCAAGCTTGTGCTCAGATATCTCACAAAAGCGATAAGTATCAAAAAAAAGTCGTGGAGTCTATTCCTTTGAAGTTATTAATATCTCAGTGAATGCTCTCAAATAATGCTCTTGAAGTGGTGCTATTTTCTTGTTTCGACTATGAGTGTCACACACATCATATGATTAATTCAAGAGTCTGAAAATAAATTGAATTTCAACCTCAATCTTTTCAGTTTCCATTTCAAATTTAATTTTCAGCAGCAAAACCTCGAAGCAGTTCAAGTGTCAAATCTGAAATCACATGCATAAATAGGAACTTAGCAATATCACCGCCGCTCGAATTGCTTCCCATTGATATGTTATCACTAGTAGGTGCTAATAAGTGTTTAGAAACATCGAATTTGCAAACATATGAAAAAGCTTCATAATTACTTTCCACTCCAAGTTTTACGCGGAATTAGACGGTTATTTTTGCTGTACGAGAGCAAAATGATGTTAAGTGTGCGTGTAATTGTGACGCCATATCATCGCAATGATTGATAGTTTAAATCCACCCCCAGGTGGTGCATTGTGAGCGACGTTATCATCATCTTTCGTCTATCGAAATTTCGTTATATACGCTAAAAAACTTTTATCCATAGCAGTCAGTGTTTAAATGCTTAAGACACAATAAAGCTAAACAATTGGTGATTAATGAAAAGCAATGGAAGTGTCTTCATGAGCGCAATGTTCAATCGTTCATCCGATAAGCGGGAGATTGCGAGCTCGAATTCATCTGAGTGTCACTGACGCAATGAAAATTACGGAACTTCTGAGAAAAAAAAACGGCGCAATTTTAGGATATCCTGAAAAAAAAAGCTAAAAGAAAACGGCTATTTGAATCGAAAATCACCAATGAGAGAAACAGAAATGGTGAGGCTATCGGTATATTAGAATATACCGATTTAGGTGGATATAACAAAATTTAACAAACGATCACTAGGTGAATCGATCGACTTTCTCTTGGTTTATCGTTCACTGGAGGCGATTTCGATGAACGGATTTGGCTAAACGTTTTGACAAAAATTATTTTCTTTTTGAAGCAGTTCAATGATATGGGTAAAAAATTAAAGCGAGCAAATAGAGCATTTTGAGTTGAAGAAATGAAATGAAAACAAAGAATATTGTTAGACACTATGGAAGGGATGCCATAGCGCTAAAACATTTAAAAGAGGTTTGATAGCAACTGTGAACGTGTGAGGCAAATTCACCATCACTTAGCCATCTTCAATGAAGAACATACGATTTCTGAAATATGCATTTAAATTTATTCATAAATATATTATTTCTAACTAAATGTGTAGAGATAAATCGTCTAGAAAGGTAAAACTTCAGGATATATGTCATGACCACTAAAAAGTACAAACTTGGAGCTGAATTTAAAGTAAAATATTCGACAGTTAGTGATGATCCTTATGCTGTGTAAGCAAACTAAGAAAACAAATTATGAATAACATCCTAATAGGTGTTAATACGATTTGAATTCAGTTCTTGATAGTACTGAGAGAAAAATTACTCCATCCATTTAGGTTTTTTGAAGAGATCTAAGAATTTGACACAGGATATTTTCTAATTCTCTTATTATCGCAACATTTTAACATAGTTACACCTTTGAATTTTTCTTATAGGATTTAATGCGCTCATTAAGGTGCAAAAATTGAATCTCGAATTGCCTCAATTTGATCATTTCAGTGGTCAATCGATTCATCAGGAGGAAATGAGTTTCCTCATAAATTTCGAAATCGAATGCTTCCAATGGGTATAAGTGAAGTCATTATTGGTGTTCTCTTTTCTGGATTTGCATCGTATGCACATAGCCGCTTTATGGAACAACGAATGCGATCTGAGGAACATAATCAAAACGATATAGAGAATTATTCCAATATTTACTACTAGTACGGGTGTTATATTTGAGGTTTGTTTTATTATAGTAAACGGTGAAAATAGAAAAATTAAAAATTCTGTTTAATGAAGAAATAATAGTTGAATAATTATATATGAGCAAATAGCAATTATTTATGAGAATACAATTATAGTAAACAATATCATTTATATATGAGAATCGAAAAATAAGCAATTCTACAAAAAATGTGACAAAATGTAAACTCATTTTATTGGGCCGAAATGCATCTTCTGTAATATCGGTCACTTTCACAGTGATCGTGGAAAATATAAACCCAGGGCTTCTATTCAAGCAAACCAGTCTTAACAGTAATTTTTTATCCTTTCTAATGAATATTGCCTAAATATATCCGACCAATAAACGTCAACCTCTCAACGCAAAATGCTCTCTACGAGAAACATTAGTGAAACGATGCGATCGAACGTCAAAATCTATGAGCGACGTGCTTTTTCTAAGCGCATCGACGTGATAGGCATTTCAAATTTTTTAATACCCCTTAAATATTTGGAATCTTTTTCTAGTCTATTTAAAGACGTATAAGAGGCGTTCATTTTTCATAGGTTTCATTTTAAAGGCTACCTATCTCCCACGGATTTGGCTCGATTTCCGCATCGAAAGCAATATTTCATCGAAGCATCATAAAGATGCTATCGAATAAAGTTTATACATAGGTATATAGGCGTATAGGAGGTATTTCTGAAACAACGGAAAATTCCCATTCAGTCTCGCGAATTCTCAAATCTCGAAGATTCCCAAAGTGAAACTTCGACTCATTTTTGTTGCATCACAACGGTTAACTTTTCAAACCAGCACCTTAGAAATGTTGAACACAGCAGATTTATTTGCCGATATGAGATTAACTCGGTGATATCAAGTATTCCTCCTCCCTCTATCAGCATTAAAACTTATTCAAAATGCAGACTGATTATAATATTCAAATCTTTAACTGCGTATTATTTCCACGTGTTCAATATTTGTTTTGCTGTCCTCAATGTACATCTTGTGGGAGCGCTTCATTGGGCTCCATATAAGAGTTAGTTCATTTTTTGCCGGTGGAGGAATACTACATTGATTCGTAAAATCATTACTATTCACTTTTAGAAGCTTATCGATTGTGATGGCATCCATCAAATGGCGACAGTCACCTATACGAAATGATATGATAGGCGTCAGTTCCGAGTGTTCTTTTGATTAAAACTTCCTACAACTAACAGTCGTTGGTCATATACTAACATAAATATTCGGCTCATTTCCAATTTATTACTCAAAACACCTTTGATTATATTGGAATATTAAACGAATGTAGATTATGACAAGATGGCTTTTGAGGGAAGTGACCGAATAATCGTATAACACTATTATACAGCACAACAAAGAAGCTAATGTGAGGCATCTATGATACAATCAAAAGTTATTAATAGTTACAAATCGGAGAGTCGAAATCTTCAGCTAAAAGAAAACCCTTATCATCCTTTTATTTGATGAATCCGATGAGTAGCATCTCTATACCAACTAGCATTAAGAAAGTGTTTGAAACGGTGAAAAGGTGATTTCGATGAGTTCATTAGAGGAAATTCGTGAAAGTGTTTAGGGAAAGTGTTTGGCGAGTGGAAAAGTGTTTAGGAATTTTTTCACGTATTTAGCTAAAAGAAATCGTGAGAGTTCACACATCCTCGTTTGCGCAGAACACTGTCCATTGATCATCATTGAGTTGTTATTACTTTAAATTGCACCACGCTAAAATAGATGAATGTAGTCGGTGAAATAAACTGTGTCTTAATGAAAAATATTCTTAAGTAAAACGTTTAAAATTCTGAAGCGGCACAAGCGATTTAGCATAATTAAAGTTGTATATATCGCTGGTGGTGAGCACAATTTGATTGTGAACCATCTCTGCTTTGAATACCTTTCATTTATGATATATGAAGAAGTAATGATTGGGTTCATCCACACAGAGACATACAAACTCAGGCAGAGACAAGACACGTCAGATATAGGTAGGTCAGAGCTCGACACAACACAAGTACCACATTCATATGATGGCACTTCATCGACAAACCACAACGACGTACTGTGTGACTTACGAAAACTTAAAGAGGTTGAGCGTTCGTTCGATGGGTTCATTAGAGGACAAGCTTAAACTAAGTATGTTCGAAATATTCGCTTAGATGATTTCAGAGAGGAAATTGATCAAGGTTAATTCTCGTTATTAGCTATTTAAAAATCTGCACAGCTCAACGATGTGACCGTCAATAACCTGTCCAGTCTCGGCGCAGTACGAAAACTTTTTCAATTCCATCATTTTATAAACGATGTCACTAAAAAAACATCGATGGATGAAAACTGGTGATCATCGGTGTAAGCAATGTGACTGTCCCTCTTTAATACTCTTTTAACTATGTTTTATCCATAACGAGTGAGAAATCCTCATAAATAAATAATTGCCGACAATATAACAAAAAGGTGTACAATTCGTTATGAATGGGAAAACTAACCTAAGCAAGGCTACTAGTGGAAATTGCCCTGCCTAGGTTAACTTGTACATGACTATATATAGGATCGCTTATAAAACCGACCGAAATCGTACAGTTTTGTTAAGAGATGTACGCCATTCAAGTCGTAAATATGCAGGCTTCTGAATCAGGTGGAAGTGCATAAGATTTATGGTAAAAAGTAAGTAAATGAACATTTGAACATAAAAATCCACACACATACACACAAAAAAAAACTGTGCTTAAGGACGATCAAAGACGATGAGATACATCGTAAAGAAAAAACACAAAGACACAATAAATATGCAAATAGAGAAAACAATAGATGAGTTACAATAGTAAATATGTCTTTTTTCAATGCAATTACCAATCCCCTCTATAAATAGAAGTCGACTTAATAAAAACAGTATAATTCAGATGAGAATGTAGGAATAACTGAGGAAGGATTTCATGGAAAAAGTAACCGTAGAGAGTGGAAAGCAATCTCAAAGTAGCGCAAACAAATCCATCAACAGGGACATTTAAATGCTATAAAAATGATCGAATAAAAAAACACCTTCAGTAGTTCTAAGTATCATATTTCAAAAATCAATCAGAATATTGAATGTTTGAGATATTTTTTCATGGATCGTTTATAAATTACGAGATAAAATATACTTCTTGGATGAATATTAAATGACTCCATTACTACCCATTTTTATAGAGCATTTTGATAACTTCCTTGAACGATTCTCAATTCGTGAATATCACTTAAATAAGCAAGCAAAAAGTATAAAGGGGCATATGAAAACCATCAATGAAAACATTTCAAAATATCTGAGCACGAAACAATGCAAAAGGCACCTTTATTCTGGATCGTGATTTCATTTATACCCACAATCAAACAATCAAACATGAGCAAGTGAGTAGAGAGGTACGATGAGAATAACAATAAAGAAAAGAAAAGTATACTTTGTTCACCAAAAATTACCGCCTGCCGACTCATCTATCTCACTCCCGATTGCTCTTTCTATTTTCGCCCCATTCCATATTATTTATTCAACCCAACCTTTCCGGTTTCCTTTTTTTCCCTTTCATTGCAGCCATTGCTGCACACCATTTCCTGCATTAGTGCATAACGTTTTAGCATCACTTATGTTGCTAAAAGAGTCGTGAAAGTCAAATCGATCGTATTTTAAAGGAAATTAATTCCGTGCTTAAGTTCACGGAAAGAAATATAATCGAACATCAAAAGACAAACAATCTCCCACAATGTTTGAACCTCAGTAATAAAAATACTAAAGGAAATATTTATTTGACAATTACCTTCCTATTTAGTGAGAGGCCTTACGATTTTATACGATTTTGCGATCATAGAGGCTTTACGAGGCTTACTTTACGGCTTTACGATCTTCCTTTTTGAAATCTCTTTGTTCCTTCTTCCTAACACATGTTCTTGATATGTGTGACTTGATCGGCTCTTGTCTTTCCGTTTCGGCCATTTCCTTTCTCTTGACTATCTTTGCCTTTTGAGGTCTCACAATCCTGGATTTTGCATCGAATTGCCGCAACTGGGCAGTAAACAGGACAGTGTGCGCCCAACCCGCATAGGCTCCGAATTTCTGTCGCCAAATTTCACCTAAATTGAAACCGCTGCATTATGGAAATATAGTTTTCTCTCCCTTGTTCACCATCTTCCCTCCTCCTCCTCAACCGGAGTAAGAGGTTGGCATTTTCAAGAATCCTTCAATCTACAAATTATTATTTTCCATAATGACATTGAGAAACTGTTTCATATGGATTTATCGCCGTTTTTTATCGTTTTATGCCGAAGAAAACGATTTTTCACAATTGGATATTTCATTTTCATGAGAGCAGAAACGAATAAACGCTCTAGAGATAACAATGAGCTAAAAATATTGAGAATAATTAATTCATGTAACGTTTCAGTAACTAACTATTTGACAACGTAAATAAGCTCCTAGGATGGCGGATTTTTACATACAAAACACTATAGGCAAAACAGATATCATAACCATCACGTTATCAGCGCTCACAAAATTCCTAACTAAAGAAAAACCGAAATAAAAGAAGCCGACTTAGCCAGATTTTCTATACCCTGATATACAACGGAAATGGATGATGGGGGACATGATGGATGTGAAAGAAGGCGAAAGAGGTGGACGGCAGTCGAACGAAAGGTAGATGAAATCTGGCGAGGAAACGACCCAAGTATTCAATAAGAAATCGACATAAACGCATTTTCACGTGAACTCACCAATCCCATTATGCACAGCTTTGGTTAATGATTTATTTCCGTTTAAGTTAGGCATATAGCGTGCAGCCGTTATCTGGAATACATGCGTATCGACTGGTACGACGGCCGATTTGCCCAAAGACATCAAACATATACAATCGGCGACCTAAAAATGATTACCTCAGAACTTCAGCAACATCAAGCATATCATCCTCTGATTTTTCCCAAACGCTATCACCTATTCGAAAGATACGATCGATTTCATAAAAAACATCCCGTAAAAAAATTAAACAAAACTAAAGTGTTTTAATCGCCAATTCCGAAATAGTATATGTTATGAGTTACCACATATGAAGGCGATTTCAATGTTTGACCAAACCTTTCGTCTACTTGCTGTATAATTAACGACGATCCACACTAGATAAATTATACTGTGCAATTAGAAGTTTGAGCTTAGAATCGTTCGAACATCCCAGACTCAATTACGGGAATATTAACTGCAGTAATTATTATATCCGGCTTTCCTAACACAAGTATAGCCTGCCTTTTCGATAGTTGATGTGGACACCAATCCCTGTCAATGAAAAAATGTTCTAACACAATGTTCTGCACAGTTTCCTCATGGTGTCCAAGTCTAGAATCTCTTTCTTCCTCACCTCAATTCCCCTTAACATTAAGAACGCAACCACACTCAGTTTCTACACTGTCGCTGACACAATTCGAAGTATACATTAGTGCCATCCCTACGTACCGAATATTTAATCATTTAACCGTTGCTTTGTGGAAGTTTTGCTTCTTATTGCTCATGTTCATGAATTTTTTGCGTCTTTTCTCATTTCGAAATGCTAGAAATAATTCAATAACAAATACAGCAGACCTTTTTTATTGCCAATAATCCAAAAGAGTGGTACCATCACATATGTTTTCAACTAGGAAAAAAAGTCGATTTTATTTAGAGTGAAAGATTCTGCATAGTTATAAGAATGGGATTCTCATTACACTGATTTTGAAATTTAAGAAATTAGAAGAATATTCAAGTATCATAACTTCACTGGAATAAAATCTATACCTTCGGCCCAATACCGGGTAACTGTTGAAGCTTTTGTTTAGCAATATCATAGGTTTCGTTTGCAAGTTCATTGAGCCACAATTCACCACCGATTTCCTAAACAGAAATGCGTTTTTAGACAAATAAATTATAATGAAATAAAAACGGGTTGGTACTAGACAGAAGAAGAGTGGTACCATATATATATTTACACACAAGATTATCAAAAGATGAAAAAGCAATATAAAAGCATTAAAAAAAGAATAAAATAAATGAAAAATGACTTCATAACAATGTCATCACTAAGCTGATCCTTTTATCGATATGAATTTATCACTTCATAGAATAAAATACTCTCAAAAATATAACCATCCAACAAACACCGAACGCAACGAATGAGAGTACTCAATGATGTTTCCTTTTGTTCTTCTTTCATCGTCTCTTTTTGCTATAAATGCTGCATTATTCCAGACAATATATATATATATATATATATATATATATATATATTCATGAAAGGTTCAAAAATCCCTCTCTATGAGTTCTCAAACAGCCAAAAAAAAACTTTCTGCAAAATCCCAGACCACACCGAAAATTTACACTTATAATTCGAGCGCTTTTGAATTAATGAAAGACAAGTGGACCTACATGAAGGTTTTTAGCTGCCCGATGCAGATATGCAGCTCTATATCCGAAACCACTCCTCTTAATTTTGACTCCATTGCATCATCAGCGGCCATTCTTGAAATGTCTGCGAAATCATATACGATCTCTTGACAAGGAAATGAAGAAATCGTTATAGATTCACCATATAACTCACATAAACGTTCAATCATTTCTAAATGTGCAATGATTTAAGAAAGCATTCGGCGAACGATGCAAATTGAAAATAAGAGTGAGAATATTAGGGTAAATTAATTTATACCTGGACAATGATTAATGAATTGCAATCATTTCTTATAGAAGTTGCTTCTTACATCCTCTAAATGCAAAGTTTGGATTGCAGCCCTACCTACCAGTTAGCTGCCAATTATAAAATCATAAGTAATGCTAACAATTAACAAGTAACAACTGACCACACAATATTTATGCACTAACGATGGATAGGCAACAAGAGAAAAGTCATTTCAATCAAAAGTTGAGATTACGTCGTAGACGCATCGAAAAAATCCTATACTTCCATATTGAATTACAGATAGAAAAATAAATATTCCTATACTGAACAATCGGTATCTTCAGTTCTCTCAAAAGCAGCATATCTTAGCGTCACTATCACGGTTGTGGCGCAAATGGGAGAAATTTCTAAGTCATACCTCAAGGTGCTTAATTTACTACAAGTGAAACAAATGGTGTTGCATCTACGTTCGCAGTTAGAAGCTATGTTATTGTCTTACGTCATCGATCACCGACGGTCTAAATTTTATTTCTCATATTAAGCATTTAGCCATCATCATTCCTTAAATGCAATTTTCAATGAACCCTTTTTGAGAACATTATGAAGCGCGGCATATGAAATTATTTTACACTGTCTCTATTTTCCTCTCAAAAATTAACATCTCCATATATGCGAAATTACTATCCAATTTAAAAAGAACGAATTGATTAATCTTTCGTAAAATGCAAAACGATCAGATGAACGATTCAGCCGATTATCTGCCACAAAATGAATATCTGAAAAAGAGAACAACAGATGCAAAAATCGAAACAAAATAGGAGAAAGCTTACTTGAGATTCGTTTGATATTATTATTTGACGAGCAAATGAATGAAAAAAGTGTTTCAGTGGGATTCTGCGCCAATATTCTAATTCCTTCCAAAAGTGGGCCACTTATTTCCAATGTTTTCGCAAAGTTCTCATCATTTTCCTTCCACTGCGCATATAGTGATGCCAATGAAATATCTAGCTGAAAAAATGAATTCTTGCATTTTTATGTAACACTACTCAACCGTCAAGTGTTCACGATGCTGATGAAACTGAAAGTTTCAATAGTTTCAAACTTTCGATCACAGAAACCATATTTCAGTCCTCATCTTCAAATTTACCACAACGCAATATTTGACGAAAGCATCAATGCAAACAAAGGAAAAGAGGTATCGCCACGGAAAGGAAGAGAGGTACTGCCATTCGTTCCACCGTGAAATGACCAAAAGAACTGTGTGTGAATAGATGCAACTATAATCAAGTGTTAATAATAAATGACGGAGAATAGAAGAAAAATTCAATTTTTCATGCATCTTTTCATTGAGAAATAATACCCCTACTTAAGTCTAAGGTTCGTGACAAGCTAACTTTTGGGCATTTTTGAGCATGATACAGCGCCAATCTCGAGAGTTTGTAAATAAACGGTACCTTCACCTTAGCTACCTTCAATAATCTAATGTTCACAAGGTGAAGACACCATAAAGGCCTTTCATACAAAATTATTAGCTTACAATCAATTTTTATAAAATCTAATTTTTTTGAAATAATGACAAAATGAGAGAGCGGAAAAAAACCTGAAAATAATTCCTCAAAGCGATTTCGTCATCATCGTTACACTTCTTGAAGCGTGCTAATACATCATATCCAATATTAGCGTCATCTTCTCTCCATAATCTCCAAAAGCGATGTTTTGCGATACCAACGAAGCATTGCCGTCGCGATGATGAAGACTTTCTATCGGCTGCACTCTCTTTCCGCCATCTTAAAGAAACAATCAGTCGATTTAAAAACTGATCATAAACTTCAACGATTATAGACTCAAGCTCGAGGTTTATTCCAGCTTAAACAGTATAAATGATGAAATGAAATTTCCTAAAGTAAACTGTATTCGATATCTGTCAACACAACTCGTATATGTCTCATAACTTCAACATCATTCGCTGCAACTTCTCACCTATGAATGCATTTTGAACTTATGAAATAAAAAACCGCGAGAAAAGTAAAATAATTAGTGAATAAATGCATACGAACTGTACCTAAAGCTTTGTCCATTTAATAGGACGACATCCAAGTTGAGTTCCGACTTCAAGCAACGTAACAACGGCATCTACTGCGTTGGAAATTGCCGATTTCAAGATGTGGCGCATATGAGATCTACGTGAATTCCTTCGGTGGCTTTTTGAAGAACTCGTGTGTTCGATGGAAATCTCTAAGATGGCAACGTTAGTGTTCAACGATGACGCCTGATACATTACGTAAATCAAAAAATGGGTCTACAAAAAAACCCCCTAAACCGTCATCAAAGATTCTCAATAAAATCCTTTCGAACCATTAGGCACTCCAGATTACTAAAATCATATAAGCCTTCATGAAACGAACATCAAAATAAAGATATCAGAAAATGTTTATATTATCGTTTAGAAAAGACGTCTCAGTCATTATTACCCAAACGATTCATACTCCTCATATATAAAGATTTGAAAATATAAAATTAGGCTAGCCTTTAAAATACTTCAGTATCCGTCCAAAGGTTAGGATATGGAATACATAAGGAGGACAAACATTCGTTATTGAACTCTCATAAAAACAAATGCACCATAAATAAGCACACAAATCTCTCGTTTAGGCATTCATAACTTACACTCATCACAAACATCATATATCTCTCTCCACCCTAATCCCCAGCACATTGCAATGTACCAATCAAAAATTTCTATAAATTACCACATTTCCTCTCAAATATCACAGTAACATATCGAACCAATATATAACCTTTTTTCTGTGAAATTTATCGAATAAAACGCATCAAATTCTTTGAAAAACATCTAAAATATATCTTTCCATTTAATATCTCATATTTAAATGCACTTTAATGATAAAGAACTCATCAATTTCAATTTCTCTGAACATTCGATGGAAAACTTCTTCGAGAAATATTCTCCGATATGCATTGTGGTTCAAAATTTCGCTAAGTTTTTCATTAATTATCTATATTTTTGAATGGAATTAATATCATCACAATAAGTATAGATTAACTGATGTGAAATATCGACGCCATGTTTTTGCGGCAAATAAACGACGAAATTAATGACAAAAAACTTTTATCTCCGAAGCCATAATGCTCTATACATCGAAGAAGTACTCAGCTATACAATTCACAAAACTCATCTCATCACTAAAAGAGACAACGGGCAAGAGATATATAATGGCACTAAAATAACATTACAGAAGCATTCTATGGAGACTGAGCAAACGTAAATAGCCAACATTTACGTATAAATAAATATATGCAAACGAATACTTTCATTGGGAAATATTTCTCGCATATGAGTGGTATATACGCGACAAATGCACTAATATATTCACTCTAATATATATATTGATCAGTGCAACCAACAACTGTTGACAGCACTTGAAGAGGAATTAAAAACAAACAAACAAAACAAAGAAACAGTGAAATTCGACTGCAAATTCGACGAAAAGAATGAAATTAAAGAACAATTTCCCATTTTTAGCTTAATAATTAAGCTAATCTACAATATGATAATATGGAATGCGAAATTCTTCAGCGAATGGCAAAAAATATTATAATCGAATTTAAACAATCCCATTTCGAGACTTCAAAGAAATAAGAAACCTTTGTGATCCCTCACACTTAATGACTAATCAAACTTCAGGATCTTTTGGATAAGCTATATTTCACTCCCCCATTAGCTTCTTTGTCCGCAAAAATCCCTCGCTAGAAAATATAAATTATTTCTTTTTCTTCTGCGAAATGTGCTATAAATATTTTTTAACCTAACATTTAGTAAGCAATGCATTCAATATGCAAATCTGCAGCAAAATCATTGAAAAAACTGCAAAAACACCGAGAAGGCGGAATGAAATGATCGAAAGAGAGGTGGCATCAGAATCGTTTAGAGTGCATGCACGATCGAGGTGATCAATGAAGGTGTTGCAAATACGCGACGCATACGAATATGCATAGGCGCTTGTGAGCCAATAAGAAAATTACGCTGAAAATAAAGGCAATAAAAATATTTACCTTTAAGATTTTCTGAAACAACCTTACAATAAACAAGTAACCTTGTGATTGGTAATAATATAAAAGCTGTAAGTGTAACGTGAGATTCGCATCTGAACGATTAGATAACTATTTCAAAATGCAGTAGTAGCCACAGTGTTTTTAAATTTTTGGTCTTTAGCACGTTCTACTTCGTCTATCCTATCAAATATACCAAATAAGCCTCACAACATCTATGTTATCAACACATTGTTTGAATCAAATTCTTCAAAATTATCTTTGCTTATGAAGCATAACGAGATGAACGGAAATGATGAAGAGACTAGGGGAATGGGAGAGGATTTCTTTGGTTCCTTCCCCATTCCTTCCACGATAGGCAAACAACAAACGCAGAGAGATAAACAAAAACTGATCAACGTAACTTCATCTCAAAGCTTCAGATCTATTATCTATAGGATTTTTACGAACGGAGTAATTGAAATTTCTTCTTTACTAAGAAAAAGCACTTTTTTCAACCAGGAAAAGGCTTTTTTTTGAAGTTATACCTTATAATATTCATAGAATTTATGCAAATAATAGTAGCATAAGAACATAAATAAGAACCTTTCAGCACAATCTCCATATCTAATTATTCCCAATATGAGACAATAATAAAAATTAGAAAAACTGCTGAGCGAACTTTGTTTAACAAATCGGAAATCTTACATTTATAACAAATCTGCAAAGGCACATCGTCAACTGACTGTGATTCGGTCGACCATCATCTTTCGGAAAAGACGATAGAGAGATCACTCCCTCAATAATTATAATTTCTTTGAAATATAATGAGCATTTTAAAACAACATGGCACTTATTATTACTCAATTAAAAACGGCTTAAATATTGATCAAAAGCAAAATCTCAAAACCTGGAAAAAAACCGAAACTGCGCCTTTATTTCTTTTTTTACATTCACTATACAGAATCAAAAAACCTCCAGTGGCAACCAAATTTCCCGTAGTTTAAAAAGAAGTGATAGTGAAGCTGCAACTATCTGTTAGAGCTCAAAAACTGAACAAGATAAGAATAAGACAAACTTATTTCTATCACGATTTCATTCTGCTTCGTTTATCTTCTAATATATATTTACTAAATATCGAAGCACTCTAGAGTGACCTCAAAATCTAAATAAATAAATAACCTAATGGCGTGAGATGTTTAAACGCTAAATTCTCGAATTCTACCTTGGCTAAAGCACCGATGTATTCATTGCTTTCACTAAGTAGTAACTGGAGTGAGCGATCCTTCCTCTCAGCACTTTCGATATCCACCCTACCATTTCCATTTGCTGCCCATCTTGCAAAGAATGCCCTCTCAACTGTTGGCACACAATCCCGTATACGATATCGCAGAAGTATTATCTAAACATACACTTATTAAGCAGTTTAGTGAAGGTGAAGATATCGAAGCAGAAAAAAACGGAAATGGTTGAAGGTAAAGCGCAGGGATGAGAGAGAGAGGATGTAAGGGCTGGTCGCAGAAAGATGGGGTGGATGAAATGGAACATGAGGATAGATTACTTCCGTTTATGACCAGTGCATTTCACTTTCTTTTCAAATCCATGTTGAAAGCAAAATGAATCGATGCAGCGCCCAGCTGACACCGTACCATATTTTATAGATTGGCCAATGTGGATATATCAGCACCATCTAAATTCTTTATTTCGACAGAAAATGAAAAAAAAACATTTGAAACGGAGAACTTCCTGAGAAGAGTTAAGGTGAGGAACCTCTGGCGGATATGTAATTTTCAAATCAATTTAATTATTCAACTGTTCTAATGAAGTTTTATTAAAATGAAATGTTCGAAATATCAATGAACTGATTTCTCATTAGCGCATTATACAGAGCCCACCAAATTAGAAAATCTCGGCAAATAATGCATACTTTATATATATTTGCATTTGGAAACAGGCAGTTAATACAGCCATAAGATATTATCATCCACGCTTCGCTTGTTACTTTTATTGAATTAAAACTTTATAAATTACAGCTTCATGGCGATTTATTTAGCAATCAAATTTACGTCTTAATGGTCTGAAGGGTACATCTCGAATATGACCGCAACATTTACAATGTCAGCTAAAAGACTGAACATCTTCGTATCTAGTATGATATTAAATAGACAAAATTCAACGACTTTGCATTCGAAGACACTTCTGTACTTGGGATGGTATTTAAATTTGACCGTGGTGACAACTTAATAGCAAACTGAGAGGAAAATGAAACAACGGAGGGGAAGGAGCGGGAAATGAACAAACAACGTTAAATTGGAGATAAAAGGGAGGATGAGGGATCCATTACTGGTAATGATTATCAAAAAATGCTATTAACGCAGAACGATATCACAATTTAGTTCGTCTTCAGTGAAGAATGACCCAATAAACACCACAAACAAGAGGAAATGAGATGTGACGAACCAAGACTTTGCGGTAAGGCCACAATCCACAATCCCAAACTCCAGCAATAAGATTATGCGCTGAAAGTGAGCGGTTCACCACTCGAAAGCACTCCGACATTCGAACCCGCATCTAAATTACACTAACTGTGAAAAGAAAAACAAAACTATAATGCTGTGCTGCTGATGATGCTGGAATAGAGGAGGACGGCGAGAGGGACGGAAGAAGAATACAATAGATTAGATATTTGAAGGCGAAAGAATGTATTCCACTACTGACAGTGGATGCTCTTATAGCGTACAACTTCGGAAACAGTAGAAAATGTTAGCCACCGAGAACGCACAAATTTATATTTCCTCCATCGTTTCAAAGCAACGCTCAAAGATGGTAACTAAACAACTATGCAGTAGTAATTCGAGTATCATTCTTTCTCGCAACTACACTAAGCCTGTGGATATAACCATCACTGACCAATGAGAACAATTTACAGCAACTAAAATCATCAATAATAGAAGGAAAAGAAGACGGAATATGACTTTTTGAACGATCGAATAACCTAGAAAAAGATAAACTAAGAAGTGTGGATTTTCTATGACGCTTTAATTCAATAAAAGCTAAGCGATGCCCTTGAAAATATTCTATAAGATCGAATCAGAATGAAAAAACTGAATCATTTTCATATCTTTTATAACCTAACAGTTCTTACCACCTATTGCGGCGTCACGTTTCCCATAAATAAAAACCTTTTATACCTTTCAAACGTATATTACACCACATAGCGATAATAATTTAGATATATTTAGAATATTGCAGTAATATGTTTAAAAAACCGAAAAAACTTCAGTTTAAAAAAGGAACAACTAACATTTCGTCTCCATAGAATAACTAAGAAGATGGCGACAGCCGATATAATACACCAAAAAATAACGAAAATAATAACGAAATGAATGCCGTGATCAATTGAATAAAGCAGAATAAAGAAAGCCAATATATCGAGTATGATAAACGATGGCAATATATTTCGATATAACAGACAATAACTGAAATCATAATTCTTAACAGCTGACGAATCTTGATGATAGATAAGACCGACCGAAACCATAAATGAAAATGCCAAAAAAATCCGATTTGATCGAAAAAAATTTTATAACATTAATTTCCACTACTCCTTTAAATGAATATATATTAACAAATATTTACGCATTAAATATCAGAGAAAAACTGCATCCGATGTAATCCACTCTGGAAGATTTTCCCAAATAAACCTAACAAAACCAACTGCCACTCGAAATAAATTTTATCAATAAAGGTGCAAAAAAATTCGTCTCAATAAAAATAGAGGAATTTGCTAAGAGAAAATCTTTGATATTAAATTGCAAAAATTACCATCTGAATCGGCTATCGGTTGAAATTTTCTCAATCGATGTACGAAATTCGTTTTCACTTATCTGAAAGTGGAAAATTCAACGATTTCAACGCGATTAACTTCGACGAAACCAAAGTAAACGAGTATGCGTATGAGATAATCATAGATCGCTCATACTATACTAGTAAAGTAACATTTCGAACAATAATATTTTATTTGGATTACTGCAATAAATGGAAAAATCAAAATTTTTTATATATTTTAATGAAAATAAGCGAATAAATAGCCGTATTTTATAATTATAAACTTGAGCGTCAAATAAGAATTTATCGCAAAATATTGAATATCCTTTAAATATTATCCCGGAAGAAAAATTGCGATGATGAGATCGATGGCAATAAATGAAAAATTCATAAGAAATCCTGAAAAAAGGAAATTCTGAATACCGGATTATTTAAATTTTTCAACGCATCCAACACTCGCGAAATATCATACTTAGGAGTTCTAAGCCAACTTAGAAGCGAGCTGATTGGCGCAATTTCAGCGACGATTGATCCATTTCTCGGATCTGAAAATCTACTTAATAATAGAATAAAGAGAAAATAAATTATGCCGTAAAATAACTGCATCATCAATTATCAAAGAATCTTAGTAACTTTGGCAACATCGGATACATTTGAAACGAGAAATTATCTGCTTATCGCCTTCCTTAGGAGGTTATAAAATATGACTTTTATGCGCTCTATTATTAATTAAGTTGAAATTGGCGACGAAAATATCTCAATTAAACATAAAATGTGCTTAAGAAATTAGAGAATTTGAGAATAAAGCAATCCCTCCCCCCCCCCCCCCCCCCAACAAGAAATTAACACAAATAGAATAAATTAACTGAAATAAAAAAAAATTATAGAAATAAAATATTTAATTTAATAAACAAAAGTGCAAATAAACAATAAACGCTAACAAAAAAAAGAATACAACAAAAAACGAACCAAAGGAAGTGGCGGTTCGCCTCTCGTCCTCTAAGATTGTGCTATCCTCCAAAATGATTTCCAATTTCGACTGTGCTCTAACGTTTTCCACCATCCCTTACAAATACACATTACACAATTGATCCAGCCGACTGCAAACGTCTCCTCTTATAATAATTTCATACAATTGCCATATTCTATATGCTTCACAATTTAATTAGCGGGTCGATATCAATTAGGTCGGAAATGAATATGACGAAAAATCAACAAATAACTGAAGGAGATAAATCAGCGGTGCAAAAACTAAGTAGGAAAATGAAGAAATTTTCACATAAATAAGGAAAAACAATAAATGTCGATATTTGAGCTATACAAAACAGAGACTATAATGAAGGCTAATTAGATTCGAAAAAGAAGAAAGGATGAACGGCAGTTTCCGTTCAACGTCGACGAATGGCCAAGCTAAGACGGCTTAACAACAGTTACGAGGCCAGGAAACCACCTTTAGCCACAAAAGGGTGGGTCATCTGCAGCCAAACTAAGGATGATTTAATTCCGACTCTTAATGAATTAATGAATAATTCATTAAAAAGTAAACAAATGAGCATAACAAAATTATATGAGACAAATAATATTGAGACGCTGATAACCTCATTCATTAACTCTTCATTCCATTGGTTTAAAAAACCCGTCCACTTCCTCTTCATTCCTGAAGCTCTTAATTCCACAGACGTAACCCCTCTCCCTCCAGACTCTTACAACCAAACGACACGAATTCCCAATTTCCTTAATGGTTATATGATGCATCATCGAATTCCAACTGGCGAGCTGCGAATCGACTGAACGGCAAGCGACTTCTTCAAAGAACGGTACGCGATCGTACTGTAGCACCGGCATCCATACAGTGGTTGTCGCCTTTGATAGAGTACCGTTGGCATCATGAAAATGCAGCAAGAATGATTGAAACTCAAAAGGGAATAGGCAGTCTGTTTTAAAGCAATAAACATATAGTCTCAGGTATTTTGGAATAATTCCACGAATCGGCGCTGAAATTACGTGCAAAGTCGTGGATTTCTTTCGGCTATAAATGAACTCATCGTTCCTTTGTTTCAAATAATAATCTCGTTGAGAATCGTTTTTCTTTCTCAGGATCTGGAAGGAAAAAAAGAATTCATCGGAAATCGTTGCATTAAATGTATTCGCTTTTATTGGAAGAGATGATGGCGGGTAAGATTAAATTTAGCGCTTCGATAACGTTGCCATCAACTAGTTCCATTGAAGTTTAATATCGCTAATTAAGAAATCATAAATGAGATTTAAAAGAGAAATAATAATTCGTTCATTTTCAATCAGTTTTTTTACTTTTCATTCAATAAAGTTGAAATATTTTGTTCATTTATTCATTTAGACTAAAGAAAATTAGTGTAAAATGAAAGAGTTTGTATATATTTTCGATAAATTTCATCCATAATTCTCAAAATATCATAGAGATAATCGTCTCATAAGTCACTCTAAACGTAATTCTTTTTCCTGATTACGATTAGTCTATTAATACGAACGCTTGCATATGAAGTCATTAAGTATCGGTGCTTTTGTGCCAGCAGAAATCTCACGAATATGCGAGATTTCAATGAACGATCTGCAGAAAATCTCACGAATATAAGAGATCTCAGTGAACGATCCGCAGAAAATCTCACAAATATAGAAGATCTCAATGAACGATAGTTATGATCATTGATTTATGAGGAAATATGAAATTAATGATGAGTATCATTTTTACTCCTTCTAATTTTTATAGGTATTTTTATATATATAATAAAAAGTATATCAAAAATAACAGCGCTAAAAGATCATCCATCTGTTTGATGATAAACAAAGATTGCTATCAAATTGCGCACAACGATTATTCTATTGATTATTGGTGATTATGAATGCGCGCATTCATCATTGATGCGGAATGAAATAATTAGTACCATTTAGGAGAAAAAATAGAGAACTTTATGGGACATTCACCTCGGGATTCTTTTTTCTCCTAAAAAATTGGGAAGAGAAAAATTCACAAATAAATATGTCAATTAAATTTTCTCGAATGATCGTACGACAATAACTTATAATCTATCACATTCATTATCGCAAATAAACGTATCATCATACTTTGCGATTCCATTTGATGCTCATTAGAATTCTACCCGGCAGTAACTGCTGATAATCTTTTACTCGTTCGTTACCTGTCCTATGCGGTGTAGCATTGATATAGGAGGAGGAATTCCTCGGAAGATTCGAGTGAATCAACGATTCCCAAAGTTTGACATATGCTAGGCGACATCCATTAAGTATCATTCATCGTGGTTACCATCTATGTTTGAATTTTTCCGAAATTCATTACAAACTGAATATGCTAAGAGAAACGCCATTGTTAATCCATTCATATAAAATAATAATTCATAAAACGTTCTTGTTTGAAACTATTCGCCACATCGCTTCTCGTGATAATCTTATCAGTTTTGCAGGAATTCATATGACTGCATTCCGTCCTCATTAAATCAGATTTCAGCACTAAATCGATTGGCCTATAATTAAAGGAATGCAATAATGTGAATGAATAAAAGAAGGCAATAAAGGTAGACAACTATTTAGCACATATATGCAACACGAGTGCAACTTCGCACAATGTTAATTGCAGCGATTAACGGCTGTAAAATTTGTGAACCGGTTATCGTTGGTTATTTGCTTTCTTTTGCACAGCCCACTCTTCCGTCGATGAGAACTATTGCTTCCGCTAGAAAATTTCTTTAAAAGTTTGAAAAATTTTCTTCTTTCCCCCATATTTTTGACGGGGAATTTTTGAAGGCAATAATTCCACTAAAATAATTCGGGAATCATTTTGGTCATAACTATCTCATAAATACTAAATCCTATAACAGTAAGAGAAAAATCCACATAATAATATCGTTTCATTTACAAGTAAGCAGATAATTTCTTCAAGTAATTTTTGTGAATATTTCTATATCATCAATCGAAGCGCACAATCACTACCTATATAATCGACAAAAACTATTCATTTGACCATTTTTGCAAAGGATCGATATTTGCATATTAAAGAGTGGGCGATATCTATATTTCTCAGTGAATTGTCAATATACTATCGTTTACTCATATGTTACTCAAATCATAATGGTTTTATTTTGCTTCGATCGATTATTTACATCAAATCTTCCAAGTCGTTCTGAATTTTTTAGCTCCTAAACTATTCCCATCGGAAATTGATCGATCTTCCGATATAGGTGGAAATAGTAAGAAGTAAAATTTAATAGTTTTTCAAAAGATGAACGATTAAATTCAAAAAATATCCTATTATTAGCAGTTAGTGGAAATTAGCATTAAGGTTATGCAAATGAGCAATCCATAAATTGTTTACTTGCACAAATGGGAAAGTACAACAATGCTTTGGCGTATACCAATGAGTGTTCAACTAGGGTGAGAACTAAAGAAAAGGATTACAAACAGTTTCTAGCTGAGATATTCTTCAAAAATGGCTAAATTACGTTTGAACTGTTTCTATTTACGCTCTATTTATGCGTATGCAAATGTAAAAGGCTTTATTATAGGTTTCTTGAGTATATAGCGGTTGATTGCATGATAGTTGCAAGTAAATAATAAACTTCTATTTTATATGCTCATCGATTCATTGAATCTTGAAATATTTTATCAGTAATTTTTCTTATATGGCTAATATTTGAATGCATTCTTTAGCTTACGCTAAAATCTGCAAACCTTCATCACCCTTTGGAATTGCTAAAACGCTCTGGAAGATTGTTTGCGATAATTATCTCTTCATATGGCATAATTAGCGCTATGAGAGCATGAAGCACATACCAACTTGGTGTAGCGTCCGCCCTCTTGGATGTATAATGACGCATTACGTAGAATGGTTTGATATTAGTCCTGCTAAATCGACATATTAGTATTGCGATATCTGTGCATTACTACTGCTATATTTGCATATTGCCTGTGGTCCTACTGGATGAAAAATTGCAAAATAAGTGAAGCTGCCACGTAAACTTGTAGAAGTAGAAAGTGATGACGAATAAATGAATTTTGTATTCATATTTGAGTATGGGACGCTGGAAATAAAACAAAATTCTTTTTTTCGCATCAGTTATAATGAGCATTAATATGAGGCCAACAGTAATAAATCTAATAAATACAACAAAAACAACGAAACATTACAATTACTTCGTCAAATAGATGAAATTTCAAATTAAAATATCCTCGTGAATTCTATCAAATATGCGAATAAAGCGGTTTTCTTCTTCTTTCTTTTTCTTTGCTAAGGAAAATGAGGTAAATTGTCTTTTCCATGGATAAACTATGATAGGAATTTAAACAGACTAAAATACGATTATATACAGAATGATATATAACTGAAAAATAACACAAGTGAATGCAATGAGAACAAATAACTTAAACGAGGTAATGCATTCGATAAGATATCAAACAATAATCAACGATATAGACAAACTGAATGATATGATAGGGAAAAATAACCTCACAGAAAAATAGCATATTTTGAACTTAAAAAGTACAAATTTCAAACAAATGATATTAAAGTTGGAAATTTTGCTCATTATTAACTGACGTTTCGATAACCGATACAATCTTCTATGGAATCTCTCAACGAACTTATTTGTCAACGCCTTAGAGGGTTATGAAAATATTATAGGCACCAGTGAGAATCTGTTGGCAACAGTAGATCTATCGTTGAAATTTTACAGCTGATAACTTTACTATAGCAAAGCGAATCCATGCTAGGAAAGACGCCTAGAGAATCCATTGAAATTTTGACTATGTATAAAAATTTGGCTAAATAATGCACAAAAATTTGTTTGCACGTTTTCAATGAACAACTCGATCTGAGTGGAAAACAATATCGATAATTTTTCTCTATGAAAATTGAAATGAATGTGGATAAATATCACTTTGATGCGAACAATTTATGTTCGTTCTCTAATTATTTAACCATTATTTAATTACATATTTAATTATTATCAAAGGTCTCAATTCGTCTTTGTGCCCTTCTTTAAACTAAAGGTCATGAAAGCAATAGTAAGACATTAGAGCAAATACATTACTTGCATCAGAGCTTACACTTTAATGCTGCTTTTAAAATTTAACAGGAAAAGAAAGCAATTACATAAATATATAGAAATCAGTCAAATATGCTGCATAATTGAATAAAATAAGCTCGAAGAAATAGAAATATTTCAGTGAGAAATTCGATTTTTGCGTGAATTTTCTGCATTCATTAAGATCGTTCTATACTCATTAAGGTCTTATGTATAAAACAAAATCGTTTTTTTTTTCATTTCTTGCAGTTGCCAATCACTTGCTTTCTATATTCCGCATTGAAGTTTTTCATATATACATATTTTAATGGAAAACTGAGAAAGCATTTTATCATATCGTATTCTTTAGATGAAAATATTCATCTATAGCACGACCTCAGCGTCTATACTGTGGAGATTAGTGGAGTTAACGAAATATCCGGTGCCCTTCTTCGAGATAAAGATAATAGAAGACCTTTTTTGAGTCGAACTTTGAAGACAATAACGATAATCACCGAAAACGCCGATAAAATTACCAAAAAAATTGTAAACATTTCTGGAAAAAAAATCCTATATTATTGAATAATAAATTTATTTAAATGTTCGATAACATTTTATTGCAGTAATTTCTCATTATAATAATGTTTTATTTTGCATTAATATGAGATACCATTTAAAAATTGCACTTCTATTAGCCATCTAGTCGATATGCTTCTCATATATATTCAGTATATTTTGCAAATTTATATTTTAGACGAGCACACTTCATTGAATTCTATTTTGAACTTATAGATGAGATGCAATGCACGGTTAGTGAATAAAATCACTGTATCGTATAGTCGCCTAGTTGAAATTGCAAATAATTCAGGTGCGAAGCGAGCGCTCTTAAGGGAACGGCCAAGGAAAGGCTGAAGCGGGCGATTTAAGGTTGAAAATAATACGCAAATGAATTAGTGTCTATGTGATTGCAAACAAAAAAGATTCGAAAGATAAAATACGAAGGCTCGATTACCGAAACAGTCTATATATATATATATATATATATATATTTGGCTGATTTTCATAGATATAATTATGCAGAAATATCGATAAAATGAATAAACACTAACCACTCGATAAAGTTGGAACTGTAAGTTGCAATAATTGATAATCGAAATCGCAATAATGTAATAATGAAAGTGATGATGGTTTTAATGGTTTATGATAAACTCGATTAGCAGCGTTATTACTGCCAATATTATCTAAATTATAATCGAAAAGATGAATAAAGCATTCCTTAGTTTAATTAGCCGAGATTCATTAAAAATTTGAAATGTTATTTCCGCTTAGGCGCTATTATGAATTTGATACGCTAAGTGCAATTTTCGTGCAGACATTGAGCGAATGATTAATCGAATACAGAAGAGACTGCGGCTTCAGAGACAAATTCTTCGGCGGGTTCATTTGCACTGTTACTTTGAGGTTAACCGACCGATCATTGATTATCAATAGAACGTTGAGGAGCGTTTAACGGTTGGTATCGTTAAGACCGAAATTAACTGTGCCTATGAACTTATATGGAAAACTCGGCTGAGTATTTGCTCATCGAGTGGGTTCGTTAAAAAACTTCCCAAGACTATCTATTTCGTATTTCGTTGTTGTTAGCAGAAATAGCGTGCTGTAATATTTCAACCATATCGAGAAGATAATCACTATTGCATAAGAATCAACTAGGTTTGGATAAGTTAAGTTGAACGGGGCATGGTATATTTTGATGGATCAAAAAACTCTGCAATTTCAACACTGTAGAAGCTACTTAAATTACACATATTAGGTAGTCTAGTAATGATTCTATATATTTGCCAGCAAACAGCAAGCAGATGAATGCTGAGCCAACCTCATGCATGTACTAGTTCTTATCATCACTGGTGGTATGTGCAAGAGCAGACGGTTGGCTCTCCAATGAGAACTTTATTTTGTGGTTTGTTATGATGTGATGTGGAGGAAGGCGTAGGGTGGGGTGATGGGAAGTGAGAGAGTGGGAAAAGAGTGTAGAGAGGAAAGAAACTTGGATAATGCAAGAGATGATGATGAAGATAGCGTTTAATCAGTTTTTTATCAAAATAAACACTTCTGCATTTAAAATTACGGCCAAATATTGCTTTGAGGTCTCACTTTCTTCCACAGCATTACTACCACGCCACTTCAATCAAAATCTCATAAAACTGAGCATTATATCAGGTTGAGCGATAGCACATTTATGAGATATTTATATAGTCACGAAGCAAAACAAAAACGCTAACATTTTGCAGTTGCACAGATATCACTTGGTGGTTTTAAATCGATGACGAGATGATAATAGAAGCTGTACATTTCGAACGAGACAACTGCATAGTTTAACGTATTCAGTCCATCGATTTGCCATAACTCCTTCCATCTTTTAAGGATTTCAAAACGGCATCTGTAGTTGTTACTGCTTACCTCGATCTTCGAACATAAAATGTGATCTTCGAACACACTTTTTTAAAGAAATCTAAGGAACAGATAATATACACAATGAAATGTCTATTATATCTTTCTGAAAATATGCGGGATGAATGAGATTTACTTTTATGTGATTAATCAGCAAATGCAAAATTATATCGTAGAAATTGCTAGGATTCCATTTTTGTCAGTTAAAGGTGATTAACAACAGAGGTTTTTAGCGATTGGTGGAATAAGAGCGACAATGAATTGAAATTTATTCCAAGTACACAGCACCTTTTAATCTCTAAAAAAATTGACTGCAAATCAGCTTTCTATAGATTGCAGTGGAGATCTAACCAAATCGAAAAGTAAATATATCGACCGATTCATATGGAGTACACAAAGGCAAGCAGATACATATAAATGCTCAGACATCACGTCACCATTATGCACTTTTTCAATGCAGCTGGCCAAACTGCAGAACATGAAAAAAACTGCGATGAAACGTTTCATCGGAAATCCGCCTAATGCAAAAAAAAAACGAAATTCTCTACTAAAATTTCGCTCATAGCATCAAACTAGATCGATTGCTGAAAAAAACTCAACCCACAAATGTTTAATCTTCACAGCTGTAATAATAAATAGAGACTTTAGAGTTGAACATTTGATGCACGTAGGAACTCAACAATATTCTTTAGATTTTCAAGTTGGAATTATCGGCTTCATAGACCGACAGATGAACGTTAGGCAAAGATTTTCGAATGGAATTTGCTATGCACTCACTACGACTTTTTATGCAGGATGCATTTTTATTGCATAGAAATTAAAGAGAACGGAAGTAATGAGGAAGAAAATATGCATACGGATTGACTTCATTTCCCTTCTCGTTTTGACCATGTCTGAGCATTGTGTATTTTGTTGCACCATTCGAAGCTCGAACAATAGTAATTTTACTGTTCTTGACTCTGTAATATTCGAGAACGATTCGTTATTCAGCTTATTCCAAAGGGAGAAAAAATTACAAATTTTATCCGTAGAAATATATATCATTTGGACATAGAAATTGTCATCATTTTATTCATTAAGAAAAAACGGCAAAGCATCGACTTCTCATAATTCCACCAAACTGAACGCTTCATTAATGAGTTTACTTGAATACAACTCTTATTCCCACCCTACCCTTTCCACCTCATTTATCCACATGCATGCAAAAATCTAACGCAATACATCATGCATCTTTAGCACTGATGTTATTTGAGCAAAGGTTATGGAGTAATCTTATAGATACAAAATGCGATGAATTTTTTGACCTGAATAACTCGGCCGTAACTGTTGCGGGAGGCCAAGGGAGGGGGAAACTGAATCTACGCACAAAGGAGACATGACAAACTATGTATTACTCGCCCATATAAATATTTTTTCATTTATTTACTTTTATTTATTTATTTATTCATATTTACATTTATACTTATATTTATACATTTCTTTATTTATTTATTCGAATGAATAATGCAAAAGGTAAGATAAATACCGATATTCAAAGCAATCATCTTCTCCTCCCCATCCCCAAAATGCATTCGGATACCCATTGACGGCAATGAATTCATCAGCGTTCATTGCACTAACTCCACCAAAATAATCATCATAGGGCAGCCTAAAAAAGAACGATAATGAATAATTTAATTGAAATTTTTGTCGAATGCGAATGTTTATTTATAAATATTTCCGCTCCGAAATTCATCGAGTTAATCATGCAGCTTGCTACTGGAAATATTTTCAGAAAACGTAACGAATTTGCGCCATTGCTGCTATGAAATGATACGAACAAATTAGTGAGGAAAATCATCCAAGAGTTCTGAATCCATAAGGCTTTCGACGCTTTTCATTGAGTATCTTTCATAAGTCACATTTAAGGATAGTTCGTTCGGTTGTCAGATGTCGCTAATTTGTTTGTCAGATGTCTCATTCCCATATGAATCTGTGTCGAGGTTTCCCAGACTTTTATAGAGAAAAATTTTCTAAAAACATCCATCGGACAAGTACACTTTTTATGAATGAATCTTAAAAATTTATTTTCCTTCTTCTTTTATCTCGAACGCCCTTTCTGTTTGATAAAAATATTCCCCTGTTCAGAAGAAAACCAGTAAAGCCTTACTTGAAATCAAATTTATCGACCGATGTGCTCCAGTGCTGTGCCGTTCCTTTATTGGGGCATTTATATGGGATGCTTCTATTCGTTGGAATTAAATCCACATCGTGAAAAAAGAAGCAATCCCATTCATCAATAGTGTTAGCCACATCAAAACCTGCATTGAAAAGTTTACCTCGATTGAAGATCTGCAAATCGATGAGTAAAAAATCAATGAACCACGAATCACTGATTGGCTCAATGAAAACATGCGTCGCAACCATCGCCACACATTATGGATTTCGAGGAAATCATAAAAATGAATTTTTTTTGGAGGGGAGGAGGGGACCTAATCCTGAATAAGAAGGTAAAAATTTTCTTAGAGCAACGCGTATAAGCTTCAACGATAGTATAGTTCAATGAAAAAAGCAAAAATTTTCTATGCGAAATTTATTATGGAATAATTTTCCACATCTATAGATTTCTCATATTCTCTCAGATGATATAATAGTGAGCGTGACGCGGAGGTAAATACGTAAATATAACCGACGCAAATAAGCAGTCAAAAATGGAAGAGGAACTCACTTGACCATCGAATGGTTCAATAACAAATATTGCAAAATATTTTCGATAACTGATCAGAAATTGTACTAAATAATTTATGAGTATACGAAGTTGAATTTCCCTATTTCTGAAAATAAAAGAAGACATTAAATTATGACTTCAAAGAACGAAAGTATATACAAGTAACTGATAAGTTAACATATACATAAGAAGAGTTTGTATTGATCTTAACGGAGTTATTAATTAGATTTTTTGAATTTTTTAAATCTCATTTTTCCATTTTTAAAGAGATTTTATATTAATCATTAGCTTGAAAAATCAAATTTCCTTATTATATTTTCATAAGGAAATCAAAAGTTCGATTTCTCATCGATCATTTACATTCTAATTCATAATCCTCATTTCGATAAGTTTAGTATTTTCAGAAAAAAAAAAACCATTAAAAAATTTCACCTATATGGCACAAGGATTGCAATCTTCTCATCATATTCGCAATCAAGTGGTCGATAAGTTCCACACATCGATTCCGTAGATTTGTTATCAGTCAGTAGTCGCTTATAAGGATCGTCGATGACAGATATTTGCGAGCATTTTGTCGAACCGATCACTCTAAAATAGAGAACGCGATTTTTAGCTATGACCCAAATTACTGAATTCTCTTCCTCTATCTTGATAGCCGACTAATGATAGCGAAAGTTTTCGTTGCAGTTACCTTCCGGTTTCAAAAGACGTCAAAAATTTTGCAGGCAACAATGAGCAATTGTGATCAGGTCTTTGAGGGAGTTTCTGCGGTTAAGTTGTGAGTAATTTTGGATCGTATAATGCCTCTATGGATCGGTGATACGACCGCCGAATTGTTCTTTATTGATTATTGCAAAAAAGATCGACTTGTTTTGTTGTACCTTATATTATCCTTCTCCTCTCATATATAACTTAATTACTGGAGACGAAAAAAAACTTTTCTTTATTAATCGAAATCTAATTGCACTTTTTCTTTATTCTTCAACGGCTGCGGAAATTTTTCAAGAAATTTTTTGAGGTTGAATTTCTTTAGAGGAATCACAATTCTTTAGAAGGATTTGAAACGCTTTGTTCTGGATTCAACAAAACGTTCTCTCATGGTAAATGACCAATAAAGTCCCAAAATTTGTTATTTCTCTATTTTCTGCGTTGAATTAAAAAAAAACTTCTAAACCAACCAGACGATTGAAAACTTTGCCTAAAATAGCTGAGTTGAAATTGTCATCAAATTGATCCAGAAACATGCATCATATACTTGAGACAACCATCCATAACGTAGCTAGAAGACGTGCGTAATGGCGAATTGAGATGAAATTCGATGTGTGTTGATCGGAAAAGATGAACTAAGTTGTGTTCATTGCATCAAATTGGAGACAGTTGGGCATTCAAAATGCATACATTTAAAAACAATTTTTTTCCAAGCCATACTAAAGTTTTGTTGAATATAACATTAAAGGATTGAAAAAACTTTTACCCACTTTAATAAATTCGAGATTTACCTCCATGGAAGAGTAAACGTGACCAACAAATACGAGGTCATTTAAGATTTACATATTTCTAACATTCATTCAACATGACAGAAATTATCTCCGCAGCTAAATTTTGTTGCATTTATTGAAAATTCGATAGAATTAAAATTCGATCGACCAACTTGTTTTTTACCTTCCAAACAACATATACACCAGCAATACGCAAATAATGCGATGGTTCATCACGAATGGAAAACGTTTCAGACGATTTCCACCAAAATCCACAAGCAAGCAGAATTCAATTCGGCCGCCACTCAACGATGCATTAGTTAGGCCTTGAACTGTTGTCTTCAGTGCTTCGAACTGGCTGCTCCTATAAAGCACACATTGCAGAATTCAAGCATTTGCAATCATGAAGACAAAATTCCCATCAACTTAAGCATATGTGACCAGGATTCCCGTTTACTCATTCCTAAGCTTATCAGCAGTAGTAAAAAAATCAAAATTTCACGTAAAGCTTCGATTATACGACGAGGCATCAAATTGATCAAATATCGAAAATGCAATAAGGTGGACTTTTGCTGCTGAACGATTATATTTTAAAAAACACGAATTATTTTATGAGATAACTGTTTATACTTTAGTTTCTTTATTTGCAACTTTTTTGCAAATATTTGCAATATTTGAAGTCAAAGTATTATTTATAAAATATCTATAACTTACACCTCAAAAAGCTGCATTCATATTTTTTACTTGGCATATTTTATGGTCAATAAACTTCCAAAATCTTGACAATTAAGTAGTTTTGCATAACGTATCATAGTTGAAGGCCATCTTGCATTGCGTGAATAAATTTTTGCAACCTTTCATTTCAAAAATTTCAGCATCTAAACTATTGAACTTTCCTTAATTGCCACGGTTTTAGTGAATAATATATCACCTATGAATAATTCAAATGTTAGATATTTTATGAGAAATGCAGTAAGTCCTAGCGTAAATTTAGCTTATCCACAAGGCTCTTGCCCGTAATTTCACTACGTAAACGAAATAGAAGAATTTTCGCATTTAAAAACCATTGCCGCGTGCACCACGGAAAGACACTTTAGCAGGTGAGCAATCAATGAGCGATAGATTATTGAGATAATGAACAATGAATCTGTGAGGAATTGATAAAGCAACGTGGTGAGCGCATAATTTCATTAAAAAAAATTGTAAACATCGAGCTGATTTGCGGTGCAAATCTGTCAATTTCATCAAAATCATTGATTGCAATTCAAGTTTGCAATATGTAAATCCTTCTGAAAGGCAAAATCTTTCATGCCGTAGATTCCTGAGTTGAATCTAGAATATCTTCTGTGAATTATGAAACAGAGAAATTATGATAAATAACTGACAGTGTGGCCAAAATTTACAGCCGATTGGTTGTTTCGTCAGATAGTTCATGTATGAATGACCGCACGAGTTAAATCGGCGGTCTGATGTAGATTTAATCAGGTATACACCAAAACGTTAGTGAATACTGAAAAAAAAGAGGAGAACAACGAAGATCTCCCTTCATGGATGGTTTCCTATGATAATCTCTGTTTGGCTTGCTTGCCCTGAAGAGCACAGTTCAATTAACCTTTGATTGCATTCACAGAAATTGGGGTTTGCTGCAGTGAAAATATGGATGGCACAATGAGAAATACCTCTCTAGTTATTAGATAATGGCAATGTACTGGCAATACAATTCACTGTTGGGATGAAAAACAAATTGCAACGATAATATCTTGCTTGAAGAAGGTTGAATTGATGGAAGTTTTAGCAATGTAAGGCAATGGCCTCACAACGACGAATGCTTTTGAATGATACAATGAAGCGTTCCTCTTATTTGCCCTTTGTTCACACCATTACGCAAATAATCACAAAAGTTTAACTGCATTGACAAAAATAGTATATCTTATGCGTCATCAACGCCATGAGACGATCGCTAAGAAGACCATCATGCTGAAGTGTATGTATAAGTAAATCTTTGAATTCGATTTACAATATTTCGTTCATTTATGTTTCAATATATTAATGTTAGAAATTACACAAAGATGGATGAGCATGAAGAATAAGATGAAATAAAACGATCACAAAAGTAATTTGAGAGAATAGACATCTAATAGGTAACAATAAGGAAAATTATAGTGGATTGAAATGATTCAAATATTACATAAATGCCGACTGATGGGTGAATTAACGATATCGGTGAGACGAGGATTCGAAGTTCATCGAACTCAAATGTGGACTTGAAAGTTGCAACGGTCACATCGACGGATGGGTACATGGATACACATAAATAGACGGATATTCATGTACTGATGCAGACACGAACTGATACAGGCACACACATACTTGCATACATACATCATGTGAAACGTGTTATTTTTCTACGCTAATCAACTGCTTCGTCTATTAAAAAATTTCCATCGAACACAATGTGACGCAACGTCAAAATTTCATTAGGGAAGATCACATAGACAAAACATTGCCACATTTGAGATATTTGTGCAAATATAATGCGTTAACACAAAAACCGATACAAAATTTCGCTATTGTTAATTATTGGCTCTAAGTTTATTCTATGAGATACCTTAAGGAGATCATAAATAAACTGCGAAAAAAAAAACAATTTTAATTCACATTTTATAATATTCATCAAATTTAATTTATATATTAGAATATTTGCAATATACTAAAGATTTCGGCTCATATTTTGTAATATTCAGCGAAATTCACATATTTATTAAATTTCACTTCATATTTATAGTATTCGCAAATTAAAACCAGAATTTTAATTCATTGCAATATCTGTGATCATTTGAAAAACTTCTATTTTATACTCTAACTTCATAAGTTGCTTAATTTGATGTATTGTAATGTTGTGCAGTTTATGCGAATGCGAATAAATTGGGAAAGGAAGAAAGCATTCATATAGACGGTGCTTTTTTTGGTTTTTTTTTTTTTGCTGAACTACGAGATACGACGACATTGATATCGATAGATGACGGGAATGCTTTCGATTGAGGGTGCTCTAAAACAAAGTCCATTCACGTGTGAATTAATCTCTTCTATTTTAATCTCTTTATTCAAAGTTTGAAATAGGAAATTGTTGATCAGTGCTATAGGAGATGAACTCTCGCACAATCTACATCTATAACATACGATGCCATTTAAAAGAAAATGCAAGTCAATACCTTTAATGCACTTCTTATTTTCTGCTCAGTTGAATGAATCATCTAAACAAGCACAAATATAAGAGGAATCCAATTTGAAGTGTTGAATAGATGCAATAGATCAATCGCAGTGAAGATCTATTCATGAAATTTCATCATCCTTTAATTTCTATTTTATTTTTTCACAAGTTAAAAAGCTACATATCAGCACAGAACATGTGGACATACATACGTCGACTGATTGCACGGATTTAATTGTATTCATTATCCTCGAGTTTTTACAAGGAATTATGCATTTTTGCGTATACACATGGACTCATAATGTTTAGCATAGATCGGAGAAATAATTCCTTAAATTTATTTAAATTTCCTTCCAATAGAATAAAGTTACGCTAAATAATTTGATGTGAGATACTCATATCATAAATCGAGAGCATTTAACTGCACTTTGAATTCATATACAAAAATATTCACTTACTGATTAACATCGTGGAAATATCTGTAAATGACAAAATTCGTCACATATTCGAATTACCAAAAACTCAAATGTAACAGCAAAACAGTAACTCTTCTACACCACTACAATTAGATTTTTCGTCTTAATGATTGAAGAGCAAGAAAGAATAGCCATAAGCGTGTGGGTGATGCAAATGTCAATGCTTTCTCGTTTGTGGAGGTGTGCTGTTGACAGCAGACAACGTTAATGAAAGTCTCTTTTATTGTTGTTGTTGTTGCTAGCTTAAACTGCGTACAGCTGTAGCCATTTCGTGTTGATCGTTGTGTAAAGCACAAATGTATATCAAATATTTGAGCTAATGCAAATAAGTTGAAATTTTCTTATCGATACGTACAGTTAAGTCTCAAAAATCCACAAAATTGAGTAAAATAGAATGGGGATGTCGCACCATTACCATTAATTTGCGAAGTATTACGCAGAAGTTCGCATTTATTGATTTTGTTGTCAAAATTCGATGAAGATAACTTGTGGAACGTGTAACATCCCCCCATCTTTGACTATATGCAGAACACACTCGTGAAGCCAGCCAGCTTTTGGTAAATAAATCTATGAACCTTATCGTGCACTCTTTTTTTCAGTTCCCATTTCCTTTCACACGGTGTCAACACCGAACTTTCACCAATGTAATCTCACCAAGTCCGACAAGAATTATTGTGTTTTCTGTAGTCCTCTCTGTTCCATTTCCTTCTTATTTTCTTCACTATTTTTGCGAGAATTTAATAGCGCGACAATGAAAATGAACAGATTTGAGTCATCATACCAAGGGTAGCATCTGTTTCTGCTTAATATATAGTCTATTCATCTCTAATTTTTTCCTCGCGATTTTTAAAGAGGACAATGAAAAGGACTATTTTGATTTTTACGTTCTCGTTCCTCGCGTTTCTAAAATTCGCTTGTCCGTTCGTTCGGCCGTTCGCTTGTCTCTTTATCATGAGACTGCGCTTCTAGATGCATCTGTTTTATTACCGTTATGGTCGTTTCGTATTTGCAAAGTAGTTAGCAACTTGTGCAATAACAACATGAATATGACGCACTCTTGAAATGTCACCTGATTAAAACGAATGATGATCGACAATGCATAAGCGAGAACGCATAATATTGCACAATAATATGCAGTAGTGCTTTTCACTTCCTCTTCTACTGTTTTGTTTGCTCGGTTAAAATTCATTTAGTCCATTTTAGAGCCGCATTGAATTATTTATCTCGTTTGTCCATAAATGGTCTTTTCCTGAGCATGCGTAAGTCTTTGCTCCCAACTCTTAACTTTTGTTTGCAACAAATTTAGACTGACGCTGAAGTTTTCCGCTCGGAACAACTTTGACGAAAAAGCATCGAAAATGATCCTTATCCACCTATTCCCACACACAGATATACTTTCAGTGGATTCCCAACGTTTTCAGCTCTCAGATCGTTTCTTATGCATAAAATCTTAGCGACAGCCGTGCATTTCCTATTTCTGTTCCACTCTATCACGTTCATTATTGAAATGATTCCTCATAGATCCGGTATTAGTTCTCTGAATTTTCAGCAGCATTCTTCCCTTGATTTTAATTCAAAGAAATTGCATCCCCACATCGATTTCGCTCCGTCCTCTGGTTGCGCGCTGCTAAGTAGGTTTCGTGGCATCAAAATCGTGGGCAACGATTTGTCATTTGAGCACTATTCCGAGGAGGGCTACAAAGTGATGATGACACCATTCCAACTGAACAACGACTCGAGTAACGCCGATGTCCAAGTCTTTCTTACTCCCTTTTACTCTTTACAAGGAACATGAACCACCTAGCCCTTGAAAGATGTACCTTTATATCCTTTAGGTGCGCAAAAAATATTGTTGCCTCATTTCGTCTACATTTCCATTGTCCGTATGCATCTCCTTAGAGTTGTTGCATCCATTCATGCAAGCGTATTGCTGTTAAAGTTATGCGGTAGTTGCGAATGGTCAAACGCCTTGTTGCCAGCCAAATATGGCCGTGTTACAAGTCTTTTGGTCGACCAGTTGCCAGGCGAATTCTGTTAAGCTCGATTCCTTCAACTTTTCTAATATTACTCGACAATAGGATGTTAAGACTTCTGAGAACTGAGTTTCATTTCGAACAATCAAAAGCTGTTTTCAGAGAAAAGATTTAATGCATAGTGCGGGAAAGACATAGGAACAGAAACTGCCATTTGTGATTAAAGTGCAGGACGATCTGGCATGATTCATTTGCTCACTTATTAGCTTTGTAGCCATTTCTTCCCTATTGCGTCAGCATACATTAAAATTGTCAGTATAATCTTTCTCACTAATGGGGATGCTGCAATCTTTATGACTCATATTCTTTTTTCGTTCCTTTATTTGCCTTTATTTTTCTCCTTATAAATGACGTCGCAGTTTCCAAGTCTACAGAACACATAAACAGGCACTACTTAAACATCGTTTAATGATACGTTCATTTCATGACGATTCGTCAAAAATGCCATGAAAAATCGCCTCTTGCATAACGAAAATGAGAGGCAAACGATAAATGTAATTGTTGGGAATATAGTGCAATGTTTACTTGCACTGCGCTCATAGTACGGAAATAACGTGGTTTTTAAAGCTTTAACGAACAAAAAGGTTATGAGCAACGAACACACTGCTAAACGATAATCGCACTAAATGCGCTAAATGTTGAGGGAATATCGCCAGAAATTGACTAGCTATATTTTTTTAGCAGTAATAATATCTCATATTGAATCGATTATATTTGAATTTACGAAAAAAATATGGATATTCGAGAACGATCCATATAATCGAGTGGAGACACATAGAAGACAAATTACCATCTACATAATAAATAATAAACTTTCAGCAAATTTTTACTGACAGTATTTCCTGCTGGGAAGTTTCTTTCAGAAGATGAGCGAAGACATCGTGGGGAAGCGTTGAAAATGCACTAAAAAAGCCGGCTCGATATGAGAGTTTATGCTATCATTTTACTTGAAAATTCGCCGAAAGTAAAAATACCGAGAAAATTTGCTCACATTATAGTTTATTCTCCTCTGTTCGAAGAAAAGATTCCCTTATTGATCGTCGATATGAAAAGAAAACTGAACGGGTGTAAAATGCACTGAAGCTTTTAAAGGCATATTTAACTGTGGTGAAATTCTCTAAAAATTGATGGTTGATGTGTGAAAATATCCCGCAACATTGAAGACTTAAAGGACTTCTCAGCCGCAATTTTAGAGGCCCTCGACATGAAACTACCAGATAGACAGACAAATAGACATATTCACGTATATTTCAACAGGTATTGTCGTAGTGCTCCATTCTGCGAATGGGAATTAATAAAACCACGGAAAAGTCTATGCAGCAATAATCATGCCAGCAATGCGAGGCTTATGTCGATCGTTTATAGACGTTTAAGAGAGGACTCTCTCCGAATGTTAGATATGCAAACGGCGACTGATCATGTACTCTATTCCACAGGAAACCACCTGTAACATTTTAGAATTAAGTGCAACAGATACTCTCAATATTGAGATAAAATTAGGATGAGGAAATTTTCATCTTCGAATTGCACTTGAATGGATGAATTCTATTTAATTCATTGTTTAATTCTTCAAAGGAATGCTTGACGTGAATATCAGCTTAGACTCACGGGATTCCTTTGTATATATATACAAAGAAAACATCAAATATACTGAACGAAATATTCCTTTTGAAAGCATCAAAGAAAACGTCGCTCAACAATAGACGTGAACCACGTTGAACACAGTCATGTCAAATTCAAGAAATACCGACTAGAAGAACAGTTAAGTGACACACATGATAAGCGAGTAGACCGTTTGAATGTATAAGATAAGCGAATGGGCGTTTGACGACGCGAAGCACAAAAAAACCTCTGTAAAAAACTTTATCAAATATTTTGTGCTTTCTCTTCGTCGGATTACTGAATGGCTGTAGTCCATGCGGTTGCTTGCTCGTATGTTGCACTTCATTTGATCCTCTTTTTCCACTTCATGCCCTTCCGCCTACTCGTTCATTCACCTCCACTCTCGTCACATCTGTTGTCATATTCAAAGCTGCAAAGATGTGTCGAGAAATATCGGAGGAAATGAAGTGAAATAAAGTGTAATATCAATAAGTATGTTCTCAGAACTACATTTTTCTTCTCCGAAGGTCCCGTCGTACTTCGCGTTTTTTAACTAATGCTTTCGTTTCACGCTGAAACAGCTTGACGTAGCAGTGATGATATCAGTATGTTGTCTGATGCAGGAGATGAGCATTGATTGGACGAAGAGAGACGGGTGAATATTCATTTCCGATCTCGGAAGCCTCGAGAAATGGAAGTTTTTGAGTAAAAGATGTGAAGGGGAGGGATGACTGCGATTTTGATTTGATGCTGCCGAATGAACTAATGGAGTCCGGTCAGATGCGTCCTCAAAAGCCTTCCTTCGCCATCGCGAGAAGGTGAGGTCGTTTTTAGTGTCTCTCCTCAAATTCTAATAATTCCCAACACGAAAGATGCACATAACAATGCAATATCGACCATGAAAAGCTGCGCTATCATCCATGGAGTACGGAGTACAGTTATGGGTGAACTCCCAGAAGAAATTTGATCGTTTCGACACTAACTGAGAACACTACATAATGACTGGGATAACAACAGCTTTGTGCTCGGCCTCATCTGCAGAAAATTCTCATTGAGCTCACATTTTCTTAAAAGCAAATTTCACAAGGTTCATTCGTCGCTGTTATAAAGAAAACAAATTGCCATGATGGAGTTTTTTTGACGTGAGCACCAACGAAACTATCGACTTATACGACTGTGGAGCAGCTCAACAATCTCCCATCTTATCGGCGTTGAGATTAAAACCGAAGAGAAAAATGATAAATTTAAGAATGCCTCCAATATTGTTTTTTGTTTCAAAATTGAAGAGTATTCGATTTTCTTCAAATAACTTTTAATCTATTAATGGAAATTTCAATCACACGAGTAATTCGTCGTTAATCTATAGTAAAGAAAAAGATCTCTTAATGTTTTCCAATCTACAGTGAGAGCCCAATGCAACTGCTGAAAAAATGCAAACATCACTTTATTGGATTCTCATCTTCGGACACAAATTTGAATATGCGAATGGATAAAAATGCATTAAGGCATACGAAAGCTCACACATTCTATGTGGTCACAATTCGGAGATTTTCAATGGTATCGATCTTCAACTGCCTATAGATGTAGGGTCGCAGTCAACACCGTTATGAGCAATAAGAACAATCCGAAGCACACTTCACAAGTCACTTTACATTCAACCAACGAGTCCAATCCTCAAAAGAAAGAAAAAAAATGCTGCAAATTCTATTAGACGTTTCTAAAAACGCTCATATATATACGTGAATGTGCATGCATCAAGAGCATAAAGTTGAGTACAAGTTAGCTTTCTCGTTAGTACTCCTATTCGCGCTCGTTCAAACTGAAACCACCGAGGAGACAAATTTATTCGCTAAATTACTGAGTGAAACAAAAACCAACCAAAGGCGTTTGCAAAGAAATGGAGCAATGATGCAATAATGAAATATGCACACGCAATTTCCATTGATCGGGTCGATGTGTGAGCACCTGATGCGTTAATTTTGGTCAATACGCTCAAAGGTGAAATCTGATGATAAAGATATCAGATTGCGTAGATCGGTCTCTAAGAATCGACATTATTGCTGGTGTTTGATTTGAAAAATGGCTCAACGGCAGAAAGATGAGGAGGCTGTATTTCAATTCACAGCTTATTTTATCAAAAAACGATTCGAATACAACAAGAGAGTACAATCAAAGAACAAGTAATATTCAAGCTGGTCATAAAACTATAACCAATACGCTTAAGAATGCGATTCGACGATAACGCAACGAAATAACGGGGAGGTAATGTAGACATGAAGGAGAACATCAAGTGAAAACAGTGGAACCCTCATTGCGCAAGAACAAGATAGGAAAATAACACCAACAGAACGAAACGAATAAAGCGATGACAAGCAATTGGCGAGCCAAAAAGAAAACTAGAATTTGTGTCGTTCAAGAGTATCCGCCGATAGCCTGTTTTATCAGAACTTGCAACTTCAGCAGATCATACCCATCAATAAAATAAATGAAACGAAATGACAGTTACGTAAAGAAAAGAATAACTAAGCCAACCTGAAGCAGCATATCTCATTTAACGATTGAATCTAGACACTGATGTACGGGAAATAAACAAAAAATATAATCTATGTATCTGGATATAATTGTAAACAACAAAAGGCGGTGAGGAAAGAAGAGGAGATCATCAAACCTTAGAGGCAAAGACAAGCAAGTGGTATGGAGGAAGAGACGACGACGTCACTACCATACGATGGCGAGTACGAGGTGAGGAAGATGCATAAATAGAGGACGAATAAATACTTTGATATACGCAATATTGGTCATGCCTGTTGAACTTACTAGTCCTACAACGTTTAAAGTAAGTATTGATAAAGGTAAGAAGCTGTAACCGTGATAGCAACTCGATCTCACTAAACACCAATAAGTATCCGAAACGAATTACATGCCGCTCATCACTTCGTCATCAGAGTCAATTTCAGCCCTCCTCATTCACTCTCCTTCAAACTTATCAACATTGCAAACAAGCTGTTAGAGACTAAAATCGAAGCATGGCAACAATACTGTCTATTGTAATATTCCATTATTCGCCATTACTCCTCAATCGCATTGCTGACCTCGTCGGCATCGCTGTCCATCTTCTCCGTTTTCTCCTGTTGAAAATCATCTGAATCGCACTTCGCATCACAACTTTCTTCCAACTGAAATTCGACTTTATTGGCCACCCGTTAACTAAATTAATAGACAACACTTCACAACGCCCATTCGCTAGGAGGTGAAACCAAATAGAGGAAAATGAAAGATGCTCACATCAAAATTTATATTTAAAAGAAGCCTGGATAAGGTCTTGCCATTTCGTCTCTCTCAAGAAAGCCGTTCTATAAATATCCTCGTCTCTTTTAATCATAAATTGAACATGCCGTTGCAATAATGAAAGCACATAATAAAGCGCTCACAAACACGACACAATGCAGAAGCATTAAAGAAATTCCGTGGCTTACATTGCTACTTTGCTCCATTTTTCTGCGATAATCACTTTTCTCATCATCATCGCTGCTATCCAGATCAATCAATTCATCTTCGGAGTTCTCTTCATCCTCCAGCAAGCCTTCCTCATTCTCAGAGACGCACTCCTCCGTCACCTCATCTTCATCATCGGATGCCATATCGTCCTCCCCACTAGCTGTCGAGATGTCGCCACCATCTTTCTCCGAAACTGCTAACGATCCATCCTCGACTGCTCGAGCCATTTCCTGAAACCACAGCGTACCCCTTGTATGCCACAAAACACTGACACTCTCCTTCCATCCTCCCCAACTGCCTTATCGATCTGCACCGAAGTCAGCTAAAGCACACCAAAAACACACAAGATTACCATCGAAAATTAGTATCTCTCAGCCTTTGCCCTTATTTTCAATGCGGCCATAATCCACCTTATACTTTTCTTCCTCCTCCTATTCAAAGTGTGCGCCGTGCAAATCAATCTTGTGACGTTCACTTGAAGAAAAAATTAGAAAAGAAGATATCTATGAAGAAGTAACCATCATTGCGATTTCGTAAGAACAACTGCTGCCTTGGAGAGTGCTCGGTCCATCATGTGGCTGCTCCTCCTCTATGGGAAACGAATCACCGTTGTCATAATCTAAAACACATATAAACGTCAAGGAAGCGTTGTTTAAATGCACACAGCTCACCCAATACGTCACATCTTGCTTCAAGGTGACCGATATCCACTATTGGTTAAAATTCGAACTTTCGAATTTTGCCATGTCAAATATCCGAACTAAGAGTTCACTTCATTATAAATCAATTCAATAAAGCAGCAATGTATTACCCATAAAAATTGAGAAAAATAAATAAAATCGACGCTCCTACTTAAGCTAACATATGCGAAATTATTATTCGAGCTAATGGAACAAATAGAAGACGAAATTTTATCCAACCAAAATATAAAAAAACTGACGATCGCGAAAATCCTCAGGAAAAAAACATACTCAATTCTTTATAGTCATCTAATTTTTCGCGCACTTGTTGGATGATGAAATCCTTCTCCTGCTGCCAGATACTATCGTATTTATCGATCAAAAATTGTCCTGAAAATTGATATAAGAAATATGACAGAGGAAATACTGACTAGATCTTGATTAACAAAATATCAAGTCGAAATTACGGCAACGAACTAATGCAAAAATATGAGCACCTCTGCCTAACTTCACTATCAAGGCTGCTCGAAATGAGCATTCGAACAATCTCATCTCAATTCCTACCCCTCTCCCTCTCAAATAAAAAACAAGCGTCCCACTCATCTCCCGTGTTCTTCACCTAGAGAGGTTTAAAACAGAAAAAAACGGCAGGCACAAAGTCGAGTTTTGCTTCGCTGAAATACTTCACACCGGTGAATGGTGAAACTCGATGAACTAGAGAGCATGTGGCCTTGCCTACAATCACCATTTCATGATACACACTAAAATAAACTTGTCTCTTTAAATACTATTATTTGGTGAATTTTTAACACATCATATAATTTTGCAAACACACCATTTCAACATATATATATACATATACATGATAAAAACTATATATATACACGATAAAAACAATTCAAAAAACGCTAAATGTCAGTAACAACTTTACTTTCAATGATGTGTATAGCAGTGATATCAGGACCTCATCGTTCCCTCATGGACGGAGGTAGCAACTCTTCCACCTATAGCGATTCTCAGCCGCCTGTATCCAACCAACTCCACAAAGCTGCGGGAGCAGGTCTTTCCACATCGTTCGTGGTTTAACGGTGGTCGGTTTACGTCTCTTGGAACTACTCAATGACTGGCTTGGCCAACTATTACCATTTAACCTGGTTACGTGACCAACCCACTTTGGTTATTTTTTATATTATTTCTTCAACGATCTCCTTTACACTGCAACTTGAATGCAATTCTTTATTTGTGATATGTTACAGTTTGCTGATACTTTCCGCTTGTCTTTCCACTGCTCGTTGAATTGTCGATCATTTATTTTCTTCAGCGAGTGTGGTGTTCCACGTTTCATACCCAAAGAGAAAAACATGGAAGACTGTGGAATTGAGGAGTTCCACTTTCATGGGCATTGCAATCTTTTATGTCGTAGAAGACGTATTTCAGCTTCGTGAAGACTAACCATTCCGTCCTTTTCCTTTGCCCAGTTCTCGACCCAAGACTTGTTCATTTGCACAGTACGTCATAAGTATACATACTGTTGCATGAGACTAATTTTTCTCATTATCGAGGTTCACGGGAAACTGCATTCTTCGTCCATTTTCTTTTACCGTTCTGATTGCTGATAGGAATTTTTTTTTTTGACGTTTACGTTGAGCTGTTTAATGAATAACATCTAAAAAAAAATAATTCTTCTCATCCAATTTCTAATATAACATAAAATATTTTCAGTCTTAAAATGAAAACATCCTCACTCATCTCCTCCTCATCCTCTGGACAGTCGGTAAGCTTCCCTTCTTTGCGCAGCTGCTCGACCATTTCTTTCAGTTCATCGATGGTCAAATAACTGAAGCGAAAAAGATTTACAAAGCGATAGTGCAACAATGAGTTCTACTCCGAACACCGACGTTCATATGACCATTTTCATCACAAACTACCATCATGTTGTTAATATAATCTATTCCTACGACTGTAAATTGTATTGCATTCTGCCTTTATAAAGATGGAATTCTATTCCAGCTTCTCCCCTCCTAATCTGCTGACGATAGTAATCTTTCAGTCCTTCATATTACAGTAGCAGAGAAGAAGAATAGGGCGAATGATGCGAAGTATATGTAGGCAAATCATGAATAAAATGTTTACCTTTTTCTTCCACAATGCAATTTAAAGCCCTTAATGCCGTCATGACGTTGATTGATGTGATTTGTTATCGCTTCGTCCAGGAATTGGTTCCCAGTCTTCGTAATGTTGAGAACTGGTGGCTCTTCCAGCTTCCTATGAATTCGGCAAATATGCATTTCTCTAACTCTACCAGCCCAAATGAGTGGCTTTAAAGATATTATTTTAAAAATAGAGACAAAACGTCTGAAGAAACATCATTATTTATTAAAGAGTTTGGTCTAGACCTACATTTGGAGTATCACATAACTGCAAAGTGCTACCATTTGGAGACACAATTCTCCCAATTACTATAGTGAAAATATCGATGTGGGATGCGAACGGGAAAATTCAAATATACCCTATTATGATTGGTAATTTCAAAGAACTTAGGAAAATTAGACCTAAATGGGATTTATTATTTGAAGTGAACCAAAAAGAATGCGCATTCACCACAAAATATGCAAATTAAGGAACGAAGCGACCTCATCTACAAAGAAATTTTCTCTTCTCCTGTCGTTTCATGTCAACTAGTTGGAATTTTCAGGCGACTAGAAGTGAAGAAAAATTTGTTTTGACAAGAGGAGGAGAATGTAAGATTCGCAATTTCATATAAAACGCTCCGTTTTTGGGAAGCAGACTTATCAACAAGGTAATGACGGCCATCCTAAATCGACAGAAATGAACCAAAAATGATACTCTTATAGAAACTTTATTACTGTGTCTGAATGTTACTATGACAACTGTGAGCAATATTTTATCAGTTTTACGTGATGTTTTATGACAAGCTATCTTCCACTTATGGAGAAAAAACGGAGTGGAATATTAGTGGAGTCAGGTTATTACGAGGATTTTTTCAAGCGTTCGACTGAATAAAGGTACACAGACAATGTACTGATGTAGTCAATAAGAAGGAATAGAACTGATGATGCAAAAGCTAAAAAAAGAGAGGACATAGTTTCACTGTGAAGGTGGGAGAGGATTCATTAAGAATGCTCTTTAGAAGTGATCCTCGCAGTCATTAATTGGCCACAACTCATAAAATGTGACGATAATAATAATTCGAACAACCCGAGTAGGGTTTTTTTGATGCGCAAAAAACTTTTCTTTTAAATATTTCTGAAAAGTTAAAAATGTCATTGAAGATGAGAAAAAGAGTGCTTTTCGCTCGAAAGTAGGTGAAAGCCAAATGACCATTGTACTTTTCCTCCATCTTATCAATTTCTCTTCTTGAATCATCCTTCTCTTTAGGCTCCCAATCCTTCCGCAGTTCAATTTTTCTAACACCACTATAGCCTAACGTAATTCGATGCACTCCATACAGTCTTTTCAATCTTTACGATTATTTCCATAGCCTTTTCGATCCTCACCGCTAACAGTGCAGCTTTTTCAAGCGTACTGATACTTTGTTAAGGAACTCACAATTTTTGTCCACTGCTATCAACGATTCGGCCTTTGCGGACTAAATATTCGTGCAATCGCAGCGCACGTTTCGATAGTTTGCGTAACCTTTCCTCTTGTTGTTCTTCGTGAGTTTCGTTGTACTCGTCACCTATGGGCACTTCCCGATTCGAGAGCTTCTTCACCTCGTGTATCACCTTCTATAAGCAACACTCTTGATAACATCAAAAAAATGCAATATTTTAACTGAATTTTTTGCTGAAAATACTTTCTCTTGCTAACGTTCTTTGGTTCGATTCTTTATTACGAACTTAGGGAATATTTGCATATGCGCCTGAAGACTAGAAAGCAATTCTCGTACATTCCCTATGCCTCTCCTCTTCGTTTCTCACCCCCCCCCCCCCCCCCTCTTCCTTCCCTCCTAGACATAAAACCTCCATTCGAATATTATGGAAAATAGAGGCTTGAAGCACCTATCTAGCTAAATACAGCAGTTATACACTACGTTCGGCCACAATTTAATGCATTCATATTCAAAATAAAAACGTTCTCTTCATTTAACATATCTTAAAGAGGGTAAAATTGAACTTACATTGTAAATTTGGAAGAGCAACGTGAATTTCTCCTCTTTTTTTGCGATTCTACCGCCTCCTTTTACCTTCTGAGCCGTTCCCTTAATCTGTTGGCGTTTCGGTTGCATTTCTCGATGAAATTCTCAATGAAACGAAGTAACCTCAAATTAAAAAGAAAATTTCTTCTCCATCGTTAATGACATCCATAAAAAATACTATCAAATAATGCCGTTATATGATGTTTATTATGAATAAAACGATCAGAATAGCGGCGAATAGAGCGATAAAAAGCAACAGCAATGGACGTCTCCAACTTTCGGCACGGCGATTCCTCCACGATACGAAAATAAATTTTTCACTGAATAAGAAAGCTTTTATAAGAAAGTATGTGGATATTTCGAAAACCTGCCTTCCCACTTGAATTTGCTAGATACGAGTTCGATGAGATCGCCATATCGATGATAAGCAAATATAACGCAGGATCACATAGCGATGTGTTGAAACTAACCCCAGTGAGGAGGGACTTTCCTAAATGCCGGATCGTGACAGTGACGTTCAATAGACTTCTATATACTTCATAAAGAATTCCGTTTTTACATCACCTCCGATGGCAGCTAGGTCGACTTCAAACAATAACCTACTTGCTTTCTTATTTAGAATGACAATAAAATGCTAGTTACGCGTGGCAGTGCAGAATGAATTCAACAGCGTCCACCCATCAAATAATCTTCGGAAGCACAGATCACTTCCTGTGCATTATCCGGAAGTGAATAGCACTATTCCGACACACTCGGAGGCATAACACCACGACAGCTACGCTTGCTATCCCTATCGTTTTCGAGCGAAGAAAAGCATAGAAAGATCCGATCAGCGCGATCGAACTACTCACAGATTTCAATATCGAAATAATGATACAAATCAAGGTCACTTATCTGAATGGTATACCTCAAAGTAACGACACAAATAAATAAAGAAGGTTTATTTAATTTTGTATTTATTTGGTGAATCTGACGTGGTGCCATTGATCGATATGCAAATCTGGCCGCTAGACTACGGCAATTTGCTTCTCGCAACGTTTCCAGAAAGATTCATGCTCACATCCCATCTCGTACTAACAAGTGCTCCATTGCACTAAGAAGTTATTCCACCACTTCTACCATACGACACCAATACTTTCCCTTTCCTCTATCACTTATGTTTAGCTTCTCAAACATCTCATCCATCCCGTCCTCTCCACTCAATCGCCGCTCAGATAATGACTATTTCACCAAATGTCTCAACGAAAAGATGCGGACTTTTAATTCGGCTAACAGATCAGAACACCTAGCTAAGTTTGAATGTCAATTTTCGTCAATGTCACTTTTCATCGTCAATCAGAACCATCGGCGGAAATCCCATTTAAGAGAGCCCTCTCTGCGAATGAATAGTGCGAAATTGCAGTTGCTGAATTTAGTGGAAAAGAACACATGTTACGCTTGCCCCCCTTCGTTTACATGATTACTGAGATCTGGAATGGCGTGACACCCCAACCCCAATTTCAATGCTTCCACATCTCCCCCCCTTTAGCACATACCCGAGACGCGTCTCTTACACGCAAAAATGTATAGGTATTGCCCTCGTTTGCGACGAAAGCTAAAAGTTCATCGGCACCGTCTCTCGTCTCAAGAGTCAGTTCTCGGAATATTGAAGCAGTTTACTTGAATGCATCACAATCTCTGTGGATTATCCGCAACGAAACGTTTACTTCTGAGGTGTCAAAGCATAGCGATGACCTTTCATTCTATCATTGTTCTTATAAGAAGCATTCAGAAGTGAAGCATTTGCAACATGCTCGTTTTCAACGACGGAAATCCCCTCGTGTCGCGTATTGTAAGTAACAAAATCGATCGAATTTATTGCAATAATAATACGGTGATATTAATTAAAAAATATAATTATCGAGCAATAAAATATCGAAACACCTATTTTCAGCTTTATTCAAATGCGGGCAACGATTGCTGTTTTGCTATTCTATAGCTGATCGTCGATTCGCGACAAGTCACCATTTCGCATATAGCGCACTAGGTGGTACTTGGACCTCTCTCGAGAGACTGTGGCTGTTGATCTCTAATGTTTTTATTGTCTTGAAAATCTTGCGCCTTGCACTAAGAATATGCCCGATGGGATGCATTTCGTTGCTCTTTGTTTTTCGTTCTACCAATTTATGCCTAGTTCCTGTCATTTCCAGCGATGACAAGTTGGCGGCCAACGAATGCATGGTAATTTTCGCAAGCAAGACTAGAATTTGTAGAATAAACTTGGCCTAAATTTGCAAGTAAACGTGATAAGCTGGAGAAAAATTGACAGCATTCGACAAGCAACGCAATTTTTCAGGCATTTACAAAACGGCGATGCACTTAGCTGAATAGCGATGACCACTTAGCCCAATCGTCGTCCACTTGTACTCTTGGTGGATGGCATTTCTTTTGATCGTGCGAGAAATTCCGATGCAATTACCAAGAAATCTTGCCTGCCTCTTTCATTCGAGGGATTAAACTTCACATCACTCTCGTTGGTTATGCACGAAAAGCAGTTCAAATGAACAGCTTCTTTTGTCGCAGCGTTTCCGCCTTATTCCAATCTTATCGAAGTTCTTGACGTCCAATACTCAAGAAATAGGGCCTACTGGTTTCGTGCAACTACACTGTACAGGTAAAACTGCAAAGACAAAAAACGAGAGCTATGCCCTATCAAATAGACAAAACACAAAAATCATGTGCAGCTATTAATATGTACAACATGAATGCAATGAAACAAGCAATCGGCATGCAGTAACTTCCGGCGCTAACAGCAGGACCGCTCCATGATACAGGCTGCAATTGCACATGTGTGCACACATTCGCTATCGGAATGAAACCCATTTGACAGATACATCTGAATGATCCTTTCGTGTTGATACATATCTCATTTTCTGCAAATAATCTCTTCAGTATATCTTTCGTGTTATTTCTTCACGTTTTTTAAAGTTTTCATGAAGTGTTCTATTATATTCCAAAAAGCATTTCTTAACGCTATGCCTTTCTGGACACCTATTTTCACCCAAATGATTATCCTTTCATGGAAATAGGTGCATACGAGGTGCATGGAATTTTTTCGTAGAAGTATGTATATGGGAAACAGATAGGAATTTTACAAGTGGTCGTCAACGTCGGATGGGTTCAGCATGTGGAGAATCTGCAAAAATGTAATTCTTTTCATATATCCAAACTTGAAACACAATATGACTTTCTTCGTCAAAATGCCAACCAAGCCTTTTACTCAGCGAATTCTCAGTCCGAACAAAGAGTTAATGTTAATTTGTGTTAACGTGGCGAAATTATTTCCGCTTATTCTATATTATATCTATTCGACTTATACATTAATCATATTAATATTTACAATTGTCTCTACTTGCAATGTTGAATTTTTTTCAGTTTATTTCTTTATTTACTATTGAACATATGAACGAAATTGTTAGAATAAAAGTGGAAATTTGATTTTTTTATAATTTTTACTTAAAGGATATTTTGTGCCAATGGAAATTAAGGTTTTTAATGCAACTGCCAAAAAGTATCCGATAAAGCTCGCCAGAGATATTTCTAATTTGCATCGTTTTATTGTTGAAATTTATTCGCAGCGAAACATTGCAAATCTCAATGCAATATCCTTTAGCTTCAGAGATTTTATGCAATTGAAATTCCGAAAAAGTCTCAATTTTTTAAGTTTTCTTTGAATTTTCTTCAAATAGAAATTTGAGGGAATTTTTTTGAGTAATAATTCAACTTACCTTCGCAATCTTCATACATGCATTCATTGATATCGACACATTGATTCACATCGAATCTGAATCACTCCTTTAGTCGAATTATCATTGTTGAATAGTAAAACACGTTTACAAACCATTAAAGAATTCAACATTCAATAATTTAAAAAGACGCATTAATTATTATGAGTTCAATATCGTTACAATTTGAATTCTTAAGGAAATGAGAGTTTTTATTAGTTGCAAATTTCTTCCACCAATCGCCATTAGCCATTTTTCTGATCGATTTCTTCGGAAAGTTTCGTTATCGATAAAGTTCAAACAAAAGTGCCATCCATCTTGCGAATATTTCATGCAAGCTAAACACTTAAAGTCTTAAAAATAGATCCGTAAACTAACGTGTATAAGTAAACAAATGAATAAGTAAATAAATAAGCAGATAAGTAGCATAAGACTGAAAAATATTGATTAGGCTGTTATTCCTTGTCAATCATAAGAATATATTGATAAAAGAAGATCGAGCGCCACCACATACACACAATCCAAAAAAGCACGTTGATGAGATTAATAATTACCTGTAGACGTATCCACTTTCAGGGCAAGAACAAGAGGCGTTCCAATTATCGTCAAGCATCCCAATAATATCTTCATTAAATCGAGCTCGGAAGTAGCATGACGAATTCTTCGGGCAAGGGGATATATCTTCATTGCAGCCATTCACACAGAAACTGCAAAAGTCTATCCTTGTGGAACAAGCCATTTTCATACAGCATTCATTTCAATACATATGTGCTCTCTATCAATTACCAAAGCATCGAGAGTCGAAGATGTAGTTTGCTAGTACATTTTCGACCATCACTTTGACCATTAAAGATTCAAAAAAAATTACGGAAAATTTATGTGATTTTCTTACTACCTCCAAATTTTTTTGTTCCTTTATTAGTTTAAAAACAATAAGAATGCAAGATCGCCATCAATACCCATCGCTCTGCTCATCCTCCTTTCCGCACTTTATGAAAAAAACTTTGAAAAATAAAAATTCTCAAAAAATGTGGAAAAAAAGCTTTTCTGATGCCAAGTTTCCTTTCTCGCCCTTTCGTTCGAGCTTCCTTAATTGTCGATAAAAGCAATTGCCTTTTCGCTGCACAGCGATATGGTGTCGGATCGAGCATACCAATAGCTACAAATTCTTCATCGTTTGATAGTTTCAGCTTTTCGGAGAGAAGCTTCGATGGCCACTGAAAACTTTTCCAAGCAATTTCCGCAGTCACGTAGATGGAAAAATCTCAAATATGGTCGCCAATGGCTTATATTTATTAGTTTTAGCTAAATTTGACTTCAGTAAAATGCCTCAGTGAAACACAAAATGTACTTAACGATTCACAGAAGATTAACAAATTTCAACCGTTTTTTCCCACAATTATCAATTATTAGAAATATTTCAGATCAAAGTTCTTTTTTAAATAGAGTGATCTCTAAATGTATTCTAAAAGGATTCATACCATTATTTATACACGATGAGCATTTAAACGATAATATTGAGTTCAGATTTGCTATGGAAAACCAGAAAAGAATTTCAAATTTCACATCAATTGACGGATGGCAATCTTTGCTTCACTTAACAGTTTCTTTAGTTCACTTAACAGTTATGATAAGCAAAAAATTGCTGCACGCTATCAATGAACAGAGTTTTTGGGATGATGAGGTTTCCAATTATTCGTTCGACCACGTGTTATCAATGGATTTTCTCATCCCCACTACTTCCGATTGCTTGATCACCAATTATATCACCAATTATGACTTCAAGCATTCCCTAAGTTATTCGTTTCCTATGTTCTAGTGGGAAATAGGAAAAGGTTCCTTTTCTATGCGTTTTTAAAGATTTCTTTTTCACTTTCATCCAATTTTTATTTGGATTTTTTAAATTTACTTTATGCATAAATTCGCTTGAAAATTCAGTTCATTGAAGACTTTCAATGGTTTCTGAGATCTTTCATTAACCACAACTCTGTCAAATGATCTTCGCATATGTTTGCTATAGCTCGTTTATCATTACTACCTAAATGAAATGTTTTATTGCAAATATTCATGAGATTTTGAGTTTTTCTTACTATTTATTCAAAATAAAACTCCTCTTACATAGGTGACTCGTGGAACTGAATTTCCCATAATATTAAATTGCGGATTGTCTACGTCGATTTCCTGGAATTCAAAACGAACTAAATACACGCAGCTTTCTGAAATACTTACAGTAGAACATCACATTTGCGGAATTTATTATTTCCTTAATTCCTGAAAAAATGCCATACACCATCCTGTCACCATCTCCCTTGCCCCTCCCACCGTTTCACCGCATACCTCCATCAATGATGGGAACATCATTGAATGTAACAGGCGAGAATAGCAGTAACAGTATATTGCTATCATCCACAATAGAGGCATTTTTGTGTTTTCACATACGTAACAATATAAAGAATACCAGCGTGTATCACACTTGTTCACGTATCACACTTTCCCACATCTTAAGCAAAATATTTTGCAAAATTCGCCCATCCGAGGCTGAGATATGACATTAGAGAAATTAGGGACGAGCTCAACAGCACATGCGTCGCAATGCCACGCCAGGCATTTTTTCTAACAGACCACTTCGCTGCTCAAGTCAGTGAAAGATAGTGGTCGAGGTAATACAAAACAAGCTGACGCTTTCAGCCGTCGGAGGAATGGAGGACGAGGACATGGAAAACGGACTCGTGCCATCAACGTTTTTGGCGCTCGGAAAACGGAGGACGAAGTAATAGATAACAAACTTGAGCGTTTGAGCCAATTTGAGATCAGTTAAAGGACCGCTAAATTTTCCCACCTTGGAGTCATCTTGAAAGAGTTGCGGTCAAACATTCGAAATAACTCAGGGCCTGAGGTCTTATTGTTGATGATTTGAGCAGTCCAGCAACTTTCTATTGACGGAATGAGTTAGTAATCATATTTTCATCTTCCATTACCGAAGAATTCTCGAAATGTTCGCAAAAAGGGAAAAACTAAGAAATTTGAAAAAATTCGTCATAAAGATTGCATCATAAAAATCGCCCTACTTAGTCAAAAAGCTGAAAAATAATTCTTTTTTTTTGTGGTTTTAATGGAAAAAAATTGCCTTTTATTCGAGAATATTCCTCATTATATTCGCAACATATCAACGCTAACCGTTAGGCTGTTCGATGTTTCCTTTCCATTACAAAAAGGAAGGTGTTCCAATAACGTTACTCGATTGGTTGTCATCCAACAGAACACATAAATCGCCGAGAAATCGAAATCAAACATTTCGTTATTGATGAATCGTCGCACTTCATCTCGACTTAAGTAACTGTCCTTATTTACTATTTACTCTATCTCTTTATAAATATAAATATAAATATAAACATAAATATAAATATAATATATATATATATATATATATATATATATATATATATATATATATATATATATATATAATAGGTGTGTGAAATTTTGAGGGAAATGAATCGGAAATGAAATGTGCTCATTAGAAAGAGGTATGAGAATCATTCATAATTTCACAGTTCAAACACCGCTATGACGAGTTTGTTGTAAATAATCAACCACTGATTATTGTGAAGGGAGAGAGAGGGAGAGAAAAATCAACGTACATGTGTACATGAAACGAAATAAATTGCAACGGTTATAAGGATCAAAAGCAAAAACAAGGAACTTTGAACAGTGATGTGAGAATATATCTTTGTGAGAAAGAGGAGAAGTGCAAAGAAATTGTTATATGAATGAAGCGTTGGATAAATTGAAGGGAAAGTTTATTTTTGAATACTCACTTTATTTTAAATCGTGCATTGATATCGGAGAAAAGAAATGAATTTCGCTCTTGTATGCTATCCCAAATATTATCTACACAGATCTGAAATATATTTGCATATCTTCTCCGACAATGCTTTGCAACTCATAGTGGTTTATCTGACATGGAACGGTAACAGAATATTTGCTGAACGAAAGCATTATTTCCTCAGTGATTTCCAGTGCGTAATTAGAACAAATCCATGATAAATTCTCGTTATTAATATTTATTTTGCGCTTTGCTAGTGAAAAGATATGATAGACATGAGGCCAGCTATGTGTGAAATCTGTACTCTCTCAAAAACGTACGTCGAACTGGTGTCCGATTTTCTAGCGTCAACTGAAGTATATGCAGTGGGACAGAGAATGGAAGTATTAGTAAGTACACTCTACTTAGGATTGCTTTACTGCACAATGCAAACTCCTTTCCAGGAGCTGGAAAGATGTTTGAAAAATAACTTCTTTGAAGTGTGAGCCTATCGTGTAAAAATTGCAGAAGCGATACGAACGAAGAGGAAAATAGGCATATCCATATGATATCCTCAAACATTATTGTCTGTTACTGGTAGTGTTCATTGGAATATTGAACTGAATGAGAATTAATTTGAAAAGATGAATATGTGAACTTTCTAAAATGGCTAATTGATCTTATCAGTAACACACGAAATTTTATTTATTAGTAATAGTATAAGTAATCGTTGTTGATCTATAGGATGAGATTGCTTAACTAATTTGTTTGCTACTCTTAGCACAAACTGAGAACTACATTTGAATATTACGACAATATAAAACTGGTAATCCAAAAAAGGGCATAAATATTTATAGTTCAAAGCTCCTTGTTCACCTCAATGGAAGCATTACAAATTGGAAAGAACTTGAAGTGTTATAAAAAATTAAATGCTTCAAAATTTTCAGGATTTTTTCCCGCACAAATTCCAGAAAGAAAGGATCTAAAAATTCCTGTAAAAATTATTTTTAAATACTGGAGAAAAGCGTTCAAATATTTCTATCGGAACCATGAAGCAATACTATGTAACAATGCAGTCTTATAGTAGTAAATAAACGTTCATTATTTGATTATTACTTTTGAGATTTTGTCGAGAACTGTTTAACCTTTATAAAATAGGTTTAGATCCATAACAACTTCGCATTTTACAGGTAAATTAGGTGACAAGTACTGAAGTTGCTTTCGTTCTACAGTCTTGAAAAACGTCACATCACAGTGGAGTTTTGCTAAGTGACCGCTGAAAATGCTGTAATTCATATATCAGTATAATGCTTCTTTTTTCGCACAGTTCAGCTGCAGTGAACAATTATAAAAAGTTAAGTCTCATAATGAAATTATGATTGCAATATTCTACGAATTTTCGTAATTTTCAAATCAACTTGGCCTGGACATTATGTCTTGTCGAATGAATACTAATTATACTTGCGACTAAATTCAATCTGCGTTCATGAGAGGTGAAGTTGAGGACTTTATTTTTACATTCTCAGCGAAAGAGGTTTCCATCAACATCGCCTAAAACCAACCTTAAAACCTCGATTGCAAGCTCGAAGGATATTCTCTGAGAAACGAATCTTTGGAAAGTGATTGATGAATCCAACATATGCGGTAGTTGGTTGTGAAATCCATAAACGATACAAACGTGCATAGAAAGCCAGTTTACCTAATATGCCAATGTATTTGACTTTTAAAGGTGCCGGCATCATCTTTATTTCGCTAAAATGAATTCACTCAATTTTTACTATATGAGAAACTGATACGGCGAAAAGAAACCTAAAGTCTGTTGACTGATTCAAAGTGCATGAGATTATCTCGACAGATTGAAATGGTTCGTTACGAGGCATAGGCGAGTTGTATCTCATTTGACCTTTATTCATGCGCCATCGAATGATATGACTTAATCAAATATAGAACGGTTTCTATCGCATACTTGCTCAATTTTTGGTATTTTTATGCGCTTAGAGCATTATCTCTGTGCCTAGAAAGAAGATTTATTTGTATTGCATGATCTGGATGCTCAAAAATTTTTGCTGAATATGAAAACGGCGACGTGATATAATATCACATAAGGCGATAAACTATAGCAGTATTCTACCATATTGTATATGCGATAAGTTCGCTAAAAATAAGAATTATTCATTCCTTGTTCTAATGTACCTAATTTTCGTGCGCAACGTACTTCATAGTTCAGTGGCACTCTTCAGTGGATGAGACTTTTCAGTATTCGTCAGTTTTTCAGAATCTGAATTGACGAGTTTATGTGATCTACAGATAGTCAAGTAGTATAGCTAGCTGAAGCACTGAATGCATCCTGTGATCAGTTCCTGAACCTTCCGATTATTAGCGTAAGGGCCGTTTCAGATTAGGGCTTTCAGTCACAGTAACGAATTGAAGATTACCGACTTCACATTTTATGCATTATATGGGAAACATATATTTTCTAATGAATATGCTTTTCATAATGGATTTTCGAATGAATAAAGTTTAATAAAACAATAAAAAATATTCTCGTCTTTTTTCCACTATCATTAAATGTTATCGAATATGAAAGTTTTTTAGAAGTTTTCAAGATAGCTCGCCAATTACCCATTCATAGACGACGCCAATGCCGGGTTCAACACATCAACGGTTATTTCTTCGTCCAATGCTGCGAATAAAATGAACGCATCATTTATGAGCATGAGAAGTAAAGAAAGCTGCAACTTCATTCAGCCGATTCTCGGTGATCACGTCGAAGCAAATGAGTGAGAGCTCTATAAAAGCGGCTAATAAATATAGAGTTTTTTTGCATTCCAGCATGAAATTTGATTATAGAATAATCGGGCGCAATTAGCAGTTTTTGTGTGCTTTCAGTGAAAATGTATTGTGATTGTAATCTATTCACTATGAATAAAAATTTCGTTTTCTTAGACTAATATTGTGGTAATTTCTGTCGTCCTATGATAATGATAATAAAAGAATTCTTCCCGGATTGGGAAGCATCTAAAACATTCGGGGCATTCAAGAAATCTGTTATATATAGTGATTCCATTTAGGTTTTTACAAAAAAAAAATGCTTCACTGACAATAACCACGAGTCGTCGCGACTTCCGAATCGCACCAGTATTGCCTCACTAGAGCCACTGCTGTGCTGTAGAAAAAGCTAGCTGCTTCATCGACGTCAGCCAACGCTAAGCACCAATCGAAGTAGCAGAAATAGCAATGAGATCGAATAACTGGCCTTACCGAAACGGCTTTTGTCGTCACTCTTGTCTTAACCCCTTTAATCCGACAATTTTGTGAATGTCTGGAGATCTGTACTGCACATCGCCCCTATTCTTGTCGCCAAGACTGCACGAGTTCTCTGGCTGTATCGACAGCGGGACCATATGGAATTAGTGAAGGTAAGTTACGTGAACTCTTGGTGTATTGACAACCGCCGACCCGGTAACCATTGTATACTGAAGGTCGTAAAACTGAACCGGCCTGTTCGCGTACTCAATCGACACGACGCTGTTGAGTAGACGGTTCCTTCTATTGTTGTGCTCACTCGAACAACTGCTTCCGTCTCGCTTTTCCTAAACGTTCAATCTTTCACAAATATCAAACCTGGGTAATTAAACCTCTTGCATTTTGTTAGAGCACCGAACAATACGACCGCAACCGAATTATGAATTAGCCTCACACAATGGCATCTAATTACGAGCTAACAAAGCACAGCAACACTTTAGCAAGAATGGGACATCAGCTCAATGCTGTAATGTTAGGCTTGCAAACTCTTTCCGATTCCCAGCACGACAAGGCAAGTCAAAATTCTATCAACCGAAAGACTGCTCATCTCGAAGGATTATGACGATAGCCTGCGACTTAAGTCTCACAGAACACGACGACTACATTTAATCTGCGGCAACGTCTCCATTGGTACAGTGATCGGGGCAGTCGTTAGTGTTTTAACCTAGTTTAAGCAGTTCATTACTTAAGTTCGAATAACGATTACAAAATAGGCAGTAAACTCATAATGGCCTCCTCCATCATAACGTTTCAAGGAGAGCACATTAATATGGAGGTCGGTAATAATCAATGAAATCTTCCACGCGAAACAAACAACACTATTCGATGAACATTGTTGCTTTATAGCGAACAGTCACTGCTTATATCTCCGCAACGCACTAAAGATCGTCTCTGTATAAGCTTATTGCTATCTCTTTTGTAGGATCTTCGGGCTTGTACTTTCGTCAACGCCCTAGCTTCATGACGAATCCAATTTGAATTATGCTAACCATTCATGAGCAGAGCGGCGCCATGTTTCTCGTGCCCTCACAATTGTAGAAGCCGCTAGGGCGACGCTCTTTTTGTGGTTTTTGTGGCGTTAGTCACAGAAACGTCTTGATACACATGCGCATTCCTTCTGCACTTATAATGGTTGGTTGCATCAATACATTCTAAATTAGCTGTCAAATTGCAAAATCCGAATGATACTCGCAAGTAATCACGATACTTAGCTTGAGTCCGGAAGTCTTTATTCAGTACAAGGGCATTAAAGTATTTTTTGTGAGATTTTCCCTACTTAATTATTGGAAACATATCGGAAATATAACCTTTAGCAAATAAAAGTCTACTAGCATACTATTAGCATACTGATGTGGCTATCCGGCTTGCATGTAATAACCGCTAGATCTGTATCTATCAATCTAAGCGTGACCTGTGTTTTTGCATTTCTCGCCAATTTCGACATTATTTATTCATTCTGACCAATGGTACTTTACTAGTAAACATTCATTACCAATATCCATTATTTCCAAATTCGTTATCACTAGCGCCTTTTATCATTAAGGAACTTCAGTATGAAAAAATAATTCCTGATTTGATAACGAAAGGATTTTTCTCAGCATATAGAAAGAGTCATCAAATTATTTTTTGAGATAAGTTGTATCAGTAAGAGCGTTATAGTCGAAATTAAGTTAAATATCTTATACTAGTAAATTACACTGAAAATGATTTTTAATGCATTGAAATTCATCGAAGCAAACCTAATGAGCGGTTTTTTTTCTTATCAGTTGAGAAATGCGAGAAAAAAGTACTGCCATTCGCATGAATTTTATTTCTTCATTACGAGCAATTTATAACGATCAACGAATCTCTATAGTTGACGTTTCAAAGGCTCTGTGTTAATTTTCAGTTGAAATTGTGAAATTCCCTCTAAAGTTGAATATTTCAGTCGATTTATTGCGAAGGTCAAACATTATCGCTTTCAAACCCCTTTGAGACTTTTTCGCTGAATCGGCAGTCGTTGACTGAAAACCTGTAACAGTTTAGCACTGGCATTCCTAACAAAAGCCTTCGTTTGAATATTGTATTTGATATTCAGTTGGAATTTAAGACCGTCTTTAATAGTATTTCTTGTCGAATGCTAACAAAATACTCACCTTATATTTGTAGGAGACGCAAATGTCCGTTACTCGACATGGGCACTTTTCAAGTATCTCATTATCTATCATTGAAATGCAGATTCTATACTCCTGTTTGCTCCATCGAGAATTTATCAGAAAGAATTAATCAAGCAATATTACATAGTAATTGCATAAGTTATGTAGAAATATTTTTTTAAAAGCACAATTTACGAGTTTCCTTGAATTTGTTGGCTGAATGATCGTTTTTATAAAGCGTCTTGTCTACTTTCTTACATCTGATGTCTATCATGAATTGAAGTCACCGTTTCTCACCCATTTATAATCTCATTCATCATTACATCAATTTTTTACTCTACGAAATTTCTTCACAAAATATTTTTGCATTAGAAAGCCTTTCAAATAAACATTAAAACTACATTTGGAATAGGGAATAGTATTTAATTAATCAGATTATTTATTAATTGATTAAATATTTAATTAATTAAACATTTATTTTCTAACGTGACTGGATCGATGGCATCATATTGTTCAGAGCGATAATGCAAACAAGGGGAAACTTTGAAATTCAATTATCCTTACAAAAGTTATATTTTGCTTTTCATCTAAGAGAGTATTGTTGGCCAATATATTCACTGACAATTAAGATCTAATCGCTTACGGCTGAATTATTGTACACATTATCTTTGAAAGACCGTGGAAGAAAATCAAAGTTGTGTAAAATTTGAAACATCTCATTTACACGTTAATTCTTGAGATATATCGATGGAAAGTGGTCGTTGAATCGTCGAGGAAGATCACTATCAAAGATTCTAATTATCATATGAAATGTATCCACGGTCACAAACTTTCCCCTCTAACATTTTCCTTTGCATTTTTTAAATGCGAATTGAGAGGAATTATTTCGTTTTATATTCCTTTATTGCCTCATTGTTTTCTAAGAATATTCTTCCTTAAATTTCCTATCTTTTGATCGATTTCGAATATGTTTCTGTTTTAATATATTTTAAAGCTAATTATAATTACTGAAATTAAATGCTCTGATTAGAGAATTTCTGAATGGAATTTTTCACTTAGGTAATACGCTTGAAATAGCTCGATAACCCTCAAAAACGACGGAAGAATTTGAACGAATTTTCATAAAAATACCGTTTAAATTCGATTTTCGTCAATTTGTATGAAAACCGTCTTCCTCCACAATTCATATTCTATTCAGTATATATTTTTGTGGATTGAATTTGTGGAGATGATAAGAGAAATGAGGTCATAGTGAGGTTATCAGCTATAAATCTTTAACATATCTTTACAATATACACTTCATTGTACAATATATGGCAATTCGCTTTTTCAAACAATAGGCGGCAAGTATGCATAACAATATTGAATAAGTTCATTCGAAAATATTCGACTTTCACTGAACTGGGCCAATAATAAATTCTTCTCAATAAACTGATATATGTATGGGGGGTTGAGATTAAAACTTCCAAGCGTTTTAATTTGAGAAGGCTAGCGCTAATTAGTTACTCTGTTGCTCGGAGTGTATCTAACATATTTATTGTTATAAGGAATAATGAATAGCGCTGTAGAGATGCTAATTAAATAGGTTGTGGCTTTTCTTCTGCATAACCGCATCTGCGTATCTTGAAATGATATAAGGTAGAAATTTTTCTGCGGGATATCATATTTCCCTAGCTTGTGCACGTAAATCAGCTTCTGGAAATAGAGTTTTTTGATGTGATCGTTTGATGATGAGCACTACAGTTTTTTGCTTTATACATCGAAGCGATTTATTAAATGCTCTGTATGATCCACATGAAAATGGTGCATAAAATCCACGGAAATGCTCTAATGCTTTTTAAAATTTTATTCTACACTACTATAGCATGGAGCGAATTTCTGCAAAGTGAATTCCGCTTCTGAGTGCGCTTATGCTGTTCTTTAATTAGCCATATTGTACTGCTCATCTTCGTTATCCGTAATGACTGGCACTAGCTTAACGATATGATGAATCAGTCGACACTTAATGCTTATTATTTATGTGGGCAGACTCATCAATAAAAACTATCTGAAAGTAATTTTTTCGCTGAACTAAACGCACTTTCCGAGAGGCACAGTTACTCATTGCAGTTTTCGAATATGAAAAGTTGTAGTTAGAGCAATTATTTCAGCGTTTAAATTTCAGTCTTTTGTTGTTTCTATAAATTATTGCATTGCACTTTTGACGACTATATTCTTTTTGCTGCCGCTAATAGTGCGAATATTGATAGTATTGCAATCATTGGCTTAACTATCATCGCGAGGTTATCTTAAATATTGACTTCATTCTCGCTTTTAGATGTGTTTCGTTCCATTCACTATTGCAGTGCTTTATAAGTCTGACAATGAATTTGCTGTCTCTATACATTACAGTGCCATTGTTTTGACGGTTGTATTATATACATATTCAAAGAAACTTGGGTTATTAAGTTCGAAGAAACTTGGGTCATTTGAAGAGAAAAAAGGCACACGTTTTGCCTTAAGCGTATTTTCGCGTTTGCTGGATTTGTGTTGTTTAAAACGAACCATTTGTGGCCTATTTGGACAGTAGATTTCTTATTAAGATATATAAAAGCGATCACTGATCACTTTTTTATAGCAAATAAAGGTTACTTCCCAATTACCTAACTGTCCCATCGTGCACTTTTCATGCTGCCGTTTGCGCCTTATTCCCTTATTCCCTTCGTTTGCTGCAATTTCATAAATGCTCTCAAGTATGATAACACAATTATGCACTGATGCAAGGCGGTCATTTGCATCACCTAATGGAAAGGGTTAGTATTAGAGATCGTAAATTGGTACAAAAACTGCGGTATCCCATTAAAATACACCAGATAGTGAAAGATTTTCGATCGTTATGATGCTAATAGAGTTAAATAGAACGTTTTCCTTACGTTTAATGAAATTACGTATACCTTTTAAGACGGAAATTTTAGGGATTTTTTGAGATCCTCGGAGTAATTCTCGCTGATGACAGAAGTGAAGAACTGGGCGGAATACTGCAGCGCTTTCGGAGAATATGCAAAAGTAAGGGTAATTCATTAATTTCATCGCTTCATAAATTGCTCTTTGGTTTTTTTTTCGTTGAAGTCCTCTTCGCTCAAGAAATTTGTTAAAATCCTACGATCAGTTGTTTTCTTTTTTAATTCTAATGTCTGCTTATGATCGTTATCATAAGATCATTGCTATGTTATTCGATAGTTAACTTTTTCCTACACAAATATTATTTTCCTCTTCTTGGCCTCATAATATTCAATATTTACATTAATATTTGCTCAAAAATCACATCTTATTTGTTCAATGTTCTCGCTTTCCGAATATCATATCGAAATAGCGTTCATGATCGTATTGAGTTTTTATCTGCTTTTTCAAGAGGAGATTTTTTATATCAGAGGTTTTGTTTCTGAATAGCATTTAATGACTATCGAATAAATGTTTGAATCGTAGCCGAGGATGGAGTGGGGGAGGGGTGAGGGAGGGGGAAATAAGAGGGTTCTTAGCAAGTCTTCCTACCGACCACATCTCATATAGATTCAAAATTCATGTCCAGCTGCTCGATAGACATATCCATATCCGAAAATTATTGCACTTAACGAAAAAGTAAAAAGAAATGAATGCGCGAAGTGGCGCATCAACGACTGCTGCACGGTTTCTGAGTTCGGTGATATAAACTCGGCTTACTTGACGTGTTCCTTCCACTCCTGATATGCGTATTTTTGATTCAGTGATAAATTTTTCAAGGCTTTACGTCAAATTTCACTCACAAAATCCATTTTCAGCTTCACTCAACGACAGGTAAATGGAAGCGAAAAAACTATGAAAAATTAGATTCGGGTAAACAGCAGATTGATCAATTCAGTGACTTCAGTATTTCAGTACGACTAGAATTTATAAGACACGCGCAGTTACTCAGACAACATGTATAGTATATACATATAATAAAGGAGGAACACGGAAGTAGATGCGATCATTCTATTAGTATTTTTTATTTTCTTCACAAAATTATATTCCAAACGAAGGAATGTATGTTTTTTTGCAAAAATAGATGATTTCAGTGCACACTATCGATGGTGGCTGGTTATCCATCTGCATTATGCAACTTAATCATAGTTTTATCGGCTAGCAGTAAAAATCTGAGAAGCAGAAAAGAGTTTCGAATCATTGCCGCTCTGGCATTTGCCGATTTTGTTGAAGGTAAGCAAACTTCGATAGGTGTAATCATCGTCGTCATAATCTAATTTATTTTTTGTCTTTGAACGAAACATTTCGACCAAGATGTTTAGTTTAGTAAGTTGTTATTTAATGTTTAGTGCTTCAATAAAATGAAGTATACTAGCTGGTGATTTAGTGATTAGTTATTTATTTAATGATTACTAACCTAAAAATCATAGTAAGTAGTAATAGTAAGTAGTAATTAGATAAACAGCGATTCTGCAATGAACTATGGAATAGTTAACGACTCTTTGTCGTCACGGCTACTTCTCAACTGAAATAAAAGAAAATTTCAGCAATAATATGCTTCAGTCAAATTTTCTCGCCTCACAATTCGCTATTACTGAATAAAATCTCCTCGCAAATGAAATCATTTTATATATGACGAGGATCACCTCAGAAAAGTCGCTATGAGCTCATGATCGATGAAGATATTATTGTAATAGAGGGCGAATTTTGAGATAGAAAAGCTAATTGAATCGGAAATCAAATAATTGAAATTAATTTTCTGTTCGTCTCTTTTTATTTGACTTTATCCCATCATTAAAGTCGGAAGATTGTGTCAATTTTCGTAATCAATTTCCTTCACTTATGAAAAAACTCTACAAAATTGTAATATTACTCTATAGTTCAGCTATTATGCAAAGGAACTCATGCAAAAAGTTATTAATTCGAAAAAACTCCCTACAAGTATTTCCTATCTAAAATTCTGTATAGAATTTGTCATTTTTTATTCTAGCATTAGCGACCGGTTTTGGTGGTACTCACTGTGCTATTTCGCATGCATTGAGTTTCCTTGAGATGAGTACATTGGAATGTATGATCCTACCGGAGATGTGGATGTGGCGATGGTCGGACTTTGCAACTGCTTTTATGCTATTTGTAACAAATATGGATCGACTCCTTTTCTTAACAAATCCCACCAAGTACATTAAATGGGGAACCTTCTATTCGACGTCGATGATTTTTTCGGTAGGTTGTAAATTTATTCGTAATTATTCGCACATTTCATACGGCAGATGCAGTGGCCAACAAAATCGTGCAACAGCTATGGAGGACGTCATGAAGCATTAGTAACTGAAGACGATAGCGATTATTTAGCAAAGTGCGCGAAATATTGATATATTTAATTGCTGACTAAAGTTGTCAGTACAATTTTACAATTTTCCCGAACAGTTTTCAGTGGGAATAATTATATATTTCGAAAATGTTGTCTATGGAAATGAAATGAGCTTAACACTGAACTATTCGGCTTATTTGAAGCGGTTTCCCAGCGAAACACTAATTCAAATGATATAAAATTTGCATTTCCGAATGTATCATTCATACTTTTTGGACACTCTTCGAAGTGATTTGGTGTTCTTTTTTCTCGATCTTTCAGGACTCAAATAATGGCCATTTGAAAAAGAAAATTCGAAATGAAAGTCTGAATATTTCTTATTCAATTATGTGGAAAAATTGTTGCAGAAATTCATTTCCTAACAAAGGCTGAGAAGGTGACCGCTTACTTATCTAAGATGTGTCCACATTAGCAATAATTAGCGATGAAGCTGTGCTTTGATCTCATAAAGGAAGCACGGAAAATTATTTGTGATTTCCCACGTTCACCAATCATCATTCACATCAGAAACGTGAAGATAGATTTGTGGTCATTCGATGGTGATCAATTATATTCCTTCAGCCACCAAAATGCACACGCTCAAACGGCACGCTTTTCGGTGGCATTTCCATGCGTTCTTTCATGCAGAGATAAAATATAGGTGCAATTTCAATTAACAGTCAAGAGGATCATTGGAGTTTGACCATTATTGCTGAGTTGTTGTCGATGAAGAGAAAATTCTTCTTGGAAGCAATAAGAAAATTATTTGCAAGGGAGGTTGGGTAAATGAAAATATTCAAATACAGATCAGTAATCGGTTAACCGTATAAAGAATAGCTAAAAATGCAAACAGCTGCTTAAAAGATGATCGTATATATATATATATATATATATATATATATATATATATATATATATATATATATATATATATATATATATATATATATATATATATATATATATATATATATATTACATATATAATAAATAAATAAATAAATAAATATATTTATTTATTTATTTATTAGCTCTCTCGATTTTCTGAAAAGTGAAACAACGAAATTCTCATTACTGTTGTGGAGGTTCTCCTCATTGAATGCAGTCGATGGTTTTGCTGAAATCACCAGCTGTATATTTATTACTGACGAAACATCGAATGCGTCACAACAGAACTCATTAAAAGTGCTGCACCACCATTAATGAGGAAGATTGCTGTTTTTTGTATTGTATGATCATGCAAATTTATGCCACTGATGTAGAGCGGAGAGAAGCGGGGGGGGGGGGGGGGGGGGACAGGATTTTTGCCGAAATTAGATACTGAGGTAATCATGAATAGCATTTCCAACGTCAACATGAAATTCCTTGCGTGTTGAAACAGGATAACAACGACGGTTATATTAGATCAAAAAACACGTAAGAAGTTAGGGTGCCTTTCGTCAAAGAAGTAGGCCGGCAGGTGGAGGGCATTTAGATTTGTTGCGTAAACTTGTACCCTATCTTTATTATTTCTTTTATTTTCACCTTTTCATCTCTTCGTTCTCTGTATTTATCTGCCGTTGTTTTTTCACATTGTCACCTTCATTTTCTAGAAATTTATCGAATTAAGATAATTAATTTTCCCTTAAGTTTACATAAATGCTCCCCTTTGTCGTCATCAGAGTCGTTTTTCTACTCATTTAAGCGGCTCCGGCACGCACAGGACATTGCACCATCGCGTTCCTTGTATGTATGTACAAAGTCCTTCCAATGAAGGCATACGGTGTAGTACTTGAAGGATTAGTCTGTAGGAGAAGACGATAGGAGCACCACGATTTACTTCGTTACAAGTACAGTCGCATACAGCGAACAATAACCAGCACAATAATCAATGAAAACTGCCCATACACTCTTTAGCACATGCCTATATGGACGACTAGAGTACATGCACGTATTATTTCAACATCCTTTACTTTGAATCTGTAAGTGACTTTCGCTGCCCTTCTCTTTATTCAGCTCAGTAGCTGCCAATATTAATTTTCGCGATGTTGTGGCCCAAATAGAAAGTGCAACATTATGATGTTTCGGCATCTGTTGCTTTGGATCCTTAGCGCCGTTTCCGTGCTCGACTCTTTGTTTAGCGGAATAACTACCATATTAACTTCCGCGATATTGTGACGCGCAAAGAGCTTTGTTTCTGCGACAGTGAGTTCACGAGTCCGGCGAGCCACCTGTACCAGACCTCAAGGATCACGCTCGCCTCGCGTTTACGCGACATACGGGGACATGACATCTTCATGATGTAACATAGGATATGCAAACTTCCACATTGAAATACTCATAGTGGTATCGATGCATCTCCGGCAACACCGGCAACTGTAAAGTGCATTGATCTCTCTAAATCTCAATGATCCCGAAGGTGCTATTGATACCCATATATAAATATGCATACAAAATATGTGATTATAACTTCATTAATTCGAAAGTTAAAAGCGACACATAGATAAAATACCTTTGGAGCGCATAAATAGGTCTGAAATAATCAACGAGGCGCACGACTTTAAAGCAGTTTTCCTAAGATTATGGAAATATTGATGGAGATATCCACCGATATTTGAATAAGAGTAGCAATCGTTCGTTTAAGAAGATAAAGAGGAGTTAAGCGAACAACCGCCGGACAGATATTTCACTAAGTAGGCAAATTTACTTCCTCGTCAGGTCAAATATCTATCTATTATCGAATAAAATTATAAACTAACTGTACGAATTTGGTTAACGCAGCGAAAAAAAGAACGGAAATAATAGCAAACAGTGGAATGCTCCTTGCGTTCGATGATAAATGGGCAGACGAAAATTTGCATGAGTATATAGTGATCAAATCCCAATAATCGCTTCATAGAATTTTGCAAAACAAAGCTTATTAAACAACTTGGCAGGTTTATATAATTTCCTTATTTGCATCGTTATTCGCATGGATTCGACCCGTTCAAGAAAAAGATTATTCGCAGTCGATTATTTGCCGATCCGTCTTCGATAGTACTTTCTACCAGCTATCGAAATATTTGACAGGATGTGTGTCAATTTTAAGCGTTATAATCTACTTACCTGTCATCTATCTTCTATACAGACAACGCCGGAAGATCGTCCAAAAAATATGTCAAAACCAGGTGTTATTTCCATTTTAACGTTACAAGCAAAAAAAATTTTTCCCCTAAACTTACTCTGGAGAGGTAAGGAGTGATCCTTACAGGCAAAATGAAGTGAAATAAATGACTGGCAAGAATCGCTGCACAAGGTAGATAGACCTCTAAAATGCACCGAAGAATGGGAACTCCTGAAAAGCAGGAAATAAGTCGTCTAAACAAAACAAGGCAAAATTATGCTGCATAAGAGGAAATGCATCTGGCCACAGAAATTACATAACTTACAAAGAGTCCAGCTCTTTGGCCTTGTGACTAATGGGATTTTGTATGAAAGACAAGAGCCACGAGTGTTCCTGTCGTCCATTAGCAACAACATTTTAGGAGCTGACTTTTCTCGATGCCAAAATCTAATCTAAGTTTGAATCCAAATTTCACCTGAAATTTCAACTGATATCGATAGGAACGAGTAACTTATGAAGTGTGACGCTACTTTTTTTAAAAAAAAAGGTAACAGTAATAGAAAATAATGGCATATTTTATATTATGAGTTGCATTAGAAGTTTACAAAAGCAGTGCGTATGATTTGAACAACGAACCACTAATCGATGCAAACAGTTCCAACGATCCCAAATTATCCCAGCCAATCGAGAATTTATCACAATCGCTTTGGGAATTTCTGTGGAAATTATCCTCATTCTTTGCTGAGCATTTCCTCGTCATCCTTGATTATCCTTCCATGCAGCAAACATTTTTTTAAAAAATATTTCATCATTCATATATAAATTGAAATGCATACATAAACAGGCATTAACCTTCATAATGACGATAATTCTATCGAAATGTTTGGCAGGGCATATCAATAGTGAAGGCTTCGATTGATGTGCTATGTTGATTTTCGTCAGTAAGTGAAAGAAAACAATGATGAACACTTCTCATTGACAAACATTTAATGCGGATAATATCAAAAAAATTTCCTTTCTTTCATTGAATGTAATAAAAATAAATCTGCTACAATTAAGCCTCTCATCTTGTTAAGTCGAAAAAATTCGATTAATAAAATATTCATTTAGGCCGATATGCAGAAGCAAAAACAAATTCGTCTAACAATAACGGTTGTTATCTGCAGCTTCAAAACAATATTTCTGGATGCAATTCCACGAATTGTTGGCATATATTGTGAGTAATCTCCATTCGTTATTGTATGAATGTCATTATTGTTGTTGAAATAATATTATTCGAGGCAATTGAGCAACATTAGAGCGGCATAAAATCTACATAGAAAGTTTAAAGAATTTCTATTAAGTGGGAATCTTGATGAACAATTTTCTAAATCGTATCAGCGGCTGATAAACACAGCTGTCCATATAATTTTTACAAATGAAGAACTTTTTTTACAAATTCTTTCTGGAATTTGTTTTATGCCCAACATCTTTTAATAAGTTTCTCACCGTGAAAACCTCAAAAATTCAGCTTCTCCATCTCCTTATCCAGCATAAACTACATACGTCCTCACGTACCAAAACAAACTGGTAATTTATTGACTGCCTTTGAAGGATTTTTTATACGATATATTTCAAAATGAAGCAGTTCCATTGGGGCTTTAAAAATATAACGAAACAAATGGCATTTTGACAGTTCTGTTAAAAAAGTACTGCAAATGTGCTAATAATTACATGTATTTATATGAAGGTATTTGGATGATATTGCAACGCATATATATAGAGCAATATGGAATAATATAGAACATAGAACATAGAATGATAGTTTTAAAAAGAAGAGATAATACTGAGAACGAAATAATTCTTTGAGGCACCATTTTAGTTGCAAATATATCGAATGACTCCGAAGCTCCATGCGAGGATCTGCACTCATATATATTTCATTTTTCGAAACTTAATTCGATGCTGAATTTACCGTTATATTATTGGATGAACAGAACGATGCGTGAATCGATTCAAAAATTGCTCGGTTGCTGCAGGTGTGTTGTTATGGCACATTAAACGCGCTCAGTTAAAAGCGCCCTTACTAAACGACGGAGCGCGTTGATCGGTAGGATAAAACGTGTGATATTCGGCTTCGATATTATCATGAGCACTTGTTTCGTGTATAGAGGTGACAGTGAAAAAATCTCATTGGGGATCTACGAAAGGCATCCGAATGTTTTCTGAGAGCGATCTTACGGCGCTGTCATTTCCGGAGTGTTGTCGTGGGATTTATACTTCGATTTTATAGCTCCCAATGTCAGTATTATCGCGATCTGTGTAAGTGCCTCAGCATAACTTAGCCAGCATGAGCCCGATATAATATTTGCTTCACTAGGACTGTTTTGATATCGATTCACCTAGACTCGTCGAAAATATTTCTTGCAACTATTAGGGAGTCGTGTGTTTAAAAAAATGAAGTACTGGGTAAATTAAGAATCAATTTGAAAAATTCTTGCCTTAAATTATGGAAATCCCCGAAAAAAAGTGCAAACATATGTAGACTTTGTAGAGAACAATGGAAAGAGGTTTAGAAATTGGTATGGTGAAACTAATTTTTGTGACGTTTGCGATGTACATGAAAGCAGCTATGAAACTTAATATCGAAAGGTTTTTTTTTTGCAGGAATGATGAAGCTACCACGAGGACGCATAAATTTACTTCAAGACGTATTTGTGGATAGACCAGCCTTCACAACCAACAGAGATTATTAATTATGGAGTAACTTAAAGCAGACCTTAAAAAATGGAAATTCCGGCAACTAGTCGTTATATTCACCGCGTAGACTTTTGATAGGAGGTGACGAAATGCACTGAACAGTCGGATCAGTCTGCATAATGAACGTTTCAATAACCCATCCCCCTCGGTGCTTTCCTCCACTCTAATCCCCAAAAACCCAGCAGCACATCATGCTTAAGCGAACGAATGTAACGGACAAAAATTTACAATCTTACTGATCAGTTGAAACGTTTTGGTCGTATTTTCTATTAGACTACGAAAACGCCAGTGTGGAAAATTGACGAATAGACAAGGAAATATGGGCATTGCTTCATATTTTGAAGTTTTTGAATCCAATTTTGATTGCCGGAAATTCCCTTTTTTTGAAACCTCTTTTCCGACGAATAAAAGTGATTTTTGTTCGCCTCGAAAAGATATAGAAATTATCGAGTGGCAGCAATTTTCGAAAATATTTCGATATTGTACAGCTCAAGCGCATTTAAATTTCCGTTTCAAGATTGCCAGAGGTTATCCTAAAACTCTGTTTGAGCGTATCATCTCTTCCGTCAAATTTATACAATGCTCAAGGCTAAATTTCTATCATATTAAAGGAAAATTTAGCGAGTAGGAACAATGAGCTCAATTTATTTGTTTTAGATGTTGCTAACGTTTGAAAAGTATTGTGTTTTAGCTAGATTCATCCGGTCCTGTGCTAGCCGGTCAAGAAACCAAAACCAGCACTAATTAGGGGATATGATTTAGGACCGGTAACAATTTGTCATGTTTTAATGATCGTTTAAAATAATTCAATCTGATAGCGATATCCACTGCTTGGCGACTGCAACTCAGAATTGTACCTGCTTACCTTATTTTCACATATTTGTGTCTAAATTCTTGCATATTTCTGCTCCTCGCGATCTCTTTTTGTTTCCTTGAGGGAGAAGGAAGATTGGACATAGGTTGCGCTCCTTGGCTCTCCCGCTTCGTATTTCTTTGTCGGACGTGTGATGCTATGTTTTCTCGAATGTAAAATAAAGATGTTTTTATTGATATTCTTAACCGCTTGTGAGTATATATATTCATTTGTTGGTTTTGTCAATAACCGCCGCAATTTCTTCTCAAAGGTCAGGAGTACCATGGAAGTGACGTTTGATCACTGTTCCCCTTCTTCCCCAGCCCTCTCAACTTGAAATAAAATTTGAGCCTATTTTTTCATCCACAGTTGATTGCAAACAGCCTAGGGATAAATTTTTAATGGCTTTCGAAAGTAGTAGAAAAAACCTGTGTGAAAATATCTACGACGGATTGCAATATTTCATGTCCAGCTTTATAGCAAACCTTCCAAAATATGTTATAATTTTTGTGCGTCACTCGTTTTTTCTGATGAACAACATGAAACATATAAAATGCGTATTGTTTATGGCCGTTTAAGGTAACTTTTCATGTACTGATGATTTCGTGGTCGACGATTTTATTTGCATTTACCATATTCGGCAGGCACGATAGGAAAATTGAGTTTGATGTGCAATTACCCATTGCCGAATTTTCTCCGATTACATATCGATCACTTAAAGTTTCAAGCATATCATCAAAATCCAATATGGGCTATCCTTTCTCGTTCCCCTTCTTTATTAGGAAGAGACCGATAGTCGACAGAAAGGTGAGAGATAATTCGATTTACGTTGATCAGTATATTGCCCATTGAAAGGCGTCCTCTTCACTTTGAGTTCTGTCTTTGTCGTATTTTTATTGCCTCTGTTCCAACGTTGGAAATTCTCTTATATATGCAGTTGCATATATTATCCATTTTGTAATTCGATTTGCAATCGAGAACACTCTCTTCAGTGAAGATCCAGATGGTGCAATCCACAGTATACAAACCTCCTTAACATGGGAATGGTCAGGTCCGTTTAGTGGTATGTCAGCGAAACCAGACGGACCGGCCAGAAAATGAACGTTTCGGTATTGTAATACTTGTACCGTTCAATTTTAAATATTGTAATATCAACGCAAAAATGTCGCCTCAATGCAACAAAATATTTTGGTGTAATTTGAACCGAAAATATTCCAATTTTCAATGAATAATTTCTTTTTTCTTTAAAGAGTTGATTCAGTTCTACACAAAAGGAGGAATGAAAATAAGAACAGTAGGGCTCAAGGTCAATTCGGGGATAGAAATTTCCTAAGAAATATATATTGCTTTTAATAATTTGATGCTTAGGCAACGATTCGATACAGCTCAATGAAAAATAAACCCTAATGGATTAGAAGTGATCTTCATTACTCTTCAGCAATCAATCCTTCCATATTTCTCTCTTTCTTCTTCCTCAAGCTTGTAGAAAAAGGGTGAGATCGAAGTCTCAGCTCATAAAATAAACCTTTCAAAAAATAGTCGACTTCGTCGCCGAATTCTCATGAAGTTTCCTCCGCCGTTATCTTCACTAAACCTTCATGCTTTATCTTTCGGGAGACTTTATCACAATTACCAGCAGGTAAGATCAGTTAAAGTTCAACCTATCAGGATAAGAATGCGCTGCTTATGTTGTAGAATATATTTTGCCTGCAAGTTAGCAATATGGACCAGTAAGACTGACATAATAAAGCGAAATCATTCAGCGAGAAGTAATCCGAAGAACTAGTTGAATCCAGGGAAGCTGAACAGGTTTGTTTACGAGCTTGAATTCAAAATTGTTTTAGGCAATAGACAAGTTTCATACCACTAAAAATGCGAGTTTTGCTTTCAGCGTTAACATAGTGGGCGTCAAGAAGATCCTCAGGAAATTTCAACTCCATTGCAACCACTGAATACACCAAGGATGCATTTTTGGTAATCTTCTAAATTCAACGCTGGCACCGGGGATAGATTTTCGAAACGTCCATTGTACTATGGTACTAAATTTAAAGCGATCACTTGAATCAAGTTTTCGAAGATGTTCCAAAGACCTCAGGTATTCATCGTCGGCGGGCGTCATCAGCGCTTGCTGATAATTTCGTACTGTTTTTTGTTCCATGGATCCCTTACAGGAAATGTAAATGCCATAACTTCTAAGTGTCACCTCGTTTCCTTTTATGAATAAAGCCCCATTAACCGAGAAAATTCATTCGAGCGCACATTCGTTACCGATTTTTACGGAACAACCAACAAGTGAGAGTTAACCTTCCTTGCCTTCCGTCCCTCCTCCTCTTCTTCCGCCCAAAAAAACACAAAGTATCCATAGTAAACGCGATAAGATTTTGTAGAAAATTTACTTGATAAAGAACGCAGATGGCTGCATATATGCAATCTGCATGCAGCCATAAAACAGTCGATTTGAATCGATCTTGCATTCAAATTTCCTTACATGTGTAAAATTCTGTATGCATATATAAAGAACGTTGAGCCTGTTATACTTATTTATTATCTAATACGCTTCGTCGGCAGGTTGTGCTGGCGGGTGTAGGTGCTCATCGATAAGGATCTTGTGGGTTTAATTACAGAAATGGTAAGTTGGGCTGTTGTTTTCAGTGATGTAGTTGTTTGCGAAGTGTGGGTCGAGGCAGCGTTTGGAGATGCACTGCAATAAAATTCAGTTTGGACGAATCTGAAAAAGGATATGTTTTTTATCAGCTTTTGCAAATCGCGGACGTTTGCGAGAAAACTATAGGTTGCTATGAAAGGCAAAATCTCCTATTACTATTCCGTCTTCGACGGAGAAATAAATCTCTGAGTCGCTGCATTTCGCATGTATCAGGACGAACCCACCAGTAGATCTGATTTATGGAGTGATTGCAAGGTTGTGCAGTAGAGTTGAACACCGGTGACTAATTTTATTAAGCAGCGAATAAGATAGGAGCTGCAACGTGGTCGTTTCTGTAAAGTTGCTGATAATGAATGCTAGGAGGAATTTCCGTGGCAAAATTGGCAGGTATTCATATATATATTTTCTAACATATTGAACGGACTGGTCGCTCAAGCGTGAAGTATGGAACTGCGTGTCGACAGAGTTCCTGCCGACATGCAGTTCGCTTATCGACACCAATTGGAGAGATTTGTGATAGATTGATGACAAGTTCTTGTGCCTTATGGTTGTTTTGTGGGGAATTTACTGAGCTTATCAAAGTTGGCAACTAAACAGCTCTTCCCCACTCTACTGAATAGAGAGTTTGACTCGGTTACCGAAATGCATCATTCCACTTAGAAAGTTTTTTGTGAATAGCTTTCCGTGTATCCGGTTCTTTGATTTGAAATGAAGATAATAAGCGCAGTGATGAGATTTTCACTTCTCTTGAAGGCATCATTTTCTGAGATTCATAATATCTATGACCATCATTTATCATAAAATCGCTATCGAAATTATTTTCGAATTTATGTACGTATTCGAAATTTCTCCCTAAACTACCGGAATAACTTAATGAGTAATAAAGGAAATTTATCATATTATTTTTTTCGCTATTTCAGTTTTATGAGTGAAATCACAACGGAAAATATTTTGAGTGTCATCTTGCAGTTATTTATTCTAGCATTATTCTTCTGTACATGTATATTGTTTGCTTCGAATAGGGCAAGTTCAGTTCACAGAACTCGAGAACAACAGTTGACTAAGGATGTTTCATTTCGGTGATATGATTTAGGTGACATTTAAGTGAACAATATTACTTTTTTCAATCAATTATCATTGACTGAAAAAAGAGAGTGTTTTTTAGCAGAACGAAAAGCAAAATGAAATAAAAAACTATCGAATCAGAGATAATCCATCAAGACGCACATTACGTGAACAGCTATCAGTGAGAAGACGACTAAAAAGGAAGTCTAACTTGGCAGGTAATGCAGAAAATACGATTACTTAGATAGCATTTCGACGGTCATAAAGTAACGTTCATAACTGATGGATACAAATATCATCAAGGAGAACTTTTCACGCTAATCTCATCAATTTTATTCGAAAGACAATGAAATGAGCAGAATAAAATTTGCGTCAGTAATTAACCTCATAAATCAATGATCACTGAAGTACGTTGCTTAGCATATTGTTACAATAATCAATAAGAGTTCATTTAGCGGAAAGTTCATCTAAAAGAATGAGGCGACGTAAAAATAAAGGCATCGCTTGCGCAGTTGGAACAAAAACGAGAAATGCTGCAAGTGCACAGCCAACGAACGGGAAAAAAGTCGCTGATACAGGACGAGTAAGAGTGCAAAGTTTACTCACGATGAATGAAGCTTTCATAGAAAAGCATTCTTTTGTTTTGCATTGTGTTAAAAGATCTTTCATACAGACAATTTTCTTAGTACTCATGAAGCTACACCAATTTTTTGGCCCCCTTGTTTTAATTTTAGGTCATAAGAAGATATATCTCTAGGCTATTTTAGGGCACGCACAGTGCTGTATGTTTTTCAAATTAAAAAAGACTTTTGGCCAACGTTCTGGAACGCCTTCAATATTGTATCACCACACCGAATGCGGTGTCGCCTTTGTCTTTCTTTACAAATAAAATCGATTCATTCCGATGGTCACTAGGTTGGTTATTAGAATGAATGTAACAATGTTTCATATGTCGGTCATTGTTAAAGCATAGCCGACGATATTTTCTTTACGAATTAAGATAAATTGAAAATGTTAAATTATCGTGGAGTGGTTTTTCTTAATGAAGAAATATACTGCTGAGAAGAAATCATTTTATAACTTAATAGAAATGCCAAATTTTCTTCATAATTAATTTCGTTTTGAATTTTTTTCATACTTCTTTCTTCATAATCAGGAAGTGGTGAATACGATGGATATGGTGAACATTCAGCGGATGCAAGACGACAACGAGATTAAATTGAATGACGCACAGCGACAAGCATATGTCACATTCCTGAATGTTCGTTGCATTTCCATGAAATTTTGCTACTTATAGTGCGTTCAACATCGGTCTTATATTGTAGATATCATGGCATCACCACAACTTTGCTAGCAACATTAACAATAAGAATATATCTTCCCCATCTAAATTTCAAAATAGAATTAATAAAGTGGGCGATTCGGTATTACTCCTTTAAATATCATCAATTATCAAAGCTAAAAAAGAAATGCTCGAATAAAATATTTTCCGTGCAGACTTAAAACATGCCTTTATTATTCTTAAATTTCCATAAATTCATTGCCACTCTTAGTCTTTTCTAATTTAATGACACTTGCAAATGGTACGAAGAAAGAACTCAAAAACGCATCACATCTATAGGAAATATTCGGCTTGGGAGTGGACGGTATCTTACAACAATACAACACATATCTCAAAACATACATACCTCCCGATATAACACATTCAGCTTTCGATAAAAACATGAATAAAAATCGATATAAAGGTTGGCAGTTGCTTAATTTTTTAGCCAATATTCTATGATCATTAATTTAGTAGAATTTTCCTAAATATTTCTCATTTTTCATCAGAAATTAGCGTTGTGCTGGTTGAGATAATAGCTTCCATCAACACTTCCTTTATTTATTTCGCTCTGAACTCAACAACCTTAGCATAATTGGCTATTCGGAAGGGGACGAAGACCTTCCGTCGGCTAAAGCCGTTTGATCATTCTTTCCAGCAAGAGTGCAAATCAGTCAACCCTTTGAATACATCATTAACAAGAGTTATCAGAAAAGTTACCTGAGGGGCAGCTGGATTGTGGCAGCCAAATAATCTTCGTAGCGACATTGCTTTTTGGTTCTTAGATATCGGTTCTTCAAATAATTGCGAAGCACAATTCGCCAAGTGTTAGACGGTTCGCCCCCCACTAGGTTAGATGAGGTAATTGAATAAGAAAAGCCTAAAAGTCATCTTCATTTCTGTTATATACTCGAATGCAATATGCTATACTTTCTATGATCATAGTCAAATTCTCATTCCATGTATTAGCTCAGCGAATTTCCAGTTATAGGTGACCTAGAATCGAAAATAATGAGACCACATTCTCCGATGTCATACGAACTGATACGTTTATCTAAGTTTATAGTTGAGAGTCAATACATGAATTCGCTCAACAGAAGCTAAACTTCGGAATTATTTATGGAATAGTAAGAGGTAAGACGCAGAAAGTGAATAAATCAATGAAATCGTTGTGATCTTTCTTCCTTTTTTATGCTTTCGAATTGTTCCGAGCATTTGGTGGAAATTCGTCCTCCTATTTGAAATGGCTATAGTTCCTCGGTAAAGGAATATTTATTGCTCAAGTTTTTGCTATATGCCTTAAAAGTGGTCCTGTTTAATGAACCTCCTCGTTTAAACCTGGCTATCATCAAGCCTGAAACTGCACATGCCCGACTCAAATTTTCGTAATCTTACCGGCTCTCTCATATATCTCCATGGAACAAAACTCTGTAAGAAAGCTAGTTCTCTCTCGCTCCCTCTCCCCACCGCTGACGCTGCTAATATTTGGTTGATTGTAGATGTTGTGTGCATAGATAAAACAAGAGTAGTTCTCAACTCATCACAAGATTATATTCATGCGAACTATGTCGCGGGACCTCCATTATTAAATACTTTCATCTGCACACAGGTTGCCAATTCAAGCGGAGAACATTGCTGAGAATCGCATCTTCTTTTAGTTGCCTTTGACTTTCATTATTTCACTCTCATTTTCCTTTTCAAATATTTGTGGAATTTTTTAATTAAATAAACGAAATCTATTAGTCGGTAGAACAGATAACAACATTTATACTAAATTCATCTCAGTAAACCCAATTATAGGCAAGTTGAGTGTACTCCTCTTTGGTCTTCAACTGATATCTGCATCAGCTGTGGAGAGCAACTAAGCAACCATTCAATGACTTTTATAAGACTTTTAATTCATTTATTTGTAATCATGAAATCGTCTCCACCTTTCAGATGATAAATTTTGAAGCTCTGCAACGCATTTAGCATATTTAGTGAATAAGCTTGCATAATAAAATTCTGTCCTATAACAGGTAATAGATTCTTGAAATTATCTTCAATGCACGTTTCACAATAATTTTAGGGTCCAATGAAGCGAACGGTGAATGAATTTTGGGAAATGATAGTGCAAGTAAATGCTGCATATATATTTATGTTGTGCAATACAGTTGAAGGGGAGAAGAAAAAATGCTTTCAATATTGGCCTTCAAGTGAAGGATCGACACTGAAATTCAGAGGTGGAGAATTTTGTGTGGCAGAAATGCTCCGTCATTAAAAATTATATGAAGTTATTTTCTCTCATACGTTTAGGAACTTTTTTCTTGCATTTTTTTTTCTATCATTATGTACAAAGTCGTGGTCTTATTGGACAATGATGAGTACTTAAGCAAAATGACTAAACTGTTTTTGTTGAGAGCGACAACGATGATCATTTAAAGTAGAAAATGAACAATTTAAGAGGTCTCCGTATGCGTTTTTTGCGTGGGCTTTCGTTCATACCATAGCGCCTACATATGCTTTATTAATGATCATGGCAATTCACAGTAGGATATGTATGTTTGTGATATCTCCCATAGAAGCAATCATTACGAAGCAACAACTTGATACATCACAACTGCCAAAAAAAATTGCTTTTAAGGCTGACCAGAAGAAGAAAGTAATATTTTTTATCATATTAATTACATTTTCCTCACCCTCATATAAATTGTACCCTTATAGCATCGATCGTTTCGAGGAAAGGGAATACAATATTTCATGAGGTTTGGAGACTGTAATTTAGTTATTGTCTGAAATCATCTTGATGAACGAATGAAGAGGTCATTGTTATGTTTTGTTTTCAGCTATAAAAATCGAAAATTCTCATATAGATGATACTAAAGATCCAAATTTTATAATAACTTCATTATCTATCATTAAAAACAATGAGCAAATAAAATTGCATCATATACTATGGAAGAATTGGTTAGTAAGAATTTTTACTTATCTTTTCCTCGAATTCTCTTGGGAAGTTTATTAATTTAAATTTAGAATAAATCATTGCTGTTTGAATCGTTACCTCATTGTTTCCTTCAAATTTGCCCTATGAAAACAGCCACAACAATATAGATTGTGCACATAACATAAGAAATAAGATTTAATTAAAGCATACTTCAATCGTTGCAACAAATTCAATTCAAAATCACAACTTTTCATCGAACAAGTTGATTCGCATATTCCGATCAGCATTTGAGACGGAAAACAAAAACAATTTTGATGATTTCCTTATTTTGAAGGGTTTTTAAATAAATAACAAAACTTGTAGCATTTACTCGTTGTAGTACATCACATCTCAATTAAAATGTAAATATTGCTAATTTTCTTGTCAAACGCGAGTTTACTCATTGAATTCGATGAGTTATTGGTGAAGTAGGCAATTCTTCGATTGAGCTCATCATTTTCTTCTTGAACGAATAAGATTTTCGCTTCGGACTTTCATCACTCGCTAAATAGTATGGTATAAAAAAGGAGTGTTGAAGTCGAGTTTCGTGTGAAATTCGAACACCTCATGAACAGGTATTTTTTTAAAAATGGCGTTTTCAAAACATTTTTCTAAAGGCCTGACAAAAGTGTGCCGAAAAACGAATTGGCACCATTTCGTCTACTGAAGTTGTCACGAGAAACGCCAAAACGTCCCACAGTTGTACATTGCTCGGCCGGTATTGGACGAACCGGTACAATAGTGGCTATCGAAATGGGACTTCAAGAATTACTAGCTGGACATCCACTCGATATCATACACACTATTCAGCAATTGCGCAGTGAGTATTTTATGATGAAAGTGGAGAGAAAGGATAAAATATTTATGAGAATCCTATAAAACTTCATATTCTACTATCTTGCAATCGAGATACAGCGATTGTTGCTAATCTGGATATGATGAGATTTTCACATATGCTGCCGATATAGTGAATATTATATTTTTAATGATAGTTGTATTTTAATTTTTCGATAATTTAGTTACATTTTCAGTTATATTTGATTTCTTAGTATTTTTTAGTTATGTTTTACTCTTTTTAGTAATATTTACATAAATAAAATAAATTATAATAACAGAAAATAGTTATATTTTCAATAATAAAGCAGTGTTAGAAGATAAAAACGTAAATAAAGCGATAAGAAATTAGTAACGCCAATTACTATGTTGTGCTATTCTGAGATGGCACGTGAGTCAAGTATACCTCTCATAGACATGCGAATGAATTGTGTTCAAACAGAGCAACAACTCGTTTATGTTGTAAAATGCCTCATTTCTTATGCGTGGACATGTGGGGTATTTTATTCACATCCTAATCTCATAAAGGTAAGTGATTTTTCGGAAAAAAATAATTTCCAACCTTCATATGAGTGAATTATTTTGGCTTTTTTTTAGTGCAAAGAATTATTCGATCTCTGTGGATTTCATATGGACAATTTTGTTTTCATAATCGTTTGTCGCCTTCATCATTGTATTCAACTAGCGAACAGCGGAAACTTTCCATGAGCCACAATATTTCTGAAAATTTTAGTGCTCAAGTTTTTTTTTTGCGTTTACGACCGAATTTTTGAGTCAGATATTTTTCGGATAAAATCCTGAATTTAGTGGATCGGATTAAGGATGGTGTAGTTTTGGCTTTTGATGTAAAGTGACTATTAGAATTAATAAATGCTAGTTAGAGCAAAAATTTCGATAATTAAGGAGAATTTCAAACTTAAATGTATTTATCCACCTGCAAACATAACGGCTGCTTTGTTCGGTTTACATGAAACCCAACAGTCACAGCTATGCTTCATCACTCCCCTAACGGCGAACCCGTAAGGATTTGGATTTCGTTATGCAGCCAGTTGTCAATAGCGTACCACCATTTGTACCCATTTGGCTTCTTACTGAAATATAAATTTCACCGTCACGTATCTGCTATTAATTTAATGCATAGTGGAGTTAGTTTTATTAGAACTAATAAATGCAAGTTAGAGCGAAAATTTCGATAATTTCTGCAATTCATGTTCTGTTTAGAAATCTGAAAAGTTCGAAGAAGAATACAGTAAAATGTTGAAAATAGAGGAATCAAAGAGAGACGCAAAGACGACAGCAAAGTTAGAGACTGTTCAAGACAAAATAGAAACACTGAGACGACTACTGGTGAAGAAAAATGTTGAAGGGTTGAAGATATCAAGGACAGGTGCTGAATTTTCACGTGGTAATGACGATAAAGGAGCGTCAACTAGTCCAGATGCAATCGTTGAGAAGCACATGGAAATAGTTCCAGTGACATTGCCGAACTCAGCCGATATTAGCGCGAAGAAATTTACCTCACCTGGCGAGGTCACAAAGAGTGAACGAAGGAGATTGTCAACAGCTCGTGAAGTTCGACGCCAAAAAAAGTGAAATGCCAACCATCAACACTTGATGTTCGACATACAATCAAAAGCACAGTCGCTCCTCTGCAACCATTTCCTAACGAATTACAACCATTTAGTACTTGCAATTAGAGTGTCTTTTTTTATTTGTTTGATGTCTGCTTATATTTCGAAGTGATTACGTTAAAAAAGTAAGATATGAGGGATTTTAAAGAGAAGCAAGATGATTCATAGAATAGTTGAATTTATTTTATCAACGGAAAAAGACCTTTTTCTGAATTATGTTATATTTCCATCTTATTTCCACAAAATGTTAAACCCTTTTTATCAACAAAAAACGCTCAAAGTAGCTTCATTTTAGGCGAAGTAGTCTTTTCTTTTTCGTTTAATTTACTGCCGACTTTTCCTCATCTATGGTGGCTGACTTTTGCGCAACGAGGTCATTCGAGTTTCTGAGCAGCTGATGGTTCATCTTCATTGAAATGTGACATCTGAATAAATTATCGCATCAAAACTGATGATGAGTGATTATATGTTCAATTGCGCTTAATGGTTCGATCAAATTACGTAAATTGACGGAAACAGTAGAAATAACCTCTGACGGAATACAACGGAAAGGAGCTGTTTGGGAACAATATCGGAGAATTTCAGTTCTTTTTTTATCGAGCATATTCGAACGAATTCTTCCGTTCTTTTTCTATCCACTCCCCCTCCTTCCTTCTCTCTTTACCACGCAATCTATTTGAGTTGGTTGGATCAAATTTTCGAGATTTAATCATCAACGAATCTGTTTTTTTTTTTATTTCTTAGAAGTATAATTCAAAGAAGGAAGCAAATCTTACGCAAAACCCCGCCCTGTGTGGCGTGTTATGAATTAATTGGCTGATTACTATATGAGATTGTGCATGCAAACGTTACAACGATATAAAGCTACCAATATAAAGCTATTCACGACATGATGCTGTGCACACATTCACCTTGGTGCTATCTCGTAATATAGAACGCAGTTAGTTTTTCCAGCCAGATGAGACAAGTTACCATCGTTTAGGATAGCTTACGGTGGTCCTGCTTGACCTTCTGACCAGTTTAGAAGCAGCAATGAATGGATGAGCACATCAATCCCTTTAATATCCTCCCGATTCTGCCTCAGACTATCGGGAGACACTGTTGATAGCCATTTGATTTGCCTGTACGCTCTTGACTTCCTTGGATTTGCTGTGAACGGCTTTGTCTATAACAGACTGGTCTGCTTTTCATTTTATACATCCACTACATTATCATGGCAACTATGCAAAATACGAAAATTTCAATGATGGCCGTTATGAAATGCCAAAAAACTATAAATGTTTAGCATAACGTGCATTTTATTGTATCGGTTGATTTGGTGTTCATACTGCTTTCTTCATGCAGATACTGGTCCGGTTAGTTCACTGTGCTTCAAATACAGCGCGCATTCATGATTTGCATACATTTTCTATATTTATGAGCTGCAGCGAAAAATATCGAATGCAGTAAAGCCGTAGCCGAGCAATCTCAAACTGAGAGATGATTATGATGGGATTCTTGAGGATTATTTTCGTCGGTCTTTACATATATGATGATGAAATTTACTGAAGTATTGCTGTTCAACTAGAAATTCTTCATAGGCATATCTGCTGAACCAAACATTCGCCTAAAGTGACTATATAAATGAAACGACGACTATGAAAGAATCGCGTTATTTACCTATGAAAGAGATCAAACAATAGCAATTATTTTTGTTGTATAGAACTCAAAATTGTATAAAACATCAGATAATCATGCATTAGTGTGATTCGTTAACCGGCCAAAACAGATCAAATAAAAACAACTATTTAGAACAGTTCTTTACGCAACAAAGTTCCACGCTAAATGAAATTCATCACCGCAAGTAAACAGGTGGAATATCCGATCGTTGTACTGATTGTGAAGTATCCGCCCTGACCTACTCCCTAAAATAGAAGGTCCATATGTTTTTTCATCTTTAAAACAGGCTAAGAAAACAGAGTTCGTTTTTTTCCGGTGATTTTAAATGGGATCTTCCGCCCAGAACAAATGTCTTTCTAGGATGCCTTTACATTAAGCAGAGGTTTTCTGTTCACTGCGCATTTCAGTAAAAGAATGCGATATTGAAGAGATCTATTCTTGTAAGGCGTCAAGAGGGAATGATCGTTCTTAGTATTCCTTAAATCGTTTTCTATTCAAGGAATTCCAATATTTTGCAAGGTGGTTCCGTTTTCATTACTGTTGCAGAGGCGAATTTTTATCATCTATGGCCCATCCGTTTCCACATGGTTTCTTTTAGAAGGTTGCTGCAGTAGAAGGATTCGATCACTGTGTCATCTAGACTTATGGGACACCATTACATCAGAATGTAGTTCACACTAATTCGGTTTCAGATTTGCATATATGTTGATCTATTTTGATAGCGAGACAAGGCATTTCACCATTTCATGCAACATGGTTACTATTTGCTTCTCCCTGGAAACCAAAATGAGACCTAGCATTTTCGGTATCAACGATACGCCCTTGCCATGAAAAGTACTTTTTACCCTAACAGGGCTTCCCCAACTCTTCCTAACCAGGCGTGCTTCCAGATCGCAGATTTGTGGATCGTACCACTTTTCACCACATCATGCAAATATCTCAGCATACAAGCGTAATTTGTATCACACAATCACTTTTTCGACCCGTAGGTTGAAATGAATTGATCAACTTCTACAACGAATTGAAGTTGTTAACATTTGAAGGCAAAAAGAATTTGCATACGTTTTGCATTATCGATCTTTTTATTTTCACCGATCATGTCACAGAGAAGTAATTTTTGTTGAATAAATTAGCCTGTAGATGAGGATTGATGGAAAAGGTTCTGATATTCACTCGCCGTATGTAGTTGACGCTGAGAGGTTATGAATTAAGCTACACCGTCGAGTGGAACACAAATGCGCACGTCGTTCCAATACTGCTGACAACAATCCACAAATGTTTGGAGTGACCTCAGGCGCGAACTTTCGCCTAACAGATTTTTTCAGCTAACAATTTCACACTGTTTTTTAATGAACTAAGAATTAATATATTGTAGTATCTATTAGTGGAACTTAAATTAAGTGATTAATTATGCGGAAATTAATTAATCTATCTCCTTTCTCAAAGCTGATGACTAAAACTTAAATACGATGATAAGAAATTTTGTTATTGGAGAAAGAGCCCTGTAAACATTTCACATCGTAAGTTGTATTTATTCAGTTTCAAAAAAACCGCAATATATTTCATACGTCAAGTAGGATTTACTCATTACTCTAATTTAATTTGAAAAGGGAATATTAAGACCATAATTCGATAAATAGTAAAAAAACAATTAATTCTTGTCGTGTCACTTTTTAATTAACCTATCATTTAGATGATACGATTAAAGTTTGGCATTGTACTAGTTCTATTCGTGATATCGCTATGAAGTCAGCAATATTATTTTACCTAAGAGCAAAAATCTTATGAAAAATGCTTCTGAGAATGATTCTCAATTCATCAGATGCAGGGAAGTCGGTGAACGAGATGAAAATTCGTCGAATATTGGCGCAAAATCAGATAGGATAAATGTGGAAATCTTCGATGGAAAGCAAGAAAATATGTGGGAATAGATTTGAAGACTAAATGATGAGTTCTGTGTTATTTTGAATTTCCGCCTCTTTCACAGCAAAAGCATTTTTTCGCTAACAGAAATTGCTGCATAGAAAGAGAGAATGAGAATCGCACTCAGGTGGACAATATTTTTTACGTATAAGCCAACAATTTTCGACAGAGAGTATGCGGTGATATGTACCACTGTATGGCAAATCGAAGGTGGTAGATAGCAGGTGGAAAATATTACTTCCAATGTACCTCCGTCGACCGGTGGTACTTTTTGATGTAAAATGCCAAGTGAAAGGGCTTGATTTTATCAAAATTTAAGGTGTTCGACATACGGAAAAGTTCTTTACATCACTCGACAATTTCAGTGTTTAGATTTTACGCAGCTGTCGTGGACATTGAGACATGTTTTAGCAAAGGTTATTTTAGTGCATGGATAGTAGCGACTGCCATAAACGAGATCAAATTAGGATTCATTAGGAGATTGTATGCGTTATTAAAAGTTCTTGAGAGTTGTTGATATTGATAATGAGCTATTGTTGGAGTTCATTACAGCGCGGAATCATTGCATAAAACACTCATCGAGCGTTAGTATAATAATGAGGATAGCCTGAGCATAAAATGCGAGAGAAATTGTAAAGAAAAGCAGCTGGCAACGGACAAACAGAAACGATAATTACAAATCACTAACAATGCAATACGTGTATAACAATGCACAAATGAAAGAACAATAAATACGTATAACAATGCAGTAGCCATTTTGAGGGCTCTTATATTAGCGTTCAATAAGTCGTCAGTATTTCCTAGCACCATCGGAAGCTTGGGCGATTCATCGATGACGATGAATATCCTCTTCTTATCCCAACAATGATTCGGCAAGCTCTTCGAGTTTTATTTGTAGTATAAGTTTTATTTTACGACTATATATTTACGCAAAAAATTGAACTAATTTTCCTTGCTCTTCTTCGCTTTCGAGATAATAATATCGTTATCTATTTGTTATCTATGATGAGGCGGAAATGTTGAATTTCTGCTTTTAACATCATCCATATTTGTCGGCGTTACTGCGTGGAAGAAATGAATATGGAGATACTTCCTTAACAAATGCCGAAAGCGTTGAATTATCAATTCCACTATCTGATCTCATTTGTGTGGTGACCTGTGCGACCTTAACAAATTAATTTTTATCAACTATTATTCAAGAGCTAAGAGTTTAATGGAAAATATTCTCACGGAATACCGGAAATAAATTATTCTTGAGCAATATAATTTTCATTGTTGCATCATTTCTTAGACATAATCTGTATACATTGTTTATTTACAATTACTTCGATTATCGTTCCAGTATGTTTAGGCGATTTTCAAATATCGCTTATTCAGTGGAATTGTTTATTGCTCACTTTTTCGATCATATGTACATCATCGAATCGTCTAGTTTCCAATGAAATCTTGAATGGTTCTTAGACTTAACTGGCGTGTGCCTGTGTGCGTGTGTGCAAGGGGAGAAATCTTAAGGGCTGAACTGAGTAGAAATGTAGACGAGGAGAGCTACAAAGTTGTTCAAAATACGCGATAGAGCGAGCGAAGTATCAAGGTATGCGATGCAATGAAGCTGTGGCACTTTCTAGAACTGTTTATGTAGCCCTCAAAAAGTCATGCTTATTTTCACATATAATCACCATCGAGGACGAATACGTTCTTTTTGGGGCACCTGATCGTCACAGGAATCTCGGGGTTTCGTCGATATATGCAAATATGTTAATCTAACATCGCCTGCTCACCATCGAAAAACCCAGCGATTCATCGTGAACGTTCACTTCGCTTTTGCGAAGGAGTCTGCTCAAAATCTTACTAGAAATATAACCAATTAATGATACTTGTTAGTTTCTGCCGCTTACAGCGCAACGTAGTAAAATGCTTGAGTGGATGCTGTTAATGCTCAGCTGATTGACGTCAGTTCGTTCTGCGTCACTGTTGCAATCGTCCTAAACGGCGTTTGTAATTCATCAACTTAGAAAATGTTCTATTTGCAGGAGTTATGAAAATTCAGTTGATTAAGTAAGAGAATTGTTAATCAATTCGACTTATACTCTCAAATGTTCGCACACACCGTGATTTATTATGTCCGATCGCAATGATGTACTAAATGGAAGCAATATTCTCAAGGGATCGTCGAACGAAAATGTCGGAGAAATAATCGAACGTTGTACTATCAGTTGGTTCTTTGAGTCATTAGGTTATTGACTTCTCTTTTGGCTTTTGTTAAGCAGAAAATTTGTAATTGTATCGGATGATGTGGGACCTTATTAACTGATGAGGACTTCACGTTTGGACAGAATCTTTCAAGAGAACATCGCTTGGAAAATAAAACCTCTTTCGTCTTTCTGAAACCGAGAAAAATCGTTTCTGCCTTTTCTTCCGGATATCCAGAAATTCGCGTTTTACTGAATTCCTCCGATCGGAAATTGGTCAGCCTTCTTGAAACGCATTCGGTTTTCAGCAATGATCAGATGCGAGTCACTGCTTTCGATTGATTATGAAATGGAAGAAATTTAGATCGGCAACGACCGTTACAATTTTCGAAAATACCATAGCAAATTCATTTACGCTGACCTTTCAGTTTCAACCTTTCTCTCCTTTCTCTATCCTTTCGCCACCTTCATATATGCACATGTCTGTTTTATCCCTAATGGATCACCAATGCAACAGCACGTTTATTGTTGCTATAGCCGCATGCCTACTCTGAACATGAAATTTTGGGCCAATAAATACTCTATACTGACTATGCAGAGATGTATGATCTTTCATGATAAGCTGCCCTTGAAACAGAAAAAATACGGCATCGTTGTTTCTTCGAGTTGTATCACTCTGTTTACTGATGATCCCGAAATTGATCGTCCGTTGCCAAATCGTCCATACGAATTTCATATTCTTTAGCATAAACCTGAAGCATTCGTTGATTGATCCAAATTTTATGAATTTAATATTTTAAACGAAAAATTCCTGTATTTAATTTCAAATTCTGATATGAATGCATTCCCAGCTTAGCGCAGGTGAGGTACATTCAATTGCACGTGATACTCGTGATGTAAGTTACATATTCATGCAACGCATCTGCACACAGCATTTTCGATTGGTTTTCATTAATCGTCGTTCAGGAAATTTGGATTAGCTGTGTGGTCACCTTGTCAGGATTCGGGTATCGTAATGCTGTTACCATCATTGCGTAGAGAATGCTCATTAGTAGCGACTGCAGCTTTTTCGAGCTGTTTATTGTCTCTTGCTCTTCGAGTTCGAATACTTCTTGTCTGTTTTTCTACCGCGCGAACTGAGGTAAGCGTTAAAAAAATGAGGTATAAAACTCATGGAAATGAGAGTTTGATTGGATCTCGAAGTATAATATAAGGATTCACATCTAAAGATTTCCTCTCTTAACTTTCCCAAATTGCAAACAAATATCATCAACTGATTCATTGGGTCTTTCTTTCTGCAAAGACACAGAAAAAAAAGAGAAAAACATAGCTCACAGAGCAGAAAGGAAAAGCGCAGTGAGGCGAAACACGTTGAAAAGGTGTCATCCACAGCAACAGATCGACTCCGCTGCAACTCCCATCTTTGTCATTCCCTCTACACTTAATATCCATTCTTCTTGTCGATTTTTTTCCACGTTTATAGATGTCTATGACATCTATAAACGTGGAAAAATCGTTATTATTACATAAAGTCACCTAATTATCTGCACACAGCTACTTGTGCATGACTTTCGTACAAAAATACAAATGTTGTGTGAGAAAAACAATAAAACAATTTAGCTGAACGGGATGAATCGCTCATTAGGGAAATTGTAGCATTGAAAGTAGTGAATTTTGCCCCACCTACTTTTGCGTGGCGCATAGCTGCGTCGACCAACGAAACTGAATGGCTTTAACCGCTTTAGCACACGCTCTTCAGGACGCTTCACTAGCGAACCAAACTATTCAATTGGTTCGTACTCCAATCTTGGTCTATCCTCTTTCGAATATCGGTGCAGTACCTTTGAATGATCGTTTAACGGTCATTTAGTGATCGGCGTTAACCGTCATTTAATGAATGCTTGTGGGAACAAAAAAAAAACCTTTGCAGGGTTAACATGGCGCTATAAGTGGCCGACAGAACGAGCGAAATTCGATTAGCGATGGATTGCAACGTATCACTGATTCTTTTTCCCAGCAAAAAAGTTTGTCGGAACCTGGGATGGAGTTGTCGTAAGTGATTACTTCTTTCATATGGATCTTGGAAAACTCATCGTTAACCGATGAGCGCTTGCCTATTCAGACAAAGGCATCAAACATCTTCAGGTTATTAGTTGCCTGAGCAGCTTCTCCCACATACTGTCATACGTCCATGGTTCGAAGAGAACTAAGAGAAGAAGATGGAATAGGACAGGAAGGTATCGAAAGAACGAAGGGTACATATGAACAGAGGGAGATGGAACTACAACGTGTATCGCAAAGAAACGTCTGAAGATTCCGCTGTTTCACGTTTGTATCGCGTTTGATATGCTGACAAAATAAGTGAGCAGTAATGCATACAGTAGTAATATCCATTAAGAGTTATCGCCGAGTTGGTGTCCCTTTCAAGTTGTCTAAAGTATAAAGTCAACGAAAAAAAAACTGAATAAGCATCAAATTTCATTTTCATTGTATCAAAATAAATCAGCTAATATGGCTGGGAAGAGTTGCATCACTTTCAATGGTAGGATTCTTGCTTGAAGTAGTGGGAAGGTCTGAAATGTGAACATAATAAAAAGAAGCCTGGTTGACGTACCTTCTCATCTACAATGCAACTAAAAATAGGCCCATCTTGTTTAAAGTACAATTGACGTTAAAATAGGGTTTTCACAGACTGGTTGATATGACTATTAAATCGAACTAATGTTACAGGCACTAAGAATTGCTGCATTTAAGGTCAAGGGAAATTGTTTACTATCGACGTAACAAAATAATCAAATATTTAAGCGATTTTTGTTTCGACTCAACCAATCATTGAGCTACTTTTTCATCTTCTTATTCACCTCTCAATATGCGTTGTTTTCAGCTGAGCTTCATAATCCATCGAGGATCGTTTATTTGTCATTTATTATTATAAGATGGGCACTTTCGGCATTCATTATCTTTCTGTCACGAAAAATTATCTCTCATGATATCATTAAACATTTCACACTTAATTTAATCACTATATGCATTCTATGCGATATGTTTCTTGCGATACGAGAATGCATTGCTGTCGCCCAACTCTATGCCATTGTGTTTCATAGTGGCCAAACGTAAGCGCTTTCCTCCTTCGTACTTCGAAAGGCAGATGACTGAAATTTGTTTGAGCATTAATGCAATCAATATATCTACTCACTGTCATTCAAATAACCTTCAGTCTTTTAGTGATCTCAAAAATTGCACTGCAATTTTAAATTAACGAGCTTATAAATCCATTACTTTCATTTGCTACGGGAAGTTAAACTAATGACGGCGTATAAAAGGAAAATTTCCTAAGTATTTGAAAAATTTATGCAGCTAAGATGAGGAAAACTTCGCATATCATAGGATCCTAGTAGTTTATAAAAGTACGATAAATGGCTACATAAAGCACAATATCTCAATAGCGCAGTAACTCAGAGGAATTGATTAAATGATAGTAAGAAACAGCGGAATGATTTATGTCGAAGGATATATCCATGGATGAATGAGCAACCACATATCCTTCATTTTCATCTATTCGTGTAAGCTGTCATCATTTGGAGGCTTGTTATGTTTAATGCGTTGACGCAATTTTTCGCGGATGTGGCAACTATCCAGTATCGTGCGATGTCACTATTCGTCGTATTCGTCATGTATTTGCTATTCGCTTTTCCTTTTAGGATGCGACAATTCTTAAGTGGCAAGTGCGTTCATTGATAGAGTTCGTCATTTATACGAACAAAACGATCCGCAACTTTTTCCACTTCTCAACCACTCTCGATTTGAGGAAATCCGTGGGGAACCTACAAACTGCTAAATGCAAAGAGCGAGTAGCTACTTTTTGCCCCCGGAAATCTTTCTATCGTTATGCCTAATGCAAAAATATATTCAAAGAACATCGCTCCTACTTTTGCTAACGATTAATTAAAGAAGGATTCTATGGGGCAAATTATATATGACCACACAATATGATTATTCTTCAAAGAATTCAAAGTTAAGAATTTTTGAAGCCGGATAAGTTGCGTCCAGTCTGAGACGAGTCACGTTTCCGTTCTCACACAATCAATAAAAAATCAAGTCACCACAATCTTACCGATGTTACTTTCAGAGTTTTTCACTCAAAACTGGGATATTTCCTATTTCAGAGGGTATAAATATTACTTCATTTCGGTGCATTTGTTAACTCCATTAGCGTGTCTGCCACGATTTCTCGCCCATGTCGTCAGAGATCTGTCCACATTGACGATGCTTCGTCGATACAATACAGTTGCGCCATATGCAGTTATCTTCACTGCCGCCATCCTCCTTCTTCTTATAACGCTTCTGGTAAGGATAACGGTATACGTAGGTTCTAGGAAAATACATGGAAATGGTGTCACAAATCATTTCTCGTTGTTCGCTTAACAGCACTTCAGCCCTTCTCTCTCTTTGAAGCAAATCGAGAATGTAGAGTCGCAGTGAAAAGATTCTTAGTAGGTACTAATATACAATCTAAAATCTTGTGGAGTGACAAAGAGTACTGATGTGAAACGCAAAAATTGGGGAGTTTATTGAAATTCGATGGCTGTCGATAGAACGAGAGCGTAAAGCAGTACGATTATCTGATTTCGGTGGACTGTTTGTCTAATGTCCAAGCCGGAGTGCCCACGAGCTTCGATAACTTTATCGTTGTGGATTTCAGCGTGACAAGAGGGGCCAGCAACTTCCGAGGACTGATTCTAATGCAGTCTTTGACGATATAAGCGCTTTTCATGTAAATGTGAATTTGGGCAATGGTGCCATTGTTGTGGGTCTTTCAATAAATGCGACTGATCAGTGCGACCTCGCGGCAGTAGATGCGACGACAATATTGCTTGATCTGTGCCCTTCTCCTTCCACTTGTGCCATCTCTTCTTGGTGACTTTCTTAGCGCAGCCTGTCTTATGACCAAATAGTTTGCAGTCATGCTTAGAGCACTTTCACAGAAGCAATTCGTCATACCATTTGCAATGGACGTTTTCGTGGCGCACTTGACATCATAAACACCCATCCCACAATGACGCCGGAAACAAGGTGAATTTTCCGGAAAGTATACTCCGTATCTTGTGCCATCCTATGTCACACCTGCAGTTAGGGGTCTGAAAGTCTCCTAGCTGCAGATGTGTTGTCCCCGTCTACTACTCCGACTGTTCAGCACCTATTGTCCGCGTTTAGAAGGAAGCGGACCACCCGAAAATTCGTGCAAACTTTTCTACTGTACTGAACGATAGTCCCGAATAGCGTCAGCGTCCAATTCTTTTGCTTATGACGTCTTCACTAAGCCGAACGGAGGCTCATTCTTCTGCTGGATTCGGCTCACCGAAAACCACTTTCTGCTGAAAGTCGAAATTCCCCGCCGTTGCTGACAATCAACATCCACCAGGAGTTTTATTGCTATAATCAGCCATTTTTTAGAGTGAAGCAAGCTCCCGGCATCATCCAGCAATAAATGAACGCCCTCACTGCTGGAATGGATGGTATTTTTAGGTACTGCGACGACGTCGTTGTCAGTAGCACAACCGTTAACATAGACAACAGACATCTCGGCGCGATCTTCCACTGAATTCACAGCTGTGGATTCGATTCGACGTTCACCTGTTAGCCGAAGGACGACGCTTCGATCCAGCAGAAGCTGAAGCAATTCACAAGATGGCATTCCCAGAGAGCATCAGTCAACTTTGCACCTTTCTTCGTCACACCAAATTCTACGGAACATTCGTCAAGAATGTGCGTAGTCTTCGCGCTCCAGTGAACGCTTTTTTTTTTCAAAGGAGATACCGTATACACGTGAACACGGAACAGCAATCCATCCCAGACGGCATCAAGGCAAGCTTGGACAGGTCCTGCGTCTTACACGCTTCACTCGCAATCTGCGAACCACTGCGGCCACAAGCGTCTTTCAATACGGGATCCGAGTGTTGTCGTACAGTCTCGCGAACACAACTAAAAGGACTAAGTAGTATACGAACAGCGTTCTGATTGCTCCTCAAAAGTGTTACAGCTATTACTATACGGGCAATCAGCAGTGCAACATAATCTGAGCACTGTGAGAACTTTCACTGTACGCTTCACATCAACTGGCTCAAGTCGCTTAGCACTACGACGACACTAAATCAGTTCTTGAACATATTCAACCCCGAAGCAAGTGTCACTAATCCGCCATTAAGACTTCCCCCTCCCCCATTAAGTGGCTGATCTGCATCGGTCAACCCGTGCTTGCCTAAACTCTGCTGATTTCGAAGCAGATACCATGAAAAGGGTGCACATCGAAAGTTTTTCGGAAAAAAGCATACGCACTGTACAAAGTTTTTTGTGCTTCTTTGCTCGCGTATTACGAAATCCATTCGTCGGTACGTTCGTTACGGGCGAGTTCTCAAGTATGAGGACTGGTCTCTATTTCGAGTTTCATGATGTCGACCAAGTAGGCGCTGGTGAAAATCATGAGCAGGGATTTTTAGTAACGTCCTAACTGAAAGGTGTTGGTGGTGGTTATGAAGTTTGATTTACTCGATCCGATAGAGTATTTCGACCTCATCAACGAACTCCTTCCTAACGTGTATGAGCTTGGAAAATGTCTGTCGAGGTTCTTTCAAATGCTTCATTAACTCTATTTCCTTCAATATTCTAGATTCCTGATTGCTACCAAAACCTTTCTCTCTACTCGAAATTAACCAGACGCTCAGCAGCTAATAACTGAGAAATCAAATTGATTAGCGTCCCATCTCTTCAATGAAGGTTTTTGGTCCAACTGCAAGATTGACCTTGACCGGAACTGTAATAGTTCGATGCCTAAAATTTCTCTGATTACATTGCCGCATTTTCCAACAACAATAAAAAGCGACAGATTAAGATGCAACAGAACATAAGAGTATTGAAACTTAGTAAAAGCAGTCCAAATGCAACTGAGTGGAACCGAGTTGATAGCATTTCACTGACAGAGGTAAAAGCAAAACGCCAGCAAACGATAAGAGGATCACTGAACGAGAAATGAAAGAAGAAATAGAAAGAATGAAGAGATCTCATAACAAGAATGAGAAATGAACGGAGAAGCAAATTCCCAGCTCAAGACATTAAGAAAAAACAATGAATGAGAGGTGCAAAGTGGTAGGCAGATGTTCGAACGGTAACCAATTAAATAATGAAATGATGTTGTTGTCGAGATGAAAGTGACCCTTAGATTGTTGTGAGGTGCCATTTCGATTTGTATTTCAATGTCTAGACCCTTAGCACTTGACTCATTCACTCACGTTTCTTCGCGCTATTGCAATCGCAATGAAGGAAATGATCTTATGAGAGTTGATCTTCCTTCCGCTACGCAAATGGTTCGTTTGGACGTTGCTGGTTTAGAGTATAAATCGGTCGCCAATGCATTAAAGTTTCGTTTCCAGTAGAGACAATGACTATGGAAATGGAATGTTCTAGCGAGACCGTAGGAAACTTTGTAGTTCGCAGTAGGTGGAGCAGGACAGGTGTTGTTCGGATCATAATTAGCTCGACCTCCTCTAACGGCGATTCTATTATTCTTCGGATCAGCCTGATGTCACCAGTTTAACTTCATAACACGATGCATTTTAATGTCGTCCTTCTTTCTCCAATCCTTCAGCACACACATTTGCACCACTTTTGTTCGCATTTGATATGAAATCACAGTATTTGTTGCGATAACTTACTATTTAGCTTGCCGTATCTTTGAGCTTTGAACGATTGAACTGAATTATTTGCATTAATGTTGCGAGGAAATTTTGTTTAGGCGATGATTGCAATCGTGCGCCATCAAAGAGTGAATGCGGAAGCAGAAATGAAACGACGACGGAGGAATCTTATCTCGTTTCTCATCTATTGTATTCCTATCAATGTGATGAATATTCCAGTGTGTAGTGAGTTACAGATATTGCTTGAAAGGCCACTGGCGCTAAAAATACTGTATTTCTTAAGTGCAACAATGCAAATGTTGGATAGCCGGGAGGTGAAAATGGGGATACGATCGCAGAGTCACTTACTTTGTTGTGAAACGTTGCACGCAGTTACCAAATAGACATGAAACATCCATACTTAATAGTATTACCACCACATAAAAATCCCTGCGTAACGGATTAAGGAAAAACAATAAACGAGAGACGCAAATTGATGAGGCTTCCATTCGAACGGCAACCAGTTAAAGAATGAAATGATGTTGTTGTCGAGATGAAACTGACCCTTAGGTTGTTGTGAGGTGCCATCTCGATTTGTATTTAAATGTCTAGATCTCTAGCACTTGACTCATTCAATCACCTTTCTTTGCGATATTCGAAGCTAGGATGGCCGTGCTAAGAAGAAAAGCTCAATTGGTAGAAGTTGCTAGGATGAGCGTGGGACATTGGTGAGGAAAGGGAGGGACTCTGGCTGCCTGCATGAAATGAATTTGAGCGCTTCATTCATCGATGTTATAAAGTTTAAAAGATTCAAGCTTTTCTTCTAGCATCTGCGATCGCTATATGGATGCGTGGCATACTTCCCGAACAAATGGCTTACGCACTCTCAGCTTTGCAGTTCTCATGTGAAGGAGAACTTTTTATTATAGAGGTCAGCTATTTTTATTCTACATAAATGTATATGTCGTAAACGTCTATCGTAGCATTTGATTTTATAAATTTAGAGCAGTTGGAATGAAAGGATTAATTCGAGAGTGGTGGTGAATTTCACGAAACTACGATCGTACATCGATGATGTATCCTCATCAAGAGAATTTTTTCGGAACAGTTTAATTCAATAGTAATTCTCAATTGAAGACATTTTTGGTGCTTTGAATGGGCCAGACAAAGATGCCAATATACACTCAGAATTTTAGAGAGGAGAAAAAAGAGCTGAAAATTAGGTTCAAACGAGAGCTTAAAGATCGCACTATTTCTTGGTCTCGTTCATGATTACTTAAGAAAATATATATTATCATCTCACTTGATGAACTTAAAGTGGAAGTGAAAGTTCTCCACGAGGCGGAAGGGATTTATCATTGCAATCTTGCTAACTCACCAGGTTGTTATTTATATGATGCAATTTCTTTGCGAGGATAGTTTCGAAAGGAAAAATGAAAAGACCGAAAAGCTTAAGCGATAAAGAATATCGTTTGAAATCTAAGTGAGAAAAGAGGTTGTGCATAGGAAGTGTTTTTCTATGAATGCCTTAGCCGGTTGGCAACAAGTTTTAACCAATCGGCAATGGGTTTCTTCTCGAATATTGCGCATAAACTTAAGTTTTCAGGCACGAACAATAATAATTTCATTATGTACGATCGTGGCTTTAGCGCCCTATCGAAAAGCAACCGTTCAGCTCGTCTTCCGAAAAAGCCATAGTAAAGTGCTATCTATTCCGTCAGCAGTCACAGCGCAACGGTTAAGTTCAAAACATCGTTCTACAAATGTTGCCCGTCGCAGATATGTTTTTGGTTGGCATACAACCTTCGCTAACCTCTGCTCAACCACAACATGAAGAATCATTAACGAGCTATTGTGATGATGGCGAAAACCGGTATTTTTCAGAACGGCTGATATTGTAGATGATGCCCTTTGCTTCACGTAAGTATTGCGCTAGTACGAAGACATATAATCATTTTGTGCTCAGGTGACATTATGATGATAAAACGGAATATTGTGATGATGAAATTAAGTGAATAGAGTCATTTCAACCTTCTGTTCTTGAACATTATGTTTAATCACCGATGCATGTCCAGTTGATCAGTCATTAAAATTATTCGCCATTGATGACCGTCTACTGGCTTAAGCAATCACTGTTGCATAAACAAAAGGGATCAACTGATTTCGATGGTCAAATCCAACAGCGTACCAATAAGAAAGATCGCTGATGCAACGATCTTCCTGGAGCGGAACTTCATAATATTTTCGCAATTAAAACTGCAAGACTGAAAAAAAATCGATGAGGTACCCTTACCTATTACGAAAAAGAGAAGTCATTGGAGATGAAAGAGAGAAATGAAACATAGCACTGCAAAGATATAGAAATAATAAAATTATAGGAACTCTGCTTTTTGTTTTCTATAAATAAGAAAATAAAAGAATTATAGAAACTCGAAATATATGCTTAGGAGATTTTCTTATGTTATTAGAATTTCTTAGCGTTTTCATATCCAATTCTTTCGCTCTTTCTTCGTTTTTTGGATGCTTTCTTGGTGTTCACATTATAACGTCGATCATTAATATATGAAAGGAGAATTGAGTAATTATATCCGAATATATCTGAATCCATATATCCATTCATATATCCGAAATTGGCCATATTTCTCTCGCTATTATCGTCGGAAATTTTCTACTTTTTTGAGGCAAAACGCGTTTTGTTCATTATCATTTGCAAAATATTTTTAGTTCTATCGATGCTCTCATCGACTATTGCAAAATATCTATACGGACAAATCTTTATTGAATTTTGCATCGTTGATTAACGCATAAAGCGGATCGCGAAACACTGTCATTTCGTCCTTCCTTCTAGTATAATGATGCAATTTTTCCAACTTTACTGAGCCTTCATAGACTACGTGCATCGGTATGTGACAGGCGTCGAATCGTTGCCACGGAAGACACCTTAGAAAACAACCGTCAACAGGTGTCACACATCCTCAATGAACATTTATCCGCTTCATAAGACAACATTATGACGAGAAAAATCACCGCTCATAATGAACATTTACATATAATGATTATGAGAATTCATTGTGAGACTTGAATGCGCTCAATGACGCAAAAAATTAGGAGCAAAGAATGCGTCAGCAACGCGCGATGATCCAATTCGATTCGATGCTCAGGGAATCTTCGACCGAAGCTATATTTAGGAGGAATATCAAGATAGTTAACATCACTCACACTGATACTTTAACACTTCATATTCTCCGAAGAAAATCCGTGCAGGGACATTTGGAACAATTGTCGAAATGCATCAGTTATCGACGATCCATCAAGTTGCAAGCTGATCAAATTTTTTTGCATTGTTTGTCAGATTCCATGGAGTTATGAATAAGCAATCAACTATACCGTTATCAATGATAACTTATCAGTGATTCCAATACGACGAAGAGCATGACTTTTAACATGACTTTCATCACGATATTTCGTTGATCACAGCTCATTTTGAGATCAACGATTTCATTTATGTTACTTTAAACAATCCGAGAATTGTTTGCCCACTGTAATTAAATATCTCCAAATCTAACGATAGCACTAACGTGAAACTACTTTCACAAAAGCTCATGAATGATCTCATCTCTAAGCATATATTGAAATAGTTATTCAACAAAATTCGTTAAGGAGGTCAGACAGCAGCACTCGTCGATGGTGTCCTCTTCAATTTTCGCCTTGTTGAAATTGGAATACCTCAAGATTCAATCCCTCTACCATTTCCGTTCGAGTTTTTCTTCTCCGATTTCCAATCATTCAATTTTCGAGCCAAAACAGTCGTTTTTGTAGACGACATCCATCTACTCTACTCGTTGTATTACTTAAAATTCAAGAATGTGAAGAAAGCAGTCAAAATAACCGAGGGAATATTTGGTCTCCATGCAGATGAAACTCCACTAAACCAAAGAAACTGTCATCATATCTGACGCACGTCATATGCTTCAGACGACTATTGAAGGGACTGAATATATTGAAGGCGTTGAATAATTTATACGTAATGATATAACAAGACATATGCTAGAGTTCGGATAGAGACGGAAGATAGGTTGTTCTCGACAATGAAAGCCATTTTCGATGCTGCAGAGAGTTTCTTTTATTTGCTATGAAAGGTGAGAGGTTAAAGAAATAGAGTCGCCTCAATCTTCCCCCCATATCATCTCCTCTTTCAGCTTCTAATTTTTCCTCCTCTCAAGGATAATCAATCGTCAGGCATTTCGATATTATATGACTAATAAGTGGTTCAGTCACATTGTTATTACTATCGTTTTGGTCGTGAGGCGCTTATGTCTTCGGCAACAATCGAGTGGAAAGAAAATTATATGGTGGCTCAGGAAATAAGATCAAATTATCCAATGTTTCACATTATAAGTATGGCTTGGCCATCTGTTTTATGAGGAAAAACTCATTGTCGACATCAAGAGAAGTGCGGCATTCTTCTTGCGATATTTCTATAAAATAGAATCACCTCGAAGAGATATTGTCGGCTTTTCCACAACACAGAACCAAATCAACGAGCAAAGCTTCATAGGCGAGCTGCGAATGATAGCATCGAATAGGGTTCTATAGCTAAAGCTATCGCTTAGCTGGGAGGTTTTTTCCCCTTTCTTCGATTCAATTCCGTCTGTATATATGTTTGAAATCAAAGGGGATAAGAGAGTAGGCTAAATGGCATAAAATAACCTAATATATGGATGTTTCAACGTTCGTATTTTAGTGTGAAGCCTTCGCCCTTGAAGCTTTCTTCACGTGCTTGTCCTTTGCCCCCATGTCCTAATTCCTAAATCATTATAAAAAATGGCTGAGAGTTTCTTACGGAAAGCTATTTCTTCACGCTTATAGCCGAATAAGCAGTGAATTCTCGACTTCGAGAGTTGTCTTTCGCCCATTGATCGTCGATTTCAAGTGGAACTACGCTCGTTGACAACATGAACATCATCAAAGATGCCATAGAGCCAAGTTCTCGTGCACTTAAGTGAGGATAAGGCATCAATGAACACACAACTCACCGCACATACATACGCTTAGGCAACTGGTGGAAGGGAGGCGCGCGTCGCCGTTCCTTTTGTGGTGTGCTTCGTTTGAGGCAGGACGTTCGTGAGTGTAGCTGATGAGACGTTGCTTCGATGTCGGAGATTCCCAATTGGTGTTGAAGATATTTTGCAGATGTATCGGGAATATGGATCTTAATTAAGAATCGCCAAAGCTCTACTACTCTTAGCTGTTGTTATCGGCTCTCAGTTACATTCTCGAGGAGAAATTCATTGAGAAAAATGTTTTTATCGTTATTTATTGCACTTATGCAAGGGCTGTAATTTTTTTTTCCCTTTCCTATGCTTCTTCGTGGATTTGTATCCACGAAGGTGTATTGTGCTTGTGTTCTCGACTTTCGATAAATTAATACTTCCGAATTGTGAAGAAGATTGGATAGGGGAAGAGTATGTTTGCATGATCCAAGCCCTTTCTCGAAACGATGAAAGCTATTTCGCCTTGACGCCTAAGAAATGGCATCGGAAGTCTTCCAAATTATGCGCTCATGAAGGATGATGGGACGAAACTTTGAGAAGTTCACTGATGGATGCTTGCTTTGAAATATTCGTTTCCACCTCCACCCCTTCTCTCAGTGCCGCAACTAAGTGGGGAATTTTTCATGTATCTCCTCTTTATGGTTGAGTTCATTTATCCAGAATGTCAACAGATTGGTGACATTAATCGAGACACCCAACAATGCGGCTAAAATCTGAAAATAAGTGAAAAATGAGGAAGAGAGGGAAAAAAGAGGGAAACTCGGTCCGTAGTGTCGATAGAGCGCTCCTCAGCGAGAGCCGAAATTCCTCACATCACCATCTTCTCTTCCCGTCATCCTCAATTTTCCTTTCTTAATTGATCCAATTAAGCAGTATGAATCATGAGGCTAGCGGAAACGCTCTAAGCTGAATCTGAAGTCTGCCGGAACAAATCCAGATGAATCCCAACAGTTGTAAGACGTATCCTAGGCAGATATATACGCAATAAAAAGTTGAATTTTTTGCTTGTTTCTATCGTTTTCGTTGCTTTCATAGCTCCGAGATTCTAATTCCTATGGAAAAGATGAGGATATTCATCACCGTTCACACATCAATAGCTCTGCACCGGATGTATATACGTAATTTCACCTTCAATAGTATAGAGGGGAGAATCTCAAAGGATGAAAAATTATGTCTGCTGCACCAAATTGCCGACAAAAGGCGTTCTGCTTAGTTGAGAACTTTCAATGTGAACTATCGATATCTGTTTGCGTCGAGAGATTTTTCTCTCTTCTTTAATATCAGAAAGTATTTTTGCGTATCTACTTGAAGGTGAGACAAGCGAGGAATGACATGCGGGGACGTGCTGCTATATCGTGGAGACGCGTTTCGACGTTCAACAAAAGACCGCTCATACTCCTCTTATCTCTACAATTGATTACACTGATATGGTAAATATGTGTGATGCATTTCTTTTTTGCTATTAAATTTCCGTCTCTATTCATTACGGTTAATTGCTCTCATTAGAATAGATATGTGGATTATATTTTCCAAAAGAATTTCATAGTAATTAAGTATATAAATAATTACTTTAAGTTCATAGTAGGTTAGCATTTCGACGATTTGAATCTGATGTCATATGCGGCGATTAGATTTCTCATCTCCATCGGTGGACAACACCTCAACGAAATAAAAGTTTCGCGATGTGGGGAATAGGTCTAATTCGATAGTATATCCGAAATCTTGAAGAAACCGATTTCTTCCTTGAAGTTTTATATGAAAAATCGAATCATCTCAGTTGCGATCGCATTATTTCACTCTTTTTAATCTGTTCATTGAATTATTTGCTATTAAAAAACTTGAGAAACTAACCCGATATAGAGATGAATATTATTCTATCTTTTGTAGTGTTCTTCATTTATTTGATATTCATCAATTAGATTGTTTGATCACTATTGATATTTAACGAGAAATTGATTATTGAAGGAACGAATGGCTAGCATGGGAATGGTGTGAGAGATTTTGGGATATTCGTTATGCTGATCATGATCAAGGCGTACATTTCCTGATCGTCGCTGATCCGCAATTGATCGGATATCAAGAAGAGCGTTTACCATTTCCAACTATCATACGATGGGATGCGGATCGGTGAGTCATTTTTTCTTCGAATAGCGCTGTTTTTGATCTTTTTTTTCTGATCTCTTAATATCGGAATAGAACGATAAAAAATTATACTTATAGAACTTTACTTTATATATGCCGAATAAATATTGATCAACGTTTTTGATTTCCGTCGTCCAATTTAGAATATTTTTCCGCTATTTTCTTTTTCTGTTGAATTTTCCGAATTTCAACTAAATATGAGAAATCTTTAGAATTACTTCTTTAGATTGTTTCTCCTAGCAGTTATCTTCATTTAAGTTCTCCAATACTACAGTAAGCAAAGAGGGAAGGTGCATTCTCGACGTTTCAACCCCTTATACTCCGTAAAATGTCTTCGTAGATCATATCATCTTTAGGATGCTATATCACAGTTTTATTGACGAATTAACTTTCATCAGTGGAATTGTGAGAATGGAATTGCTTATTGCTATCGATTGTGAGAATTATGAGAGAATTTTTTGCTTCTCAGTTATGAATTTCGAGTTATTTTATGATTTAAGTTATTATAAAGATAGCAATATCTCATAAATTCGCAATTATTATGAATCCACTTTAATAGTTTCGAAATTTTATTAATTTTTAATTTAGTTAATAAATCTTTTTACTTTATAGTTTATATTTTATGGGATGAAAAGAAATTGAAATTTGATAACGATTAAGGTGAAGAAAATGAATATATATATGAAAAAAATACTTAGAAAGTCGATTAAATGAATCACAATAAGTTGTAAAACGTTTTACTGAGATTGCACATCATCTCATCGCTTCATTTTATTATCTCTCTCAAAACGATCGGTTTGCTCATCGATCGGTTTGCTCATCGTCGAATCTATCGTATGTTTTTATAGCCGAAAAGTGGAGACTTCACTTAGCGAGTAGCATATATTGTTGATTTTGTTCTATTTAAGGTATTTGAGAATTGGATTTGAGCGTGCACTTCGTGCTTCTAAAGCCAATGTGGTCGTATTTCTCGGTGACCTAATGAACGAAGGTATACAAATGAGTAAAGCGGAGTTCAATTTAAGCCTTAGTCGCTTCGAAAGTACATTTCAAATACCCGCATCGATCCAGGTTAGCCGCAGATTTTGCGTCTGTTGGTCTCCGGTTCTCTAGGTTGTACCTTCGTTTTGAAGCGTCATTCCTATCTTAGTAGCCGATTAATAATTATTATTGGTGAATAGATTCAAGTTTTTCGTATGAGGAAGAAAGAAAAGAAGGCATTTGTAGGATTATCGGGTGGAAAATGGGACATGAAGGAGATGTGAAAGAGATTTTACTGGAAAGGTAGAATGAAATCATCTTAATTTTTTCTTGGAAAGGATGGTGACTTCAGAAAAGGTCAAGGAGAATTTGGAAGCCTCTCCCATTCAATCGAAGCTCCGGAGAGAATGAGCAAAAGGAGGTGCATTATCTAACTGTGGAGATTTAATCAGCTGAAATATCGAAATTATAAAAACTCTGTGGGAGTTTTAGATTATAGAAGCCGAAACGTCTGCTAAGCATCTCCTTCGTTCATTCAATCCCTAATATATTCACTGTATTGAAAAATTTATTTGCATTAATGATATTGTGTCTCTTTTTTGAGAAGATCTATGTGTGCGGTGATAATGATGTGGGTGGCGAGCAAGAAAGAGTGATACCCTATTTGGTGGGACGCTTCTCGAGACATTTCCTCGGCACATTCGATGCAGCAACTCTCGGCCTTCAAGCGTTCAATTTTGTCCACGTTTGTTCATTTGTCGGCCTTTCATTTCATCGTATTAGCTATATTCAACGATACCGAATTTTCGTAATTTTACACATTTTTGTTGGAAAATTCAAACGAATATATCTGTGATCATTTTATTTTATCATTCACATATTTCTTCGATATTATTCTCAATGATATAGAATTTTAGAGCGTTTTTCGAGGCGTTCACTTAGAGGGACTTACGATTGATTGTACGATACTGATTGTTCTCTTAAATAAGAGCTTAGATGTTCCATTTAAACGATGCGATCTCGCTCTACTTCTATGATATATATTTCCTTTGTTTGCATTATTCTTTGTTTCTTATCTTTATTAAGGGAGGGAATTTGAAGAAATAAAGCTCATGGTAGCTACATTGGACTTTTGTTTCTTATGATCCCTTTTCGGAAGCGGAGGAGGATGTCATCGTTTTTTTTTTTTCTTTTTTTTGCATATATTACACTTCGGAGGCCTTTTTATCCGCATTTAATCGTTGAGGGGAAATCTTTAACTTTTTCTTCTTGTAACGAATTTTTCAGTGTAAAGATTAAAAAAATTCATCTCAACATAAATTTCTTCCGGTAATTCTTTCGCTTCTAAGGTTTATAAGTTAAAAGATAATAGCGTACTTCATTTATTTATCTTCAGGTGAACGCATTCAATGGGGCGATCGAAGTTTTATGGAATAGTTCAAGCTCATTGACGGTTGTCTTCAGTCACTTACCAATAGTTAAGTTTCGGAGCCTCGTGCAGCAGGTGAGCTTTTTCTCCTCTCATTGAGATGCCAGGTATATTTTAGTGGTGCAGGTCTTCTTACCAGGAATGAGCCTTCTTGCCGGGTAGTTTTATCAATAGCCATCTTTCTTCACCCCCATCAGCACTTTCATAAATTATCAGCTCGCGTCAAGTTTTTATTTTCTTCCCTAATCTCAGTTATGAGCATGATGATGAGTATTCAGAGATTCAGCTTCATCGTCCCACTGAAACATTGGATCATTTCCTGTGGGGACCTTATTCTTTGCGACATCCAATTTCCACAGAGCATTTCATGTGGTTGTAACTTCCTGCAAGCCTGAAAGTTGCCTGTAGTTGATTAAATAATTTTCGCCAGACTAGTTTATCTTTTCTGGAGGTCACGTTAGAACTGTTCATATTGAAAAATGCTGGATTTATAGTTTCATCTGTGCTTATTGTAGTTGGAAAGAGAGAGGAAAGCGTCGCTCCATATATCAGATTTAGTTGAATGATAAGTGATTGAGGTATATGAGGTGGATATCATTTTTCGCGATCCAAATCATTTTCATTTCTTTTTTCTTTCTTTCAGGTCCGACAGAAGCTGAACCCTATACTGATACTCAGTGCTCATGAACATGTCGTAAGTTTGTACTTTCATTTTTCGCTCAGATCGCTTGAGTTTTTTTTTTTGAATTTTAATTAGACATATTCACTGTGTTTTTCTAAATTAGGTTATGCAAGTTGATGGATCCGACCATATATATAAGTTTGTATTTGTGATGCAGAAACCCGCATTAGGTAGCCTTAATACGCCCAAATTCGTATATATTTCAGTGAGGAACAACGGAAGAGAATTAGTAGGATGAAACGTTTAACAGTTCGTTACAATCCTGCTGCAGGCGATGCGTTAGCAGAGTTTGCAGTGATGGAGCTGATCGTCTCAGATTTCGAAGTTTCGAGGAAAAATACGCTGAAAAAGTAGTGTATGTATGTAAATTGTTTATTAGAAGAACATACTGAAAGAATTGAAAATTGCAGAAATGGTGAGGGAAGACTAGGAAATGCGAAGATTTGATGAGCCTTATTGTGTGGCCAAAGCAGTGATACGTTAAATTTCTCGGAAGTCAGGAGCTGTGCTGATTTGTAACCGAAACGTATTCACCTAGATAGCTTTATTCCCCACATAATTAGAAGTGTACCTTAAGGCGAGCTTTTACGAGGAGGACCATCATGAGTCGGAAGGTTACAAAAGTATTTCATTACTGGAAAGCGGCTCAATTGTAAGGACGGTGGGTGATGATTTCAAATTAGTCGAATTTCAAACGGCGACATGCAGTTATCGTATGGGTGTTCCTAATATGGCCTATGGTAAGTGTAGTTTTCTTCTTACTTTTGCGTTTGTTTTGGTCTTTATTTTTTTTTAATTTCAAGCTCTCGATGCAGCTATATTTTTTCATTAAAACGAATGAATATGTGAACTGTAGAACTGATGTCATGAAGTGGAAGGTGAGATGTGATTTAGCTACGTGAGGGAGCAGCAGTTGCGCTTTTAGGTTTAGGTTCGAAAGCCAGGATGGGGGATGGTTATGTTCTCCGTCCCCTCTATATAATTATGGTTAATGAATGAATGTTGATCTTGAATGAGTAGAAATTGAGCTGCTAATGATTAATAACGAATGCAGTAAACATATGCATTTGTTTTTTTTTTTTTTTAATTGTAGTAACAGATAGGGTGTAAAATGAGTTTTTCATAGAAGACCGAAGAAGGTTTTTTCCGGTTGCACTCGTCACAAATTCCCGAACTGAATCAATATTTATCAACGAATCTGTCATCTCCATGAATAGTCAAATGTTTTTTTTTTTTGGGAGAGGGAGGGGGCGAAATTGAAGATCCGTATTTCGGAAAAGATACAATTCCACTATGAAAAGCTGGGAAATCTATGCATATTAAGTTTTGTGGTTGAGGTTTTGCCATAGTAGGTTGATTGCTTGATGCAATATTTATTTGGCAAACAATATGTCTCCCATTTTTTGCCGATCTTCATTCTATTCTACAATAGCTGCAGAATCAGCCCACTGTGAGCTAGATTGAATTGCACGCAGCGCTGATGTAGAAGGATTTTTGTGGTTGGCTTTTAAAAATTGGCTTGAATCTCATGTGGAAACCTGATTTTCCTCTAAAATTGCAATCTCATGGACATTTTACAGATTATTTTTTCCTTTTTCTGATGACTTCATGTGGTTTCTTTTGCGGTCATTTGTGAGTACTCTAAATGGATTGAGATTAATATATGGCATACTACCATGAATAGAGATTTCTAGTCGTACGCTATGATACGGAGCTTCTTCTCCATGAAAGTTTCAATTTTTTATAAAGCAATGGACTCGAATCGAGAATTTTTTATTAGAGCGAATTATTCTTAATTTCTCCTCTTCACTGAGAAAGTATAGAGAGCATCTCCTTTTAGGGGAAACTGTTCGTTTCGAAAATTGTTTTCGTTCTGTTAGCAGTCTCACTCATCAGAGGATGATTAGTGAGTTTCATATAAATGCCTGATCCTCGCGCATGTTCGGGAAATGACCCTTGCCTCGAAGAGACTTACTAACTCGTGGCATCTCACAAGCAATTTAGCCGTGATGGCTATATTCGTGGTTATCTTGGTTGTGTTGGATTCATCAAATATAATGTATGCTATCAGTGAAGATCCGAGTAAAGAAGAATCTCGTGAGTTGAATGTAGAGAAAGTTATTTTTGATACGAATAACTGTAATTAGGTAATAAGACGGGCTCCCATAGGTGGTACCACCTACCGGTCGGGTTCTACAAGTTATTAACTTCATTGCTGTGCCGTCGAGATGACAGCCAGATAGATTGTGGTCCTATTCAAAACTGAGAAACTGGGGATCCGTCGAAAAATTGGCGTAAAACCTCAGAAAAGCTTAGAGGACGAAAGGTCATATGCACATCAAGACCTGCGTAAGGTAAGTGGAAGAATAGTAAAAAGCCAACAAGGCATCTAGAAATCGATAGTTGCGAGTTGAGTTGAAATGAGTACATTTGATGTTTCATTCACTGCGTGAAGTCTTTTCGTTCCAACAAAAGTGATGAAGAGGCTCTATTTTAAATTATCTTGAAGCTCACTACGCACTTTTCCCACTCCTCTTTCCACTCTCGTATAGAAATTTCTTCGTTGCGTACTTTCTCTCTCGATCATTTCAAGAAAAAGAATTTGAAATTTGAGAGTGGTTGTTTAGAAAACAGAATTTCCCTGTCCACTATTCGGGAATCCTGAAAAAGAACTGTGGTTGCAAACTTTAATGAATCTCAACAAGTTGTGATATGATATCGCGCATGACTTCATTTCATCATTCTGAATGTGGTGCATTGTCCTTTCGATAGCAGTGATAACTCTTCACTATCACTTCTAAGGTTTATTTCGTTGTCGTTTGCGCTTTGATTCGCGATTGAATTATTGTGACGTTTCCAGGCATGCTCTCATTCTTCAACAGCAGCAGTACAATTCAACGATCGTTTGAGGTTCGTTATACGTCTCTTTGGCTTCCTCGACGTTTTCCTCAGCTTGAAGCATATTTTGTAGTCGTTATCGTTTCATTGTTGGTTTTGTTGAAGATTTCACCATTGGGGCATCGATTACTATGTTGTAACTCGTTCTTCAAACATAATCATGTTTTCCCTTCTTAATTTCATGCTCATCTATCTATCTATCTGATTGCATTTGAAATTACCTCCACTGACTCTTCATTTGTGCTATATATGCTGCATCTCATTATGAATCGCATAGCTTATAAAATGTGAGGCAGAATTTAATTGCTGAAGAATTAAATTTACTTGCGAGGAGCCGATGAAAAGATCTTGATAGTTACCTGAGTCACTGCCGCGTCTAATCGCCGCCACAGGTTTCCGGTTGTAAGCTTGATATTTATTTAATATAAATGTTCTTTTTTACCGCCAGCATCACAGTAAGTCTATATTCTAGGAAATGCAAATTAAGGACATAATCGGAAGGACATTCGGTCGACAACGCGGAAAGAGATAAAATATGCTTGAAAATGGATAATGCCCTAAGGAGCGGAAGTGATTAGGCAAAGTACGTCTTAGGTGACATTTCATTGATCTTTCGTATTCGCTCATGTTCTGTAAGCACAGCGATTCCATAACAGATAGAGGTTACTACCCTTGTGAAGAGTGTGCGAAGATGGCCGCCTTGTCTTTTATTTAGTATCGTGTTGTTTGCGTATCCTAGAGATGTTAACCTTGATTGCACATGTTATTTGCTGACCATTACCGTTTATTACTACTTGTCATTACTGGTTATTACTGCTGACCATCACTAGCTTCTTTTTCTCCGAGTTGGCTGTATTAGGATAATCGTGAAGTAACTTCGTAAGCGCTGTATGCTAATGGCTTCATACCTCCAAAGACTTGCATAATGCGTTTTTGCGTGCTTTCTTTAGTTTTTGCAGAAAGTTTATCATTATTTGAATATCGTTTATTTATTTGCGCTTTTTGCCTTTTTGCCTTCAGTTTTACGTTTTCTCTTCGGTAGATTAATGCAAATTATCTTTTTACAGTCTTTCCATATATTTCTTTTTCCTGAAAGTATGGTTTATATTATTCTCCATGTTATTTACTGGAGATTCGCTTCCATATATCGACGTCTTTATTGTACGCCAATGCTTCGAATACGGGTTTTGATGTTATTTTTTTCCACTGTTTATTGTTTTAATATCGATTTAAGGAGTAGTTAGTAAAGTGCCTTGAGGTATAGCTAATAGCACATATCAGTACTCACGTAATGACGAACTTTTATAGCGTTTCACATATAGTGGAGAGCGATGTTCATTAGGTGGCAGGAAACCCGCTTATGGATTGCTTGTCAGGAGGGCTTAGAGTGTTCGCCTCAACAACAGATTTTATGAAACCGACACCGTGTGGCGGCACTCAGGCTCTCATGGGTTTTATAATCGCCATAACGTGTGCTGAAAAAATTGGTTCAACATTGCCGAGGTAAAAAGAATTACCCATCAAGTTACATGGACCTAAAGAAAGACTGAGAGCAGAGTGTTGGAACAGGATACGCTAAAGCGAACATTGACGCATAAATGCGAATAAGGAAAAGATGTTGTTTCCGAGAGAGAACACAGGGAATGGAAAGTGTGAAAGATTACTTTTCGACTGATTCAACGTCGATATCGGATAGTGAAATTGGCCTGTCATTGTAAAGTCTAACGAAGTAGTACAGTTTAGTGGAATACGAATAAAGCTGAAGTCGAAGAAGGTCTGTAATAATATCGGAGGTGCTCTCCTTTTAACTACACCATTTCAACGACAATACATCCGCTATTATGACCATCATATATAAAAGGACAACGAAACGCGAATTCTTTGTATGCGTGTGATATTCTGGTTGCAATGGAATAGAAAGTATGTCTTCAGTATATTTTTTCCAACATTGATGCCTTTTATTCGAATAAATATCTGAAATGAATCTCGTAGAGCGGAAAGATCATTCATCCTGATATCAATAAGGATTATAATCACCTTCAACCTCCCAAGTAATTGAAAATAGCCTACGAATGAAACTTTCCTCAATTTTATGAGATTATACACTTGCGTCAGTAAAGCTCCTCATAGTTTGCTACTAGTATGTCTTATTACTCCAGAAATTCATAAATTATGTTCCTCTTTAATAAGACAACGTATAGATAGGATTCTAGGCGTGGCGCATCGCAATAACATCATTTAGGTGGAAAAAAGGCCCTTTTAAACCCGAGCGTCAATCCATACGCTAATCTATCTTTTGACCTCATTAGAAGCTGAACAAACACCATACGGTAGAGATTTCCTTCTAAGCACTAAGGACCTCTCACCTTAGATGTTTTCTATAAAGTTGCAGTGATTCAGCTATGCAGAAATTTCGCATTAATCTATGCAAATTCATTCCGATAATGTAAGGATATTATCCACATTTCCATGGCATTTGAGTTCATATAAAACGCTACCGATAGACCTGTGCAAATGCTTCGGTTTTCGTCTGCCAACATGTGCAACTTGCGGTTGGCTAAAAGTTAAATGCTTGTACTCTTATAGGACCGTAAAGATTTCTGCAAAGGCCTCAAAATTTGGGTGTGGGACTTGAGACAATAGATGATGTTAAGTTTGACGCTCTAGGGGAAAGAATCAGTAAAACAAAACGATAAAACGGCTAATTAATTAGAAAAGTGTGAAAATAAGAAAGCTCTCGTAGTAATTGCTAAGGTTTCACTCACCAAATGGATTCTTATGATTTCGGCCACTTTCACTTTCTATAGCATGTTGTTTTGCTCATACTTGCGTTGATCTTGATGTTGATTTCTCCTCTATTTCGACTACAATCTGCATATGGCATCGGAGTGTTAAGATATAAATAGGCTGCTGTCAAAGCAATAATACTGATTTATCGTCTTGTGGTTTCGTCGTTTGTCATAAACGAGATTTGTTGATTCGGCGGAGTTCTTCACATACTAGAAAAACGATCGCAATAAATAGCTTTTATTGTCCTAAAGCTGCAATTAATAAAGCTTGAACTTTAATGGAGTGGATTTCAAGGTTTTTTGGAATAAATCCACTTTTAGGTAATGAGAAATAGCGGTTAATCGGTCCGAATTGCGTTACTACTCGACTACACTTTCTAGGGTGAAAGAAGTTAGTCGCTATTCAGAGACTTTCTGTGGGACCTAATCCTCCATGAAGGATTTTCCCTACTCTTTCTTTTATGAAAAAAACCCCAGATTTTTATGGTTGGGTGGTAGCGATTATTTACTGGTATTCAGTCGTCTTAGAGTATCTAAATTCATCCAAACTTTGGTTTATTAGTAGCCTTCAACAAATTAGACGTGTCGAGATCTCTACTGGAACACAGTTCACTCAAAAAAATAGAGAAACAACTTTGTTTTTCCACTCCCACGTCAATTTAGCAACTTGCATCTGCTAAGCAGGCATAATTTAGGCGACGTCCTATGAATATATTTCGGTTCACTCGGTATTTCATATGTATTTCAATTTATGGGGTACTTTCAATTTCGTAGAGTTGGAAGTTTCTATGGAGAAGGCGAAAAGCTTGGAACAGCCGTTTAGGCGGACTCTCAAGTCGCGCAATTAAATTCGGCGGCGATCGAGTCGACGAAAGGATGGATGCTCATTGAATCGACGTGAGAAGTTGGAAGATTCTGAGTTGAAGTGTACAATTCCATAAGTTTTATTAGTGGCTAGAAGTGCATACAACCAACTAATGTGTAATATTGGAAAGTAATCTATTGGAAATATAAATCTCACCTCATCTCTCATAATTTCACTTCTTCTAATATCCTTATTCGTTTATTCCCATCACAACTTCTCTAAACATAGTGGACTCGATTGTGGAACTTTATAGGTTGTGTGATAAAGGTTGGATCTAGCGGATCTATTTCATAGAGAGAGGCTTGGAGAATTTTCGATTAGTCAACGATAAAGGTAATTTCCAAAGAGCGCTTTCTAATTCTGTAATATTTGTAAGTGCTAAGATTACAAACAAACGGTGATTTATTTATTTTTTCAATCATTTGAAAAACGTCATTCAATAAGTGAATTTCACTCAGGAATAAAATGAATAAAAATCCGCTCGAAGATGATATCGTGGAAGCGGAAGGATATCCGACTTTTCCGGATTATCTAGGCGCTAAAAAGAAGAACGATGGAATTTTCCGTGAAAGGCACTCTTACGAATGAAAAACATTTGTGGGGCAAAATGAGCGTTGTTTTTGGTGTAGAGAATGAACGATTATATAGAGCGGCAGAAATGATTTGCTTTTCATCAATTGTTGAGATGTTCTTCAAAAAACGTTGACATATAAATTTGATGGAAGATTTAAGGATCGATAACCACAATCGTCCCTCCTATAAGTTAAATTTTCTGGCTTATTTGATGCTTAGCTTGAGTTGCAGAAAGAAATAATCAGAAAAAATGTATATAATGATTTGGAATCCCATAATGTGCATTTTTGAATATAGAATTGTGGAAAATGCCCATGAGCTATAGATATGGATATGCAAATTACTAATGAATTCTCGACAAACGTTGTGTGCTCCCATCGAAGTTCATTGTGGATTCCATTCCGCATTGAACGGTACGTTGTTCGTTGCTACATTATTGCTGAGAAATTCGCTCGGGATGTTCGTCTCAGGTGATGAGTTAAGTGTTATATTGTTAAGAAACATTAGATCGAATGAGATGAAAACTGGAGGAGGGCACTTTGCTCGACGACAAATTCCCTCACTTTTTAGGCAGTTTTACTTTGAAAACGAAAACGGCGATTCACCAAAAAACAAAAAATCATTCCACTTTCTCGGTATTCTCAATTTCAACGCTGTGGAAGTCTATTATCTGTGATCTTTAATATATGATGCGAATAGCGTCATTCCGTGATGGACGGCTCATATGGGAATCGCAGCCGATGTGGGGCGGGAGGGATGGAGAGTATTTGTAATTATTCTAGTATTTGGGAAGCTTTCTCAGAACCACAAACAGTAACGGCGGATGGTTAACAAAAGTGAGGGCTATTTCCAGCCATTGCAAAATTTGCAGTAAAACGCATTATGGAGGTGGAAAAAGTGGATGCGTATAAGTCATTTTTCTACATTTCAGCCGAATTCGCTTAAATGATTTCTTGTTCAGTTCGTATGTAATGAGTCATAATTTGACTAAATTTAGAGCGAATCGCACAAGGGTTATTTCCTCTTTAAATTGTATGCAGAAAGAGATTAAACTGATATCGGCTATGTTATACGAAATAAATTGGTTGACATGAAGCGGTGTGAATCGTATATATTTGAGCGGCTGCTTGCTCTACAATGTTATCTCTCGAAATGGGTAATTATGAGAGGTACGTAGTTCGACTGAATGGGAGTAAAATATTTGAGGTTGCGGGAATTCTGAAAATATTCTCAGCAGTTAGTGCAAAAGTTCGTTATATTTGAGGTGATGGTACATTTTCCTTGAATGTAATACATATGCAGTTCCCTTTTTCCCAAATTCTCGGGTAATTTGTTGACTGCACCAAAATTTATTGGTCGTAAATGAGATAGCTGCCAGACAATCATACGTTAACATCATAGTATTGAAAATGAGCTGCGAATTAGCCATCTAACGTCAACTTATCACCATATGCGGAACGCCTCTTCAAATATGCGGATTTATTGCCAGGAATGTTCTTTTCAGAATGTTTTCGCCTCGATTACAGAGACCTTGACCCATGTTTAGTGTCCACGATGCTATGAACCTGAAAGACATTCCTGTTCCTTTATACCTTCCAGAGGGTTGCCAGGTGCGGTTTCATTCGATACGCCTTTAAAAAACGAGGTTGAATTTACTTCGAGAGCGTCAAATGCGGTAAGAGGGGCAATCATGCATTCTCGCTTCCTATAGTCGTCGGTGACTACTTGGATTGCTCCAGGGAATATTGATGGTGGCCAACTTTCACTCAATAACAAATGGCAATCTTACCCACCAGCTGTCTGCTGCATTCTAAGTGGCAATTGATTAACATCCGCGATTTAAACAGTATGAAACGTCGGGTTTTTATGGAATTTTCTACTACTTCATTTCTTTTTTTTGAAGTTTTTAATTGTTTTCACATTTTTTCTAATAGCTGATATCGGCTGTCTTCTTGGTATTCCAAGAACTTGCCATTGCGGTCATCAAAAGGGAGAGACGGAGGGAATGCCAGCGTGTGATGTTTTATCATTCGGAAGTTCAGAAAATTTTACGGGCGTGGAGAAAAACGAGATTCTGAATTCGGCAGTACTCGATTTGATGACGACTCCCAATTCGTTGCTGCTCGGATGGACGAGAAGGGAGCAGAGAAAAACGCATATGATAAGCAGTTTATTACGCTAATCGCTTAATGTGATTCTGGAGAGATGTCAAGATATTAGAACGTTCGGATAGCTCATTCTCAAAGAATATTTCGAGATATGCCATAGATATAGAGGGGGAGAGGAGCTTGTACTCAAATCACATCTGACTTTCTTGAGCTTCAAAATCACTTACTTGGTTATTGGCCTATGAAATGCCCACCGCTAGGTTGGTGGTATGCATAGCGTAGGACGAAGAGGAAAATAAGCAAATCTTTTAATTCCAGAAAGTTTGAAATAATCGCGTCCTGCTAACAATGGCAATGAATCCATCTCAGCAGCGTCGTGATCCAACCGCGATCGTACCACATGGCAGTCATCGTTTGACTGCCGGCGATTACTTTCGTCGATTCATGGAGGAAACAATGCGCGAAATGGATCGTGCTTTTTCCATCGGACCCTACTGGGAAAGTCAACCAAGTCTACACGAGTGTAATATCGGTAATTCAGTTGGAAGTGTAAGTTGCCCCACCTTTATCAAAGGTTGTTTTTATGAGTTGAATTATGTCCCAAATCGATGAATTGAATAATTACTTGTTGAGAGGAGTGAAAATGGTTCGAATAGATTACGCTTGCATATAATAAGCGCTTTCATTAGCAATTTGGGAAAAGAATTCGAATAGTAGAATAGAAATCGTTCATAATTGATAATCGAACTAAAGAGAATCTCTTTATGCATCGGGTCCTTCCTTTTATTCATCTAATTAAAGTAGCTGTTGATTTGCTAATAAAATTTTTTCAATAAAGGTTCGGTTAAATGATGCATATTAAGGGTTATTTATTTATGAAATTCATGTATTTGTTTATTTATTTGTTTTATTGCTTTTGCTTTCTCTTTTATGGATATGTAATCCTGAAACTTGCGGATATGTAATCCTGGAACTTTCACCTTTAAGGATGAAATTAGATTCCGGGATTGCATATTTTTTCATATTTTTAAATGCGATCTTCTTATGATTTTTTGGATTTACTTTAATGTTTTTTGTTGCTTTTGCTTTTGTTTTTATTTCTCTGGATGTTATTATCCTTCAATAAATATACGAACAGGCGATAGCAATTTGTGGGACATGCGATTTTGCATTCTTTTTTTTTTTCATTTATTTAGCGAATTTAATCATTTTCAGTAAAAAAAGTTGGAAAATGAAGCTGTCGTAGTTTAGTGAATCCGACCATTAACACGAAATTTACAAACCTTGTTTGTTTCCAGATCCGACAAATCTCAGATGCATGTAAATGTTTAGCGTTAACTAGAAAATACTCATATTAATTCGTAGAAAGTTTGAAGATGAAGTGAACTTCTACAAATTCCTTCGGAGTAGCGTGAAATATGATATAGATATATTCTCGTTGTGCTTAATCCACCCTTCAAATATGCGAAACCTATATTCAGTGGTCCCCAAATCGGAATTACTGCACAGATAGACGCAGACCTGAAGAGAGGAGGTGCGAGAGCTGTAACAGTCATAAAAATTTGTGGATTCGATGTTACCTCGACCGCTTATGCTTGATACTTTCACTCGTTATATGTTGTTATTTCAGGAAAAGGAAAGGGTTTTTGTAAAATGACGTTGATGTATCCCTCTGTTGGTTTCTCGATTATTTTTATTGAGTTCATTCTGTTTGGAGTAGTTTTTCAGATAGTTGATAATGCGGAGAAATTTCAAGTGGAAGTTGATGTTACACAATTTCGTCCAAACGAACTCTCGGTGAACGTTCGCGATCATGAGCTCGTTATTGAGGGACATCATCAAGAGCGATCTGATCAAGTTGGCTTTCTTCATTTTCATCATGCGTTGAAGTTTTCATATGAAATCTGCCCCATTCTACGTTCACTAAGGAATACACTAGGTGATCGAAGATAAAAGGAGGAATGGTTAGGTCTCTCTCGCACATTCATCCACTTATTTCAGAGGACTTTCCAAGTTTCTTCTTCGTCAAATATGCTAATACAATTGATGAACAGTTTCAATGTGTTTTTGCTATGAAAAGATCGAATTATATTTGAGCGTTATTAATGTTAATGATGTTATTTGAGCGTTAATGATATTAATGTCTATACGTGCACAGGTATGTCCACTCATCAGATAGGTGCTCAAAACTTGCTCAAAACGCTTAGATAGCTTCCTAAACAAATTATTTTTCTATTTTTCCTCAAGGCGACTCAGTCGAGAAGGTTGTGCTTTCTTTAAGCGGATTCAACCTCCACTGCAGATGATGCTCTTGATTGGTCAGTGAAAACCAGTTGGTGAGTGCAGACTGCAGTGCATATCTACTTGAGCACCTGGCTAGAAGTAACTTAATGATAGCCAATTTTCTGGCCAAAAATAACAGTGAATCTGACCGTGTATTCCAGTATCATTTGGTTTTTGAGTTGATGGTCCTCGAGAGGTTAAATTAGTTCGCCCACTCGTGCATAGTTATAGGTGGGCAGTATCGAGCGACATTTCGTCCGCAAATATTCGTTACCTCATGATGTGCAAGCAAGTGCATTCGAATCGCGACTTTCTGATTCCGGACTACTAACGGTGTTCGCGCCGAAGAGCAATGCTCCCGCTGGACGCAGTATACCTATTCAAGCCGCACCTACGCGCAATAGCAGTCGACGTGCTAGATAGTGATTGATAGTGTTTTATTGTTGTTTCTGAATAAGAAATATTGCATGGAATGTTTTTTGAAAGCTGTCTGTGTGACACAATATCGGACTACTGGACGAGAGAATAATTCCAAGAAAGCGTTGCTGGTTTTCCAGCTGAAAAGGATTGAGAGTGAGAGAGGAGGACATCGCGGATCCTTCTCGCAGAAACAAAGGAGAGGAGAGCTTATTCCCCTTTACGAAGGTGATGGATAATACAACAGCACAAACCCGTCGTATCTGAGTTACTTTAAGCAGTGGACTTTTATGACTTCTACCGCGGCGACACGATTCCCTGTTAGGTTGAAGCATCGTCGGATTTCACAGGGATGAGCAGCTGATCGGTGGAGGCAATCGCCATCGCGCTGCTCTTATCGTCTCTACTGGGTAGCCGGTGTGACATTCCATGGTTACCCGTCATCTTATGCATTTCGCAGGTGGTTAAGATGCGTTAGGCGACCTGAAAGGAATATCAAAATTTATGGTATAGCAGCTGTTCAGTTTGTGCGTGTTTCTCACCTGTTCAACAGAAATAGTGATGCGGTCATGTAGGATGACTGGTCGACATGGATGAAGTTAGACTGAGAACAAGGCATTTTCTTTTTTCCAACATTTTTTCGAACACGGCAGTGCAGTTTAAGTTTCCCATATCGGAGGGTGAATTCCAGTGGTTGCTTAGGGGAGGAATTCTTAGGAGGAACGGGAGGGAAAGAGGGTTAGGAAGATTTTTCCTCCGCGAAAGATGACACAGGCAAATTTCGTCCTTTGAAAATTGACACAGCGGCAGTCTCCTATGGTAAAGTACTGATAAGATGTGCCGTTGGAAAGCAGACAAAAACTCTGGGCAAAGAAGCATCCTAATATTGCGTAATCAGAGGGTAATTAGAGAGTAATTAGAGAGAATTTGAAAATAAACGCTACGGTGAGATGACGCGATATCTGAGATGTCCTTACAGTGAGAACCACGCAAAACTCCCTTCAGCTCTGCATCAAGAGCCCATCCATAAATTCCTCCATCCTGGGGGAATTTCTTGTTCACGGACTTTCGTTACGGTGATAATCGCAACGCGTCTACTATCGTTTCCTTTATTATCTCTTAGATCTCTTCTTTGAGTTGATATTTGATGGTGTCTTTGTGACGGTCGCAATTACGCAAGCAGTTCCTTATTCTCTCCCTCAAGGTATAGGCAGAACTTTTCGCATCATATCTGATGCTGCTGACAAAATAAACTTTCCATTGTCGTGTTTTTGCATGGTTGAATAGAAACCGGTTAATTTGATACGGTTGCCACCTCTTTAAATGTTGATGTCTGAAGTCCTAATGAAGCAATCGAAGATTACTTTAAGTAAATAAGATGATCTAACACTTGATGTACCTCCGATTATGAGGCCTTAGTGCCTGGCTCTAATTGTCACAAGATCAGAATTTAAAAAAAAACATTCAAAGATGGATAACACGGGCTCGTGAAGACAGGACTGCATCCCAGAGTTCTTCGCTGAAAGCTCTGGATTTGGAACCAAAGCAGGTCCTTCATAGTTCCAAGACGAAACGGGGGATCAGTGGGAGCGCGGCAGGTGACAAAAGAGAGTTGACAGTAATATCGATATAGGACCACATAGTGTGATTCCCATGGCGATATTCATTTTTGGCTCATATCCAGTGATAGCAGGGCACGAATCACGTTTAGAAGGACATTATAGTCACCTAAAAGTCCGTACATTCTTTGTGGGTAAATGTGTGCGCTGTTTGCTTGCTGAATTCGAAGGGAGGCTTATATTTTGGTTGGAGTAGTAACAAAGTAGGTGTTTTTTCTTTCAAATTTATTTTTAACTCAGACAGCATCAAGGGCGCAGATGGTAGACAATTCGATGAAATCGACTGAGATTCCAGACGGATGGCGGTCCTTCTCCTAGACATGACGGTCCTGGTCTCAATTATTTTAGCTCCATCGCCATCCCTCCTAGGGGTCCCGCTCATTAGCACGAATCATAACTCTTCCACCGTTGGGACCCCGTCCCGGGAACCCATGCGATTAAAACAATCTCTTTCTCCATGGGGACTGCTGTAAACAATCCTCATCTGCGGGGACCTTGCGGCGCGCTAAAGGACTTCGCCATCTCTTTGAGGGATGTTAAGAACGCAAATTCACTCTCGTAAGTTGAGAAAAAAATTTCCCTTAAATCACAGAATACGAAAGAAACTGCTGCGCTTCACCTTGCGCTCCGAGGGTGCCCGTCTCCTCGAAAGTCCCACTCCACGGTAGAGGATTTTGAGAACTGGAACCCTCGCGGAGATGAAAAGCTTCATCGCCTCAAGAGAGTGGAATTCATCGCTTCGGAGGGAAGGAGAAGGGACGGGGATGTTCGTGGATTCCCGTCTCAAACACAAAGCTTCGGGAATGTTGGCATTTCATTACAATAGCCGGTTCGAATCAAGGAAAATTCATCACAAAATCGGATATTTCGAGTATTTTAGAAATTTGCGTCGGCTGAATTCATCAAATTTCGATGGAAGTAGAGCAGCTTTAATAAAAGTATAGGACCTGAGATGGTTAATGTGAAGATGGAGTTGATGGGCCGCTCCTTTTCGTTGGTTTGGGGAAGGCGGAAGAGGGAGGTGAGCATTATATGTCAATTGTAATTTAATGCAATATTCAAATCGTCAAATGAATGCTCATATATTTTTGCAAGAGGTTAAAGGTCACGTTATCGGCGAGCAGCAGCAATGTATGAAAATATTTGTGGCTTTCGTTGAAAGATGAATTCCCGTAACCCTTACAAAGAAAAAAACCTTCAATTTTAATCACTATTGGAGTAGAATATAGTGCAACAAGGTGCATCGCTTGACTTCTTGCCATTCTTCATTGTTTTTTCTCTCCCTTTTATTTAATTGCATTGTTTCTTCGTTTCTTTTCATATAAACTGTAGCTGTAATAAATTTCTGGTGGAATTATTCTATTCTTGCCTCTATGCCACTCTAAACCGATTTCTCGAAGTTTATTTGCCGTTTCCCGTTGAGAAGTGTGCATCGTAAGATTATATTCGCAACAGAGATGGTACCAGTGATTGGACTATTGGCTTTCTCGTTGATTCCTCGTTGAGAATATGAAGATAGCGGCCACAAGTTGCTACTGCATGCATTTGGGAGCGTTCGATCCTTCGCACTGATCCGTATTCAGAATTCTTGTGATTGTAAGGCCACATGTATCCTGATGAAGTCTCCACAATTGATAAATGCTGCTCAACTTGCTTTCATCTAATTCTCTCACTTCCTCTACAGTGCTCATCGATTATCATTGATGTATAGTGGAATTGAACTTTTTTTGCTCTGCTCAGTGATTATTTGAGCGTTTTTTGTGGGGAAAATTCCCTTCTAATAAGGCGAATAAAATCGATTCGAGGTTAGGAGTGCGTGCGAGTTGGCGTTAGTCACTTTTAGCTTCTATTTTCGATGCATTTCATTAGTTTTTTCATCATATTTGATGATTAATCTATAATTAGGTATATTACCTGATGTGGAGTGAGTACAGTGCAACGTAGTCGATCCGCACTCTTCCCCTTTCCACCTTCATCCTCCCCTATCCAGTGATGGAAACGTCAATTGCCGCAATCTGCCGTTCTATCCATCCGTTCTTGCCGAAAATATCATCGATGAACATCGTCGATTTCTTCTATTTGCCATGAAATTCATCTTTCATATTATTGGAAAATATCCTACGGAAATTTTCGGGAATATTTCTCGAATATTTTTCAGTTTTATCGCTAAGTTATCTTTCCAAATCATTTTGTTTTCTATTAAGAAGACTTATAATCATTTGGTGCATTTGCATCAGCAAATAATAAATAATATTCTTCGAAATCTTCTGTAATTATGGATCAAAGAGATAATAATGTTCAATGCATTGCGATGTTGATATTCTATTGAATGTGCAAAAAACAAAGCTCTCAAATAATATAGCTGTGATATTTGTTTAAAACCTTATCAGTGATATAGATTACACTGATAATTCGATTGATTAGAAGAGTATATCACGTTGATGATTCGAATGATTAGGAGAGTATATCACATTGATAATTCGACTGATTAGGAGAGTATATCACATTGATAATTCGACTGATTAGGAGAGTCTATTCTTTTCGAGAGAGTGATATCGATATTTAAGTTAAATTTATTTTTCCACTCAGATCACATCTCATTTTGTTTATATTCCAATAATGGGTGTCTTAGTTGAATTATCACCTCGATACGAATAAAAATTCATTGTTGATTTCGTATGGCGTCTTTCTTACGCACAACGAATCGGTCGCAAATATAAGGGTGTTGTGTTTTATTAAATTTCCTCCTTCATAAATACGAAAAATTCAAAGACAAATGAATTAAATAACTCTTTGGTCGTCGGCCACTTAGAGTTGAATTCGTCCAGATAAAACTACTAAGAATTTCAAAAAAAATTCATGGAATTCCAATATTATGTTTGAAATTAAATTCGTTAATTAAAGGTTTGTGAATGAAATAAACTGTAAGGTTAATTTTAGTAAACGAGTTAATATTTGAGGTGACGCAATGCGATATCGACGATCGTTAAATGAGAAAACGGATAGATGTGAAGATTCCTGCATCGATAATATTTCGCTTGGAATGTAAGTCTTTTTTGTTCAGTTCATTTTCTTAGTATGAATTATTTGCCATCCCACTTTAAACATTAAAAGCAAATAAGAAAAGTTATTGTTGTTATTCGCAGTATAACTGAAAGAAGAGCTAAGGTGGCACTCTCAATGGTGCCGTTTATCTGAATCATCACCCTCAAAGTTGTTCTACTCGTTGGCTAAACCATAAGCGGATTGTGCTTTGAGTGCCCTATACGGTTTGGTGATTTTTGTCGTTTGCATTTTACCTATTCATATTCATTTGTCTTTTCTATGCTCAGCGCTTTGCGTTTTGAAAGCAAATAAATAAATAAGCAGTCACCAAAATAAGCCTATATATCTTGTGGATCTTAGTTAGCCAACAATTTCTTCGGAGGTTAGACTTCTAATTAAGGATAAATTCAAAAGGTTCCAAGTCGAGAAGTGATTCAATAAAGGTCGTAATATAATTCATAGTACATTCTCCAAATTACAGTATGATATTTTTATACTGTTGATAGCGTAGATCCTATAGGTAACAGTGACGGATGCTGCCAACTTATACTATTAAAAATACATTACGACGTCAATTATAGTAAATGGAATAATGTAAAATATATATTGTATCATTTTGCGACGAGAATTTTGCAAGTGATTTCATTGCAGTGATGAAGAGATGTCGACTCATTCCCGATCAAAGAGCAGTGATGTATCAACTAACGAGAATATACTAAGTACGATGGAAGATCCGATACTAAATGTTAGTGTAGATTTTGGCTTTCCAGAATTCGTTTTTATAGTCTTGAGAACTTTTTCGATTATTTTTTTAAAGAGACTCAGTCCGAGGGGGAGGGAGGAGGTGGTGGAGGGACGCGAGGAGTTACATGCTGATAAAATTTTTAGCACTAAACATGCAAATAGTACGATGAACTAATCTCAGTTGATCATAATGTAGATGTTTTTGTATGGAGAAATTTTGACTGTTAAGGGGAAAGACGGGAGGGGGTCATGAGCGAGATTTGGGAGCGAATCGCTCTGCTGTCATACTTCGGATATTTTATTGCAGTGAAGATCACTCTGAAAAAGATCGAGCGAAATTCTCTTGCAATTAGGTCATTTACCCATATGATTCGTGGTTAATTAATCAGTGTATTGTTTCAAAATATATCTTCGCCCTTAGATTTTCCTTGAAGTGAACAATACACAACGACAGTTTTAATTTCATCGATGTGGATGCTCAAATTTATTGGTCGATTTTAATGTCTGCGTTATTGTTGTGTTGATGTCCTAGAGAAGTGCACAGAAAGATTAGAATGCTCCCAAAGGTTCACGAACAAGAAGCACTCAAGGTGAGATGAACGAAATGAGGTCAAAATGCTTTTGAAAACAAGGCATATATCGGCGCTACTCGATGTCGATGGTGCTGCTTGTCGTGATCCGCAGTTTGCCGTCGTCATACCCGAGCTAATATGTTGTGCTGACGAATCAGCGCAGACCTGCGTTTCGCAGTATTCCCGTTGTTGATGTCCTTGATGCAGTAGTGACTACCTCTCGCCTTTTCCAATTACCCAGTAATATACCTATATATCACTGTGGTTGCCTTCCAGTTCGAACACCTCATTCCACCATACTCACCTAATGCTTGGATATTGACGCTGTGTTGTGAGCCATACCTTAGACTTGGGTAATTGAATTTTTATTCCAGTTTTTGGCAATAATGACGTTATACACGCACTAACAAACGCATGAACGTCAACTGACTTCAACAACGAAGGCGCACACCAACAAAAACAAGACGTCCAACATTCGCATGCAGTGATGAACAGAGAATACAATGCATGCATTCACAGCAGCAAAAATTAATGGCTGAAAACATTCAAGGGAAAAAATGGAAAGACTCTATGTGATACAACTGTTGCGCAACGATAAAACAACATTACCCGAGGCTATTGTTATCGACGAGCATAATCTGCATTGACGATACGCTGTCAACACGTAGATGACAAGATGACAAGATACAGCCGCAAGGAATAATGTCGCATTACAGCAGTCGAAGACACGAGTTAAACAGTCATCAAACCTTTGGATGCGTTTATACACGTTTATTGACGCAATTTACAGCTGCGGCAACTTAAGCTCCCCGCTATTTTCAGTGGCAGCTGGACACGTTGAGGACCTCCATTTCTGATCGATTGATCAGCAATCTCTTTGTTTATCTATTTATTTATTTATTTTGTATTCGCTCACAATATGGCAATTGCGAGTGCCGTAAAATGATAAAATTTTCTAAATTATAAGCTGACACTACCACTCCAATCTTCGAACGTGCAATTGAACTGATGTTGGGCAAAGATTTTCCGCTATTTATTTGGTGCGCTTTGATAGGACGAATTAACTGGAATGAGAAGCGAAATGTTTATATTTTAGTTTTCAACATCATAGAAATTAGTTATTTTTTAATGCATAGAAATGCAATGAAACAGATTTTATGGAATTGCACACATAAAATTTGAGCGAAAAGCGAATTGTCTTTTCCAGCGCTGAAATTAAAGCGACTAGCATACAAGTTGATTGTTCATTTTACATTTGGAGTTTACTATATTAATGTATTTGTAGTTCGCTAAATCAATGGCTCCACCTAGAAGCTGTCCATATTCGAAGTGGGAGAAATTCGCATTTTATGATCCTAATGAATATGCGTATCGGAAAGGAACGCAAATCGAACCGGATATGGAATCATATCTCAACGGCTTCCGTACGCCATCGCTTGGAATTCTTGGAACAAATGAGTGAAGTTTTTAAATTTCAGACGAGCGATTGTTTTTTTAAAAGTTATTTTGAAGAGTAATAAATGTAGACGACTCACAGCGGCCTGGATATCCAGCTTGAGAAAGCGCAGCAAATCTTTCATTCCAAGATTAGCCACCTTGTCGTCTGCAATTTCACTTCTAAAGATGAAGAAATTCGCTACGTCGATCAGATACGTAGGACCATAGATATCCGCACATCAAACAAAGCATTTACGTGTGGATAGGTTGTCTGTCGAACATAAAATTAACTCATCTTATGTGATGTGTTTTTTATCCGTTAAACATAGTATCATCTTATGTTAAATTGTGTGTAATATTTGTTTATCGAGCAGTTTTCGATAAAACGTCTATTTGGTTGAACACTCTTTACGAGTCATCCTTGCTGTGCGTTGTTTTCAGAACGAGAACTTATAGACTCATTTAGACAATTCGATAAGGTAACCGCTCTATCGTGGATATGGGAGATGTGTGAGGATTTCGTTCAGTCAGCTCCGATCGAATATTTTGGGGAAGTGTTTCATAAAATTGAGGAATTAAAATCACTACAGACAATAAAGGTAAATTATTTCATTGTACAATGAAGTTTGAAGTTGAAATTTGAAGAAACAACGAAATTTTTGCTTGAAACCAAATAAAATATAGCTGGAAAAATTAGCATATAATTAATTAATGCTATTGTCAATATATCTTAGAAGTAGATTTTTCGATTGCAAAAATTATATTTGTAATATTAAGTTATGTTTTATTTTTATAATATATAATTTTTATTTTATAATATATTTTAAATTATTTAGGAGGATAGGGAAGAGTACGAGCATTGGTCATATGCATTATCAAAATGCAGTATATTCGCAAATATTCACAAGCAATTTCGTCGCTATAAATCGAAATATCGTGGATGTGTTTTCTCAGCAGAAACTATGATTTCAATGGTAAAAATTTCCATAATTTCGTTTGTTTGTTTGTTTTTTGATTTTCCATATAATAAACGTTGATAGTATTAGCAGTTATTATTTTTATATATTATTTTGTTGCTTTTTGTTTTTTGTTTGTCTTTTTTTTGCAAAAGCCAATAAATTGATCATCATCATTGATTGATTAGTTGATTAGTTCGATTTTTAGCAAATAGTTTAAAATTTGATTGAATTATGAGAACTGAATGAGTTTAATAAGGGAATGAATAGTAGGTAATTGATAGAATCTATGTGGCTGAAAAAAATCGCTGCGCTGGCAAGTGTTGGCAACTCTTGCAAATTTACATTTATTGAAACGAAAGGAGAAGGACGGGATGGGGATTTGATGGGAGAGGGGGGGAGTGGAGGCGAGATTATCTGTTCTCCCATTCAGATCGTTCTGTGGTTGTCATTTGTTTCTGCTAAACGCTGCTTTGAATATCATTCAAAATGCCTATCATTTGTTTTCATACTGACAGTTTAATTCGTTTGTATTTGTTTTATTTAAAAGAAAAGAATATTGCAGGCGGAAACGGAGTTTGAGCGTTTTGAAAGTTGGTGTAAACGAAGCGCTTCGCTGAAAGAGTTTTCTCGAATCGCTGATGATGATAGGCAACGTGCTTTAGTGCGAAAGGATAGGTATGATATTCGATAACCTTGGAGATGTTGATTCAGTTTATTATACTATTAATCATTATTAAGTACCTTAAGATTATTATAGGAAAACATTTTAATAGTGCAAAATAACTTGAAAAATGTTATTGATAACGTTCTTTAAAATATAGATTTCAGTTATTTGTTAACTTTTCATTTTAAGGAATATAAGATATGATTAACAGAATATTTTCAGAGTTCAGTAGTACTTTTTATGAGATTTATTATCCGTACATAAATCTCCGAGGTTCTTTTATTATACGTCTATAACGGGAGATTTGTTGAAAAGGAACTAGAAGCATCTTTATTTTTGATAATGAGATCACTTTTCATAGGATGCTCGAAAAATAAATGTAACTGTTTATAGAGCAGAAATTATTTCTAGAACCCTCTTTTTTGCAGACTTCGGAAAAGGCTGCAGAAAAGCAATGCTGAGAAATCCTCAATTCGAACTGAATCAGGGAATAACATCGACTATGGAGATAACTCATTATTTCTTGGATCGTTGGGTAGGTGTTTTTATGGCATCTTATGCGAGATTCCTCTGCCATAAAATATAATAAGTTTTAAGGGATAAATATTGTCGATATTGCGGCTATCATTTCAACGCTTGAATTGTAAACTATAAGCTGTGATAAGTATGCGATTGATCATCCATTTACAGTCTATGATTTGTTTGTACTTTGGCGATATCTGGAATTTCTTTTGTGGAGTTTAATTAGGTGAAAGCTTAAAGTAATTTTCTGAATACTTCTTCAGTCTTAATGTTTATTGGTTTGAAGGTAAGTACACTTTAAAAAGCAGTTTACAGGTGAATATACTCTCGATGAGCTCCTAAGGTACTTAGAGCGAGATGGACAGGAGAACAAGTGTCAAAAAAAGAGGAATCGCAGGACAAGGGGCAAAAGAAAAGGGGTATGAACGTTTATTTCAAAAATTTCAGCGTTTACACATAAAAATACAAATAAATATATGTAAATGTAGATTTTCGCTTTTTCTCTGTATCTATTCTTTTTTTAGTCAGTTTTAAGCTGATGTTTTCTACAGCACTGACGAATCAGAGTGAACTCAACGCAACGTAGCGTCCGTAAAGTCGTCCTGACGACGAAGTTTTCTTTGTCCTTTCTCGCCTTCTCTATAAACGTAGAGAGTCCTCCTTGCGATTGTTATAATATGCATTTCCACAGTGCATTTTATTGCCTCTGCAGTTGTTCTGTGGTTATTTAAATGTGCACAAGTAAATAGTTAAGTGGCTAATCGGCTGTTTTTATATTTGGCTGCTCATTGAGGACAAGAGAGAAAGTAAGAAGTAGCTTTTTCAATAAAACAAGTTCATAGGTCGGCGACATGAGAGATTCGCTTTACAGAGTTCAAAAAACGAAGACATTGTGGGTGTGAAAGAAGAGCGAAGTCGAGAGAACGTCGACGACACATCAATAACGCATCAACACAAGGAGTTATCGTCGAAGAACGACGAGGAACACAGCCTCGATTCCATTACTGATGTATATACTTCATTTTAAATCTTTTCATTTGAAATCGTTGATGAATTTGAATTAAACTTGTTGATTGCAGTCATTTAGTTTAGCTATTTGAGAAATTCGATTGTGAAGTGGCGACTACGTAGGGGATGAGTTAGCCTATTTTGTTGTCGTTGTTTTATTTCGATTCTCTCCCACTTGCATTTTTTTTCCAATCAGAATGCTTCTTCCGTTATCCGAATTGAGAAAGAGAAGGTGTTTTGTTATCGCAATTGAGAAGGAGAAGGTGTTTTGTTATCCTAATTGAGAAAGAGATGTTTTGCGACCTCGGAATTTTTTACATGAGATCGGTAACCACATATCATCTAGCAGGATGAGATTCATGGCCTCATTTGATTATAAGAAATTTGGCACTTATCTTGCAAAATGTGTAACTGCCATTTCGTCATCATTCTTTTTTAAATTTAAGATCCTTTTTCGCATCACATTAATGTTAGTAGTGGGATCGTATAGTGATTTATACGTTTTTAGTTTTTTGGCAAATAGCTTGAAAGGAAAGGATTGAATTTGAGAGAGTCCCGCCGAAGATGGAGACTTAGAAAGATTAAGGGTTAAACTCAAGAAAATTTTTCAGTCGGCTGAATATATCATTTTCACAATATACGTCGTTTACAGACGCAATTGATATGTTTTCAGTTTGTAGTGATGCTGTACTGAATGGATGATGCTAGAATATATTCTTATGGATAAATCTTGTGCGATGCTGTTCTAGCGTCAGTTTTCCTGCCAGAATGGTGTCATCATCTGTTTCCTTGCCATAAAATCAGCTCAAGAGTAGGTCTTGAACATAAAAACAAATGCTGTCTTATAGTCGTGCAAGATCGATGACGATGGATTGCTGACGGAAGGTGCTTCGACTGATTGCATGGCCAAAGATGAACGAACGCAACAGGAAATGTCGACAAGCGATTCCGGCAATTTCAATTCCGATATTGTTTTATCACCTCGTCGACTATTCTCGGTAGGCAGTGAATATACTACTACGACCGTTTCGACAAATAAAGCAGAGGAGAACGATTGCTGTGATCGTCTCATTGTGGTGAATGTTTTATCAATTTCTTGTTCTTCTTTACAAATTTTTTCAAGCTGAGCGCTCGATTGGTTTGAGCATCATGGAATAGGCTTTTTTCGCCGGTGAATCCTCTTTGTAAATGAAAATGCTGCGATATGAATAGTCCCGTTTATTTTTTTTTATTGCAGGATAACGCAAGTGAGGAGTGGCATATGCGATTATGCAATTATATATAGCACTAATTACAGTATTTGTTACGGAAGTATATATATAATATGTAATGTAAGTAAGAGGCTGCACTTTGACAGTTTAACAGGCAAAGGGTCCTGTTTTCACATACAGAGCTTCATTTGTACGAATTCTTTCTTATGAAGATATGGTGGCTGTATTGCTTTGTAACTTCACCTCAAATGAATTGTTTGTATTGCTTTAATTGTTTTACAACTCGGAAAGTTAGCGATATTAGTGATCCTCTTGCATTGAAATTCGTTTTTTTGTTGTACTCATAGGTTTTGCAAATAGAATCATAATTTAGAGCTGAGGTCGTTCTCATTCTTCAATTTTTTTGGTTTGATTTTAAATTCGTGTTGATATCGAATTTAATTGTTTTTCATACGAAGGTTCGGATGAAAGTGGATGCATGCATTGAACAATGCTGTATACGTGGCGTAATCTGCCTCCAACATGCCATGAATTTTTCTTCTGCGGTAATGAGTCTCATGCTTTGAACCGGTCAGGGAAGCAGGCATTTCTGATGGCTCCGGCAAAGCATTTCGCATCCGGTAAAATTGGGCGTCGTGCGCGATGTTTTTTCTGTTATCGCCTTAAGACCGTCGGACATATGTGATAGAGACCGCAGCATATGCAGCGTACCTTGCTGTGCTGTTTATCTAGTGCAACTATTGCTGCTATACGACTGCTTATTCCTAAATATTTCAGGACTGATAGTAAGTCTCATTTTCAGACACATGACAAGACTTCTGCGCAAGAAACTGGGGGGACTTCTAGAAGAAGTGAGGATGCCGATGACGCACATGACAAATGCGCATATAATAGTGCGCAGATATGCACTATGTTGCCTTCGGTTTCAATAACTGTATGTTGGTCGTTAGTAATGATTCACTGCTGTGAAAATATTCTTGAATATCCCATATTGAAATGCTGTTGAGGTCTGTAATGTTGTAGTTACTTTTTCCAGCTGTAGTATGAGAGTTGGGATGAATTTTACGCATTAACAAGAGTTCTCCGAAGTTTAAAAATATAGAAATTGTCAACAGTTACGTCACTGGCAGAAAATAATTGGTAGCCATCCTCGAGATGAATGTTCCAACAAATTGAAGTTACTGGGTACTTTGGTTGACGTATAATATTCAGCAGTCACTTAGAGTATATGATTAATATTTTTAATTTCATTGAATTTGCTGAGATAAGTTCAGTGGTTGGTTTTCATTGTTTTCGGAAAGGCCGGAATTTAAAAGCAGTTAAAGTACTTATATTGCTACCAGGAGATGTTCCATGGTACTGCCATTCCTGCTTATCCCCGTTATTTGTCTTCCCTATGGACATGTGAATTTGAGTTTTTTTTTTGGGTGGGACTGTGAATGAAAGTATGAGTGATTACCGTCATTATTCATATTTTCTCAAGTTTTCCGTTCTGCAGCGGAACAGTCATATCACTTTTCCTTCTCCTGAGGAGGATTTCTCGGATCTGTTAGTTCGAGCTAACTCCTCCATGTTCAAGTGTTCAGGTATGTTCAGTCTAACATGGAAAACTGAAGTTGTTCAGCATATCTTGTAGGAATCCATCTTATCGTTGAAAGCACTGAAAGATGCCGCAGCGCGTCGAAATAGCGATTGTGTTGATTTTTGAAGTAACATGATGACCGTCGTCATAGAATCTTCTGTTAGCATTGTTTAATTGGTTATAATCAGCTTCCACCACACACTCAGTATCAGTTGTATTGTTTGTAGGTGGATTATGATGAAGTTTTCCGGCCGCTTCCTGAGAATGCAATTAGAAAGCTGCATGGCTGGGATCGTCAGTTCGAGGAATTCAAAGTGTAATATTTTAATCTCATCGTTTTTAATTTCTCTTATGATATTCTTCAACTGAGATATAAACTCATTCGAATTTATTTGTTGGTCTCTCGAAAAAGTAGTATTGCTTTCATGTATTATGCGTATGCTTAATTGTGATGAAGTTCACCCTCTTGTGCCAGCTGACCCATTTTACGCTGGGTGAAGTGCTATTCCCAAAACTGCTTTCGCTCTGTTGAGGTATCCGAAAGATGATCGTCGACAAATTATCCGCCTAGAATCTGCAACACCTTCTAATCTCAACGTCTATCTCATTACGAGATTTGTCGGATTTTTTTCCACCGGGAACTCCGATAGAGAATCGCATTCTAAAGGCGGAAAATTGTGTGAACGGAGGTGATCTTAAGCTCCGGTACTTTATACCGTGGGAATATGGCATTTGCATTAGGAAGCAGACGATGTTTGGATATACTCCTCATGCGGTGGTAAAATTAGGTACGTAGGATGGTCTGGTTTGGTCCTTGAATGCTTTTCTGGAATACGGCAAATGTACATAGTTGTTGCCTCATTTTTATATCTCAGTCTTAATTTATTCATGGTGATTTATTCAAGTTTGTTAGCAGTCATTTACTTTTATAGCATTTTTTGGTTCTGATGTTGTTTGTGGTGCGTTCGTTGTTTCATCTAATGAAGGAGGTGAATAAATATTTTTTAGGATAATGTGGGAATTGGGAAAAAAATCGGCGCAACAACGAGTCAAAGTCAACTGCAGTGTGGAAGCATTTAGGATGCGCTGCAGTAAAGTGGGAATTAATCTTCCATCGAATGAGTGAGTGCGAGCAGTTTATTATACCTCGTCATTAGGCTGTTCCATAGTTATTTATACCATTGAGGTATTTCTCACTCATATGTTACTTATTGTAACTGTTGATTTGTGGCAAATTTTACCGATACTCAAAAGTGCGGGTTGATTTCATGCAAACTCAGTCAGTAATGCTAGTTAACAGCGATGATCATGTCAATCGTTTGTGTCTCCGCTGCTTTATATCTCTGTGGTAATTGCTTGAAGAATTTTATCCCCTTTTCATTTGAAAACAAGTCTTTATTCTCTCTTTTCACTTGTTTTCGTACTTATACTTTTTTATTTCTCTTCATTACTGCTGTATTATGAATATTGTGCTTATTTGCTGGTGCGTTGCTGAGAGTGTTGGAGAAATAAGCGTTTCATATTAACGATGGGGGAAATTTTAAGAGCTCTTTTGCTTCGATTTTTCAGGTTTTTGTAGATTTGTTATTTTTTCCAGTCAGACCAATAAAAAAACGAACACCTTTACTGTTATGATATTCTCAATTGTGGTATTTTCACTTTAATTTGAAATTCTCATCGCCAATTGCTTCATTTCTTTTGCATCTGACGATCATTTCAAAAAGGTAACAAAAAAACGATGAATTCGTTCTTATTGGTCTTCCGAAATATCCACTAACAGATTGCATAGAATAGATATCTAGGTTAGGGATCACTTCCAGTTGTGTTAGCAATCTCATTTTGAGCACCAGTGTTGTGCCACATCTTTTTATCACTTTCTCTGAGTTGCTCCATCATCTCGTTGAAGTCATTTTCGATCCTTTTCAAATATAAGTATTGTGGACGATGTCGATATCGTCCTTTCCATGTTCCTTCCTCAACCAATGTTATCTGAAAGTATTTCATAAAAATTAATGAATAAAGATACCATGTAAGGTGTGGAGTGAAGGACGATACCAGAAATGCGACCTGAGCCCGTGCCCCGAATGGGCGACCCTCATTAAAATGGCGATGTTAATGAGGATCGCTCGCTGGCGGTGCGTTATTAGATACCGTCCTATTTGCGAGTACATGTCCCGCCTCTCAAATACCTGTTTATCACTTTTTTCCTTGCATTAATGTGTGCGTTGAAAGCGCTTCCGGCCACTTAGGATGCTGCAACAGTGTGCAATATAAAAGAATTCAATGTGACATTATCACAACATCTTTTACAATGATTCTGCTGATGTCTCCATTCCCTGTTTCCTAACATCTGAAGCAGCTCATCAGCAAGAAATTAAGTCTTCTTCTGAGTGGAAATAGCCTGACCTTAATTCCCTCACATCGCGAATTTAAAAAATAAAAATCATGCTTATTTTGCAATATCAAGTGCTACCTTCATGTTCATCTACTTTTACTATCATTGGTTGTCGGGAACTTCGATTTGCCTAACGCTTCCAGTAGGACATATAACACTGTTTTAAAGCCACCAATGCAGTAGTCGTCAAACTTTTCAGCGACTGCAATTTCCTCCTTTATATTCGCTAATGACAGCAAATCAACAAAAAATAATAATAGAAATTACCGTGTCACCAGTGTAGAAATCATTGAAATGGCGAACCGCAAAGCAGAAGAAGAGACAAAGCACAAGAATGACAAATAATGAGCCGAAATCTGTTGCCGGTGCTTCGTTCTTTGTGGCCTTCTTCTGTAATCATGCAAATTACTCACAAATCACTCACTGCCTTTGTGGTACCTGAGCTGCCCTGATGAGTGCTTTTTTTGCAAGACCTAATCTGCGTAAGATCAGTTCCACCGATGTCAGACGAATCCACTGGATTGTTAGGCTATATATCCTTCTCTATAATCGGTTGATTTGCCTGAATGATAAGCAGTTTTAATTAGGAAATCATGAGAGTTCGCATTTTAATATGATAGGTTGTAAGATGTACGATACACTATCACTTGATGTACACCTATAACGCTATCGTTCACGCTTATACACAATTTTAAAGAGTCTGGCAGAAATATGCGCATACATCAAATAGATATCAATCATAAAAAATATGAATAAATAATTTTCATTTATATGTAGAAATTTTTCTAGTGATCAAAACGATGAGTACATCTGGGAGCGCCTATCGCTCTAGCTCTTAGTTGAATTGATTATATATTGGGAGGAAAATTCCTTTCCTACCAAGGCGTTATGCGCTGAAGAGAATGAAGCAGACCCCTCTTTGCCCATACTCCTTTGCTTATACTTTCATATATTCGTTCACCGTTTCATTCATATGCGAAGTTTTTAGCGCTCAACATTACAGCGGCACTTCACACTTACGTAGTGGATGGTAAGTTTTCTTTGAAAATATATATGTCATTGTTTTTTTATTATATATAAAAATTGGTCTTCTAAAAACTAACCCCAAATTTATTTCAGGAATTTTTCTTTCGGTGGTTGCCGTTTAGGTAATAAATGAACGAAAAGAACAAAACTTCTATGGGAGCTTTTCGATGGTTCAGCAAAAATCGAACGGTGAATCGTCCAGAGGGCTTCAGCAAGTCTATTTTCATCCTCTACCAGTGGAACTTCGTCGAAGAGACAGACTATCTTTCACTTATTCCTCGCTATACCTTATTTCGAATTTATTTGTCTAAATCATCATCAAAATTCATTGTTTCTAAAACAGTTATCCAACCAAAATAAATATGGCATTGAAACGATTCTGAAAAATTCTCATCGACGAAGATTTTTTCAATCAAATGATAGAAATATTTTTGCCGAAAAAGTGAAGTTTTCCTGCAGTGAAATATTTGTGGATTTCTGGATTTTCCGGATCTGGACAATTGATGAAATAAATAAAACTAATAATGAAGAAAAAAAAGATAAATTCTCAAATCATTTCCACTCAAATCTCATCCCTTTATCAATCCACATTTCAACAATTTCTTTAATTCTTTAACCAAAAATTCGCTTTGCCTTCATTCTCAAATTTTCATCTCCTACTGAATTTACTAGCATTAAAAAATTAGTTTCTTTTTCTAGAAAAATTCCATATTTTTACAAATCTTTGTCTTAATACTAAATTCATCTCGGAGATCGAAAATGAATTGCACCAATCGATCGCAATAACAACGAAAAGACTTTTAATAAATGTTATTAATGGAATATCATATAATTTCACTCTATAAAAAGTAAAGAAGTGATACATTATCGTAATTGTAGTTGTTATCTTCAGCGGAAACAGTAATAACAATCGAAATGAGTAGATATATGGCGAGGTGATTAATCATTGCGGCAACTGTACCATTTCGACGACACAACACGGTTTCGCCGAGTCACACAAACGTCGAAAGTGATAGGCAGTTGGTCCGTATAAATATTCTGCATTGTTTACAAATACTTTCATATGTCACTTTAGTTGGATTGTTTTTTGGGGGGATATAATTTCTTTCTTATTCATCGAAAGAGTTCAATTTAACGGTTACAGATGAAAATTCTTTCTTTACGCTCGTTGAAACTGCATTAAGATGAACTTGATGCATTGAGATGCATTTGAACAATTAAATCTTGAATATTTTTATTTATTGTTGTTATTATTTATTATTATTACTTTTATTATTATTATTTATTAGATTAATTGTTATTATTAATTGTTATTAATAATAATTATTATTATTTATTACTATTATTACTTTTATCATTGTTTTTAATAATTATTTAGATTAATTTTTATCACTAGGTTAATCATTATTATTACTAGATTAATTATTATTGTTACTATGAAAAGGATAGCAGTAATAGTAACATCAGTACCAATATTGGGAGTAACTATGATAGTATTTTTACCGTTAGTTTCCACAATTTCGATTAATAATTTTATTATCAGTATCTCATGTCATTTTTTATAGCAGAACGTGGTGATAAGTTGTTGTTTAGAGGCTTAAACGTGTTGATTGTTCAGTGAGTAACTCGCAATCGGAATAGTATGAATCAGTGAATGAGAGAAGAGGTAGACAATTCATTTCACCACATTAAGGGAAGCATAGGGCAGCGAAAAACAAGGCAAAACGAAGTTTCTCGAGTGAAGCATGTTTCAAGTTATTCCGATCCTGAATTACTCTTTGAAACTTTAGTCTTTAGTATGTGTAAGCCTCTAAGCAATAAGTTATCACGCCTTGCTATAAAAATACCATTACATATTACTAAGGAAATCAATAATAACATGAGCAGAAATCAACAGTAAAATTTTCATTATTATTATTGGTGCTAGTATTATTATTTGCTCCTCTAACAGAGCAATCGACAGCAGTATTTTACGATATCTTCGTCTAGGATGATTTGATGTAAGCATAGAGAAAAGACGCTATAAGACAGCCACATACAGCTTAATCGTGTTTACCTGCCTTTCCACCAACGTGGAGGTAATTTCTCGTCGCGTTCATATTCCAACACATATTTTCAGCAAATGGTCGTTGGATTCTGTTACTGTTGTAATATTTTCTCATTTCTTCATTTTTGCATTGGCCTTCTTGCGTCCCACTTACACAGACTGTGTTCTACACGTTAACTTCACTCTATGTATTTCATTCTACGCATAACTGTCTTCATGAATTCTAAGCTATCAAGTTCATTTTTCTTTCAACAAATAGTGCTGGACTGCTTTGGAGGATTTGGCAGGATGTCGGCTTTCGCATTCTACTAGCCACACCAATTGTTTCTTAAAAGTAGGCAGTAATCAGTAAAACGATTCGAACTCTGCCGACTTCCATTCGATGAAAATTTTTCATATAATCTTTCGATTCGAACATCCTCCATTTTTTATATAATCGATGCAAAATACAACTACATCGGTGACAAGATTGCTTCAAAATTGTTGGCACCTTTGAATACTGATCTCCATTCTATTTCCGAAAATTATTGAACATTTTCTCTTAGGAGACCTTGTAAGGAGTGAGCAATAAATTGTAGGTTAACTCCTTCCGACTAGAGCAGAGAATCGACGACCATAAAACACAGCAAACTGTCCACAGATTCTTTGCCACAAGCATCGAGTGCATAAAAGAAGAGCATTATTTGAATTGGTATTGTTCTAGCTGTCTACACGAGGCGTTATCTTAACGACATTCGATTTCGACCTTAGCCGTTCGCAGTCGAACACCGAAGCTGTTCGGACGCGACGAATATCCTGCAAAGACTCCGTCCTAGCGACGACTCCTCCACCCACCGTCCTCACACCTCTCCGCTCCATTGATGCAGTTGTTTGCTCCTCCATTGTTAATATTGTTTAATTAAAAACCTTAGCCTTTTGTCTTGTTGCGAGACTATATGGCATTCCACGGAGCTTCGAAAAAGGAGGGATTTGCGGTGTCTTCAGAGGCAAATTAAGAGTAAAAATACCAAAACGGGACCAAACACCCTCACAGTCATCACCTGGAGTATCGTATAGTCACCAGATTGAGCAGCTCCAACTCTTTTGGCTAAATCAACCTGAAGGGGCTATTCTTTAAGTGTGTCTAGATTTATAAATGTGTAAAGGTGCATAAATACAGTAAGTACCATTTTCTCAGTCAGATTTTGAAACCTTTCAAGTTTTTTATTGGCTACAACTCAGCGTGCAACTTCAGTGTCGAAATTCATTTAGAGAATTTTTTGCTTTGCATTTCTCATACTGAAAAATATTAATTAATTAATTAAGGCAAGATATTTCAGTGAAAATTTAATGCACCTAAACGTAATATAGCGAATATGAGAATCACACAAATGCAAAAGCATTATTTGGAGTTGCTAATATTATGCAGTTTTAGCGTTATTCAAAGCAAATGCTGCGCTCTACTATCTTGGCTCATATGTAAAATTCGAAAATAAGTTCCATTTTATGAGTTTTTTACATTCAATGCAAAATATGTGCAAGTTATGCGCTATGAATTTATCACGTTTTACACATTGAGATATACTCAATGCGATGTACGGGGTTAACTAAAGGATCTCATAAGTGAGGTTTTAATGCGGGAAACTCTAAATAGAGCAAATAAATAAATTGGCCAAGTCAACAATGAATGTCTTGTGTCGTTGCACACAGTCGAGTTTCGGAGGAATTCTATAAAAATTTGTAAAATTAAAATTTTTCATCATACGTCAAAGTGGATTTATGAAAAATTAGTTATGCAGCATTCATACTTCTCCACATTTCGATTCATTTACCTCTTATCACTCGGTTTCTATGGATATGCAGAATTGATAATTTAGGCAATGGTTGTTGCAATTTCCTTCAAAAGTAACGATTGAATAGATTAGTCAAGATTATGAGCTGAAAACAAGAAACTACCAGAAATTCTGAATTATTTACTCGACAATGAAACTGAAGTATTTTAAATAGACAAGTGGTCGTCGTTGTGATGCGCTACTACTTTTACATTTCCTGTCATATCTCGACTTGTTCAATAAGCTTTCAAGGCGAAATGAGAAGGCTCATTCAACTATGCGTACCAAACGATATCACTCGTTAATGGATAAACAAATGACAACCAAACCGATGTTATGACTCTCGTCGCTGTCTAATAAGCTCAATCGTGAAATCGATGATCAGCATTTAGCTGCAAAATACCTATTGCTCATTACTCCATTGTCACCCTATACACAGCGTTTATTGTGTTGCCTTGGTGACGCACTCAACTCAATTGCGCATTACATGCGTTAGCAACAATCAAATATGCATTCACAAGCTTAAAGCACTCGATTTTATTCGAATATACCAATACGCTCCTTATAGTTACCAAGTTTGCATGTGAAACATATATTTATCTCATTAGAAAAGAATTAAAACAATTTACACGATAATTTTTATAGTTTTTGTTTTGTTTCAGTAATTTTCTGGCTAAATTAGCCTAACGATTAGCCTAACGTTAGTTGATAAGTTCATCAAGCGAGATAAACGCATCATTATCTCTGCTAATCGAAATTTCATTCTATAAATAAATGAAAGTCTCCGATGTGGAGGATTTATCAACAAGGAAGATGTTCGGCAAAAATGACGACAACATTGGATATCTACTTATGAAATTGTTAAGCAATAATGATTACTGCAAAAAAGTGCACATAATTTAATGTATTTCTTTTCTTCATATATTAGTAACATATACTGCAGCTATGTATCATCGCTAATGGAATACATACGCGCCATTCACTATCGACATGAAGACATTCTTGCCGAACAAATCAATTCGAAAGAACTCCACTGAGCGAGGCATTAGAAATTTCAATTCGATGAGTTTATTTCTATAAGTCAAAATTTAATATTGCTCAAATTCATATTTCAACTCCAGTGGACCTCTTGCAGAATCAATGATAAGTTGCACATACTCCGCATAGAACAAACAAACAAGTAATTTATTTCATTTATGTGGAATTTTTCGAATTTCTCAATAATTTTTGCAAACACGTTTCCAACGTTGCGTCGAAATTAATTTTTTCAATCTCCCTACTGAAATCTTCTTTGTTCTATGGGTCTTCTTTATGAGTTAATAAGGAGAATTTCACCAATAGGTGAATGTCTAAAAAAATGATATCAATATCAAGTTTGGCTCTTATTGCCTAGACTGAAATACATAAGGACGTATCTGGAGTGTTTTTTCCTGAGAAGACCACATATCCATATTTATATTTATTCATATATTTAAATAAACCATCGGAAAAAAAAATATTACCAAGCATCTGAAAAATTCAGTGTATCCGGGGAAATTAGTTCAACAACCCACACATAAGGAAAGAAGAATATAATGAAATAAACGATTTCGAGCGGAATATAAGAGAAGAAGAAAAGGTGAATGAATTTGCATTATATTTATCTGAGCAAATAATTTCGCAGACGATATGAAGCAAAAAATTAACCGCGATAAATTGCTCAGAGATCATTTTCTGCACACTTAAATTCATTAATTTAATTCGAGCTCAGTATTTCATGAGCGATCGTTTAAAAGGTCCTCTGATAGTCGGACATTCGTTGATCACTTTTTCTAAGCGGCATTTTCGTATTCTCAACTTGCAACTCTTAGATGGGCAGTTAGAACACACCTTCACACCTAATGGTGTCAGATAAAAATTAAACCAAAGCAAAACACATACACACCCAACTTGCAACACACGTACACATCTGATGGGCAGTTAGAACACACCTAATGGTCGTAATTCATTTTGCACAGTCAACTTTATTGAAGCGATGAAGATTAGACCAAAGCAACTGAACAGAATATGTTCATCAAATATTTTGCCAAACTGATTGTAGCCGTTTGTAAACTTATGGAGAATTTGTCCTATGGAAAAGCCTTCCAGAGTAAACAATAAAATACATCATTGCATTTCATTAATTAAGTTGAAAAAACATCTTTTTCTTTTTCTATTTTAAGAAATTGTTAAAATATACAAAAGAGCACAATTATATTCAGCGAGGCATAACCAATGGCAAAAGAGACTTCTCTCCCTTATCGTTCAGTGGAAAATGAAAATTGAATCACTTAAAAATGCTGTGGGAAACTTTCTATCACATCTATGTGCGCATAATTCACAACACAACAGAAATCTCATATAGAGCTCATCCATGATATAATTAAATCCAGCGATATAATTGCCGATGGAAAATTCGTTGAACACTTCCACTGCATCGAAAAATCGCTGTAATCAATCAATTAATTTTGTCAAGTATAACTTCGACGGTTACCTAATTGGAACATCCGAAGATATAGCCGCATAGAAAAACCAACACAAGCGGATATGACACCGCCATAATGAGTCGTCGGATTCCACCTTCGAAAAAACACACTTCATGCAGGAAAAAATTGCACATTTTAGGACTTATGTGCCGATATCATACTGGTTGTCCACTCAAAGAACCGTTACTAGTTAATTTGATGACCAACACCGCGATTCTTTCGCTAGATTCTCTTTCGTTTAAGATATAAATAACTTTCGATTCGAATTAGTTTAAATGAGTGTTAATAAACGGGCGGCAAACGGAAGTTCGTCTTATTCTAGTATGTTCTATTAGTGGTAATGATCGAAGAGTGATCATCTTTTCAGTATATCTTTTAAATTCCATTTTATAATTTCAGTAAAACTCTCGTTTCCTCTTTTTTCTTTTACTCTTTTCGCATCGACGAAAAGCAAATTTTCGAAATAATAAGATTGGAAACATTAATTCTTAAGCGTTAATTTGGGAAGTGGACATAAACATTCTTTCTCAGCAATCTGTTAGTGGAGTAACGCTACTATGTGAAATTACTCTGCATAGCCTACTTTCCGGAAATAATAACCAATTCATATTTGCTTTGATTTAAAAGTACGAGTAACTGTCACCTTTTTGAGAAATTATACGATGAAATTAAGTACTTATCATATTTGATCGTACAGCAATAAATTATTTGCATTTAGAAATGAAAAATGAAAATCACTTCTCATATTCATTCTCCTCATTTTTTCAGTCTCAACGAATTAAACTCTGCGTAAAATTCGTTGTTTTGTCAAATGATTACTCCTATTCATAATATTTATTTGATCCTACGGATGAGTATTTCAGCATTTCGTCAATAATCAGGAAAGAAATTTAAGACTATATATCGCAAATGACCAAAATTCCGCTAGAAAATGAAGCGCGATGCAGAAATGGAAGATTCGATGTTTCCTTTGTTTTCTTACATAATTTCTCCACATATATTATCCGGATTAGCATTAAGTTTCCAAATGCTTCATTAATGAGATTTAATGAGCTGAATATGATGACTTTTGGCAAAGAAAATAAAGCTGCGCTATTTTCGAACGTCAATAGCGTGTTCCCATTACCAAAAAATGGAACATGAATGGTCCGAACGCCACTCATGTTTAGTTATGCTCGAAGTTTCGAGTCATAAGGCGATATTCGGCTTAAGTAAAAAAATGCTACCCTTCTCAAGAATGCTCGGTAGGAACATAGATTATGAATTAGATCTGATATCGTAACGATGTACTGCAGGGAAATTCTGATGCTGTAATGGAAGTAATACAGAAAATTTTTGTGTGCAGGCTTGTTTGCTGAGCTTGTTCTTTGGTGCCTCAAATATACACTTAGAGATATCAGTTCGTTTCATTACCCCTCAGGGCCTACTGTAGACGAACACGAGGGACCATTGACGGCGATCGTCTGCAGCAAAAAATTGCGTTGGGAGTTGATAGTCTGGGTCGACTATCGAAACACGTGCCGTTGAAGATTATCTTACCGTAATCATTACGCAATTCAACACCCCCTGGGACTATTCACGTCTCATGAAAAGCTCCAATTAACTTCATCGAGAGTGCGTTAAAGGTGAAAGTTAGCGACTTACAAATAGATGAAAACGTCACTGTGAGTATTCTATAATGCTATGTTGTTTAAAGTTGGTAGTCGCAGAAATTTGTGTTGTAGGATGCGATGGCATATGCTGACTAGATTGTTGTTTCAGATTGCCAATCTATAAACCAACCATCACAAGTCGTCAAGTTTCAGAAGTAAAAACGAGCGATTGTTTGCATGGCAATAATTTGAGTATAAAGCAAGTAAATCACGTGCTTAACTATAGTGGCAGCTTATTAATTAACTATTGAGGTAGCGTTTATATGCTAGAGAGGGTGAGACATTATAAGCGAGACGGTTGCCGGCTGCCTCTAAATAAGCATAAAACGAAGCAACACCGATTCTGTCCGCATGTTTGCTTACGAGTTCTACGTGTTCACACCTTGCGCTTCAAGCCTTCATACATCACTTCAACACCAAATGGCGTATTTCAAATTTCATTCAATAGAGATGGTATTCTTCATCTGTCACGCTGCTTGTAAACCATACATTCCAGCAAACAGTTGGTGTTGTTGTTGTGGTTGTTTACACCGCCGTCACATTCAATGTAACTGCCACGCTCATTTGGTGACAGGTCTATGAAGTGAATTTTTGCAAACGCCATTTTCAGAGCACAAAATATGTAAGGGGAAGAGGATGCGAGTATTTACAACTTGATGGCTAACCCATCAATCGTCCGTCGAATCATTCCCATCTGTCGTTAGTTAGCCTTGATCGAGATGGAGAAATGTCACCAAAATGACAACCTTTACGTGTAAACAACTGCTAAAGTAGCTATAACAATAGTTATATTGTGGTACCTTCGTAATATTTGGAAAAATCATCTGCTATATTTTTAGCATGCATTGACTGTATTGCCGACACCAACAAATTTCAGCTCATCATGATAAATTGCTACTGTATTCGCCTAATCCGACGCTCATTTTTTCCCTTCCATTAAATGTTCTTTACTCTTAATTCGGAAATGAAATATGAAAATTATAATTCACATAGTCGAAAATATTTTATTCAACATTTTGATCAAATTTTCGTTGGAACTTTTTTGTTGTTTTTACCTCCCTAATATTATAGATATATATAGCTCAACAGGTGTATAGCTGAACACTTTCTATAGCTGAGCACAAATATGATACCATCTATGACTATTACATGTGATGTTGTTGTTGAAGTTTATTTATAATTCCCATTAAGCTGTAGTGACACTAAAAACTTTCTCGCCAACAATAAAATCGTGACATTCACTTAGGGAAATATAAAACGAAACTATTCTCGAAAATATTGCAATTATACTCACGTAATCATTTAGAGAACGTATATTTGAACTTTTTTAAAGCAGAAAATAGTGACTGAATAGGCGCAATATTGATAACGTGCTCAAACGTTCTCGATATTTTCTCAAATGAGCAATTTTCTTTTCATTCTTTTAACATCCTATGCTGCTATGCCTCGTATTCTGCTTGAAAAACATAAGCAGCAAACAGGTAATAACGGACGACAACAATTGGAGATAGCGAGGCACTCAGTAGATCGACAGTTACTTAATAAGTGAAATTTTGCTTTATGCTTATGCGGATTGCAAAAAGCACATCAGAGAAAGAAAGTATAGTTAATTTATGAGACAGTGGACGATTCGGTTGAAAGAAACACTTCATGTGTATAAACAAACCAAAAAATTCACATCATTTCGTAGGTTCCATCATATCTTTTAAATGAGCAACGCTTTGAGAGGCGACTCACGCTTCAACTCGAATCGTTTTGTGGTTCTGTTGTATCCATACGACATCCATAATTTGTGGTAAAATGGAACTAAATTCACTAAGGGTTGCCGATTGCATTTGATCAGTATAACAATTGAGGATTTCATTTCAGGAGAGGGAAATAGAGAAAAATGTAAAACAGTAGTTGAAGAAAAAACAGTTTCTACCAAAAAAAGTACTACTAATAATGTTTATTCAAATTTTTGAACGAATTTCGTAAAATAACACCCTAGCCAACCAGATTTTATGTTACATTTCACATTATTTAGAATAGTTCTTTATCTTTTCGGTGCAGAGATTGCTGCATACTACAGAGTCAGCAGTCACGTTCGAAGAATTTATGTGGTAGCCATGAAATTCCTCTAATATCAGAGCTTTGATTTTATTCATTCGCTTTATTTCACTGTAAGCTTCATGGCTAAGTCTCATTTTGAATGAAAGTTCTTTGATGTAGCGCGACCATATCAGCGATCCAGCGGTTCTTCATAACGACCTCTCTGTTCGGTAGAATCTTCTCATCTGCATAATTCTTATTAAATCTCATTCCACACTGAAAAACATCTAAGACGATATTTTTTGGTGAGAAGGTTAAAGAAGGAGAATCTGTTCCGTATCAGATAGTAGAATATTTGAATATCTGATAATTTTAGCGAGTGAAAATCAATGCTTGATTATCATACTGCATCTTTGAGGTAGAAATACTGGACGGTTCTTCAAAAATTCCGAATCAATTAAATGCTAAAACAGAACACAAAAAATGAATGAACGAATAATTAAATAAATGAATAAATAAGCAAATAAATAATAGTGAATTAAAGCTCTACTTCATCTATACTATCGCTATGATAATTCTAAGCTTTTTTTAAAGAAACTATTATCGTTTTTAGATGTTATTATCGTTTTCAACACTATGAAGTAGTCAGTATAGGTTGTAATATTCACAACTCTTTAGTAATGAATATTGTTACTTAATGGATAATTGAAAATTTAAATGATATTTCGTTAATTATCGTTTAATTATTGCATTTGTGATATTCAATAATAGCGATGTAAGAATTTCTCAATAGCTGAAATGAAAATGATATATAAAATGCCACGAAATTGCAACTCTGTCGTTGATGATCATTGAATTAAACGAAAAATCAGGAAGTGAAACTTGATATATATTAGAGATGTAGATGCTCACACGAATGTGGCCCGTAAACTAACGCGATGATGTTTCAATTTTCGCATATTAACTTCGATCATTGCGTTCAATGTATTTTTTTTTTCAGCTCTTATTAGCTTTTTCCATATAATTTTGTCTCCCTTTTCACTTTTGTCTATCAAGATGAATTATTATGAATACCCCTATGCAATAGCGCACGTTTACTTTGTTATCTGTTTTATGAAACTAAAGTATGGCAACGTAATGCCTTCGTGCACATATGTGTCCGCCTTTCTGCCTGGGATTTTAAAGTCGATAACCGTTGACGACGCTATATGTAAGGAATTTTGTGGGTAATTTAATTGAAGATCGTCTTCCATATCATATGTTACGTTGAACCATCAACCCAAAAGAGGTTCTAGATATTCAAAAATGCCATTATATTCGACTTTAAACTCCTCAGAAAGGATTCTCTTTATGCAGTGATTCATAGAGCCGATGAGACCACTTAATTTCGCAGCCACAGTTCAGAAATTTTTAGTTTTTTGTCTAGAATAGAGTTCGAAGATGAGGCTATTAGTCGCTGAAAGGATTATAATCATGCAAGTGAATAAAAATTATTTTTTGAAATAATCGTTTTATGCGATGCAAATTCGTTGATTATCGTTTATTGTGACTTATTTCTTAACCCATGCAGCTAAAGGTTTTTCTCAGCTCTTATTACCTCAATAATCATCACTGTAAACAGGTCACTGTAAGTAGGCATTTTGTGTCAATTGCTTTGATTTTCTCGCAATATAACCATTAAGTTTCCTTCACTTTAGAGTTGTGATTGCAGCAGTGATTTTATTTCATTGGAAAAGTCGCATGCGCAATTTGTTATTTGTCTCTTACGGCGAAATGTAATGCTGACAAAAATGGAATTTTTTTGCAACGACGTGAAACAAACATTCAAAATTTCGAGTAATTTTACGCTTAGCGCACGAGAAAAAATCTACCTCAGAGGAGAGTTTACCACATCATAAATAATCTGTATTGAGTATTCTAGTTGGTGGACTAGATTCTGAGAAGAAACACCTCCAACTGTAATGGTAATCTGATCTTCGACTGAATGCCTTCAGAATATTTGCAGATTTAAAAGTTCAAACGAAGATTCTCATTTATACTTCTGTCGTTCGATGAGGCGTAAAGTGCACACGTAGAAAAATGCATGAAAAATTCTTCTATGTGCTGATCTCAATTACAAGAATGGTATCAGTTCTTTGAAGAGAGAAACACCAAATCAAATTCTTCTGGCGAGCAAAGTTGAACAAATTTTTTGTCGAACAAAACTGAGTAAAGGTGAAAATTAAGATGCCTTCCACGACGTTTATGGTTCTTTTCATTTAACCTTCACCGACATAGAGGGTGATATTGAGGAAACACGATAAATATCTGCGGTAGAGACATCTATCCAGCATTTAAGCATTTAAAAGTCGAGAAAATATGCAGCCTTGTTTGAAAAATTAAGTTCTTCGCTAAAAAAAGCTAGGCCTTCGATGTTTCCGGAGTAAGACTTATATACATGTATGTGCACATAGATACATATAATTCTTATTCCAAAAACATCGAAAAAACCAGAGTTACATTTATTTATATATATACCTTTAGGCATAGCTTCCACAACTTCCTTGCATCGAAATTTTCCGCAATTGGAGTCTCAAAATTCCTCTTTCATTAAGGTTAAAACAATGTAGTGCACTAAGAGACAAGATGGAAGAGGGCCATGAGGGAGAGGTCTCAACGGATAGAATATGACATGGCGGCATATGTCTCTCGCAAGGACAGCAAACCTTTCCCTTTCTATGAGGATATTTTGCGTTCTCACCTGCTTCATAGGGTTATATTGCAAACGCTAGCGGGGACCCACGATGCGGAGGGGCTGAAAATGTTAGATTTTACTATCAGGTAACTTCACATCCGTCATGCGATTGCGCCTTATCACTTCACGTTAAAACTGCTGTGGATTAGCTGCTGCTGAAAGACTATGTGGAGCTGATTTAATGCAGAATCTATGGTCGACATCCAGAAGCTGCATTTTTAGAGGATGACGCAGAGTATTTGCTTTGGCGCATTTCAGAAAATTCAAATGTTTTTTTAAAAAATATTTTGTAGCTTTTGCAGCAAAAAAGACATCTAAAGGATGACTATGCACTAAAAATTTTGCAAACAATTTCTCTTTGTAGTATCCAAATAGATGTCTACACATGGACACTGTTTACTCATGAAGTCTCTCGATTCGTGGAATTTTGTTGGGAACCTCGAAATCTCCTTTCATTGGATCAAGGCAGAGACATACGTTATTCATCTGGAAACAAACAATTAAAACCATCAAATAAATATTGCAAACAACTTAGAGAAACTGTTTGAAAAGAATTTTTTGAAATGTTTTCGCTCACTTTGATATATTTGCATAGCTGCATAACTTGCTTAATAAAGTGTGCAAAGTGATTATCGTCATCAACCTTTACTAGTAAATATGAGCTCATCGTTCTCAAAATGTTTACCTTTATTAGAAGGTTGTTTTCACTTCAGCTGTTTTATTATGCTGAGTTCTTTTGGCAACAAACGTTTATTCGATGGATAGCGATATTTGATAAGTTGCATATTCGTTATGGTGAAATGCAACTTGTTCGGTACTTCAGCTACAAATGGATTTCAAAACGTGCTGGATCTATTTATATGGATTGCCTAATGAAGCTCATAAAACTGGTAACTAGTTAAGAGTGACTTTTTACGAATCTCGTTTTAGGGATGATGCAGATAGCGATATCGGTAGTAATGCTTTATTTTTGAATAAACAAATTATAGAGATGTGGAGAGCATGGGATAGGAACGGAGCTAATTGTTCTTTTCTTGCCAAAAAATGACCAGAAGTGAAACCAACAAGGAATATGAGGTATTGAGTGAAATGGTCATTTCTGAACGGCAACAGCTAACTCCAATAAAGATAGCGGTAAATCGTACATCATAAATTTACCGCTATCTTTATTGGAGTTATGAAAAGTGCAGTTTACGAATTTTTGAAATAGTAATAGATATTATAGTAGGTTATGAGAAATTTACTGATGCTAAAGTATGATATAATAAAAGTTGTGATAGTTTGAATTCGATGGGTTGCCTTATTGCATAAATAGTGAAAATTTACTTTTCGGAATTTTTGACGGAGCAAAATACATCACAGTAGTCGAAATATTTAATGAATTGACATCACTAGTTCATAAAATTGCTCATTCCTGCTTTTTTAATAATGAATCAGATATTGTTTCTGTTGTTGTTTCTTCCTGCTTTCAAGCGCTCCAGTCGAAAATAAAGAACCGCTCCAGCGAGCCGCATTTTTTCGTGATTGAACAGATAAGCAGATCATTGAGGGCATTAAGAGGAGCAGACCGATCATCACGCAGCGCATACAGCGATGCCTTTTCCCTGCATTACTGTGTGACTCGAACATTTTGTGCCTCATCAGATAAATTTTCAGTTAACCGGATGTGCTTTCGTTCATATCTACCTGGAAGTATGAACGGTATTGCAAGCCTTTTTGATGTGAAGCCGAACATCTTTTCCTCTTTGCGAAATTCATTTTGTCTGTGGCTTTCAGATGTGTCTATATTGGAAGGCTTTTGGAGAAGTTGTGCTGAAAACGTGTCATTTCTGCTCCCATGCAACATAAAGTCACGTGCAGACACAGAGTTGAAAGAAGCAAGACATTGGCGACATTGACTTGTACTGTCTTTGTATGTGGCGGTCACACTTGCAACTAGAGTTTTTGCCGCTGATTTGATCCAGCTAAAAAAAGAGCACAGTAACTGTACAGTCTGATTTTTTCTCAGCTTGAGGTTTTGTAATTCTGATACTTTATAGATGTATGTAAGCAAATATCTGGACCCAGCTGTGTCGAATCTACGTTTATTCCGTTTTCCATCGTTTTCCGTTTACATCCTTTCAACCCGGGTATCCTCCGTCGCAACGAATTGTTGTTTCTTTCCTAATACCTGTGCATCACGTTATCGTTCAGTCTATCGTTCGAACACATTCATCAAAGGATTTTCTCATATGCCTGCGATTCTAAGGATTACAGGCATATGAGAAAATCCCTTGGTTTTTTTTTCCACCTAACAAAAGTGTCGTAATTTCCTTCGTTCTTTGAAACCGAACTCCTACCATGAAACTGAATGTCGATTAGGAGGTAACGAGGTGGTATACATTACCCTCGTGCCAGTATTCTAAACGTCCAATACGTCCGCGAATAGCATTCCTCCCATCATAAAACTTAGAAATCGTGATCCCTTTTTAGGCATTTTGAAGAACTTGCAGTAGTGCTATACATGGCAAAGGATCAACTTTTTGCAAAAAAAAAAAAAAAAAAAACAGAGAGAGTGGGATGATTAGTCAGAAAAAAGGCTTGTTTGACGTTTTCAGTAGAACGAGAATTCGAACGGGACCACAGCTGAAGCAAATTTCGTCCTTTGTTTCCTAAAATGCCTAGAGGGGTTTACAACCTCAGAATCTCATGAATTCATGCAAAGCATATCATATCATGCAAACTAATCATGCTTGTTGATATTTTGTTGATAGTGGAAAGACTGGTTGCATTTTATCAAAGTGGAAAGACTCGGTTGCATTTCGAAATTCAATCAGCATCGGAAGTGCTCATGCATATCATGCAAAGCTTGTTGATCATGCAAAGCATATCATATCATGCAAACTAATCATGCTTGTTGATATTTTCTTGATAGTGGAAAGACTGGTTGCATTTCGAAATTCAATCAGCATTGGAAGTGCTTATGCATATCATGCAAAGCTTAAATAAAAAATTCATATATCATTACTCGACTGAGTAGTGATTTTGGCCGTCTGTAGGCACCTCGAATTGAATTTTAGTTATGTCATACCTCTTAAGCACAAATATCTTAAGCATAGTGTTTTGAAGCATAGTGTTTTGCGGCTTCAGCGATCTCTTCAGTCTGATACATAATGTGATTGATGTTTTGCCAGTACAAAAAGTGTGCCCTGAAAGTAGGATGACGCAGCATTAAATTAATTGCATAATGAAGCTGGAAACGACTAAGCATTGTACTGAGTCGGGTAGTAATATCGCGACTAATCATGCTTGTTGATATTTTCCACAAAAAGTCGCTAAGCATAAACACACTTACATACAGCGTATGCTCACTCAGTCCAACTGTTATTGTTCACTTGACTAATTTTTTTTTGCAGTGGTCATAATCATTAATGCCATCCGTACCGAAAAGTATAGTCGTATCAAGTAGAGCTAGGAGCATTGACGCAAATACGAAGCTACAAATACTGTAGAAGTTAAAGTACGCCTAGATTTTTGAGAGATGGCATAAGAGCTGTATTGTACAAGCATTTTGAGTTGTTAGCACTGGTTGAGACGGTAGAATTTCCCAGATGGTAGCATTTCCCACTTGAGTTTATGCGCAAAATATACTTTAATTTCCTCTGAATTCACGAATAATAGCCTCAGATGCTTCCCAGGTTCGATAATTAAGGACTGAACATCAAGATGTCTCTGCCGTCTGCTTAGGACATAGATGAAATGTATGTTTGGAAACCTTGCTTCCGAATAATGGGCTGAATGTGACCTTCAGGATCTTCAATTGTAGCAGTAAGGATCTTCAATTATTTCCACCTCCATACATTTGTGATTCAGCTGCTTCTCCTTAAAACACTTATTTTTGCGTCATTTTTCCTTGCCTTCCAGTTTCTTTCTTGCAGTTGAATTTGAGGGGTGGGGAGTAACAGAGGGGATGAGGTGGAGAGGACGACGGTCCAAATATATGAACTCTGCATGAATTTTTTAACTTTTTCTGTCTTTTCAAGTTCTACTGGATGTACATAGTGAGGTGATAATTTCCATGTGGAGCCTACATTTTCCGTTAGTGATGGGCAGATGAACAAAATACACTTGCTTGTTGGTCTCTTTTGGATCGTGAAATCGACATCTAACGAAGGCTTCCGATTGAACCTTTCGGGAGTTGCCTCAAAAATTCCGGTTCAAGCCTTAACAGATTTCAAAAAATCATATCTTCCAAAGTTTGAGGTACACAAAAAACGGAAATGACTCGATACAATTCCCTCAAATGGCACTTAAATCCGATTTATATTTCCTGTCTATATTTTCCGTTCTTTTTTTTTCAGCGTTATAATTCCGTTATGGTCTAATCTCTTCAAAGTGAATGGTCTTCATGCTAGGGAAGAAAAAAAGCAGAAGCTGCAACCTATTGTTCTGCAAACTGCAACCTCTGGCAGCTTTACGAAATGATTCAGAAAGTCTATGGCGAGGTATGTGAAGCACAAGCTTATGTTGTGAACACTACTGAAAGCAAATATGCAAGGATAACAAGCGCATTTAGCTGTGTGAACTGTGATGGAAAATGCATAACGGACGGAACGTGAAGAGTCATGGTGCAAGATGAGTGGACGAGTTCATGAATGTGCATGAAATAAACGACAACTTTCGCGTGGATTTTGGGTTATGATGAAACCGTGGGCCTCTTCTAAAAGCATTAGAAAAGGCTTTTGTTCTCTTTATGAGCATTCGCTGAGAAAGACCAAGGAGATGAATTCGGCAGAAATGAAAGCACCAGCTGAGGTGCCATCTGTCGCTTTAGTTCTTTTGAGCGGAAAGTTTTCCAAGAATTTGTTTATTTAGGCGACAACCCATTAGATGGAGATGGATCTTTCAAAAATGCTTTCTTATGCATGAAGAAATCATTGGGAAGCCATAAGCTAATATGATGGTATGGTGTAAGCTCGATTTATCGAGAATTTAAACCATGCGAGTAACGATTATTTGTCAATATGTTAAGCGCTTACTGTCTCACGTGCAAACATGACGTGTGCTGTTGAAAAAGTACTTGCAGATGCTGTATTGTTTGTAAGAAAACAAAGGCTACGCAAACAAAATGAAGTTATAATGTATTCAAATGACGTTGATGGTGGCAAATCTATCAGCTGGAATGGTTGCACATTTGTTTCCGATGATGAAGAAATTCTTCATTCTAACGGGATGGATAAAACTTGATGTGCAATTTGAAGAAATGAAGAATTGCATAGTTTGTATGTTGCGACTGATGCTAATAGACGCTTTGAAAACACCAACTTGCCCTTCAGAGAAGACAGAGCACTAAAGAGGGCAATGCGGAATATGACAAAACATAGCCGAATCACGGGACGTTGTCAAGAACTTTGCGGCAAATTTAGTAGCACCATCCACTAATTGCACGACCCTTCCAACTTCTTCACGGAGCGTCACCGTTGTTTAGAAACTAGGGAAAACCTAAAGAGCTATTGGATTCCTTTGTTGCCCTACCCACGTATTCAAAAAAAAAAAAAAAAAACAAGGTGCAGGGAATGCCGAGGGAATAAATTATTGTACTTTTATGCTTAAACTTCTTATTAATTAATCAAACCCAGAATCATAAACAAAGTATAGCATGTTGCCTTAAAACGGTGATTATAATGGTGGGTATTTTTTGTAGGAAAATTCAGCTACGGTATCTTATAAATACAGTATCTCACTAAGAATTCGCCGTGATGTCGATGGTTGGTGTCGATGGCCAGAGAGTGCAATGAGCGTATGAGGGTTTACATCATTGTTCATGACTGCAACCATTACAGTATCAAATGTAACAGGCTTTAATCAAATTTCAGGACTCTATGAATAACGTCGAGTGAATCTCCGTGATATCTTATGAGTGGCCATTTTGTTCACTAGTCAAAGGATTAGTGAATGAAGTCCCCACTATATGATCATTATATTTTTTCGTATATATGACGTAGCACTTTCGAAGCTGTAGACATATTTGCTTGCGGCGCAAATGCGACCAACCAAATTTAGCCATTACAGTTGACAAATAAGAGTCTAAAAACGGTCCAAAAACCGAATAATTTAGGCGTTTCTATCAAGCTCTGAGTATCTGTACGAACTATTGCGAATACTCACTTTTCTTTTCATGAAACTCAACAGCAGCTGCTTTGAAAACGTGATTTGTTGATTTTTGAAGAGCACATGCGCAAAAAACGCAGGCTAATTCACTAAATTATAGAATTCGTTGAAAAGCTCTCTAGCCTTATTAGGAGGGGGAGGGGGTGTAATCTGTGGATTATGTAGTCCTTAACGTAATACCATCTGGATCTATCGTTGTTGCTTTAACTAGCTGAAAACATGTTTTGTTGGGCGAATTGACCAACTCGTTTAATAGACGGCTACTAAAGAGTAGTGTGATTGGGCAGTCATTCTGTTGAAGTTAATGTTCTCTGGAATTTTGTGCTCATAATGAGCACATTTAATATCTCCTTCGAAAAACCAATATATTTTGTTGGCACATAATATTTTTTATCACAAGAGAATATGATCTTAGCAACTTATCTTGTAGTGTAGTAGAATGCCTTATTTAAGGAATAGTGTTTATTTAAGTAGATTTTCTTGGGGTGAGCTTTCTTTTATTAGTTAAATTGTATGCTAGACGAATGTGTGTTTTGCTAAGCAAGGACTGCTGTGGGAAATGTGCCCTATAAAATCTGCCTAATAACATCCAAAAAAAAACTGCATCCGATTTCTTGCAAATTCTTTCTTCGTTTGGGAATCGTACTCCTAATTCCTCATTTAGACACTTTTATCGCCGTCGTTATTAAGTGTAATTCGTACAGTAGTCATTATACTTTTTTGGATTAAATAATTAGGCAGTTCATTGTAGGTATATGAGAGAAAAATACCTCGTCAATTTTTTACTTATCGCTTCTGGTAAAGGCAAATGAAGATAATAAATGAGCTCTAAACCCTCACAATCAACGGTTTTGTCGCTGACGACTTCAATCCTCATCTATGTCACAATTTAATGATATTTCACAACTACAGTTATGGAAATCAAAGTTCGACGATTTAGAAACATTAACCTTCGACGCTTTTTCGGGAAATTTTTTACCTAATCAAAACATTTATTGCAATGATTTCTTCCTCAATAACATTTGAAAGCCAAAAATTGCTCATCGAATTACAATGTGACACTTACCTTTACTACTTCTATTGCAACTACAAACAACAATGTTTCAGTCTCTTGTAATTCAGCAAAAAGTGAAAATGATATTCTGCCCAAATTACTTCATTAGGAATATAACAAAAGTATTTCAGTTTCTTCTCCGTTTACAAGCGCCGATCATTAATTGCTTATTTTCTGCGATTGTCTGCAATGTTAAGGTCTTTGAAGCATGTTTGACCTATGAATTTAATTTGGGTCCTTTGATGTGCAATTCTTTAACTCGCACAACGTATATGGTTAGTATAATTACCTAGCTGGCACTTTTTTTCTTATGCTTCATCTTTCAACCACTTTCGTTTCTTCTATGTCTATTCTATTGTTTGTATCATTTTTGAAGTCAAACGACTTTTGATCGTTTAATTTTTATGTATTCAGAAGCTTTTTGCATATCACAAAGGTTGATGAGCGAATGGCACAAGGCTAGCACAAAACAATTTCGATATATGAGATATTAGGATTTTATTCTGTGCTCATCAACATGCATAATGTTGCGTTGATGCTTCGTATTTCACTTTCGAAAATATGATCGTTGTGTAATGACGCATCTCGTATAGCACAGATATTGTCACCAATGGGTGAGCTGGAAATAGCGGAGATTCAGATGGACAATCGTGGTTTTGGTGAAATATGGCATCAAAATTTGGACAGATCCTCAATGGTCGAGAGAGCGACGTTATTTCGTGAGCCCATGCAGACACGAGCACCGCTTTTAGACGCAAGCAGGCCGCCATTTATCGATAATATGTCTTTTTTCAATGATTATGACCCATCTTTCCTCACGAATCTCGGTCATAATTTTGCACAAAACTTCGCAACACACTATCACAATAGTGGACAATTTTCTCAGGTGATTTTACCATCGAATCTTTAAAATTTCAATACATAAAACATTTTTAGTGATGACATTTGTGAAAACTATGTCCTTCTGAAATAGTTGAGGTGGGGGAGCGAAGAAGGGAAAGTATTCACCTCCCTCCTCTGCTGCAATCAACAGTGTGTGGATGTAAATTGGATTACCTCTTTATTATTCGTAAGGTTCATCCATCTGACACTTCACGCCTTGAGAGCAAGGCACATAAAAGATGCACTAACAGACTGATGTACACCTAATCATACAGCGTGAAACGCGTTTTTGGCAGAGTTATACAAAAATTCAAAGCGGTGGAGTTCGAGTGCTACAGCGACTAACAAGTTAAACATTCATATTCTTAATTTCCACACGCTTCATTGTAACGTCTTTCGATAGCGGCGTCTAATGTGGCACGAGAATGGGCCTCTGTGTTTCAAAATCGAGGCTATCACGAGGAAGTTCCCTAACTGTTTCCCCGGTGGATCTTTATTCGTCTGAGTCTGCGCAATCGAAAATCTCTTCTAAGGGTGTCGTTATAGCCGCTTCCCCGACTTTTTCGCTAGGGCACCAGTTGGAAAATAAATACTGCATAGACCCTTAAATTACCAAAAATCAAAAAACTTTTTTCGCACTACATCACCTTAATGGTGGGTATTGCTTGCAAATCGAGATTTTGGGATTTTTTCGATTCGGTTACGATGTGTGAATTTTTTTGACGCTTGCATGCAAAGTGCTACCTTCCCATTTCTGATAGGACTATGACCAAGGATATGAAGGCCCAACTTCACCTTATGCTGTAACATCTATATTTGTGCACAGTGAGCCAATGTTCTTTCCATGGCACTCCTCAGATGAAATTCCAGTGACGAAAGTTATACTTTCTAGACGGAGTCCGACAACCTCGAATTTCCCGATTGCAGGTGGTGAAATGATCAAGGAATAAATTTTACATAAATTTTCCAGTTTTGTTGATTGTCGAAAATACCTCACATTATTCTTCTTTCGTTTGTGAGTGGCTCCCTTTCCCGTCAAATTAACCGATTATATGAAAATTCTTGTGAAGATACGAGTTCTGAGATGGCCGTAGCATTTATCTCAGCTGCAACTGCGAAAATTTGAAGTTTTTGCAGTCCTTCCATTATTGACGAGTTGAAATTCGCGCACTTTCAAAGATTCGTCTACAAAAGCGCATTATCCAGACTACTATGGAATAGTTGGCCTTCATCTACTGAAGTGATGAGAAATATTTTAGTTTATAGAAAAGGAATGATACTCATGAAGGCGTTATGCTATCGTTTAGGAAATATTCCAATTTTTATCAATGAAATTATAAGTCGCAAAAATTAAATATTTATCAGATTATTATTGTTTAAGTATAAGAAATATTGAAAATTACATTGACTCTAAACAAATATTTCCGACTTAAATGGCGCAGTAATGTCGCTGGATAAATTTTTTGCGCACAGAGAACTTATTGGAGGTTTGAAGAAAAATTATTCCGAAGCAACAATATAAGTGATCAAAATTGAAAAAGGAAAATATAGATTGAAATTTCAAATTTTCAATTCACTGACCACAAATGACGCTATAGATAACCTCTTCATATGAAACATTTCGATGTTATGCTACTCTTCCACTTAAATTACTGCTAAATGATGATTGAATTATGAGACAGTGCAATTATTTCTCGTTAACATTCATTAAAAAATATTCTATTATGCCTTGTTCTTATATAAATTTCATTCTTTATGGGAGATTTAATTAAATCGACTTTGTGTTAATGAGAATAAATGAATGACACTCTCAATAAGCCTTGTAGTTCTACTTTGAGCATTCATAAAGCGAAAATTCCATACGAAGAGGTCTTTAGGCGGTTCATGTAAATCTCATTGTTGAGTGCTTTTGTTCCTTTTCCAGGATCATCTGTTCAACAATTTCAACACAGTGGGTGCACCTATCCTGAGTTGCACTGAGCAAGCGGTGATTAATCGTCCAACTGTTCTGCAAAGCTCAAAACAGATTTCACGTGCGGTTTCTTCATCACCGCCGAAGTTACTTCCCGAGACAACGTGAGCCGACGATTATTCCTTTCTCCCCACTGCTTTTACATGCGTTATATATTCTGACCAAGGTTAAGCAATACGGTGATTGTTTGCAAGAGAGAATTAGAGGTGATAATAAATGAATATTTTATTTTCAGAAGAGTTCGATTCGTTGGTCGCAGATGTTATATTCTTCAACTTGATAGTTTAACTACCATAAACGAGAAAATTCCACTTCTGTGATCTCACATTCGCCGAGATATAAGATGAGCTTATAGAACCTGCTTCATGATCTGAGGCCATAACAAAATCATAGATGTCACCTTCGTTTCTAAAGTTCCATAGCGGGTTTGCCGACTTCATAGCCTTGTTCATCAGTGGGGTTTGGGACGATCCATTCTTCCATCTAAGGTATACGGAGCTGCGCGGAAAGAACTCCGTCAAATGCTCAAAGAACTATCAATACCAAAATGCCTGAAGGCATTGCTTAAAGCACTACAATGAAAACTATTTAGAACGGATTCATTTTTCGCATTACTGACTGCACAATGCAGATCGAATGTCTTCGGTGATTATTGGCCATTTGATTTTAATCAGCAAAAAGAATACTGAAAAATTCTTAAAGGAATTTTATAAAGTTGTTGTTGTTTAAATACTTTAATCAACATCACTAATACGACTGAAAGATACTTGTGAGTACCGTTGGCGACTGGAAGATAACAAAAATGCTTGTAACATTTACAGTCTTGCGAAATTACATGTTAAAAAACGAATACGCTACAACAATTCCATCAACTCTTTTTTGAGGAAATTCGTGTCAAACAAATGTGGAAGTTCTAGGTACATTAGTTTATTATCGTGCTCTAAGCCTTTACAGTATTCTGCGTTTCATAATTCAAACCCTTACTTCCTCTAGGATATGCGAAATACTTCTTAGCCATTATTATGCTTTGAAATATGAGGAATTTTTCCGGATCCTTAGAAGCCTTTCTCCAAGCCTAATTATCGTGGTTATAAAGAACAGTTGCTTAATTCTTTGGAAATTACCTCATATTCAGCAGATGTTAAGTGAAATTATGGATTTTTCCGTTTACATAGGCCATCTGAATGATTCCTTTGATTGATATGTGTTCTCAATAACCAATTTTTCGTTTTCTTTTTATATTACGTTTTAGGTGATGTTCCTATGTACAAAAGCTATTTCACGTCATATAGCAGGTAGTATATTTTGACTTAACCTTTATGGCAGACCTTAGAGCTGAATCATACAGCTCAGTTCTTCATGCTGCTTGAAAACTAACGCTTCATCAATTCATCACCAGTGCTATTGGCTGATCGGATCTAAGTTGTGATACAAAAACCCTCCTTTTACGAGAATTTTTCAGCAGCTTATTAGTTTCCTGCGGAAAACCTAACCTATTCCTCTTATCTGAAGCTATAGAACCCATTACCTCAAGCCCTCTCGAGGATATTCACAACGTTCTTTGGAATGGGCAGTTTGCAGCTCCACTGGTTTATAGAGGACAGATAGAAATAATCCGATGCACTTGTTTTTTCATGTAGCGAAATGGAAAACTTTCGTTCAGTCAGAAGCAAACTTCCTAGTGGGCTTTTGCTGTGCTGTTATTTCATGTTTTTTCACTTCAGAAGCACATTTCTACCATCAGATGCATGCACAGCCCTGCCGTCACCAGCCTTCTCCAATTTACCGACAACAACCACTTCAAGGAAAGCATGCGGTGGTCAACCTTGTCAAGTATGCATGACGGCGGTTTCAAATGGTCTTCATTTTGGTGCTAAAACCTGTGCTGCTTGTGCTGCATTTTTCAGGTTCTTATTTTGCTGTACTGCGCGAAAACATTTCGTTTTATGCAATAATTTACAAATACAAAATGCTGATTGAGTTCTCTGCCGTGCGAGAAACGAGTGAACCCGAGGAAACTCAATATGTAAATGGAAGATTGTAAGTTTGACGTAAAAACGAACTGCGCTATTTGGAATCGGGAGAGGTATGATGAGATTTAGAGAATTCACGATAGACTTAGGTTTATAGTCCTGATCATTGCCACATTTAACGACTTGACTCATTTTCGTGCTGCTTTCTTCAACCTCTACCCGCTTAAAGAATCCAAGGAGCAGCGAAAGAAAGTGGTGATCATAATCGCGCATAAACCTATATTTTTAGGCTCTTCTCAGTTGTTCAAAAACTTGCGGCCACCGTCATCTCAAGAAAAAACTTTTGGCTGTGCTACTCAATTTTTATCGCAAAATGCATGCATAGGTCTTAAAAACTGAGCTTTTCAGGAAATGTTGGAATATTGTAAAAAAGAGCTTTCACTTAATTTAATGAAGAGTTTAAGTCGGAAGTCGTGTATTTGCTTCCATTCGACCTCGGAGATACCATAAAGAGTAGACGGTTTTTGTTTCGATTTCATGTTTCGTTTGACAACAATTGAAACTGTTTATCTGTGTGTGGATATCGTCAACGATTGCAATTTGCAGATGAAGTGATTTAGATTGTCGTGAATTCATATAAATGGGATTTTTGGCGAGTAAAATAAACGCTAACTAGCAATAGGTGGCTTGATTAGACAGAGCTATAATTTCAAAATTGAAATATATAAAAAAATGTTAACAAAATTTGGAGCATGGGACAATATTCGCAAATAACTGAGATAACGCATTCGCTTTTTAGCAGTATACCCATTCCCGTCTTCGTCTCATCTGGCATGTCACAAGTCATTGGTGAGTAAGCGAAATCCATCATAAGATCCAGGAAAAATTTATGTGTTGCTATAATCTCTTGCGCGCAGTGATCAAAATCCTTATTATTTCTTTTAGGCGGTCACCTCATTATGTAAACGCTCACCTCATGCCGAAAACTGGCTGAAAAATAGAAATAAACCCAACAAGTCCTTTGAATGTTTCTATCTAAACAAAAAAAAAATCATTTCATACTCCATAAAAACATAATGCATCCTCTTGGTGTTTTATCCTTTCTAGCACGTCAACGATAGTTCTGCGAGCCAAAGAGTTGAGTTTCTGAAGGCAAAGAAAGGCATCCTTGCGCTAAAACATCTATGTCGATTGGAAGGTTGACGATTCCACTTCATCCCCTTTTAGCCTCCTTGAAATATGACAGATTCTGCCGTAAATTGCGAGAGTTCAGTTTTGTGAGTATCAGATGGGTTATTTGTTGAATTTAATTCCCAGACAAATTGTATTTCTTGAGAGCAAACGAGAATCGTTTGACTGAACGAAGATTCACGTCTAGGAAAACGCTTAGAGTGATTGCTAGTTAAAGCATCCATACAAATATGCATTTGAAAATATCGTTAACTAGAGTCATTTTATTGAGAAATATTGTTGCAAAAGTATTTCGGTTTCAATTTTTTGACACTATTTTTTCAGTGCTTTCTTTTATAGCACCACTGTGGATATTTTGTAGTGCATACAACAACTGATCTTTATGCCATTCATTTAAGTATTATTATGTGTTGGTCATACTGATCCCATATTTCTTATTGCTTCTATATTGCTTGTTGTTCTTTTTACTTACATATGAATTACTTTAAAAGTGCACGTGACCAACAACTCCTTCAAAGCTATATAACAAAGCTGTTATAACCATTACGGTTTTCGATGCAATGTAGAGAAATAAAATCCGAGGTAGTTGAGACTGATATAGCGGCTACTTTCGACGATCAGCTTAGCCGGTTCAAAGGAATGACAAGGAGTGGGAGTGAGAAGAAAGCCTCTATAAATACTCACCTATTGTTTTCAGCATGGAATATATGACGGTAGATAACTTGTAAACAGAGGTGCTCTCAACTATAGGGCAACTGCAGTGAAAAAAATCAATGCAATTTCTTTGGATATGGAGCCGCTAAGATTCAAATGAATCTACGTAATAGTGTTCTTGATCATGTGCTAAGCTCGATTTCAGGCGGACCATAAGCGATCAAAAGCGTTATGTGTGTAAGCGTTCACAACGTTGTGGAATGAAGGTAAACGATGGTAAGTATTTATGTCGTATTTATTACTGACTGGAGACATTAGATTCCATACGCCAGTTTTTATTATGTTCACTCTTTCGCACTTTCAATTGAAGTACCAATTTTTATCTGTCGTATAGCTGATTCACACTGAAAATTTTTCAACCGAAAGAATTCATTAGGTGATGAAACGATGAAGAATAGTGCTAATTTCTTTGGCTCTCATCATCAGATTCTAAAATTTCTACCATTAAGAGGAAGAATCTTCAGCTACCATTGAACTTTTCACCATTCATCTGATACTCTTGATTGGATTTCAAATAAAATCAAATTATTCGCTTAAAGTGATTCACATTACGTTCGAACCGCGTGAGAAAACTTCCGATCACAATCGACTAATGTCGATAAATGGACATATTTATTCACGGCAAAAGCCCAGAAATATGCTGTGGATTTACAATGCCAATATGATATTTCATTCCCATATTTGAATGAATTTCACGATTATTTCTACCGAAAAATTAGCTTTGGATATATGCGTCATCCAATTTTAAATAATGTCAATTCAGATGTATATATATATATATATATACACATCTGAATTGGATATATATATATATATATATATATATATATATATATAATATAATACATAATGCATATATATATGTATATATACATATATGCAATATATACAATATACATGCAATATATACATATATATGCAATATATACATATATATATATATATATATATATATATATATATATTATATATATATATATATATATATATATATATATATATATATATATATATATATATATATATATATATAATATATAATGCAGCATTCACTCAGATCGTCTGCTGGAATTTAATTGTGAAATATTGCTGTGCAGCCGAAAGCCGCTCGTTTGAGGCACTATCTTCAGTGCTCATCAAATAAAATCAAACAACATTTTCATCTCAATTTTCAACGGTAAAATTACATGAAAGAAAGCAGCATTTTCCGCTCAAAAAAGAAAAACCTGCGATCATATTCACAATTTTACCAGTCCATTATTTATGGAAATGTACTAGTTGATGGGTCGTAGGGAATTTCGTCACATAAATGACTATGTAAATCTAAGAGCATCAGCAAATTCCAATACAATGGAATTTCTTAGAGCAAAATTGATCCGAGTAAATCAGGAAATTCCAGTAAGTAAGAGCAAATCTAAGAGCAAAATTCTATTTATTTGCAGTAACTGGCTATAGAAAAATTTGTCGGAGTTGTCGAATGAAGAGATGCCTGGATGTGGGAATGCTCCCTGAAAGTAAGTTGAGCACTTGTGGCCATTTCTTAAAGTTTAATTTTATTCATTTATGTTTCTAACATAATTTCTTCATAGTGGATCTATTCATTTCTGCGATTTTTGGAATTGAAGTTTGTTCACATTTTTCGATTGACGATTTTTACGAATTACTGACGTGAGGTGCGATCATTAAAAAATAAAGTTCAGCATTTTTGAGAAGTTCGAAGAAATGCAAAATCAGCGTTCCTCCCATGCCCTGCAAACTGTTCGTTCTGAGATCATCGCCGTTGAAAGACCATCACGACATTCAATGCTTCTAATTTGACTAGTGTAGTATCGACTTCGAATAGATACGATTCTAATGAAGGGCGAATGATTCATAGAGCAGTCCGCATTGCATTACACTGAGCAACAGCTATCGCTAAGTGAAGAATAATACCAATGATAGTGAAGATTTATGACTATAGCGTTGCATGGCATGAAACATGATAAAGCCATCAACTGACTTCTCACGAGATATGATATTTATATGTGGGATTACAGATGTGCAACATAAACGTCAAAAGAGAAACGCATCGCATGACGACTATCGACAATTTTTCACAAATTCGCTACAGAATTCGGTCGTTGAGATGTCCCATATTCGACATGGCAATCAAATTTTCTGATTCTATTTATCATCACTTACATGTATGTGTGTGTTGGTTCAAATGAAAGATGTTTTATGTATGCGTTTTTGACGATGTAAATAAATCAATTCACTAATTCGTTTGAAGTTACCTTAGAGATTACTGAGAAATTTTCAAACTTCTTCGTGACTGCTATAGTTCGATTACGCAGAAGTGCAATTAATCATGGAAGAAAACCCGGAATTAGGATAGAAGTAGGTGAATAGCCGAATCACTCGGTCACATGTGATGTGGAATATGATTTTAATTGATGACGAAACGATCATATTGTGCACTCGAAAATACGGCACCCATTTTCCTATAAAATCAAGAAAAAAATTATGTGGAAATGAGGATGACACTCTGCATTCATAATCTTTACCTAGTAAAACTTTAAGATGTAAAGTACTTCTTAGATATTGTTTATAGTGGGATTATCACAGTAATAAGGCGAGAAGTATATCACTTTTCCCTAAATGAGGCATTCGCTCTAAGACGAAAGAGTGAAAAAAAGCTACGAATAAGTTGCACTAGTAACGGGATGACTATCGAAGATGTCGGTAGATAGTCCTAACTCCTCATTACTGAAAACGGCGTATATGCTAATATGTATCATGTGAACCATTCAAAAGAAAAGGCAAACTATAATGAACCACCAAGTATTTCTTTCTCAACCGTATTTTCAACGCCCTATCCAACATGTGACGCAAATTCCAATCAAAGCAGCTTGTCGAATTGTGAACTCAACAGAAGCTGTTTGTGGAGAAACGAACAAAGTTGCTTTCCTTATCATCGCAGTATAGATTCAAAAGCAACTATTCTGATTAAAAGAATAAGACACTTTAGAAAGGTATGAATAAGATCACTATCAGAACCTCCTTAGCTTGTGGCTTGCATATGAAAAAATTTCATTTTTTAAATGCTGAAGAGTTGAGTAAAAAAGTTGTGTAAGACCTCTAAAAATACCGACTTTCGAAATTTAAACATCAAAAAATATTGCCAAATATCTAAAGGAAGCTTCTATGAGTTGAACTGTGCACGTTTCATTGAAAAGCTGACAGAAGAAATTTCCGTTCTTCGCTACAGCAAAAAAGACGCATCTTAAAAGTTTCCTATATAAAAACTATGGAGAAGTAAGTCTATTTTCAGTTATGGCAATACTAAAGCATAAATTGCCATCGAACATTTTTGTCATAATCGAGCCCTATCCGATCTAGTGTTAGAAAAAAGAAATCCTTTCATCATTGGTGAGATCTCGTCGTATATTCGTCGTTGAAATACACAGCGTTGAATTTTAGCGTCGAATCTCAACGCACATCATGTGTAAGTGATTATTTTATGAGAGAAACGATATCGAAGCAATGAGATCAGTGCATGAAAATTGCGGTCGTTATTTTTTGATCCTATGAACGTTTCTACTTGTTGGCGCAAAAAGGTTATTGCAGCTGTTCTGGGAAAAGCGGATCCGTTCATGGAAATCTGCTGAATTGATGAAAACGCCAATTCAATAGTGAGAAGAAGCACAAAAATGTTAAAACAAAAAGTGTGAAAACTGATCTAAGAATAGAGATTCGAAAATGAAAGAATTAAACGCAAAATCGGATGGCGAATAACTCAGTGAGATGAAAATATGCGAGCTTTTTGTTAAAGCGCCAATGAGCATAATCTGAACGAGCTATAGAGAAGGATGGCTCTTCGCTTCGTTCCTCCCTAAAAGTCAACGAGAGATGATGAGAGGAAAAAAAATAAACGTGTGAAGCAATGATTGAGACTCCGATAAGACAATACATTATTTTTAGGAATGCGGATGATGAAAACAATGAAATACAATAGCGATGCAGTTGATGTGATAGAAAGAACATAACGCGAAATTTTACCAAGGGAAATGAATTAGCAACAAGCGATGACTAGATTTGATGATCTCACTTGTAAGTAATCTTACTTTCAGCCGGATTTATGATGTGACCGAAGAATGTGTTTCATTTTGCCTGCTTGATTCCCGTCGATACCAATACTTCACGAGTATTACGATTAGTAGAGAGCAAACAACTTCTAAAACATAGAATTTTAACAAATTATCTAATAAAATCATTTATATATTAGGCGTATAATGTTGAACGACTTCAAAATTACAAAATACACTTATGCTCTAATGACGGTGCGTTCCACCTAAAAGATGCTCAGAAATTCTTTCGAGAGACTATAAGCGGGCCCGCAGGGCAGCATACAGCAAGAAAAGATTTGGGGTTCTTTTGATGGCCGAAAAAAACACTACAAGTGTTTGTACTATTTCTGAAGCAACTAAGTTCCAATAAATAGCTGATATCATATCAATTCGTTTACTGTTAACAGAGAGTTGAAAAAGACGTTTCGCTCTACCAATATTGCCGCAAATCTGAATGGAATGAGCGGTCATCAGTTACAGTTTGATGTCGAACTCCTTTATGAAGTATTACTATTATCATGCCAATATAAAGGTGTTATGAAGAATTGTTGTTAATTTCAACTGTATTATTTACGACCACTAATACAATGGACTTTCTTCCGTTTAGTAGGTGATTTCCTCCCAAAACTTTTTGAATAGGGACTTCAGAGGATACCTTAAATGCCTTTAAATAAGTGCATTAAATGCAACAAGTGCATTTCTTTACGCTTCATATGTAATTCTTAAGCCTTCAAGTATGGTAAGCAACGAAATATGTAAGTGGGAAAGAGAAACCATTAATGCAGGCAATGAGTGAAAGAGTGAGGTCGATCCACGAGAAGTTGGTTGCCCAGGAATCGAGAGGACGCTTCGCCCTATCGAACCAACGTGATGACGCAAATGCACTATCGACGATAGGCACCAACATCATCAACAACATTAGCCACAAACCCACGCAGTGGATAAACGCTGGCCAATGTAAGTGTAACGTACGCAATGCGAATAGACCCGAGAACGAAACTACCTGAAAAAAATTCGCCATCATATAGAAAAAATTGAATTCATAGCCAAATTCGACCGAGAAAATCTTTTTTAGAAGAATATACCACATCTTGGACAGCTTCCGCTAATGACGATAGAAAACGTTGAACAACGTTGGCTGATTAGCTCTTAATAGAATGGCCATATTGCAAGTAATAAAAGCACTCTCCATGTATGAAAAAAATGCATCCTTCAATGTCTCTTTATTTTTTATTCTATCGGATTCGTTAGAATTCGATTTTCTTTGAAAACGGGCAGCCGCAGTCACGAGCTACCTAGGGACGGCAATAAAAAATTAAAGCTTTATCTTCCACAGACGTATTGTTTGATAATTCCACCTAGCTTAAAATGGATCTGCCATCAAACCTCTCCAGAACTCGCTTAGAAATGTTTAGTTTATAAAAAGAGCATCCGGTTTTGTGCTTCGTAATCTAATTCTCTATGGAGAAATAAATGTGTCCGAAGTCCGTCTTTTGAAATCACGGGCAAAATGAGCGCAACAGTACAAAAAAAAGCACACGCTACATTTACCTCAATATTAGCCTCTTTCCCGAAAAATTCGAAAATAAAGCCTTAGATGTTTGCGCAAAAATTGAATAAAATTTTTTATTTTTTATTATTTGTTGCTTTCTGATGAAACTTTCATGAGCATGCTGGTTGTTTTTCAGAAATGCTCGGAGAGTGAAAAAATCCGAGGATGGAAACATGGAAGTGCTTTTCCCATCTGTATTTCATTCTTATCTGTGAGAAAATTGGTTGGATTTTTTTTTTTGATCGACTGGATTGCATATATGATATTTTACAATGAAAACAATACAGCAGTTATGACAAACAACTGATTTAATTTGAGCTATTGATAAAAGCATATACCAAATTGAGCAACGGTATCCATATGTTAGTTCCATCAGCACAATTCACTTCGTTGTACATTCCACTATATTGCATGCCAACACAGAAACAGATAATACCGAACATAAAGAGGAGTGTAGCGACTCCGAAATGAACATATACAAGTCGCGTAAAAGTCCTCCATTTGCCTTCGGGAATGCTCAGAAGGGAACATCCAGCCACTCTCTTAAAAAACATAGTCATAAATGAAACGGAAGTTATTCTCTACGACCTTTTCACTGTGAAAACAACTGCCTCAAAAATCATATGAATCCATTAAACTCCTAAGCCCATTCTGAAAGTAACCGAAAATCTAGTCGGTAATTATTTGGACATTTAAATGAGAATCTATTCGACAGCAAATTTAAAATGATACTTATATTTGGAGCCATATGGCAAGAAATCAGGAACGCTGTAAACAGATGAATTTACTTAGAAACCTAGCGGATTTGGCCTCATTTCACAACCACACCTGCTGATAACCGATGACTTCACGCTTTGGAGGGATAAAGGTTTTTATGACTAATGCGGATTAGACCATATGGTTTAAGTTTAGCTTTTAAAACTGAGGGAAGGGAAGGAGATAAATCTGCTGGTAGTGTTGAAATTTTCGGTGCCAATTAAACTGTTACATTGGCAAATGATAGTAACGTAAAGACGATTCCCTTTGGTCTCAAAGTTCGACACCGTCAACCTCTAAAACAAAAAATTCATCTACGTTTGATAGTTGTTGATTCGAAGAATTTCAAGCAGATAAATTCAATTACAGTTAAGGAGAAGAGATATTCATAGAAACTCTAAATTAAGGAGTTTTCTATTGTTGTGCAAAAAAAATCAGATAGATATCATTTAAAGTTAATTTGAGAAAAATCAATTTACGACGACTGAGTTGCCACACCATAGTGAATATACACATGGAAAACTTCACTATAAGATAAAAATTTCAGCGTCCAAAATAGCTGGTAGTTTAGTTGAATATTTATTTATCTGTCGCAAAAAATGAGCAAATAAAAAGGTATTCGATGATTGACGATAAAGTCAGTCTATAAAGGAATACTTAATGGCCTCAAAGTTTTTGCGAAAACTTGGTCATTTTTAATTCCCGGATAGCATTATTCTTTGCTCACCTACATTTTAGTACCCTTCAAGACAATTACTGTGTCGCTCAAGCTCTCATGCGCTTGGTGCAAAATACGCCTGCAGTGATATTTCGAGTTCATCACCAGTCCTCCCTAAAGGTAATCGATAAACTTCAGACCACTTGACCTCGGTAGCAGAGCTCCCTTTGCTAGGAAACCTCCACAGAGGACTGGGAATTTCTGGAACCAAAGCTATTCCCCCTCCCAGCAAATCATAGGGAGGCCACCACCGACCTCCTTGTGGGTCTTCTGATCCTTCTGAGCGACGTGAAAGAAACGCACTTTTTCTTCTTAAAGTTAAACGATTCTTTGTGAAGTCGCAGGAACACGAGAAAAGAGCTTAAGGTAGTGTATTCAAGCATGATACATTGACGGAAAATGTATCATCAGAAGAGCAAAAATTTGCTATAAAAGAGCACAAGGAGAGGAAATATCAAAAAGATTCAAAAAATATAACGTTAAATGAAATATGCGGTCGCTTTACAGGCTCAGCTATGATATTTTCTAAGGAATTTTGCCATCAAACACAGAAATTGAGAGAAATTACGTGATGCCAGAGATATGTCTCTTCTTTAACTGCATTATTTCAACGAGAAAACATCCGACGGAATAGAAATTTGCACCACTGGAAATATCTAACAAATCACAAGGCTATATCGCGGCAGTTCTGGGCCTTGAAGTTCCTTCAACTTTGTACCTGCGTACAACGGTATTCATTTCATACGATCATTATTGTATAAGGCATTTTATCCATTAATCACATTTCTACAATAAAAGCGACGCAATGCTGAGGAAGATAATGCTAATGATTGATAGTTGAGAGAGAGAAATGTGAAATTCAAAGAACTTTTTTCTTCATTTCGATGAAAAAATTCGTAATTTCGCAACCCATTTTATGGAGTAATAGAGCAAGTTGATGCCACTGCACCAACAGGCAGAAAAGTTCAGCTACGGCTGGATTACGAATTAAAGGATTTCGGCCGCATATGCGCATGCGATTCATTTCGTTATCGGTTTTTGCAGAGCAGAACATCAACTCGACTGCTCAACTTCTATCGCTATGGAATTAGCTTGACATAAACTTAGGTAAGAAAGTCGTTTAGTAATTAACTAGAGCTCCATTGAAAAGGTATGAAAGCATAACTAACCTGATCAAGTCGCACCGCTGCCAAGGTAATCTTTTCGTTTAGCTCAACCAACATCGCTCCACCGACATATAGGCATCCTCACGTTGCTGAATATTATCAAGTGGTGCTTAAAATCGACCATAATAAGCGTGGAAGCTTCAAATTCCCTTCATACGAACATAATTTACATAAAATGCTCTAGTTGACAAATTTAAACTATTGATAGTCAAAACTTGCCCTATACAATTTATTTGAAAGTCACATCTGAATGGCCACTTTAAACGACTCGCTCCAGTGGAGAAAAAGCCCTCCGTCAGCCGCTATGTAAATCATTAAAAGCCTATTGCAGAGCAATTTCCATTCGTTACTGAAACGTTTTAACGCATCACGAACACAAGAAAATTTACACCTTTTAGATGAGAGTAAGGAAGAAGTGTTTCGGATTTAAAAGATAAGAAAGTCAATTATTTTCGAGCAGTGCGAAGTGCAATTTGTAATAGCTGTACTCACTGCACCTATAAATGATGCAAACACGTACTTTTATGCCTGAAGCCTCGGTGCATAACGAGAATGTTCGTTTAATTACGTGTTGCGTGACAACTCAACATTCATTCGCACGAGGTGCGACAACGTTCTCACGAAATGGTTGGAAGTAAAATACACCTGCGAGTCAGCCTAATCCACACGCAGCTGACTGAATCGCAAGCAGTAATATATCGCACCTAAGCGTTGTCTGCATTCGCATGAGGGATCTCTTTGATTGACAGCGATCCACTCCCAATAGACAAAAACGCCACTTCCGCTTTCAAGCATTCGAGAAAGCAAGCATCTTGAAGAAAGAGGAGGAAAAAGCTTTTTGAGGAGAGCTTTTTGAGGAGAAGAAAAGTTGAGAAAAGGAAAACAACCTGCCAACAAGCACATTATGCGACAAAAATGTACTACAAGAAAGTATTCATTATTTCCTTCTACCAGCCGTATACTATAAACATCAAATGAAATGCACTCCAATGTTCCCTGATCCATGAATGGGCAAAGAACATTGAAATGCAACTTCCTATAAAAAAAGAAAAAGATCATTCTCAACTGCATTTAACTCTGCTTTAGAAATCGTTATAGCAAGCGGAATACAAGTTTGTAAATATAACAATAGTGAGTGCAACGACTACAACGAACAAATATCACACAAAGTAAACATAGAATACATCCACCTCTCAACGTTGGCAAAGAAACGCTTTTTTGCAGATCGTTGCCAAGCACTATTCAGTCACTGATTTCTTATGGACAATGCTTTTTATTTCTCATTCTGAGATATTTCTCATCTAAAAAAGTAGTTTAACGTTAATTGCATCAAATTTGCCCCAGAGGATATTTCTTTCGAAATATTAGTTTGTTGAATATACCGATGGCAGTGTTTTATTCACAGGTTTATTACCGAAAAGAGCGGTTTTTCATACAATCAGTAATCAGCTGGGATAGTCAACATCGGTTGAAAAATATTGGAAGGATAATCTCACTCGGAGATGACAATTTTAAGTCTCTTCTTGTCAATTTTCTTCATTCAACGCTATACTGCAATTTGCTCAACTGTTTAAATTGTACCGATCTCGTATGTAATTTTCTAAAATATTATGAAAATGATCAAAGTAGTGTTGCACCTTCATCCTTAGGTATCACATATAAGGATGGAAAATCCGACGAAGCGTAATATCATTAACAGAAGCAGAGTCCTGAGCAGAACATCCAACTTCAAACTTAAGCAGTTTGTGCATAGTGAATGTGAAGCACAAGTAGCCGCTAAACGGAAAGGCTGTTTGATTGCTAAGAGACTTTGAAAAAAGCAATAAATAAAAATGTTTGTGGTAATTCTCGTTAGCGGTAATGTTAGTGGCATGTTAGTGGTAAAACGTCATTCACGATCTGAAAAAAAAAGGAAAGAAAATGACCAGATATCTAATTGAAGTGAACTGAAAAATTTACCAAAGTAGTTAGCGTACTATGCATTTTTGCAGTTAACTCATTTGATTTGTCAATTTTAGAGACTACCAATAGAGGTGAACCTACTAGAGGCATTTGATATTTTAACTGCCTCGATATCTTAATAAGGTTTAACTGAAAAATTCATCTGTCGCTGAGTCTATTTTTACAAAGTGAGAATATGTTGGAAGTAAAATAATCGTAGAAAGGGTGTGAAATGTTTTGATCGGTGTAAAATTACCTGTTAATTCGAGATGAAGCTTTGACCGAAGAAGACAGTATGATTTTATTGACACCTTTGAGCGAACGAAGCACTTTCGAAGTTCGACTGAAATTACATTTGCTGAACGCAGTATATCGTTTCATATCTGCGCGCACTCATGCGCCGACGTCACGATCGCTAGAGTATTTCCTCCTCGTGTATCATCCAACTAGGAATTTTCGAAGCCACGGATATAATACACACCGTAATAATCTCTTATGTTACCCTTTCACTCCGATTCATCGGTATCGAAAAGAGCTACAGATAATTAAGAGTGCGAAAAAAAACTTGAATGCATTTTATACTAACGGCATTTTCACTTTAGACAGCTCACTTAAGCGGAAAAGGGGTATTTCCCGAAGGAATTGAGCCACTGAGATATTTGAGTACTCTGTTCGTTGTTGCTACCTTCTAAAAGCGATTGGTTATATGGATGAAACAAAAAAATCCGATGTTATGCTTGCTACCATAGCACTTGTTAGGTGGCTTTGTAAATTTACTTTGCAAAAGCACACCAAGCCAACGTCAATATGCTCCTCATTCTGCACGTCTGTCTACCTATTCGGCAATTCTAAGTTAAGGGCTGTCGAGCTAAATTTTTTGGATTTCGGTAGGTATAATGCAAACCGGTTCATTATTTGTCTTTTTATGAGGTGTGAAGGAAGTTTTGTAGGTTTCTCAATAAAAATGAAGTGTGGTTAGATTTCAGACCGACCAATTTCTTGGCTAATATTTATGGGCACCGAAGAATAATTAATAATTAAAGAATAATTAATCAGACTGTCAAAGTTAAAGACAATATGAAAGAATTTTCACATCTTTTTATTTACGCCTATAACTTAGTGTCCTTCAAGCGAAGGAAATACAAAAGCGCGTATAGCCGGATCTCATACGATATGTTTCCTCGTTTATTTTAGGCTAATTCTACGAAAATATTAGTACGTTCGGCACCGAAAAATGGCAAGAAAAGTTTTGTCAGCTTACCATTACTTCACTTTTGAAGCACAAAGTATTTATGAGAAACACCGTTGGATATTGAGAGAATGTCATCGCTATGTTTTTGGCTAAACGAAAGGTGTTTTCACTCGTCAGTTAATTGCTCCTCAACTATGAGTCGAATGAGAAGTGTTACGTTTCCATGACGGCTGCTTTCGTTAGATTTGGTTAGGCAAAATTTGTGTATATTATATTTTTATAGTGCGCCGAAGGTAATATTTCGTCTACTAATTTACCTCAGATCACAAATATGATCAAAATGCCGTAGATGCTCATCGTTGTGACTATAACGATGTTTTCTTTAGATATGTAGGCGAATGTGATGATTCACTGCTTTCAGGGAAAAGCTGAACAATCATTGAGGAGGGCTGGAAACTGTGTTGATGCAGCATACAATACTTCATCGATTGAACGCAAATAATATCGCAAACAATGCGAAATATTCGAAGAGATCCATGATGTTACGAATGAAGATCTTGATTCTCAAGAGCAATCAACGCATTATATATTTCATTAGCAATGCCATACAAAGGCATATCGCTGTTCAAGAAATGAAACATTGACAGTTATTTATGCAAAAGCATGTATTTCATTTGTCTGTTGCCTGCACATAGCATGTGGAATAGAATTACAGGTGAGCAATTTCACTGAAAACCAAGTCAGGTATACTTACTGTAATTATTACCTACTAAGAGAAGAATCCTTATTTCAACTGACCAAAGAAATCTTTCAAAGTATAAGATTTTGAATGGAAGTTGAAATTCTCTGTGAATTCTATGCACAGATTTATAATAAGCAATTACAAGGTCCAAATATAGCTCAAAGACCCATTCATCACCCGTAGTATACCTCTTTAACGATTATGAGCGTAAAAACAAAGAAACAAAGAAAAGCTCTACTGATTGCAGCTATCTGCTTGCATAATGATTGTCCTTGCCATACGAAAGCAACGAAGCACTATGATCGTCCAATCGTTAAAGCTTATCGAATGAAACCGTTATGTGGCGGTTCGTCATCATATTAAGTTGAGAGGCGTGACGTATATCTTTATTTCTAATCGATTCTTCAGTCCTCTTATTGTTTTCTACGTGCCCTTTATATGAATCTCTAACAGCAAAAGATGTGAAACACATCTTCTATATGAAGCAGGTACTACGAATCGAAATTGCTATCCACATTTTGCGTTTATAGCCCAAAATGTGTATCCAATATTTTGTGAGCCCGAGCTAAAAATTTTTCACGATGTTTAATTCAAGAAGACAACTGCTGCTGCTTAAGGTTTGCCGACCCAACGAAATATGCATGGGAATCAAAACGAATTTGACAGTCTGTTTTCCTGCTCAACATACAGTTACCCCAAAATTTTGTGATCTCATAAATGCAGAGATTTTAACAGCCGAAAATACAACGCTTTTGATGGTTCCACGTCTAATTCAAAGTGGAAGCTTCATCGATCTTGCTTCTAAATCGAAAAAAGCGCCATTATCGCTCCTGAAAGTTTTTTACCGTATTTTTCTGCTTTGCTGGTCACGTTTGCACCAAGCTAATGGCCAAAATTCACGGGAATACGCTCACCGTTGATATCACAATCTATACGCCAATAATTTCAGCAGTGTAGTTTAAATCTACACCGCACAAATGTGTTCGTAGTGATCGTTCGCTTATCTCTATTGAGCACTCCAAAATATTTTATTTATGAACTAAGCACGTTGGCACTCATCCTTTCTTTTAAGGATCAGAAATCTGCTTGCATTTGCGAGGATATTCAGGCTGCGAAATTAGGCCGTAGAGCTGTTACCAGTGGGCTTTAAATTCTAAAAGCGCATCTCAACTGGTTGATCACTGCGAAGCAGTATTTTATTATTTTATTCGTGTCTTCACTTGGAGTCCAGCAATCTCTTCATAAGATGATGTCGGCATCGCTCCCGTCGAATGCACTAATTCAGCAGCAAAATTTAACCCCATCTGATGTCACCGAACGTGTGCGATTACTAGGAGCATTTATCACGTTGTGAGTGAAATGTATCTTTCGCCAATTCACTCTCAACTTCAAAACATTTTTTGCAATGAAACAGTCGAAATTCGCCATATAGGATCACATGAAAAGTATACATCACCGAAAGGCAAACATCGACAAGAAGCATATCGGAAGTGCAAACATCAACAATGCAGTTCTCATATTTCAAGAATTGTTTTTTAATGCAAACTCTCCGCCGATTCCTCTTTTTTCCCGTAGTAATGAGATGCTGTATCGCTAGACTCAGATGATCAGTTACTTTATCAGTGGAATCGTTTTTTATGAATCCCCTTCATGAAATTTCCAAAAAATAAAATCACCACGTTATAAGTTACTTCCACTAAATGGGAAATTCAGCTATGAGGCGGAGTGAATCTTCGGATTTTTTCGCCGATTCAATATGAAATCTTTGCGTCATAATGGGGATGATTGAGAATGCGCAAAGATATTTGACACTTGTCTCTTTATTTTCATCAAAATGAATTTCATTCTCTAAAATTCGATGATATTTTCATTCATATGAAATGATATACACAATACAACAATCGGTTTCATCTTAGAATTCAAATTTCCGTTATACTTTAAAGATTATCTTAAGAGGAAACGAATATTTAATTAATGAGGTAGAAGTGCAATTTTTTTAGGTGAATTTTTAACGAAAATGAAATCATCTCTTCAAAATTCCATTAAAAAATCCATCTCATAACATACTTACAATTGAATTTATTTGTTTTATGGCCTTTTAGCTTGAAGAAATTTCTTTATTTGTTTGTTGAGCATTGCTCTTTATGTATGAGGACTATCGAATGCCTCTTTTCGATTATATTCTATCATTTATTTAGTAAAACTTTTACGGATGAACGCGATGATCGAGGAAGGCAGACCGTTATTTGAATCGTCCTTACAGCTAATAAAGGCATAAATATCGTCCTAATGCTATACGGATCAACATCTAGAGTACGAAACTAGTAATGCCATAGTGAGAAATATTTTTATTATTTCACATCAACTATTTTGGTCGATTTTTTCTCTGCGTATTTTCTTTCCACTAAGAAATATATAACATTTTATGGTCAATAATAAGAAAGCTTCAAATATGCAACATTTTTATACTGCTTTTAATGCTCATGAGTAGTTCGCCATGCTCATATTGAGAGTGAAGATAAGATACCTATGACCGCTCTACCAGTAAACATTGCAGCACTTAGCGAAAAGAATCAATGCGCTGTATGTAGTCTATCTGTTAGCATCTCCCTCTGTCCGCTTCCACTTGCCGTTGGTATCTCCCTCCGTCCGTTCTTACCTGAGTCTGCATCACAAATATGGCATCCTCAGTTTTGGCACTTCAGCGGTGAATTTGGAAGATTCCTACACATTATTTTAAAGAGTTACTGTCTAGAATTGCAGACTCCGCAGAATTTAATGGACGCTGGTAATTGATGCAACTCTGCTTGATGCTGCGAAACAACGATGGACATCTACAACTCGACCTGCAAGACCAGATTTTATACAGATTCTCTAAATTTGAGCAACTCTTTAGCCCAGCCGAATGTTATCGTAACTATCTGCATGAAACGCTGAGAAATGACTTAAGAAGCGGTACAAGCGTATCAACGATATTATAAACTTGTGGAATTCATTATCGTTTAGTGTTGTTTACGATGAAAATGCTGTAGCACTCGTATCAGCTAAGTCAGACTTTATTTTTTACCGTTGTCCTGCTAAACGTCAAAAATCTTTTGTGTTCGTTCCTCTCTGACGTAATTTCATTTTTCCACACATCTATTATTCATCTTCTCTTATTTCCAAGTCGTTCGGATCTAAATTGTTCTTCCTCCACAAATTTATTGTATATGTGGTACACCTCCTTGTTGAAAGGCCTATCCCACCTCTTCCTTATCAGGTGTACTCAAGTTTCGTAGGTCATTTGCTTCGTTTGCTATCATATTCTTACGACACAAGTGCTTCTGATGAAGGGAGTTTCGCATATATGCACATTTTTTAAAGTATGAATGCGCTAAGTTAAGCCACCCTTAAAGACTTAAAATTGAAACTATATCGGCAATTTTTCGTATAATCGAAATTTTCAAAAAAGAAAACTAATGGCTAATGAAATGCGTGAGCTAAAAAAAACATCAGGTACGATCCAGTGATTCTCACAGTGGCAATTTTCAGGAATACATTTTCGTACCGTTCAAGATTTAGATAATATTACGAATTTTGCTTCCCATGAACTATGGCAACTATTATATTTTCTGAAATCTTCTAATATTTCATGAATTTATTAGAGAAGACTAATGTCTCATAGAATATCTTCGATAAACAATAAACAAATTATCTTTATACATGTAATTAATCAGCTTATTTAAAACCAAAACGATAATGCGCAAATAAAGGTTTCCATATCACATATTTTATATTTTGGAAGAATCTGAATTTTTTGCGTGAAAATAGCAAAAAATGAAGCACGGCGATGTAATGCACCAACAATTTGTGGGAAAAAAAAATTCACAGAATAAGCAGAAGTAAATTTCTTCTGAATCTGAGTATCATTTGAGGTGGTTATTTTGATCTGAAGAACTCATTACTGCAATATTCCATGTATTTATCATTGTTTTGCCTAAACTTTCGTTTCGTCGTTAGAAAATAGTTTACATTTCATATTTTTCGTATAAGCGCTATATGCCATAACATGAAATTATGTGTAATTCGCTGTACGCTCAACTCGAGCCGAGGATTTTCTCAGGATTTGCTGCACCCATAAAGAGGATGTATCACTAGCGCGATTAGTAGGTTTCTATCATTGTACTGCATCAAAGATCGATCCGGAAAAAGAGGCTTTGTTGATTTAAGAATACGAAGTGAATACTCGTGAAAGTTTACGGACGCTTTCAGTGCTTAGTTAATTAGGAAGCAAATGCGTCAGTATGAGTTACGATTACACTTTTTTTTCTTCTAACGAAATCCTAATTTCAGGATTCGATCTCCTAACGGGAACACTTTTTTCATGTAGCGTTTCGTCAAAGAATTTGTCTATTTAAATTAGGCTTTGGGAAGGAAAATGTTACTGTTGTCTGCATATTCGGAAGCAAGAAGCTCAAAAGGTTCAAGAATGAATAAGCTGAAAAAATTTGAAAGTGATCAAGATAGTGAGCCTCCTGAGGCATCCAATTTTTTACTCTTGTGATCCCGTCAAGAAACTGCTTGGAATACTAATATATCTCTATTCTGTTCATGGAATTCATGGGCCGTTTTAAGCATATACTTCTGACGCTATATTCATTCCACATTTGCAATGTTGTTGGTAATCATGGTAGCGATGAGTTTCAATATGGATATCAATCAGTGAGGACTCCACTCTTTCCAAATTGTTTCCAAAATTGATGTTTCATGAAAATTCCATCAATTTTAATTCATAAATGGAGTAAGCGTATGCAGTTGCGAAACTTGATAAGTGCATACCTGATAAGACACACACCTTTAAATATTTTATAGGTATTTGCAGCTGGGGACGGTTGTCAGAAAATGGCAGCTTCTTCGCTCGACAAATGTATCAGTGAAACCAGCACTTTCCCATTCAGTGATGAAGTATTCTCCCTCGAGCTTCTTTTTACACAATAGAGTACAGTTCTTGGGCGTTAACGTTTGTGAAGATAACGCTGCGTATTATCCACCAAGAATGAGCATGCTGTCCAGCATGAGTAGCTCATACTGCAGATTTTTGATCAATCGAGCTGTACTTATCGATCTCGACTTTCTTTTCTAAACTCTTATAAACGACTCACATTCGTTTCCTGAAAATATTCACATTCGCCGTTACTTTTAGTTCAGTCGCTATTACCTTGGTTACACGGTCACCTTTTGTTATAATGTTTAGTGATGCCATTTTCATCATATGTTTTTTGCTTCATGAGTTCCAAATTCCTTTAAGCTACAGTAGTTTAAGCACCTAATGTAGTTAATCTACATAATATCAGCAAATGGATATATTTAAATGCAGCTGGTAGAATATCTTCTTGGTAAAATTAATTTCACTTTTTAGCTTGAACCGACTTGTTTTGATTGATGCAATGAATGTGCCAGCTGCAAATACGCTCAAAAACAAATAGTTGCCATCCATGATTGCCAAAAGTGGGGAAATCCACTTTAAAATCTGCAAGAAAAGGGAGAATAATGTGCTCGAAAACACACTGAAGATATGTATATCATGGTTTTGCTACTAAACCTTCTTATCTGTTGCGTCAACTTGCGTTTAAATTGCATTGTCTTGTTCTTTAGGCTTTATGAAGTGAGACTTTTCGTCTGTGCATATTCGTTTTCAAAGGATAACGCCATAAGCTAGAAAGAGTGTCGAACACAAGCAATGAGTTTTCGAGGCATATCTCTAAAAAATGGCAACTGCTTTGTTAAAATAGTTGAGTAGAGCGGAAATTTCATAGACGGTGAATGTCCGCTTCTGAGAAAAAGAGCTCAAAGCTGCCTTAATGATCATAAACGTTTTCATGCATAACTTCGAAGTTGAAAACGACATCAGTCGATTATAATAACAGGATTTTTAGCTGAATCTTGGAGATAAAAAAGTATGACTGAACACATTTATGGTAATGATAACCGCAAAAAAATATTTGTAATCATGATACGATCACTGGAATGATGAAATAAATAAAAATATGCAAATATTTTAGGTGATGGATCTTTTTTCATATATATTCGGCAGTCAACACGTGAAATATTGCCTTGATAATGAGGATTGTCCACAATGTTTTGACATCGTTAAGCAAGTTTCCACTGGCTATTGTTTTCGTTATGATTTTATCGAACACAATGGACGAGAATGTCGACCAGCGTTCTACGAAATAGCCAAGGCTTTCGTTCTTACGGCACGCCAAAGAATGGATTCATGAACGGGAAAGCGCTGAGGCTAATGATCATTGATGAACTCTTCGTTGATGTAATGGTGCCGAATAATTAGGTGCAAATATTCCAAAAAATAAATAGTTTTATTGCCGTTCTTACGGTATGCTATTGCACAGTTCGCAAAAGAGACAGTCCCTGCATAGCAGAGACCTTCAAATGCAGCCGAGAGAGCTTTGAAAGAATTGGTTCATGCAAATTGAAGTTGTTTAGTATCATTGTTGGTCGCTTTTCAGCTCAGCCATTCTGTGAGAAAAACAACTCCATATTCTTCTATCAGATTAAAATCTTTGAAAAGAGCTGAAATAAAAATTATCATCTGAAAGGCGCTATGGTATTTATTCGAATCGATTGCAATCTATCATATTAATTCAATTCGTTCGATCTTCTCAAACATAAATTAGCCTTTCGAATATTGTCAACACCAGAAATTTTATGAAAAATTCAACTTCAATAAAAAGATGAAAAGCTATTGAAATGAGTGGATTACTTTTTTATGGGCAATCACCTCAATGCGAAATTTATTTCGTCGCATTTCAGAAAATAAATTATGCAAGTGATAAAACGACAATGAATTCATATATCTGCGCTTCTGCGGAAACAACTTCTACATTGCGATCGATTGGCTGTAATTTTCTCAAATATTCACTTCAATTGCCATATGAAATTGATCGAAAAAATTATCGCCATATTCTCAAGTATTAAATGCCCATTCGAAATTATATCACTCTTCTTAATGATTGAGGCAAAAAAAATTTGACTATCTTTATTTTTTTGAACTCTCATAGTAAAATTGTTTCAATAAATCGCTCTTTACTTTCACTTAAATCGGAACTTTTGAAAGTGAGTCGGGTTATCTTGATTTCTTCAACGATCACATTTCTCATGAAACGGAAGCTGGATTTGACAGAAGCTCTTCACTGATAGTGATGTTTTGGTCAAGCAATAGCCGTTTCCTAAACCAGAGCCGTTTTCCTATTCAAAAATGGCGTTCGAATGTATGTTGAATGAATTTTCGGTTACTTTCGAATCAATTTAATTATGTAGAAAATTTTATCATAGCAACTACTAAGGTACAACAGCATATTGTTCAATCTCCTTCTGAAGCATTGTTCGAAGCTATTTCCGTAATATTAAACATCGCTCTATTTATATCATCTTTTGATCACTAGTAACGACGATGTTGGCATCCTCTTTGTTAATGATTAGATTCTCTCTACAATATTCTTACCTGATATAGATTATGGCGGAATCTCTTAGACGATTCATCGTCATCATCGCAATGATTTCTTCTGTTTCACACGGTTTTCAATCAGCACGTTTATCGCCGAATGAAGCAAAGATATTGTCGGAATACTGCGGACGTTTGTGATTGATCATATTTACTTTTCAACACCACTTAGTGGAGTATAAAATGATGTTGTTACATTCTAAAATGAATCGGAATTATTCGTGAATAAATGTAAGATGAGGTGGACGATTGTGCCGTGGATCAGCTCATCCTACAAACTATTCGGCACTACGCCTAAAAGTTGTTTTATGTTGCGACCTGTCTGGATAGTCGTTCATTTTACTCATTTTTTTGATAACAGGTAAGTTTAGACGGTCCATGCGGATTTGAATTAGAATAGAGCAGCCTTTATTGACTGACTGATAGCTCTGCAGTGATCATTAACTTATAAAGTGAAAAGGTGTATGAGGATATCGCACCAAAAAAAAAAAAAAACCAATCGTAACGTCATGAGAGCTCGAGTAGAAAATTTCGTTACTTCGGATGATTTAATGCTCTCTGATCACGCTTCCCTTGGAATTCTTGCTTTGACCCTATTCGCCATTTCTTTTGTTTTTCAATCTCAAACCTTTTCAGCTCTATCTTTATAAATTATTTAGCTCTCTTCTGCATATATGTTTATTTTTATCTTTTAGGCCTTTCTGTCGTCATTCAAATTTGAATTGTTGCAGTATCTAAGAATGAGAGAAATTGCCCACATGTGGGATTTTTGGCAATGCATGGCCGCTTTGCCAGAAATTTGGAGGCTTCATGGGCAGTGCACTTACATTCCGGATATCCAGGTAAAGGAATATCAGATGATCTCGCCCATGAAAAATTTTTCAGTCTATTCGAGTTCAATTTTTGCAACATTTCTGAATATTCTTTATGTAAGTCTCATAATCATTTGTAGTGTTTACAGAGCGAAAGCAGCTACTGCTTTCGCAGCTTTGAGGTAAACGATTTTATTAGCACCTACAATGACGGAAATTCCACATGCTACTGCGTGTTCTGAATTCTTCCTCAATAGCGGATGATTTATTTCAGTTGGTGAACTCATTTTTCAATGGATAAGAAGCTGATAGCACAATCCAGAATTCCAGCATGTTTGAGCGAGTTGTTTGGTTAGAAACTTTTTGTCTGAGTCAATGGTTAATCTCTCCAAAAATCATTTTCGCGACATGCATTGTGCTCCAATAAATTGGTAAAGGAGAATAGTTTGGCTTGGTCAATGTTAGTGACGACGTGCATGCTCGTTTTCAAAAACCGACAATAAGGGACTGTACCTTCTTGACGATTAGCACCTTCAGCCCTCTTCCCTTCCCCTTCCCTTTCCCTAGGGCTCACCAACGAGTGCATTTCTATCTATGTAACGTGAAGTTAAACCTCAAGGAAATATGTGGATTCGAAAAAATGGACAGGACGATAATGCAATGATATATCTTTTCAAGCGAAATTTTGTGAATCGCTACGACATACACATAATCAACCAAAGGAGATAAAATGCTAATTCACAACTTCTGATTCTATTCGCAGCAATATGTTTCCTATCAGATTTCAGCTCTCTAGATTAGAATTTAAAAATTTTCCTTAAAAAAATCGAATAATATGTTCATTTTCAGGCATAGAAGCCGACTGTGGAGGAACACTCATAACAGAGCAGCACATTCTCACCGCAGCTCATTGCTTCTTAAATGAAATTTGCTATAACTCACCAGCAAAGTCTCCATTTGTCTTTCACCTATATGATCAAGTATCTTGGATAGGCCAACGATTGCGACCATTTTAAGAGGCCGAAAATTTGGCACAAAACGCCGATCCTTCGCAGAAAATTCATATGAAGAGTCGAACTTATCGAAATATGGAAGCAAAAATGAGCAGATTTTTTTTGCTGGGATTTTATGAAGCTGCTTAACTTTATGAGTGGAATGCAAAGAAAAGCTTTCATCTAAGAAACTTCTTCGATTGTTTTCAGATGATATCCTTTTAGAATGCAATGAAGCCTACTTGCGTAATGTGCCTTATTAAATCTCGTCAACATCGAAAAATGAAACGATTAAAACGATAAAATTTCCTCAGCGTATATTTTTCAAGCAAAAAAAGGATAATAAAATCCATAATGAGATAATAAATAACTGATATTGAAACTCCTATAATTTGATGATCACTAAAAAATTTAACCGAAAAGCTTACCGTCATTATCAAAGAATCTAATAGGTTAGTTCAATGGATATTTTGTTCGATGGCGAGCGTTCTGAATGGTGTGTTACTTTTTTGAGGGTGAAAGAGAACAACACATGGCTAGCGTCATGGACTGTTTATCATAGCGGTGAGTGTATTCCAATGTCCGAAGACGAATGTCAACATAATCAGATAAAAGCTGTAAGAAGTAAAATAAGAAGTGTGAGTGAATTTTCGTGTTTTCTGCTACGAAAATTCTCTCCTCCACTAGAAATTCTCCATTATTTCATTCAATTATATGGAAAAATAAACGAAGAGAAATTTGCTTGCTATATGAATGAAAAATTAAAATACCTTTTGTTTTCTGCTCTTGCATCACTCATTCGTTCAATAGAATTTGCTAGCATTATCACAATAACTGCGATAATGAAGTGTTTATAGGTAATAATTCCAAAGATATTCATTGATGAGAAATGCGCACGAGGTGATCTTGCGATTGTTGAACTCGATGCAAAGGTTTGACCTTTTTCTATAGAGGTCATACAAAATATACCACATTTTCTTCAATGCGAACGTATCAGATATTCATTTCAATTGTATGTAAGTCTGCGGCATCTATAAAAAAAAAAGAAAATAGCCGCAAAAGTTGTTTATTTGAAGAACCTAGTCGAAAAATATCGTTACTATGAACAAAAAAGAGATTAACTTCTATCGAAGATTGTTAAATTTTGAACTCTTCAGAAATCAATCTTTCATTTTTCCATTCCAGAAAAATTCCCTTTTCTTTGATATTCGAAGATATTAAAATAAGTTTACATTTAGGAGAAAATTTCACAGAAAATTTTGATTTCTTTCACAATTCTATTACATAGCAATTCATTAATATTCAATTGGTGCATTCTATGCGAACCGTCCTATGTTGCTCACTAACGTCAGTATATTCGATTCGACTCATTCAGATATTTCCTGCTTTTCTCGCACAACCACTTTGCTTAGCATCGAAGAACAACGAAGTTCCACTGAAAGCAGAAGTTGCCAGTTGGGGTTCTGATGGTTAGTATCATTCACTAGCTATATAATATACCGCTGAATTTTTTTTTCATTGTTTACGCAAATGATCTGTATATCGGCTATACTGAAATTAAATTATTCGAAAACTTCTCCCAAATTCCGGGAATTTTTCAACAAATTATTAGCGTTTTCTCTTGCTTTATGCAATGATGATCAAATGCTGAACGAAATAGAAACTGTGCCGAATGATGAAAAGATAAGTTTACAGTGGTAGCAAAATCACCTACATTAGTCTAATTTGATTATACATAGTGCGTTGTAGACTGCATTATGGTTCAAATATACATAAAGATTGTATGAGAGTTAACTTGTATTTCATTATATAGATCGCAGTGCACTAATGGCGAGTTCGTTAACACATGTGCTCCTTGCGGTCGCGTCATATAGCGTTCTGCAGAAATATGTTTGGCTCACACCACTTATCAGTAACTTTTTAGTAGTTTCCTTATCAGTTTTAAGAATAATTTTAAATCCTCTGTAGGAAATTGAAATTTGTTTTTCAGCTAGCCGTATGAAAACGGTAACTACTTTGACGAAGATAGATCTATCAACGATTCCATGTTCCACTGAATCGACATTTAAAGATGTTATTTGCGTCAGTGAATCACAGGAGCAAAATATATGCATGGTAAGTGCAGTCACTATTGTAAAATATTCATCGTTTGTTTTCGATTCACTTCCTTTTTAGAAATGGAAAATAACGTTGGAAGTAGAATTACTGATATGCCCTTATCGTATTAAGCTCATGAATGAGCCTATCTTAGAGTCTCATATATTAGTCGTTAGAATCGAGAAATTCTTTCATTCTGTGATTAAGTACCTTTAGTAGATCGTATAATGAGAGCTGCTTGTGAATGAACACGAGTAGTTTATAGGGTGATAGTGGTGCAGGTATGGTTTATTCGAACAAAGGTAGAAAGCATATAATTGGTATTGCATCATATGGCACCGACTGCCGTACTATACAGATGGCTCTTGACTATAAAGATGGTATGCATTCTCCTTTCTTTTGTTGCTTCAGTTAACAGTGAATTTCTATAGAAATTTTAATTAATGTACCTTGTTACTCGAGCATTCCGAAACGTAGCAAGCTTGTATGATTTTTTGTTAAGTTGAATGCTCATGCTGAAACGTTTCTTAAGATTTGCTATCTCCTTCGCAAAAAAAATTGAATTATCGATGACACAAGCAAAAGTTACTGAAAGAAAGAGAACAGTAGTAACAAGTACCTCTCTATAGTACCTCAATGCATCAAATTTGTTTGCTTTGTACTATAAACAATCTGTTCTCGATTCCAGTGTGATATTCAGGTGGGTTATGAGTTTTGTTAGCGCAGAATACAATAGAAATGCAAAAAATATCGAGCATGCAAATATTGCATCTCCTCTTTATCAGTGAATGCAATTTTTTAAATCAATTTCCACCTCCGGCTGTTTCGCTTTGCCTCTAAACTCTGGTTTATAAGAATTCGAGTGCTTTTTTTAAGCACATATTTGCAATCAGCTAAGGCGTGAAAAGAGGCTAAGCTTTCATGCAGAGTGTCCATCTTGTTGACTCATGTTAAATGCTTTCAGCTCAATCCTTGAAGAAACAAGGACAAATCCAAAACGCGAGAGTACCAAATGGTTTGCATAATGTTGGGAAATTCGAAATCACATGTTTCATCTTTAAACGTTCGCAAAACTGTTTCTTTTTCTAACTGAAGAACGAATGACATCCTCGGCAAAGAAAAGATTGCAGCAGTGCTGAGCTCTGCATTATTCGAATGTGTGAATGATGAATTACAACTTCCTCAGCAGAAAATTTCAAGAACCTGGATTAGCGAAGGTAGGAATAGCTGTGCTGTCAGAGCTATCATCAATCGAGAAACTTTTCAATCCAAAATACCTGCCGTTCACTTCCCGTCTGTGCTCATTTGACAGGCTGCTCGTTGACGAAATGAAAGAATCCGTAGTCCCCGAATTATACATTCCATAAAAATATTACAATGCCTATTTTTGTTGCAGAATTTGATGAATGGGAGAAATTGAGCGAACTCGCTGGTGGTGTTTTCACCGATATTCGACCATTCAGTGATTTCATTTGCAAATATACAGGCGTTTGCGACGACGAAGACACATTGAGCGAATATATGACGGATGATAATAAGACAATCGAAGATATTAGTGATGCAGTTATACTTCAGAGAAATCATCAATGATAGTGTCACCTCATTGATGGCAGCTGTTGTTTGTCATTGCAGTTATTATACCCAATAATGCCGCATTATGCAAGTTTATCAACATATTTTAATAATGAGTAGATAATTTGTGGAGGAAACTAAAAATTGACCGATCGAGCATTTTCTTTTATTGTGTTTGGATGATTGAAATTTATGAACCACTGCAAACAAAGATCAGCCATTATTATCCAGTTTCTGATCGTTATTTGTGATGTTTCGATGATTAATATCAAACACCACCACGATCTATGCTGTGATTTCAATTTATTAAACTTTGTCCTCATGTTCAACGAAATTCTCCTACTGATGAGACATCAGCCGACTGAACCTAATAAACCTCTTACACAAGTCAAGAAGAAGTTCTTGAGGATATTCAACACGTGCAAATCCTACCTCTCGGAATGTCATATGCTAATCTTTTCATACATTGGTCAAAATTTTCGGTGAAATATGCAAATGCAGAAAAAAAAAGAAAAGAATAGACGCTTTAGACATGCCGATTGGCCACAACAATAGTTTTTTATTGAAGCCAAGAAGATTTTTAGCTTTTTCACGGCTGAATAAAACTGAAGTTTAAATTTTCTCCGCCTTTATTATCCGAAATTTGGGTCTATTTTTTGTGACTTTCTCTGCTTTTGCTTCATGAGAATTTCTCATTTTTTCGTTGAATTTTTTGCATTTACTGCTTCGATAGGCTGTTTTTACACTGGTAGAGGAACAACTGAGTAGCTTCCCGTCGAGCGATTGACAAACTTCCTAATGAAGAGCATGACGAGAGAAAAACGGTGATATGATTGGCTCATATTCGATATTCAAAAGCTTTTTCTTCTGCCAAGAACAGCACAAAATGAAAACTGCATGCGTGGTAGGCACATTAAACCAACAATGAAATGAACACACGGAAAAACACATAAATAATACACATATATGAGCCAGGAATAAAGGGCATCGGAAGAGCACTTTACGGTAGGAATGGCAATATTGCACTGACCAATTTCACAGGCGGCTGGTTGGTAGACTGTGAGGATGGTTCAATTCCCCTTTCATTCCTGGATCTTAACACCTAAATTCCCATGTTTTTTGTGTGGACGGGACAAAGAAATCGTCTTTTCACCATGAACTGCGCCCATTTTACTCACCACTTCATCCCACTTTTAGAGATCTCCAAAAAAAGAACTTACTTCGTTGAAAATCTCTAACCATTAAAGAAAACTGCAGCACTACAACAGCTACAATAGTGCCTCATCCAACAACTCAAAGCGTTGCCTAGTAACACTTCTACATATGAATCTACTTGCCTTCTTTGATCAGAGTATATCATTATCGATATTTGAGCCATTCATGATGAGTTTACGACTAATTACGCTAAGAAATGTTGACTCTTCGCACGAAAAATAGCACTGCAACTCTGCCCACCACCGCCTATTTCCGGAAGGCATTTAACATTTATAAAAAAGCGTTCCTCTTTTTTCTTTTCTTTTTTTTTCAGAAGTCGCGGCTACTAAACTGTGGAGGAAATTTTGAAGTGTTCATGAAAATAATGCTAAAATCCCTTTCAAGGCGAAGAGTCGAAATCATAGAGATCTTTTGAATGATTGCAACAGCCAACTGTACAATACGAAAGAAATAAGCAATTGTTAAACAGTAATAATTTTCTTGCTCGCTTCTCTCTTTAAATAGCCGATTTCTTTCGAGTCGAGTGTCTCTCGAAATTCACCATCGACAAGTGGATCGTTCGATGAATTATGAGGATGTGGTTCTTTCTTGCAACAACTCTTGCATCCACAACATCTACAGCATCGACAACAGCAACAACACAGAATGAGAATAAGGCCGATAAAAATCTGAAATATTCGTGAGGAAAAACAGCGAAATATTCTATTGATGAAAAAAAAAAAAGTATTAGCCATTTCGTTATATCTTCTCAACCTATGAGGTTACTTGAAAAAAGTTGCAATTGCTGACATCCTAAGCCTGCTAGCAATTTGGCGTCTTGAGCATTCAGTTCTTGAGTAACTACTATATTTGCCACTATCGAAAATGAGCTCATCTTATGTTGATATCAACCGTAAAATGTCGTTGAAAGACCCTGCTTTTCTATGTACAACTTGCGCAGAGTTCTTAAGAATTCATTTCCTTGCAACATATCTTTGCAAAACTTCAATAAAAAGTTTTGCAAAACAGAATCCTTATTTAGGTGGTGAAAGCCACGAATCGACGTCCCCCTTTTCTCTTCATCCCTATCCCTCATCCCCTCCCCCCCCCCCCCAAAAAAAAAACGCCTTAAGGAACTGAGACCAAAAAAAAAACAAACTCCTGCGGCGATGATAAGGAAAGTCATTGTCCCGGAGGTGGATAGATGAGCGAGTCGTGAAACCAACGGTGGTTTCCTCTGTCTACAACTATATTGCTGACGTTCCTCCACATCGTTTCTAATCACTTGTGTTGTTTCGCATTTTACTAAACAAACTGCTTCACAATCGGTAAAATTGTCGTAATGATAGATTCCTGTAAAATATAATCACATTTATAGTTCTGCAATAAAATATGCTATTGAAATAAATATTGATTCCCAACGATATCACCATATCAAACATATTTAAAACCTTGCTATGGAACGTCGTTCTCCCTTATCCTCTTTACGAAAACGTCATGAATCCCTTACCATTCAGAAGTGGTTACACATATCGTTACTAAGCACCTAAGCGTGGAGTCATTACAACCTACAATGCACTTACCACTTGCATTACACGCAGCAGATCTCATTTAATCATCGATCATAAACATCAAAGGTGCGACAGAGACCAATTGATCAAGTGCTCATTTGCTACCTATATTAATACCCTAATGAGCAAACATCTGACGTCTTGAACAAGAGCGGTTCATAATGTGAAAATTGGTGGTACTCTCCGATTTCGTGCTTCGTGAGTATCTCGAGCGCCCTTGACCAATGACTTTTAACGTCGCAGTTATCAGCTACGATATTTTTGAAAGACCTCGTATTTCCACCAATGCATTACAGCACTTTGTATAGGTTTATTCTTCCTTTACTTGTATATTGCTTCTTTTATTTATCTGTATATTTATTTACTTATTTATTTATTTATTCCTCTCGACATCGCGCAGTAAAAAAAAACACAAAAAAATGAATGAGGAACACGTTGACAAAGCTGCAGTTTCGGCTAACACAAACTTGTTATTTAAAAGCAATTGTACTATGCAGACCGAAGCAATTTGGCAAAAATGTAAAATCTGAAGAGGTGCATTCATTAACGGTCTCGGTGGAAGTCAGATTCGATACTAATACAACAAACATTGCAAATTACGTAGAAAGCTGTTTATATTGCAACATTTTTTGGTCAGCGAAATTGACATATACGTTGACTACGCGATGAGGCAGTTAAAAATATTTCTGATATAGTGATATCGGTAAAACTGAACATTATTTTGTGATAAGAAAATCAGTACAGATATGGAGTTTCCAGTCTACAAGTGGAAATCGGCTGCAATGAACTACGGTCAATCTTACGAGAAGAGAAGCGGAGGAGAAGTTCCTAATGTCTATTCCCGAGTAACTTTATGTCATAAACCAAACAAGCAAGTCATTAACGAGCAAAATGATTTCTGGCAGTATTTTTTATAGAGTCAAATATTTCGTAAAATGCTGTGAGAAGTCATACTTTGCCATGTCATCTTATATCCAACTGCCCTACCATTTATGCTTCTTTTTTTTCTATCGTAGACAACGCAGAAATCCGTCATTAGTGAGGACAATAAAAAAGGTGTCCACCGACAGCGCTACTAAGAGGCAATGATTTGTGCATCAGAGGGATGGCTGAGCTGTCGAAGGTGGCAAAAAAGCGATAATTGTTAAATACCTGTCAACATGTAATAAAGAGATAAGTTTTAAAGTTTCATTTTTGTTTAAAAAATCTTTTAGCCTCCTTAAATGGTTCTACGTTGATTTTGAAAATTACCGGTGACATGGATGAATATACATATGAAATCAATGAAGTAAATTTTATCGCCTACTCGATATTTTTGGTGCTACGTCTGCTGATTGGGAGATTCGATCGTGTCTATAAGAAGTCGAACCATAAAGATCATAACGTATCGCTGTACAGGAGACGATACTCAAACAGAGCACGAACGTTGAGTCGAAATTGTAAGAGGTGAACATCTGAAACACCGAAAGTGCAATTAATATAGATCGTGGGAAATAATATTGGAGGCGAGTTTCCTACGAGATCGATAATAAAGAAAAGCAATATGAAACAAGAGAGATATTCGCCTTCATTGAGTTAATATTTCAAAATTAAACGCGAACGCATCTGAAGTAATTCATTATCATCAGCGAATAATTGGAATTATGAAATAAAATAGGAAATAAAATGATCTAAAAAAACGCAGAAGGAGTGAACAATCAACTCGATCGATGCGACAGGATCGTTTATTCCACTGAGTAAAGTAGTTTGCTCATAGAAGTCTACGTAAAATTAATAAGCAATGGATTTTTATATATTGTGATTAAAATCCTTACTGAAGCTTCTCAACCTTAGTCATTCTTGCAGATAAACAATTAGTATGCCTTAGCGCATCAATTGGAGTGTAGTTACTCCAAATAAGTATGAGGACGGTTAAATGAAGAACAGGAATAGGAACCTTGTTTTTAAAAGAAAATATTTGTTAGCTTATTTAGCTATTTCACGGGCCACTGCAATAAAGCAGTATCCATGCAGCGGAAAACGATGGCGCCGACATCGCAAAATAAATCGTTTGAGGCTCAGCAAGACAACCAAACTCCTCCTCTTTACGATCACTGTCACTGACTGATTCTTCTTCTTGAGTGCACGACACTTTATATATGTACATATATATATATATATATATATATATATATATATATATATATATATATATATATATATATATATATAATAGTGAGGCTAAGTAGAAACGAATTAGTTCAACCATAACGGGAAGCATTAATTCAACAAGTGGATTGCACGTAATAGCTTTTCTTATAATGAAATTATCCACGGCTTCATTTCATCTATTTCGATGTAGGGCAACAGATTTGTGCACAATGTTGTGCAATTAATGCCGTTTAGTCCATGATCAATCCCATTCTTATCGCAGACTTTCGGAACCAAAAGAATTTACATCAAAGTTGGCCGCTCTTCTGGAGCATAGCTACCTTAATGATATTCATAACTGGTCTGATAAAGTTAACAAAGAAAAGCAGTAACCACATCAATTACCACAGAGTTTGTTATAGGACGGTCATTCTCGTGCAAAATCACCCACTATCGGATATGATATCCTTTTGCGGGCGATGCCACACTTTCATTGTCAGTCTTGAGTGTTACAAGTACTGCGAAAATGGTAGCAAAAATTTGCGAAGCGACTCTGCTTGACGCATTATATATATATATATATATATATATATATATATATATATATATATATATATATATATATATATGTATAGTTTCTCCCGAGGATTTCGTTATTTAGAAGCATTTCTTACAAGCGCCTTTCGCCAAATCTCTGAACCTCCAAATTTTCTACAGCAACAGTTGAAGTGCTTCTCGGCAATGGAGATTGGGTGGGCGAGGTATTCCAATATGAGTATACGGTCATAAACATCTGCAGATGGAGATGATTCCTCTTGCGCCGTTCGCAGCAGTGTACTGTCACGGAAAGGAACTAGAACGTAAGTGAGAAGAGTAGAGCACTAACGAGTTCAACCCATGCGAGATGAACAGAATGGATGTGCATCGTGCGAAATTTGCTCATGAGTGAGAATCAACAACTCCAGTATGAAGGAGTAGTCCTTATCAACTATGATGGGAAGCTTGGATTTTTCGTCTCGTTTTTATTCCTTCCTAAACTTCTGCAACTGTTTTCGATTTTATGACTAAGTTAGCACCCATCCGTCGATTCTCTCATTCAGAATTAATCTGCAGAAATACTTTCACAATCGTCGTTGCCGTTTTCGACGATAGTTTATATTCTTTCAGACGCCTCAAAAAATAATCAATCGTAGATCTGACAACGAATACAAGTAATTTCGCCGAATAATCATTAATATGATAACGCCTTAATTGAGAACTCGTTTGAGGAAAAACGACTTAAAAACTTCATAATCGGTTTATTCGTTTATTTTCTAAATATTGAATGAGATACGAGGAAATTATTTTGGAAAGAAAAAATAATCTATGTTAATTTTTGCTAACATCTCCGAGATACAAAACAATGAAGGGGAGAGGACATCATTGCAAATAAAAAACTGGAGAATAACTTCCCCGTCAAATCGACCCAATATACATATCAAATGCTAATTAATCGATTTCAATTCAATATAAAATGCAGTGATGAATATTTGGAGGAACTATACAAATCTGAGAACTTCAACACGGCTTTTATATTTATTCTATGAGAATGCTATTTTGATGCAAATATATAACTGAGGGATATGAAATTGTATTTAATGATATGATAAGCGATTTTTCAAATTTAATCTTATTTATTATTGAACAATCAATGGAAATTTTTGAGATGATTTCTATTGACGTATCCACCTTTAGCAGTGTAATACCCCGAAAATAACGTAAAATAGTCATATGATGTATTAAAAACTACAATAACTCCGTAATACTTACTTGACATCATGCATATGTGAGTAATTCAATATTAAAAGTTATGAATGTAAGCGAACTACACTAGTATAGTACACGTTGCATTAATGCATTTACAAAATCGACAAAACAGAAATTTACGATGATACTCAAAAATCTTTCAGTCTAAATGGCTGCTAACAACTACAGATCGATTGGAGAGCAGAGTGGACAAGTGGCGCTTCATCTGGTGATGATCACAAATCACCGAATTCTTCCAATCATTCTTTCAGTGGTATTTTCTCAGTCGATCGACTATGAGATGAAAAAGTGCACTCGGCATACGTCTTTGAAAAGCACCCATGTCAAGTTTAGAGCAATCTCTAACAAATGCCCCATTCACCTGCTCATAAGAAAATTAATGGAACCATTACTCTATCAATAAGTGTCGAAATTTCATCTTTCACGCAAGTACCACCAATAATGATGGATATAAACTTTTAATGGCATTATTCTCATTGATTCACTCCTACCGAATTCCAACGCTTACATAATTATGAAATAACGTAATTGTATAAAGTTACTCAGCTACTCTATCTAATTTTTATGGGCAAAATTTAATTAGCTTTGTCAGAGCTCTTATCAGTAGTTAAGCAGAAAATGGTCTCGGTTTCTATAGAAACCAATGATTCCAGAAACCTGTGCATTTAGGCGGCGTCTAAGTAGAAATGAATGTATCCCTTTCCATGCTAATTATTTTCAAATCCAATCTCGCATGAATATGGAAGTGATTATAAAGTCATTCCTTGTAGCAAGATCATTTCGACCTCGTAATCGTTTTCAACACCTCGAAGTGAATTTGCTAAGACAATGAACGAATCAATCGATATAATTTTAAGTAGCCGTACACATAAATTTTCAAGGAAAAAATTGACGCTGAAATCAGCCACTTCCGCCAGGATTTTTAATTAAATAAACGTTCGCTCAGAAATAGTAGACCTTATGTTCATCATGCGAAACTTTCCCTATCTTTTTCGCTACTCTGTCTATCATTTTTCGGCTCTTGGTCACTCAACACCTTCATTACAATTTTTCCTAACGCTCATTATCATTAAACAAAAGGAGTTCTTTGCATATGTAATACTATTTTATAGATGCGTCATCATAATCTGCGAGTAAAACAGCTGAAATTAAGCGTCGAAGTACTCAGAAAATGTAGCGGCATTCAGCAAGAATTTCATTTAATGCAGACGAATTTCTTCTGATTGAGGCTTCTTTCTAACGATTTCGACTCCTTAAGTCCCATAAGTTATACATATAAAGAGAAGATAAACCTAAATGAACATATGTGAAGATATGTATCCGCTTGTTTACGTCTGAATGGACCTTACACAAAAAAATGTTCGTTGCGAAAATATTAGCAATTAAAAATGCAAATAGGTACCCATAACTGATAATCATGACCTGTTGATTATTGACACATAAATAAGAAATGATTTTGATGTAGAGGAAAGTTTTAGCTGAATGTATCTCCCTCTCTCCAAATAATTCAAAATCAAACTGTTTAAATCTTTCGATGAGTTATTTTACACAGTTTACAGTTAAGCAAAGTTGTTTTAGATTTCTAAAACATGGCGTCGGTTGAAGTTTATATTCAGTGAAGCAATATGACGGTGACCAGAGACGATAGCTTCGCGGCCTTAATTGTATTAGCATTGTATATGAGCAGAGACGTAATTTCATTACATCACATATTTACTGCCAACCGTAAAAAGAGACAACATGAACGAGCAATATCAGTTATAAATAAATGACAACTAAGCATAACAACTGCTATCAATTTTCCTCAGTACTAGCAAGAGCGCTCTAAATTTAAAGAGATGAATAAGTAAAAGTAGATCTTATAAATGAAGCGAACGTCTCCATTGGATATACTACGACTACACATATGAGCTAAATCTTATTTCGTGATCGCGATACGCCATACTATATGAGCGCAAATAAATTATGTAACGGATGACTATGAAACACACTGCTAGATTCGTTTTATTGTTATGCAACAGAGGTATCGCGAAATGAAGGCTTTAAAGACGATTCAACAACGTACCTCGCAATTGAAAGACGAAAAAAAGAGAGAATTATTGATGAGCATTAAACAAAACGTTGAATGCTCTCGTTCTCATAGCGTGATTTCGTTTTTCGACATCACGATGGCTTTTTGCAATACCAACCATAAATGGAATCCACGTACATCTCGCCAGTATAATTTTTGATTAAAATGAGCACATACTATTCCAACAACTATGGCACTTTTATGAAAATTAATATCGCTAAAGTTAATTCCAGCGAACAACAGCACTAAATCTATGATGTGTACAACAGTCGGTATAAATATAACAGTTTTGATAAGAAACACTAGAAACTAGTAGCCGAGCACAAGTATCTTCCTCTTATTGTGGAAGACACTCAAAGGAACAAATGAATATTTGCCTTTTCGATAATTTATTGCGAAGACATTCTTCAGCAATAAAGTATCAAACTATTTTCAGCAGTGAAAAACCACCTTTCCTTTAGCATTCACAACATTTCGATGAGTACCATGCAAAAACTAAATAGTACTCAAGAAGCTATGCTGAGAAATCAAACAACGGCCATATCATTTAGAACGTTCATGAGCATTATAAAGATAGTGCGCAACAATTTGCGTAGTTGAATGTATCGCTCAGACTGCATGATGTATCGCGTAAGCTTGCAAAATGCATCGTGCAGATTGCATCGCACATAGCGTTTATCAAGAGTAGTAATATTAACTAAGGGATATAAAGAGGAAAAAAATTCCCAACACGACGACCATCGCATCTGGATAGTTTCCAGTCTGCTAACTAGAAACGGCTAAATCGCAATATGCAAATTGGAGAAGTGAAACGTTGAATGATTGGTGAACATATTGCCTAATAAAATTCCGCTACAGCAATTATTGCTAACGCGCGAAAGCATGCACTTCCGGTGGTGTTACGAAATGGTCTCGATATCCTTAAATACCTCAGACTGCACTTAATTCGAAGAGGGGAGGAGTGCATTCCTCGGTCTTTCCACAGATTTCATCTAGGACCCCCTCTTATTTCAGATCACGTAAGCAAGGTTTTCTACTCCTTATCCACTCTCTGTAGGAAATGTATTTAGTTGGACGTTTCGTGTGAATATGATGACGACCTAGCGAAGAAATGTTAATAACACGACGCACCGAAGATGAACGAGAGTCAACATAATGTGAGATGTCTCTCACTGAGGTGGTGCTAAGAAATGAATCGTCGGAGGACATGTATGTCGCCCGACTAAGCGAGCGTACAAACAATAACAAAGGCTAGGTTGGCCATCCCCAATTCCATTCATTCTCAACAATCGTCATATACCGCCTTATTTGAAATATTCTATACCTTTCATTGACCGATGAATCTCATTTGTGATTTCCTCGCTCACTGCACTTATCACATTCGCTAAACCTTTCACTTGATTTCTCTTTTCGTCCTGCTTTCGGTTTGAAGATTGCTATATCAAGTTATTATGAAACATGAAGAATTTATGTTATCATTTAAGTGAACTTTATTCCACAAGGCGAATCTAAGTAAACGGATGCTTGAACGGTCTAAAGTTACTGATGATAATGTTCAGCTAATGCTTAATTACGGGAACAGTATTACATATAGAAATAGCTTAAACGATTAGTAAAAAAAACAGCCAACTTATGGTTGAGGAATAGATTATGCGCATTTCAACTGGAAAGGTTATCTTGATTCCAGCTGCATCTATATATTTAAGAGTTCAGTTCAAACTGTCTTTTACTATGAAATTCCCAGGTGTTCCCAAGTTACCTGAGAAAATAGAACTTAGGTCGCAAAAACTCTCCAATCATGCGATTTAATCAAACAGTTTATCGAGAAACAGCGGTGGTCAAAACGTTAGTAGTAGATGGCTATATATCCGCAAAATTGTGGAAAGGTTAAATATCGCTCTAATGATGACGCACACAAAAATATGGTAAAAACTAGTACTGAGTCATGTCGGCATTTCAGGATTATCGAATCGAGGCGAATAGACTAGTCGGAATCGTTGTTTGCATTTGAAAAGACAAGCGAAAGGTGGGCGCTTATTTGCTTATCTTATCAGACGACCGTCATTTCCCTATCCCCATTCAAACGCGTTTTGGGTCTCTAAATAGTGCAAAGAGGAAGGTATTCTTTTAATGCGGCTAAAAATATTTCAACGTATTTTTTAAATTTCAGTGAGATAATGATAAATGTGAACGAATAAACACCAACAGAAACTGTTTCGCATATTTTTCTATCGAAGTTTTCTTTCTTGTATAAGACCATAAAGTATATAGATACCATTTCAAAACGTATATTATATATATATATATATATATATTTCAAAACGTCACAAATATTTGATGCAGATTCACCTAAGAGTTGATAAGATAGGCCTCAATAATTAACAAATGTATTCTAGGCAAAAGATAACCGAAATTACTGATCACGTAATGGGCAATTTATATCCCATTCGAAACTTTAGATGGCAAAATATTAGTTTTAGATAGGAAAAAGAACTTAGTCCATCTTAAATCGATTCATGGAAAATATGACGTGATATTTCCTCGGCGCAATGCTCCATTACAAGGTTACAAAGAACTTTATAGCAATTAATAGAAAACAACAATAATCCCATATAAGGAATGGGAATATCGATAGAGTTCAATTTTACACATTTTTCGATCAAATGACCAAAGCTAACCACATGAAAGCAGCAGGGAATTCGGTTTTTTTCAGGACAATACAAGTGGAGTGAAGATGAGTTGGTAGGAAAGAAATGAACGCATCTTATAAAATTTAATATTGCAACTCTGTGATAGGTGAAACATGAATATACGGAGATTAATTTTTGTGAAATTTTGTATGTACATCGAATGTTCTGATCGGTAAAAGATTCTTCATTCTCATGCAGAGATCACTAGATGAGTGCGCGATAAAAAGAAAGGATTCGATTATGGATGTTTAAGTGGCAGTAACTTTTACTCGTTAAGTCGCCTTCACTTAATATAATAAATACGCAAAGCATCATAAATTTAATACAAGCGTAAGGAAGAAATGGAAATATTAAAATTCACTATGCTGAAAGACGAATATTATATCATGGATACATCGCAGTTACACCCATATATATAAAAGAACCAGTTCTCGAATTTAAAACATTTAAATGGCCTTTTCTAGGCCATAAAACTACTAGTCACTCTAATATTCCGGCAGAAAAACGAAGAGCGATTGTGCAAATAAAACCGCTCATTCTATCATATCATTCCTATCAATATGTCGTACGACAGTTTCATAAATCCACTGCTACTCTATTCGAGGCAATAAAAGCACCGAACAATTTAGCGGAAAAATATGAAATATTTCAAAATTTTTAAAAATTACCCGTCTTGCAATAACAAATATATGTGCTATGGCTACAATAGACAACGACAGGGATCGTTCATTGATGTAATTCAAGATATTCATTAAGAACAACGAATATAAAAATATTTTCAGTTACGATCGAAGTAGGATCCATTATAACGTACGCAATAAGCGAGACGTTGGGCGTGTATAACCACACAGTGGAAGGGGGCGGATGAGGTGTCCATACTGATAGCAAGACGCTGATGTGCGGTGCGAAAATAGACGGCAAGTTGGATCCTGTGAAATGAACCTCATGAATAGATGTGTAATAAGAAACAATTAGTCACTTCAGATCACTAGTTACCAGCTGATAACGTTGAAAACTTCGGCTAATTATAGCAGTGGAAAATAAACTTAGAGTTTAGGATTTGACGAAACAGAATAAAGCTTTTCTTTAAAGTTGTAAGTAATGCTGCCGAATATTCAAGAGTATTTTAACTGAATGCATCTATTCATTACTTCATTGAAAACATCAAAAATGCCGCAATTGCGGAGAGTTTTCTCTTTCGCAAACGGCCAGCTACTGCGTGATGTGGACGAGAGTGATATTACTATATTCCTCTAGTGCGTATTCGCAGATATATTTTCTTGTTTGACTGAAATATTTTTAGCATTCGTCGCAATCACATTCAGGATATACTCCATAAACTATTAGACTATCTAGGGAATAGACTTTCATGAGCACGTTTTGTTTATTGGTGTTCAGTTACTAACAAATTTTTAAAGTTGTTTGTGATGATTTCGGCCGGAAATGTTTCACACTGGAAACAAATTGAATGGGGGTGAGTTCTTTCTGCTGAGTGATTGATAAATAAATCAAGTAGCTGATAAAACTTGTTATAGCTTCCTGATTTCACTGGAAACCTATAAACTTTAGCGAAATATACAGCAAAATATGCCATCATGTTTTGTTTGTGCATATTAAATATATTTCGCAAATATATAATATATCATAAAATTATCATCTTAATAAGAGCTCCAACCTTTTTGTATCCGTATAGAAAGGCACTTCTATGACGTGCAATATTTCCAGAGGTGAAAAATTGGAACCTTATAGAAAGGAGAATATAAAATGAGCGAAACAATAGTAATTGAAAGAGAACGAATGATTTCGAAATTCACGGCAAAAGGGAAATTGTGGAGCACAACCTACTATTTGCAGCCTATTTTGTTCACATCAACTTTCACATGAGCAAAAATCTATGAATCTTTTTTTGTTTTTTTTTTAAACCATAAATGTAATATATTTGGCACATTTAGTCAATAGGGAAGAAAGAAGAGGTCTACGTAAAGGTCTACAAGTAATGGAAAAATTTTACGGAATACCTGAGGACCATCGCGAAACGAATCCACTATGAGGAGAGAGGCAGAAGGGGAGGAAAAGTCAAAGAAACGAAGAATGGTGAAAATATCTGCAATTCCCTTTTGTTGCACTGCCAATTACTGCTGAGCAGTGGTCAAGTTCTAAAGTGTTGGATTCTTAGGGGAAAGGTGCATGGGAATACAAACAATCGGTAGGCGAACGCAAACAAAACATCTCATCGAACACCTTGGCAATGGCTATAGAAGTTGCGTAATTGAGACGAGGCTCATTTTTGTTAGCGTCTATTGTCGATGAACCCTATTGTTTCGGCACTCTACCATAATTCATTATGCGCTACAAGTGTAAGAATTCATCTCGCACTTCGGCTTTGCAATCTTCAATTTTTTTTTTTGCTATTTGCATCCATACTTCCAGAATTCATAAACAATAAAGTACCAACCTGAACAATTCCTTTTGTTGCTTCTTTAAAATATGTTTAAATTCTTTTTTCTCATTTACTTATCTTTTTTGTTTGTTTATTTTGTTAATTAATCAAGCATAATTACCCAGCGAAAATCAATTATCAAAAATTGACTATTCGATGACTGATATCGAATGATAACGAAATTGAAGCAGATCACGTTTGCTCAACTTAGCAAAAATTGAGCAATTTGCTGCATCGCTAAATTATTTCATGAAACCGCATTTATCCTTTATATTAGCGTTCATCATTTTGCTCTATAAGCATTAGAAAATATGAGTCGATATATCTGTTGTTTGATTTGTGAACACTAAGCTACAACTTGAATTTGCTATGGGATAAGTCCATTTGGTAGCCATCGAAAATGTTTTCCTCCCCACCACCCTTTCCTCTCATCCCACTCTTCCAGCCGACAGTTGCAGTTTGACTTTTGTTCATTTTTTGCAGGTTGCCTTATGAGAACGCTGTTGCATGCTCTCAATATGTTCCCCTCTTCATAAACGAGTAAAACAGCATCGTAATATTATTTTGCTATTACGGATTACGGTGATTTTAGTTTATTACTGATAGAGGGCATACTCAATTCCAAAAAAAAAAAACTGAAATTTGGCACGATAAATAAGCAAAGAGCATTGAGAGTTCGTGCAAATTTGTTTATTAATCCTCAAGAGAGTTGAAGAAGAGCATCGAAACATATGTACTTATAGAGCGGTTGTCAATCTGGTTAATCCTGTGTAAGCTTTGTTGTCCTTTGGGATTGTAAAGCCTCAATTCATCCACGAAAACTGTTGACGCTGAGCCCATAAAATTTTTATTCCTTCGAAAGATTTGCTTAAACTTCATAACTATTCAAAGACAGCGTACTTAAATCACGATGGAAGAGCTATATTCATAGATTTAGCGTTTATGTGAGTATGCAATATGCAAAAATAGCTTTAGATTTACTGCAAATGCAGTAGTAAGTCAGTTTCTTTGCCATCCCGAAATTGTTGATTTGATGATCGCTATTTCCACTAAAATGCAAATTCTTAAATTGACAGCTAATCTAATGGACATTGAAGAGGCACTTTGCCGACGTAAAAGCACCACATATATATTTGCATATGCAGTACGATTATACTGCTCGCATAAAAATGTGTGTTTACGTTTACATAGTGACTATCGAATATATCATACTTGAGTAAACGAATGCACAATCCTCCCCTTAGTATATAAGGATAGGCATTCATTGATAACTATATCGTTACGCAGTGAAACGTTAAAAATATTGTACAAATAAATTGGCAGCCATAACACAGGTAAGTTAATTCGCTCGACGGATTTCAACCTAAATAAACGTTATCCGATAATAATCTAATAAAGGATATATCAGTATGTGGACCTAAACGCATATAATGCCACAGGATATGGATATGATCTCTAATTAGTTTGTTCGCCTATTTAGACTGTACAGCACTTTTAGGTTGAAGAATATTAGTATTACTATTATGCACATAAATATATTCAGTTTTTACCTAGCGAAATATAGTAATGCAGAATAAGTGCTCTACGTTAGTGAACAAAGAGTTGCTAAGCGGATTTCCATCATTTGCAATCTTTAAGAGTCGACGGTAAAATACGCAATTCGCCACTTGAGGCCTGTAAATGTTAACGAAAATGCGAAAAAAGTTTTCACGCATCGACCCTTACGGCAAATAAAGCAGAATTGCGCTTCATTTGGGAAGTGATAGAGTGCAATTACGGATGGGAGCAGCTGAGTATAAACGTTTTCATAATTAAAAGAGACACACTTCCAAACCACTCTCTCCTCCCACCTTCCCCTTCCCCCGCCTACTTTTCATTGGAATCGTTGTATTCTATGCCTATGATAGAGCCTATTTTTTCTTCATTCCAATTTATAAATGCAGAGACCATATAAAATTTCGCTATTACAAGCATAGCAACAAAAAAACATCAGCTTTTTTTTGAGTGCATTTTGAATTACATATTCGAAAAAAACCCCTTACATAGCCCTGAAATTAATCACCCACCAGCCTTTAATAGTTGAAGAGAGTTGACCGTATTGAAGCGGATATTAGGAGGTAGAGGATGCCCACTCGCCTACTCTTTCATCATATTTCCTCAATTCGATCTCGTCGCCTTTCACATATAAATCCTTTTCTAGCTTTCTTCTAGGTTCTTTGATGCTTTTTTTTGTTAATTGTTGATGATTTTATGGTATCATTCCACGTAGCACCACCTCAAAAAGCATATTCTTCGCAGATGATGCATAAATTACCCAGCGTTATTTTTTACGGATCACCTCAAAGCGCAAGGATTATCTGAAACAGTTTCTTGCGTTTTGTTGCGAACAAATTGAGCCGCAGTGAGAAATGAATGCAATGAGCTGTGCAAGATTTCGACGCCACCAAATTTTTTATTGTCAATGAAAGAGGCATAAACAAATACACAAGTCTCAGATTTAAAAAGAAACCATTTTGGCGCAACCGTAAAGGTGGAGTAAGGTAAACCGTTAAGGTGTAACTTTGTGAGGAAACCAGTATGCTAGTTATCATAAGCGATGATTTTGTCCAGCTAAGCTCTCCTCTCATCATCACAACTAAATTTCATATTGCATTAACTGCATCCTTTTCAGCGACTGAACTTTACCAATGGGCAACCAATTAGCGACTCAATTATGCGTCAACCGGAAGGTTTCTGGTTAACTCAATGGCAGTATTACAGTGAAACAAACAACAACTGCATGCACTAAATTCGTGCAGGTACAAACGAACGGCTACCAATCGTGGCATTTTTATGCGCCTATTGTGAAGATAATTTCATCTCCAATGAGAAAATATGGAAACCCAATAATATAGGTCTGCTGTGAAATCGTAAACGACAAACGACAATGTGTCTTGTGCAGTATTCTATTGACGTTGGAAGGAATATATTGCAACAAAATGTGTCACCAACGTTCATCCTATGCATATTTTAGCACTCTCGTTTGTTGATGGCTTAGCGTGGTTGCGTAATTAGTTTTCTATTGCAGTGAGCAAGCATTGCACTTGCAAAAATGCTTTCCCCCTAAACATGCCAATCGCAATATATAATCGATCTTTCTTGTTGAGGTAGAACTGCACTTAAGGTGCAATTATAATGTCATTCGACAAGGGACTGTTCGCCTCTTACTTGTAAATTGCTTCTTCTTAACTGAATTTCTGTTTATAGTGGAATGTATCCCCTGCATCAGATTGCTATGGAAATTTTTGATAATAATCTCAGTTGATTTATTGCAAAAGATATTCATCACTTCATACAAAGTGAGCAAAAATGTTACCTCATAGGAAACGATTTGTAGTGATAGTCTCAAGAAATATTGATACTTAGAAGTTTATTTCTATGGTGACAAACGTTGATGATAGATGATGGTAACAGCCAAAGAGAATGCAATTCTAATCACAGAGAGTGCCGCTTTTAACAAGAAATTAATAATATACATAATGTGGGACATTAATAAAAGTTATCATTCTACTCGAACAACATCCATGAATCGTAAGATTTCAGATGTGTGAATTCAGTGAATATTACAAGTAATCACGAGAAAGTAATATTACAAGAGTAAATGTCGAAGAACTCTTTCACTCTTGATTGTGTCTGCATGAAACAATGAAAAGATATCGACGAAGCAAATGAAATGCAAAGGGAATGCTTGAAACGGCTTCATCGATCTGTCCTCACATGGCTTGTGCATGCAGATGCTTGAATTAACGCGTGCTCATTGAATGGATACAGGTATCATTTGCAGAAAGTTAGTGTGTCCACTTGCTCAAAGCCTTCATATGTGGGAAAGAGGCAATTACATGGCACTTTGAAGGCCACAAAGAACCCATATGTTGCAGAGTGTGGAATGCAATGAATAGAGGAATGGAGAGGGTCAACGAGGTGTAGCACTCCTTTGCAGTACTATCTTGAGTGGCTGAAAGAACAACCATGCATTTGTTTGGAATAAAATTGAACACCCTGGCAAACAGTGCCATTTGACACTTTAAAATGTTCGAATTTCATCAAGCTTCTGTCACTTTCAAATAATTACACCTCCGTATTGCAATGGAATTTTATCGAATGATTTTCCAGGTTAACAGATTTCTGCTATCTGATGGAATTCAAAATGTTCTCGGCGATTCGGTCATTGAGGCAATCTTTCCAAACTGAATTATGCTCTTTCCAACATAGCGTAAAAATAACAGACTACTCCAAGGATGACGAAAGGAAGGTGGTATAAGAAATGGTGCAGAATAGGTAAAAGGTTGAAGTGAACAGAAAGCAACTTATTACGGGCGTTAAATGAATAGGCTTTGCAGCAAAAGAAAATAGTTGATGAAAGCTCAGCGGTGAAACGCTCACACTTAATTCATGCATTTATCAGTAACACTTATGATAGTTCCATTTCTTTTCCGCTAAATTTCTTAACGGAAATAGGCCTATGACTGATGCAGTTTCGGACAACACGGACTGCGGTCTCGATCTTGTTCACAGTGCTCTACATCGACATTCGCTGTATGAAAAGGCAAGGAAATGCTGCAAACGACGAAAGAATATGAACTCTACTCGCCCTCTCTCCTTCCCTTTCGTCGTTCATGCACATATTTATTGAGAGTTTCTCCATGAACACCATTTGAAAGCATATAAACTTAGCCAATTCATCTCACTGGCCTATCGAATCCCATTTAGGTCTCCATCCACCCCAATTCACTCTCTGACTTCCCGAATAATCCTAAACTCTTACCTGCTAAGAAGGCAGAATATCTTCCAGTCAATCATTATGAAATGCGGTTCGATCTTATCACTATCACAACAACAAGGACTAATTAACTCGTCGTTGACTGTTAGATGAGGTTTCTTTCTGAAGAATTCACTTAGCAAATACTGACCAGTAATTTCGACAGATCATGTGTTATCACACAAGGATCACGTAGAAAATGACTAGAATCGAAGGTGCGGCATCTAAGGAATATGCTAATTTCGTTGCGGGTGGTCCGAAAAGAAGCCTTAAAAGTGTCCTGGCAAAAAGGATTTATTCAAGCGCTGAATAAACACAATAAATGACCGTAACGTATTTATGTGCGCAAATCAAAGAAAGGAATCTAGAGGTCAGTGAAGAGGGCGACACAAGCGAGTTGCGATCTCTTTTTGGAGAGGGGCGTGATTACTCCCGGGGGCAAACACAACTCTCTTTATGAATATCAACCAATAATGGTCGGAAATAAACCACTGCATACCTTGTCAACCACACGATATGTACGCAATGAACATCAATGGAATGTCTTCACTTCCAAAGTTTAAGATATCTAATGCCCATCAACAGCTTATCAGGAGTGGCATTTATTGACCATTTATCGAGACTTCACTTTGTTATTTCCGACAACATATTTGATGCAAAATGAACTGTTTAAAGAATTTCAAGTTTCCGCTCATCACATTACAACAATATGTTTGATGACGAGGAAGGAGGGTATAATGGGAGAGAAGGGATGGAGAGAAAAGAGAGGATAAGAGATGAGTGGAGAGGAGCTTTCCTTCCAGCACATTTTCAAAGCAATTTCTGCAAAACTGTAAAAACTTCAAAGAAATAATTGCGAACAATCTTTGAAAAGTAAAATTTCAATTTCTTTGGTTAACAATTTAATTTTTTCTCTTAACTAATAAAGAATGAATTTTGAACTTATCGAGTTATATTTCATCGGCCTTTTTCATGTGAAATTAAGAAACTAGCCGAGAAAGGACGATAAATAACTGAGAAATATTGTCTTCTAAGAACTATCGAGGGATACTAAATGCTCTAGAATTTCAGGAAACATTTCACGTTTCAGTACTTATCGAAACGAATAAATCAAAGGGTTTATCTCGGATGAATCCTTATTCACATCGAGAGAACTTATGCTGAAATTTTACTTTTTTATTTAAATATTCTCTCTCTCTCTCTATATATATATATATATATATATATATATATACTGAGAGCTTTCAAAATATTTATTGAGCGTGTCACTGAAAACTTAAAACTTCGACAAAACGCATTAATCGAAGAGAGGATGACGCCTTGAAATGGATTATTGTGTGAATAATGAGTTCATTTATTTCATTCCCATTGCAGTATCATATAAAACATTTCCAATCCGATGTCGTAAACAATAGTGTAGTGGCTAATGACCCTCAGCACTAATGGTCATCGTAAATGCGCGAATGAGAATGATTGTTGTCTCATTGAAGATCTAATCTTCACTCGATCCGGTTTTGCATCACGTTTATGCCCAGAGGGTTAAGAAGCGTGCTACCTCTTCAGCAGTGAAGGCACCGGAAATAAGATATGCGTTTTTTAGGGTCATCAAATTTTCCTTTAGGAGTAATATTACCGAAGCAAAATGAAGCGTTATTCTTCCCAGTGGGCAATTTTAGCAACTTCTTTACATCTCGGCAAATTCGCCTTCTTCATATCTTATTATCAGTAATTTCTATCGGTATAAAGCTATGTATAATTGCACAATTATAGAGGATACAATGAAGCATTCGCATGCGTTATATTCCTTTCTATAAACTCATAGCATTAGCGAAAAAATTGTACGTTACAAGAGGTTGCTAGTATTCATGCCAAGAACGTTGAAATCTTATGAAAGAAGCCTTCTAGGGGACCGAAAAAATTTGATTTATGAAATTGATAATCATCTGATGCATTCGAAATTGAGATTACTATTGAAGTGATTCAAAGAAATTTAATGCTTTTCTCTTAGCTAATTTTCTCTTGAAAATTTAAGCCACATTAAATTAGACGCAGATACAGCTTACTTTAGAGTGAAATGAATTCAGCATGACTAATCCACATCTATATGCTCCTTAGCAGTTAAGTTCTGAAGTATTTTCAGTTTTAAGCACTCTGAAGTCAAAACAATGCGGTTGTTGGTGCCATAATCGTAAGAAATAAACGATAGCGATCATATCAGTGTTATCAGTTTATTGGAAATTCATCACTATAAAACATAATTATTGATTCATCACTTCAAAATTAACGCAAATATTGCAATCGGTACCAATTCAAAATGTAATATTCAAGTTGAGTGCAAAATTGCAACGATATACAATCGAATAAAGAATACATTGAAAACAACGAGAGACAAATATCAACAATACATCTCTTATTTACCATTTAAGCACTCGAATTCGTAACGTATTCGATGGCGCCATAATGGCGGCTGCATGATAGTTGAAGGGAAAAGTGCCACTGTTTAAGTGCGTCACATAGAGGAAGAATTGCATATGAGCACAACGGGTGGTCATATTTTTGTTTATTGCTCTCAAGTTTATTTTGATGGCGATGACATTTGACATCCTCGGTGAAGTTGGATAATCTGCATTACCGAATGCTGTAATTCACCACCAAAGTGAACTTAGTTAGTTTACCGCAGTGGCAAATCTTGCTGCATAAAACTTACTAAGTACGGTGAACATGACATTAGAAGCTCCCTTCCCCTTGAACAATGTGTCGTTTTCATGCAAAATTCTGGAAAACTTAATTTATTATGCGCTGTCATTGCCATCCTAATGCAAATTCTTTGCAAATTCATGAAAAAATACTATTCTTGTATCGAAAATCGTTACACATTCACCTTGAGACTTATTTTCACTTATTTTTCGATTGTTTCGTTCAACTTTACTGGATATTTTTGGAATAATAAACTCAAAAGAATACTTTTAGAATGAAGCAGAACATTCCTAGAAGCTCCTTTATAAAATTCGCTTTCCAACAATGATAAGGAACGTTAAAAAATGAAATTCTTCTTCCTAATTGATGGACCATTTGAATTACTGCTTGGAAAATGCTCAGTCTATATTCTAAACAACTTCGGCGGCGAGTAAAATTCTATCTGTTTCTACACATGTCCCGATTGATGGTGCGAGTAGGGAGCTGGCACAGATGATGCGTTGGAACGGGGTAACAGGTTGTTTTAAGACATTTCTTCCATAATTAATTTAATGGTTCTTTGCTTTTGAAATCTTTTGTTTGATTCGTTGACCGTATCGAATTTGAAAAAATTTCGGATTTGATTTTTACTAACTTTTAAGAGGTTGCACTTAGATGTGGTCATTACGTCATTCATTGATGTAATCGTATGTTAGTGTGGCGCAACTAAAATTTCGCTCTATCACCGTCTGTTAGCAGCAAACCGTGCCACCCGGTTGTAAGGTTTCTAACCAGCCGTTAATTTCGTTGTATCCTCTCTTGAGCACTCAACTGTCGGACTGTGGGACGAACTCTTCAAGGTAATCGCTTGTCGTCCTCCATTCTTCAAATGCATCTTCTTCAACTAAAACGTTCATCAACCCTCACTGCCATTATGAATTTTGTTATGTTCTTCGTATATATGTGACCACTGCCTATTAGTCTTTCCGCATAATGCAAAATTTCGAGTAAAAATAGCGCTCTAAGAGACAGACTCGCCTTAGTCTATTTATATAAATACAGGATATCTCCTCACTAATTACCGTTCTTTCGCGATGGATTATTATAAACCTCGTTGAATCAACGTAATTATATAAAAGGGGAGATGAATAATGAATGAAAGGCTGCCGAGCGGCAGCATTTTAATGTGATCGGAAGTGAGGCATTAAATGGCAGAAAATGACAGCAGTCACTAGTGCTTTCATCCAATTCTATTGTACACGGAAGGGGCAAACATAAATGCAACGCTAAATATACATATTTTTGCCACAAAATCTATTGGAATGAAATATTGCTGAAATTAGCCCGCAAGTTGATATTTTCTTCTTCGGTTTCACTCTCTTCAATGTGCTCTTTGAATCCGTCCTTATAAGTTGGTGTAGATGTGACATCTGATAGGGAGTGTCGTGGTGTCCAACAACCACAGCACCATGAAAAACAGCAGCAACAACACAATAGTAGTACAAAGAACGCCATTACCTGTAATGTAATAGAAGAATATGAAGCAACAATGTTCACCAAATTCTCTAATCCAAGTAAAAATTATGCAGATTCGTTATTATTTATTTGAAGCTAAACCGGTAGCCTCTGACATCATTTTGCATCATTTATGATGATTGGTAATTATCGATGAAACAAAAATAAATACGAACTCGTCCTCCGCCTTAAAACATAAATAAAAGTGTACGATGAATTTCTGCGTGCAGAATACTTTTAGTCAGTTGATGAAAATGATAAACATTTGACAAAGTACATTGTGCAGACATTCGAAATATTTTGATACCATCACATCTGATACTTACTCATTATTTTTTGCAGTGCATTACAGTACAGTCGAAGAATGAAACTCAGGATGCTCTCAACGGCTTCGATGTTTTCCGGATAGTTCTAAGATTTGGGAGACTCAGGATGCTCTCAACGGCTTCGATGTTTTTCAGATAGTTTTTAGATTTGAGGGACTCAGGATGCTCTCAACGGCTTCAATTTTTTTTGGGTAGTTCTAAGATTTGAGGGTTCGAAAATCAAGACTCATGAAAATCAATGAACCACAAACGACACTGCAGCTTCAGCAAAATGCTTTATTCCACAGAATGTGAAAGTTGCCTGACACCGACTAAATCGTGTGATTTTCTTCGATAGCTAACACATGGAGGAAGCGGCAAGGTTTCTTGTCCTGTTAGCGACGATCTATTCAAGAAAAGATGATAGTGTGGTGATGTTTCAAAAATCAATGTTAAATACAGGAAGTTAAGCAAGATCAAAATATCACCGTTTGAAACTCACCGCGGCAGCGACAAAAAGGAACGTGAAACTGCCTTTTGTTGCCAAATTCGAGAATGCGGATGTTCGTGTAGGTTTCCTCCTTCGACAGGTATACTGCTTCCGTTCATGTTCATCATTATAGACCACAAGTGTCACCTCACAACTCAAATAACATACTCGTTCACAGTCGGTCAAATTATCGTAATGATAAACTCCTGTAATATTATAAGAATCATCGAATAAACCTTTCCACGAATTCCTTTCTTTTTTTCTTCTGAAAACAGGAGACCACCTTAAATATTTTGATGTTATCTGAATCGCTAGAATAAAAATCCTACTGGTTTCTGCGCATTGACTGGCGAATTCTTATTCAAAAATTCCTCTATTAATACCGATATGGTATATTATGATACTTTAGTCTCCTTATTTGCACAAATGCATCATTTATCTGAATTCCATACGAAACTATGAAGTACTTCGAATAACTCTTTGAAAATCCAGCCCTACTTAGTTGGAAGTATATGTTAATGAGGTAAATTAAATTTATATCGGCAAATTTTCAAGTTTCTTTTTTTTTCATATAAACGAGTGAATATTCTTTCTCATTTCAGGTGGATTTTCTAAATTACTAATAATCCATCTTTAGAAACGTAAAATTCGAACCGCACCATATGTGATTAAAATAGTTTAAATTTTATTGGTATTGCACTTTATTTTTGCAAATTCCTATTTCCAAATCATCAAAGAGTGTTCACCTATCATTTCGGCTTTATTTCCGTTCGACTAGCGACAATAACCTTCGAGAATCTATGAAAAAACTTCCTATTGTTTCGACCTAATTGTAGCGTATAACATGCAATGAATAGTGAACTTATTCTTATCCATTTAGCTTAAAGTGAAAAAGAAGTTCCCAACTGATGCGCATTTAAACTTACTGGTCGTTTTCGATGCATTATCCTTCGTCGATGCGGCTCTCTCATAGACGTATGATGAATCACTTGATTCATAACAAATCGTTTTATCGGCATAAATGATAATAATCAAAAATGACAAGATGATCATAATTGTCATATATCTGAAAGATGTTTTGCAAAACCAAGCGATATTTGCGCATAGACGAATTGATATTAATGAAAATATACGCTTTTATGGAATGAGGAATTTCAGCGAGGAAACTTTTTACTCGTAATATTAGCTGAAACAGTTGAAGTGAATTGCTTAAATGATTTCTATGTCGTTTAGGTACTTACGTCAAGCGCTCGTTTAAAGGAGGCCATAAGCTGATGGGGACAATTAAATGACGTTAATACATCATTGAGGGTAAATTTTTGTACTTTAAATCAACGAAAAAATGGTTTTTCTCCCGAATATTTCATTGAAAAGAATTGATATTGAAGCGGTGGAATGAGTTGTATTAGTAAATGAGCTCACGTTGTCTATTTATTCATCGAATCTCATATGTATTGCTTCTAGAAGATGGCTTAGTTTTTATCGTTTCAGTGAAAAATTATCTCCTCGGCAAGAATATTGCTAGAAGAAAAGATGTCGAGTTGACGAAATCTAATTGTCGTATCGATTGCTAAATCTATCGAAGTCATACTTCAACGAGTACGATCGTAATTTTCACTGAAATTGAAAAATAAACGTTAAACAATATGGAAATAACATAGAAGGACGATAACATGCAGTTCATTGAAGTGTTTTAAAATCAATAGCGATTCAACAACAATTCCTGTGAAGTAGTTCCGATTTTGTGCGAAACGCTCGAGAACGCTCGAGAATAAATTCATTGATTCTAATGATAATTTATTGCAAAACGACGTAATTGTGCGCATAATAAAAGAATATCAGATATAAAATATGTTATACGCTAATTGATAGTTGAATAGAATCTCATATCATCGTTTTTGCTACTCATCTGCTCTTGCCTTTGAGAAATGAATTTCGATGTTTGCCTTTCAAGCACACGTTTGTAGGTTTTTATCGCAAGTAGTCGATGATGATGCTACCAAACACTGTTTTATTTTCGAGCTTCTAAATTTTCCCAAGGTTTGCGATTTTGAATGATTTCCTCGGAAGTGATAAACTCTTTTTAAAGATCAGAACGACCTGATCTCGTACTAGGAAATACAGTTTGAGATTGAATATATATATATATATATAGTATATCAGAAGCGTATTTCTGGTAACATTCAAATGGCTTTGCACATGGAATTACTAAATAGAGCGTAAAACATTGATAAAGATATAAATTTTACTGATTATTATTAATTAACCTCATAAGGAAATATTTTTTTCAATCATTTACAAAGTGAATCCTTTGCAATAATTTTATTAGTGCAGCGCATATGTGAGAACAAAGGGTTGAATTTAATGGATCATTAGCTCTGATTTATTTAATTCCATAATCTTCATTTCCTAACGAGGTGAACATTTTTTTTTGAGTTATGAAGATTAGCTTTTTTACCTCATCAACTTCAACGAGGCCCCACTTTTCGAATAAACATTTTTGGAACTATATGCCGAGATTTCAACGCTTCGAAGTATGATTTAATAAATGAGATGAGTTTCAGCGTAAAATCTGCATTAAACGTCAATTGTCTGAGCATTTTTTTATTTTAAATCGTGATTTTCAACTGTATAATTTATTCAAAGAGTATTATAACCTCATAGGAATAGGTGATAGATGGTCTATATTGCTAACATGGCCGATCTCGTTAGAACTATTAACAAAGAAAACAACTTACATAAAGCGGTAATACATACATGAAAATTTATGCTCCAGAAAATCTCTTGCTTATTATTAATCGTATGAATTACAATGTTTGAGTAGGTTTGCATGAGCTTTGTTCAGCTCATGGGAATTGCCTTGAGCGTAATCGTCACCATCTGTTCGAACGTATCGTTGATTGTTTTTTTTACATCAGTTAAAACTATTCCAATTTCTTTTGAAGAAAATAGAATATTATAAAATTATAACATTAATAATTGTTGCTTATCGTAGATATTCAAAACTTCAACATTTTCAGACAACAATCCTAAAAAAGGAGTAAACTGACGAATCCTGAAATTCAAATAATTGATAATATCCGTAATTTATCCTTAAAATTATAGAAAATGAGCAACGTCGAAGATAAACTATAAAATTTTCATGGGAAATTTCTGATGTTCATTTACATTTATTGAATATCTTATTTGGGTTTGAATCGCTCGAATGTCATTTCAAAGGAATGAATTTTGTAATGATAGTCGGCAATATTTGTGTATGAATATAAAATAGGACTTTTCAAATAAAGTAAAAAAAGGCGAAAAATGTAAAATGATAAAAGGTGAAACTAAAACATGAAATGCACTAAATATAAAATAGGGCTTCTCTAATAGAAGCAAATTTTCATCAAACATTAGCAAGGAAGCTCTTCGAATATCTAAAGCATGACGAATGCGACGCTATGCAAGCAAATTACGGAAATCTTTGAGCTTTCGACGTTAAGTTGTATGTAATTAAGGAAGCATCCACCTTCTTTTTTCCTCTCACTTGTCTTGACCACTAGTACTCGTAGTTCCTCGTAATGCATTGGCCACCATTGGTAAAAAAAGATCGGGAAAGATTTTTTTTTGCTAGAATTTTTTTATATATATCTCCTCAACGATATGTTTGCAACTTCATAAAAGATGAGGTATTATTGGAAATAATTAATGAAAAGTAGCCTAATTTTAAAGAAAAAATCCTGAAAATCCATAAATTTGATCTAACAAAATTTCCCAATTTCAAAGGTATTTTGTCAGTTGTAATTAGCAATTATTGAAGGAAAGCTATTTAAGGAGAACTAAAATGTTATTAACACAGAGATATAATATATAAAATATCACATTTAGAAAATATCACATTTACTTATCATTTATCTCAAAATTTTCTGATGTGGCCGATTTTCGATCAACTGAATTCTAAATTAGCCATTGGAATCGACGAACGAGAAATATCTCGAGTACATACCGATAACAAGAACAAAGCCTCAATAACTCATTAAACTATACTTTGTAACACTGATTCCTTCTTTCTGTCATATGAAAAATTACTGCAACATTTCAAATTTAACATTTTGAAACAAAATATAATCAGTGTTATATTAATTTCCGGAATTTCCCACTAGTTCTACACGAGTATGATTGTCGAATGAAGCAATCGCTATGCATTGTTTAGCCAAAAAAAGGAAGGAATAATGAATATCGTCAAAGAAAACGAAGGATAACTTAATTTACCATTTCATAGTAAGAGAGCGAGAAATGAAAAAAAACGAAGACGACACATTTATCCGTTAACGTTATGGAAGTTCATATTCAGCGGCAACGAATTTCCAAATTGCAATGCAAATGACTAGTCATAAAAGTAGCTTTGCAAGGTTTTTTGTCGAATTGCGCTATGCTTCGAATGCTCTTTTATGCGGGTTTCCTCGCTAATTATTGAAGCAAATGAACGCATTATGCAACGCTTCAAATTGCAACCAGACGACGCCAAAACTCAACGAATACCTTTTAAGTACAATTTGCCTTTAAGATCGAATAGTTCTTACGCGTCTTTCGAAACAATTACTCATAGTAATAAAGCCAAAAGTGTTAGCGTTAATAGAGTTTTGTGGTTATTATAAATAATTTTAAATAGTTTAATATTAAACTGCTCGAAATTGAGCGACTTAAAAGAAGTATTGCAAAAAACTTTGATTTTTCTAAGGACAAACGATAACCACTAGCAAAACGATTGTGCAGAAATGTTCCATTTCATATGTTCAGTAGCACCCTCAAAGTAAGACTTCATAAGTCGCACTGAAAAAGAAGAAAGTACAGTTAAGTTTTAGAGCAGAATGATTTCCGACGAGTGAAATACTTTCACTTTTACTTTCTGCATGTATTCAATGACCAAGTTATAGCCAACGTTTCAGTCAGTCAGTCGTCAATTTCAACAAAAACGATTCGTAACGCCCTCAATATTTCATTAGATATGATTATCACCTTCAGGCTGCCAAATATTCATCAGATGTGAAGTCGCGTTTGAAGATGTTAGCAAATTTGTGTTTTTATGCGTTTGAATTGCTATAATATATGTATTTGTAAGATATTTAAAGCATTTTATTTCTACTCTCTTAAAGCATTCAAAGGCATTTTCAAACAAAAGTCATGTGGAAATTCTGGATGCACCAAAAATTGGCAAAAAAACTGAAGGATCTTAAGTGCATAACAAAAGAATTATTCACTGATTATGTGAAGGAATATATGTATGAAATGAAATTCATTGGAATATACTTTACTCGTCTTTCGAAAAGCTTACTTATATACCATAATTTAATCAAACCTAACGTCTGAACAAATATTTTCACTTATTTAAATGACCACTATTTTTTTAAGCTTCGTTCACTATTATATACAATTGCTGTTCGCTGAAAATGAGAAAGAACGACGATAGAAATGAGGTGAAATAGAAGCGATGAAATGAGAAGCGAATTGTGAATGATATCGCACAATGATAAATGCCAATATTGCATTAAAAAACACTGAAATTCACTGCATCAATTTGAAGCGATAAAATGCACTTATAGAGAAATAAGAATACATAAAAATAACGCAAAGATGCCTACATATTAATATCACATATTTCATTATTAATGACGGTGCAGTAATATTTCACTTACGACTCGGCGCATAGGTAAAAGCCTGAATACGACAACATATCTTCGCGTTTGCCCATTCAAACCTCAACTGCATGGTCAGCATCCAAGTACCGAAACGCTCAAGTATGAACAAAGTTATAGAAATGTTTCCCTTAAGCGTCACGATGAAACTTGCCGAATTTAATAGATATTTGCATGTGAGATGCTTGCCAGTTGTTCTATGCATTTCACTAATTGCATGTTGCAGTGTCTTTTTAGAATTAGCCAGTACTATATGCACTATAAGACCAGTAATCAAAGTTGAACTGGTGGAAAAGTGTAGTTTTAAAGAAGTATTTACTTATAATTTAGCTTCGATGCACAATTCATAGACATATCTCAACTCATCTTCATATCTGACTCAATGATTTGGCTATTTCCTTACAAAGCATGATGCTGCATTATTCAGTGAAGCATACTGGTAGCAGTGGGGGTGAATGAGTACCTGCATGATTTATCATTATAGATTCATTTATGTGCAAGTCCATGAAATGTATTCATAGCAGATAAGTCAGCGCACAATTTCCTACTAGTGCTTCTTCCAAGTTTTCAGCTATATTGGATTTGACACTTACAATATATCTCGTTATTTATAGTGATGAGACAAATATAAGCGAAGAGCATAGCTATAGAATATTGATGCATTAGGGACAAGAGAAACAAACACTTTAGCTGTTAAATTGTCCCTAGAGGTTTTCCAAATGCCTTACGGGTCTTTACGTTTCAAGGAAACCTGCATAAAGCAAACATAAAACTGTACCACATCGACCGCAGTGAACTTAAATTATTTTAATTTCAAGGAATCTGCTCATAGCGCTATTTTTTATACAATATAAAAATGAATGAGTCGAAAAAGAGTTGGAAATTGAGCAAATCCAAATGTTTATCCGTGGATTAATTAGTTCATAAACGAGAAGCATTAAAAGAGTTATTTACGCTTTGCATAACAAAAGAAACTTCCTTTAAAAAACATGGATAATGTATTACACAATTCTCAATGTCTTCGAAACATTCTTGCACCTTCTAGGAGGGAAATATTAGCGTTGCAGACATAGCTACTGAAATTATGCCTTTTTCAATCAATTTTAATCGGCCAAAATGATCATCGTTAGCTTCTGCCGATCAGCAATTTTATTTGAGCATAATGCCATCCTGCCAAGTGCTATAATACTTAAACAAGCCGATCGGTATAGCTTTGGTTCTTTAAAATTACCATAGAGCTATAATATTACAGTGTTGTGATGAGTTCCTTCCTTCTATGGATGGAAATCCAGAAAATACTATGGATTCAGGAAATACTATGGTGCATCCAGAAAATACAACTACTCGGGAAAAATAATAACGAATTTTAAAGAAGTGCAAAAATTAATCCGTACAACTGAGTACCTTAAATGATCCTTAAAGCAGTCTTTAGTGATCCTATCATGTTAATACGTAAATTTCTTTTTGATATTTTCTAGCAGATTCGATTTTCTATGTTGATTGGAAACCTCGCTATAATCATTTCACTATTCGATTTTTCGAACACAGTGAATATAAAATGTGATATTTTCTAAACTTCTTTATAGAACTAATGAAATTCTTCAAGCTATCTCAAAAGCTCAATAATTGATTTGGCTAAAGAGTTCATAGTATCAGAGCATGATAGTGGATTAAAAATTCGTAAGCTTTCGACGACGATCCACAATATGAAACTGCTAAGGATGCATAAGTGAAATCACAAATGTCTCCAACAAAAAGATAACGCTTTCGATGCAATGAATTACAGTCATTGTGTGATACGTCAAATAAATTGCCTACATATGTGGATAGGGATTAGACTTTCGATGTCAGCAGATTCCATCTACATTCATCGATCATCATATTGAAACAATTAATGAACTCAATATAGGAAAATAATGAAGGCAAAAAGAGCAGCATTCAAATGAATGAAAAGGAGAACTATCATTACTGTTGCCAAAAAAAGCTTTAATATTTAATTTTGCTGTTTACATTAATTGCATTTGAAAGGAGAGAACGACTGAAAGGTAGACGAATGTAAGATACACTAGTCTTGTGAACTTTCTTTTTAATGCATTGAAATAATGATTTCGAATAGAATTCATAAGGCGATAGTGCTCCTTATGGATATCGATATCATGCTCCTTATGGATCCTCCTTCAACTATACCTTTATTATCATTTTTGTGGATCCATTAGAATATTTGTGCATGCCACACATGGTTTGTAGTCTTTCGCTTGCATTTAGATTATTTAGATGAGAGGCCTTTATAAACAATTTTATGGACATTATAGGAGAAGAACACTGAGATCATTGCGAAAGGTGAGTCAGACAGGAACGAAACGATAGAGGTGAATTTCGTTCGACCACTAAGTAGGAATGGCACAAATAGACGACGCAATCCTAGTGAATAAACGCTAAATCTCAAAATTAAGCTAGAAGGCAAATGGTTGTAAAAAGTCACCACCTTGCGATAGACGCCTCAAACGTTCGATTGTTGCCCATACATTGAGATCATTTAATAATGCTAATTTGTGGATGCCAATTGCTAAAATACGCAATTTATTCTCATTTTCAAATGCGAATTAAGATTTGCTGTAATAGAAAATTCGCTGACAATGAAACTTTAACAAGACCTAAGGCGCTCAGCGATTTCTTCGTCCTCTGTCGCTAAGAGCGCTAGTTTGTCTTTTCTCTCTCCGAGCTCGAAGGCTCGAGTCGATCATCGAATAATTTGGGGTTTTGTTTTTCAGAGCGTAGAGGGCGAATCTATTGTAGCTTACTTTTGGGTGATCTTGAGTGGGATGTAGTCTTTCAGAAATAATTGACGCATGTGGAGCAGCCTTGGGTGGCGTTGTCGTGGATGATCCTGATTTCTCCTACGTGGTATTTCAAGTCCAGATAGAAGAATCTGATGCATTTTTCGTTGAAAACTTCGCCCAAGATGTTAAATTGGTGTAATACATAGGCTAGTGTAACGTATGCTAGTCTCTATCCAAGAAGTATCATGAGATCATTGTGTTGCACAGCTTTCATATCATATTCCCTATGAACCGATATTCAGTTTTCTTTAGTGTTCGCAAAAAAATTTGTAGCCGTAAATATCGCATCCTCTATAGATGAATTTTTCTTTCTATAAGTCATGTAAATCCCCATAAATTGCAACTTTTCTGCAAGAGTATGGTTGCATTTGCTGTACTACTCTTCAAATGTTCAACTCGGATGCCAAAAGAGCAATTGAAACAGTTGACACTAATTAGAGATAGCTGAATTTATGAAATAAACATATGAAATCTTCGATTGCTAACTTCCATCCCATTTGGATATCCTCATCGCTTGCCTCTACACACATACCTCTAAATAGCTGCAGAATAAATCACTTCGTGATAGTCGTTCGGCTATTGATCGATTGAGATGATTATAGTTGTGCTTATGTGACAAAACATCAAAAGGCAATAAACTTCATTGATGCATTTCGGTTTCACGGCCTCTGTAGATGAGATGACTACGGATTTATCACTGATCCATATTCTCCAGCAGAAGATCTACTCCATTAATGTCTTCAAAGGATCGTGTTTGCTGAATGAGTAATGCAGAAGACCACTTCGACAGAGCATGTATTGCTAGCGCTTTAAGAACACTGCTAGCTGGACTTGAATGAATTTAATACTACATAAAATTCCAGCTTTTATTCCATGAATTTTTTGTGGGTTCCGAAATCCCGACTATGAATATATTTATCAATGAAAGCGCCATCTCACCCATCGCAAAGACCGAATTAGTCGATGATAGAATCCACATGTTTATGCCTCAGTATAATCGAAATCCGAGAGTATATCCCAGCATCCATCTATATTTTATGACTTATGCCTCAAAACAATATTGGAAGTTCTAGGTTAGTCGATGAAATCTTCGATGATGACTGGATACGTATAATTCAAAGCTGTTCAATTCTGCAATCAATTGATCGGCAATGAGTTAGAGCATTACTTGAGTTAGAGCACTCACACCTATCAATATCCCCTATGTCGTGTGTAATTCTATCAGTTTCTTAAGGGGATTGAATTTCTGCGAGCATTGACCTTTTTCCAGTTGGATATTGTCTAGCAATAAGCCGACAATATAACCTCATAGTCCCAATTTATATTTATTAGACAGAAAAATGCGCTATTAAGTAATTAATCACCATGTGAACCGTTCATGTGCACAAGTTTCCAAATTCGAAGACTACCGCTTCAGTTACATATACGAAACCCCCCCACTCAACACTGATCATAAACCTAAGCACTTTTGCTGCCGAAATGAACCGCGTTAACCACAAATGCTTGAATTTTAGGATATAGCCACTATGCCATTGAAGCCTGCGACTAATGCCCTTAAATTGCGCTCTTTTCTACTCACCGACTTCATTTGACGTCACCTTGACAGTTTCAGAATCGTATGTCCAAATCCCATCTCACTGAGAAACAGGTCCATTCGCCATCCCACAAGGTTTCAAGCAGGCGCGCTATCAATGACTATTATCATCTGCCAATTTTCTAAATCATTCCCATTAACAACCCATAGCAGCTCACTTTAAGCTAACGTGCTCGAGGGTAATTCTATTCATAGAACTTTCTATGCCGGATCCGACTTGACGCCGTCGTGTTCATTTTCCTCCCTCACTATGCTCTTTCATATCACTCAAAAATGCAACGACAGCGCTGTCTTGCAAACAAAAAGATACACATACTCGATGGGAATATTCACCCTGCAGACGCGATACAACGAATACAATGGGTCAACGAAGACGGAAACGCAAGCAGCAGAAAATGCGAGGTATGCACCCAACTGCAGCCTTTATGCTTTATCCTGCACCGCTCTCCCCGCTTCCCATTAGACAACCATGTTCATATATGAGAGATGTCGACCGAGAATAGTCACCATCATTGGGCGATCGCTAAAAACAAAATAATTCACACATATATACAATAATAAAGACGGATCATTTTGTCCACGAAACCTTTGGAATATCGTTGAATTCGGTAAGTTCGCTCATATGGGCATTGAACTTCTCCACCTTCTCGCGATGACTTACTGCAGCCTTCTTTGCCAATCGCTCGAACTAAAATAATCGCCTTTCAATTTTCTCCCACAATGAAGAACGCTGAGAAAAGCTGTGTGCGTAGAAAAGCTATACGTTTAGGATCAGTTCCTCTTTCTACTGAGATTATCATATAAGCCCCCCTACGAGTGAATTTTATTCCAGACGGCATAGCTGGCTCAAAATCTATAGAAGTGGAATTTCGCTCCAGATGAACGATTTATGAAATACCGCAAAAGTTGTTTCGCCAAATGGCCTGAAAGCCGAAACCTTGATCCGATGAGCATCACCGGCTACTTCCTAACCACAGAATGAGAATTACAGTACAGAATACCGTTAAAACGACCTCTAACATTTTACTGTTATCAGCGTATTACCCGAACTCGAACTGTAGAGCTCATCATAGCTGTTTAGACAACTGCACTGCAACAGAACCAGTTGTTCCAGCAATGTCAATGAAGCGAAATGGATCCGAGGAATGAAGAGCACCTAAGCAAATCGACAAGACTAAAAGCAATATATAAGAAACGAAGAATTACTTAGCCGTCCCGACTTTAAATAAACACTGACGTTCCCAACCTCAGGTCGATGGACTTCAGTACTCTTGGGAGACCTAAATGGATTTCAACACTGACCAACATTCGCAAATAATAACTCTGAAGCTTTGCACGAGATTTTCTCCACAACAAAAATACTCCACGCTCAGTTTTTAGAATCGAAGCAAGAAATGAATCACGTGCAAACATTAACATTTCCAATGAACTCTCGTAAAAAAACCCTCAACACCATTATAGAGCGATGAAATTTGTGGAAAACATCCATAAAACAGCAGGCATACCTGGTTTGCCTTCTGACGCTTTTCGAATGCCAATTCGGCGGCAGTTTTTTGCGTCACTGACGAGGTGCCATCTCTACGGATCGTCAAATCGATATTACGCAGGTCCACGTGTTCCCTTTTCTGAAACGTTCTAGATTCTAGAATCAGAAAAGTGAAATGGAAAACAGCCAACTTGAAATTTGCTTCAGTAATCGTTCCATTCAATTTCTAACCACCGCCGCGATCCGGCTTAGAGATGTGAGGTGAAGTATGGGGGGAGAGAGGGAAGGGAGGAGGGAGGGGGTAACACAACGCAAAACATCTGGGGCAGCTGTCTAGGCTCGATGATGAACGGTTAAAGGCAATAAGGCAATATTCAAGCGGAAAAAGTGGCACCGGTCACAAATGGGAAGGCATAATGAGGAAAAGAGAACGAAGTAATCAGCACGAAAGTAAAACTCGATCATGCGTAATTCTGATCAAACGAAGCCACGCACACCACCATAGGCCCGACTTGGTCATACAAGAGAAAACTGTGCCTCAGATCAATCGATCCGAATGCGTGATAAAGACCGCAACCACCGATATGTTGCGCTTGACTTCGATTATGTTTCTTCTCGAAACTAAACTGAGGTGTTCTTCCCATGATGTGGTCAACGCAGTGCATAAAACTGTGCTTTAACTGAGTAGCAACTTTTTCAACCAATACTTTTATTGACAACTAGTTTGCACTCGATGAAAGCCATCGTACTATGTGCTCTCTTCTGATCGACTTTCAGTGCCGGCACCACCACCACTGATATATTTTAGACTTCTTATACTATTATATTCACCTAAGGAACGATGAAGAAACATGCAAATATGACTGGACCGGATGATGATCGGCTAAGCAGTATCTGCGATGATGGGCTAAGCAGTATCTGCGATGATGGGCTAAGCAGTATCTGCGATGATCGGCTAAGCAGTATCTGCGATGATGGGCTAAGCAGTATCTGCGATGATGGGCTAAGCAGTATCTGCGATGATGGGCTAAGCAGTATCTGCGATGATCGGCTAAGCAGTATCTGCGATGATCGGCTAAGCAGTATCTGCGATGATCGGCTAAGCAGTATCTGCGATGATCGGCTAAGCAGTATCTGCGATGATCGGCTAAGCAGTATCTGCGATGATCGGCTAAGCAGTATCTGCGATGATCGGCTAAGCAGTATCTGCGATGATCGACTAAGCAGTATCTGCGATGATCGGCTAAGCAGTATCTGCGATGATCGGCTAAGCAGTATCTGCGATGATCGGCTAAGCAGTATCTGCGATGATCGGCTAAGCAGTATCTGCGATGATCGACTAAGCAGTATCTGCGATGATCGGCTAAGCAGTATCTGCGATGATCGGCTAAGCGGTATCCGCGATGATCGGCTAAGCAGTATCTGCGATGATGGCTAAGCAGTATCTGCGATGATGGGCTAAGCAGTATCTGCGATGATGGGCTAAGCAGTATCTGCGATGATGGGCTAAGCAGTATCTGCGATGATGGGCTAAGCAGTATCTGCGATGATGGGCTAAGCAGTATCTGCGATGATGGGCTAAGCAGTATCTGCGATGATCGGCTAAGCAGTATCTGCGATGATCGGCTAAGCAGTATCTGCGACGATCGGCTAAGCAGTATCTGCGATGATCGACTAAGCAGTATCTGCGATGATGGGCTAAGCAGTATCTGCGATGATGGGCTAAGCAGTATCTGCGATGATGGGCTAAGCAGTATCTGCGATGATCGGCTAAGCAGTATCTGCGATGATCGGCTAAGCATGATCGGCTACGCAGTATCTGCGATGAGGGGCTAAGCAGTATCTGCGATGATGGGCTAAGCAGTATCTGCGATGATCGGCTAAGCAGTATCTGCGATGATGGGCTAAGCAGTATCTGCGATGATGGGCTAAGCAGTATCTGCGATGATGGGCTAAGCAGTATCTGCGATGATGGGCTAAGCAGTATCTGCGATGATGGGCTAAGCAGTATCTGCGATGATCGGCTAAGCAGTATCTGCGATGATCGGCTAAGCAGTATCTGCGACGATCGGCTAAGCAGTATCTGCGATGATCGACTAAGCAGTATCTGCGATGATGGGCTAAGCAGTATCTGCGATGATGGGCTAAGCAGTATCTGCGATGATGGGCTAAGCAGTATCTGCGATGATCGGCTAAGCAGTATCTGCGATGATCGGCTAAGCATGATCGGCTACGCAGTATCTGCGATGAGGGGCTAAGCAGTATCTGCGATGATGGGCTAAGCAGTATCTGCGATGATGGGCTAAGCAGTATCTGCGATGATGGGCTAAGCAGTATCTGCGATGATGGGCTAAGCAGTATCTGCGATGATGGGCTAAGCAGTATCTGCGATGATGGGCTAAGCAGTATCTGCGATGATGGGCTAAGCAGTATCTGCGATGATGGCTAAGCAGTATCTGCGATGATCGGCTAAGCAGTATCTGCGATGATCGGCTAAGCAGTATCTGCAAACTATCATGTATTTTATTTCTTCTCCATTCTCAGCGCAAATGTGAATGGAGTCGACAAAACGACGAAGTGAATATTTGAATAGATCAATTAGCGAACCTTTTTCTTGAAGACATTTCCGCCCTTTTTCAATTTCAGCCCTCCTTTAACGACCGCTTCCTTGCCAACGTCGACCATCACTATCGAGCACTGCAAACAGCAAAATATTCGAAGGATGAAATTGCCGATCTTCGAAATTACTTCGATCACCATTAAAGTGGAATCGTTTGGGAGGAGAACCGGGATGTTAATTGCCATACCTCGAAGAATTAGTGAACTCGGATACCCAAACAATTGAATTCCATCTGAAGGAAATTTTCAGTAATTGCTAAGAAGAGAGATTAAAGAGGGTCGTAATATTGCCGAACATTCGCATAAGTTTCAACGAAGAACGAGTAGCCTAAAGACAACAACCAAAACGAGTACCAATCAAACGAGTACCAACCAAACGAGTACCAACCAAAACGAGTACCAACCAAACGAGTACCAACCAAAACGAGTACCAACCAAACGAGTACCAACCAAACGAGTACCAACCAAACGAGTACCAACCAAACGAGTACCAACCAAACGAGTACCAACCAAACTGTACCAACCAAACGAGTACCAACCAAAGAGTCCAACCAAACGAGTACCAACCAAAACGAGTACCAACCAAAGGTACCAACCAAAGTACCAACCAAAAGAGCCAACCAAACGAGGTCCAACCAAAACGAGTACCAACCAAAACGAGTACCAACAAAACGAGTACCAACCAAACGAGTACCAACCAAACGAGTACCAACCAAAGAGTACCAATATACGAGTCAAACGCAAGAGTTCCAACCAAACGTGTGTTAAGTAGCGAGTACCAAGAAGAGCCTGAAAAGAGTTTCGATATACTGTCATTCGCAAGCATCCAACAATGAAATTGTTTGTTAAGATAGTGCGACAACTCGAAATTGAACGCTGGAGTATACTGCATTCACAAGTTCTCTTGTGGGTTTGTTGATAGTTGGCAATAATGCGTCGAGTCGAATTTATTCATTCCGCGATTCATCGAGAAGGTGCTAATTGTTAAGAAGTTCAAGAGAGCCGTTAATCATCTGTTGGATATATTTCATTCGCACCCGTTCCATCCAACGGTGTTTCTTAATGAATCAAGAAGAGCCATGAAAGACAGTCGAATATACTGTAATTCGCAAGAGTCTCATCTAGAAGGTGTTTATTAAGTAGCGTCCCAAGAAGAGCCACTAAAGAGGGTCGGATATACTGTCATTGAAGAGTTCCATCTAGAAGGTGTTTATTAAGTAGCTGTTCAAGTCGAGCCAGAAAAGAGGGTCGGAAATACTGTCATTCGCAAGAGTTCCATCTAAAGGTGTTTGTTAACTAATGATCCAAAAGAGCCATTAATTAGATTGTTGAATTACTGTCATTCGCAATAGTTCCATCTAGAATTTGTTAAGTAGCTTTCCCAAGAAGAGCCAATAAAGATATTCGGAAATACTCTCATTCGCAAATTCCATCTCGAAGGTGTTTGTTAAGTAGCTGTTAAGAAGAGCCATTAAAGAGGGTCGGATATACTGTCATTCGCAGAGTTCCATCTAGAAGGTGTTTGTTAAGTAGCTGTTCCAAGAAGAGCCATTAAGAGGGTCGGATATACTGTCATTCGCAAGAGTTCCATCTAGAAGGTGTTTGTTAAGTAGCTGTCCCAAGAAGAGCCATTAAAGAGGGTCGGATATACTGTCATTCGCAGAGTTCCATCTAGAAGGTGTTTGTTAAGTAGCTGTCCCAAGAAGAGCCATTAAAGAGGGTCGGATATACTGTCATTCGCAAGAGTTCCATCTAGAAGGTGTTTGTTAAGTAGCTGTCCCAAGAAGAGCCATTAAAGAGGGTCGGATATACTGTCATTCGCAAGAGTTCCATCTAGAAGGTGTTTGTTAAGTAGCTGTTCCAAGAAGAGCCATTAAAGAGGGTCGGATATACTGTCATTCGCAAGAGTTCCATCTAGAAGGTGTTTGTTAAGTAGCTGTCCAAGAAGAGCCATTAAAGAGGGTCGGATATACTGTCATTCGCAAGAGTTCCATCTAGAAGGTGTTTGTTAAGTAGCTGTCCCAAGAAGAGCCATTAAAGAGGGTCGGATATACTGTCATTCGCAGAGTTCCATCTAGAAGGTGTTTGTTAAGTAGCTGTCCCAAGAAGAGCCATTAAAGAGGGTCGGATATACTGTCATTCGCAAGAGTTCCATCTAGAAGGTGTTTGTTAAGTAGCTGTCCCAAGAAGAGCCATTAAAGAGGGTCGGATATACTGTCATTCGCAAGAGTTCCATCTAGAAGGTGTTTGTTAAGTAGCTGTCCCAAGAAGAGCCATTAAAGAGGGTCGGATATACTGTCATTCGCAAGAGTTCCATCTAGAAGGTGTTTGTTAAGTAGCTGTCCCAAGAAGAGCCGTTAAAGAGGGTCGGATATACTGTCATTCGCAAGAGTTCCATCTAGAAGGTGTTTGTTAAGTAGCTGTCCCAAGAAGAGCCATTAAAGAGGGTCGGATATACTGTCATTCGCAAGAGTTCCATCTAGAAGGTGTTTGTTAAGTAGCTGTCCCAAGAAGAGCCATTAAAGAGGGTCGGATATACTGTCATTCGCAAGAGTTCCATCTAGAAGGTGTTTGTTAAGTAGCTGTCCCAAGAAGAGCCGTTAAAGAGGGTCGGATATACTGTCATTCGCAAGAGTTCCATCTAGAAGGTGTTTGTTAAGTAGCTGTCCCAAGAAGAGCCATTAAAGAGGGTCGGATATACTGTCATTCGCAGAGTTCCATCTAGAAGGTGTTTGTTAAGTAGCTGTCCAAGAAGAGCCATTAAAGAGGGTCGGATATACTGTCATTCGCAAGAGTTCCATCTAGAAGGTGTTTGTTAAGTAGCTGTCCCAAGAAGAGCCATTAAAGAGGGTCGGATATACTGTCATTCGCAAGAGTTCCATCTAGAAGGTGTTTGTTAAGTAGCTGTTCCAAGAAGAGCCATTAAAGAGGGTCGGATATACTGTCATTCGCAAGAGTTCCATCTAGAAGGTGTTTGTTAAGTAGCTGTCCCAAGAAGAGCCATTAAAGAGGGTCGGATATACTGTCATTCGCAAGAGTTCCATCTAGAAGGTGTTTGTTAAGTAGCTGTCCCAAGAAGAGCCATTAAAGAGGGTCGGATATACTGTCATTCGCAAGAGTTCCATCTAGAAGGTGTTTGTTAAGTAGCTGTCCCAAGAAGAGCCATTAAAGAGGGTCGGATATACTGTCATTCGCAAGAGTTCCATCTAGAAGGTGTTTGTTAAGTAGCTGTCCCAAGAAGAGCCATTAAAGAGGGTCGGATATACTGTCATTCGCAAGAGTTCCATCTAGAAGGTGTTTGTTAAGTAGCTGTCCCAAGAAGAGCCATTAAAGAGGGTCGGATATACTGTCATTCGCAAGAGTTCCATCTAGAAGGTGTTTGTTAAGTAGCTGTCCCAAGAAGAGCCATTAAAGAGGGTCGGATATACTGTCATTCGCAAGAGTTCCATCTAGAAGGTGTTTGTTAAGTAGCTGTTCCAAGAAGAGCCATTAAAGAGGGTCGGATATACTGTCATTCGCAAGAGTTCCATCTAGAAGGTGTTTGTTAAGTAGCTGTCCCAAGAAGAGCCATTAAAGAGGGTCGGATATACTGTCATTCGCAAGAGTTCCATCTAGAAGGTGTTTGTTAAGTAGCTGTCCCAAGAAGAGCCATTAAAGAGGGTCGGATATACTGTCATTCGCAAGAGTTCCATCTAGAAGGTGTTTGTTAAGTAGCTGTCCCAAGAAGAGCCATTAAAGAGGGTCGGATATACTGTCATTCGCAAGAGTTCCATCTAGAAGGTGTTTGTTAAGTAGCTGTCCAAGAAGAGCCATTAAAGAGGGTCGGATATACTGTCATTCGCAAGAGTTCCATCTAGAAGGTGTTTGTTAAGTAGCTGTCCCAAGAAGAGCCATTAAAGAGGGTCGGATATACTGTCATTCGCAGAGTTCCATCTAGAAGGTGTTTGTTAAGTAGCTGTCCCAAGAAGAGCCATTAAAGAGGGTCGGATATACTGTCATTCGCAAGAGTTCCATCTAGAAGGTGTTTGTTAAGTAGCTGTCCCAAGAAGAGCCATTAAAGAGGGTCGGATATACTGTCATTCGCAAGAGTTCCATCTAGAAGGTGTTTGTTAAGTAGCTGTCCCAAGAAGAGCCATTAAAGAGGGTCGGATATACTGTCATTCGCAAGAGTTCCATCTAGAAGGTGTTTGTTAAGTAGCTGTTCCAAGAAGAGCCATTAAAGAGGGTCGGATATACTGTCATTCGCAAGAGTTCCATCTAGAAGGTGTTTGTTAAGTAGCTGTCCCAAGAAGAGCCATTAAAGAGGGTCGGATATACTGTCATTCGCAAGAGTTCCATCTAGAAGGTGTTTGTTAAGTAGCTGTCCCAAGAAGAGCCATTAAAGAGGGTCGGATATACTGTCATTCGCAGAGTTCCATCTAGAAGGTGTTTGTTAAGTAGCTGTCCCAAGAAGAGCCATTAAAGAGGGTCGGATATACTGTCATTCGCAAGAGTTCCATCTAGAAGGTGTTTGTTAAGTAGCTGTTCAAGAAGAGCCATTAAAGAGGGTCGGATATACTGTCATTCGCAAGAGTTCCATCTAGAAGGTGTTTGTTAAGTAGCTGTCCCAAGAAGAGCCATTAAAGAGGGTCGGATATACTGTCTCGCAGTTTCCATCTAGAAGGTTTTTGTTAAGGTTCTTTGGAAGAGCCATTAAAGAGGGTCGGATATACTGTCATTCGCAAGAGTTCCATCTAGAAGGTGTTTGTTAAGTAGCTGTCAAGAAGAGCCATTAAAGAGGGTCGGATATACTGTCATTCCATTCCAAGGAAGGAGTTTTTAAGTAGCTGTCCGAAGTTTTTTAGGGAGGGTCCGGATATTCGTCATTCGTGTTTGTTCCAAGAAGGATTTGTTAAAGAGGGTTATTTAGGGTCATATACTTTCATTTAGATTCGGTGTTTGTTAAGTAGCTGTCCCAAGAAGAGCCATTAAAGAGGGTCGGATATACTGTCATTCGCAAGAGTTCCATCTAGAAGGTGTTTGTTAAGTAGCTGTCCCAAGAAGAGCCATTAAAGAGGGTCGGATATACTGTCATTCGCAAGCAGTTCCATCTAGAAGGTGTTTGTTAAGTAGCTGTCCCAAGAAGAGCCATTAAAGAGGGTCGGATATACTGTCATTCGCAGCAGTTCCATCTAGAAGGTGTTTGTTAAGTAGCTGTCCCAAGAAGAGCCATTAAAGAGGGTCGGATATACTGTCATTCGCAAGAGTTCCATCTAGAAGGTGTTTGTTAAGTAGCTGTCCCAAGAAGAGCCATTAAAGAGGGTCGGATATACTGTCATTCGCAGAGTTCCATCTAGAAGGTGTTTGTTAAGTAGCTGTCCCAAGAAGAGCCATTAAAGAGGGTCGGATATACTGTCATTCGCAAGAGTTCCATCTAGAAGGTGTTTGTTAAGTAGCTGTTCCAAGAAGAGCCATTAAAGAGGGTCGGATATACTGTCATTCGCAAGAGTTCCATCTAGAAGGTGTTTGTTAAGTAGCTGTTCCAAGAAGAGCCATTAAAGAGGGTCGGATATACTGTCATTCGCAAGAGTTCCATCTAGAAGGTGTTTGTTAAGTAGCTGTCCCAAGAAGAGCCATTAAAGAGGGTCGGATATACTGTCATTCGCAGCAGTTCCATCTAGAAGGTGTTTGTTAAGTAGCTGTTCCAAGAAGAGCCATTAAAGAGGGTCGGATATACTGTCATTCGCAAGAGTTCCATCTAGAAGGTGTTTGTTAAGTAGCTGTCCCAAGAAGAGCCATTAAAGAGGGTCGGATATACTGTCATTCGCAGCAGTTCCATCTAGAAGGTGTTTGTTAAGTAGCTGTTCCAAGAAGAGCCATTAAAGAGGGTCGGATATACTGTCATTCGCAAGAGTTCCATCTAGAAGGTGTTTGTTAAGTAGCTGTCCCAGAAGAGCCATTAAAGAGGGTCGGATATACTGTCATTCGCAAGAGTTCCATCTAGAAGGTGTTTGTTAAGTAGCTGTCCCAAGAAGAGCCATTAAAGAGGGTCGGATATACTGTCATTCGCAAGAGTTCCATCTAGAAGGTGTTTGTTAAGTAGCTGTTCCAAGAAGAGCCATTAAAGAGGGTCGGATATACTGTCATTCGCAGCAGTTCCATCTAGAAGGTGTTTGTTAAGTAGCTGTTCCAAGAAGAGCCATTAAAGAGGGTCGGATATACTGTCATTCGCAAGAGTTCCATCTAGAAGGTGTTTGTTAAGTAGCTGTCCCAAGAAGAGCCATTAAAGAGGGTCGGATATACTGTCATTCGCAGCAGTTCCATCTAGAAGGTGTTTGTTAAGTAGCTGTTCCAAGAAGAGCCATTAAAGAGGGTCGGATATACCGTCATTCGCAAGAGTTCCATCTAGAAGGTGTTTGTTAAGTAGCTGTTCAAGAAGAGCCATTAAAGAGGGTCGGATATACTGTCATTCGCAGAGTTCCATCTAGAAGGTGTTTGTTAAGTAGCTGTCCCAAGAAGAGCCATTAAAGAGGGTCGGATATACTGTCATTCGCAGCAGTTCCATCTAGAAGGTGTTTGTTAAGTAGCTGTCCCAAGAAGAGCCATTAAAGAGGGTCGGATATACTGTCATTCGCAAGAGTTCCATCTAGAAGGTGTTTGTTAAGTAGCTGTCCAAGAAGAGCCATTAAAGAGGGTCGGATATACTGTCATTCGCAAGAGTTCCATCTAGAGGTGTTTGTTAAGTAGCTGTTCCAAGAAGAGCCATTAAAGAGGGTCGGATATACTGTCATTCGCAAGAGTTCCATCTAGAAGGTGTTTGTTAAGTAGCTGTTCCAAGAAGAGCCATTAAAGAGGGTCGGATATACTGTCATTCGCAGCAGTTCCATCTAGAAGGTGTTTGTTAAGTAGCTGTTCCAAGAAGAGCCATTAAAGAGGGTCGGATATACTGTCATTCGCAAGAGTTCCATCTAGAAGGTGTTTGTTAAGTAGCTGTCCCAAGAAGAGCCATTAAAGAGGGTCGGATATACTGTCATTCGCAGCAGTTCCATCTAGAAGGTGTTTGTTAAGTAGCTGTCCCAAGAAGAGCCATTAAAGAGGGTCGGATATACTGTCATTCGCAGCAGTTCCATCTAGAAGGTGTTTGTTAAGTAGCTGTCCCAAGAAGAGCCATTAAAGAGGGTCGGATATACTGTCATTCGCAAGAGTTCCATCTAGAAGGTGTTTGTTAAGTAGCTGTTCCAAGAAGAGCCATTAAAGAGGGTCGGATATACTGTCATTCGCAAGAGTTCCATCTAGAAGGTGTTTGTTAGTAGCTGTCCCAAGAAGAGCCATTAAAGAGGGTCGGATATACTGTCATTCGCAGCAGTTCCATCTAGAAGGTGTTTGTTAAGTAGCTGTTCCAAGAAGAGCCATTAAAGAGGGTCGGATATACTGTCATTCGCAAGAGTTCCATCTAGAAGGTGTTTGTTAAGTAGCTGTCCCAAGAAGAGCCATTAAAGAGGGTCGGATATACTGTCATTCGCAGCAGTTCCATCTAGAAGGTGTTTGTTAAGTAGCTGTCCCAAGAAGAGCCATTAAAGAGGGTCGGATATACTGTCATTCGCAAGAGTTCCATCTAGAAGGTGTTTGTTAAGTAGCTGTTCCAAGAAGAGCCATTAAAGAGGGTCGGATATACTGTCATTCGCAAGAGTTCCATCTAGAAGGTGTTTGTTAAGTAGCTGTCCCAAGAAGAGCCATTAAAGAGGGTCGGATATACTGTCATTCGCAGCAGTTCCATCTAGAAGGTGTTTGTTAAGTAGCTGTCCCAAGAAGAGCCATTAAAGAGGGTCGGATATACTGTCATTCGCAGCAGTTCCATCTAGAAGGTGTTTGTTAAGTAGCTGTCCCAAGAAGAGCCATTAAAGAGGGTCGGATATACTGTCATTCGCAAGAGTTCCATCTAGAAGGTGTTTGTTAAGTAGCTGTCCCAAGAAGAGCCATTAAAGAGGGTCGGATATACTGTCATTCGCAGCAGTTCCATCTAGAAGGTGTTTGTTAAGTAGCTGTCCCAAGAAGAGCCATTAAAGAGGGTCGGATATACTGTCATTCGCAAGAGTTCCATCTAGAAGGTGTTTGTTAAGTAGCTGTCCCAAGAAGAGCCATTAAAGAGGGTCGGATATACTGTCATTCGCAAGAGTTCCATCTAGAAGGTGTTTGTTAAGTAGCTGTTCCAAGAAGAGCCATTAAAGAGGGTCGGATATACTGTCATTCGCAAGAGTTCCATCTAGAAGGTGTTTGTTAAGTAGCTGTTCCAAGAAGAGCCATTAAAGAGGGTCGGATATACTGTCATTCGCAAGAGTTCCATCTAGAAGGTGTTTGTTAAGTAGCTGTTCCAAGAAGAGCCATTAAAGAGGGTCGGATATACTGTCATTCGCAAGAGTTCCATCTAGAAGGTGTTTGTTAAGTAGCTGTTCCAAGAAGAGCCATTAAAGAGGGTCGGATATACTGTCATTCGCAAGAGTTCCATCTAGAAGGTGTTTGTTAAGTAGCTGTTCCAAGAAGAGCCATTAAAGAGGGTCGGATATACTGTCATTCGCAAGAGTTCCATCTGAAGGTGTTTGTTAAGTAGCTGTCCCAAGAAGAGCCATTAAAGAGGGTCGGATATACTGTCATTCGCAGCAGTTCCATCTAGAAGGTGTTTGTTAAGTAGCTGTCCCAAGAAGAGCCATTAAAGAGGGACGGATATACTGTCATTCGCAGCAGTTCCATCTAGAAGGTGTTTGTTAAGTAGCTGTCCCAGAAGAGCCATTAAAGAGGGTCGAATATACTGTCATTCGCAGCAGTTCCATCTAGAAGGTGTTTGTTAAGTAGCTGTCCCAGGAAGAGCCATTAAAGAGGGTCGGATATACTGTCATTCGCAGCAGTTCCATCTAGAAGGTGTTTGTTAAGTAGCTGTCCCAGAAGAGCCATTAAAGAGGGACGGATATACTGTCATTCGCAGCAGTTCCATCTAGAAGGTGTTTGTTAAGTAGCTGTCCCAGAAGAGCCATTAAAGAGGGTCGAATATACTGTCATTCGCAGCAGTTCCATCTAGAAGGTGTTTGTTAAGTAGCTGTCCCAAGAAGAGCCATTAAAGAGGGTCGAATATACTGTCATTCGCAGAGTTCCATCTAGAAGGTGTTTGTTAAGTAGCTGTCCCAAGAAGAGCCATTAAAGAGGGTCGAATATACTGTCATTCGCAAGCAGTTCCATCTAGAAGGTGTTTGTTAAGTAGCTGTCCCAAGAAGAGCCATTAAAGAGGGTCGAATATACTGTCATTCGCAAGAGTTCCATCTAGAAGGTGTTTGTTAAGTAGCTGTCCCAGAAGAGCCATTAAAGAGGGTCGGATATACTGTCATTCGCAAGCAGTTCCATCTAGAAGGTGTTTGTTAAGTAGCTGTCCCAAGAAGAGCCATTAAAGAGGGACGGATATACTGTCATTCGCAAGAGTTCCATCTAGAAGGTGTTTGTTAAGTAGCTGTCCCAAGAAGAGCCATTAAAGAGGGTCGAATATACTGTCATTCGCAGAGTTCCATCTAGAAGGTGTTTGTTAAGTAGCTGTCCCAAGAAGAGCCATTAAAGAGGGTCGGATATACTGTCATTCGCAGAGTTCCATCTAGAAGGTGTTTGTTAAGTAGCTGTCCCAAGAAGAGCCATTAAAGAGGGTCGGATATACTGTCATTCGCAAGAGTTCCATCTAGAAGGTGTTTGTTAAGTAGCTGTCCAAGAAGAGCCATTAAAGAGGGTCGGATATACTGTCATTCGCAAGAGTTCCATCTAGAAGGTGTTTGTTAAGTAGCTGTCCCAAGAAGAGCCATTAAAGAGGGTCGGATATACTGTCATTCGCAGAGTTCCATCTAGAAGGTGTTTGTTAAGTAGCTGTCCAAGAAGAGCCATTAAAGAGGGTCGGATATACTGTCATTCGCAAGAGTTCCATCTAGAAGGTGTTTGTTAAGTAGCTGTCCCAAGAAGAGCCATTAAAGAGGGTCGGATATACTGTCATTCGCAGAGTTCCATCTAGAAGGTGTTTGTTAAGTAGCTGTCCCAAGAAGAGCCATTAAAGAGGGTCGGATATACTGTCATTCGCAAGAGTTCCATCTAGAAGGTGTTTGTTAAGTAGCTGTCCCAAGAAGAGCCATTAAAGAGGGTCGGATATACTGTCATTCGCAAGAGTTCCATCTAGAAGGTGTTTGTTAAGTAGCTGTCCCAAGAAGAGCCATTAAAGAGGGTCGGATATACTGTCATTCGCAAGAGTTCCATCTAGAAGGTGTTTGTTAAGTAGCTGTCCCAAGAAGAGCCATTAAAGAGGGTCGGATATACTGTCATTCGCAAGAGTTCCATCTAGAAGGTGTTTGTTAAGTAGCTGTCCCAAGAAGAGCCATTAAAGAGGGTCGGATATACTGTCATTCGCAAGAGTTCCATCTAGAAGGTGTTTGTTAAGTAGCTGTCCCAAGAAGAGCCGTTAAAGAGGGTCGGATATACTGTCATTCGCAAGAGTTCCATCTAGAAGGTGTTTGTTAAGTAGCTGTCCCAAGAAGAGCCGTTAAAGAGGGTCGGATATACTGTCATTCGCAAGAGTTCCATCTAGAAGGTGTTTGTTAAGTAGCTGTCCCAAGAAGAGCCATTAAAGAGGGTCGGATATACTGTCATTCGCAAGAGTTCCATCTAGAAGGTGTTTGTTAAGTAGCTGTCCCAAGAAGAGCCGTTAAAGAGGGTCGGATATACTGTCATTCGCAAGAGTTCCATCTAGAAGGTGTTTGTTAAGTAGCTGTCCCAAGAAGAGCCATTAAAGAGGGTCGGATATACTGTCATTCGCAAGAGTTCCATCTAGAAGGTGTTTGTTAAGTAGCTGTCCCAAGAAGAGCCATTAAAGAGGGTCGGATATACTGTCATTCGCAAGAGTTCCATCTAGAAGGTGTTTGTTAAGTAGCTGTCCCAAGAAGAGCCATTAAAGAGGGTCGGATATACTGTCATTCGCAAGAGTTCCATCTAGAAGGTGTTTGTTAAGTAGCTGTCCCAAGAAGAGCCGTTAAAGAGGGTCGGATATACTGTCATTCGCAAGAGTTCCATCTAGAAGGTGTTTGTTAAGTAGCTGTCCCAAGAAGAGCCATTAAAGAGGGTCGGATATACTGTCATTCGCAAGAGTTCCATCTAGAAGGTGTTTGTTAAGTAGCTGTCCCAAGAAGAGCCATTAAAGAGGGTCGGATATACTGTCATTCGCAAGAGTTCCATCTAGAAGGTGTTTGTTAAGTAGCTGTCCCAAGAAGAGCCATTAAAGAGGGTCGGATATACTGTCATTCGCAAGAGTTCCATCTAGAAGGTGTTTGTTAAGTAGCTGTCCCAAGAAGAGCCATTAAAGAGGGTCGGATATACTGTCATTCGCAAGAGTTCCATCTAGAAGGTGTTTGTTAAGTAGCTGTCCCAAGAAGAGCCATTAAAGAGGGTCGGATATACTGTCATTCGCAAGAGTTCCATCTAGAAGGTGTTTGTTAAGTAGCTGTCCCAAGAAGAGCCGTTAAAGAGGGTCGGATATACTGTCATTCGCAGCAGTTCCATCTAGAAGGTGTTTGTTAAGTAGCTGTCCCAAGAAGAGCCATTAAAGAGGGTCGGATATACTGTCATTCGCAAGAGTTCCATCTAGAAGGTGTTTGTTAAGTAGCTGTCCCAAGAAGAGCCATTAAAGAGGGTCGGATATACTGTCATTCGCAAGAGTTCCATCTAGAAGGTGTTTGTTAAGTAGCTGTCCCAAGAAGAGCCATTAAAGAGGGTCGGATATACTGTCATTCGCAAGAGTTCCATCTAGAAGGTGTTTGTTAAGTAGCTGTCCCAAGAAGAGCCATTAAAGAGGGTCGGATATACTGTCATTCGCAAGAGTTCCATCTAGAAGGTGTTTGTTAAGTAGCTGTCCCAAGAAGAGCCATTAAAGAGGGTCGGATATACTGTCATTCGCAAGAGTTCCATCTAGAAGGTGTTTGTTAAGTAGCTGTCCCAAGAAGAGCCATTAAAGAGGGTCGGATATACTGTCATTCGCAAGAGTTCCATCTAGAAGGTGTTTGTTAAGTAGCTGTCCCAAGAAGAGCCATTAAAGAGGGTCGGATATACTGTCATTCGCAGCAGTTCCATCTAGAAGGTGTTTGTTAAGTAGCTGTCCCAAGAAGAGCCATTAAAGAGGGTCGGATATACTGTCATTCGCAAGAGTTCCATCTAGAAGGTGTTTGTTAAGTAGCTGTCCCAAGAAGAGCCATTAAAGAGGGTCGGATATACTGTCATTCGCAAGAGTTCCATCTAGAAGGTGTTTGTTAAGTAGCTGTCCCAAGAAGAGCCGTTAAAGAGGGTCGGATATACTGTCATTCGCAGAGTTCCATCTAGAAGGTGTTTGTTAAGTAGCTGTCCCAAGAAGAGCCATTAAAGAGGGTCGGATATACTGTCATTCGCAAGAGTTCCATCTAGAAGGTGTTTGTTAAGTAGCTGTCCCAAGAAGAGCCGTTAAAGAGGGTCGGATATACTGTCATTCGCAAGAGTTCCATCTAGAAGGTGTTTGTTAAGTAGCTGTCCCAAGAAGAGCCATTAAAGAGGGTCGGATATACTGTCATTCGCAAGAGTTCCATCTAGAAGGTGTTTGTTAAGTAGCTGTCCCAAGAAGAGCCATTAAAGAGGGTCGGATATACTGTCATTCGCAAGAGTTCCATCTAGAAGGTGTTTGTTAAGTAGCTGTCCCAAGAAGAGCCATTAAAGAGGGTCGGATATACTGTCATTCGCAAGAGTTCCATCTAGAAGGTGTTTGTTAAGTAGCTGTCCCAAGAAGAGCCATTAAAGAGGGTCGGATATACTGTCATTCGCAAGAGTTCCATCTAGAAGGTGTTTGTTAAGTAGCTGTCCCAAGAAGAGCCATTAAAGAGGGTCGGATATACTGTCATTCGCAAGAGTTCCATCTAGAAGGTGTTTGTTAAGTAGCTGTCCCAAGAAGAGCCATTAAAGAGGGTCGGATATACTGTCATTCGCAAGAGTTCCATCTAGAAGGTGTTTGTTAAGTAGCTGTCCCAAGAAGAGCCATTAAAGAGGGTCGGATATACTGTCATTCGCAAGAGTTCCATCTAGAAGGTGTTTGTTAAGTAGCTGTCCCAAGAAGAGCCATTAAAGAGGGTCGGATATACTGTCATTCGCAAGAGTTCCATCTAGAAGGTGTTTGTTAAGTAGCTGTCCCAAGAAGAGCCATTAAAGAGGGTCGGATATACTGTCATTCGCAAGAGTTCCATCTAGAAGGTGTTTGTTAAGTAGCTGTCCCAAGAAGAGCCATTAAAGAGGGTCGGATATACTGTCATTCGCAAGAGTTCCATCTAGAAGGTGTTTGTTAAGTAGCTGTCCCAAGAAGAGCCGTTAAAGAGGGTCGGATATACTGTCATTCGCAAGAGTTCCATCTAGAAGGTGTTTGTTAAGTAGCTGTCCCAAGAAGAGCCATTAAAGAGGGTCGGATATACTGTCAGTCGCAAGAGTTCCATCTAGAAGGTGTTTGTTAAGTAGCTGTCCCAAGAAGAGCCATTAAAGAGGGTCGGATATACTGTCATTCGCAGCAGTTCCATCTAGAATGGAAGGTCCGAAGCAAATTGCATTTGTTGATGAAGCTTCAAAACTCGGAAAATAAAGGAATTTCGCAGCCGTATCGATTTCTTGTGAAAGCAGGAATTCGACCATAATTTCTCTTTCTTCTTCAGATCAAACAGTTATGCTTATGAGCGCTGATATTGGCTCAGTTTTGTTCATTGATAGTCAAATTCATGATATGATTAAATGTGATCACTTTGAGGTCCAACTTTACCGGATGGCGGAGTGAACTTTGAATGTCATTGTGTGAGTCACCTTGTTGCAAGTCCTTGTGGCTATGAATTCCGTGAAGCAATTAAATGCCAAAAAGCGGCAAGTGAGGCCGAATTGGAGGAAGGCGCTTGTGCCGATGAATTAATGAATTTTATGCGATGTGCTATTCGTACCGAATGCTTTAAAAGTAGGTCATTATGTTGATTTCTCGTCTTCTTTTCTTCTCCTTTCTCTAGTTAATATACTTGAAGTAAATACAGGCGGAAGTTCGCCGAAGTCTCGCGATCGCCGATGTCTCAGGATCACCGAAGTCATACAAACCTAAAAGGGATCCATTTTTACTATTCAACTTACAACTTTATTATCTATAAGTAACTTTATTATAGGACTAAAGGTGCTTATAGGTAATGGTAAAGAGTACAATTTCAACAGTATTTTCGCGAAATTACTTTTAGAGAGCGGAAATTTATTCATATATTCGATATATGTGATGATTGCTGAGAAATTGAGGTTTGATGATGTTGATTGGTGGGGCTACTAGCATTCTACGCAAATCGTATTCTCCATTAACGAATTCAGACATCATTGCTGTTAAAAGGTTATTTTCGGATGTCCAAACATTCAACGGTCATGATGCCCTCCTATTTTATGAATACTCTCATTTCGATGTTAATTAATCAGCTAATTGCTTTTTCATTCTTCAGGCAAATTCTGAACTCAAAGGAATGATTCTCTCAGATATAATAGCAATATTGTTATTGTCATTCAACCTATTCGTCACCTGAGGTCACTTACAATTAAACTATGGTATGTTGAGGGAAAATGACTAAATCGTCTAAGTTCGTAGCATTTTTCCAGCCTATATAATACCTCTATGTATGTGTTTTATACTACGTTTTGCCTTTAATTGTTTTATCAGTTCAACAGGAGGTGAGAACTGTTATCATCCTGTGGGGGACCTTTTTTTGAAGATGGGTACTTCATTACTTAACTGAAGTTTTTTATAAAGTTTTCCACTTTTTCAGGTCGGAGTGATGACGATGAAGAGATGGAAAAGAAAGCGGAAAAGTCGTCGATCGAGGATGCTTCTCAAATTGAAAGCAGTGAAGAGGCAAATTCTGCCAAATAGAGAACTCTCGTAGGTCTTTGATAGTATAGAATAGGCTATTGTAATGTTACTTATCTCTGGTACGTATCTTTCCGTTTGTGGATTAATTCGATGTTTTTTGTATGTATTATCCGAGTGATGAGTGATCTTTGATCGCAGTGCTATATAAAGATAATCTTACCTTCATCTAACGCGTCATGCATGTGATGAATTGAAGATTATCTTAACGCTAAGTTCGATAGTACTAATATTAAAGTGAAAGACATTATTCATAATAGGAGGTGATTTGAAGAGGATGTGAGTTTCCCTCTCATAAGTGACAATTGAGTTGGACGAGATTTGCAAGGAGAGATGAATTTGAGTCGGCCGGCGTTCTCGTTGAGCAAGAACTCTTTCTTTTTGGCATTCGAATATTGCTATTGTTAATTTATTTTCTATATGAATTTGTATTTTATCGTTTTTACTCTTCACATTTTTTATATGCATCATTTAGGGACAATGCTTCATCGAGAGTCTTATTTTCATAGTAACGAAATACAATGGATGAGATGATACGATTATCGATCAGTTAGTCGTTCTTTTTTCTCAGAGATAAGGAGAACAGGTAGAAAGCTTTAATACAGTTGAGAGAGGGAAGGGTAGTTCAAAGAGTTGCAATGTGATACCAGAGTGATCGAAAAGATAGGATTGATTAAAGGCTTCTATGAAAGTGAGCAGCACGATGAGTTCTTCCTATTTCAAAGTACTCTCATTTGAACTTCTCTAGAGCGGATAAGATCTATTAGAGTGTTTTTGTGGATTGTTCCGTTCTTAGTGCTATAGGAGATAGTTTTTATTGGTATTTTTTAAAGGATACTACCTCGCATATGAGTATTTCGAGCCATTAAGTTTCATGCTGAAAATGCATTTTCTTCTTTCATCGATCTATGCTATGATATGCCATCAATGCTTTAACGAGATGAAATTCCAACGTAGTTAGTTATAAGTGGACATCCTGAAATAGTCAAGTAATTGAAGTTCGCGAAGTTGTCTGCCAGCGGAGAGTTCTATGTGCTGTTTCTTGCGTCTTCTTCAATTTTAAGATTTCTCTATTGGTGTGGGAATGCGTTAGGTGCAAAGGGGGAGAAGATGGATGATACGAAAGGTAAAATGGAGCGTGAAAATTCCTTCACCTCCAGGTTTGAAAGTAATCGTTTATTAAGACTTTCTGTACTCATTGCTGATGGTAAAGAGTAGTGTCTTCAGGTTACAAGCGTATCGTTATTGGATTTCTAAAATTTAGGATTTTTTGCGAGCTTCTTCTCTTTCTTTGTCCCTAAATTCTCTTGTGGGATATTTGTGGAAATTGTTTATTTCTCATGAAATCATGTCGATTTTCTAGAATTGCAATGTTTCGACGACTTTTTTGAGCTTTTCGTTATCAGTGAATATCATCTTTCAGAAACGATTAACTCCTTACATCGTACTTCAACTCTTCAGAAAATCTCGCTCAAGAATCAACTTACAACTCTTTAGAAAATCTCGCTCAAGGGTCGGAATCAACCCAAACTTACATCCTGACTAAAGGGGAGCCTTTAGAAAATCTCGCTCAAGGGTCGGAATCAACCCAAACTTACATCCTGACTAAAGGGGAGCCTTTAGAAAATCTCGCTCAAGGGTCGGAATCAACCCAAACTTACATCCTGACTAAAGGGGAGCCTTTAGAAAATCTCGCTCAAGGGTCGGAATCAACCCAAACTTACATCCTGACTAAAGGCGAGCCTTTAGAAAATCTCGCTCAAGGGTCGGAATTAATCCAAACTTACACCCTGACTAAAGACGATCAAAGAACGATAAACGTAGATATAGTATAGAATTTCTGAAACGTTCTTGAAGCAAGATTTCCTCCTATATTAATCGAAAAGCTCAAATGTATATTCCATTGATGCAACTGCCCGCCCGAGTTATTGTTTTCCGTAGATTTATTCGAATACGAAAGAGAATCGTTATATCTTACAACACACCATTCTATAAGCCGCTGTATATCTTTCATAATCTTTTTTTTTTGTTAAAAGATATATATATTTTTGATTTTGATATTGTTATTAGCATGTTTTTATTCTCTTAATAATTCATTTCTGTCATTTTAGTATACTGAGCATTGTTATGTTACTCGATAATCTCCTAATTCCAGTGAATTAATAGAAGTATGCAAGTTAAAGTGAGGTTAGTTTATTTTCGGTTATATAGATAATTTGGAAGGGACATAGCTTGCTTGCTGCGACATTTGCTGCGACACTTACTGCGACACTTGCTGCGACATGTGATTAGCCAATTGCACTTTAGTCATTAATTAGATGCAATATTTTAGCGGATTTAGCGACGAAATTCTCCAGTGATTCAAAAAGAACCATTTTCCTTTAAAAAAAGGTTTATATTAATTTGTCTATTTAATATTTGTGGAAATTTGATTTCGGATAGAGAATGAGGCATTATGATTGGATTCGATTCGATTTGGATTTTTTGTGTTCTTCACCTTTTTTTTCAATGTCTCTTAGAATTACGAGGAAAGATTAACGGGCCTTAAAGCTAATTTTCCATCGAGGATTTGCAAAAGGGGGTGTATTTATAGGGGAAAAATGAAAAAGATAAGAGAAATCCTGGAAATGTGCAGTTGGCACCAATGGAGCCAGCATAATGTAAACGTGAATGATGTTACGGCAATAATCAAAGTGATGAAATAATGTAGAGAAAGAATGGTGTGAGTGAAAGGAGAAAGGGAATTGAGAGAACGCTTTTCTACTCCTCACATTTTTAGACGACAAGAGGCCATTGTGTTCAAATTTTCTCTAGCATGAAGCTATTCATTAGGAAGGTTCTCATATCGATTTGTATCGTTGAGAATATTTTCTTTATTATATAAATTGTATTAGCTTAGTTTTTTTTTTTGAAGAATTTACATAGCGATATGAAATTTAGTATTATTATTGTTATTGTTTTTGTTATAATTGTGCCTTTATTGATATTAAATGTTTTGTAATGCGAATATCATACATATAGAGAGTTATGGGAAGTTGAAATTATTGTGATGAACGACCGTGCGGCAACTCAATTTTGCATAGATCGACTTCGGTGATATCATATTCTTTCGTCTATACGCATAGTATTTCGCCGTTCCCCTATTTCTACAGTTGTGTAACTCAAAGCGGTTAGCTATAGTGCGTGTTCATTCCTTGATCTTTACCTGAGATGTGTTCGGTTAGCCAAATGTTTGAGTAAAACCTCGCTGCAACAAGCGTTTTTTAGTTTTGCAGTAGTATAGCAGTACAATGAGAGTTTGTATGTTTCGAGTTAGGCATCGGCAGTAAAATATTTGCTCTGATCTCATCCTCATCCCATCCTCTCTTCCACCTCTCTCAGCTCTCTCATTTTCCATCTCCGTTGTGAAGTTTGGCCGTTACTGTTATGAACGGGAAATGAGAATATTATGTGAGCCACTCTCACCAATTGTTGATATCAGTTGATGACGGATCTTCAAAGTTTCATCGAAGGGATTACCCGCTACTTATGGATTATGATAGGAAGAAGTACGTTGAATAGATGTTTGCGTTGAATTGAAAAAATCACGTTGGAATTCATTGTGTTTTGTTTAGTTGAATGGTTTCATTGACAATAGAGGGCGATAGTTATACGTCGGAGAAATTGTCATTCACGAATAGACTATGCTGAATGGCAGGATATCCGAAACTAGTTACAGTTGAATTTATTTTGTCGACAGTTAAGCGCCAACAAATAAGATAATAATTTGATAAAGAGTTATTCATCGAAGGCTATTAATTTAGGCCATATAACTAGTCGTTTGTTGAAGTTAGGACGATACTATGAACTATTTTTTTGTCAAATTGTCCTAGATGGATGGGGAAAAAAAGGGAAAGGAGAAAGGGAAATCAGATTTAGAAATTGAGAAAATAGTAAACGCAATCGAGATTCATAGTAATGCTGGAAATTACGAATCAGAAAACCGTAGCGTTGTAAAATTCGTCGCCTCGTTTAACCTTCTATGAGATTTAGAAAAAATTCATATATGAGACATTAAACGAGCAGTAAATGAATTATGTCGGAATGTCAGTGTAGAGAGGGCTGTGTTAATGGAAACTAGCTAGCAGCACTAACGAATGAAACTCTCAATGTGGACTGGAGGCCAGTGAAGTTCATCCGATCTGAATTTATATAAGGCAAAAATAAAGCAATGTCCTATAAAATATGTCCATTATGAGGTTTGATCCGAACTAGCGGGTTTTGCAAAGGGTAATCTCCTCGAAGGTTATCAACACATTTTTTTGTGCTGAAGTCTCCAAAGTACTGTTGTAAATGTTTGTAAATAACATAAGCCTTACGATGTTATAGACTTTCGCTTAAATATCTAAGGGATAAATAATAATAATGTTTAAGTATTGAAATCAAGGCTGCGAGCGGTGGCCTTAATTAAAATCCTGAAAGACCATGATGGTTAAGATTGAAATTGAGGGACAAGTGAAGAGACTGAGCATTACGGAGGTCATCAACTTGAGCCGAATGTCATTCACTATGGCCATAGTTACTGGAAGTATCGAGCTACATCTCGACGAGGGGAACTAAATTTCGAGAGAATATTTGATTCAGGGATGATGAAATGTATAAAATTTCTAGCAAGTGGAACACATTTAAAAGACTTTAAATATAGTAAATTTTCGATAGAGTTGATGAGTAATTAGTAACACTTTTTAGGATTATTATAATTTTGCGACCATAGTGGTAATAAATCTGAAATGAAAAAAGAGAGTTATTATGCCAGGATGATAAACGTTGCCGTAGGAAACATTTCAGTGAAAGAAAAGTTGCCAACAACTCGGTGACTCGGAAGAATCCATCTACTAGAAGAACCACTAAATATCACGACGAGGTGCTCGTAAATACCGGTCATTGAAGGACCTGGAAGTAATTTTCTATGCGGTAGAAAAATATTTCCTATGGGAAGGGAATCTTTCAGAGGAAGCTCATCGAAATGAATAAACTGCAGGATTGCGAATCCATAGAAGTTGGCAGTAGGGTATCACAAAATATGAAAAATAATGATACTTGAAAGAAATAGACGAACCTCTCAAGGTTGTGATCTCATCAAACTTCAATTTCGAGTAATTTGTTCTACTAACTGGAAAATTAACCCACGACTTTCATCGCCTACACGGAATCAGATTCGTGTGTTCAGTAGGTCACTAATGTATCCAAGATTAGAAACTAACCTTTATCGCTTACATTGGCCCCTATGGTCAAAGTCTCCTCAGTTCCCACTTCACCATTGCAATGGCCAGTGGCAGAGTTAGCTGTAAGCGTAAGGTAGATGTCTGTGAAAATGAATGATATGAACTGCTCTGCATCCTCGACTAGTCACGTGGCAAAACCTTTGACAGAATCTCATTCAACCTGTAAAATCAATTATTAAATTCGGTAACAGCGGTGAGCCGGAGATTATTCAATTTCATTTACAATAATCAAATGGGATTCGGAGAGCTCTTATGCTGAAGCAATTTAGGCACTCTCTGACCCTATAGATACTGCTTTTTATAAGTTGTTACATGAACGTTGAGGATGAAAGCTAGTATGACGTAATATTTGCTCAGCACGTAAAAATGCCTAATCCAAAGCTCGCTAATCCCATCGAAGGATTCTGTTGCAATTTTTAGTGCATCTAGAGCATAGCCCATTTAGATTTAAATCGGAATATACTTTCAGAGCAGAATATGATCGATGCCATAATCAGTGACTTCCTAGTCGGATCACTTTTTTCCGATGGTATAGTTGATTCTCTAAATGCAAAGATGATGTAAGAGGCGAAAATCTACATATGACAAAAATATTGCTAAGAAATTCTTCAGCTAGACGATGTGGTAGTCATTTAACGTGTCATTATTAACTGTATGTATGCGCTAACCAATCTCTCAGGTTGTAAGTAATTAACAACATCGAGTAATGCCATCAAAAGTAAACAATCGTGAAGTGAGATGAAGAAATCATTTCATTATCGCTCATCGATGTAATTTTCTCCTCTAAGTAGTCCTATTACTTTATAAGTTGAGAGTAGATTTTTACTCCCAACTAATATATAAAAGAATAAAAATTAAAATAAGTGAATATAGTCCCCTTAGAAATATAATCTCGAGAAGTGCAGTTTATCAGTCTCTCTTATATGTTTCATTGAAGCTATTTGCTTTAATTGTAATATGCTAAAATTTGAGCGATCCACTGCATTCGTGCAAATGAATTTCTTGCCAACTCGTTATATATGCGATCATTTGAGTTCTTCAAAATATTCCACTCTATTGTTAAATCTAATCAGAAATATATATACAGCACTTTCGTTAATCATTTCACCGTTCGTTTACTCTTTTTGCTATTTATCGTCGCAAAGAAAGAAATTCATATGACTTTGTAAAAGCATAAATTAGGGACCTCTTAGGTGAAAGGCTTAATAGTCATGTCGCTTGGTGTTTTTTTTTGCCGACACTAGGCCTCATAAGAAGCATAGGGCAAACTCGAGTGCCCGGATTAGCAGCCTCGGTTGAGCGTCAAAGGGGAGGACAATACGCAAAAAACAAAGCTTGTGACGGCAACTCTCGTTTTGCGCAAATATTGCAACGTTCCCTCCACTGCTAATAACATTCGCTTTCAGTGGACAATTGCGCCACCTAAATGATCTAAAAAACGAATTTATTGTTACGTTTTTCCTTGCAAGCAGAAAATGTTTTTCCAGAAATTACATAAATGGAATACCTATCGAGTTTAAGTTCGTTTAGTTCCACTCCTATTCTAGTCTCTCAATTCTATGATTTGTACTTTAGATGTGGAAGTTTTTCACTTTTCATCTCTTTCCCATTTTTCCATTTCCTCGTATATTTTTCTCGATCCTTTGCAACAAAAATCCTCACTCTAACTTCAGCGAACGAGCTGAATCGATTCGATTTAAATTCATAGACTTTAATAGTTCACATCGCAAAAATCTGAAATGCATTCTTTGGAGATTTGATTACAACACTGATTTACTCGTATTTGAAAATATGTTTAATTAACAATAATTCTCAACCCTTTTTTAGTATCTGCAATGCCAATAATTCCCATCCTTTTTAGTACTTATTTTAAAATGCTTAATATCTATGTTAGCTGCCTTTTATGAGAAACTAAACAAATCCTCTACTAACCGTTGTATTTCATCATTTCATCGAATCTTATGCAATATATTCGATAATAAATGTTAAGTTAATTACCTCAAAAATGCTTATTCAGAGAGATTTCAAGCGAGGGGATTGTCAGTTGATGAGTATAGAGAGGAGATACGATGTGCATGAATGTTGCGGCATTGCTTTTTTGCTCGTCTAAATCCTTTCCGCATACATTACGTGTAGCGAGAGCGGAACGCTATGTTGCTTTGAAGTGGTTGTGGAAAGCTGTCAACGATATGTTTCATCAAATTCATTGCTTGTCAACGAAGATGACCGTTATTTAGTAATATGATCGGGTATCTTCATGATATGCCGCAATTTCGTATCGCTGTTCATGGCCAATAAGTTCAAGCGAATTTTCAACAAGCGCTAATTAGTGATCTAAAGGAGGCAGTCATATCTCAAGACGATATGCCAAACGTAAGTTGATGCGACGAAACCCGATATGGAAATTATCAAAAAGAATGCCTAGTCATCATATTGATGTAAAATCTAATTGAACTATAAATATGTAGAAGAATTAGTAAAGCAATTTTTTGGGAGTTCAAATGTAGAAAATGCAGAATATGATGGAATTTCTATGAATGGAGGATAATTCATGAGGGAAATAGCTCCCGACATATTGCATAAGATTTCCGAAAATGCGAATAACTTTCTTTTATTGCTCGATTGGACGAATTCGTTGGTTTTCACAAAGAGAAACGATTAAAGCCTTCGAATATTTCCACTAAATCTATAAAATTATATAGAAATATTTCAAAAATTACAATATTAGTTAATTTTTTTTTCTAATTTAGGCTCTTTTATAAGGTACGTCAAAATTAAGTATAAAAATGGGGAATAATCGACTGATTGATGAAATAAAGGCAAATTTCTCTGAAAAGTTTTCCTAACTTCATAATTTATTATATTTTAATGCCATTGCAGTATTTTCCTACCTGCTATCAGTGCTGTTTAGAGTTGTTAGTGAATAATTTACCCGTCGAGATTTCCCTCGAATAGAATCGACCATAACTTTTCCATTGACTCGCAACAGTAGTAACCTAAATTCTCGAATAGAATATGACAGAAATAAAGTTTCAATATGGAATATTAATTGAAAATTACGCTTTGCCGATGGTAAATTTTCGTTGAAATATTATTGAAAAGTGTTTCGTCTTAATTGAAATTGCACTGCGAACATTATCGCAATGAACGCAATAGAATTTCATTCGGTAATCTTTCAGTTTGGCTGAAATTATGAATAAAATAAAATTTTTCATACATTTAAACTTCTTTTCATTTCTTACTTTCCGCATAGAGCATATAGGTTTTGCTCCGATGATTTGTGAATTTGTTTCGCTCGAGGAAATATCTCTTTGCTTGTTATGAATGCACATACTTAAATAGCAAGGATAAATTCCCAGGCATTTGAGCATAGTAACAGTGCTATGCTTTATAGGAGTCTAATATTGAAATATTATGAATTAGATGTTTGGATAAATGTAAGTAAACCGCATCGAGAATGATGGATGTGACACTGATCGATTGCAAAAATCTTACTGCGGTACAAATAAACGAATTGAATCGATGCATTGGAATAGAATTTCCAAAAAATTTCGAATCAATGTCAAAAATGATATCAAAAACACACGGAGATTTTAGTGTCATCAAAGAAAGGTCGAGCAGTTATGAATGCTCTTTGTAGTGCAAATGAACTGTTACTCAATAGAAGGAGAATTTGCTGCGGGTTTCTACGAAAAAAAGGTGATCACCTTAATTGCAGCAAATTACTAATGAAATGAAAGGGATCCGAAAGGGTTATTAACGAAAGATATCCGGCTCATTTAACATCGAATCCCACATAGCGGACGTATCCTTTAGATGAAAAATAAGAGAATAAGAGAGCGTTTAACGAGAGCTATTGTGCGCTACCCTTAACGAGTAGTGTGTCATCAAGTGCACTCTCAATGCTACTCGAATATTTTCTTTCATCTTTGCGATATACGAGTTCAAATTCCCACATGTGAACAACACCTTCATACGCAACTATCCATTAACCGCTCAATAATTCATCGCCTAAAAATTGTTAGGTAATTTTCGCTGACTTAAAATACAATTATTATGTTAATTTTAACATATGCAGTTAGATGAGTTCAAGATTGCAAAAAATCGGTGCATTTTCAGAGAATGCAGCACTGTTAAAACTCATCTATCCGAAAGATTATAAGAAAATTCGGAAAAATCACTTTTCTGCACATTCTGAACCCCCACCGAATAAATGATTCAATTATAAGTCACTTTTATTTACACCGTTGAGTTGGATTGGAAAGCTAGAACTTCATATAAATTAGTCGGAGTGCAAACGAGCGCCGTATAAATACAAATGATACAAGTAAGTTGTAAGCTCAGCAAATATCCAACTTCCTTGAGTGAAAATGATCGGAATTAAAAACTGCTGGATTATTAAAGAACATCTCGAATAAATAACATCGTACATATTTTAAGATGTAGGCGTGAAGCGTTCTCCATGCTCCCATCTCAGGTGGGTTTACAAAAATAGCCGAATATTTTTTCATCGCAAACAGCAAACGTGTCCCACAGGTTGTTGAAGTCAATTTCCTAATTTTGTTCGTTTACCTCAGCTCGACCTTCTCACCATATTTCCCTCGTTTCGACACTTCATTGAGGCGGCCTTCTTTTCATAATGAATGCAAATTTTTTTTGAAGTGTTGTTGTTGCGCACATGTCCACTCTTTGCGGGCTCAACGTTCGAGTGTCCCATCAATGAGAGCACCTGCGGCTCTCATTTCAACACCTTCACGCTATTCCGCCTTATATTCTCTTCAACTTATATTATCAGACTATAATTCACCTTTTCCACATGAAACTTTCCAGTACAGAAAGCATAATAATCGAAGTAATATGACATATTTCGATAACATTTCCATGGCAATAATAAAGGAGGGAAATTATTGCATCTCTAAATAATTAGTTAAGGATTGTTTATTTTCGTAATGTAGTCATAGAGCTTACAAGGAAATGATGATTTGAAATCAATGATGGTATTTTTCATATTTAAATATTTATATGAAGCAGAATTTTTGGAGTTAAAAATACCTTTAACGTTTTGAAGCCACAGATACCCCTCAGATTTATCACGTCAACGATTTAAAGCTATTTTAAGTGACGAGGAGTTTTCTTCAAAAATGCCTTCTTTCATTCCTCACCTCTGAGGGATAGTTGACTCGAGAAGAATTGCAGATAGATGAGGAAGACTGGGAGTTTCATATTTTCGAGGCAGATGGGAAAATTGAGCACGAAAAGCTTTCAGTTGATTGATTTATGTTCTCAAGCCCATTTTATTAATTTATGTTCGGAACCTGATAGATTTATGCTAACGATTATGACGATAGAACTTTTCACCCGTTCCAAACAAAAATCATCCATTGTATTCTCACGTGATCGTCTTCTGTTTGCAAGTTCATTGCAGTATCTAAGTGAGCAGTGATATCCTCCTAGAAAAGCATGACTTTAATTTTGCGACCAGCGAAAAGAAATGAGGACAGTTCATTTATGAAATTCCTTTGACTTCAGGAATTCGCTCTGCCTATGAAAAAATAAACCGAAAATTTTTGGAGACAGTCTTCTCCGTATACCATCCTATTTCTGATCTCTTGAAAGAACGGAAGGACAAGGCAACAGTTCAAATGACACTCATTTTCGACGGTAGTACCTAGAGATACTCTAAAAAAACTACCTCTAAGTATGGGGCAAATATTCACGGTTAACCTATCCAGTCACATGCCGGCGAATTAATCGATGACTGAACGGTTCGCATAGCTCACTAGTACATATACTGTGTGGTTAAATTTATTCGACTGTTGTCTCCAGTACATTGCGTAAATCCGGAAACTACTGTACGCGATTGTTTGCGATGTGTTGCGTGACGGCGGAAGTACGGAAGGCGTGTTTGCATCACCATTTCCGCAAGGAAATCACCTGATGACCTCAATTTCCAACACACCTCTAGGAAGTAACATGTATATGATTCACCTTATAATTCAGGTTTGAAATCCAAAATAATAAACGACAATTGGCAGAAAAAATGAAAATCGCAGTCAAATTAGTGGTTTTTTAATTTCACTTACTCTTGATAACGGACAAATATTTGCAATCACTCCAGCTGAATACACAACAAAAAGTCAGATGTCATTCTTTCGAAAGTGGCAACGTGTGGGATAAATTCTTTGAGAATTTCATTCTCATAGATTCCGAGATAAAAGTTACGCAAATGAAACTATAATAAATGGGAATTTTTTAGATCGAAATATTTCGAATAGGTTCTGAATTTACAGTATAGTGATGATGTTCAACGGAAACCACAATACTCGCTGACAATCATAGGAAATATTCAATGAAATTTTATTACCCTTCATTTTATTTAATTCTTCGCAATTTACCGATCAGAGGATAGCTTCACTGCCATTATGGCTAAAAATCGATTGTTTGATAGAATGATCCGATCCATGAGACAAATTTTCCAACATCAGACATCGGAGAAACCAGTATATCAAAAAAAACCAATAAACCAATATATGCACTTCTCATTATTCATATTCGTGAGACTGTCGTTCACTCAATTCTCACAGAATATGAACAGAAGCAGTATAGCCACAACAAGGAAGTAGACATAAAATTCCATGCAAAATCTCCACATACATGGAGGTAATACTTTCGACTTGATTGGTGATTCGTCGAAAGATAGTTGAAAGCTTTCTTCAATGAAAGCGGAACAATATCGGTCAAAAAAATCTCTTCGATATGCATTGCAATTGCAATACCCTCGAAATATCAATAACTTTGGCTACTAATTCTTCACTAAATTCTAATTTTCCAGTGAATTCTTTCATAAATTACTATGTTTTTTCATTCCTACAGTAGAATCTGACCAAGATTTTCACTGCCGTTCATTTAGCGTTAACAGTAGAACTCTTAAGAATAGCCTTCAGGCAATTGAATAGACTCCATTGAACTATCTCAAAAAATTCGACTTTAGTTCCAATTTTCTCAGTTAAATGAGTCGATGGAATGTTACTGATCAAAATTCCATCAAAATAAGACGAAAATCATATAAGACGAACTTCCATCTAAGTCTGTAAAGCATATGCTACCAGAGTGGCAGTTCATCGGGCAAAAATGACAAAAAAAATTGTCCCATAGAAATATCCACGTATATACGATAAATTAAGTAATCGTTGTTTCTAAGTCTCTAAATATTTCCCAATTGTTTCGCCATCATGGTATTCCCATTTATCTTTGAGCTTTAGGACTTGGAATGAGAATAACAATAAATATGTAGTGAAAGAAAAAAGTTACATTAATTTGTTTTAAGTAGTAAGATAATATGCTTGAAAGTGAGATCATCAATGAGTCGTTCGCTAAGAAAATGTTTCATGGCGTTGGTAGTATAAACATAACAACATGACAGTAATTACAGCAGTTACAGGATATCACCACAGTTCACCGAAAGGAAGCATTTAACGTCAAAGTGTCGATCGGTGTACGTCGCTGCTTAGACCGCCGAACATAGGTGGATATTGATAGGCTGTACTTTGTGCATAAGGATGATAGAAATCAGTCTGATATGAGTAATATCCTTGACTCGCAGTGCTAGCGAAATTGAAGGCAGCCGATGGTGCACTTGCATATCCAGGCGGGTATGGAGCTTGTGGTCCAATCGGATATGTTGGTGGCCAATCAAAAAATTACACAAGATAAAATAGTTCCATTTTGCATTTCACACAGCTTGGGATGAAAAATTTCTCCTCCACCTTCATCCATAAATTACATTATGAATCGTCCAATTCATCAGCTTTTTTGGACTAACTGATTATGGAATCAGAATTACATTTAAGCTATGAGTACTTTGTGATTAAGCTATTACTTAAGCTATTATAGAATACTTTGTGATTAGTTGTTGTGGGATAATTACTACACTCCACAGCGAATTCACTCCGATACATAATAGTGGTTTAAAAGGGATCGTCTCATCTTTTATAAACATTTGCAAAGAAAGTGGAAATTTTAGAAAATACCTACAGTTTATCAAAATTCACCCTATGAACAATTCACTGCGAGTAGAGATACTTTTAGTATGATAATGTTGAATGAAGAAAGAAATGATCGAAGAAGAAATTAAACTCACTTCCAAGATTTGGGGCACTCTCAAAAGGAGTAGAGGTACTTTTGAAGTCGCTCTCCTCCTTTACTGGTCTCACACTGAAAGTTATTCATATTCGAGACCAACTTCGAAATCAATTTTTGTAGTTTAGCCGTAGAAATTGTTATAAAGGTGGAATAACATTGAGGGAAAAATTATATTGCCTTTTCTGCCTTAAATTAAAATATAAAATCAATACTGCAACATCAACATTTAGAGAGATGAGAAATATCTCTCTCTTGGAAACTGATGAGATAATCTAATTTTGATTTCCATTGAAATGGTTCACTTTCAGATGTCACAGTTGATTTCAATTCGGTAAAACTTCACCGTGAATCAGTTGCAGTGATTAAAATTTCCGTCATATGTGTGGTATCAATGAAAGAATAAGAAATGCAGTATGGAAAGATGATGAAAGATACCCAAATGTGGCGATTTTATGTCCACTTTTGAGGTTGAATTCGAGAGAGCCAGGTATAACAAGAGGTGAGATGGTTTTCGGAGGTGTACTCGTTGATTTGATTGGCTCAGCTGGAGGCGGAGTCTCAGTTCCAGCACCGCTCACCGCACTGTTGCTTCGTAATGACTGCACCCCTAGGCGCTTCTGTTGACGATCTTTTGCTCGTCGATTTTTGAACCATACCTCAAAGAAACCGTGTAATAATGTTTCCTGAAGAAGATTGTGCACTACAAAATAAATCAGTTATAATGACGAATTTATTCGGCTCGAATTCAGCGATTTAAACCTGCAAAACATGGAGACTTTCATGATCAACGAACGATCGAACAGTTGCTTACATTACAGCACTGCATAACACCTCATTAGCGTGACAAATTAATTACTCTGTATGCTGGAAAACGAACTATACTGCAAAAAAACTAGAAAAACGCCATTTCTGAACGTGAAAGAAATACAATAATCCTTGTGGACAGCAAATAGGCATCAACTATTTTGAAATTTATGAGTAAATGAAGAATAATTCCACTAATATTTTCATAAAAGAATATATCAAAAATTATCTCACCGAGATAACATCTCTTTTATAGGAACCAACGATACAATAGAAAATAGGGTACTCGCAATGACGTTACAGTGCAGCCAAATTTTATACGCATAAATGGTTTTGAAGTAAATAAGTCGGAGCATAAATGAATCCCAGATTTAATGTATAGTACCTGGATTCGACTCTCTTGAAGACCGACTTTTTCGGCAATTTGCTCTCGATGATAAACATCCGGATAATGAGTTTCTTTGAATATCGATTCCAGAAATTGCAACTGCATCGGATTAAATGTTGTCCGTTCACGTCTTCCAGTGGATTTACGTGTGCAGTCGGCGCTAGAAACAAAAGCCTGTTGCAGTCTCGGAGACGTAGGAGGAAACTTATAAGCAAAATATTTTCCTGCCTCCTAAATGCTTCCTGGGAAGTAGCACTCGCTTTGCATACACCCCAGTTACCTATAATGAGAGTTCTTTCTTATCTTCCCGCAAGGGCACAACATTTCTATGGTGGAGTTCTTTTTTATAATTCCATCCAAAGAGAAACTTTCCTCTCCATATGAAAAAAAATTCAAGAAAAAATCCCGTAGCTGATTAAATGCGATATTAGTTCACTGCTCATAATGGCTTGAAAAAAAGCCGCAAAAGAACCACCATATTCGCAGAATGATTTAAACAATGTGGATGCCAAGTAATTCGCAGCAAAGAAGCAACAACCAATAAGTATGTGTGAGAGCGATGCCTGAAATTACCTGGTGGAAGCTGGTGTACCGGCTGCTGCTGGATTAAAGTAGCCGGAGAAGACCGGTGTCGAAGAGTAGGGGAACGATGGCTGTGCACCAAATGAAAAATTATACGAGTAGGTACTGTTGTTGACCATTTCAAATATCCAAACAAACTATCGATTTCCTCCTAAAGGTGAAAACTCAAAAATATTACGCATAAAGCTTTACAATAACCTTCAATCCCGTAAACGTTATATATATATATATATAGCGCTTGCACTGCATACATAAAACCAATTTTTAAAGTTTACATCTTTGAGGCACGTTATGGCGAAGTTGAAATTGAAGTGAAAAGCATTTGGAGAATAACTTATGCACCAAGAATCATTCGCAGAGACAGATAGCACGGAATGGAATGCATCGAAACCGCAATAATGAAATACAATTCATTTCGAAATAAAACCCATTAAATTCATTCAACTGAAAATAAGAAAGGGCTGAGGATAGTAGAGTTCTAAATACAACTCAGATTAGAGATGTGGCAAACGTCAATTGCGATATCGGCTATACTTTGTGATCTCGTTGTATTTTTGTCCTCATCTTCAAGGTTCTATGTTGGAGTTGTACCCTTTAACCGAATGTAGACGCAGTTAATCTTTCTACAATATTACAGACTTGAAATTAAGGCACTAAAGATTTTGGGTTGAGCGCTTTTGTAAAAGTACTTGATGCATTTACAGATTTATCAATTCATTATTTCTCTAAAGCTGCTTATACCTTTCATTCATTTTTCCATACGGATAGACCCATATGAAGAAGAACGAATGTGCCCTTATGGCCATATGACTATAATGGTCGTTATTATGCTGATAATTGATTTTTTTCAGTGCTAATTTTTTGACATTATTTATTAGAGACATACCGCTCACTATACGCAATCCATCGCAACAACCCAGTTCATTCCTCCTTTCCCCAGAACCCCCCTCCAAATCCTCATTTCAAAACTCACACCCTTCATTTCCTCATAATAATTTTGAAAGCGATTCAAGCTCTCAGAGGGAATTTATGTGAGCTTAAAGAGATGCCTTTTCTTTGCAAATCCAAAGATTCCATCTCTTTTTACCATAATTATTTCCCATCAAAAATAAAGTCAATTTAGCAATTTTCATGAGACGCGCAAAGATGTGAATAATTTTACGCGGATTTCTTCATCCTACAGTGCCGGACAACGTCATTTGGTAAACGAGCTAAGGTTAATGCGATTACTTTATCCTAATGATATATAGCAGACTTTTTTTAGAGACCATGAAGAAGTTATTTCAAACAAATCAAACATAAATCCATCGAAACAATGCTCGTCAAATGAGCAGAAAAAGAGAGATTTGCAGGAGACTTTCGAGACGAATTATCGTAGACACGCCCATAGGTTGATCCGCCCTCTGCTCTATTCGCGTGGTATGTGCTTGCTACGAGCGATTACGGTATATTGGGCGTTTGTCGGAAGAGCGGACGCGAGTCTTGTGTTTACCGTAGTGGATATATCGTTTCATTTGTCCATTAAAAAATTGTTTTTGTGGATTTAGAGAACGGATCACCTCCACTCGATGGCGAAAACAGCATATGCTGATGAATAACTTACCCAGGCAAATTCAACTGCAAGGATTTTCATGATAACCAAGGCAGAAAGTCGGGAACTGTTATAAGAAATGTGGACAAAAGGGAAAGGTTTTTTATTTTTACTTTAATTCGATTTGTTAAAATAATGTGAACACGATCAATGCAGACGGAAGTGTTGGTTCGTTTCTGAAAAATAGAGCGTTTACTCCACTTCTGGCACAGTGGTAGACTTGATTACGATGTGGCTTACCTTAGCTATTTATTTCATTGAATAGAGGAGAGATTTGAACCCCGAGAAATGTGAAAAGCTCCAAAAATACTGAGAACTAAACTTAATGCAGGTATCACATTCACAAGCATGTTTCCATGGGTCAATCAAACAATAGCGCAATCGGGTATTGCTGTATGATCCACGCTGATTTTAATCTGCTGATTGCCGGTTTCATCGACCACCTACCTATACGAAGGAATGAGCAGTCGACTGAAACACAAACAGTCATGGCCTCCTACAGAAAATTAACCCTCTACATGCAGCAGATTGCAAATTCGACTACTGCCTTTAGGAAACGGTTAGTTCATAATTTAGGCAAGTCCACAGCTATTTTCCACGAGCTCACGCAACCCGACGGACACTAAATCCAGATCCATGGTATAATGTTGGGGAGTTATAGTTAAGGTAGAAAAGGTCTAAAGTCTAAAAAGTTTGTTACATTTTTTAGTGGCAAATTTTTATTGCCTTTTCTCAAATACTATAGCAATCATCATGCAGGTATCTTTTTGTTATCATGAGCATATTACAATTGTCCTTATCAGATACAGTTTAGACACCTTCTAACATCGCCCACAAGCACAAATTGAAGTTTCTATGTGATTGCTGTATCGATCGATGTGAGCATATGGAAATATATGATGGAATCAGTTGAGATAGAAATATAAGCATCTAGGAGAGCAAATCGAGTAGGTTACAAAGAGAGAGGCTCTCACTTTCGGCTAGTGGAGCTGATCAGCGATGGAAATTTTCTCCAATAAAATTCTCGACCCGATCGCCGTCCAATAAAAATCCTTACTAGTGCAAAGAACATGTAAATAAAACTTCAAATAGCTTTCAGCATAGGGCCATTATCTTTTACCTACGATATATCCACCAAATTTCTTAATGCTGAATTTCAGTGATTGGAGCTTTGAAATGTTGAGATTGACAAACGCCGATACATATATACCCAAGCAGAGTCAATAAGTTGCTCTAATTTATTACCCAACGTGTATAATAAGAGTAATCTCTATATAAGAATGTATGAAATAAAATCAACGAATAAAACGAATAGCAATATCATAAAATGTAAAATAATAAATATTTTTGAAAGCCTTTATCGACTATCACTTAAGAAAGAGAAAATATTCGATTTGCGTTTCCAACATTACATATTTACTAAATATAATACATTAGAATGAATAAAATCCTTGAAATAAACGAATAAATCTACAGTGAGTTTAATTTTTTAATAGTTATGCTTAGAAACAATTGGAAGCCAATAAGAATCGAGGATCGGTTTACGATGAGGCGATTACAATTTACGATTACAGTTACAGTTTACGATTACAGTTAAATTCTAAAAAAACCACATAGTGGGGTCGTATTATGAGAAAAAAGAAGAGAAGAGTCTGAACGAGAATAATCTTTTTTTTTCGCTCAAATACTTTCAATCACATAATTTTAAGCGTTTATTATCAGTAACAGACATGATCGGTATGCGAAGAGCATAGTTGTCGATAATCGAATGCTGACGACATTCGATGTGCAGCCAATAACATCCGGATGAGCACATAGGTACAACGCGATAAGCTGATAGGATCGTCATAAATGAGAATACACGATCAATGACGGATAATACCGGCAGTGTTTAATCACACTTTTCACCAATTCTATGATATGTACAAATGATTCAGAAGGTCAACGCTTCACAAGATCCGACGAGTATTGCTAGGAAATAAAACGATGCGGTTGTCTCTGGAAGACATATGATGGATTTTAAATAAATTTTTTAATATATATTCAGGCTGCATTTCACTGAAATAATTTCCTTTGATTTTTTTTGGGGGGGGGGGAATAATTACAGCATAAAAATTTGAATTAGAACCATCATTTGTAATGTTATGAAAAAATAAATAAATAATTCGAACAGCACTAAGAAGAACTGAATCGTTCATTCGTAATGCAAAATAAGATCAAAATTATTTATGAGCAATGACAACGAAATTGCTTTCATAGTACAACAAATAGCGAATTCTCATGTGCATGAGTTCAACAAGTTAAGCAGATTGAAACTATGCGAAGAAAATGAAACATAAGCGCAACGCTGTCGAAATGTCGAATTGATATGATTCACTGTGGAATTTTATATGTTTATCACTTGAACGTGAGAGTGCACCATAAGTGACCATTTCTCAAATGAATTAATGTGAATACCTATTAGATGGATGCCGCTTTATATGCGTAAATATATTGGAGATAGTGTGAACTGATTCGCCCTTGTGAATTGTGCATTCTTTGATTTAGAGTCACCGTCACTGAGTGCTATGTGAATTGCCACTCTTTTATGTTGTTGATCTGACATACTATTCCCACAGCTGTCAGAATCGATTCGAAGGTGCCAAAGGAAACGGGCAATCGGCAAAACGGTTTTTTCTTCTTGCAAGAGAGTGCAGCATCGACGGGTAAATTAGAAACGCATTTCTTGGGAAAATTCAATTATTCCCTTAGCGCTGAGCGAGGTAAATGATCCCTTATTGTAGTGGTAATTTTTTTTCACTTCGGGGCTAATCTGATGCTGAGAAATACAACAACTAACAGCAACTGAAAAACAGCCTTGATTCTATTAAAGGGGAACCATGGCATCTTTGGGAATGATCTTTTTACTGAAATATTGCTGCAATAACTTCCCATGAATCTCATTTGCATCGCCATCTGTTGTCGGTCGATCTACTATGACGAGCGATTAGTTGTTCTCTCACCTTTAGTGCCAAGAAAAACTCCTCTCTCTCTATGTTTTCACAGTGTTCAGTTAATGAGAGAAGAAAACAATTTTCGAATTTGAAACTATGATATTCATGGAGGGTATGCTCATAAGGTCGGCATTTCAGTATGAAAGATCGGCATGTACGCAGTCTGTATGGCTGATGTTTGGTGTACCGATGCTTTTCGATTGTTCTATATCAGGTGGCATCCAAATTGCGTTTTCAAAAAAAAAAAAAACATGATGGCTTTGCTGATATTTTAAAAATGTTCGCCATTTTCTTAAAGACTTGTTACGAGTATTGTAATAAGACTTGCTCCACCCATATTATGTCATTGTTCTCTTTGAACTCTTTTTCTAGAGTATGTCATGCACAAAGAGATCATGAAAATTCTAGAGTTACAGGAGTTGGATCTAAGCATATAATCGATGCAAAAAATTAACACATCTTTATTCGTATCAAAAGCATGCTTACACAAGAAGATATGGACTAAGAAAAACATGGTGAGACATTATCGCAGTGAAGAAGTTATTGAAAAGTTCTCTTTCATGGACCACTTTCTTTTCTTATTGCTCTAAGAAAAACGTCTCCGATCGGCAAGCACCGCATTTATTTATTTTCATAAAAATCATTTTGAGAGCATTTTTCACAATATTCCAACGATCTTTTCCTGAAAACTACTGATCCGTAGTTGAGTTGTTATGCCCATGAAATAGTTGAGCGAGTTTCAGCTGATCATTTTATTTTCGTTCACGGATGTTTGGTTAATCAAGTACTGCAAATGATTTAAATGCACATAGATGTGTTGATATACTTGAATACGTGACAATGCGTCGATCGAGAATGTGTGCTACGACGTTCTAAATTGTCGACATTTCGATCGGTATCACTTGATGACGGAAGCGAAAATTAACGGATTATCCATAAAATTGATCACGAGCGCAATTTGTAGGATAGGCGTATGTCTTTGATGATGTTGGCAGGTGTGACGGCCATGCATGAAATTCATATCTCGTTCACACATCTCAAATCAACCATTCAAGAGAGACAGTGGGACGTCCGTACGCTTGCTGTCCACAGCGTCTACCCAACTCACACTTAGCAATAGTTGTTTTCGTTAGTATAATTAAAAATGAAGAAATAATAGTGTTTTTGACGCAGGCTATCATCTCCGTGATCACTTATAGGCATTTATAAATAGTTAACAATAATAAGTATTCTAAGTACACTACTTAAATGGCCCATTTTTCTTTAATTATTGCAAAACGCAATAACGAACATAGTGAACTCTTATTCTTTCAAGTTGTAATGCGGCGAGGTGCACAAATTCCGTAAAGCCAAACTATGCATTACTTTTGCACTAACCGAGCCACTTTTGTGCAAAACTGCAAACGTTGACTCTTTACGACTGCGAGTAGAAACATGGCTCAACAGCAACGGGAGACATACACGCCGAACGATTTTGAGATTATCCTCTACGTTTCATATTTCACTTCCCTAATTGAAAGCGCCTCCTATGTGTGGTGCAAAACAATGCTTCCGCAGGTGCTGATGAATAATGCATATGAATTAAGAAGCTCACCAAAAATGCCATCTTGGCCCACTTCCCCATATCGACCACCTATTTGCAATCTACAGCTAACGAGGCCTTAGAAAAATGTTGCAGTCTCTTGTGTTTTATTGTGAAACTTGATTTTAGCAAAAGGTTCCTGCTTTCTGTTTCTGTCAAGATGCATCTGCTGTCATGGCTAATTATGATCGAGAGGATGAACTTACTGTGGCTAAAAAGTAGCACACGAGGGACACGAGTAAAGAATTAGACGGATGCTGGAATCATTTAAAGTGGAATAGTAGAGATCAAAGCTCAAACATGCAGTGCATGAAAATGAGTGTGGAGTAATTTCACTGATATTCGTAAGCATCTCTAAATCTTTGAATCACTCTCTGTGAAAAATAGCACGTCTTGATTGAGTTATCAGTTCGCTCATTCACACCGTTTTCAGAATAACAGCAAAGACCACCTTGAAACTATGGCAAAAGTAATGATGCAGCAGAAGGGAGTTACATTTTATGATTGTTGATACGTGTACTCAGTCATGAATTCTCCACTGAATTGTGAGATTCCCTTTGAAGCATAAAATCGATGCCTTTAATTATTTAACGTGGATAAAACGAAAATGCCGAACAAAACAACAACAAGAATATTTGGAGAACAGAGAACAGATATCGAATGGCGGTGCGCAAGTGTTGAGAAAATCATTTCCAGCGAAGCGGTAAAAGAGAAATCCCGGAGAGGAGATTTGCGGTATAGTTGAGTTTAACGGCCCCTCAGCTAGTGCGTATTGACATTATGAGCGCTTAGAAGAATAGAGAGATTAGAAGTGCGGTTAAGCTCGATTGACAGCCTTTTGATGCTTTGATGATGGAGCCTAATTCCTACTCATCAGTCTATTTGAGTCGTGGAAAAGTTACCTCCGGGAAAATAACAACTATATTCGCTCTTATTTCGCTTCGTAAAAATTGTCATTCATGATAGCTTATGCAAGGGTTTGCTATCTTTCATGAGGGATAGCATTATTTCGAAATCGTCGCCGTTCAAATGTGAAAAAATGTCTTTCAGTATCCACTTCCACAGTCTTATATTTCCTCATACTTAGAGCTGCTCTGGCGGTCATGTGTCAAAATGGGTGGTGTTCCAATTGCATAGAGAATGCCGAAATCGTCTTATCTCATGAATAGTGATTAGAGGTGGGGGGCGATGATACATCCTTATGTTTCAGCAGATGCCCTCATTTTTTCGTGTCTTAAATTTATATTCCTTAAAATTGTTTTGTAGCGAAAAAATATTAGCTGAAAAACGAAAACGAAAACGAAAACGAAGTCATCTCCCCGATGAAGTCATAAGTCAACGTATTAGCATGGGATCTTTAGGATCTTTATAAGGTACATGCAGCATTAATGCAAAATAGAAGGATAGAATAATCAAAGAAAGACAATTTATGTCTTTATAATGAATAAAAAAATGCTAAAAAAATATCCAGTGAAGACAATTCACTGACCTCACATTGTTGATTTTTGCCATAGCGGAAAATTGTATACATTCTCTCATTCAACGATGGCGACTATTGCGTCATTCCCGAATTTCTCAATCCATTGATCAAACGGAAATTCATTGTTTATTGTTTTTTGAACCCGAAATAATAGTATTTATTCTCATACAAGTAATAATTAATATTACACTGTTTTGAAGATTTAAAAAAAATATATAGATGAAATTATGTTGCTGATTTAATCGCAATAATTCATTTCCAGTTATTTAATCTTTGAAAATAAAACCCAGTTATATAAATATTACTTTAAAATAACTTAGTAGTGGCAATAGCAATAAGATTTATGATGAGGTCGATATTAATATTAATTAAAGATTTCCCCCATTTATGCTAAAGATAAGGGAACAAAAATTAAATTCGAAATTCAAGAGTTTGATCTGTAAAACATTGGATATTTTTATCCACTATCAACTCATTTTTCAATACATTATGAGAAATATAGGAAAGAATAACTTCTCTAATCCACTAATAGTACCGTTTGAAAGAAGACTAAAGCATGTAGACGTTCAATTTTGCATATAAAAAGTTCGGTTTACAACGGTGAAAATAAATTTAGGAGGAGAAAAACGTAGGTTAATGTGGTCCTTTGTGCTTAATACTCCTCATTTTGTTAGGTCTACTCATCTCTCCTCTATCAGTCTTTCATTTCATGAACTGATTTCGCATTCTTGGAGACGATACCGCCTGCAAAGATTGTCAATATTCGAGCTATCAAATCAAGGATTATTCGACGACTTTTTCGGTCGTTTATCTAAGCTTTTACTACCACAAAGGTATCGAATGAGACTCGCTTTCTTGAAACTGATGACTATTATCGAGTTAGTTTGGAATTACTTGGAACTATTTAATGAAATCTCAATGAGTTTCAAATATTATTCGACAGTGCACACGTCGATGTTAGCTATCACTTTGGAATAAACGACGCATTGTTGACTCTAAGCCATTTGAAAAATTTACCGCTCAAGTTATTGTCGCATTCGCCAGCTATCTTTTCATGTTTCTTCAGATACCGACTCATCATTAATGTATCACATTAGACTGAAATATCGATGACTTTTTTGATGCGAGTAAATTCGAGATCTTTCTACGATCAGCAGTGATATTCTGATCTGTTAGGGCGCTTTCGACTCGCTTGATTCGAAGATTGCGTTCTTTACGCTCGCAGCAGCAGTACAATATCACTAGCAAAGGTACCACCGAAAATACGCCGACCGGACCGTAGACAACAACCTGAAAGTAAGTCTTCAACTCGCCAAGACGATAAGTCACGTTCAGAAGTAGGTAACCCGGGCAAAGCAGTTTTGTCTGCCAATGCCCATTTGTCACATTCCCATTTCCTGCTGTAATTTTGCATCATGGAGCAAAGAGCACTGCTACAGTGGAAGGCGGTAGTTTAATTTTGTTTCCTCCACCTGTTTTAACTGATATTAAGTTTGCCTTCTAAACCACTATCAAATATCATTAGAATTTCTTTACTATGGAGTTCTATTTCTGCACCTTTTGTAGGTGCGTTCAATTTCCGCACAAACGCAATGAAAGCAACATAAGCATCTCTCCTCGTTCGATCTTTCGCTGCTGAGTTTTTCCATCAAAAGCTTATTTCTTAACAAGAGCTGTCATACCTGTGCAATAATTATTTTTGCTGCATTTTATACTTCACGCTTTCTGAGTGCCAACTGCATGGAATTTAACGTATAGCTCCAAAGTAACATATGCCCTAATAAAGGTATGGAGATACTGCAAAAGGTATCGTAAAAGTAAGTTAACATTTAAGAAAGTATCAATATCGACTAAGAGGCGAAATATTGAAATTGGTTACTTTCATAGGTGTTGGCTTACCTTATGATTGTAGAATGAGTACACATCGGCAGTCTTTAAGAATGCGCATCGCTCACCGCTGTAGGGCTTCTCACAGATGCATTTTTGCAGCGTTAAATCATTGTGTCCATTCTCACATTGAATTATCTCACAGAATGTACCACTCCAACCACTTTCACAGTCTACACATCTGCAGCTTACAAGATTCTATTGTACAGCACATCAAATATAGGCTCTCAATGAACGGCGATTCTTGGCAAACCGCGTTTTTCTTTGGCAAAACACACAGTCAGTTGGAAAATAAAATGTGTTGAGATTAGAACTGGAAAGTTTCATCTTTGCAGCACGATGCACATAGTAACTGCATTCATCTATGTTGTCCTGATGCGACTGAATTGGCCCAATCGCTCAGACTCTTCGCAAATTGCTTTTTTTGTTTGTTTAGCTGAAACCGGAAAAGCAAAAGTTCATTTCATTATTCCAAGGTTTGATAGATACGGTGTCGACAAAACGTATGTGCTACCTTGAAAGTGATCAGGTAAGTCTAATAAAACAATAAATAAAATAATTGACAGACGCACGCGCCGTTTTCTAGCCTTTCCCATGTTCTGCAGTGTTTCTTCTTCTCGCAGTGTAATCCAACGAAACTCTCAGTACATTCGCATCGGCCATTTACTGCAACACCATTGTTTCCGCACCTGCAACTACACATCATATCGACGCAATCGAACGAAGTGTATAACGAAGTTGATTAGTTCACTTTATATCGATCATTTTTGCGTTGATTGATTATGAAACCGATATTTACCACGAAAAAAGACATTTACTTCTACAGTCGCGTTACCGAACTCATGCGATGCATCGTGTAGATTCAGCGAACTGCATTTTTTGTTTCTTCTTCTAGCATATTTTCTTATATCATTCAAACTGCTGTCAAAGCCTGAGTGCTATACAATCATTAGGATATCTGTATGGAATCCCTAAGCAAAAATATGTTTTCATTTCATAAATAAAGTGCTGCGGATATAATTGTATAGTACCGAGATTAGGAGTATCATCTCCGAGACGAGCAAAGACGATGTCAAACGTTTAAAAACGCATGCAGCATGCGGCGCATACTGATATAAACTTATTAGTCTATTCAGTTATATGAGGAATAGGTAACAAGCAGTGGACGATTGAAACACACAAAAACTTCAGAGATAATACCCACATAAATTGGAAAAAAAGAAAAGTCCTTTAGTGAATGAAAAATAATGAAGCGAAAACCAAACATAGGTTAATTTATGTGTATGGCATTGATATAAGTAGTACAATAACGCGTGGATCCGATCCTTTCGATAATAAAGCATAGTCGCCATAGACTGCGGCAGCATGAATATGTGAAATTTCTTGAGAAGAGGTAATTAAAATTCATTTAGCGAACAGCAGAGCTCTATTGCATTAACAACATTGTAGAGACTAGTTTGGTAACAAAAGAAATAACAGTGAACTTACACAACAGTGGAATGGTTAATGTGGTATCTAGTATACGATACGTTGACTGCTGTAAGCAGAAGAAGAAAGCTTGATTGCAGTGCAGTTTGCATTTGAATAAAATACCTCGTCAATATATTCGATTTGCTAGTGGGCAATGCGTGATATTGATTCGCTCGACGTTGATGTTCCCTAAACAACCCGTTTCTCTGTGGACGTAACCCAACCACCAATCACAGCGACATGAAAATCACTCTCTTCAAGCACATTACAGAAATCGAATACGTCTAAGTTATAGCAACAACAAATTTTCAGCGCAAAATTCATACGACACACAATTAGAGAGGCTAATTTAAAAAATTGAAGTTCCCATTTTGTTCCTATTGAAGTCAAATTTTCTTGTATTATTCAAAAATTGGCACAAGAATATTTCTTCTGTACCTTCGTCTTAGGCAAGAAGTAAGTAACTAAGACAATCATCTCCCGAAATGACAATAGTCTGAAGCCAAACTATTATTGCTGATAAACTCTTACAAAGAAAGATGGGGTTGACACAGTTAAAAGGTGACAGGCCATATTTTGTACGCGATTGCGCAAATGCGCTTTGCAAAAGTGTGCCACACAACAGTGTGTCACATTCATGAGCGTCTTTTTCATAACAGATAGTTGTAGTTCAAATTTATTTCGCTCGTGAATCACTTCGTATCACTCAGAACATAGGAAAATTGAATGTTTTTAAACGAGCGTTCATATCTATTATTGGCATCATTAACAGCAAACTGACCAGCAAAGGGAATAGGCTGGAAAAGCTCGTTCGGTTTAGTCCTTTTTGAGCGCTAAGCAGTAATTTCCGGTACTAATTGTTTTCATTTTAGCTTATCAGTAGCATATTTTTTTAGGTGACACGGCATAAGAGAGGATCCAAAATGAGCATATAACTGAAACCTTAAAATGATAAAAAGGAATGCTTAAATCAAAAACATTAAGCATATAAGGAAATTGTTTAGAAAGCGACATGTCGTAAGTGTTGCAGGCAAAAATCGCAGTTGCGGTATCCGGCAACAAACTTTTTTCTATCAGTTGTCGCTTTGTTAAGCGCAAAAAGTTCACGTTAAACGATTCCCCTCTCATGTTTTAATGCTATCATAGAATTTCCTCACGTTGCAAAATGTTTGCCTCAACTTACATGAGCTCAGGAATGTTTCCACTTCCTATCTTGTAAGGCATTTTCGTAAGTTTAATTTGTTGTAGACGTGAAAACTGCGAATAAAAAAGGAGCGATTTCATTATTGACATGGGCAATAATTTCATCCTCAACAGAATTCGGAAATGAAAAATTCGGGAAACATTGAATTCGGCGAATCCAAAGTATTTTTTATCGTTATTAATCGCTGTCTCAGTATTACGAAATAAAAAAAGTCGCCATATTCTCCCAAATTTAAATATCCACTTGGAATTTTGCTTCATATTTGCTGATTTTGCCGAAATTCATGGAAATCTCTCTTAAATGATCGATATCAAATTCCCATGCAATTTCAGCAAAACCATATTTGTGCAAAATTATACAAATTTTATCATTTCATACACAATTTATGAATATAATAAACTTGCAAAAAGCAGGGCAATTTATTCTTTTCTGTGCTTATCAATGATGAACCTCATGCCATAAGTTTTGGGCGGAAATTTTAAGGGAGACATTGTCGATTTCATCCAAAATAAATGTCGAGTTTTCCATCACTACGGAGCTACCGAAAAGCTCAGATAGACCGGTGGCAGCCATAATGAGTTGTAAACAACCACCAAAATGATCACATTTTATTAACTTTGACACATCGTCTATTTACAATGAATGCACATTTTTGCTACTTTTTAGGTAATCATCCTTCTTTCTCATACTAACAGATATCCCCAGTTTATAATGAGAGACGTAAGAAGTTCAGCACGTTTGGGTGGGTCATTAATGATGGTTTTTTATATGAAATTTTTAAATCATTCCCTATCCAGCCAAATATTTTCTAAGCCATCTTCTGAATTTTTTATTTGCCGTTGTCTCTCACACCTCATCAGAAGAATTACTATCCGTTTGCTTTGATAGCTGTCTTGTGAAATCATTATTAATGAAACTGGCAACAGCAAGAGCACACTTTTTGATTTGCTTGAAATTCCTGACTGCTTTTTATGCATTCATTCCGCAATGGTGGGGTGGTTGTAGAGGGTGGAGGAGGACCAGCATTTCGTTGCTGTTACTAATTATGGCAGTCAAAACATAAATACCATGCATCATCATCTATTCAAAATGAACAAATGTTTCCTTGGCGCCGAATCAAAATCAAAAAATTTCCTTCATTGGCGCCGAAAGACAACACAAGAAATGACGTAAAAAGCTGGACGGAAACTTGAAATCAATGAATCCATCAGTGGTACTCTCCCTTAAATTTCAGAACAGTCATTTTCCATAAGTTCAGATGCACAAAAAATCAACATTGGCTCGGCCAACAATGGAGTAACTTTCGATTCGATAATACGAATAAATTTTAAAAGTTAGTTTGCCAACAAATACGTATGCAAATATAAGAATCGTTATCCTTCCTTATGGTTGGCTTATAAATCCGGCAGTCACGGGCACTTCTAATTTAACCGTCTCAGAACCCGTCGCCATTTTGTTACTTCCTCTCTGCACATGCTGAAAGAAAAATCTTCTCGGAAATTGAGGAAAAAAGGAATATTCATTACATTAAAGATTGCAGAAATATCGAAATTTGCATCCCATGTTGTCGCCTTAGTTGCTCACTTTTGTTATAGTGTAATGGATCTACTGCACCTTTTCGTCTATGAGTTCGTTTGTGCAAAAATTCTTTGCTGTTGAAGAAAATTTAATAAAAGAAGGATAGATGCACTTTAGTTCTAGCGCTGAGAGCTTCCTCCTCTGATCATGAAGCGTAACGTTTACCACATTTTACTAGTATTTTGCATTCACTGTTTAGGGTTGCTTCATGTGCAGTGGACTTTATGAGGACTTCAAGTAAATTCTCTGGCTTTGCCGTACCGAGGCATTATGACCAGTGATCTCATCGGGACGATGGCACTGGAGCAAATCGGAACTATCGTCTTCGGTGGAACAACGATGAATCGACTCATCTGCATCTGATGGGCAGGTGACGAGCTGAAGCCCTAACTTCTACGTCATCTTATAATTTCAGCTAAACGAAACTGGTAGAGATATGAAGGAACATTTGTGGTGAATGCTTTGTCGATTAAACTAAACAAGTTAATAAAAATTTTCCACAAAAAATTACGACGAAGAAAGCGAAGTTCCAGTGATAAATTCTGTAGGGATTGCAATGAGGGAATCATAACATGGAATTATGAATGCACGATGCTCCACTGAGCCTTTCAGGCTACCCTCATAAACAATTTCATCGTAAATGCCCTCTTTTCCACGGCACAAGATCACTTTTTGGGATGCGGAGCCTCACTTTTATTTAGTTCTTTGCAGTGGTACACTGAATGAAAGGTGCCCACCTGAACAATGCTGAAGGATCCAAATCCAGGTGGTTTCAGACCTCGCTGCAATGAATCCTTTTCATCAGCTATTGCGCCGACTGGCTGTGGACTGCAAGCAGGCATGCCACGAAATCCACATGCGTATTCCTCATAATGAATCACACCTGCGCGCCTATAAAAACAACATTACTTCTAGTCGCCAATAGCATAAAACGTTAAATATGTGATTACATAAACATTTTTTTAACGAGGAATTATTCTACAGTTATGTCAGGACTCTATTGCATGCATTCAATGCAGCAAAAGGTATAGCAAACCTCCGAGCGATATATGGTAGAATAAAGAGGCAAACGAGCTAATAAGCACTCATTTAACAAACATAATCTTATCAGCAGTATGAGGGCGTGAAAGAATTTCAATCGTTCGCTTAGTGCAATTTTCATTCTATTTGTAATGTTTGAAAGATAATAGGCAGATTTTATTATTCTTCCTTGCGAATAGCACCGCTTGAAGGTTTAATAAAATATGAAGCGAAAGCGATACTCACAGACGAGCTTTCGTCGAGAAAAACGATAATTCTATACTTTACTACCACGTTACCTTCTTTCCTCTCACCGTCACTTCCCAAATAACGCGTTCAGCAAGCTATGAACGAAATGACTCACTTATAACATTTATAAACCATGTTGTTTTCAATGACGTCTTCATTTACTCGTAGATCACGTTGTTCGTTTATATAGCAGCCTAAAACACATGCCGCTTATGCTCTCCTTTTTCGTTTATCTTTGATATCACTGTACCAACGGATACCAAAACATCTGAACGACTCTGTCGTCACGAGGCTTCCTCCTAAGACCTCACTTCGACGAAATAACCAGTGATTTCCGGCAAAAAGAAAAACTTTTCATTAATTCCTATGGTAAAAAAACTTCCCACTGTACGCCTCAAGTTGTTGTGTCACGCTGGAATGCTGGATGGTAAAATCAAAACAATAACGGCCATTAATGTCTTAAACAAGTTTTTTAGTTATTCGTTAAGTAAAAGTACCTCGCTGTTATTTCCTCTTAGAGATTAATTTGAAAACCCATTAACAAAGCACCTCACAGCAATTTCACCTCTGTGCGTATGTGTGCCTTCTCCCAATAAATTTCAATATGTTTCAAGAATATAATCTCAAAGGTGGCCGAGTACTGAAATGGATTTCGAACAGACTGAATATAAAGTAGTAAGTGCAAAAGCAAAAATCAGTTGAGTCCAACGCACCAATTGTTTCGACAATTCCTCTGCTGCATTCATAATTAAGATGATTTGCTTTGAAACGTTCACCTTCCTTATAAATTCGATTGTTCTTTGTACATTCAGACGCTAAACAGTGAAATTATAAGGTAATAAATTGAATTCCAATAAAATAAATCCTTAATTTGATAGAATTATCCGTTACTCCATAAAAATCACAATAAACGAAGAACTAAAAACTATGGAATTTCTTAAGAACTAGAAGAGATGACACTTCCGACCGTTAAAAACTGGTTTCATTTCATTTCCAAACTCATAAAAGAGTAGGCGTTTAATGTTATTCAGTATAAACTGTACTTTGACATACCCGTTGTGTAGTATTGAATGTTTCCTTCATTGTCATCACAATGATGTGTAATTCCCTCAACATCAACAGTTGTACCTGGTTCCATTTTTATTAACTCTTTGTTGCTGCCTCGATAATAGCATCCTGAAACCTGTTTCATCCATGAATTAGATATGCCCGATATATAAACCGAAGTTGAAGCGTTGAACATGAAAATTGTGGCCACGTGATAGAAGTATGTGTCGGTGGCAGAGTATTTTGTAACCTTTGGATGTCGAAATAACGTCTGTATTTATAGGTGTGCTCCAAGCTCTGGTTTATTCGCTCCCAAGGTTTAACATCAAATAACCACTGCAAAACCATGAAAATCATCACAGCATTACTGTTGACATGACCTACTGACAACAGGTTTATTTCTACAGGGTCGCAACTTTGAGCGATTCAAAACACGAACGCAACAAATATGCACGGGTTGGTGGAAATGTTCGTGTCGTCAATTTTGATGACAATCGTCAACTTATTGCAGGAGGGCATTGCAGCGATATTAGTGATCTCCTAGTGGTGTTCGCCGATCTTCCCTGACCTGACTTTTTATTGATATTCGCCGAGTATCAAGATTCTACGTATTCACTTCATATGCTGCAAGAAATTTTACATATCATATTTCAATTCTGTTTGAGGAACAGCGTTGATCCAAACAAAAACGTTCAAAGACGAAGATATTGTGAGATGTGTAGTTTTTTCTTTTCAAGAATAAATGAGGCATTGTAGAGAACGCAACTTAGAATTTAATTACATCGGAGAAAACAACTTAGAATTTAATTACTTATGATAATAAGTTTTACTAAAGACTTTACTTTAAATGAATTTTCTCCATACTTATTGAAACATCGAAGTTACGCAATTTCATTTTGCTTTCTTTTAAAGTTATTAGTTGCTTTAGTTTACTCGATTAATTGCATCTTATGTTGTAAAAGTGAGAAAAAAAAGAATTTTGCATTTACCGACAATTTTATAGCCGTCCTCCTCACATTTCATAAGGAAAAATGCAGATCGAATATCATCGCCCACATGATAACGCTTATCTTTAACCCGACATTCTGGCTCTGCAAATCAATTCAGGTGGATATAAGCAAAGCGCTCCAGAAAGCGCATTTCTAGCAGCATTCATCAATGCCGCATTGACAAACATGAGAACATATAGAGAATCCATGCGAAAGACAATTGAGTGCCCCTTACAATCCCACCCCCATATCGACATTGCGAGGTTTAAGCGACCTAAATTCTATGATCATCTCAGAGTAGCCTAAAGGTTTATGGCGATTAATTTACGCCGAAATCCCATGAGTCGGCAACAACGAAATGTCACCAGTTTTGCCAATACTGTGCTATAAGTGCTTCGGCGATGCTATTCTAGCCCATTTTGCATTTCTTCCACCTAAGCTGTTTAGCATACACCAAAAGAATATCAACTCTACACTTGCTGGAGTTAATTCTCCGCAAACGATGATTTCATACGCTTTAAAGCTTAGAATTTAAGATGCTATCAGTTCCCTCCTCCATCCTTTCCCTTCCAAAGAGAAACTGCTAAAATTATGCGAAGAGATCTCAGTTTCAAAAGAGGTTACCTTCTGTGTAGTTGGCGGTCTCGTTTTTAGGAAAGTGTGTGCATTTATGCCAGAATCCATCATTCATGAATGTTGTACCTACTTTGATAATCGCCTTCCCACTTCGCTCGGAACCAATACACGCTGCAGTGCGAAACATTCATAAGCTCTGTATGTTCATATGATTTTGGTCGCTCCTTCAAACAGAAATGGAAATATTCAGGAAATAACTCTACGAGTATTCTTCCTCGTCATAATAATTCATCATAAAAAACTTCGAACTTTTTCAGCAAAATATACGTCAGAGCCTTTTTTTTTGAAATTCTCAGATTTTCAGAGTTTATGTCAATATTTGGAGAAATATATTCCACCTTTCTCACTCCGAAGTTATCCGATCCATACATAGAACTCCTTTATTTTTCACAGAGAAATGTGTTCGAAAACGCTTACCAACAATTCGCTCAATGCCATTATCACACCGATACTTAAATCGCGCATTTGGTCGCTCATATTCATCACCGCTCTTGCGAGTGCGACCCATCAGATCAGTACAATCGTAAACGGTGGATCCATCTGGCAGTCTCCTAGGCAAAGACTTGTTTGGCACTACGTCACCTGTAATGTCCCTACTCGTCAACGGCGCTCTTGAAAGCATGGCTCTGTTCACTGACTCTCACCGATCGTTTAAAAAAAAAATCGTGCATTCGGGCTTCTTAGACCATAAGCTAGCCACTGCGACTTCCAATAAGGACATTTCCATATTGTTTAGAAAATTAACTTGATATGAATGTTTAAATTTTGTGCAATCTTCAGTAAAAAAAGACGTCTCCTTTGCAGCAAATGCCTGCATTACTTCATAAGAGGAGGAAGACGTTACTGTCGAAATTGCAATTACTCTTATTTTTCGTTGATTTGTGCCAAGAAAGAATATTCCCCCATTTCTGTTGCTCTTGACAATGCTACAAAACCATTTCTATTGAATATCCACGCATAAGGTTCTATATCATCAAACACAACTGGAACTGTGGCCAACCGTTAGCGTCACGAAAATTGGTTGAAACGGTTGCATAACGAACGTTATGAGATCCGGAGCCTGTCCAACTGGTTAGCACCATCGACCGTTGCGCGTTGACACAGACAAATACTCCGACAGTAAGTATTAGCAGCAACATTTCCATATCTACAAGAAAAGATTTCAAACGTGAAAGAGCGATGATGTTGTTTGGCACTACCAAATAGGTTCAAATTCTGTGGAAAATTTTAATCTCTTTGAAAAGTTCGCGTGTTACTTTTATGGTTCCGTTGCAAACGACAACATGAAAATGCAACTAGCTAAACAAATTCATCGGTGATCGACTATCTTTTATATATTTGTTTTATTGTTTATTTCCCAACAGCAAATTACCACCTTCAGTTCGCCGTTGCTCTGCTTTAATGTGGTCCACAAAATTTTTTCTTCAGCGTCAAGAAATGCAAAACTGCAAAAAATCATCTCAGATATGTTCTGCATTCCAAGAATTGCTCAAGATGTTGTAGAAAAAATATACATTCAGAAGATTCGGTATGACGCATCGAAATAACCGATTAGATAATTTCACTGATTGCTTAGCGCATACCTGTGGAATCTTATGAGCAGAAACGAAATTCCATACAAATTCATTAGCAAAAAGAGTATTAATTGTTGCATTTTCATCATCTCAATTATGAAATTTTCGTTAGCATCTCTTCTGTCTCCGTTAAAGAATTTCTTCGAAAGATGCGTAAATTTGGGCTGAAAAGTTGTAGCTTCGCAGTTGGATTGCTCGAGCATTGCCCACTATGACTTATATGCTCGAGCATTGCCCACTATGACTCGTTGGCAAAAGCGCTTCCTATATAGTAGAAATATCGGTAAACGTTGGCAGAAATTCGAGGTGTTAATGAAATGATCTTTCTCCTGTGTATCCTGTCCAATTTCGACAGAAAAACTATCACGCTGTCGATTTCTGCAATTTTTTTCTAAGTTTTACTCTTAAACAACACAATGCAACAATCTACCAGCCAGCGAGTTTCTTTTTTCTACAAATCAAATCGAATTATATTTAATCAAAATATGACATCCTAATTTGAATACCGAATATAGAAGGAGGTATGATGATAAAAGTTACATCAACATAACCGAAACGCTGAAAAGAAGAATCGTGGGTGTGATCGAAATTCTTAATGGCAGTCACATCGCAATAAACAGAGAAGAAGTAAAAAAACGAGATGCTCATCGACGACAACCTGTTCGCACCATTTTATGCACAATCAGGGAATATTTCTTTTCCTTTATAGGTGTTTTCCTAATCGAACTCTCCCATGAAAGAACCAAAATACAAAAGTCCATCGCAAATTTTTGTTAGGCACAGTGCCTCTTATTTCAGCTCAGAAATAGTTTATCTCTAACTTTGGTATTTTGAAAGTTCTATAAATGGATAGCTTTCGAAAATGGCATAATGTAACACTTACTTGGCTCAAAAAAACGTCACGACGTCATCTCCGAAGAATAGACGATCATTGAGTTGGGACATAATTTGTGCCTGTTTTAGTGTAACGTAACAGTCGACTCATCTCATAATATAAAGGATTTTTTCGTCTCAATTGAAGTGGAGCGCAATATGGGAGAGGAAAAAATTGAAGCGTTTACAACTGCAATTATTGTCGTTCTTCGATATGAGGAGCAGCTTGCTGGCTATGAAATTAAATGGCGCAGAATAACTTTAAACAAAACCCGCATATAGTAAAAAGAAAACAGTGGGATGCGTTGCAAAATCATTGTGTTGATTTTCGAAAAATGATGTCGTCTGATAACCTATCTCATTTCGTTGCATTGTCTTATATGCAATGATTCATGTAATGCAATCCAAATTATTCTCTAGCCAAGTAAAACTGGTTCGCCGCAGAAGCCATCATATAAATATGAGATTCTAAACAATTTAAACGAATCTTCAGTCACATAAAAATATTCCATTTATGACGTGGAAATGTTTGTGATGTAAACAGATCATATCACTTTAGAGGTTAGGATTCGTTCAACGATCTTTAATGGATAGCAATCATAATATCCATGGATCGCCGATATTTCTTGGCGTAAATTTATTTATTTATCGAGTAATCTGGTTCATTCTGGTTTATTCTGGTTTAATCTGGTTTATTCTGAAGTTCTGAGAAATATAATAATAAAAGACAATTAGTCTGGTTCAGCTGTAACAACAAAAAAATAACAATAGCAACAAATTCAACAATTATTACCTCTGAAAATGCCTTTTATTTATTATTCTCTATGTGGTGCATTCAGAAAATACTCGACAAACTTGCAGATATCATATGTTTATTCCATTGAAGATAGCTTTAGCAACAAAGATGTTAAGGGAAAGTTTTTGTGAGACGCAATAAAAAAAGAATTTCTGAGAAGCAATCATTCGATAAGGGAGGTGAATAATGAATATCGCAATGCTTTTTTGGGCTTTAATTTCGTTCAAAATAATACGATTTCGATTACGATCACTTATCTGAAATAATGAATAAATAGTTGAAAGGATAAAATAAAAGTTAACGAAATGAGAAGACAGCCTAATAATTTATCGATCAATTCCTCTCTTGACATTTCGTTCTAATGAACAGAGGAAAGTCTCGACTGCAAAACAATCCACAAGATTTAAGAAAGGAGCATCCAAAAAGAGCGTCTACTGCAAATTTCGATTTCGTATGCCTAAATTAATAAATCACCGAGATATGCGTAACCAAATCAGCTCAACTACTTTGTTAGAGTGAAAGAATACAACCGAGTTTGTATATTTATAGCTGAATTTTTTAAGCAGGGCAAAAATACTGAAGTATGAGCAAATGATAAAAATGAAGAATGCACATCAACGGAAAATATAGCATCTATGCATTTAAAGTTATTTATCGCCGTACAAATTCGAACGAATTTTTATATGTTTTTCTTCACCTTTTCTAATGAGAAGCTGAAGCACAGCGAAAAAATGAAGCGAAAAACTTAAATAAATAGTCCACAAGTGCTTATGTTGTAAGACCTCCAATTCGCTAATCAAAAAAAGACTAAGAAAAGATTCAATAACTTCAGTTTTCAACGTTTTCTCCATTTATTTAGATGCGAAGCACCTTTTTTTCACGCAAATTTCATTCAGTACATGGTAAATGCTGAAATAATTAGCTCAATCTGGAGCTCGATGTTTTGAATGGAAACAGTTCAGACCACATCAGATGTAATTTTTGATGCTGACGTCGACGAATTCTTAACATGAAGCTGCATACTAGGCGAGTTGAGCGGCATTCTATTTAAGGCTTCTATAACATGAACGTGCTAGAAAGTTAAAAAAAAACAATGCACTTAAGTGCAAGTAAAAATTTACCACTTACTAGTTATCAAAGATAATCTGAGATGCAACTGATTCCTTGCGGTGGTTCTCTTCGTGTGATGATTTCTCGCCACTTTTCGTTTTCGAAGTATGAGCGTTGACTTTTTTCACATCTGTAATGAATAGACGTTTCGTGGAAAATGGATTTTTGAAGAGTGTTAGCGCAACTTTTTTTTTGACTATCGATATATTATCATAATAACGAGAAACCTTTTTTAGATGGATTTGGATGAATTGCTGCGCTTTTCACATCGGCAGCATTCGCCGTCGACTCTTTTCGTAGTGCAATTGCTTATTCATCAATTGCTTCTTTGAGTTTATCGGCAGTAAAGCGATAATTTGGAATCGCATTTCGATTCACCGACATGAGATATGTGTTGATTGCGTGAACTGACGAGGTGCACGACTAAGAAGAATAAATGCGGGGCAATGATTTGTTTTCAATAGTGTTAAAATCTGCAATAAAATTCTCTTCAAAATAGAAAAATCTCAACAGATATTTAACGTTCATATTTTCCAACGTTTATTTATTCCATAATATGAACATTTTTTTTATTTTTGGTATTATATTAACGTTCACTGAATAAACTAATTCCTTCGTTTTTTTGGTTCCTACAGAAATAACAAATTTCAAAGATTTAGCCGCTTAATGTTAAGAATGTTAGCAAAAGAAATCCATAATGAAAAAAAGGTGCAGAGATTAGGTCGTTGTGACATTCCTACATAAATGCATCAAGAAGCTTCGTCATTCACTGAACTCTTTGGTCCCGTTAGGCTTTTTTTCGTCTCCAAACGCTCCCCTGCGGTTTTTTGGCGTCGATGATTCCGGTTGCGATCCGCATATTCTCATTTTCATTCTCACCATAGACAAGTCGAGCGAGCTCTACCATGGTGCATGCCATTATGCATGGAACGGTTGGAGCATGTCTCCTATGGTTGAACGACTCGGTGCTTTATTAGGCATATAGGAGGTGTCCGATGTGTATTGAACTTTTCCTCATTGGAACTACCAGATAACTTAAAAGAAATAATATTATGATGTCTTAGTTACCTTGCTACTGCGCCTATAGGTCCAAGGTAACGGCTGAATAGTAATAGGCGATGAATCGTAAAGTTCGCAGCAGACAAATAACCATCCAATAAGGTCGTTGAAGCCGCTCTTGTCCCGACCTTTCTGCGCCCAACCACTTGCCCACTCAGGAGTGCCGCGAAAAGGGCATGTGGTGCGAGGAAGGCGAACCTACAAACCTGACCATGATATCGAATTTCGCGATGTCGGCCGAATTAAGTGAAGTTATTTCTTACGATGCCGCTATATTTGCGAGGAAGATCAAGCCGTATTGTACTAGAATTTCATCGCTTTTTCCTTAATTTTAAATATTTTAAACAATGAAAAAGGAGTGCATATGGTGGGAAATACTTTACTCATGTGTGCTGAAATAACAAATTCTACCTGTAATTAATAGTGAAGCTGTAATGCCTGTAAACATATTCACAAGCCTCGTTATTGAGATGTGAAAAAAAAATTGTTTGAAAAAAACTTCTTCAAACTAACTGCGTATCCGAAAGTAGCAGTCAACGTGTTTCCTTCAACATGCGATCGTTTTAGCTCTCAAACAATTAGAAACATTTCAGCGTTCATTTTTGTCCAAAAATATTTCCAACCACCACGTTTCGGAATAAATGCCTTCAAGTTTTACCTGGCCAACTTCATCAGTATACATTCTGGTCATTCCAAGGTCAAATAACACAACGAACGGCTGTTCGCGACTAAGAATGCCCATATTGTCCGGCTTTAGATCACGATGTAAAAGACCTTCACGATGCATGTCATGGATACCTGAGAAGAGTGCGGTTTTCAAATCTCGTGCCGAATTTTCGTCAAACCATCCTCAATGATATAATAATTTCGACAGCAATCTGCCAACGTTTTTATATTCACAAAAAGAATTCGAAAGGACCCTGCTATGTGTGATTCTTTATAGGACAATGCACGGAAGACACAAAGCCCCTTTCTGTCATAAAAATTGGACGAGGAGGGAGAGATAAAGTGAAATAATGAAGGCAATCAAAAAGAGCTAAAATTAAATATGAGAAAAAGTTGCTTTTGTGTCACTCAGAATGCAGTTATGCATTTGTAAATGTTAGAAAGAATTTCAGAGTCACTGCTAACTTGCGAGTCATTGAAGATCTGCAGCCACCACTCAACAGTTAAACGCTCTACGAAGCGAACGGAAACTGAGCAGAAAGGTTTTTTTACCGCCCAGTCGTTGGTTGTATAAAACATTAGTTATTTATATGTTGGTGACAGTTAGGATGGTAACTCGAAATGAAGTGATAAGGGGATAAAATCATTTCTCATCGCATAGAATCGACACTACCACTGAACTTACTGATAAGAAGGTAATAACTTATTTACTTCCTTCATAGGCGCGAAATCATATCAGTGTAACAATTCACCTTTGAGCAACTGCAACGATGCTTGCGTCACTTTGAGTTTTCTTTCGATCCCAGTGAACTAAAGCAGTTCTCATCACACAAACTCGATATTATCATCGCAGAATGCACTCCAGAAGATAATGACGATAACGCGATCATAGTCGATGTAAACTCGACAATCGATGTTGAAAGCAATATTTCGCAGAATAACGTGAAACTATTATCCACCAGAGAGCAGATATTCTAGTAAGTTCCAGGTGCAACCTGTGGTTCTTTCTTGCATCACGGTTTTGCTCTTTGCATTGAAATGTAAAACTTAAGATAGAAAGCAGTTGAAGCGTAAAATAGATGACTCTTCTCTCATCAAATTTTGATCTTTTCAAAAACTTCCCTATTTTCACATCTCTTCTATTTCTGTGGACAAATCATTTTTTAACATAAAATCATTAAACGATGCTGTGCGTGGCAGGTGAAAGTGCTTGGGAACAGAGAAGCGCAACTTATTGGCACATTTTCCCCCACTATAAATCTATATGCTTAAAAATTTAAGTGGGAAGATAGTCCCAGACACTCACGCCGACACGCAATTGCGACTCAGTTCCTTAAAAGATGGAAAATAAATCATGTTCTAAATACTAGAGAAGAATATAGCATCTCAATAAGGTAATCCAGGATGGCGATTTCTGCCTTCTCGAGCACCATAAATTGCATCGTTTCGCCATTCTGGATCTGCGAGTACGCCTTTATTAAGTAAACGGACGATGCTAGCATTTGGATTCTAGAGCGAGTAGTTCAAAATAATCATCGTTAAATGCACAAATGGCTGCTATAGTGTGTAAACATTGTTGATCTGCAAAGAACAGGAAGGCGACAGCACGCAGCAGGTACGCTGAAAGAATTGAATGGAGTCTTTCTATATGCCCCTACGGCTCTCATATTGTGCGTCATATGATGAAGCAAACCACTTTTTCAAATTTAATTACAACTTCTCAGGAATAAGTAGTGAGACTTTCGCCATGCACATGTTCGTTAGCAAGCTAAGCGCTTAAGGGACTAACATAGAACTTCTAAATATAATCTTCTACTTGTTGCATCGCTAAAGTTGATTTCACTTTCAGGGTTGACTTTCTGCAACACAAATGACATCGCTCATTCTACAATTTACACTAATATGAAAGCTATTATCAGTCAAGCATTGCTCTCAAAGAAGGAAGCGACAAGATCTGATTGTAGATTCTTTCGAGGATGAAAGCCTCCCATTCGGGTGTTTGATTACCTGCGTCATTACCCACAGACTTGGCTACTTTGATAACGTCACGTACGCCTGTCTCCACGTCCTTTACCGCAAAAACCACTCCGTAGGTACCCTCATTGATCCTATCGGTAACCTAGACTCTATTGTTTCAATTCAACATCTTTTACTTTGTCTCCAACACTTTAGAGAACTATAACACCAAGTAAACGTTATATGAAATATTAGTAAATTAGAAAGAGAAAATGACCCAAACGGTGGAATCATGCGTTAAACGCTAAAAGAAACCTGCCAACGTTTATTGAATGGTGCAATTGAACGCAAGTGCTCTGCTAAAGCGTGCTTCTCATCCACGGAAACTGACCCCTCATCCTGAAATAACTGCTTTGAGGTGTATGATGCCAGTCTTAATTCTACCTCATATGCAGATCGCAAGTGTTCGCTTATTCAGCCTGCAAAATTAACATTTATTTTCAAATTCGCTGGCTTTCATTCATCCATCTTTGATTGTACAATAAATTCTGAAATATTATCTTTTCTACCAATATCAATTACGATGCTCGTTAGTTTTTGCATCAAGTTTTTGCACCTCTAACCTTCTAAATCATTTTCAAAAATCTGCTTGTTTCAGAAAGCTTTAACCGCTTCAAGCACAGGGGGCTGACTTTGCTGAATTCCAGTACCGCAAAATGGTATAATTGATGATAAGTGACGCAGGTTCCTTGTGATCAAATTTATTGTTTCCTAGTATGAAATGCGTTGCCCGAGTTAAATCCTAGAAATATGATCCTAATTTAATTTCGTGTTATTTCACTTCTTTTCATCACAACTGATGACGAAATCATTCGAAAATATTCGAATAAATGCGTAAATATATTAGCAACGCAAGATGATCAATGAGATACTGCAATAGTAGTGCTTCTCATTGCATTTATTGGTGTCGTCATAGGTGGAGAAATTGCGCTAGTGGTGCGTCTTTGTGTTGATTTTACACAACTCAGCTGAAATATATCAAGGCGATTGGAGATTCCCAGTTGAAGCATCGATTTCTACCGAATATGTTGCATCTGATCATTGCTCGAAAAAATTCAGTAAATATCGCTAGAGATAAAAAAGCTAAAGAATTCCGTTAATGTAGCTAACAACTATGGTGATTAGCGAAATATGAATATTTCTTCGAGCTATATCTGATAAGAGATTCATTTCTTTATCGCTTCCATAGAACTAGCCAACTGTTATCGCTTCACTGTGCTCGAAAACTGTACCCATGTTCGCATAAAAATGCACAAAATTCAACCATGAGTATATATAGGCATCTTTGGCTTTGCCACTTTTATCCCAGTGTAGCTAACAATTTGCTTTGAGAGCGCACAATAAGAAAATTTCTGCTCCACTCAACCAGACGCACAAAGTGAACAAAATATTACAAACAGATCAAGATAATAATTTAGTTAATATTCGATCAGTACTTAAAAAATTCTTCACGGCGATAAAAGATTCGCTTCTGCAAATTCTCCTCAAGGATAGCAAAAGGTATTGATAAAACAATTAACAGATACTCCTCCTAAAATTAATTTCAGCACTCAGAACTTGTTAGCTACGCCCACATGCAAAAAAATATTTGCATATTTGCATAGAACCTCTCCTTCCTATTTTTAATCTCATGAAAACATGTTGGAATATGTATGTGTATTTATAGACTGCTGGATAGAGTCCATCTTCTCGAAGAACTGCGGAAAAAACTATGCCTAATCACATGTGTCGATTCCGTGACCGCAAGAACGGCGTAGATTAGGATTAGGCACTAGCATCTATTTCGTAGTTAAAGAAAATAGATATTTTGTATTTTTTGCAGCAAGTATGCTGATTATTATATGCGGAACGCACAACAGACTTCAACTGTGCTAACATCCTGTGAAAACGCAATATTGGGATGTATATGGAAGCAGCACGGCAGCAAAATTATGTGGTATTGCAAAAGACATTGCAATAAAAATTGCAAAACATTGCTAGCACTGCAAGGTATTAGCGTTGCTAAAACGCTCATTGCTACCTAATGACATAATTGATTATTCCGACAACATATCTAAGTTGATTCGAACCGTTCATAAATTTAGTGAAAAGTCACTAATAATGCTGTCCTAACCAAAGAACCATCAGTTACACACATCTTTGGTGGCCATTCTTCGAGCTTGATCCCGCTGTCTTTTAGTGAAACGCTTCGGTCTTACTGAACCTTTTGTTTTTCTTTTTGTACTCGTCAATAACGTCGCTAATATGCTTTTGCGCCCTTTCACTGATTTTTGCCTGAACGAACATGTAACAATATGTGGACATGAGAATGCTAGATGCACATAAACATGAAAGCAGCATAATCCCGTGGATGGTTTCAGCTGGATGAAGTTTCAACAACACTAAAGGACTGTGCGAGGAGAGGTGGGAAGGTGAATTGGGGAAAGAGCAAGAAGGCGGTCGTACCGTGTGCATCTTCATTGGAAAATGAGAAAGACCACGAAGAACTTTTATATTATGATATGAGCAAACAATAAGAGCCGATATGTGAGGAGAGTTAATGTGGCAAACGCATCGAAATTTTCACATTTCTATAGATGACGAAGCAGTACATGGCTTAATATCCAGGTATGCTGCCACATAATATTCCTCAAGGGACTGCTCCACACAGAATTATTATTAAATGAACAGATCGCAGCAATGTTGCTGCAAATAAAATAAACGTGCTTTCTAGATTCCTAAGATAATGTGGGAAATACCAGCAAAAAATCGAACTGCAAGCTGCACAGACTTACTCAGGCTCTTGGACACTCTCCTGTCCCATAGTTAATGGACGCTGAGGGACCGCCGGAGCATTCTGCGCTGCCATTGCTTTCCAGCCGAGCATTCTGCGTTGCCATTGCTTTCCAGCGGACAGCGCAACCGCTCAAGAACACCATTGTGTTGAGTGAAACAGAACTGTTCCGGACAATAACTCGTTACTGTTCTATGTTTACATTTAAACCAACATTAAATATTCAGATTTTGGAACGGAATGCACCTATACGTTTTAACTTCACTGAAATTGAAACCGGAATCGTCTATTACCATACAGTATGTGCAATATTTCTAAGCGAAACAAACTAATCCCACTCTTGGGCTTTTTTTTCGGCACGGTTTTAACTAAAACGACATTTTCCGTTGTTTCATTTGTGATATTGCTCAATATTCGATTTTTGACACCCTTCAATTTGCTTATTCCATAACGGAAATAATATCAACTACTATTTTTCAGTCATGATCAGAGGATGAAAATAATAATTCTCATAGGGAATCACAACGATCATCCAATGTTCTTCAAAAAAAGAGAGAAATTACAGCAAAGACGTATTCTAAGTTTTTTGTTTTTTGAAATGATTTAAGGCATTTTTCGTTCAATTGAGGAGAAAGAAACACTAACGAACTAGCAGTCAAACGTTTACTAAGGTTGTGTGCAACCTCAATAAACCCCTATATGCACATACGTATAGAAAGACACACTTATATATGTACGTTTACAACATAGAATGATCGAATGCTATGCACTAATCATGAGTGAAAATATTTTATTGAATGATGTTGTTGAAGTGAAACTTCAAGATTAATAACGCAAAAGGCTGTTGAAATTAGTTAAAATAACGAACGTAAAACTATGCAATCGAATACTGGTTATGCATATCGCTCCAACGAGATGAAGCAAAGACCTATATGACTCTGACATGTTTGCAGTCACTACTTAGGTCCATTTATTACCATTGACAATTCATTCATGTCAAGGTGGATTTCATTCGCTGAGAATGCCGGAAGTGAGGAAATCATTAGATTTTCACGTCTCGGTCAAGAGAAGCCTCTAATTAATTTCATCAATGCAAGCGAACACAAAGTGTTCATCTCTTGTGCGACATGTTTTTAGCAAATAAAGAAGGAATTTTCAATAAACGGTGAAGAGCCCATGCGGACAATACAGTCTTGCGCTCCAGCATCTATTGACTATCGTAATAGGACTTTTGCAGTGCGCATAATGAGCCTGGAAGGTTTAGTGGGGAATGCATCACCTGTCACGTTGAGTTTCTAAAAGTGCCATAAAAATTTCTACTCCGTTGTAAAAATCTTCAGCAGTCTCCATAACAGTACAGCAAACAGTAACAAATTTAATTATGGATGACAAAAGCAGCAAAAATCGTTCAGTCGGGATGAATGCTGACTTTTTCGTCCATGGTGGTCGTTGTCGCTGAGTGACTGTGTGGTGGAATCCCTCTATTAGGCTTGTACGGATTTGTACGTTCGACCATCTTGATACATTCCGGAATCGGACATACACTGAAATTTTGATACTAAATTAAACAGTATTCCTACATGTCTTTTCTCCAACGCAACGTGACATGATCGATAAATAAAACATTATTAAATACCTACAGAACCATATAAAATGTGTCAACTGTTGAACGCTTCTCAGAGCTTCTTTTTCCTTCAACCGATCAATTTAATAAATTCATAGAACTAAATAAAACAGTGAAATCAAAATATACAAATGAATTACTGATTCATCAGTACGAACTACGGAAATCATTAACACCCTATCCGCAGATAGAATGATGACTATAAATGCCACTGTACATGCTGAAAAATTAAAAGAAAAATAAGCCTTCCCAGAAAATTTTGGAGTTTAAACATTGAAAATTGTTGCAGTAAAAGATGCAGCTTCAATTAATAGCAAAATAAGCGCAAATAAATAGCACCTATGGCACAACGTGCATCCAGTGCAGTCATCCGTAACGAAAGCACGATGAGTTTCCTTATCGAATGCTATTGCTTGATAGCCACTATCGTTACATACCATATAGCACTTGCCACAGTTGATGCAAAGATCCTGAATGTAATATTTGGGGTGAAGCTCACAGTGAACGGATACAGATTAAACGAAAATGAAATTTCATCGTGATCGTTAAAGTTTCATCGAACAACCGGATAGGTATGATAATTACTGCTCGTGCGTTCCACAATACTAAAATGAATTACTCACTTCTTAGATAGAAACACCATGAAATGCTTACGTCGTCAATGAGAGCGACCACTTGCTGCTTATTATCGAGATCGCCATAAGACCCGATTTGAGACAATGACTTTCCTATGATCTCCTGAACAAAATTCCGTTAAAATCAATCGGCAATACATCCGAAATTAAACTTTTTTAGCACTTTAACATTAGGACTATACCCATATTCGCTCAAGTAGCCCTTAACTCCAATGTTCACTGTTCAACGACTTCAATGCCGAAAGCCACTAGCGCCAAAAAATCGTCACTCTAGCCATCCCAGCGAGACCTTAATATATAAGAGCTCCGTTTCAACTATAATAAGCTTCAAATATCCCATAGGAGGGTCGATAATACAGCATTCTAGTAAAATGAGAAGAAGAAGCATATTTGGAGCTTCTCATCAAAAGGCACATACGTTAACCGTTGGTATATGTTCGGGACGATTATCAGGACGTGTCGAGAATTCAGTATGCGTACAGTCGAGGAGATCGACGTTTAGCAAAAGTTGTTGCTCACGTTGTGCACGTTGTTTGCGATATTTACCAAAATTGGGAATATGCTGAAGAAATTTATCACTTCAACATTATACTTTAGGTAACTTTATGCTGTTGCAGTAATGAATTGTGCCAACTCATAAGCCAAACTAAGAATGTCATTATATGGTTCTGCAGTAATTCAACAAAGCCACAACAATCCCTTAGAGCATATGATTCACTTCTTGGCACATAGAAATCAAATCATTATTTCTAAAGGTATCATTCAAATCAGAGGATGTTCAAAGCAAAATACATTTAAGTGATTATTCATTAGATTCGCCATAAAAGTTATCTCGATTTATCTCATAAAATTGCACAAAATAATAAGAATTTGAACAATGAAAAATGAGAGAATTGAACTAACCATATTGTGAATAAGAATAGGTTTTCCTAATTGATGTTTTTGCACCGGTGGACTCTGCCCATTCCAATCTTTTAGCGATTTTACACCGCTCAAATAGAGTAATGCCCTCAAACCAGTGCAGTAGTCATCAATGATGGTGTAATCTTGATTTTGAACCGCCGAGCAGACCTAAAAATCTTTCAAAAGCAAAAATGTCCATGGTGTGATCATGTCTATCATAATGACTCGTCGTTGTTATCAGCGGTTATCTGTTAAGTCACCTTTTGAACTAAACGTTTATCAAATAAAAAAAAAAACGAATATATGACAAATACAATATTATTTATGATTTACAAAACGTCGAGGAAAATAAGGAAATAAAAGTAAGCAAAATCATTCACACTCAGATACAGATAAGTTTGCTAACTGACACTTAAGAAGAGGTGATTTCCAAATCACACTTTCAGCATCAAAAAACAATCTGCATTCCATACACGTAAGTTTTTGTCGAAAAGATTTCCATGGCCTTATCATGGTTTCCCCACCACTCTCAGATCAATTAAATTCGGTATTTATTCTCATAAAGACTGCAAAATAGAAACACTAGAGACTCATACTATAATAGCAGTAATGCACTTAAACAATGAAAAGCTCACTACATAAACGTTGCCAGATGAACGGATACCTGCAAAATGCTTGCGCCAGCATGAAGGAACTGCAGTCCAGTTTCAGCACTTTCGATACCCCCAGTTGCTAGAATTGGAAAACCTGGCAGTGCGTTCGCTATTGCTGATACAGCACGAAGCGCGATCGGCCGAATTGCCGAGCCACTAACACCTCCGTAAGTGGTTCGCCTTTCAACTCCTACCGATGGCCACGCGCTTCCGTCTTCTTTTAGGCTCATCAAACCTAAAAAGCCCTGGAAAACAATAAAAAACTTTGAAATTTGCCACAGTTCTATGTATGAACCAGAATGAACAATAACTGGAAGTAGTTAATGAGAAAATAGGGAAACCAATTGGTTTTTATTTGCAATAAAAATATTCTCCAACAGATTAAAAGTGCCAATCATCCAAAATTAATATCTCACAGGAATATGAGACGATAATGAGTGAAAAACGATATATTCATGGGGTGAGATTACCGGATACTGTATTCGTTGCGGTTACCCCATCGGCGTTACCATCTTTCGCCGCTTTTGCGATCGTTCGTATATCGGTTACATTAGGCGTCATCTTTGCAAAGAAAGGAATCTGAAAAATATTATACATACAAGAGTGCAGTACTGATTAAGGAATGTAATTTCATTCAAAACGATAAGAAACCGATATAAACTCCAGCTTTTACTATTGGAATCAACTTCCTAACATGCTGCCTGCAATTCGAAAAGATATTTCTATGCAAGTTCTGCAGTGAATTAAAAAGGTCGGGGATTGTCTCAAAAGCAAACTTTGGCCGATATATTTGTGATGCGCGCTTGCTACACCTTGGTTTCACAATCTACTATGAGACTCATGCTGTGTTTCAGATTTTCCGCAACGACGTTAACTCCCGCTTGTAGCTGATTTGAAGTATCCATTAGAGCATTTTTGATTTATGCACAGGTGCATACGCACAGTGCTTTAGATGAAATAAACTTCTTAGTGATACCTTAACTGCGGAGCGTACCCACTGACATATGGAACGCACCATATTAGGATCTTGTCCACAAGCCAGTCCCATTCCTGAAATAAACAAAAAAAAACATAGCAAAAAGAAAATTAGTGAAGAATTAAATGAATATGAAAAGCAAAGGGTACAGAACAGTTTGAGGCTATGATATGATAAATGTACTTCGATTTCAATTTCTTTTCATTTCATATCTCGTCGAATTTGGAAAACTTCTCAACGAACGTTAAGAGTAATATCCGTATTTATGAGAAAATAATTTTCAATGAGAAAAATTGCATATGCAGACAATAAAAACTAAGGAAGAAAAAAGACATTGAAAAGAAAGTTTAGCTAAGCAATATTTTAAAAGGAAGAATTCGCTGAAGAGACCTCTTTCGCCCATGCCATGTGGACAAGAAAGATTCAGCTCAAGGGCATCGGCACCAGCCGCTTCGGCACGTGACGCTAACTCAATCCAATCATCCTGTAGAGAAAAATTCGCTTTGTATAGAAATATGATTTTTTTAAAATTGCCCCTGGAGTAAATCAACCTTATACGCGATATTTTAACAATGAACGCACGGTTAACTTATCAATGAAACACTTAGTAACGTTAATGCAATATATAGGAAGCAAAAGCCTCACAGCAGGAACTTTCTCATATACTTCAACAGGAACTTTCCATCGCACTGAATGAACGGACAATTTGGAAGGGATAATCCAAAAAAAACTTATGCTCTGCTGCGACATATTGATTGAAAAACATTCCTAAGTAAAATGCGTAGAAGTCATCATTGAAGTTTAGCTAAATTTATTATTCCAAATAAGTTAGAGAAGTAAATGAGAAAACGAAATGCTCACTTGATTGAAGCTTGCCATTATGGAGGCAATAATGATTTTCGATGGAAAATCTCTTTTCAATTCATTGATGCATGTGCACCAATATTCGGCTGTCTTTTCGGATATCAGTTCAATGTTGAGAAACGATCCTTGTTGAGGACCATACAAATGTCCACTTGTCGTACCACGTACAATACGGGGACTTACATTTGTCACTAAATCCTGAAAATTTAAACGACGATTCTGTAAACAACGAAAGTGTATTCACATTGGATTATCGAGAATTTGCAAGCGTTTTTTTTTTTCTAAAAAAACTACAAAACCTTCACATCGGATGAACTTGTAAGAAGAGGGGCTCTTTTCCATATTTTAAATTTTATGGTTTTCACCGGAAAAAAACAAAGTAAAATTGGCGATAAAATCAATGAAACTTTACGAGAAACGAAGCAACTCTCAAAGTAGGCCATGAAATTTGTAAATACAACGAGATTCCCACCAATCAGCAGCTCTCATAAATTCCGTACTATCAGTCACAGCCGATATTCATAAAAGCAACCGTCATTTTTCGAAATCAACTTAACAAAAACAAATTATGCAAACTGATGAGGTACACAACTTGATAAGCTTTATTGCCTGATAGATAGATGTTAAGGATAGGAAACTTGAAGTGCGTTACCTTATCTAAGCCGAAAGTTTTCGTTAAAATGAAGCCCCATCCTTGTTCAAATGCTCGTCGACACATCGCTCCTGATGTTGTTGGCGGTGCAGACGCAAGACCGAATGGATTCTCGAATTTCAGCCCACACATATTAACCGAGATATCCACATGAAAGAAAAACAGGAGCTATGATGTTACTCCATGAAGAAGCTCTTATTGCTTAAAAACAGTTGACGAATGTTGTGCTGCATAATGGAAAGATAAATCCCACTAGACCTTTATTTGTCATTTCGTAATAGTACGTGCTTGAACGGCCTAATAAAATGCTTAAGAAGCTCATTTAAACACAAAGATGAAACACAGTGGAAAGGCAATATTTTGCTGCAAAGATAGTTTCAATGTGAAAAAAATGACGTAATATGGAAATAGGTGCATAAAGTGGAAATTAGTTCCAAAATAAAGAACCTCATCGATCGGTGTAAAGAACATAGGTAATCGCGGCTCATCACCGACGTTTTCGCCATATAGCCCTTGCAAGTATTTGTGGATGCTCCAAGCTGCGACCTTCCCATCGTTGACCGACTCAACGGTCGTTTCGGCTATACCAGCCACGTCGCCCCCACAAAACACCCATGGCTCGCTTGTTGCAGCCGTTGTTTGGCATACTTCTGGACAACCCCAGCGATTCAACTTGATTGGTGACATTGCTTTCATGACTGCAAATTCACTAATGTTTTCCAGAGTGGAAAAAAGTAACAGCTAGTTGAGGCAATAGGTTGCTTCAGCCGACGTCGGAAAAGGTCACTAATGCTCGCGGAATGCACCCCTCATATGATCCCACGTATTCGGTTATCGCTTGCAGCTTCAAATGCGTACTGACTGAACAAAAATCTCGACTTCACTTCCGCCTGCAATTTTGATTTTATTAATGTGATTCAAGAGGAGGTTTGAATTAAGACGATTAAAATCTAATTTATCGCTAATGTTTTGGCAATCCTCTTATGAATAAATGTTTTATTGTGGATATGCTATTGTTTAAGAGCTCGAACATCGTCGGTCTTTTCTTCTTGGGGAAGATCGGTGAAACTTCTGTGGGTTTAAACCACAATCTGAAACCTTCTGTACTAGCATCTCATAATTATAAATCGCCTATAAAATTTTCTAAAATTGTATATTTGTTTACAAAATCAACTTAAATATGCGAGTCGAAGATGTTCTATTGATGGCGGTGAGTAGAAACAAATGAACGCGATGGAAAGCTGCTCTCGACGCACTCAACGGAGAAAAATTCCGCAATTTGCGCTCACTAACAATCACCTTTCAATTGGATCCACGCAAATACCGACTTTTGAAATCCATATTTTGTTTCTCTTTCCGCAAAAAATTATTCAAATGTCGCCTAAACGCCTAATTTTTTGGATCAGAATGCTCACCTTGAGGATCTCCCAACGTTGAACCAAAAGCACTGATGACGTAATCAGCTTTCAACGTAAGGGTTTGATCGTCATCTACATACCAATTTCCATCAAGATCCTGTAAGTTAAGCAACCAACTACTCCGAATCGTTAACGTCAAATTAATAAGAGCCGAACATATTATATTCACAAGGCGCTTTGACAACCGTCGATATAGAGGTACTCATTACCTAAGGTCACCTAACAGCTTGACAAAATGAATTTCTCAGAGACGTGGAATACAACTTCAACTGCCTCATTATTCTGCGATTTGAATATTCATTAGGCTAACAGGGTGTACAAGAAAAACACTGACATCAGAAAGCAACTAAACTGGTGAAACTATGTGAGAGAGATGGAAATATTATCGGTCATACTTGAACGATATACTGGTTCATTGAACAATACGGAGCAAGGACAGGAAGAAGTTCTCATTTTGATGGTTCTCGAAAACAGGGAAGAACAAGATATTTCAATTCGATATGGAAATGCGTACCTGCTCTGTCTTTCTAAAGACGACCGAGACGATTCTGCCGTCTTTCAGATTGACTTTTTTCGGTTCCATGTAAGGTATGAATTCGCATCTTTCTTCGCGAGCTGTTTCAATCTGAATAAAATATGGCTTTTTTCATTTTTCTGCGTGAAGATAACATTTAGGATGGAATGACATGTTCCAAGCTGGGAAGCGGAAGAGTGGATGGGAATGATCACAAGTAATTGCCCAAAAAAGAGGCTATTACCTGTGAATTCCTCTGAGATATTTCTATTGTAGCCATGGTGTCTAAACCGCAATAATTATATGATTAAGAATATTTTTAAATTTCTGCTGCTCTCAAACTTCGCCTTCAGAGAAGATGCAAATGGATTTCTAATATTCAATGCCTTCATTAGAAGCTGATATTCAATTGAATGAAATGTTTTTAATGATAATTTTGGATATATTTTACTGCTCATTTTGCGCATGTTAGCGCTCTCATAATTTAAAAAACTCTCACGTTCCCTATCGTTAATCCGAATTTGTGTTTAGCCTCCTAAACCAACCTCTTCTGGAACTGCACGCATTGTGTTCAAACTCTTGCGGAGTACAATGGTCACTCTATTCGCCCCACATCGAAGAGCCGAAGTTGCGCAATCCATCGCAGTATCACCGGCTCCAAGAACGATCACGTGACCGTTTAAAGATGGGAGTCTCTTCGATTTGCATCCATAACACATTCCTGCATTCGTAATTTTCAGCTGCTCTAATGTTCCATCGATGAGAATATTTCTACGAGATTATAACTTCAACAACACTCTTCTTTACATTCATTAAACTTCATAATGAGCAACTGTTGCTAATCAAATATTCGACTGCTCAAGTGCGTAGAAATGTAATTAACGCTGCAATAATTGTAAACTTACCGTACTAAAATACTCTCAGTTCAATTATGAACACAAACAAGGACGAATAAAAAAAGACTCACCAGGCTTACTTGATATCGCAACCATAGGTAAAAAACTCTTTGATGTATAATAACCATTTGATTCGTTCACCTCTAAAAGTGGACAAATTGCATTACACACCAATATTTTATGGCCTGAGTGTAAAATATGATCGGAAACCATTTACCGCACATCGGGGACGAGTACGATTAGAATCAAGAGGAAATGTGATTACAAAGTCTTTCAGAGAAATAACAACGTTAAACAATATTGAGTATCCTCATCATTCATTCGCAACTTGTAGCAATTATGTTAAATAAGTTTATTTATAACTACGCGTTTACTGCAGTGATCAAGGAATTTTTTTGATGAAACAATATTGGAATTTCCATTCCAACTTTTTCACTGCAAGAGTTGCGTTGAAAACAGCGCACCATTGAAGACAGGGTCGTGTTTTGGTTCAGGCCATCCAATACCGATAAATACCGCCTTAAATCCCATCTCGTTGTGAAGCTTTTCCAGCGTCAAATCGCTTGTGTGAAGTTTACGACCGGTAACAATCTGAATGAAGAAACACATCCTTCGGCAAGCAATCGTTACTTCAATCGAAAAAATGCGAATATCACTTCGCAAATAAAAAAATGTATGCATTTTTATATTTCCGTGAATGTACTAAATCATCAACATATGTCATCCGAATTTTCAGATTATGCCAATTATATGTTTTACATCGAAAAATGCCCACATTAGATTTATGCTCTACCTCCTTCCTATGCCGTCATCCATAGTCTGTCATTCAATAACAGCATTATTTTTCATAACAAATTGGCGAAAATATTTCAACCTTATGAAATAAACTTATGCGTCAAAAGTATCCAATATGACAGGACTACTATAGCCTTAAAACTGCTCCAACACTTAGAATTGCATTTATATAAAAAGCACATAAAAAAATACATATACGCTCGTATGCATACGTTTTCATAATTGAAGTACTTATATGCCATACACACATCTCATTTGTAGAGATATGAATGTAAATGCATTCTTTTAAACGTATATATATAGTTTAAATAAACTCGTAATCAAATGAACAGCTCATTATCATATATACCTTAACGCCAATATCCTTCGCCAATTGTATTTCGAAGTCGACAACATCATACGGAAGACGGAATTGAGGAATCTCCGATGAACTGAAACTGCCATCCATCTTTTCGGTGCAATTGAATACAATCATTGCAGTAAAACATTTCGACAAACTGTTGCTTGAAAGAGAATTTTAGTTGAGAGGCATGAATGGCTCTTTTCTTGCCGTAAACAGCGAAAAAATAAATCGGTATCGCATATGTTAGAGGGAAAAATTTCGACCACAAATATAAGAGCGGCCACTTTCATGAGAAGCTGCGTCAACTATTCTATGAAATTCATCATCGACAGTGTCTGAGTTCAAGCAGCTTCGTTGGAGTGTTCTATGTAGAAGGATTGTTTACAAGCAGTGTCTGCAACTTAATATAAACACAATTTTCGTATGTGGAGCAATGTAAGTAGATATATACGCTAATTCAATGGAAGAATAATGCTCCTATAAGCATTGATGTCATTTATACCTGAGACCACCGATGAAATTGTTTTTCTCGTATATTGTCACATCGGTATATCCAAGACGACAAAGAAAACTAGCACAAGAAATGCTCGCTGGCCCACATCCTAGCAAAGCGATTGGTTGCCGATGGGAATCATTGCGTTTCATCAGCACCTCTTTCGAAACGACTTGACGAATATTCATTTTCTTGAAAACCTGAAATCATAAACAATAAGATTTTCTTGATAATATATCATTTGATAATCATGTGAGGACTTCAACAATTAGAACATCCGAATTTTTCTCTAAATCATCGCTAATCGCCACAGATGAACTGATGAAAATTTATTATTTGATCCGTCATTTATTGCGTACAAAAATCGTAAGAATCAGTAAAGTTATATGACGATGTATTCATGATTGAGAGGATAAATGAGTTGGCATCTAGCAACTTGTGGTATTCATTAGGCAATTTTAGAGGGATTCATAGTTGGAAACTCGGCGCTTGCTAGCATGATAGTTTCCATTTCACTTCATACAGCAGATTCTGAAAGAATAATGAAATACGATAGATTAACCTCGGTAGCGAATTGTTGAAGGCCTCCGATATTGATAGGTCCTTCCTCACTTCCGTACAGATTACAAGATCCAACGCAAAGGTCCGAAGTCGGACAGATCATTCCACACGTCAGACCCAGTGGATTGTCAGAGAAAATCTGCCGCGCTGCACCATAGTAATTCTAAAAGCACATAGCTCAAGATCATTCTACCAATTTTTTCCACGGAAGTCATGGTTGTTATGATCACGAATCCAGACTGATCCTGGAATGTTTTCATCTCTTTTGCCTCAAAGGACAGTTCATTTGAAGAGATAAAATCATTTATTTTTACTTCCCTAAGAAAGTTGTAAGAAAAGCTTCTAAGAACTCGGTCCTAAGAAAAGTTTACTCGATTTCCACGACTGTGGAATATCAGCTCAGCTTTCTCAAAATCAGTGGTCGATATAGATGGAGAAGCATTTTGCATATCCAGTCTGTGGCAAACAAATTTTTACATTAAAAAGAAAAAGCGGATCTTCAGTATTCACCTGAAGGAAAAACCAATATGACTATGGCGCATAATTCTTAATTATACTCATTTACGGAGAAACAGTAGCAATATCTACTTAAAGACGTCGGAATGCTGTTAGAAATGCAGCAGAAATGGTAGTATATGGAATCACTATTTACTGGAAAGCAAATTAAACGCAGCAAGATAGTTTTTCCTCTCGTAATGAAAGTGATGAACAAATACTTCAAAGTATATTAAAGAAGATGTTACGATTAACATCAAGAAAACATCTTCACGCACTACTTCCTAATTCAAAAAACGAGGCTTTCCGGCAGGAATAGAGAACTGTAATTCATTTTGCGCTTGACGAAATAGATCTCCGTTTTTTTTAACTGGACATGTTGAAGCAACCTTTGATCGAGAAATTCATGGCAGCCCACAAAATCAAACCAATATGATTAAGGTTTCGAATCCTAGCATAGCACATTTCGACAACAGCTGGCTAACAACATCCTCATCAAGGTAACCCTAACGCATGTGTGGCTGGGAACGACGGACTTAAACGACGTTATAAAAACCAATCGCCGTTCAGTTAGGGTTGGTGAAAGAATTCGACGTTCCCCGATGCGTAAAATCCCCACTTATGCTGCACAGTATGACCGGTTTATTAAGTGTGCAAATTTCGGAGAGAGGAACTTGAATGGAAGAAAATTATGTCATGAAATAAACTTGAAGAGTAATTCTTGATCGTTGATTCGATGTTCCCGATCCCATGCAATCATTAGAAATAAAACTTCATCAACGAACTGACAGAAGGGAGTGATTTCAAAAGATTAAGGAAGTGGCGAATATGTGAAAGTAGGCATTCGCTGTAATTAGCTAAATGCACTGCCCATAGGAAATTACCTGTTTTATTATGTGAAATAGCAATGTTAGAACTAGTTATATACATAGTAGTTTTACCTTATTAGCGATGCTGGTGATGAACGATTTGATATCGAGCTGAGTTGGGCAACTTTTCTGGCATGGTGCATCTGCACACTTCAGACATCGCAATGCCTCTCTCAGCGCTCCTCTCTCCGATAATGTTGTGTGTTTAACGTCTCGAAAGTCATTGATGTAGGTATTTTCGCAAGTCTGCAATTATCATAGCTGTTGCATTTTCGAAAAGTTTTCCACGACCGAGCACATCCAACAGATATATAATTTTGTTTTTTGAAGCGATTTTGACCCTTGTGCTTAGGAAGTGCGAAGGTGCAACTGAACGAGCGATTTCACAGGCGTATTTCTGTTGCCAATCACATATTGCTCGGTTGTATTTTCAGTGATAAAATGCAATGTGGTTATGTCTGATTTCTGGATCTAAAAAACGAAAAAAGAGAAATTGCATCTTTAGGAAAATGCATACCTTGCTTGCATAAATTGCTTCATTAGTCAGGTAATGAGAGTGGAAAAATGGCTCGATGAAAGAAGCATCAGATGGGCCGCATCAAAAGCTTTAAAAAAATACGCACTCGCTATTTTCCGACAGTTCGAATGTATTCCGGATGTGCAAATAAATGGAAATTTTCTTGCGATAAGAACTTTCGAATTATTCTATGGAGAAACGACTGAACGAATAAAGAAACCGAAAAGCAAAGAAATCTGCGGATATGATCCTGTATGAGGAGTAATTTACTTGGCAAAAATTGCACCCGAAAATATCGTTGAGTGATACGCCAATCGATTTATGAGAAAGAAATGGTTTTAGCAATTAAAAATGACTAACTTTGCATGATTTATTCGCGTTTCGTTTCCATTTCAATTTTTCCTCTTTCGTAATTGTGCACGGCACTACACGAGCATTTTTATTCACTCGTGGATTTAGAGCCAATAATGCCTACAATGAATCAAAACTGGAGTGTTTCCTTTTACAAATAATCGCATTTCTTTATGTGAAGAATATCGATTCTTAATTTTCGTTATTGTTATTTCGCACTGTCTAAAAAGTTTTCTACAAAGACATGTGATGAGTTGAATAAGTAACGGTTTTCTGGCTAACGTTTTCAATAAAGTCGACGGGCAAAAATAGGCCAATTCTATGAAGGAAATGCCAACGGATTCGAAACATCTTCCTGAGATTTATCCCCTTTTTTTTAGGGCGATACTGATGAGTTTATTTAGCGTATTTTATTGAAAGTACCAATTTCCTGGGAACTTTTAAACGAAAAAAGACACAAAACAGAAAACATCTAACTGATAATTCGAAAAATTCTAACCTTTTTGCCATCATCAAAGCAACTAAAACGATAGACGAATCGATTAGAAGAAAATAAGCGTAATTTTGAATTTGTATTTTCGAAAAGACGTTGATACATTTCGACGAATAACGCAAGCAGTTACTATACGAGAAAGGATTAAGGCTGATCGATAGCTATTTTTACTGCACAAACAAGTTTGCAATGAAACACGAAAATATGAATGAGGATTTAATCTTAGCGTTGATTACCGAAACAAAGCATAGTGATAAGGGCATTCTTGTTTTTGCACCTCTTTGTTGTGTACTTTTCTTTGTCATATCACCTGAATTCGGCTGTGCTCTTCACATGCTGTTGTAAGGTGCCACAATGTACAATGAACAAATTGTGGAAATCACAACATCAACGCATTGATAAGTAATCACTTCATCTAATGTGTAGAAACGAAGTATTACGACAACACTGTTCCTCCTTTCACCAATTTATCCGTGTATAACACTAATAGAGTTTAGCGAAATCCCTTCATGTATTCGTCACCAATTTTATTTAGTAACCCAAAAATGTCATCACAACAGGTTGTAACAAATTGTGAATCATTAATTCACTATAACTGTCAGAATGAAATTTTTTAACCTCTGTGAGTTAATACGAAAGAAAATGTAAATTTCAGGAAAGGAAATACCGTTCTTAGAGATATTTTCTGCGCGATAGTTTTGATAAGAAATAGTGACTGATCAGGAACGAGAAGATAAAGGATAGTGATCCAAAAATCAAGGTTTTATTATTGGCAGTGGGATATATTTCAAGAAATATGTTCATAAATACGTTGAAAATCAATTTCCTTGAACTCCGAACATTTCAAATTGTATCCAATCAAGCCAATTTTTTCTTTTCAAGGTCAACGAATATTATCTTGTTATCAGTGTACGCACAGTTGAATCTTTAGACTTTTGAGACTAGCTTCGTATAGTGGCTAATTTAAACGAAGACGTTTCGACATTTGATATAAAAAGTCAAATATAAAAATTTCAGTAAATGATAGTTCCAATCTTTCACAAACTATCACAGCTTATATAACCGTCAGAGCAGAGGTGACAGTAGTAGCTACAAGAAATGAAGAAACAATCTATTGTAACAACAGAAATAAATGAAAAGGAACTGATAAAATAGAAAAGTAGGGTAGGGTATACTGTTTATTATGTTCATATAGAGTCTACACTGAACAAAACCGGGCCAACGTTCGAAGTCGAGCTAAGCACGTGATTGCAACCCTGCTCGAACCTAGGCTATAGTTGAAATATTGAAGTGATAGTAGACGTAAAGGCAGAGTTAAATGTGTGCATTACGTTGATGACAGGAGCAACTGCCTGATGGCACCGAAAAATAAAAGCTCCACAAAAAGGAAATCTGAACGTGAAAGGTTGAGTCATTCGCGAACGTCGCAGCAATTTTTCGCATATGTTGACAATAATGTTAAACAGCACCTCGAATTTTTTTTCTTATTTGCAGTAATTCAGAGAAAACCTTGCAGGTGTCTTTTTTTAAATTAAAATCTCAGCAAGGCTAATAAATAGAGTGCAGTCACGGTCCGAAAACTCTGCTCTGTGCTACTGGGCAGTAAAGAATAATCTTATAAAGCTATATTGTGTAGACACTATTTCTGTGTCTATATAACATCTTTCCACAGTCTATCTTTGCGAGATGCTAAAAACTTGATTATAAACCTTACCTCGATATCTGGCGTTCCAAGACTGACCATAGCGGTATCGTATTTAGACGAATAGCTATGACGAGACGAACGAGTTGTTCAGAAAAAAGAAACAAAAACAAGTTCCCCTTAATTAATTCGCAATCAACGAAACCGCAATATAGCGTTCGAATGCGACGCGCTACTGATATAGTCGTATAAATCTCTATCGCTGCACAATAGTTCCCCCTCGAGAGGTTCTTACTATCGATAGTGTCATTAGTTTAATCCACAAGAATCATGCTGTGCACATGTTTCACTGTCAGCGATCAATTTGGTTCTGATTGCTTGTGGAAAGCCAATACAATAACGTTAAGCACAATGAATTACACTGGCATGTTTTTATGAAAGTTAGCAATCATCCAATGAGCATAAATCAAAAACAAATTTTCACTGTTTTTTTGAATTTATTACTTTAAAGATGACTTTTTTTCGTTCAGTAATAAATAGATGTCAATTTGCTGAATAAGAGAATTTTTTGATATGAAATATAGTCGAGATGGAAAAAAAAAACGCTCAAACGATAAGATCTGAAACCTCATAATTCCTCAGATATTTAGTCATTCCATATATTTCAATCTGGCTAATCAGTCTTGATATCAAAGTCTCCAAATGAGACTGTCGGTAGCTATTGCTCATAAACCGATCTATCTCCTTTAATTAAATAACCAAGGGTTTATCACTTATCACTCTTTGTATTTTCAATATTCTAGTTAGACCGTTAAAATAGCTCATTGCTTCTGTTGGTTAAGAGACAAGCTCCGATCCATTACTTTTGCTTTTAAAATGAAATAACTGCATTTCAGAATAAATAAAAGATGGAAACACATATTCGATAAAATAAATACGCAGGGAAACAATAAAAACATTACCAAAGTCATAAGCGATGGAGAAGTGCGAGAATGCAATCATAAATATTTGAAATTAGAATAGACAGCAGGGCTGACGGCAGTCGTCGATATTGCAGATAGATCGCAATGTTCTAAGCGGTGACTAAACAGAGTGTAAGCTTGAGTGCAATGCAAACTTTGCAAGTGAGAAAGCACTCTCAAACGCAATCCCTGAAAAAAAGAACTTTTAACGATTCTGAAATTTAATGAAAATGGAACTGAATTCTGACATGTCGCAGAGGTTTCAAATCAAAAACATGAAGGAGATGCTCATTTGTCGGTGTTGAGACGGTCCGGAAAATGCTTCTCAAAGAATAAAGTCACCGGAGTGAAACGTCGTTAAAACATCTTTATTTCACCGACTTTTTTCTTCACAGACAGCAAACATCCTTGAATAAACTATTGTAAAATAAAACGACAATAAACAACGATGTCTTTCCGATAGTTTTCTATGCAACCGTGCTGCAAAGCATGGAGAATAGGCATGGAGAAAACAGTCGTTTTGTGCATTACCTCAAATTTTGTGATTGCAAAGCATTCAGTGGCAATTTGCATCTCCACGGAAATGTAGGTAAGACTGTATGTTCATTGGTTAAAATTTATCAGCGATTGTAGCTGGAACTGTACAACTTTGACGATAACATTGCATCATAGGAATAATACTCCAGGAATGCCACCACAGCTACGAATCCTGAAAAGAATTTTAGAGATTTAAATGAACCGGGAAATTTATTTGCAGTTTGTGGAATCGATGTGGAAATAAACGAATCATCAAGTCAGAATAGCTGCCGTGAAATGCACGTCCGTATTTTGATCACGTTGTTGCTAATAATTTACCAAAAAGAGACAACAGCTGGGAATACGGCCTTCATATTTTAAGTGATTCGGTTGCATCGGCAAATCTCCTTAGATCATGCATTTGCATGTGTAGATATTTCGACGTCATTCTGCATAAGTGGTCGCACACCCTTGTCAATATATATTTTAATTTTAAAGCTTTTATACAACTGTTGCAGTTTGTTTGATTTTTATTTGTTCACCTAATAGACTCGTTGATCTATTTGCTCGATTCTTTTGCGTTATTGCTATCCACACGTTTCATTCCTGCCCTGGTGAACTCCGTTCTTCTCGCCTTTAGTATCATTTACTCTTTCAGAAATTACTTACGATGAATATTATCACCGTCCTCGAATTTACTAATGCAAGTTCCAATTTCCAACTTCCATCAAGTGATTCAGAACGATCATTCATATATCTCCAGAAGGTAGGAAATATTGTGGTCTTTAATTTTCAGCATAACTGCAACTCCTTCCTCGATTTTAGGAAGTATTTTGTTGTTAAATAACTTGCTTCATTTATGGTGGCCTTTTTTGTATTCAACTCATTTTTTTTTCGCTCCCATGCCGTTCACATGAACGTCTGCCCTTTATTTATGCTAATCCAGTTTGGAGGTGAGGACGAAGGTATTTTCAGTACACCATGTATACAACTGGCCGGATGACCAGAAAACATTGCTGCTTCATACCTTGGAAGGGTCTTGGAATTATTTTTTTCCTGCCATCATATACGTTTATATGTATGCGCTGCAAGTTCTTATTTTATTTCAAGAGTATCAGTGAAATCATTTTTCCTAGCGTTGATTTTATTGTTACGTAGTGCTTTAGATTGGTGCACTGCGTCGACCATAAACCTTTACATTTGCAGCCATCATTCCTTATTTTTAAGCACTATTTGATTACTGCATCGCAGATCTTTTAAAAGTTGTTATAGTGGATGACTCGATACTCGTGGCGGGAATAGCTGTAGAGATTTCGATAAGGCATCTAGTTTCAAGATGTTTGAAATCGTTTCCTCGGAGATCTCGGTCGTTTTAACCAGTGATGTTATCCGTGGAAATATGATACTGAACTTATTCACAAACAATGTGATGTTAGCATCCAATGCTTATATCTTTAGAAATCTTTCATCAATAACCATACAAGCATCTTTTTCCACTCTCCGGCACCATGGACCTGGAAAAAGCTATGATTTCGATCCTGATGACTTTCATTGGCAACTCCTACGCTACATGATTTACCCTTCTAATCAAATTGACATTGATGACACGCGCTTTAACTTTTTGAGCGAACTTTAGTATGTAACTGAATGTTGCTCCTCTCTGAAGTAAACTCACAAAGATCTGCTATGTCCGCAAAATATTTATACACGCTTGTTTTCAGGTTCTATTTTTTCGTCAGCAGTTTTTTGTTATGCAGCATGGGACATGCGCAGAATGTTTCGTTGATTATCGAATTCTGTGCAACAGATTTTTGAGGAAATTACAAAATATACATATAAATCGCATATAAAACCGAGAGCTGGAGCTTTAAAAGATGAAAATAATTCCCAAGTGACCGATAACGCTGCGAAATCTTATATCACGAAGAACTTCCTGCAAGTTTTCCAGTAAGACAAAGAAACGCTAACGCACATTAGCATGAGATGCTGTAGCTTTTAAGATTTTCTGATGGTTGGTGCACATATGCTTTTTAAGGCAGTTCATCAGCATGTCAACAAGGTCTCACCTGTGTCTTGAAAGTACTTTTTTCTTAAGGTAGATATCAGCGACAATCCTCCCGAGCACATATATTTGCATATTATTGCTCAGTATTAGACTAAACCTATGGTATGTAGACGGGATGTGAAATTGCGAAAGCAAATGGTGGCTATCAGAGAAGTCTGACCAGATTAGTTTTATCATAATGAAAGCATGTTTGTCGGTGAGCATGCTTTCATTTCATAACAGTAATCCAAACAACTTCATGTTGCACCCACCAATACGACGACTTTGGCAAGAAGATACGTTGTTTCCCTTATAATATTACTGGAATACCGTTACACTCATTAGCGTTTCAGGTTTTGGTAAGGCCGTTGTTACCACAAGTTCGCAAAATGACCGTTTTTTGCTCATTGCGGGCAAGAGGGCTGTGGGTTGTGCTCATCCTTCTAAGTTGTTTTCCTTGCACTGATGAGGCTGTTTACATAATTACAAAGTGCGACCAAAAATGTCGAATTCATCTTTAATTTCGTTCAAACGATAATTTCGGTAGTTTATAAGGCGGAAAGGGGTTCTCGCTTATTTCAAAAGACCGTTATGTTATCGGTCGTATGTGGACTGCAAATGCATATGAACTAATGCATCTTTCATGTTGTTGTTGTTGTCGCATAACCTTCAACAACTGTCACTTTGATGAAGTTATTTTATTGGTTTCATTGGCGGTGTTTAATTTCATCCCAATTAAAAGTGACTTCGCCAATTTACGCTATATAAATAAGGATGAAACTAGGCGGGCATTGGTTTTAAATGTTAAACATGGCACTTTTAGCCCTTTGTCCCTTCCTTTGAGGCGGTGATCCACAAAACTGTTGCAGCTATATCCGTTTTCTTCTGCCACAATAAGAATATATCGTAATAGGTCCAGTGTTTATTTCCCAATCTCATTTTTATGACGGCCAGTGAGTGGTTCGAAGGGGACGCGCACGTAGCTATAAATGCTGACAACACGCGCATGGGCATGTCTCATTCGTGCTACCGAACTCGACTTCCTTCGGTCTGAACGGTCTCTTCCTTCTCCTCGAAGAGAAAGGATAACTCACTTCCCCTCTCCTTTCGATATGAACAACGAAAGCATTTTATCACTCATATATATATATATATATATGTTTTATGGACCTCTAGATTTCTTTAAAGGCTTTACAGCACAAACACCTGCAGCCTCAATTCTTTGCTGTCTTTTGCCTTACAGTACTCAAGAACTCTTCTTCTATTTGCTTCCTTTATCGCAAGATTGACAACGGCCGTATTATGTCAGAGAAAGTTCAGGGAAATTTCTCCCATCCTGCTTTCTGTGAAGTGGTGCCTGACCCATAGCAATTTAATTATGGTGCTCGTATGAGCTCTTAGTACCTTAAGTCTGCTGCCATCAGCCTTAAACTTGTGCTTGCAGCATTGTAAACTTACTTTGGGATATCTCGTTTGATAAGTTTTCATCGGTGGTCTCACTTGGAAGTCGTCGAGAGCTCTGTTATCAACAGCAGCCGAAAACATATATTTATAACGTCGAGTTGACTTGTTTTTATGTGTCGAGCATATGTATATGTGCTCATGATGTACTTCCATCAGAAATTATTTTCTGCAAGATTTATTTTCTCTGCTGTAGGCGACCACATTGTATTTTCACTTAAAGTATATTTTTCATCTTTTCAGTTACTATTTTTTTACGTTTTCAAGCTATCGTCATTACATAACACATTGGTGCCACCTATTAGATCACACATTTGGGAATATACTTCCTCATTATACCTTTGCATCTGTGCAATTGTGAAGTTTCTAAGAGAGGCAGCAAAGCAACGAATGAGCGCAACAAATGGAGAATATTTATCGTTTAGGGGCCATGAGCAACAATTCACGGACTGTAAAGATGAGATTTTTTGTTTCTGAGATATTGTTTGCATATAATTCGATTCGCTGAGTGCTATCGATATAAAAAAAGGAAACAAGAAAAAGCACAAACAAATAGTTCAATGCTTTTCGCAACCTTCGGTGATCTCATTGAGTGGTGCGCAATCATATTCTCTTGCTCGCATATTTCAATATAGTTTTTGCTTGTTGAATGTTATCAGTAAACTATACAGACTATTCTATATGGAATGCTTTCTCGTTTATTCGATTCACTTATAGATTCATCACATTTGGGTGATGTTACGATTTGACGCCTACCTTAAAGCGTCAATCATGATGAGCCGCAAAGAAAATTATAGGATCCGGTTTTTTGCTAGCGTTTCTGATGTTTCCAGCCGTACTCGTCTTCTCGTCTCTCAGTTTTCTTTTTCTCCTCTAAACTATGGCTAGTGCTTATGAGTCAATTTTTTTTTGTTATCGAGTTATTTATTCACCTATTTATTGGCATTAATGTAAACTGTTATTTGTTATATGAGCCGTAGTTCATATAACGATTTATATATATATATATATATATATATATATATATATATATAAAGATGACACGATTTATGTAAAAAAACTTTATACAGGCAATACTTGAAAACTTTTGGCATTTGTTTAGTTGCGGGACAGTTCGTAATGGATTTGATTGTAAGGGTGCAATTGCTGTTGTTTGTGATCCCGGCAAATTGCTGCTTTTTGATGCCATTCGCCAATGCTCTCTATTCGTATACTCATGCTCACTTGTTGTTGTATAAAATGAGTAAGGAACGTTTAAGTGTGAGTAAAAATCTTCCAATGAAGAGGAGAGATGGTTGGAAAAAGGTGGGGAGGGTTGAGGGGAGGGCTGAAAATTTCTCCAAGCAACCCAAAAATACGACAAGCAAACAACACCTAATTCCGGAAGTGATATTACCTTTGTTTAATCCAAATATCGTTGCTGCATTTTCACCGTGCATAGGTTTAATTAGCCAAAATTCATTAATGCCTAATGTTACTAAACTTCATGTCAGTGTGCATTGTAATTTATAGACCGAAAGTTCCACCATACTCAGTTTACGCCAATAACAAGTGGTCACTTCTAACAAAGAGATATGATTGAAAATAGTTTGTAAGTGATCTTGATGCGAGGTTACACCGGTCAGTTGTAGACTGGCTTGTAATTTTTTTAAATTGTGCAATCAGTTACTGCTGGGAATAATTCTTCTGATAATCGGAGAACTTCAGCAATTCCATCCTATGATGTAAATATGCATATATTTATAGGTTAAGATTAGCTAAATAGGTGGAGACATTAAGGATTTACGAGCTGGAAATCCTACAAACGAAGCGGACGGTGCGGATCGAAAGTTTTTGACGATGAGCGAAAATGATGAAAGAAATTCTTACTGCTCAGTTGTTTTTTATTTCGTAGCTAATGTGCCGTTCATTGAAAAGGATTATATCTTCATTCGCTTTCGCTCTTTTTTTGCAACACCATCGATCAGAATGCGATGATGCATCGTTGTTCCTAGGAAATAACCTAGCTGAAAACAATGCTCGCAACGATGCCTGTCGTTGATTTCTGGTGAAATCACTTCAGAGATATTCAGTTTGCCTTCGACCTAGTAGTTTGTCAAAGGTAATCCAACGTTTCGCTTTGTATTGTGACCTTTGCTCCCAACTGCTTTGAAGGAGTACAGCGAAATTCGTTCATATACTCTTCGAACGAGAACTGTCTTTCACAAAGCCCGATCATGCGAATATGCGAAGCGTTGGACTATTCAGCGCGACTCGAACTTTTTCATATATGTTTGATGTCGACATCAGAAATTATCGATATTTTATGATCATTTGTTGCAGGACATCACATTGTATGCATCTGTGTGCTTATTTCGCGTACTGTTTTTGTTAACATTTGTACACGATGATTTGGTATATATCTTTATTCGCACTCGTTGTGCTCGTTTATTTCATCGTCGACAGGTTAATCTTCGCGAAACTTCTTATACCCGGCATAGCCGGTAAGGCAGTCCTCATCACGGGATGCGGTAGTGGTACGTGTTTCGTTTAATTTGCTATATTGAATAGTAATTGTCCTTGACGTGAACAGCGTGAGCGAGTTTCTTTCGTGGCCTTATTATTTCCTGTCTATATTAACAGCATTGTCATATCGCTGGATTCTTTTCCTATAGATCGAGTTTACAAAGTTATGGCCAAATATGCGGTCGATGCCCTATCTCCATGCATCACGCATTTCGAGTCATCGAATATTTATGAGTCATGTTTATAGCATGAGTGGCAACCTATGATGATTGAACACGTCTTCCTGGAAGAAACAAAGGAAAGAAGATCCGCTCTTAGAAAACTGTGCAACTTTTGAGAACGGGAAATCTCATTCAGTCATACTTAGAATATTTATTTTTCCCTAAGAAAGATTTATAAATTAATTGAAATTCTCCATTAAATCAGTTATTCTGTTAAGATAATGTAATTGACTAAAAACTCATTCGATATAATATCGAGCATGCAAGTAGAGAGACATTATGGTCTTTCGCTAGATGCCCTCTGATAATTGTTGGTATTCGTTTCTTCATCATCCTGAGCTACATTTCTCTACTTCCCTCACCTCTTCCGCGTATAGCAGTTAGGGGGCAAACAATTTCGTCGAACTTTTAATGTCTTTCAACAGGAGGCCATCCTTTTACTATTAAGTATACGGCAATTACTACACAATTATGCGTTTCATGAACCACGGAACAGGTGTCGCCGTTATAAATAACGACCATTTTGATGATCATAACATTTCAACCAAGTGCAAATGATTTTACGAAAAAAGTCATTGAGCGATTATATAAGTCGAGTAAAGTAATCTCACTATTTTCATAATATTATCGAATTGCTATGTGGTTGCACGAGTCTCATTTCCGGAAACGAAAAAGCAAGAGATAACACTATAGGTTTATTTAGGCATCAGTATCTATTAGTTTCTGAAAGAAGTATCACATGCAAATGGGATTTTAATTCACGAAATTCTACCTCTCTTTGATTTCATGTATGCAAGTGTTTAGTCGAGAATAAACTATGGTCACTATGAGGATTTAGTCAGATCTGCGTTAACTTTTTCATAACAACAGAACTGTTTAATTGTGATTCTTATGATGCGAATAATCCAGGCGATTTTACGAGGAACTTAAAATATCACAATTTCGACAGCTAATTACAATCACTGTGTGTTGCTCCCCGCTTAATCTTAGTGTTATACTGTTGCAGTTAATAGCGTTTCAGGTTTTGGCAAGGCTGTGGTTATCAGATGTTTACGAAATGGGATGACTGTTTTTGCTGGTTGCCGACGGACAGCTGTGAGTTATGCTTCTCGTTCCAAATTATCTTTGCTACAATGATGGGGTTGTGCACATTATTTGTGCCGTGACTCAATGTGCTATGCTTACAATGAATGCGTGGAAGACCTGCATTCGTTTGTCGCCTACTTCACAAGATCCGTATTAATCAGCGAGCAACAAAGCAGAAAGAGGTGTTGGTTTAGCTCAACTGACGGATATGTTATCGGCCGTGGGTGGACCGCGTTCGCGTTAGAACCAAGCCATCTTCCACGCTGCTCGCGTTACATATTCCTCCATAGGCATCATTGTGGAATTTTATTGTTGTTATAGGTGTTGACGATATATATATATATATATATATATATATATATATAATCCAAACGTTCGCATATTTTTTCTTTGGTTTTTTCAGTTACTTATTCGCTGTAATTGCATATATCGGTTTTATAGAGTAAGGTTAAGTTGTGTTTAACTCTGAAATTGAGCGACTGCCTGAACTCACACAGAAAGAGTTACTAAAGAGAGAAGATAATTGGCTAATGGCAGCTAATTTTTCGGTTATGATAATGTAACTAGTATGGAGCATAGGGCTCCCGTTTGTGTTGCTAAAAACCTTGGAGAAAGCATCGATATACATGAGAGCTAAGCCGCTGATCAAGTTGTACGTGCTGTGTTAAGTTACAAGCTTTTTGAGAGTCAGCGATATTATTTTCCCATGCTACTTTCAGTCTATCCCAACTCTGACTGATTTTGCGTTTGGGCACAATCGCTCTGTGTTGCCAGACTGAAAAGCGGGCTAAATTTATTGAAGAGTGTGGACGAACTGCGAGAAGAATGCAAGGCGTTGCCGGGTTTGCTGTACGCTCTTCAGATGGATGTTGCAGATGACGGGAGCGTTGCTGATGCAAAAAACTTCGTGGAGACAAAACTCGCAGAGTTAGGACAAGGTATGGTTCTATATAACTGATTTACGATTGTCCTTAGACATTGGTCACTGTCATGGTTGTCCTTATTCCTATATCGGTTTTGCGAATAATGGTTCATATAAGTTTCCAAAATGAATCACGTTCTTTTCGTTTTTATCAGTGTTTTCGAGCAATATAAGACTTCTGCGAAAGGTCGATGTGTGATCCCGATTAATCAGACCTTTCGGAAAGGTAACAGTTTGTTTGTTGCTAATTTGTTAGGAGATAAGGGAGTGAGTTGAAATGATGCCAAATTAAATTTAACGGTGTGCGCAGCCACTCTGACTACGAGTGACAGTGGCTTAGGAAATTGCGTATTTTGTTTTGTTCTGAACTGACGCTAGCCGCACCTCTATCAGCCGGATGTCTTGATGCTCTTGCGTCGGGAATGATAGCAATATTTAGAGCTGATCGCAGTTGTGAATAACGCAGGTGTGCGAGGAACTCATATGTACGATGACTTTCTCACCATGCAACACTATAGGAGCGTCTGGGAGACGAACACTTTCGGCACTATCCGGGTCACGCAAGCATTCAAATCTCTCATCAAGAAGTCACGGTATATATCGGCTTCTTGCACTTTTCTAACTCTTCTACGGTTAATTGAGGATGCACGTGGCCTTAAGGCAATTTCTGACATATTTCTACTACGTAGTAACTACGATTGCTTGTTTATAAGGTATATGACGGTCCGCCATAAAAAATCGGCAGTGTAATGAAAGGCGTCAAATAATTAATCCAAATAAGTGATTGGTTGGCTCATAGATAGTAGATACAGCATTTGCGTAAGTCGCGCTTATATGTAAAGCATGAAGTTTATGGTGCAATGTTAAATTTGGGGAATTTTCACGGCATTATTTCTGAACTCCGAGTACACTGCAGGATGTTTGGAGTGAAACAGTCCTAAGCCGTTCCGGCGATACATGGATCTTCAAATAGCGAATGGGGAAACTGCTTCGCAACCGTGTCTGGGCGACCCGCGACCACTTGAAATTTGTGTTCTTGAAAGGTCTTTCAGTTATATTTCTTGGTATATTAGTGTTTCCTATGTACTTTCTATCCAAAACCGTGAAACGCGAAGACATTTTTAGAAGATTCATTACCACTGACTAAGTTATTGCGCGCCAAATTAATCGGGCAATTTGTTTAATCGTTCACATTTGCATGGCACGTTGAGTGTATCGCTAGCAATCGATGCACTATTGGCGTTTAAAGAGATGACCGAATTGTAGTGGTCGCATTGTGATCTGCAGCAGTAGTTGTACACTCTTCATTATACCCAGCTATGGGCCATATGCTACATCGAAAGCGGCCGTCGATGCTTATGCCGATGTCATCAGGCGAGTTCTTATTTGTTTGCATGTTTTGAGATTATTGCGCCTGTTCCATTCGTTCGAATTTCGACTTTGAAGTCTTATTTCATAGTGGGAGTCCTTTTTTGCATTTCATCAGTGTTGTTTGCTGTTGGCGCCCTCTGAGCTTTTATAGGCTTATGGAAGCGTTCTCCTAGAGGGTTGTGATTGACAGGATTTGCAAAACGTGTCATCTACGACGTGGAACGGAAATCTGCCTAGGTAATATGCGTCTGCGCCGCAGTCGTTCACCTTCTTTATCCTCCTCTGTTGCCAAAATCACAATTAATGGTATTTGGTGTGATCCAGCAGGCGATTATGAAAATAGCCAAGCCATCCAATTCTAGTAGACGTGAAAATACGATGTACACAGGAGAAAATCAAGTAATTCCTTCAAATAGGTACGATTCGCATAGCACTTTCTATGCTTTCTTTCGTACATTGCATTGTCTGGAAATTATTCAGAAATGAGCTTGCTCCGTTTGGTGTTAAAGTGATTCTCGTGGTACCGGGTTCCTTTGAAAGTGGAATGCAGGATACGAGTCGTTTGCTGACGATGTTGCAAGAGGCATGGGATTCTTGTGATGAAAATGTTCGTAAGGAGTACGGCAATCATTTCATCGAAAGGGGTTCGATCTCTTTAGTCGTTATTTTTCAAATTTTGTTATGCATTTCGTTACTGTTGCATTGACAACTTCATAAAACGAGTTCATCTCTTCTTATATTTATCCCAAGATATTACGCTAGAAGTACTGCAACATTAGGAAAGAAATAATTGGAGGTTGTAGAATTGCATTATCGGTTTCGAATAGGTTCCCACTCCTATTATGATAAAGGTACGTTTTCTGAATCGGATCCGTTGAGACGTAAGGGCACATCACAAATTTTTTCACTACCGAGTCTATTAATGTTTACGAATTTCGAGAAAGAAGATGAGAACAATGAATTGGTTACTAGTCAAGGCGCTTGTTTTCCACATAGACAATTTTTTTTCACAGAAATTTCACTAAAGTAGTTATTAAATATTCTCTCCTATGGTGACTGTGGACAAAACGCCACCACCGCTACTACTTTCACCTACACACTATTGCAGGCATATTTGTGTATTTCATTTAGTCTTTTTATTATCTATTTCATGGGTTTGTCTCTGTTATTCGGTCAGTTAAAATCGACAGCCATCTCCAGTATTTTCCACTCTAAAGGAACCTTTATCGGTTGTTACCGTAAAATTTGCAGAAACTTTAAAGAATATTGGAGTTTTCAGAACAGAAATTTCTCACGCTTCAATAGTTTGATGAGAATTATTACACTGCAGTAGCTAATTTTGCTCAATTATCCGTTCCGATTAAGGGGCTGGAAGCGATATTCTAGTCATTATGACATCTCATCCTCATCCGTGCCTCCGAGAAGTGCTCTCCCATCTTTTAAATGCCACTCAAATTCTCAACTGTCTTTTTTCTTCTCTTATTATTTTCGTAAATTTCCACATTTATAATGCATTTATTTAACTAATTTTTCATTTGCAGCGAAAGCTTTCGTTAACGAATTCCAGCAAACCAGTGTTTCAAAGGATGTCAAATGGGTGGAAGATACATATTTTCAAGCTATTGTGGGCAGATACCCTAAGCCACTCTATCGGATAGGTTGGGATACGATATTATTGTAAGTTTTTTTCACCTCTCTTATAACTGCTCTGGTGGAATCTCTTCTAGTGAACACAGTGTGAACTTATTCGCAATATCGAAATTCTCTTCTCGAAAATCTTGTCGTTTAAATCCTTTTTTTTTCTATGTTCTATGCTGTTAATTTTCGTTTCTTCGCATAATGCACCGTAGAACACGTGTTGTAAGTATTACTCTGCTCCTGATTAAACGTTTATTTCCCGGAAAGTTCCTCGTAGATCTTTACGCCTTCAGATTTGCAGATGAGATTCTAGACTGTAATGTTTTCAGCTTCCATCCTTACTCTCTTCTGCCTTTATGGATTCAGCAGGCTGTAATGAGACTAATATTTTGGATTGTTCGGGCACCGATTCCAGCAGCTGCACATACTATTTGAACGGCGTAATGAGGTATTTTCCAATATTTTTGTACCTTGTGGCATAATTTTTAAGGTGGAGTACGATAGAAATTTCATTGCTATCTCTTAGAAATTTGTTCACCTATTACCGCTAAATGGTTCAAATGTGTTATTTTTATATTGGTTCAAATTCCTGCAATTTTTCCAAGCAAGGGTAAACATCTCAACGTTCAGACGGTACTATAATATAGCTCAAGATTAATGAGCTGAACAGTAACTAAATATATTTGCAGGTATATCAAAATGTGAAAAGATAACGATGGTTGGGGATCGATAATATAATGTCGTTTTTTGCTGTTTTATTACTCGAGTATTTTTCAGTGCATGTGACCGATTATAAAGTGTTCTTTTGCCATGCGAATTTCCTCTCTCTTTTGATATTGTTTCATTAGCACTCTTCTGTACGTTATTGGATGATAAATAATCGATTGCATTGGTCATATTGCTCTCATTCGTAACTTCATTTTAATGATCTGTCATTTGTAAAGAGCATTGCGTTACTCTCAATGTTTGTCGCAATGCATTAGGGAGGGGGAGAGGATTCATAAGGTCTGTGTGCGTATGCAAATACTTATGTTTGCTTGCTTATATCCGTGTCCTTAGCCACGTTTGTTCAGAACTGTTAGGCGACAGTGTTGAGATAATTGGGGTATCGTTCCTGCACGAGCGATTCGGATTAGCTCATCATCATAATGAACGAGGAATATGGAAGTAACAACTTACTAAATATTGCAAAAAGTGCTAGGGAAAAAGATCGTTGAATTCTGTGACCCTGGAGGCGTGAAACACCTGAAGAGCGTACTAGACGATGATTCTCGACCATCTCGGCTCGTTGCAGTAATAAAAGAAATTTCTTGAACCTTGAAAGTCCTGTATTATTTCTAATTTAGGTGGTCTATCCAAGAAGTATTGGAAAGAATTTTTCCGTCATTATCCAAGGCAACAATCGTTCTATGAAGGCGCAGAAGAGAGATTCTGTATATATATTCAGATATCGTTGTGCGTGAAAACAAATATGCGTACTCCGTTCGATTGATTCACCCAGATGGCGTCTTCCCTACTGAAGATTTCGATGATCCACTTGAATTACCCAGTAGTTAAACGTTTCAATGCGCCACTGTGGTTGTATTCTGCCTTAGACACATCTTCGTTGAGATCTTGCCAAGACTGGAACAGGCTGTGGTTGTATTCTGCCTTAGACACAAGTGCCGGCTTGATTTCAGGAAATCGTTTTGACTATAATTGGGTGGCTGTAATCCGCTTGAGATTGGTAGAATATATATTCGTCAGGCTCATGGTAAAGTCTAATGGGAACCTCTGAGACACAGATGGTGGCAATGATTTCGACCTACTTTGGCTGATTAGAAAGGTTTTTTCTTTTGCTTGTCAATCGAGGAAAGGTATCCTCACCTCATCGGCACGATAATATGGATGCTTTAGCCTGTACCAATAAAATCTTGCCATTTGACTGTTGGTCCACTCTTTAATTCTTCGAATTCCTAGAGTTTGATTGTGAACAACAACGGATTATGATCCTCTCAAAATGCGCTACCTTCAAAATTTCCAAATACTTTTAAAGTTATCGGAGGAGTTTCATTAAACTCGGGAGGGAAGCATTTTATGGTGATGGCGTTTGGTCGGTGTAATTGTGCGATCATTTTAGAGCTTATCTCCTATCTCCATCTTATCTCCTCTTATAGCCCTCTTATTGGGTACCATCCTCGATAATTTCATACATTTCCAATTATTTATGAGGTTTTCTTTTTGCTGAAGTACTCTCCATAAGTATGCTTCATTGAACAACGCTAGAAATATTTACTACTGGAAGCATGAGAGAAAAAAACTGGTTATAATGTTCATCAACTATGCCAAATTTTATACCAAGCAAATAAACACCCGCCGACAGGTTCTTTTCGTTTTATTGGGAACTTGATTGCACAAAATAGTGTTTTAAGACGATGGATTCTTTCTATTTCAAGTTTATATGTCATTCATCATACCGTCTAATGCATTCCAACAATTATCCTTGTCTTCTTGACCTTGCTTTATCACATATATGTGTCATTTGTTAGTTCTTAACTGATTCGTTAGGCGTAGGCAGTTATTTCATGAACGGGTGATAGAAACAGATGGACCTACATATATAAGTAATCTGTTCTATTTATTATAGCCATCTTGGAACAAATAACTCACCAGTGCGGCTCGTTTTGAAAAATTCCTTGTTGTGCATCATCTCCACTGTTGATTTCTTCATTGATGTCTAGCTAAAGCTTTGCGTGGAAATTTGTGTACCAAAAACGCAAATACAGCTGAGAGGGTATTTTGTTCATATCCAAATAACTGTGGTTGGAATTAAAAGGGAAGTGAGGATGATGGATATTTCTGCCAGTTACGGGCAACTTCAAGAGTTGGCAGTGACGAACCTAATCCCCTGTTTGCCTTCGGAGTAGAATCGTGAAGTTGATCTCTCGCGATGGGAATAATCGAGGAGTTAGTCCATTTTCCATAGGTAGAGCCATTATTGCTAGTGGGAATGGAAGCCGTAATTGTTCAGTAATTTAACGCCTTACTCTATTTATTTCGGCATCAGAAACAAGAGCCGAGGCAAAATATTGGTTCGGTTGCCGCCGCTCAGTGGGTGCTTTCAGTAATGGCGATAGTCTTCCAAGTTGTCGATTCCCTACAGGAGAGATCTGAGTGGCTTTCTGGCTATGAAACTGTCTGATGCAATCGGAAACTACGTTATCACTAGCTACAGTATTTAACACCATCACTAACTGATATTAGTAAAGCAGTATCGATAATCGCACTAATGTTAATGCTAGTACTAATTTTACTATTAGTAAGAATAACTTATCACCTATGGTCCTTGCCAATGATCCCTTTGATTTTGATTGTGATTTTCTATCATAATTCGTAAACACTCAACCGTAGAAGCTACTCCGAAGTATAAGTGTAAAATAAACTAAGTTGATAAGTCCGCTTGAAGATATACTCGAATTGAACATTTTTCCACAGAAATTCTTGACCTTGTGGCAATTAGAGCGTTATAATCTTCACCTACCACGAAACTTTCCACTTTCTTTTTCACATAACCTTGAACAGACTCTTTTCCAATAATTTAGCTCATCAAAATAGAATAAACACCCACTGAAATGTTACGATCCCTTCGTGATTAACGAATGCAGTCCTTATGGAATTTCCAGTTTCCTATCATTGTCGCTGTCGTTATTCTCTGTTTCTCACAATTTGATTTCATCCAACGTCTTTGCTACGCACGATACTTTGCAGCGCTGCTGCTAGTGTATGATTACGAAGGCGGATTTTTCAGGGAAAGAAATCTTTTACGAATATTAGTGTCTTTTGAAATATTTTTCATGAATACGCGCATTCAGTCGGGCATAATTTAAAATCCCTAAACATGTTTTTATTCCCCTCTCCATCCTACAACGGTCGCCACACAAGTAAAGACTGCTTGAATTTGCTATCTTCTTCCTCCCTTGCACTACCAAGTTCGGCTTTGGGCACTATTGCTATTGCTTATTTTGACCTGATTGCCTATGATTTTAAAATCGAAGAAAAAGGTTCGCTCTTTAAGTCGTAATTTTGATCGCTCCTTTTTAAGAATGTTTCAACTCCGTTTATTTTATCAGCTTATCATCAACACACTACCATCCATTTTTGTAAGATTTGAAGGCGTAGCATACTTCTCTAGTAACCAATAATTTCTAGTTTCCGTCCATCCTACTCAGGTTCCACTATACTGTTTAAAGTGCTGTAACGTCGAGCCTTTTGATTACTGTTCCCTTTCTTTCTGTGATTCTTGAAGGAATTCTTCATTTTTTGAATGGGAATGTGCAACTTTCATCCTCAAATACGGCAAAGGTTTATTTTTGGGATATCTCCAATAAAAAATTAGTGCATTTGTAAATGCATTCGGCATCATAATTTGTAAACGCGTTTGGTTGTGTATGTTGAATAGTGATATATTTATTTAATCACAACCCTTTTTCCATTTATCACATGTAATGCACACTGTTTACTGCTGATTTCATCGATTTTATGTGATTTTTGCTTCTGTTATAAGGTGTTTCGAAATCAGTTATCATCAGAGGTTATCGAACAATTTGGTGCACTTGGCAACAGAAATTGAGCTAGAGTGCGAAAACGGCGAGGAAATAAATGATCGTTATCGATCTCCTTGCAATGATCAGTGATTAAATTAGTTCTCACTAATATTATGCTCATCTCAATGATTCACCTACGATTTAGAAGGAAGTGGAAGGAATTTTTCATTGTCAGAAATCCTTTGAAAAAAGAGGAAATGAACCAAGCTAGTAAGAAGTCCAAATATTGTAGAGATCTCACGACGCGATAAAAATTTGTCGAAGATGAATTACAGTTGGCGAAAGAAAAGCAAATATAAAAATCCAGATTGAAAGATGATGTCAAGATAACGTTTTTTTTTCCAAAGGAACGTGTTTATCGATGGTGCTGTTAAGCATTTAGTGCTGTGCGTTTGTGCTGTCGAAAAAAAGAAGCAGTTGAATACTTTGAGGGCGATTTTTCCCATCGATTCAAGACTTAATGTAAACTTGCTTTAACCATTTGAATGCGAATACCCTAAGATTCGTTGAATCAATCTACCAGCATGTTAGATATGCTATATCTTCCAGTCCCAAGCCAATTGCTTGAAATTCATAAATGCATTAGCTTTATTGTTTTTATATAAAATGAATCTTTTTTTGCAGCGTAATTCATTGAAATGCTACTTCTGTTGTTCATATTGGCTATAGCTGTCGTACTTTTTCTATTGTTTCTACGGCTCTTCGTTATTGATAAAATTCGAATCGATGATATAGATAAGAAAGCAATTCTTATTACTGGCTCGGCTGGTGGTTAGTGAAAGAGTTCTTTTTCGTTTGAAATTCGAATTCAAATATTACTTGAAATTTACTATTGATATTTGCATCATGTCATCAAAATATTTTTGTTTAACGGGTTTCTGTTTTACTATACTGCAGCTTTTAAAGCTAATCGTTTCATATGCGTGCTTCACTCGTGCATTTATGTTGGCTTATTGTTTCTCTCTTCATCGATAGTGACCTTATTCTCGTTGGTACCATCAGTAAGCGCCTGGAAAAGCGATTGTCAAAGCATATCTATTTTATTCTCAGCGAAACGCACTACCCGATGAGCATGACATTTCAGGAGACTGCAGTAGGCTGTAAACGAATTTTCAGTAAAAGAAGTACTACTGAAGGGATAATATAGATCAGGAAGAAACGTTGCAAAGTAGTGCAAAATTAGGCCAGAAATCACGACAAAAGAATCATCGCGAGTGCGATCATTTCTTCGTTCATAATTCTAATAGCATTCTGAAAAAATTCTACTCTTCTTTTTTTCTTGTGGAATGCTTATGAGGCTATAATCCATATCAGATGAAATAATGTGGTATATTTTCAAATGATTACGATTTTCAGGATTTGGGCGCAGTTTTATGTTGAAATGTCTGGAAAATAATATGACGGTATTCGCGGCTTGTAGGACCAAAGAGGTTATTCTTTGGATCGCGTTTTTTTCTTTGTTTTGCTCTTGTAAAATCGTTAATACGATCACAGCTCGATAGAGGCTGTACGATTTATAAAGTGGGCAACAATGGAGTACTTATAAACATGTGTGCAAATGAACAAACTAACATCACGTCGACAGCTATAGAACTCAAAATAATCCACAATTGTATGTGTAATTACTGGCCATTATCATTAGACTTCTAGTTGTAACAACATACCATATTAAAATTTAACATAGCACACACTTTACTGCAAAGCGTCCGGCTATAAAACTTTCGAAAAAACTTATAGAATAGTATATCGAATTGGTGCGTAATGTTATTCGTATCACAGCACATCATATTATAATGAAGATCGAAAGAATAGATTAGTACAGATATACTCAATTAGTTCGTTTAGATAGCGTCAAATATGATAAAATATTTCACTTATGAGTCGTCTTCAGTTCTAAAAATTCAGTAAAACATAATTACTGTTGCCTTTCAAGGATGGAAGAATACAACTTTTAGTTGAAGTAATATTTAGGCATACTAAATTTTTATCTTGTACGATAGGGTCGGGAAGGCGAGTAGTCCGTTCATCATGTAAACGAATGCTATAGCGCAAATCTCCGTACTATATTCACAAAGTAGTGCACTTTTATTCCAATCATCAAATATCTGAACGATTTTTCTCATATTTAGAAGAGACTTTGATAAAATTTAATGAAGGAAGTCGATGTGACAATCAGGCAACGAGAACAAAAAGTACTTGCAGATAGGTGAGAAAGGTGGGATATTCGCATGTGGCGTTCCCTCAATTAATTTCATTGTTAACATTACAAGAATCGAAAAAATGAGTCTTAACTTCATCATTCTTTTATATTATAAACTAATCGTTCGAAAAAATAGAAATTCTGAAAGATGTCTTTTTGTTTTAAATTTCACTTTGATAATGGTAGTGACAACTTTATAGAGCGCGGATAAATTGAGAAACGAATGTGTTGGCTTGCAAGGTCGTTTGGATGTTTTTGAAATGGATATCAGCTCTGATGAGAGTGTAGTCGCAGCTAAGCATCATGTCACAGAGCAACTGAATAAGTTGAACAAACGTGAGTACATCTTCATATTGTATGCGTAGGTTGATTTTTCTCCATGACCAATCCAGAAAAGTACTTCACCAAGAAAATAGGTCGAATGTTTCTTATATTTTTCTGTTATAAAGCGTTTATCAAAGTGTTCATTTGAATTTCGATTCCTATAAGCTAATAATGAATGGGAAAAGTTCATTTCATTTTTTCGACCATTTTTCTCTTACATTTCCGACTTTTTTTTTCACGTTCCTTCCTTTTTTCGTCAACTTTTTTCATTCGATTGTGGTCTCGATCGCAAGTCGATCTCCAGCTTTTATCTAAACCTCCTCACTAAACTATGGATAGTGGGCAATATTATTCCAATATGGGCTTTTAAAAAAGGAAGCCAGCCTATTTCCATGAGCCATACATATCCTTACTTTCTTAGTGTTCCAAATTTGCAGTGACATTCGAAACCGGAGATATTTTCTTGTTTTATATTACAATACAAATATTGCAAATGAATTTATTTGATTAGAAATAATACACCACTCTATAATACTCGTATATTCCTTATAAGGTAGTTGATTTATTCGAAATTTCCTTATCGAATTGTTATACTACTCCACAAATACAGTTGAACATAAAAATATATTTCATTCCAAGTGTAATTCCTCAAAAAATATATTTCTTCTTAAGAAGAAATACCCTCAGGATAACTTCGGGAATTTCTATGTGTTTAGTGAGATCGATGATCGTAACCGCATTATCCTATCGTAGAATACCTAAAATTTTCATATTATTAAGGTATCGCAGTACTAATCCTCCTTTATCTTATAGTGAAATATTCTTGGAAAATTCGGTTTTCTTTTATTGCAATTTCATATTTACGATGATATATGAAAATTTATGCCTAATGACAACAATTTAAGTATTGAAGTTTGTATAAATTTGAAATTTGCTTAATAACTATCATCCAATAAAAGAACAGTTGCCTTCTGACGATGAATAATTGTATTCTATAGAATTATATGCTATTGTCAACAATGCGGGTATTCAAGCTGAATTTCTCTACGATGATTTCCTCGCATTAGATGATTATAAAGAAGCTATAAATGTTAATACATATGGAGCGATTCGTGTAACGAAAGCATTTAAGAATCTCGTGAAGAAATCGAAGTAAGTTATTTATTGTTGTTTCGATGGAAAAAATATAATCGAAGCATAAAATAAGTGTAATCCGTTTTCTAGGAGGGAAAATTATGTGGCTTCAGTTACGGATGATTGGAATCTCAAGAAGTGTCCTATTTTCTAGAAACGATTAGTGCTATATTACTCTATAAATGAGAGCTGGTGATTTCTTGTTGCCAGTAGTGGTCAGTCGGAATTATTCGATTAGCTAGAAGTTTTTTTAAATTTATGTTTTTGTGGAGTTACTTGAATATTGGCTTTTTTCCCAGCTAAATGCATCTTGAAGGGCATCAACTTGATAGCAACGAGGAAAATCTACATGAAGAGGAAGATTTTGAGCAAAATATCTTTGTTCAAAATAACCCATGGAATTATAGTAATATTTATTGGTCCATTACAAAAGGATTAAATTAAATGTTTCATTCGATCTCTTGAAATATCATCGATAATTTTTTTTACTGTAATGCATGCGATCGGATAGACGCATGAGAGTGAGTATTCGACTATTCTTGCAGAGGACGTATCGTTTTCTGCACAAGTTGCATTTGTCGTTTCCCAGCACCAGGAATGGTTGCCTATTCGGTGTCGAAGTGGGCACTTACCGGATATCTTGAAGTGATTAGGTGAGGTTCTTACGTTTTATCACTCTAATGCTCTATCCTCAAACTCCTTCAATAAAATACGATAAAAGCATTATGAATATACGGCACATACTTATAGCGTTCCGCTGCTCTTGAATAGCGCATCACGCCAAGGGTGTTTTGAAATCCATTCGCATAAAGGATTCTCTATCAGTGAATGCAGAGCATTTCAATCCAAATTGAATTTCATCGACGTCGTTTCTTTGCATTGCCCACTGATACTTAGGGAATTTTCTTTGAGTAACACGCAAATAGAATCTTCCCATACTGCATTAAAAATAAAACGAAAGCAAAACAGATTTCTGTTGTAATTTCAAAAACTCGTTTACTCCTGTTGTATTGTTTTTGTTCCTAGTATACTCGTGGAGAGTTTTTTTAAGTTACTGATACATTCAAAAATTTAGCCTCATCAATTGCTGCGTTTCGTAACAAGCCTATATGATTTAGGCATGAACTTCGTGATTATGGTGTTGATGTTATCAGTGTGGAGCCAGGGATATATTGCACTCCGCTCAATACGATAGAGAGAACGATGAAAGCAATGAACGCTACGTGGGCACGGGCAAGTAATGAGCTCCGTGAAGAGTATGGCGAATATTGGTTCAGTAAAGGTTCATCCATTCATTCAGTTTTCACTTTATTTCCTCTTATTCAGATTTTTGCTTCAGTAAAAGTTTTACTTCTGATTTAGACTTCATTAATAGAACACAAACCCTTCTAATTTAATAATTTTCTAGTGAGTATACTAAGGGCATCGTTTTTATGCATTCTGTAAGATGAGGCCGATATCCATAAATTCGATAAGGGAAAAACGAAAATTGCCGGAAATTTTCGTATATGATCAAATTGATACTCATTTAATTGATTCAGTTCTACTGGGAAAATATTTTTATTGGCATTTCCACGGTAGTTTATATGAGTTCAATTTTTCATCCGTTAAGTTTATTATTTATTCAGCAGGAGATGAATTTCTTAAGACAATATTCCTTGAGATAACTTATTGAACCTGTTCGTTCCGTGAATTCTGCTACGAATGGCAATTGTAAAAGATGTATTTGGCATAAACTGAAATCTCATATTGTTGCGATAATTTCCTGGAAGTGTTATATGCTTTGATCGATTGTTTGATAAATGCATGGAAAATTTCCGCTTTTAGAAAAACTAAGCTGTGAGTGAATTCTAATTTCCAGTAAAGGATGTTGGAATATCACCGAGCCGTCTTTGATCCACCTAACGCTTATATGTAATTTCACAATTATAAATACAATATTTTTCATACTATTTTCTTTGAAGAATATTTAAAATTCTATTTTATAAAAAAGAGTTGAAGTGAAACTATTTGAAGGTAAACGTTTCTATATTAATGTTCATGATGCTTCACCATCGGATGTCACACCGGTGATCGATGCTTATTTCCATGCAATAACCGCAAAATATCCGTACAAAAATTATGTGGTCGGATGGGATGCGGTATTGCTGTATGTTCCTTTTTTTCATTGAAATTTGCTAGTCGATATATTTTTGCTGATTTACCTTGGTATCGCGTGCTTGATTGGTTATTCCATCAAGATGAATTCATTTGAATTCATGAATTCATGAATTCACTTGAACTGTAGGTTTCTTTTGCCTCCTTTTACTTCCAATTTATTTGCTGTTTTCATTTTTTTTTTTTTTTTTTTGATAGTGAACTGAAAATAAATGAAAAACAATGGGATAATTGTTTCCAATAGCGTTATTTTGAGTGGATCGCTGCATTTACAGATGTTAGTTGTATTTTTATTTCACAAGCAACATTAATATCCTATTATATTCAAAAAAAAAACTTTTCAGGTTTCAACCATTTTCTTGGTTACCCGCAAGATTGCAAGAATTGGTAATTCAACTTCTTAAATGGCTCACTCGGGCACCAAAGCCTGCTGCTGTCGACCGACGCCGAGATTAATACTCATCTGTGATTTGCTCTGTTCCATTTGGAGTATTTTTGTTCACTAAAGCTCAAATCTGAAAATGCATATCTCCCTTTCTTAATGATTTTATCAAAAGCTCATCACAACGATTTGTATCTTCAAGAACGTTCAATTGCACAAAGTACTTAAGCCTCATAAATGTTCGATCAAATGCTCTCTGATGTTTGTGCATATGGTCGATGATTTAGTCGAAAAGCTGACGAGATGCATTTATTGACCCATGTTTATTGAAAGGAAGCATGCAATGTTTCAATGTTCATGAAACCTAAATAAGATATGATGTTGTTATTATTGAGAAGGGAAAACATCGAGACAATATAATTTCGGCACGTGTGCATTTCGGCTGTGAGGAGATTTCCAGTGATTTCAATAATCTCAACAACAGATGAATATAGGTAATATGTTTTCGCATTAGAGAAACAATAAAATGAGATAGAGTTCATTCATGGGCAACGTATCAATAGAAGAGAAATGAAGGATTACAGCAGCTATTGAGAAAGTGTAAAAATTATCGAGCAATTGGACGAGTTGTAATCTCAGCTGTTGGCTAACAGCAACGTTGAGACACCGTTAAGCAAATCCGGCGTCAAACTTTAGGTCTTTCAAAAGTTCTTAGTTTTTCAAGGTCGATTTAGTCGCATGAATGAAAATTGCAGTTATGCGTCTATGAAATGACGCTAAACGGTATAATCCTCACAAAGCATTTAACACTCTCATCAAATAGCAAATTGATAACGAGCATTATGCAATGATTGAATATGAAATAAAACGTTAAAGGAAACAATCGGATGGACCATCTGCATAAGGCTCATAAACGCCATACGTGAAAGCATTTCAGATTCTTATCAAATCGAAAAGGAGAATGATAATCGTGCAGATGCGATACGAGAATTACCTTAAATGAGGATTTATCGGCGAGAACATCTTTATAAAATGTATTTGGGCCGATAGTCGTGTTAGAAGACGAGGATATTGCTTAAGTTAACAAATTAAAATATTCATAGGTGTATGAGTGGTGAAGAATTAAATACTGGGATGTGGAGAGTAAGTTGGAAGTTATCTCAACTGCGAGAGTAGGGTGTTCAAAAAGCCCTACTGGATCATAACGATGAGAAGAAGAAAGTATTTTAAAAAATTACAAAAAACGATGAGAAGAAGAAAATATTTTAAAAAATCACAAAACTTTCATAGATTAAATTAGGTTTAAGGTACCACAAATTTCTCTCCATAAAAAATGAGATAGATTTTTTGCATTTGTTTTTAGCTTCGTAACTTCTCAAATGAATTATCCTTCTAACGGTTTTTATTTTAATCAATAAACGGTAAGTTTCTTGAGTGGTTCTATAGGTTTTATTTTTAGTTTAAGAATTATTTTCATGAAAAATAGTAAGTGGAGAACACAACTCATATAATGTGACGTTTTTTTTGGGGGAATCGAAGTGGAGATTTCGGAATATTTCATTTCAGATTTCATCTCCAATACTCTTCTTATTGAATGGAACATATTGTTTCTTCAGTTTCAATGAATGGGCTTTTCATATGTTTTACTGCCGATTTTTCCCTATCACTTACAGCGATAGAATATCGTCCATAATTGCATTAATCTAATCACTAATATAACACTCATTTGTGCTCTTAACTTCCATCACCTCATCATTGATAAGATAACTAAAGTTAACTGTGTTCCTCATATTTAGTGGCATTAGATTGTGCGTCTAGTCAAATCTTGTCAATAAATTATATTTTGCTAAAAAGTTCCATCAAAAAATTTATCTTTACTATTTTATTCGTAAAAAAATCTTTTACGTCAATTATTTTCCTATTAAGTATTACAAATTTGTGTCATTCTCTATCATCACTCATGTTTAAAGGATTTTTCATCACCTCTCCTTGTTCTCCATTATCTATTTATAGCAGCAAAAATTTATTTTCGGACTGGCGAAATGAGAAAAACCTCTTCCGGATCATAGATAATAAGCGTCTCATAATTATCACCTCATTTAGTTCATGTATACCAAAGTACTTCCAAAGAGATGGACTACTGCACCTTATCTTAGACTTTGGACGTTCCTACACTTTTCTGGAAAAAAATATTGAAGTCCGAATGTCGAGGTGAAATTTTGAGGGGTATACAGTTTCAACCCAGTTGGATATTTTCATTATAATTGGTAAAATGTTTGGGGTATTCGAGATTTGGGGGAAGACAAACAATTTTTTTCAAAAGTTGAGAGGAGAGTTTATTCTGAGTGAAGCTTTTACAAAAAATTCATCTCATTTCTTAGAACAAGACCGTTGTAGATTCCGGGAAGCCCAAAACATGCATGATGCCTCTGTCGATAGAAACACGGCCAAGTGTTCCTAACGCTTCCAATCATCGCCTTCATCGCCGAATTAAGCGGAATAATGCTATCTTATCAACGAGTACGCTCTCTTTCCGCCAGCAACAAATATAATGCACATTGGAAACACTTCCTTCGCGTTCACAAAGTTGCTTCATAGATGCCGCCTGCTTCCTCGTTCAATATTCGTCCTCGTTGTTTTATTCAATAGGTCGAAGGAAGAGAACGCAAATTCGAAATTCCAAAGATCTGTGCCAATCTCAGTTTCATTTCAGTTTGTTATCGTTTTTTTCTATAGATGTTTGAAATATGGTCGTCCTAAAGTGGTAAATGTAGTCACAAAGTAGCTCGTTGTTTACGATTTGTATATAGATCATTTAAAGGAAATGAAACGATGTGAACAATCGCAAGTTTGCTGTAGAATAGTTGTGCTATATTTGTCTGTTATGGGTTATGGAGAATTACCCTATATTCCGCATTTCAAGCATCATTATTTAACACTTCGATTTTAACCTATGGAATAATGAGGGAAGCAAAATGAACCATCCATCTAGCCTTAGTTATTATTTTATTGAGTCCAATCATTTCTGACGAGGCGGTTTGTCGTTTAGATTGAAATACCTATTAGTTTCAGGCGGAGTATTGTTCAGTTGTGATAATGCTTGGCTTTCTCGTCATTTTACTTTCATTTCCACTGATTGCTCTGCTCATCAAGAGATTCATCTTGGAAAGGATTTTCATAGATGACTATGGAAAGAAAGCAGTTTTAATTACGGGTTGTGATTCAGGTGATCATTATTTTCATTTTTATTTTTCCCAGCTTCGTTCTATTTTTATGAAAAATTTCATTAGCTAAACATTGTGTTTGAATAAATCTAAGAGCATCGTTTTGGTGATATTTCATATCAGTATTCTCACACATCTCAGACTACAGATCTCTCAAAATTGAAGCGGCCAACATTTATCATTAACTGATATATCAGTTAATGATAATTTTTTTTAATCAATAATCATCGATAAATGAGTAAAATGTGCTTTCATTTTCTAATTTCTTTGGTCACTTCAGATGCTCATATCACATTCAAAAAAGACAATGAAATATCTCATCATAAGCTTCTTACTGATATTGTTTTATTATGTCCATATAAGATGCTATCATTATCAATAATCCACATAGAAGGTAGTCAGTGAGGATATAAATAGAAAAACGGAGAGAATCACACGATTTCGACTCTATGCACCAAATACGATCTACTTTTTTTCAGTCAATATCTCTCTTCATCTTCATCAAATATTACATTTCCGTATTTTATTTGTTGCGTATAGTCATTATATGAATATAAGAAGGATAGTGGACCCTTATAGCTCGAATTTAATGCTTATTCAGTCATAATCCTCGATTTTGATATAAGGTACTCTATCAAGTTAGCGCACGAAACAACATCACGAATCTAGGTGCTTTGTTTTAGTGTTTACGAGTATTGCATCAAATAAATCCACCCGCTTAAGGCTTTGGTTTCGATCTCGCCTTGAGATGTCTTAGCCATGGAATGACGGTTTTCGCCACATGCATTACCGCAGAGGTAATTAATCAATTACAGTCGTTAATCTCATCAATACGTTTTTATGGATTTCTTTAATTACGGGGGAACATAATTTTATGAATATCTCAATATCTCAGCGTTTAGATCTGATCCATTTATAGAAATATTTGAACTCTGAAAATTCACATAATTGATGGGAAAGCATATCCAAAGAAATGCATCATGATATATACATTTTGAAGGAATGCCCTAAATAAATGAATGCAGCAGTAGCCAATATGGCGGCTGAAATTTTTTAGTGTGCTAGTGGAGGACACCATATAAATTTCTATCATTTGCGATTTCTATTTCGAGTACAAAACCCCGTGCATGTTACGCAAATGTGATCCTCACCCTTTTAAAAATTCAGTTCGTATATCACAAGCATATTTGCTTTAGCCTTAATCTTCTCATTTCATCGCATCACTTTTTCGTAACATAATTGTAGCTAATCTACTTGAGAATCGTAGAAGTGGTTCTTGGCCTGACATATCGGTAGAAATGTTGTGGGGGAGAGACTCGTTACAAGGACTAATATATTTTAGTCCAATATTTATAGGAGGAGGAAAACTTTAAAACTTATTTTGATTCACTTAGAAGGTATCGTACGTAAACTTCTCGCTCTAACAGTTTGAATTTGCTCCAATTAGCACTATCCTTGCTCTTTTTTCCTAAACGTCCTCCAGGAAAGTTGATGCCGAAACATTGCAAAATATTAATCGCTTACTTGACGATGGCCACACCTGTTTTCTCTAAATGTCATGGTCGTGGCGCCGTTTGTACTATCCGTTGCTTCAAATTGGGTTTAGTGGTGTTCAGCTGGTTTTTTTTTTGTTGAATTGTAGCTTCTTTTACTCGAACCATGTGGTCATCGAATTTAATGATATATTTGAGGGATGTAAGAGGCTTCTCACGCGATCTAGTGGCCTAGCCGGTCAACTCGACTGTTTTGTAATGGATGTCCGATCGGAAGAGAGCATTACTACAGCGTTGAATCACCTTAAGAGAACGACCACGGTTATCCAGAAAGGTCCGTGCTACATTTAGGCGTGATAACGATGACGTTGTCTTTCCTGCATGTTGCAGATGCCTTTTAAAATAGGACACTTCTGAAACGGCTTTAGTTCATTAAATACTCTTGGGACACCTTCATACTTTGAGCCTAATAAGATTACCAACTCTTGGTTCCGCTAACGACCGATACTGTTTTGAATGCTTGACCACGTGCGGGTGAAATCAACGAGGTTGCAGCCACAGTAACGCCTTCCGTCGATCTGCAACCGGGATCGCACTTGAGGCAAGGTTTAACCTGGTTACAAATGCCCATTGGTTAAGCCTGATTCCGTCCTCGACAGCGAAAACAAAAGGAATCGAATATAAGCTAGCTCATCGAATTATTGAAATAGGAGTTTTAACTAAAAGATTTCCATTCCTCTAGATTCGCTGTTTCACGCGCTGAAGATAATAGCTTTGTCGTGATGGTGTCCGCTGTGGAAACTTGAAGAGGCACTTGGTTGTTGTTTTTTCGTTTTGATGCGGATTTTATCTGGGTATGTCTTGACCCGTCTGTCTCAAAGCGACGCCTCTATCCGCGAGTATCGTGAATGAGTGGAATATAAATTCGCCGAACTCATTTTAGTGGAAAGTTCCGCACGTGAATATAGGCGGATTTTCAACGAGTGAATTAGCATCGAAAACAACTTCGTCGGCTTCTACTTTAAGGTCTGAACGGTTTTTCTGCAATATTTGAGTGATAGAAATGAGCATTTTGGCGAAGGAAAGTTTATCATATACGAGCAAGATGCAGCTGTATTTCCATGAATTGCCTATATGTCATTTGAAGTACCTTTGAAGTCTATACAATCTGACTTTGATGCTTCTGCATTTTTTTGCCCCTACTGAATGAGGGAAAAGTGTTCATTTACATGTCGTATCTGTAAAAAATTCAAATATTTATTGAAGCAGCTGCAAACTATGCACTATTCGATGAAGCGTCTGCAAAGCAAAGTGATTTTGAATAGGTGGTGGATAAGAATGTAGACAGCAGCCTTCAACGATAAGTATGAGAAAATTGCATCATCGTTAACGGGCTACCAGAAAATGTTCCTACAAAACGATGCACATTTAAACGACGCTAACGATGCTCGAATGTGAAGCATAATAGCACCTCACGATCGTTTTGATTGATAGGTATAGTAGTAGCTGGACAATGAAAGAAAAATCATCCACGGAAATTCTATTGCTCCGATATGACGACACAAAAGCTAAAAAGGGAAATTCTGCATTGCCTACTTTGCCTTCATACAAACTTTCCGCATCTGATCATCACTCCATTTTTATGATATCGAAATGCTCATAGGAATCGCAACTGCAGTTTGAATTGCAATTTGAAATTGAAAATGAGATCGCAAATTTCCGTTTATTTACGATTCAGATCGAATTTTATTTATGCCCTTATCATTGATGATGTATTCGTACTTTTGAACGCTAATTGTACACTTTCCTCATAAACTCAACGTTGTGCTGCAACATCTGCGCATATAACACCTTAAAATCTCCATTTTGCAATTATTAAAGCGCTAGTTGTATTATCAGGTCTTTATGGATTGGTGAACAACGCGGGAGTGTCCGGCGCTCCGCTACCTGACGACCTACTCACACTCGATGATTATAGACAAGTCATCGACGTGAATACGTTCGGTAATTCGTGTCACTCATGCCTTCAAAGAACTGATAAAAGAGCAGCGGTCTGTTCTATCATACGTTATCAATTGTACTACTGTAGACATTTGATTGAGATCGAACAGTGAACTTCCTTGACGGCCTATGCTTGGGAATCAGTGACGAGAATGTGGCGCTGTCGATTGCGTTTTATGGTGGTGATGTACGCAAAAAACTGAAAGTTTTTCATGAGTTATCACAGTTTTCTCCCGTATGAAAGAGAGTCAGCAGGTATGAAAGACAGTTCTGGGCAGTTCCATGCCCCAGCATTACCACTTCCCGAAGTTGGAGTTATTTTGTGCTTCTGAGGTCGAACAGTTGGAATTATTGGAAAGGTAAAGTTCCTAGTGGATTTGTTTAGAAAAGACACGGTTTTCGACGTCGTCATTCTCTGAATTGAATGTGATGACAGCTTGAATATCTACGAGAGCAGCCTCGAGGACAGAGCAAAAAAACTCTCAATGATTTGATTTCATAAAAAGAAAATTTTCGAAACGTTCGAAAACTTTTGCCATGGCTGATTGCAACATATGCTCACCACCTATTTCCAGGCCATTTTCATGGATATCCTCTCTCATACCCTCACACGAATCGAATATCCACAGCATTATCGATTTCATTCAGAGCTCCAGTGATACCAGAGAATCCCTAGTTGCGAAATTTTGCATCGCCGTGACGCAAGTTATTTCCGCAACAACTTCTGGAGATTAAACTTCCGCCTCCAGCTGTATTCCTCCGGATGCACATATCTGTGTGGCGCTTGCTTTTTCATCGACACGATAGTCTGATAGCAAAAAAAGCTATTTTTGTGCAAGGGAGTAGGGTTGGCATTCTGTTCACAGTTGATAGAATAGTACTTGAAAGAGATGAGAGGGATGGGGGAGGGGGCTGAGAGACGAAAGGGGTGTTCTTTGTTATCTCTAGTTAACAGTTCATTAACAACCAGAATACATGGTCTTGCGGCAACTACACCTTGAATGCGTTAATTCACAAAAGTGGTTCTTAACGGTCGATTGCACGCTTCAACTTTATTTATTTATCGCTGAAGAGGCATCTATGTTTGATGTAAAGCGTGTAAAGTTGATATACTTTATGCATTTCAGTGGGCGTATTGTAGTTGTAACAAGCGTTTGCTCAAGGATCGCGATGCCAATACTCGGACCATACAGCGTTTCAAAATTTGCCGTCGATGCTTATTGCGATATCCTCAGGCATCATCTTTGTTTTCCTTTGAAAAAAATAAGGAATACTTTCGCTTATTAAGTTCATAACTGTTGATTCAAATCTTATAATATTACCTGTTATATACTACTTGTTTATTAAATACGGTAATATAATGTTCTGACGAATCTCATTCATTATTATGAAGAGGATTATAAACGAAAAACTTTTATTGTTGGAATTCGGCACTATTCGTTTGGAATTTCAATCTTTCGAAATAAATAAGAGTGTAGAGGCTTGAGGTCATTTTAGCTGACAACTTCATTGCCATCTTTGATATATGTGGGATATGTGAAAATAGGTGGACGCATAATGATGACATGAGATGTTGCATATTTGTGTAAAGTAGTTGCTTTGTTGTCGAAATAGAAAACTGCCAAAGACCATTTAACTTGCCCAGAAATTCTAATCTTCTCAGGGAAATCACTTTTAGCACATCGACAGTGAAATTCGGTCGATTTAACAGCTCTTGCGGTTGCTCTCTCCATACCAACTAATGGGAGTGACAGTCAACATTAAATTTTGGTATTATAAAACTTCATCGATATAGATTATTAGTGGTTGTTGACCTTTTTAGCAAGAGAGCTACCCACTAGTAGTGAAAACAGAAAATCAGAAATGAACTTCCTCACTTTGAATGAGGGATATCTTATGCAGCAAACCTTATTGCCAACTTATTTATGCTTGATTTTTTTGATATTGGCAAAGCTTAAGTGCAGATAGCAACCATTTCAACCTACAAAGTGTGACAATAATCGAAATTTGAGGCGTGAATTAAGCGTATTTGGTGTTAACGTTTGTGCTATTGAACCTGGTTTCTTCAATACACCAATAGTGAATACGGAAAACATAAAGGAGAAATTGCACATTGTATGGGAGAATATTTCCGACGACTTAAAGCAACAATATGGAAAAAACTATCTCAATCATTGTAGGTTTTTCTTTTTGAATTATTTTCTCTGGAAAGCTTGAAATTCTTTCATATTTTTAATGCTCGCCTAATATCCACTTAAAAGAGAGAGGCGTTGTTTTCTTCTTTTTTCTTTGTAAAGTTATATGATATCAATATTTTATTTCCACTAATAGCGATTGATTATTACAGTTATGATATGAAACACTATTACAGTTAAAAACTGAAAAGCAATTCAAATTATTTAAGAGATATTTCAATATCACCATCGAGTTAGTGCATAATTTCGCCTATTATATATTGAGTAGGATATTGAAATTACTCTTAAGTATATTCCAATAAAACTTGAAGATAATTTCCACTCATTTGATAAGCTCATTTGTAGAAAAATCGTTCCATTTGAGATTAAATTTATTCCACTATTGTTTTCAGAATTTTATTGAATTTAGTCCAGTAAGTAGCTGAGTGTCTCCTTGTTTTTTTTTTTTTTTCTAAGGTGCTCTTGTTTTCGTCATATTTTATCTGATATGAGAGTATTGGTATGAATGCGTATGCTCGTCGATAAGGTAACGAATTGATTTAATGGTTAATTTCCGCTAGTTGATCGTATTGGTCGACATGTGTGGGACCTACTTGCTAACTATTCCACATTTCCATTTTCTCATAGCAGGATATTGTCGATGCAGATAATTAATTTGGATTTTTTCTTTTTAGTAACAGACTATATGAGAGAATTTCTGAGGGGAATTTGCTCGTCACATACTGAATGGGTCGTCGATGCATACTTCCATGCGCTTACATCGAGATATCCACGTATTCGTTACCGGATTGGAATTGATGCTCTTTTATGGTTATTTTTTCGCTATTTTTATTATTGCACTGAATACAATAATCGGTCGTTAGTGAGGATGATTTCTTAGAAATACAGATAGAAAGGAGAAATATATAACAGTAAAAAAATCGACGTGAATTTAGCTTTCGCACTTTTAGTTATTCAGTCTTTTCAATTTCATATTGGGACTAGGGTTTTTAACCACTTACGGATAACCACGATAATATTTCTTAATATTTTTCACTTTATATGAATTTCGGCTTTCGAATGTAACCATGTACACCTAGTATCCTGTTCGATGTTATATCTATGTTAGTCTAAGTTGTTTAATGCAATGAAAAACAAAAGAAATGCTTGCTGTGAGAATTCTCCATGCATCAAATATATAATCTCTGCCTGATTTGATCGTCGCACCGTCTTATCTGATTCCCTGAATATGCTTTCAGCTTTCTTCCGCTCTCATATCTACCGTCATCAGTAACCGATAAGTTTCTACAAATATTTGCGCACATAACTGGCGCTCCCAAACCATCACTTCCGCAGAGCTGTCTATGTCGCTCAGCTTGAACGTCGACCTACAACGTAATTATCTATCGATTGTACTTCAGAGACGTTTATTATGCTATAAAATGAGGTATAGTTTCTTCTATAGGCTATAAAATTTCTGTTAAATGTTTAATGTGAAATTTGCAACGGAGGAATTTGGGCCGCTTCGAAGAATTGTATTGTTAAACTCTCTCATTTTAATATTCTCATTGTAATTCATTCTTTAAGCGGCACATATTTCCTTATATAGAATTTTGTAATGTTATCATATGAGAGTAATTCTTTCCGTATTTTTTCTTATTCTTCTCAAAGATGTTGCTAAGTAAATGTTTTGTTCACATGGCTTTATGCTTGTGGTGTAATATAGATAATTCTCATAGAGAACTGATTGTTTATCACGCCATGAGAGTGAACATGTTAGGCCAGGTTTTAACAGTTCTTCTGCTTCTGTATAACCGCACTCAAGCCATATTTTTCCTTCATTCATTGAACAGCGCTGATTCCTTTCAACTTCACGGGACCATAGCGCTTATTCCTCATTGTAAGTATCTCCAAGGCAACTTTTATCTATGTACATGTTAGCCGGTTTGTCTCATAAATTATATCAGAAGTAGGTGAAGCTAAATTTATGAAATATGTACAACTCTATAAACTACAACTTATATTGCCATATCATTTCTCATTCTAACTGACCAATTTCAGTTGGAGTTAAGTTAAACGCGTTTTAAAAAGTTCATAAAATATAGTGTAAAATTAACCAGTTTTTCTTTTTTGCTTTTTTTCGATTCATGAAATTAAATTATGGGAGGTGTTACGCCAAGGTGCATATTATAGTGCTCCTATGATATGGCTCTAAATGGGACTGAGTCCCAACAGATCGACTGAATTTACCCACCTCTAAATGGATCAGAATTTAATTTAGCATCCTGAAAAAATCTTTCGATGCAATGTTTAAGTCCGCGGATTGCAATTTGCACTAATCTTGCCAGGAATAGCAAATTGGCTAATAAAGCTTATTAACATTGTACGAATGTTGCATAGCAGATTGTCGATTCATTATAATTGATAAGTGATTTCGCATGCTGTTATTTATTTTTACAATGGCGTTCGTCTTGTGGGAGGAAGAGGCAAAATGAACATCCGAATAAATCCGCGTTTTTTGACTTTAAGAAAAAAGATGAAACCGTTGAGAACTATTCCAATTTAATTGATCATTTATTTAACAATAGGGGTAATTCAATAGACTTTCAGAGAGAAATAATTATTTCTTCGACTATAAGTGTGATGACCTGCCAGATGTCTTAATGATAGCCGGAATGGGAAATCCAACAGTAGTTCTAATCAGCCATACGATGAAATCTTGCACTATTGACGGCATATATGAAAATGGTACAAACCTGAAACATCAAAAATTTAGGACATGTGAACAAACTCATTGAACATTGGGATCTAATAACGGTGTAAGGAAGCATGGCTAATATACCCATCTCGGCGTCGCCGACCGGCGTTTTTATTTATATTCCAATGCAGACGGCACTAATAATTCCATGGTTGCTCCTTTGGAGGACTACCAAAAGGAAACTTCTTGGAGGAGTGGAGAAGGTGAAGAAAGAGGATTTATCAAAAACTCTCGCAAAAACGTTCAGCTTTAATCGTTTCATGAAATAAAGCTTGTCTTAGAAGGTTTTTATTATTCTCTTATCGTTACGAAGAAACTTTTTTTTAATTCCTATTAGAGGCAATAAGTGAATAATGAGTGGGCACATGTCCGTAGCGAAATTGTGACTGCGGACACCTTCATCACTTATATTTATGTGAGTTCTTTAATGTATACAATCATTGAACTTGAATTTCTTTTTCTTCTTTTCTCTTATTATTTTCTATTTTAGCGTTCAAAATTCAACCAAATATCTCTTCTTTCTTGTTTATTTGCATGCCTATAATTTATTTATTTATCTTCTAATTGTAAATGATGCTTCAATTAATTTTTCAAATTATAACTACATATTTCATTGTGCCTGGCTTGAAATTCTGAACATTCAACGACTGATGATGACTGCTTCAGAGGTATTTTAAGTGTCGCTTATAGAAGTAGAATTTCTAACCATCGGGAGATTCTGGTTTTAATATCTTCAAGTAAATCGATGTGTAAATATTGTACTTACAGTAGAAGTGAATCGTAACCGATATGGTAATGTCGATATGGGAATCGTGCTGTCGCTGCATGATAGTATGCATTAACAACCCATTCAGTGTGTGCTGATGAAGCTGTAGATAGCAGTTTGATAGCGCAGTCGGTATCTGCAAATTAGGTGATAATTCTAGGTTGGTAAGTTCCATTATCATCTTTTATGGCATAATATTTGTGGCGAGGATGAATTTTAAACACTCGACGAATCTATTTTAAATCGCCTTACATTTTTTGATGAATTCATCGCCATATTGTTGTCGAATTGGATCACTGCTTTGTTCCCATAATGTTTTTGTCATACGTTCCACTCTTTCATAGTTAGTTAGCGCTGTAGAGAAGAAACCTGGTTCAATGATGATCACCTCTACACCGAACAATCGCAACTCTTGCCTGTTATATTTGATAATTATTTGGGATCTTTATCAATAATGTAATACATTCGGATGCCAATAATTGGGGTGTTCATTCTTTAAAAAATTTCCATATTTTCCACCAACGTTCTTTTTTCGGATAATGAAAGTTCTGACAGAAATTTCCCATAAATTAACTACTATGAAATTATTTTTGTTTATATTTGATGTTTTGATGAAAATAGATGGAGATATAGAAACTACGAGTAAAATATATTATATTTGCCTGTTAAAGTAAAGGAGTGGCAACTGTGGGACTGTTTTTGTAGAAGCACAATAATAAACAGAAGTACAAAAATTGCTTAATTTCAGGAAATGGAATACTGAAACGTTTGAATATGAATATGAGAAGAACGTAAGTACAACATATGATAGTGGAAAAAAAATCGAAATTCTTTGAAAGAGCACTAAATACTATCAAAAACATTTTTACATACCTTAAAACGTGAAAGTAACCTTGAATAGCATGTTTCGATATGGAGTATGGGCCAGTACCAGGTATATGTGCTCGACAACAGCTGCTAGTAATACCTATAATACGACCCCTGAAATTTCTGCAACGATCACAAAGACGCATAAGCAAACTATACGTATTAAACACTAGCTCGTAATTTACACATGGATATTTTCGTGGTAATTCTGCATACATATATATATATATATATATATATATATATAGTCATACCACGAACAAAGTCTTCGGCTTCCATATATAACAGAATGGCGAATAAGGATTCTGAAATGTGGGAAGTAAATGAACTGAATAATTAATTAAGAAACATCAGAAAGATGTTGCATATCTCTCGATTGGCACAAAAAAATGAATCGAAGCATGGTGATCGGCTGAATTTCTCGAAACATGCTAAGCGTAAAGGTTATTAATACCGTTAAAAAGTCTTAAATATGAGAATAAATTTTTCTGCTGATCCCAGAATGGTTTCATTCAAATGATACTGGAAAGAAGAAAGAAAATAGCAAAAATTTTAGAAGCATGATGATTTGTTAACGTCGAAATCACTATCATATAGCACTGAAACAAGCAAAATTAGCCTACGCTCGGTTCTTTACTATATCTTCAATGAGGAGATTTGTTTAGTGGGTTTTACTTATAGGAAGAAGATAGAACGCTTATCACGATTGCTAAATCTTATCAATTCCATATGCCAAGGATTTTAACTTTCCTAAGTGATAACTCACTAATTTTGCAATGTTGTTTGCATTTTTCGGTAAAGAGCACTTCCAATATTCATAAATCTGGGAGTTTGAGTATGAATTGGAGAAAATACCTGCTTGCTTTAATGAGGTCTTTAAATGCATGAGTAACTCGAATAGCTCCGAATGTGTTCACCTCGACTACTTCCTTGTAATCCTCAAGACGTAAGAAATCATCGAATGCAGAATTGCCAAGAATGCCCGCATTATTAATCAAATTATATAGATCTGTAACTTGCCACTATATAATTGCTTCAATACAATATTTTACTAAAAATTTTGAGGAAATATAGAACGAAGCATCGAATGGAACCATCAGCGTATAGAATCATTAAAGAATTAACAATAAAGTCACTAGAGGTAGGGAATTAAGGTCAAGTATATTAAAGAGGGTCAAAACCGATTTCGGGCAAGTAGGTTATAGACTGGTGAATTCGATTTCAGGTGAGCGGTTTTCAGATAGGAAAAGAAACGATAATAGAGTATTAATATCATAAATAGGTCAGGAACTTTAAATGAATTTGGAATTCGTCGCTACGCGATGTTCTTACTTGAATGAAGACTCCCTGAGGCATATGCAAGACCATCGTGTGCAAATGCTCACAATTAAGATAAAAAGCCCTATCTGCAAGATAAGTATTAATTAGCACTATAATGGACGTTCTTGAAAAACGTGAACGAATATTCTCTGAAAATGTCAACAGAAGGAGCAGTTGGGCATATGACAGAATTGTAAAGTGAATTTAATAGACGAAAGACCTTGATTCGTCTCTTCAAGAGTTTTTTCGACAAATTTGACGCCATCTTGAACGCTTATATCGCTTTTAACGTCCATTATGAACGCATACAATCGACCTGTTGCTATTTTCACGCTTTTCAATAGTAGTAAATCCACTCCCTGAAATATTTTGTGGAATTCTATAGGTGATTTAATTATTGCTTTGCAATTCGTAATCGAAGTGTCAAATTGCCATAACTCTTTTAAAACTTACTTTTACTTAGATACTTCTAGCTAAAAGAGGTTAGCGTTTGCTCATCTGCAATAAACTATATAAGTATCGCACATACTGCATTTGAGGAATATAATTGTTAAATTATGTGACAACGAAATCATGATCGATTCTAAGAAAAGGTGCCGAGATGAGCTTCCTTGATTGACGACTTCTTGATAACTTTCTCCCTCTTTTGTTAAGAATCGCGTCAAAAAAGGAGCGATTGTTTAAGAGTTGCCTGTAAACTTCAGAGTTATTTAGGTTTCTTCATTATTTCATCATCTTATGCTTCCATTTAGATAATTTACCTACTAATAAACGAAGAAATTTCAACTTCCACCAATAAATTATAGAGAATGCAATATTATTTGCTACGAAAAAGAAACAAATCGTCGAGATGCTGCTTACTTCTTGAGTGCGGCATGATGCGAATACAGTCATTCCATTATCGACGCATTTCAACGCCAAATCGAAACCGAATCCTTCAATAATATCATATTTTAACGTTTTCAAAAGAATTTTTCTCACTTTAAAAGTTGCAGTGGAATTTTCAGTAAATAACTGAATAAAAGTGGAGTCATTTTATTGTAACATCAGATTTTATCATTCGTCGAGATAGGGCACCTACAATATACCATCTGACCACTTTGTATTGAAAGCAGTTTAACGCTTATGTGAACCAACTGCTTCACCACTCGCAGTCATCATTGGTTGAAAGCTTAGCAGATAGCTTTTCCTGGAATTGGTTCTTTGAACAAATGGCGAGCGACGTGAACAATTGGCCGATGACTCTCCAAGAAGTTGGCAAAAGAACTCAGTCAGAATTCCACTAGTGGATTTATTCGTGATCCTGACTACACTAAAGCTCGAAATTCACAATGCTAACTCAAAATTAGCTTCCACAAAAAAAAATTTACGGTTATTGACTCCGACTTCAGAAAAAATAAGTAAGCCCTTGGTCTCGGAACCTTCGCATAACAAACATACGACTCTGTATTCAGTCAGATGGTCCATTCTCCAGTCGGCTGCTAAAAGTCTGCTATATATATATATATAGCAGATTATATAAACTTAATTGCTAAAGATGCTACAAAAAAAAGTTCTGTTAAGAAAAAAATTGCACAAAACAGATACTACTATTATGATGTAAAAATAACAGTGATACGCGATGAATAAGCAAATATAAGGTAATGTTTTTTGTTAATGAAAATATTGGCTAACCGCTATCGCATCCGGTAATAAGTATTGCCTTTTGTGCAATACGTTTCACTCGTAAACGTCGAATCACCAGTCGATCGACAAGAATTACGGTTAAGAAAGATACCACACACAATGCGACTATTGATATCATCTTAATGTTGATTATGAAATGCAACATTTATTTGATTTTGATTTATTGCATTTATTCGGTGCATTCAATATTAGATTGAAGATCCATGAATAGAAGTGCGGAGGAAGTGCGGAAGTTAAATGGGAACGGTGAACGGTTGTGGGCGAATGGAAGATATTGTCGTAGAAATCAGCATAACTCTGTGTTCGTTGAAAAACCTTCAAGACAATATAACATCGCATGATTTATATTGTTTTGTATGTTGAGAGATCGAATATTTCTCTATTACAGGCGTAGCGAGTTTCATCACTGGAAGTAAATCCTGTCGGGATAATGCAACTTACGCAACTCACGGGCGATATTAAATGAAAACTGCTGAATATCTGTCATTTTTTAAACGATCGCTAAGTTGACGATTTACTTAGACAGAAACACATCTGAGAAACTGTTTAGCATTCTATTGCTCGTCAATATTTTAACACTTATCACAGCAGAATATCTGTGAGAAGAATTGTGCAATATTCATCGACATAATATCGAATATTGCGCGAATGATCGAAACTTCTGAATAGAAGTCTATAAAAGTTGAGGAAAAAGATCATAATCTTGTAATTTCTCGTTATAAAACTCGATTTTGCGAACGAACCGAGAAAGGGGAACGAAGAATGCCATCGGAACACTAACACAATGGAGACGTTGACTATAAAGAAACGAATCGCCATCTTCACACGTGACATCAATTGCGCATTGCTCCTAATCAGCTACGATTCTCTTATTTTGTTGCTATGATCTGCATCGCCGAAAAACTCACCAAAAAAAGAAATGTCATATGCGAAAAAAACGGTTTAGTTTAAAGAAATCTGAACGGATATACAATCTTCAAAAATTTTCACCCTCGTATCTGTAATAAAAGCTATGGCTATAATTCTTCTTCAAATATTGATTGGTCTTCATCCTATTAGAATCGCTATGAGTTTACAGGCTGAAATATAACTTATAACTATGCTATGCTTGCTGTCGTTTATACATTGGTCTTCTACTCAGGTGTGCATGATGTGTACGCCCGATGCATGGTGCGTTACTCTCCAGCAGTTTTAATTTGCCATCAAGAAAAGCTATATCGATGAAGTTGGAGGAGTATAACCAGTATCATAGGATAATCACGTGGACCCGACTTCGTTACTACTGGCCACACTGCAGATGAACTACTGTCAAATGGGTATCTCAACTAATTTATATGTGCAAGCTTATTTCCGCAATAGATGAGGCAGGAAAATTTGAGACCCGTTTCTGTGCAGCTGCACAGTTCCTTTTGAAAACTTAATTGTTGGGCAATCAGAACTACATTTGAGTATTCAAGCAACCAGATGAACTTAAGTGCAACGATCTATATGATGTCAGCCTTCTGGATAGGGTATTTCATTTGCTATCGTTTCAACAGTGTGGATAAACGGACTGACACGGAAATTGCAATGCGTTGTTCCGCCACCAATATTTTCGTCATGCTTCCGCGTTCCCAGCCAATTTCTTTCTTTTATTTGAATTAGAATTTTGATTTCAAATATATGGGGTTTTCAGACAATGATCTGAGCAGTTCTCCGTACCACGATCGGACTCTAAAGTGATCAAAGCTGCTACCATTATTTTCTAAGAAAGGAATACTGTTAGTGATGCATCACGCGGCAAACTGTAGCTAGCTATTCGGCGAACTAAAAGGAAGGAAATCAAAAATTTAAAATGACACTGAGTGCGGTCCAAGAGGTCCGCTAATCGACTTTTTTTGGAACCAGGGATCCGCCAGTGCCGAGTGCATTTTTCAACAAAAAGCTGCCAAGCCCTATCACTCAGAACTATGACATGGTTTGTTTCGACTTAGGAGGCCTCGATAAAAGAGCTGAATTTTGCGAAGCTTACAGGAGATGATAAGAAAATGCGTCGACATCAAGAGAATTTTGCCGCCAGATGAAGCAGTTTTCAGCTATGAATAATCATAACGTTGTGTACCAGTCAGATGCAAACCCCAGCACGCAATCGATGGAGAACTTGATGCTCATCGGTTAGTCTTTTCGATAGGAATCTGATCGGGAAGCTTTCTGGGACTCCTGTTTTTTTGAGAAAATTGAGGGCGCAAACTCCTATCCAGAGATGTTTCATGGAAAGGTGATCATTTTCGTAAAACAAAAGCGTTTTTATATTTAGGTATGATGGAGTTTCGGCTCAATAACATAGGTGGTACGGAGATTCTTAAATGAAAATACCTCTCGAATTTAGAGTGAAAGGAGAGCGATCATCTAACAGCCAACGTGAAGCTCAAATTTCACGTCCCACCCCCGATTTTTCCCTCTCAGATTTCGTAAAGAACCATGTCCCTGACTGCTCTGTGGACGTTCTCGGAAGCCGAGTTCGAGGACCTTTATGTCAGGTCGAAGAGATTTGTTGCATTGCGTGTTCGCAAAGAACTATGAACTCAAACTAACGAACGAATATATGTGCTAATAAAATATTGTATATGAAATTCAATTATAGTGGAAATAAATGAAAAAAAAAACAATCAGTGAAGGAAACCGAGCTTAAAGATCAAAAGCTTTAATAAGGAATGTGTTTGCTGAACATCAACTATGAACGGAATGCTGTCGAGTATCACTTTAAACAAATAGGCGCTATGGCAAAAGATAGTTTTAAATAGGCGGAAGTTGATGACTCAATTAATAAAGCAAGTCATAGGGCTTTTATTTTCGTTAATTTTTTAACGGCTGCTCTTTAGTGTTTTATGAGAATGAAAAATATTTCGCAGTTTGTTATGAATTAACCGAATTGAATCTTATATATTATGTAAAGGATAAGATTTAACTCAGGTAATTAGGTAGTTCAAAAAATTAAGACACACTATTGAAAGCCGTTGAGTTCAGCTTTATCTTAAGAAGTTTTGCATCATTTAGATGTAATTCTTACGAAAGCGGTTCGACGTCATCGATGTTGAAGACTCCACGGAAATTTCCAGCATCAGTTCGAATTCACGAAGTAAATTAAGTACGCCAACATATGCACTGTGAGCTTTCAAGATATCATGATGTGCAGAAGGAGAATGGCTTGTGATAGGTGCTTCAGATAACGTATCAATGTGATTATCGAAGTTGAGTTTGAGGGCAGTTAGGGTTCGCATATCTCTGCAAGTGCTTCTGATAACGTATCAATGTGATTATCGAAGTTGAGTTTGAGGGCAGTTAGGGTTCGCATATCTCTGCCACAACCCGAGACAAGAAGTGGAGTGTCGCCGCCCGATATATTTACGTATTAACACCTTGAGGCAGGAATATACCAACAACAGAACATTTTGTGCTAGATGGGATGATCTCATTGCTGTGACCAATAAAAAGTCGTATTCAATACAAAATGGAGTGATGCTCACAGTGCTCATAGCTGATAGAGCACGATTGACAAATAGAAACCAGCAGAATACCCATCTTGATAGCCGTCATTCGCAAGTCTGTAATTTCCCCAATGCATGTTCGCAATTAACAATTTGTAAATTCCTTATTCAACTCGCTCTTAAACGATATATTCATACTTACACATGAGGTTTTACGGAAATCAGTGCCGGAAATTATTCCCTCATCAATCAATTCTTAAAGTTCATATATAAATGAACATTTTAGCATCAATAAAATTGAAAAAAACATCGCTAAAATGAAACGTTCAATAAATGATTTCCACTGGAGATGGTTCTTTCAAGCGAACCCCTCTCCCATCTCGCGCTAAAAAAACATATTTCAGCTTACTTAATACTATAAATCAACACCCTTGATGTGTGATCAAACGAATGAAGCAATTCGCTATGTGGAAAATATACCACATTCGTTTGAAATTTTCCCAACAAATAACCATCTAAAATTGCAAATATTAAAGTATGAAAGAAGGATTCCGATTTTTATAAACCATATCGATGGTTTCGATTTTCATCTCAATTATCGATCTCTCGATCGGAATATTTCTTAGTTTTTGTTGCGTGAAGAGATCTCGGTCAGTCAATCAATTATGATCACTTCATAATTGCATTTGTTATTTGATTAATATACATTACTAATATATAATACTTTATACATTCATATGAGTAAATTTAAAATATCAGTTAAGAGAAACTTTGACTTATTATATCTTTTCTCTGTTCGCTATTCTTTTCGGCTATTTTATACTCTTTATTTGTTCGTTTATGAAAGAAATGAAGATTTGTTTTAAGTGCCAACGTTTCTACTAGTATACATCTCATATTTCCACTCATGCTTTAAACTTTTCAAAGATTTCATTCTATGGAGATTTTATTTCTATCGTATTCTGGCTTGTTCAGCTCCACAAGTGCGAGGTGGGATAGGGACGGAGGTAGGAGCGGTGGAATGGTGGTTGCTGAGAAGCTAACGGATTCTATAGCTACAGGAAGATTAACCTATAACTATTACAAATGACTGTTTGTTTGATGAGAATCTATAAATTACAGCAATCGAAAATTGGAATCATTCTATTGTTATCGATCCGACCTGATCATAATTCGCATAAGTGGCTCGAATTTTCAAAATTAGCTCTACGCTCGAATCCTTGAAATATTTTTATACTGCAGATTATCAATAGCCATCATGATTTTCTATCGTTCTATGTAATATTTGTAAGGCTATTTTATCTGAGGTATATATATAGCGTGGTCAGTTTAGTGTATATAATGTCGATGAAGACATATTGTAGAAATTAGACTATGGTACTTGTAGAATTGAAAGAAATACGTTCATTAAATCATAGTGTTCATTCATTTTGTATAAAGTTATTGCTAAAAATATAACAATCTCAAACAATCAGAGCAATGGTCACTTCGCGACTGACCAGTGACCAATCGCGACTAATTACTAGTTGGCAAATAATTCGCTAAAAGCAAATCGAATGTCCTTTCAATGCGAATAGCAACTGTGTGGTAATGATGTACTTTTCATTGTCATCGATAAAACAAGTTTCAAGAACGCGGCTGCATTGCCGCTGTCTCTCGGGCAGGCTTTCTCTCCACCTATAATAACTAACCCATACACCAATGTCTCTCGTGACAGAGCTCGAACTCATCTTTCCACATTTCTCGATGAACATATCACTAACACTTATACCTATGTCTTATGTTGTGCTAGCCGAAACTTATCTCAGTTACTCCTGTTTCATTTGTTTTAGGTGCAAATATGAGGAAATGAAAGATGTGACCGTGGAATGCAAATTATCCGATAACGAGTCATCTTGTTCATAGCAGGTTTTATACGCCGCACATTATACACGAATCTCTCATATTGTGAGTTCGTTATATCGATGAAATAGCGCCAAATCTCGTAAAATCACTTCCAGTTATATTCGATGCTTTTAATAGTGACTACTATTTCATTCTCTCTTACAATCGAAAATCCAGCAGCAGAATAAATTCGGCCCCATTTAGGACACCAAACCTTCTTCAAATATTCAAGTTAATTTACGCTTAGCTCATAAAGCAATCATCAAGCGTAGCGTTATATCGTAGTTCATAAAAATCCTCCATCCATATCGTCAGTCAAAATTTCGACCGCAGCACGGTAGAAATCTCTCTCCGCCGCGTCCGGGCTATCCTACCGCTAACGGCTATCATATTAACTCTTCATCCCAACGACACCATCTTGTGAACCCGTCTCCGTCTCATCGAATACCTACTAATCACGAGCGCAACGTCCAAGCTTTACTTTCGCGTCCGTCAGTGACAGTTTCATGGATGATCTTTACGTTCTTTACACCAAATACCAAATCCCTCCTAAATTAAACTCCATCTCTAGCACTCCGATAAATTCTCATCTAATGCCGATTATATAACCGTCTATGCTACAACCTCTTCAAGTGTATCATCTATCATACGAACAATCCAGGCAATTATTGCATAAAAGATTTTATTTATCCTATTCGTTGTTGCGCATGTCAGTCCATCAATGTCATGGAAAACGGATCGTTTTCTACACGAACGCATTCAAGAGCAAGTGTTAAGCATATCCTCAACACTGCCTAATGGGTAAGTAAATTAGCGAATTCCACAAACTTCAGGCTGTTGATACTGTCGTCAAAGTATTGGCAGATGGCAAAGGCACGCTAATCCAGAAGATAAAGGAAACTCCCCTCATAAACTCTCTAGAACGAACAATTAACGGCTCTATCGAATTTTCTACGTCTATGAATTAATTTCTCTTTTCTTTTGCATAAATGCCGTAATTTTCATAATTCTATGCTACATAGTGAAATATATTTGGGTGATGATCTTCAAGTTGATATGCGGTTATTCTATTTTAATTACCCAAGTTTAAGGTTCGTATGCGGCAATTTAACACTTGAAAAAGCTAAAACATAAATTTAAGCTGTTATTGCATATCTACTCGATAAATTGCACACTCAGAATTGATAAAATTTTATAGGATGACATCATTCGACGGGAATTTCGCACGAAATTAGCATCAAAAATTGGCAGCTTTGCCAACATTTCCTATCAAATGTCTATTATTCGTATCAATTATTATCATTTATCACATATCAATTATTATCAATTATCACATCGACCATCAATAACGTTTACATTCAATCTTATCTATTAAGGATTTCACTTGAAAGCTATCAAATTTCGGCGATATAATTAATTTTAATTCACTCCCTTCTAACTAAAATCGGAAATATGTTTTGCATTTGATTGCGTTCATCAATTTCAGTGATTCTAATTTAAAGTTTAGAATAAATAAGTCGAATCGCCTAAAAAAAAATGAAAACTCGAGATGAAATCGTTTTTTGAAGGTTTGTAGAGTGGTAAACTGACACTTCCTCACTGATATGATAAATTAATTGTTCCTTAATGAATTATCTATTTGTTTGCTTCTTTGTTTGTTTGTTTGTTTGTTTATTTATTTTGTTTGTTTGTTTGTTTGTTTTGAAGAAATAACTACTCGAAAATGGAACTTTTAAATCATTATTTGTTAGTATTCATTAATTACTTTCCAAATCAATTGATTACTTTGCATCTTGAGAGTATCGTTAGCTGCAATCGTTTCGCTCTTCAAATTCAAATAATGGACAACTCAACGACTTTGATGCTCATGGAAACAACAACATGAAGCGTGCGTATTGCGCGCGTCTTTTCGAAGATAACGTCGTGTGTTTTTTCCGTTCTTGCGTTTCCCGTTGCATCGTTTGTTCGATGTGCTATGAGATGGTTGAGCGATAGTTGAGGTTTCTTTTAGGTGGTGATGAAGATGAGGGTCATTGTGAGAGGCTTTTGTTACTGCAATTCGGGTATGTTGCCTAACCAACCTACAAATGCATTTTCCAACGGCTGAGTGGAAAGGGGAGGAGGTGGCAGGAGAGCGAGCGGTCTTAAGTGCTTAGGGAATGTCATCTTCGAAGTATTTTGCAAAAAAGAGAGCCGAGGTTGACCCGTCCAAGTTTGAGCGTCTTAATATAAGGCTAAATTTTATGGTATTATATTCCCGGTGAACGCATCTTCATTTCTTTTAATGATGTGATCTCATACCTGGACAATAAATCAACTATAATTCACGATGTTGAATTTCGTTTGATCCTTTTTTTTTCGACCTCCCATTCCTCTTCATACTATTCACCTCAGTTTGACTTTTCATGAATAGTAAGCGGCTAATTTATCGAGCGGCACTTCTATCGGCATTGCTACGCCATTGTCTCACTTTATGGGATGCGATTCATATGTTGCCAGCTCCGGTTTCATATGACTCCATCACGTGATTCTGCCGGGTAGACCTCATCGACTTGCCTTCAACTATGATAGAGGGTGCTGCGATTCTGATGCTCGAGGGTGGTTTTCCTCTTCGTCCTCTTCCCTTTCCTGAAGGGAGTCGTTTTATAGCTTTTATTCCGGAATTCGATTTTGAACGGTTTCACGTTTCGTCATGGCGGCTTATGAGCTTCGTTTTTGGCATTTTCCTATTATTTTACTCTACGCGAGTGAAGTGTTTAGTGTTGGAATTTTCATCCGTCACTATATTTCCGTCAATGGGCTTTTGCTTTGCCACTTTTTGAAGTGCAGCATTGATTTGCGAGTAGCATATCGTGTTTTCTTCTCTCGAACATAAGTAGGATTCACTGTTTGCAGTGGATTCTATCATATCAAACGTTCGAGAAAATGGCCAATATGGATGAGGATCAGCTTCTCGACTATGAAGAGGAGCAAGAAGAGGCAACCGATGCCACCAAAGCGGAAAATGGAACAACTGCTGAAAAGAAAATAAAGGTTAAGTATTGCGTGTATCTACCGGAATCGCTTTCATGCTTGAGACGAGACTATTCCTTTAGGTGAAATTGAGTCTAATAGTATCCATTTCAGTAGGACATAGAGAGCATTATAGTGGAAGGCAGGATAGAGATACGGATACAGAGGAATGTGGTCAGCGGTGAGAGCTGATTCCGGGGAGGGGTGGGTACTAGAGATTTCCATTTGAAATGCTCGCATCGCGATCGTATATGAGCTATAGCTGCAAGCTTCGCAGAATTCAAGAGGACTGTATTGGCGTAATATTGAGATATTGTTTGTTGTTTTTCTCTCTTTTGCATGGAATAGTTGTATGGTGATCGCCTATATTGAGCGACATTGTTTTGTAAGGTTTTTCTTCGCTCAGATATCGTCAGATATACTTATTTCCCTTTCCTTAGCTTTATCTTCTCTTATCACTTATCACTCGTTTACTATAATAGATAATTTGTGACAATAATTAAATTGCATAGTTCCATATAGAGCTTTTTTACAGGGTACATATGCGTCGATACATAGCAGTGGTTTTCGAGATTTTCTCTTGAAACCGGAACTTCTTCGTGCGATTGTCGATTGCGGCTTTGAACATCCGTCTGAAGGTGAGCGGGTCTTTTATTTTTGTAGTTGAGGGGATTCTCAGGAGGATGATCAGTCTTAATTTTCAAACTTCACTCACTAAGCGCTATTTCTTTTCTCAACATTTCCACACGACTCTCCGAATATTTCCGTGCAAAGTTTAGCGATGTCTTGATCATTTCCCGAAATGAACGTCGTCTTCAGCGAGGACGTCTAATACGGTTCCATCTGTGCTATCGCCGGTAGATGGTTTAAACCTTTATGACTAGAGGGAGGGAGGGAGGAGAAACATTGACGCTCCGCTCAACTCGCCAGCTGGAGGTTGCAAGTATAATGTTGTTGGTCACAGTGATCGTGTTCGCTTATCAATTGATAAATATTTGATATAATGTAGTACAGAGAGGTGTTCTGTTTCAGTGCAGCACGAATGTATACCTCAAGCTATTCTCGGAATGGATATTGTGTGTCAGGCGAAATCTGGTATGGGTAAAACCGCTGTTTTTGTGCTTGCCACACTGCAACAACTTGAACCAGTCGATGGTGAGGTAAGAGACTTTTTCAACGATTAATATTATACTTCGTTGTAGACTGCCTTAACTTTTACTCCATTATTTAATTTCATCCAGCTACATCGCTGGTGTTCTGTTAGCATTTTAGATAGAGATGGTTTCGTATATGTGGAAAACCTAAAAATATTGAACTTCGCTTCCGGTTCATCAGTTGCAGAAAGGTCGTTGACCTCATGACCTGGAAATGTAATTTCTTTGAAATTGAATAGTTATATATGGGCTTGCCTCTTTTAGCCATCTTATCTATGTATAAAGGGGAGGAAACCCCAAATGTTAAGCTGCAATCTGACTTTCAGAATCCACAGCTAAGCAGAAGAATTAATATGTAAGAAGAGAGAGGAGGTTCTCGTCCAGAGGCCTTTCCTTTTCTCTCTTGTTAGGTTATAGAAAAGTCGGGATATTTAAAATAAAGGAGCGCGCATGAGGTGATAGCATCATTCCATCTCCTCCCATAATATCCGTATATCGTCGTTCATCTTTTCGTTCCCCACAGTCATAATTTAAAGGCGATATGTTTTCAGGTTTCGGTGTTGGTGATGTGCCACACTCGTGAGCTCGCATTCCAAATCTCCAAGGAATACGAGCGTTTCAGCAAGTATTATCCAGGCATCAAAATCGGTGTCTTTTTCGGAGGTATGCCGATCAAAAAAGATGAAGAGGTTTTAAAGAACAATACACCTCATATTGTTGTGGGGACGCCGGGTCGTACGTTGCAGTTGGCAAGACAAGGCAGTCTCAAGTTGAACAAGATCAAGTACTTCGTGCTCGATGAATGCGATAAAATGATCGGTGATAATGGTAGGTTGCAAACATTTATGCGATCTGAAATGTTGATTTATTGATAAGGATTGCTTGAGCGCCCATGACCAGCGATTGTCGATTCGAGATTTCGGTTTTCTCGAAGGATTTTGATACTGTAGTTGACTATTGTTATTCTCAGTAGAGCTTTTTTTCCGAATTTGTTAGTTTACTGCGCATTCACAGCGCCCAGGGAATGAAGAAATGGAGGGGAGGGGAGGTTAGTTAAAGATGGAGCAGTTTAGCAGCAGCCATTAAACGTTGAAGATACCTCGTAGCTATTCTCCTTGAGCGATTGTTTTTTAGACATGCGGCGGGACGTGCAAGAGATCGTGAAGATGACGCCACAAGAGAAGCAAGTAATGATGTTCAGCGCGACGCTACCCAAGGATCTGCGAGCCGTCTGCAAGAAGTTCATGCAAGACGTAAGCTTTTGTGCCACAACTCAACGACTTCAATCACGAACTGGATGTGCTGCATTATCGCGTCGTCTACGTTTAATCGTCGCACCGTGTTGATGGACGCCAACCCAAATCGTCACATTTCTCCCCTCTCCGTCTCCAAATCTCTCCCTTACGTGTATATTCTCTTGTCCGATCCGATCCCCTGCCTGAAGCACTGTGTAGTTGTTGCTTTACATTTCACTCCCTCCTAAGTCCATTACCAGAGGCATCTGCATAAATGTCCTTTCGGATCGGATCAGTTCGACAACGCGGAGTGGATATTGTGAAAGGTTGGCATTCATTTTGTACAGTTGTACTTCGATAGGTTTTTTTTTCTGCTGTTGCCATCACGCGATGAAATGAAGTATCGTATCGTTGATAAGCTCTAAAGATAGTAACGCGAGAACGACAAATGACCTCTGCCTGCTGATAATGGAGGGTATATTTGTTGTTGCTGTTTAACGTGCAATGTGCATGCGATTTTTATACAACAGAGGTTTTTCTCAATGAGATGATTCCCACTCATCATCATTATTGCTGAGGCATGCTCGCCAAATTGTTCGCAACTGGTTTGCAGCGGTTTTTACACAGCTAGTTGCCTTTAAGTTGTGCGGATTGAACCGTGAAATGTTGCACTGTAATTACGTAATATCCTACGTAGTAGAGCTATCCGGAGTATTTACTGGATTATGAGAGGATTTTTCAAAAATTCCCTCCGTTCTAGAGTGTATATAGCAATACTTTCAGGTGTTTAAAATCCTTCACCATCCACTCCTCAGGCAAATTTGAGCGAGGCATCACGGTGACAGCAATGAAGGCTTGTACGAGATGCGTCCCGCTTTGGCCTCGGGTGCACACAACGTTGGCGTCTCAAGTTGATGCACAAAGAAGCACAATTTGGTGCTCCCCTCAGTGCTCGGGAAGTGCGTTTGAAGGAATGCATGTATCGGTGTATTTCCGAACGCTTTTCTGTCCATACAAACAAACAGGCAGCAGTGGCGTTGTTGGTTGTGTTAAGCAGTTGGCTGCACATTTGGTTGTCTGTTTTACGGATTGTTTTCTTGGTCAGAATAGTGTAAGCCAATTATGGTGTAGTGGTTGTTGTTGAATATCGTACTTAGCGCCGATTATTCGACATTATCATATTTGAATTTATTCTTCAGTGCATTTCTCTTTATTATTCATTCCTATATTAAAGGATTTTCGTGTGCATTCAAATATTTCTTCGCGATTTTGCGTCAAAGCGTTATTCGAGAGTGATTTCAGTTTTCTTTAGAAATACGTTTTTTTGAAGGAATCTCGGAATTGGACAAAGTGAATTATATTCTCTCGTTGAGATAGAGTTCAAGTTTTGTTGCTATTATGTTCGATGGCATGAATTAATTGCAATCTTTGACTATCGAGTGGAATATTTTGCTGAATTTCTTCTCAAATTTTCCAGCCAATGGAAGTATATGTGGATGACGAGGCGAAATTAACGTTGCATGGTCTACAACAACACTATGTGAAGCTAAAGGAGAACGAAAAGAACAAGAAATTGCTGGAATTATTGGATCAACTTGAATTTAATCAGGTGCTCTGAAACGTTTCTTTTTTCTTTTGAGAGTTTTTGCTGTCATTTTTCTTTGTAGTCTCGCAAATTCTCTCTAATAAGCTTTGAAAATTATTTATGTGAGCGATAGAGGTGATTGTGATCGCTTATGTGGCAGACAACATTCTTCAGCTTGTTATTGATAATTTATGCGTAGAGTCGACGAGAAGGCAGGAAAATCCTGGAACATTGGAAATGATGGGGTCAAGGTGGATGGGGAGAAGGGGACGGAAACATTAACATCGATTTCAAGAGGACAGAAGTAGTTCGCAAATGGGGATCATCTATTTACATTATGTTGAGTAGAAATTGCCATCGCGCAAAGTTAAACTATTTCCCACCTTATTGCCCACTTGCACCCTCACTATTAAGTGCAGCCGAATAATTGTTGTGTGCTGGAATCTGAGAAGAATCCAGGAAGCAGCGTTGTTGTTCGAAAGATGAGCTGATGCAGTTATTCAGTTGCGCTAAATATTCGCTGTATTCAAAGTTTAAAGCTGTTTAATCGATTTCCGTGTTTTTATATCGTATCTTCATTCTAAGAAAACAACGATAGAACATGAAGTTATTTACGATCATGCCTAAATAAGTTAATTATAGGTGGTAATCTTTGTGCGATCGGTGCAAAGATGTGGTGCGTTGCATAGGCTTCTATCCGAGCAGAACTTCCCAAGTATCGCCATTCATCGAGGAATGCCTCAAGAAGAAAGACTTTCGCGATACCAGCAATTCAAGGATTTCCAAGTGAGTCCTCAAACTCGGTAATAAAAGGCGACCCGTAACGAAACTTAAACTTAAAAATTGGGTGGTTTAATGTTATGCTGTGATGTGTGCTGTGAAATTGAGCTCCCTGTAAGTGGGGCTGGTCAATTAAGTGCAAGAATTCTTTTATTTCAGGGGGTTTTCCAGCGCAGTGAGCAGTCACTATCTGCCTGTGATGCATACAGAGGTGCAGATGAAATGAAATGATTATCTACCTGTCGTCACTACCTCTGAGGCAAATGAACGTGTCGGATATCACTGTGCTTCTAGGAAGTGAATATATTGGTAGGAACTGAGGGTTGGAATGGATGGATGGTTTGGATTTAGTATTCAGAGCGTATTTAACTTGAATTTAGAAACGCATTCTTGTCGCGACGAATCTGTTCGGTCGAGGAATGGACATCGAACGCGTCAACATTGTTTTCAATTATGATATGCCGGAAGATTCGGACACATACCTTCATAGGGTATATTTCATGTTCTCTTATTTATTTTGTCAGAATGTTTTTCTATCGGTAAAGAAATTTAGTTTTATAATTTCCTTTCAAACTGAGGAGATCTCTTGGAGAAATAGTTGTGTAGTAAGACTGGCTCGTTATTTTTCGCCTAGCTGTGGAACCACTTCCATATAGCGTATAATCCTGATTGGCCATATCATCTCGCCTCGCAAAATCTCAAGATGAGCTTCAGTAGATGCTCCACTATAATTCATGACCAACGTTCAAAAAAATTGCTGAGAGTTTTTCTTCGAGAATTTCGCCGTGTCTTTCAAGCTTATAAGCAGGACTCAGTTAGCAGAAGTTTAGAGGCTATTTGAATTGGAATCTTCGCAAATAGCCGTAAAACATTTTGCTGTTAAGATTGAAGTTCGTTTCTACTTTGAGTCGTAGGAGTCAACGTTTGCATGGTGAACAGTTGTAAAGTAAGTACCGGGCAGGTCAGAAGTCATTATTTCAGGGAATAGTATAGGAACGCGTTTTGTGTCAACATACAGGTTGCTTCATTTGTTGCATGTATTTTAGTGGCTTTGGATATTTGATGAAGTTATTTGAGATGCTGTTTGTGTACAGGTTGCACGAGCCGGTCGATTCGGTACGAAAGGCCTTGCGATCACGTTTGTATCCGATGAGAATGATGCGAAGATCCTCAATGACGTCCAAGATCGTTTCGATGTGAATGTCACCGAGTTGCCGGCTGAAATCGAAGTGGGAACATATAGTGAGTTTATTTTTAATGAAATTATGTTCGGCGCATTGAATTTGTTCCCTTAACTTTTTGACTTCATTAATCCGAAATGTTTTCAGTCGAGGGACGGACGAATTGATGTGAACGAGTGATCGTATGCTGTCGTTTTTGTGTTTCATCGGCGCCCGAGAAGGCAGAACGAAGCGGATGCGGCGTTTCCTTGCTTCTCTTCAGTAAATATTCCGTTTGTCTGTTGTTGTGTATTGCTGAGCAGTCCTCTATATTGTATTCCTTTGTGTTCAGCTACTTCCTGTATGATGTTGGTCTCGCTTTATTTCCGTTTCACTCTATCGATTGATACCCCTTTTTGTACACTCCACAAAATAAATGTGTTGACTTGTTAAATCTCAGTCTAATGAGCATCTCAAGTCGTTATGGCGCAAAATATCGGATATCGCTCATTTAATGACACTTAGCTGGTTGATGACACAGGTCAACTTCATAGTTGATGGGATTTCACTTCGTAGGAATAGGTGGTCTAGGATATTGTTGTTACTGGACTTCTTCGAAAGATATACTGCGTCATATGGGGTCGAGTACTGCAGGTCAGTGTTGCATTCGAGGAGTACCGTTAAGAAATCGACGGTGCTTCTTGGCACTTTGTTTGATGGAGCCGAAGGGATTATTTTGTATAGCATTGTTCCATGCATTCCATACCGTCGTTGTTGCATTATGGCATCGTGTAGGTTTGATGAAATTGAGGAAAGAAGTTAGGGAGTGAATTTATGGGAGGTGATGGATCGATTCACGGAGATCATTGAGAGATTCAAGGAGACCTTTCGGCGGACGTGTAATCTCGACCAATTTTTCTTCTTCCATCTCATTTCTTGTGCCATCTCTCCCACTTCTTCGTTGATTCTTCACTAGAGTGCTTTCGATTTAGGTATAGAAATGATGTTTTCCTCGTTATTGAGCAAGAAATCTTACAACTGTGTGGACATTGACCAGCTTTATTGACGTCTCATTAGTTGAGGCCACTAACAGCCTCATACTCTCCGTTCTTTGCTCATGCATTTAGAACGGTGGATCGTCGTAGAGGTTTCTGTTGTACTCGCCTAAGGTTGTTGAATTGAGACGAATGGAGAATATTTCAGCGAATCGGTAATCGGTGTATGGGATGGCTTTGGTGCTCATAATGGGTATACCTGGATCGGGTAAGACATATCTCGGCAAGCGGCTAATCGCTAAATTCGGCGAGTTGTGTTGTCTATTTTCTTTCGATGAGATGTACAATGATGATCAACTAATGGGGCATCTATGGGGACACAACAGTTATCAATCGTCGCTTCTTCGTCTTTATGGAATCAATAGTGAAAAGACAGCCCATAGTGAGCGTAAACGTTGTGAGGCAAGGATACGCGATTATTTATCGCTGAATTTAGATGGAAAAGAGCCGTCTGAGTTGAGTGGTCATTATCCGATTGTGATTGTTGATGATATTTTCTACTTGTCGAGTATGCGACGACCATTCGAGCGTATGGCACATATCTATCAAATTGCCTATATTATTATCTATATTGATGTAGGACTTGAGTGTGCACTTCGCCGAAATGAAGCACGAGCTCAACATCAACGAATACCCGATTATATGATTCGTAATATATGGGAACGTATTGAAATACCTAAAGCAGGTGCAAGCGTGACGATACTTAAATATAGCGGAGAGGAATCTATCGACGAATTAGTGGAAAAAATAAAGACTACAGCTTTAAATCGTATGGCGAATACACGTCAAGTGGACACTTCTTGCTCTGACAACTTGAGCGGAACACTGAAGGGAGAATCTTGCTGGGAGAATTTAGAGATTGAATTGAGGAGGATTATCGGCGAAATGGTAAAGGCGCATAAAGATGAACGATTAGCTCGAGCTCTAACTATCGCTAAAAGAGAAGTGTCAAATGAATTACGTGCAAATGATATACGAGAGTGGGATCGACAACAATTGAAAGAACTACTGACAAAGAAGGTCAAAGGTTAATTACGATGCTATTTCTTTTTTTTTTGCTTTAATTTTAAAATCAAGACAAGCGAATATGCTAGTTGGATTAATAGTAGATGAAATGTGGGAGGAGATCCTAATTTCCACTGTGGTATTAGTTGCTCAACTTCCGACTATATATGCATAATAATAGAAATCTGAGGTGAAAGCTTAGATGGGACATTTTTTAATGATTTAAATCAATTGTTCTACTTTTCTTTTTCTTTCTATAGAATTACTATAGGATTAATTTCAATAGAAATCATTTTTCGTTACGATTATTGTTGCGAGAAAAAACATTACTTATAAGTAACTTATTTGGTTATACTTTACAATTTACTTTGTAAGTTACTTTAGTGATACGTTTGTTATATTTTCCTGTAGAATTTCGTCCAACTAGTAATTGTTTTTTTCACATTAACTCTTAAATTTCGAATATTGTACGTTATATAGATTAGCTGATGTTGTAAGCAATAAGAAAGAAATCCGAGGTTTTCTATGATCCATTGCAGTTTTGAGCCGTTGAAATTCCGTCGCCTTCACAAAATATCCAGAAAGCGCTTCGAATAGTAGAGAATTTCTAGTTATAGCAACGTATATCTCATTTTGTATTCATACAAAACGAAACGCTTAAGAATAAAATATATTATTGGGATGATGAGTTTCTATGATTCGTCCAATTATACCTTATATTTAAAAAGCTAACGGCTAGAGGGATTTATTACTGCCAAGATGGTACTAATCAATTTCAGATCAATAAATCAATTCGGTGAATTCACTATTACGGAAGAACCGGTCGTCTAATTGTGGATGTGATATTGCAATACTTTCAAATGTAGTGGCGCATATAGCGATAGAATGATGAATGCGATCAAGAGTGAATATCCACCTTACCTGCATAATAAAGGTGTTAGATGTTAATGAAACACCTTTTTCCAATAATTGGCTTGAAAGGTGTAAATATCATTTGTGAGATGGTGAATAGTCCAATCGGAGTCGAATACGGCAATGCTCCTCAACTCGCGATCTATTTTATTGGCGGAGAGGCTTTTCATTTGGAGTGTGGCAACAAAAGCGCCTTTCCATCGAAATTTTTACGCACAGATGTGTTACTTCGAAACTTTTTACTATCGCTGCTTCATAATTGCCATTTGCCTGCAAAGTTATCAGGTGGATATCATAAAGTATTACTATAGCAGAGATAAACTGAAGTCCACTAGACAGAGATTACGTTTTTGTAGAAATGAGGATCCCTGTCGGTTCGGAAGAGCATTTCACGATTCAAGAGTGCTGAGGAGTAACTTTAAATTTAAAGAAACAAGGCGAGGGTTCTCCGCTAATACATCGTTAGCAAATTTCTAAGAAACGTACCTTCGTTTACGTAAATGCAAAAAGGGAGTAGGGGAGTGGGTCTTAATTATTGTGCCTCAAAGTGGAATGGGATCCGTGATAATTATCCTATAAATGCATTCTAGCCGCATTCTGAGTGATATATGCTTCATCTGTTGGTGTTTCACTTATTTATACGTATTGTTTTCTTTTCGATATTTAATATGTGGTTTTCGATCGCTCATATTATTGGCGACCTTCTGCTGTATTGTTCCATCCGATAGAGCCTTCAGCAAAAAAAAGCCGAACTCATCCTAGTCGACATAACTGTTTCCCATAATTAAACGATATATGATCCGTCGAATTTGACGTTCATCGTATTGTCCGCATATTTGCGACATCCGCTTTATACAATATCTCTGAGTTTCTCATCGATCGAAGTTCCGTTGTAATTGCGCTAATTTCCACATTTATTCTGAGATATGAACGATACATTTGTGAATGGTGAAGTGGGGGAAAAGATTTCCTTAAAACATATTTAAAGTTATGGAGGAATTTTTCTTTGAATTCAGATCGTCGATTATTTGAAAATATTAGTGATTATTAGGCGAATATCAACGATAGAGAATATTATATAAAAAAAAATATATTCATAAATAAACCTCACAATTTATATACACAGTGAGATGGAAGGTGGAGTTATGATCGAAAGAAAGGCGCATAATATGCTTTAATTAGCGTTAATTATTTAATGAATTTACCTAGTTGAGAAAGTGGAATTAATTTAGACTTCTCTAATTAGAGGGCTTTCGCTGTCTTCTTCTGAATAGCTCAAATTCTATCAATTTGTGGCTTCTTTTGAGAAAATCGAGAAAAATTAACTGCCGCTTACAATTTATAGACTTACCTCTTGGGTATATTGAATTGAAATTAATTAATTTACACGGGTATTTGATGGGTAAAAATAAACCACGAACAATGTATTGGGAATTAATCGGTCATTAATGCTTTGCTAAAAGAAACTAAAGAAGAATCGAAATTATTTCATCGCAAATATTAGAAAATCATTTTGATTCAATTGTATCGCAATTGGAAAATTGTTCTTTCCGCGTTTCCATTCTCGAGAAAAATTCCCCTTTAGAATGCGAAAAAATTTTCGATATGATTGGAATTTCCGAAAATCTTTTCTATTGTAGACGGAATTTTACTACGGATTACTCCCTCATAGAGTATGAAATAAAAGCATTTTTTGTATATATTCGTAAATAAACTTTATAAAACTTCAATATGGCATATATATATATTTTTTTTTGGATTTTTCATTGTACTGAAATATAAATGCGTCATGGAAATGGAGAGATAAAAGAGATGCTCAAATTTGCTCGATCGAAAGCGTTTCATTTTCGATTTGTCGATGGATAACGTTGATGAAGATCAACAGTCATTCACTGCATAGTGCTCGATTAGCATGAAATAACATTAGCGTTTATCAATGAGCTTCCCATATTGTGGATATGATAATTGCGGCATTTATCCACGAATACTTCCCAAAGAGGCGTCAATAAAGCGTCGTTGATCGCTGGCTGAGATAAGCCGACGAAAGATCTTTTAGGTGTATCGTTTGGGTCTCTAAGCATCAAAGAAAACGTCTCTAAGCATTAAAAGCTATTTTTATTGTGGCAAAGAGAGAAAGAAGGAATATTGAAGAAGCTTAGGGGTGGGGTGCGGGGGCGCTGTTGAGATTGTAACAGTGAGTGCGACGTCGAAAGAAGATGGAACGCCGAGACATAGAGAGAGAGAGAGAGAGAGGGAGAGGGAGAGAGAGAGAGGAGAGGAGAGGGCAACCACAAATCAATAGAAGGACCGCGGCGGTAGTGGATGTGCCTCTCCCCTCGGAAAGGAGCGAGCACGACGCTACGCCTTTGCCACCACCCCCCTCCCTTGTGTGTGCGAGCCGAGGGGCACACAACAATCGAGCACAACAGATCGCCTCGTCGCACATCGTCGATACGTTCCATTCGCCACTTTTCATCACTCAACATCATTTCCCTCCCCATTCTCACGGGTAAGTAATTCCCACCCTCAAATCGCCTCGCTCATCGTGTTTATTCGAAATTTCTCATTTATTAGTGGTCATACATCGCTTACGTCACGCTGAAATGTGCGCAATATTGAGCATTCGATCGACTCCTCTTGAAATCATTGAACACTAAAGAGTTTTATGCTTTCTTTTTTATCGCGATAGCTCGTCCATTTCCCCAAAGGGTTCTATTTTATCGATGTGTGGGTTCTTCGTCGATCTATCCAAATATTTTCAACGCATAAATTGTCGTAATTGAAATCACGAAAGTTAATGTGATTCACTATATCTAATATAGAAAAATTCCCATCTTCCGTACCTTCAAATTAATTAATTAAATTCAGAAAAGTCGAATTTAAAGGCGTGCGCAAAATAAATGTTGCGTCAATAATGATCAGAAAAAAAAGAGGAAATAACTGATCTTTTCAGTGGGCGGCGATTCGATCGATTAAAGTTGAATGTTGCTATTGATTGGTTACCACTTGGCGGATTATTCAACATAGTTATTTTTTGTTTTGTTTTGTTTTGTTTTATTTTGTTTATTTGCTTTTTTGTTTTTTTTTTTTTTTTAAAGCATTTCATTGTTCCAAATTTATTTCATCCATTTAAAGTATCGAATCATAAATATCATCAGGCTTAATATCAACATCATAGTTTTTTTAAAATTCCCATTGTGAAGTTAAATTAGCTTTTTTATTTCTCTTATCATTTCCTCGAGTCGTAATATTTGGTCGCTGATTACATATTAAGTCACTTTGAGATTTAGTTGAAAATTAGTGAATGATTTGTAAAATTTCATCGTTTATCGCTTAATTAATTAATTAATTAATTTATTTATTTATTTAATTATTTATTTATTTGTTTGTTTATTTATTTCTTAATTAATTAATTTATTTATTTATTTATTTTCTCTTTATATGCTTATTTTATATATGGGATTTTATTTGTTTTATCGATCATCTGGATACAGTTTATCAATTTCTGTATTTATATTGTGTTTATCGGGTTGTCGAAATCCATAAATTTTACTCCTCATACTCATCATTGAATTTTTCTTTTACTTTTTACTCTCATGTTTATATTTGATTTTCCGTTTCTATATGAATTTCGATCCTGAACGAAGCAAATTAAGGATACGAATAGGAGGAAGTCATCGATGTGTGATACATATGAATGACCTCATTCAATCATGTCCAATCCCTCATTTGAAATGCATTCGATTTTAACCCCTCCATCAGATCTGTTAGAATTTTTTTTTTTGCATCTCTCAGCCTCCTTTCAACCTCGACCAGTTCGAGCTTCGCTATATAGTGCCGTAATTCCTGGAATCAATATATTACTTCTTTCGTCCTCTTTCCGCTCATTTGCCCCATTCCCTCATCATGATAAAATAAACTTTGGAGCCGAATATTCACTCTTCATCTATTTATTCTGCAATGTCTCAGCGACTGTGATTTTCACTCGTAATAATTGAAGTGTTTATCGATGGATTTTATCTGAGAATTGCTGTATTCCATAATCGATTCGTCGATTTATTTTTTCGTTTAATGAATTCTCTTTTATTGGAGTTGACTGCCAACATTGATAATTTTCAATCGTCTACGTTCATATAACTGAATTATTAATTCTCAATTGTTTTAGGTATTGTTAGAAGTAAATAAAGCAGCAATTTCATAGGAGATTATTTCCGTCTATTGAATTATATTCGAAATCATTTACTTAGCGGAAGCGAAAGAAAACGTTAATTTACCGAGAAGATTTTATTGTCATTATTTTTCCTACATTCTTATAACCGGTCGGTATATCGTTATCAAAGCCACTAAAAGCGCTTATTCAACGTAGCTGGCGATTGTTTTTCCGGATCTGCTGAGTGCTAAATGAATCCGATCCAGAAACGATGTTTAGTCCCACCTTTTATGTAGATCACATTTCGATAGTATAATCCTTAAACGATTGGATTTTATCGGATTGCTCAATTGCATAGGTGGGAATACTTTTTCATGTTTTGCGCATTCTCTCTATGTGTGGAATGTGAATGAGACTCTTGCCGCATGAAGGGTGGCACTAAATTTAAATAGACTTTAAGGGCTGTCTTAGTTGATTATTCTAGAAATGATATCGCATCTTTATCAGTTAAAGAATTTCTTTACATTTGATTCTATAATATGAGCGGCAGAGTATTATCGATTGGTTTTTACTTCATTTCTTTTTTTCTGGATTGGAAGGAAAAGAAGATTAGAAGTGAGGGGTGATTTCATTCAATATTTTATCCTTAAAAAAGGCTTACAACGAGGATAATGTCCGGGTTATCCACGTTTTGTTCTAATATACTCATATAGCCGAATATTCGAAAGTAGTTTACCCGGAATGTTGTATTTCGCTCGGATTTATTCTCTCTCACTGTTTTTCTTTCACTTACCTATCGTTTAGTTGATTTCTTCGCTTATTCAATATTCTTTCATTTAATATTATTTCTTGCAAAAAATCGGAATTCACTTTTGTTTTCGTGGAAAAATTCATTATAGAAAACTTCATAGTGATAATATAAAAAGCTCATATATGTTAATTTCTTCATAGAGTGGACGGACGGTGATTAGGAACGATGGAAGAATAATCGCTTATCATTGGCTTATGATAAGGCAAATGTTGTCACGATGACGTCATTTGTCATCTATATGACGTCATCATTGTATTATCAAATTAAAGTAGTATTTACTGCTAACACTTAAAAGCTATTAATATGCGTTTGTCATCATGATGTTTCCCTTTCGCTCTCCCTTTTGATTATATAAATTGTGCTTTCTTTTTGATAGTTGATGTGCTTTCCGAACAAATCACTCGACTATTCAAATGTTTTACGTTTTTTGTGATGTGTTTGTTTCAAGGATTTAATTGCACACCTCTCAGCCTATCTATTCAAGCAAATGCTACCTGAAATAGTTAATTAATATTCGCCACTATCGTGTGATTGTTTATTTTTCGATGAGAAAACTTTATTTTTTTAATATACGTTTAAGTATATGAGGGAATTTTGATGATGTATTTATGCGTCCGGTCGGTCGATATCGTGATAATTTTTCGTCCGCTCGGTCGATTTCATAAGCGCAACAGGTAGAAATTGCGAAGAAAAATAGAAACGCCTTATTCATTATTAATATCCGTGAAAAGTCTGGTTTTTTAATGTTCAATTGTTTACAACAACAGTCGTTATTGCAATATTGAAGAAATATTTGAGATATTATGCGTTGAATTTTAAATTTGTTTTCCTTTTTTCTACTATTAAGCTGAATATTAATTAAGTCGTAATTTATGAGCTTATTTCACAGTGCAAATATTATATTTCTTCATTTAGAAGCTTCAATATTGTGCCGAAATTCGCTATCTCAAGTATAATCGTAATCATAAATATAGATTCCGCGTATAATTTATTGACTGAATAGAATATTTTTCCAGTTTCTTTTTTCCAATAGTATATATTTATATTGAAATTTCGATTCGCATGAGACTATTCATAGTGATATTGATTATGATAAGACTATGATAAGCTCTCGTTGATTAAATGTCGGCTGTAAGAGCTTAAAAACGTCATACCGAAGACTTGCTGAGTTTTTCCAGTATTTAATTGATATGAATTCAATGGATCTATCAATGCTTCTCTATGGTAAAGAGCAATCGGGTGACCTGAAATGCGCAAATTTCGAGGAAATGCATTCATCCACTGAAAGCGGTGTCGATGCAGGCAATGACGAGTCTTCAGAGAGTAGCTGTGGTATACAAGAGGAGAGCATGCACAATTCGACGAATAACTTCCACAATATGGTATATGAATATTTACTGAATTATTTAATGCCTTGAATAAACTATGATGAGATGGGAATTGAGGAGTGAAAAGAAAGGAGATCGAAGGGTATTTTATTGTCCCAAACATAATCTTCATCGAACGTTCGAACTATACTTTCAGGATTTGGTAGTTACGAAATTAAGTTTTTCTTCATTCGAATATTTTCAAAGAAATCTTCATAGATCTATAAAATGATTGCTGATAAAAGATATGATTGGAAATTGAGCTGTGAATCATTTGATATCATAATATAATGGGGCGATTATCGGAGTTATAAATGCGTTTATTAAATATTTGAAAACATAGTCGTAGAGGAAAAACTCGAAAGAATATATCCAATCGAGTAGAGAGAAGGAATATATCTGATCAAGTAGCATATACTTGCAAGTAAGCGTATCATGATCGTATGTGAAGAGCTTAGAAGGTAATGGGAGGCATTGAACGAAAATATACCATAAATGAATTCAATAGAAGATTATGTAATGTGGGCAAATGCCTTTGTTTTCCTCTTTTGTTGAAAGAAACATTCGATTTGTTGATCGATCATATTATTTGCAAGGAAAACTAGTGCAATATACTAAAGAATAGAATGGAATTATTGCTAGTCGATTTCTGAATTAATATTTTCATGTTCATTTGTTAATGTTGATTAGAATTATAGAAATTATTGTCCTTAAAGAGAAACTATTTATGCAGTAGTATATCTTAGTGTACAATTTGTCAACGTAGATTCAATTAAGCTGGAGTATTATCCTCTAAAAGTTGCTCTTTAACTGTCAAATTGAGTTTATAGTTACAAGTAAATTTCTAAGTCGAATTTAAGGTAATGAATGATTCTGCGGGTACACGGAGTGAACCATCGTCATCGTCGACAAATGCTACGGGCCATCATATTTCGTCTCAACAAACGGGTTGCACACCGAGCAGTAGCGCTTTATTGAACTCCACTGATGCTGGTCGAGCATACTATAAGAGTGCGTATATTAATGGTGGTATGAGTGGTGTTCTACCTATTCAACCCACTCTTCCCATAAGACCATATCCTAGTACACGTAAGTGTGATTGAATTAATAACACTTAGTTATATGCAAATCATCGTCACATACAGATCATATTGAAATGAAGTTATTAATATAAACGGGTGGTGAAATTATTTCTTATGGAAATCATAAGGTCGATCTCTCTACGGCCAATCATGATTGATGCTTTAGCGTAATGATATGGGCTGTAGCTTCCTCAGCTCGAGATCCAACTTCATCTTTGCTTGCAATTTTGGTTTCTTCTTGAACTCAAGCAAAAATCATCGATGGATCCGTTATCCTTAATTGACTCCTCCTTTTGACTTTTCATTAGAATATGATTAATCGGCGAGGAATAAACGAATAGAGAGAGGAGAGTGAGTGAGAGAGAGAGGGAGAGAAAGGAGGATAAACGAATTAAAGAGCGATCGTTAAAACATTGCACTCATTTACCTTTTTTGATTCAAATATAATTTCCTCTTTTTTACCTTTCAAATATGAACTCTCATGCGCACGATGTACGATTCTCTCTCTCTATGTATATATAAGGGTTGTGCCGCACTAATAGGATAAGATACATTGGATATTTCTTAATAAAATTGAAATATTGGCGAGCAATAAATTCTCTCCTTTTCCACAATTTCATGGATCTGAATCCAGTAATTATTGAGAGAAATAATATGTTTCCAATAGTCGGCAACAGCTTTCTCATATTTCACATTGAATAGATTGAATTTAATTCCTCTATTTAATTGCTGGATGCATTAAATTTAGCTTTAACTCTTAAACGAGTTTTTTCTTTTGAAAATAATTTCCATAGAAAATTTAAGAGAAAAGATTCTTGAAATTTAAAATTTAAGAAAATGCGTCGATTCAATAGTAATCTTTTTTTCAATAGTAAATCTCAGTTAAATAATAATATATTTATTAATTTGTGTGTTGCATTTTGACGTTTATGAGATAATTTCGTGGCGCAAATGGCACAACATCATATAATTTCATGGCGCAAATGGCGCACCATCACATAAAACAACAATTTTTATTAATAGCTGACATAAAATTAAGATGCAATTTTATCTTAGGGCTTTCGTATTTAGATTCTTTTTTGCATATTCCACTTTTAGCAATTATTGTGGTTGTTTTCATATTAGGACTATATAATTAATGTAATTTTAATAATCTGTTTATTAAGGTAGGATAGTTATAGGGTTAAGCGAAGTCTCCAAAAGTGTAACTTCAATCGCTGTTAAAGTTCTGATCTCTAGAGGAAACAACAAAAGAAGAATATCAATTTCTTTCTGAGGGTAGAGTATTATCATTGATAGGCGGATAGTTAATGAATGATTCCACTTATTTGTATCATTCAATATATGAATATCACTTTTTTAATGGATATTTTTTTCTTTAAAATAAGCGTTTGCATTAAATAACAGATTCGATTATAAACTATGGCAAACCCTAAATTCCACCAAATTTGACTATGAAAGAGTCTTTGAAAAATTACTGAAACTATGAATATACTGATTATTTCGTCGATTGCTTCGGCGAAATTCATAAGAGTATTATGCCTAATTTATTGGCATAATTTCCCATTTCTACTTATTATATCGATTAATTAATTTAATAAATTAACTCGGCATACATAATTAATTAATTAATTAATTAATTAGTTCAATGAATGAATTTTTTTAGCGCATAAAATGAAACGAGAATGGCGTAATATCGGTTGGTTTACATCGGATGCTGAAATGAATGAAGTACGTAAACGTGAGAAAGTCTCTAAACGAAAAAGTGTCGCACAAATTAACGGTATAAAAGTATTCTATCGTTGTAATAATTGGCGACGTACGAATTGTAATTTTCGTATGTACGCAATGTATCATGCGCCCGATCGGATCAGCTTAAATGCAAGCGGTGAACACGATCATACGACTAAAAATCCACATTATGTTCCCAGAAATTATAGTAAGTATTTTTATTGAATTTATCATTTGCAAAGAAATATCGCATTGAATGAGAAAAGAAATAACAAAACGAGAAAATATGAGAATAATTGAACGAATAAATTCGATATTTTAATGGATATATTGATGTAATCGCTAATAAATGGGTCAATTAGTCAAAAAGTCTTTTCTACTGAGATGATTGGTCGAGAAGGGGAGGGGCAATGAAAAGCTGGATACTGTAGTGAATGAAATGATTCGATATTTACGATAGCTAAGGCTGTTGATTCTTTCTAATTAAGATATGTTTAATAATTAGCTAGTGGAAATCGAAATTAATCATCATTAAATATTTCCCATACTGATATTTTCATAGCAAAAACTGAAAAAAGCAAAGCTCATTTAGGTAGTGCTGATGAACTCAAGGCGCTAATAGCTGTTTAATTATTTGTGGAAGGAGTGTTACTGCAGCTGTTATCAATCAGTCCACTTTGATAAGTGAACCTGACTGATTAGAGCGTCGTTGTAATGTATGGGATAACACTGTTTGAGAGTGATAACCCGTTATCACTAATTATCACTATTCCTATAGATTTACTTTTCCCTCAAGATATTCTTCAGTGGAAAATTTAACATGAAATCGATAAGGTATAGTAGCTTCATCTACACCTCTTACTTTATTGTTTTCTCAAATAAGAAATGTTCACTTTGTAAGAAGTATTTGCAGCTGGTAATATGATATATAATATGGCACCAAGTTCATCGCATCAACAAATGCTTGATCAATTCGTTTTACATGCAACTGCTAATCGTTCAATGCCTATCACTTCAAATGACCAAGAAAATGTCTTCGAAACGGTAATTTTCTGATTTCGATCAGTTTATCGATGATAATTTCGCATTAATTCATAATATAGCTGCTGCTTGAAGAGTTTAGCATTAAAAAGAATATAGCTTATTGCTTGTAAGGTTCAACTCTGGCCGCATTGCATTATTGCTGTAGAATGCCAAAATTGTCTATTGAGAGGGTTACTTACACCTTTGTGGTTGTCTATTGAGGCATTCTGTTAGAGTAAGTACTGTTACTTTATTGGACATAGATGAAAAGAGATTTCGTGCAAGTGGAATTGTAAAACATATTTATGTAAGAATATATAGGAGAATTTTGAAGTTTTTGTTTAGTTAATTGTATCCTCTTTAGTTGATTGGTAATTTTTATATATATAAAATAAGAGAAAGATGAGATCTGGAAGAGAGAGTGCCAGATCCAGGAATATCAGATATCTCTATCTGATATGATATCATTATTTTAAGATTTTGTGAAGACCAAATATGAATAAACGAATTTATTCCATTTAAAAGAATCTTTGATTAAGTTCTTTTACACTTTCAGAAAAATATAAAGGACGATTCGGCACAAATCCCTCAATATTTCGGCTCAGTTATAAAGGTAAGTGTCTCAGTTTGTTGTTTCAATTATATCCTGATTATAAATGGAAAAATCCAGGAGATCAGACGAAATATCGCCTAAAGATTCCTTTATCATATTGAACACTTTGAAAAATAAATGATGACTAAGATTACTGAAGAGAGAATTTGATTCTAGCTGGCATTTTAAAGAATCGGGAAACCGTAAGTGAGAAGAATCTGAGTTTAAAGCATTTCAGAAAATCGTCTCTTCCTGACGAACATTGTATTCTATAGCAGTTTTCATTAGCATTGAAAATTGCATTATTTTTCCATTTTTCCATCATCACATTATTTCTCTTAGCAAATACTCTAAGTGAACAATTGCCAAATGGAAAATCGCAGAATTTGCGGGATGATTGAGGCAACAATAGTCGCATTTTATGATCGATATATGCGAATTTATGAGATTTGCTAATTATATTCTATTTTCTCATATATGCTAGTTTTGATTTCCCTTACAAGTTTCCATACTTTTAAAAAGCGTTCTTTTTGAAGTTCAATTATGGAAGTGAACTTTTAGTCGATTGTTGCCCTTAAGATCCATGTATAATTGGGGTCATTTTGGGCTATTATTTTTTACTTCTTCCTGATACATATGTTGTTTATAAATTCGTAGTTTGTTGAATGCTTCATTGCGATTTCATGTCCAGGTCTCCATATATCGTAGAGGTTAGAGCATTAGCGTTAGGCTTGCGTGATTTCATCATTGAGAAGACCAACTTCTCTCAAGTTGTGGCCATAATTACATGACTGACCACTGCATATTTAAAAAGATGCACTCCTAGTTTTTCTATAAGAGTTCTTTTTTAAGTAAAGAAATCTTTAATTATGGTATTTATCGTTGAATTTCAGACAGGAGTGGAAGGAGACTCTCGACAAACGTCCAATTATGAGAGTGCATTTCAATTATGCGATGGTCAGAGTATTGCGCAGTTACTGCAGCTAGCCAAAGAGATCGACCATACATTTACATTCAACTCGAGAAGGTGCTTCTTTATCTCAAATTTTCTCTTATTCTTTATCCGTTTATTATTTATTTTATAATATTTCATTACCATATACATTTATTATTATCCCGTTCTTGAATGCTGTGGAATTGTGATCATCGAATTTCCGAACTCTCTTCTTGCTTTGTTGTTTTCTTTGCTACCTCTAATGCTGTGCTTCGCTGTAGTGATCCGTTAAGATATAACTACAAAAGCTTTGAAATACTTTATAATCGAGATATTCTATTCAATAAGAGAGATGTATGCGTACTTTTACAGTTTAGTACGATGAACATCGCAGGAATGAGTTATATTCGTGCCGCTTGCAGTAAGCACATCCTTGTGGTGTGTCCAAGGGTTTCTTTTTACTTTAAACGATATTCCTCGTTGAGATACGTCAACGGCGTTTCAGAAATAGCGAATATTGCTTCGAGTCGAACGTTATGCGCGGTAAAGTGGTCGCATTCGCCGATTTGGGTGCTGTGGTATCGGTTGTCGAAAGATGCAACGGAGTCCAGAGAAGGTTCCTTCTCTCATCAAATATTTATGGAGGACGGGTTTAGTTGAACCGATCCATTTTTATTGGTTGCTGAAGGGGAGACCAAGAAAAGAATCCATCGGATTATTAAACCTTCTACACCTCGTTTTTTTTTAGCTTCGCTGAAACTCTAACAAATATTTTCCCATATACTTTCCCGGTGTATTTAGAAAATTCGGTTGTTGATATTATGCCTATGCCTTAGCGATAAGATTTGCGTTATTTTCAGGCAAACTGAAGTCTTTTTTTTGCAAGCCGTTCTCATCTTCCACTGTAGATGCCTTAAATAATGAAAACTTCATTAACTCAGCATTCATACCTGTAGAGTCCAGGTCAAGGCACTAACTGAGTGATATTTATTTTAACTGCCAGGCTCAATTGAAGAAAAGATCTTCGAAGTTATATTAGTCGGTCGATGAACACATTTGTCATGATATCACACAATTGCTGGCAAGGAAGGCAGTTAATAAACTAATTCTCTGCACTACATTATAAATAATTTCATCGTTACGGCTTTTCAGTAATGAAGTTTTTATTTTGTTTCATCCAGATCAACGTGGTGACCATGGTGGGGATGGGCCGACTAGTAACTTGGAGAAAGATAAAGGAGGGGGACGAGGTCATATGATGATTGATGTGGAAATGTTTCTTTATATTGCAACGAGAAATATGAGTAGAACACTAGAAATTAATGAGGATCAGACCTGATGGAAAACTTGGATCAAATGCCGTAGACTGACCAACTAAGCGGTGTTCGTATTTCTCAGTTTCTCATTGCTTTACTCGGAGAGCTGTGTATGGGGAGGGTTTGTCTCCCGAGTAAGGATTTTGCCGATGAAGGGATTGAACACAAAATCTCATTGTCTTGATTTGGAGATTAGGTTAGAGCTGAAGTATAAGGTGTGGTTACCTTGAAGACAAAACGTCTATGGAGTAGCTCGTCATGTATCGGTGAATAGGAGTGTTTCGTGCATAGTTATTCGTTGTTTACCTCATTAATATGTAAATTATCTCGTAAATGGGTTGATACTTTTTTAAGAAATAACTTCGGGTCCATCTTCGATCGCATATCGTCCACTCGTCGAATCGACGACGATTAAGTTTGCTCGCGGTCACTATCAGCTATCGTTGGTGTTTAATCATATCGGCGACATATTGAATGAGGAGAGTTCGATTTTTCCGGATCATTTGCTATTGTTAACGAGTATTTATTTGCAGTTGTGAGCATTGGAGGAAAGCTGATTGGAATCAATTCCTCTGGGCGGTACGTGGTAAATGTGCGATTGCGACGAAAAGAGTCTGATCTCCTCCGACAAAAGGATCGTTCCGAATCGGGCCTCTCATTAACGCTAACATTAAATGTTTCGTTATCGTGATAGAGAACAGATATTGAAGTAATTCTATTCACAATATATATTTTCGAAATTGTTTATACTCTTAAATAGACACAGAGAGAGAGAGAAAGAGAATAAATAAATTCTGTACGTTGCGATTCTCGACATGATAAGGAACGATTCAGTGGGATATCATCATCTTCATTCTTGTCTTATCACTATTGCTGATAAGATTAGTTTGATTTCTCGTGATAAGTTCAGTTTCGTCTCTCAAGAACATATCGTTGGCAGACCGGAGAAGTGACTTCACCAATTACTCGTACTCTTATCACAGTTTCTATCGATAATGATAGGTTTAATAAAGGCACGACATCAGTATATTTAATTGGAGAGTATCGAGGTAGTTGTCCTCATAATAATGGAAAATATATCCGCTTTCATCCAAGAACCGGAAAGCATTTTAGGCATTTGATGAGTAGTAGCATGTTGAATTTCACTCCCTCTTACGTATGAAAAAATTATCTTCTCTTAATCCACAAAGAAAACATTTTCCCGACGAATTATCTCAATTGAGATGGAGTAGAATGCGGCTTATTGATGGGAAGCTCAATTCGAATATCAACGTTCATCGATTTGGCTAACGACGAAATGATCAACGAACAATTCCATGATGAGAATCCAATTCGTTGAGGATTTATGAGAGCCTATGTTTGTCGGTCGGTTTCTGTAGACGGGTTTGTCGGTCGATGTCTGTAGACGGATTTGTCGGTCGATGTCTGTAGACGGATTTGTCGGTCGATGTCTGTAGACGGATTTGTCGGTCGATGTCTGTAGACGGATTTGTCGGTCGATGTCTGTAGACGGATTTGTCGGTCGATGTCTGTAGACGGATTTGTCGGTCGATGTCTGTAGACGGATTTGTCGGTCGATGTCTGTAGACGGATTTGTCGGTCGATGTCTGTAGACGGATTTGTCGGTCGATGTCTGTAGACGGATTTGTCGGTCGATGTCTGTAGACGGATTTGTCGGTCGATGTCTGTAGACGGATTTGTCGGTCGATGTCTGTAGACGGATTTGTCGGTCGATGTCTGTAGACGGATTTGTCGGTCGATGTCTGTAGACGGATTTGTCGGTCGATGTCTGTAGACGGATTTGTCGGTCGATGTCTGTAGACGGATTTGTCGGTCGATGTCTGTAGACGGATTTGTCGGTCGATGTCTGTAGACGGATTTGTCGGTCGATGTCTGTAGACGGATTTGTCGGTCGATGTCTGTAGACGGATTTGTCGGTCGATGTCTGTAGACGGATTTGTCGGTCGATGTCTGTAGACGGATTTGTCGGTCGATGTCTGTAGACGGATTTGTCGGTCGATGTCTGTAGACGGATTTGTCGGTCGATGTCTGTAGACGGATTTGTCGGTCGATGTCTGTAGACGGATTTGTCGGTCGATGCCTGTAGACGGATTTGTCGGTCGATGTCTGTAGACGGATTTGTCGGTCGATGTCTGTAGACGGATTTGTCGGTCGATGTCTGTAGACGGATTTGTCGGTCGATGTCTGTAGACGGATTTGTCGGTCGATGTCTGTAGACGGATTTGTCGGTCGATGTCTGTAGACGGATTTGTCGGTCGATGTCTGTAGACGGATTTGTCGGTCGATGTCTGTAGACGGATTTGTCGGTCGATGTCTGTAGACGGATTTGTCGGTCGATGTCTGTAGACGGATTTGTCGGTCGATGTCTGTAGACGGATTTGTCGGTCGATGTCTGTAGACGGATTTGTCGGTCGATGTCTGTAGACGGATTTGTCGGTCGATGCCTGTAGACGGATTTGTCGGTCGATGTCTGTAGACGGATTTGTCGGTCGATGTCTGTAGACGGATTTGTCGGTCGATGTCTGTAGACGGATTTGTCGGTCGATGTCTGTAGACGGATTTGTCGGTCGATGTCTGTAGACGGATTTGTCGGTCGATGTCTGTAGACGGATTTGTCGGTCGATGTCTGTAGACGGATTTGTCGGTCGATGTCTGTAGACGGATTTGTCGGTCGATGTCTGTAGACGGATTTGTCGGTCGATGTCTGTAGACGGATTTGTCGGTCGATGTCTGTAGACGGATTTGTCGGTCGATGTCTGTAGACGGATTTGTCGGTCGATGTCTGTAGACGGATTTGTCGGTCGATGTCTGTAGACGGATTTGTCGGTCGATGTCTGTAGACGGATTTGTCGGTCGATGTCTGTAGACGGATTTGTCGGTCGATGTCTGTAGACGGATTTGTCGGTCGATGTCTGTAGACGGATTTGTCGGTCGATGTCTGTAGACGGATTTGTCGGTCGATGTCTGTAGACGGATTTGTCGGTCGATGTCTGTAGACGGATTTGTCGGTCGATGTCTGTAGACGGATTTGTCGGTCGATGTCTGTAGACGGATTTGTCGGTCGATGTCTGTAGACGGATTTGTCGGTCGATGTCTGTAGACGGATTTGTCGGTCGATGTCTGTAGACGGATTTGTCGGTCGATGTCTGTAGACGGATTTGTCGGTCGATGTCTGTAGACGGATTTGTCGGTCGATGTCTGTAGACGGATTTGTCGGTCGATGTCTGTAGACGGATTTGTCGGTCGATGTCTGTAGACGGTCGGTCGATGTCTGTAGACGGATTTGTCGGTCGATGTCTGTAGACGGATTTGTCGGTCGATGTCTGTAGACGGATTTGTCGGTCGATGTCTGTAGACGGATTTGTCGGTCGATGTCTGTAGACGGATTTGTCGGTCGATGTCTGTAGACGGATTTGTCGGTCGATGTCTGTAGACGGATTTGTCGGTCGATGTCTGTAGACGGATTTGTCGGTCGATGTCTGTAGACGGATTTGTCGGTCGATGTCTGTAGACGGATTTGTCGGTCGATGTCTGTAGACGGATAAACATCAAATAGAAGCAACATCGTCGAGGCATTTATTCCGTCCACTCGGCGATACGAAACAAACGCTAAATTCAGCATCGATATATATCGTTGCTTCTTTTTTTGCTGCATTAATATTGTAATGCAGAAATTCGCTTAAATATTGCCGGAAGAGAAATGTAAAGGATAATCCACTTAATATCTGGATATCATAAGATTTCTTATGGGAGCGCATTTCACTTCAACGGTACTTTTAGCTATGAAGCGATAACCGCCCCGGTTCCAACTTATAGCTGAAGCATCATAAGAGGGAGTTTGTTAATAGAATATGAGACTTTCAAGAGCAAAAAACAACGAATACTTCGTTCAATTCACGACTGTCGCTATTGGATATTTTGTTTGGCAAAGCAAGCAGCGACTTTCGACGAATGTCGACCGCGCCCTCTTCGTCGGCTTATTGATCGTGCTGCGAGAGAAAAAAGTGTGCTATAGGTGAGCGGCGGCGCTATGTTCTCTCTTAAGACCCCATCGTATGTCCTCCCGTCGAACGGTATCATTCGTGCCAGACGAGTTGCTGATGCATTGCGTTCTATGTGGGTGTGATGTTGCGATTTGTTGACTTGAAGTTGCGATTATCCGGCGAGGATAGGTCTGGAAAGAGTCCGCCTCGTAAAAGAAGTGGAAATCGGATGGATAAGTGAGAGAGGGAGAGGAGGGGAAGATAAGACTAGAGGAGAAATATAGCCGGAAATTCGGCGATATGACATTTCTCGTCAATATTTTGCGATCGTTGAGCGTGCGTTTATCGATTTCTCTCGGGAGATGCTTCTTCAACTTGTTAACGTGCATTTAAGCAATGAAATAATGCGACGTGCAAACATTCTTTTAGCGTTATTTCAAACGAAGCGAGGATATGTAGTGATTGTCGCATTTTTGTTCTTCACTTACCGACGTCTTTCACTCGATGGTGTCGTTTAGGGTGGTAGATGTTGTGACTAAGCATTAATTTCCCCCCTCCCTAGCCAGATTCGAGAATCGATGACTAGTCATTCATCGTTACATTCACTACGTGCCGCATTCGCGATTCCGCTCTCGATTCGCTATCTTCAAGGTTCACCTCAGTTACTTTCAACATCGCTACGTGGTGAGTGAGTGATTCGAGCATCGAAGTGCTCTAGCGATTTTCCCACTTCATCGATGTTACTCTCAATCGTTGTCGAGTGGCTTTATCGCTAATACAACTAACCACCTAGCCGGATATATCTGCTCGTTTATGCGGAAATTCCTCATTATGCTCATATTTTTCGATCGTTATATCAGAGCTCTTACCTCTAATCATACTAATCAATTGCGTCCACCCAATGCTTTAACGTTCGTTTGAATATTTTTTTTTAATGGAGATATTCATTTTCGTTGATCTTAAAAACTTATAGATTGGGTTGATTTATTCGGAGAATGTTTATTAAATATGGAGCATTTCTTTTTTTCTCAATAATGGAAAGACGAACCGCTTACCTATTCGATATTAGTTTTATGTCTTAGTGAATGTTGTAAGCGATCGCATTGTCGATAACCGGGTCGTTAGGAAGGGACATTAGCTGCTGTGTGCACCGATCGTTTAGAGCGATCATTTACGGATCACTCTGATTAAACTCACTGCACGGCCGGCTGTGTCTCTCGGATTGTTCGTGGAGCGATACATGCTTAGAGGGGGGATCGCTGGTTCGTGGAGCGATACGTGCTTTGGGGGGATCGCTGGTTCGTGGAGCGATACGTGCTTTGGGGGGATCGCTGGTTCGTGGAGCGATACGTGCGTGGGAGGATCGCTGGTTCGTGGAATGATACGTGCTTAGGGGGGAGGATCGCTGGTTCGTGGAATGATACGTGCTTAGGGGGGAGGATCGCTGGTTCGTGGAATGATACGTGCTTAGGGGGAGGATCGCTGATTCGTGGAGCGATACGTGCTTTGGGGGGGATCGCTGATTCGTGGAACGATACGTGCTAGGGGGGATCGCTGGTTCGTGGAGCGATACGTGCTTCGTGGGGGATCGCTGGTTCGTGGAGCGATACGTGCTTAGAGGGGGATCACTGGTTCGTGGAATGATACGTGCTTAGGGGGAGGATCGCTGGTTCGTGAAGCGATACGTGCTTTAGGGGGAGGATCGCTGGTTGGTGGAATGATACGTGCTTAGGGGGGAGGATCGCTGGTTCGTGGAATGATACGTGCTTAGGGGGGGGATCGCTGGTTCGTGGAGCGATACGTGCTTTAGGGGGAGGGGATCGCTGGCTGCCATTTTGTAGAGTTTTGCCAGCTATCTCATCATTCCTTTCGAAATCTTTAAGACTTCTCTGCGAATTTTTGAATCACCTATACTCGTGTATATATAACGGATGATATCAATACGAGTATTACTTAAATTGAGTTGATTGAGTGAATAATCTAAAAAGTAATTTGATGATGAAAATTGATGATTATAATTTCTATGGTGAATTATTTCCCTCACTTTGACCTCAATTTATTATTATAATCGATCTAAAGCTACTATGAAACTTGCATATATTGGTTTTTTTTTCGCTCATTTATTGAGAAATTTTTTGGATTTCTTAGAAAAAAATCCTCAATCGTTTCTTTTCTTCTTATTTAATTTCGCGGATCGCTCTTCAATTTCATGGATCGCTCTTCAATTTCATGGATAATCGGTCTAATCCGGATAGTTGCGGGAATTGCTTGTCTTTCCAGAGGTATATATGTGAATAAGTTGGGCACCTTTATTTCGTTAAGAGGTTAATTTCTCTCCCGGTTTTCTCCATCGGTAACAATTGTCACTCTCGAGCATTCTCTAGCCTATTAACCCCTGTTCGTCTCAAGGTGTGTATATATATTTTTGAAATGTCATGCTATAACCACCCATTTTAGAAGTAGTTCTATGTTATCGAGCTTCTACATTCATCGTTTAGTCTGATGGGGGAAGGATAAGCGGATAGAGGAGGTTAGGCTTTCGAGAGGATCGTTGTGCGACACTCGAAGAGGGTCTTTGATTGTCGCGATCTGAAAGACCTAAAAGATCGCAACATCTTTCCCTTGAGGTATTTGAGATCGTAGAATATCAAAGGACTATGGGAGAAATCCTTCTTAACGATATTAGTTGCGTTGTGATGCGATATCTCAGATTTATCAGTGCAATTTTGAGCATTGATAAGCGATTCGTGAAGTACGTATCAGTGATTTATGAACTCATAAGCAATAAAGTCTCACGTATATCGCAGCGATATAGAGATTCGTTTCCCCTCAAATATAATCGTCTGTTGCCCCTCTTGTTTTGCTTAATAATTAATGAGCACAACGGCATTATTTCTAGCACTCCTTTATTCACGAGGAGGTCGTCATCGGTCACAAGCAATATCAACTGCTACGATGGCAAATAACGATAAGGTGAAAAATAAGGTGTGTCTAATCGTCATCGATGGATGGGGTATCAGCCATGAGACTAAAGGTAACTTTGGATTCTATGCATCATTTGTAGAGAGGTTAGAATTATCGATAAGGAATAGGGAGTTGAGTGGATTGCTCTGTCATCGCTAAAAGAGGCTCATGGTATCGTTGCAATTCTGACGGATCTACGAACCCTATGGAGGTGCAATATTGAAAACGCGAACGATGTGGGAGCTTTGCTAGGATTTTTGCTGTATATTATAAATCTATTACTTGATAGTTTACCTTTAAGGAATCTAAAGTAAATCGATAAGTACAATTTTCGTAGATCGAAGGCAAATACGAATGCAGATAAAGAGAGGAGTAGGGCAGGGAAACTGCATATCGCCCTTCCTGTTCAGTGCAGCTCTACTGTTCATATTCCATAAGCTAGATTGGCAAAATAAGGGAGTGAACGTGGATGGGAAAAGGCTTTCCACTTGAGACTTGCAGACGTCTCAGTCTTGATATCTCACAACTTCAGTCAGATAGAGAGAATGCTAAGAGAACTGAGATATGCGGTAGTTGGCTTACGATTAGAGCGAAGCTGATGAGCAGTGGACGGAGAGAAGATTGAAAGCGTAAATCAATTTATCTACTTGGGTAATGTGTGGAAATGAGCGAAGCACCGGAAGCGGATATACGACGCGGGATCAAACGACGATAGAAAGGTTTCTATAAGAATAACGACTTGTGCCGTGGGAAAAGTTGAGATGAGATTCAAGCGGAAACATTTTGAAAAAAGCGCGATGGCGACAATTTTACACCGTTTGGAAACATGGCTAATAGCGAAGAGAGTGCGCAGACTACTGACAGTGGCGGAAAGAAGAATTTAAGGAGGGAAGGCAACGAATGGCTCCGAGGTGTAATAAATATGGAGGATTGGGTAAGTGAGGCCGCAACGAGGGGTTGAAATATGAAGACTGGATAAAAAGGATAACAGAATGGACACCACGACGGATCAGCGAAAGGAGAAGAGGCCGATCTGCGATGAGGTGGAGTGATTGTTTAAAAAGATCGCAAGAACCAACTGGATCAGAGAAGCATTGAATCGAGACAACTGGAAGCGATATGAAGAGACGTTTATTCGTAATGAATGCTTTATTGATTGAAATAGATAAATGAGTAAATATTTGATAGCTTCTTTGAATCGGATGTTTCTCCATTGTAGGTAACGCAATAGTTAATGCACATACGCCGGTGATGGACAAGCTTTGCTCGGGTAACTGGCAGCAGATCGAGGCTCACGGTTTGCACGTCGGACTCCCCGAGGGACTTATGGGCAATTCTGAAGTGGGCCATTTGAATATCGGTGCTGGCCGTGTCGTCTATCAGGTGCGCCTTCTGAGCTACTTATTATTGCTATCATTGGAGCTCAGGTTATATTCTTTTTTGTTTGAGTGCCAACGACATAAGTAAATGAGGCTTTCAATCCAATAGAAGGAGCAAAGACGTTGGGAGTTCATAGAGGTTGTTGAAATATTTGAAACGAGTCGTTTATGAAGATCTATTTATGTTAACTCGATGGAGGATGGGGCATGAGAGCCATTCGTTTTTGTTTGTTTCTTCTTTTATTTCACTGAATTTTGTGATATGCACTCATCTCATAGTTTATTCCCTATGATGGGGATGATAGATACTAAGAAGAAGCAATAGACGAGGCCTTTCCTCGATCGAAAGTACTTGAAGGCATCGGAAAGAACGATCCGAAGGATTGATGATGAGATACGCGGTTGTCTATAGTGCAGATAGCCATAATAAAGCGATTTCTTTGAAGGATATTGTACGCATAAACATGGCAGTGAAGAACAAGACTCTCACTCAGAATGAGGCATTGAAGAATGCGGCTGAGCGTGCAATTAAGGGTAATGGACGCATTCACCTTGCCGGATTGGTAAGTGGCGGTAATGTTCGATAGGCAGGAGCCTCGATTGCAGTATTAACTGTTAAGTCTTTATTCGATGTGATGATCGCTGATATTTGTCAGCTGATATAACCAACTGACAACTGATATATCTTTGTTAGGTGACAATAAGAGCTGCTTTAGGTTGAGGAATAGATGCTCCAGATTAGAGAGTCATAAGGAGTAGGAGCTCCGGATGTTGTGTCCGCATTTTTATGCCTTATTGCTCGTGCAATATTCGATAAAGGTTATGATGAAGTTTAACTTTTATTGATTGGACTTTCGGAAAGATTTATTCATCACTTATTCACCAATAATATCTTAACAGTATATTGCATGAAGAAATGCATTTATCGAAGCATTGGAGACAAAACAGTGCGACAATTCGGGATTAGTGGTTGCTGTGACACCTATTCGACGAAGTATATTTTGTAGGGTACTTAAAGGAGAGCAGGGTACTTTGTAGGGTACTTTTATTTGTAAACAATGATATATATGCCATCATCTGTCTTCGTGGTGGATTTATGAAAGGAGGAGGGGACTTGAAGCGAGCAAATGTTACGATTGATTCTTATCATCTTAGATGAGATGTGATTCACTAAAATAGGCGATTGTTCCGATATTTGTTATTGGAAATGAAATCGAAGCGAAGAAGATGTTTCAATGCGGAATTTACTTCAGATGATGTGGTGGGTGCATATTCTTCCTTTTTTTCATCTTACTTATAGGCCTAGGTTAGTTATCACGATTGATAGAGATAAGGAAAGCTCTATGGAAAAGAATTTCACTCATTATAGGTAAGCGATGGAGGTGTGCATTCGCATATTGATCATCTTTTTGGGTTGATCAAAGCGTTGAAAGAGTTGAAGGTGCCGAAATTGTTTATCCACTTTCTTGGTGATGGACGTGACACGAGCCCCACAAGCGGAGGTTATTCTCATTATCCTGGATTTATTTCATAGAGACTTACGGTTTTTGTTCTTCTGTAGTTTCCGAGTAGCATTTCGTCTTTTTTTTAATTCAAAGAATTCAGAAATAGGATCGGAGGAGGATAAAAAAGGGTGGAAGTATATCGCGATAAGGAGTGAGTATCGTTTCTGTGAAAGTATCTTTTAATGCACTCCATTCAAGAATAAAGCTAAATCAGCAGCACTAGATGCCATACCGGATTCGGGTTTCCACAGCACGAATCAACGCTTCTTTTGCTGTCATTTTCGTTGATTCTATGAAGGCCAACCTTTCCAGAAAGTGCAGTCTTTTAGCTTTGAGTTGAATTGTTTAGGAGAGTGGTACTGGTTTTTTTGCCCCGTAGATGACAGCCATATCGCTTAAAAATATACTATCATCCTCCGACCTTCTACCCAGCCCCCTCATTCTCCTGTAGTAGTTTCAGTGATAATTCGTTTATCGTTGGGAAATGAAATGAAGTTGCAGTTGGATTCTTACAACAACTGATCGATTTTGTTAACGAGGAGGGGTACGGAGAGATTTCGACGATTATTGGTCGGTATTATGCAATGGATCGCGATAAGCGATGGGAGAGGATAAGGGTAGAGTGGTTTGCAAATTAATTTTTATATTTTATTAGTTCTTTTATTTGCTGTCAGATTTTATGATTGCATTTTCCGAGCTAATTTAATACGAATTCGGCCGAGTCTTAGCTGAATTAAATGTTTTCATTCACCATGGATTAAAGTCCATGATTAATAACCAAGGAATACTCGCTTAGGTTAAAACGGAGTTCTTTTTTCTTTGTTTGCCAACAAATATTAGGCAAGAGTCGATGAAGAGAGCTTAGTTTTAATTATATCTTTTAAATTGATGGCTAGGATTGCTAAGGGAGATGATAAAGTAAGGTGCTGTTGTGGCTCAAAAATGGGTAAAGCCATGATTTAGTTGCCAAAACTCGCATGGGATAAATGAAAGGATGTTTTTTGAGGTATTTTTATGCTTCTACATGTCCTGAGAGTTCACGTTCAAGGCTACACGATAGCAGCCAATAGCATTGTGATCTGATTGTTTATATGATGCATTAGGTGGCATACGACGCGTTGATCGGAGGGATCGGAGAGAGGAGTACAATCGATAAGGCGGTGGATGTGGTAAAGGCGAGGTATGCAAAGGATGAAACCGATGAGTTTTTGAAGCCGATCGTCCTCAATGATGAGGGACGTGTGAAAGGTTTTTTTAATAGAATGTTTTTATTTTTGTAATCGTCTTTGTACTTCTGTTGTACTCATTTTGATATTAGAAAATTTCTACGAAATTCTGTCAAACGCGTTAGGGTATACTTTAGAGGTGATGGTTGAAAAGATACTTTCAAATGAGTGCAGAACGGTGATCCTACTGATGCGGTGTTTCCGGTGTGGTGGTAAGTCAACGGGAGAGAAGCATTAGATCTGTCCTCTGTAATCGAACGCTTTGGAACTCGTCTATTGTGGGGGAGGGAGGCTCCGTGCTGTCTTATATACGGAAGGCCATTTTGGGTTCATCACAAATGTACAAGCGCATTCTAGTCTTTGATCAGCGGGGTATTGAAATACCAGTCATTGTTGTATATAGCCCATATAACGGCAATCTTAGTGATTGCTTTATTCCAGCTAAATGAACTTAATTCTATAGTTGTTGTGATATTCAGTAGATGGACGTTGATTTGGAATTTGATAGCTGAATTTTTGTAGACAATGACACCATAATCTTCTTCGATTATCGAGCTGATCGTATGCGTGAAATAACGGAGTCGATTGGAATGGAGCGATACAAAGATCTGAAGTCGGAATTGCCGCACCCCAACAATTTGGTTCGTTTACTATCTTTCATTTGTTCAGTATGAGTAAGAAAAGAGGGGAACGAGACGTAAAAACTCTTTCATTTACAATGTCTTCTCGCAAGCAGCTGTGGAAGAAATGCTGGCATAATTGGGTGCTTCATTTCAGTTGAAGCAATTATGAGGTAATTTCCTCTAAAGTTTTCATTAATTTATCCTTCGTAACGGTTCATTTTGCTCATGGCACTGCGGCTGCGGAACAGAGTCTCTATCGGAATGCCTTTTATACGTAAATCGTGGCTTTCACTTCATCGCTGATGTCTTTGGAGATCGAAATTGTTTCTCTACATGAGAAGCGTTGTAATGCTGAAACAGTAGGCACAGTTCGTTGTTAAGGGTTGTTAGCGTTTTTGCAGGAAGTGATCGGCATGACTCAGTATAAAGCTGAGTTTCCATTTGCGGCTCTCTTCCCTCCACAAACGCACATAAATGTGCTTGCTGAATGGCTCGCTGTCCAAGGAGTTACACAGTTCCACTGTGCCGGTAACTCTTATTTATTTGTTTTGTTGTTCTACAGTGGTGGAAGGGGAACGGGAAGGGTGGACGGGGGGAAATGGGATGATGTTGATGATTCGTAATTGAGATATGCTATTAAAGCGGTTGAAGGCAGCGCGATTTGTTTTTGACGTACTAAATTAGTGGTACTTGGAGGAACTATTTAGAAGAGTTGGAGGGTAAACTGCTCCCGAGACCACTGCCCTTACCTGCCAGGTGAGGAGCAAAACTGAGCTGTTTTCTGGTGTAGAGATTCGATCTTCGAGAGCTAGAACAGCTTGAAGAGCATACCCCACTAGTTGTTAGGAAGAGGGCCCAGTAATTCTTCATAGTGATGTCTTAATAACGTATCATCGATCAATTTCACAGTTATGATGAAAGGTCGCAGACCACAGTAAGCGGCCTATTTGTCAAATGAAGTTTTGATCGGCTGTCTCTTTTTATTGAAGTAACCTTTCGTCGTACCAGTTATTGGACTTCTGATTAGCCAATGAGCAGCAATAAATCAGTGAATGTTGAATTGGAGTGATGTGTTCCGAAGGGAAGTTTGGGGATGTGAAGGATGGCGCAGAGTAATCGTGTGCCTCTTTCTTGTTTATGCTATCACCACGATACACTGTTTAAGTCGCTGACCGAATGGATCGAAATTTTTTCGTAGTTTCAGTTGGAATTTTGAAGGCTTATTTCATTAGATGCACATATCTTTTAATTATCAATTCAGAAACGGAAAAATACGCTCATGTGACGTTCTTCTTCAACGGTGGTGTTGAGAAACAATTCGAGAATGAGGAGCGATGCCTGGTACCGTCTCCGAAAGTGGCCACCTATGACCTTCTACCTCCGATGAGCTCCGCCGGTGTTGCTGATAAGGCCAGAAATATCATTCCTCTTATTTATTGATTTCGAGAATTAGATATCATCGGTGAAGTTTGTCGATCTGGCTGCAGACAAATTAAATGACTAATCTCATGAGTTATGATAGGAGATGCGACTAAGTTTGAATGAAATTTTGTGTTTGTCGGCTAGTCGTTCCAGTGACAGCTATTAGTACTTAGATTTCTGTATAGATGAACGAGTGATCGAGTCGATAATGGAGTACTAAAGATTCGGTTCCGTATTATTTTAGGCGTTTTCAAGGTGTCAGATGAAGTTTGCTGTTATTTTCTACGTTGATAACTCGGTTGATTGCATAAAGAATTGCCGTTTAATAAAGGTGAATTGAAGATGGTGGAGCAGATTAATTCGAAGAAACACCCATTCGTAATGTGTAACTTTGCGCCACCAGATATGGTCGGACATACTGGAGTTTATGAGGCTGCTGTGAAGGCTTGCGAGGCCACAGGTAGGTCATTCTTTGCATCGTTGCATATTTTGGTTATTATTTTGCATCGTTCTTGCGGTGAGATGAACGAATCAACAGGGTAGATGAAGAAGTTGATTGTGTTGACCTCCGAAGAATAAACGACCTTTTACAGATCACTGAGATGGTGACTTGTTTAGCGTTGAAGCTTCCTCAGTGGACTGCTTTTTCCGAGTATGCGTGAACGGTGGCTTTAAACGTTCACGAATGTGCCTTGCTTGTTTCAAGAGAAAGTGATCGGATATCGGAGGTGCAAATGGCAGCATTTAGCCGCAGCGGATTTGAAGTTATGACTTGGATAGTCGAGCAGCAGCACTACCGTTGGAGCTATTTATGATCATTTAATGTACTCAGAGACTGTTTGCTGTTAGTGGAAAATTGATCACACGAAACATTTTCATGTGTGAACCACATTTTGTGTTTGGAGTGAATCTATTTAACTGAGAGGCTTATGAGAATTAAAAAGAAATATTTTTGAGATGTTGCAATCGGACGTATCTTCGAGGCTTGTAAAGCGAATGGCTATGTGATGATGGTGACGGCTGATCACGGGAATGCCGAGAAGATGATGGCACCTGATGGAAGTAAGCACACTGCACACACGTGCAACAGAGGTAGGCATTTGTTCGACTCGGTCCTTGCCCTATGATGGACATCTTCCTCAATCTTCTCTTCGTTGAGAGATATATGTTTAAAGATGTCTTTCCTCCTTATTTTTGTGGATTTTTATAATAAATTGACGTTTTGTTTTCAGTTGTGATCAGTGCCCATTCACGTTTATAATAATTCATCTTTAGGAAAAGGAGGTGATTTTAGTGCTAATCAAATCTCACGCCATTGTAGAATGGATGAGTTACTTTTCTTCGCGAAGCAGCCCATTTCGTTGTCTTCGGCAATCATGTTGTGTAGTATCAGTTCGGTTACGAATGATTTTCTGCCTCTTTGCATATCCTTATTCTCAAAGTAAAAGTGCAAATTGTCTAAAGAAACCTACAGCATCAGTTACAAGGACATGTAAAGGCATATGGTTGGTCGATTATTCTTCATCGGTCTCTTCTCAGTTCATTTATTGTCGTATAAACTTCATTAAGCACTGGCGAGTTCTAGGTCTTGTAAAATGTATGTTTGGAAACTTCGTTAGTGCCGTTTAAGTTGAAAGGTTCAGCAAGCGGACGATTGCCAGTATAGAAACTATGGAAAGTCGAGGAAAAGTGATATGGTCAAAGCATTATGGAGTATTTGGAATTATTTCAGTGCCCTTCACGTGCTCGTCGGAGAAGTTCAAGTTCAAGGCGAAGTTGCCAGATCGTGAAATGGCTCTATGCGATGTAGCGCCCACCGTGCTGCACGTTATGGGATTGCCGATCCCAAAGGAGATGGGTGGATGCTCACTGGTTGAAGGATAGATGGGAGTTTTCGAGTGATTAGTAATTTCAAGTCATCTTTAAATGTGTTGGGCATGAACTAAATGGGTACGTTTTAAATAAGGGCGCAACCATTTGGCTATGAACTGCTATAAGTACGCAAACTTAGCGATACGGAGGAAACCGAAGTCGTTTTAATATTGGGATTTGGTATTTCTACGTGGGTAATATATGGTTGGGATGGATTTCTTTTGGTGTTTTTCTTTCGTTTCTGCAGCTTTCGATGCCGTGTTAAATGTTTTTCATTTCAGTTCATTTGTTAGTTAGTTTTTTTTTGTTAAATTCCCCTTCCTTTACGTACCCAATTGTGTTCATTTCCCACTTTTTTTATTGGATGATGGAATTTGCTAGTACCAATGAGCTATATTGAGCTTATTAGATGATATCTGATTTATGATGTTATTGCGGATGAAATTTCTTGTTAGGATTTTCTTTGGATATTTAAGTGATGAGTCGATTAGACCGTTGAGCTATCGGTTTTATATTGTCAGAGGCATTTTTCTGCTCTTATTGTTTAGTGATATTATCTATAGGATTTTATCGTGTTTCCTCTTTTTTTTGTTTATTATCTCTTCCTTAGGATACGAAATTGAATGGCACTCAATTTTCCCTAGTTGATGTTGTAATTCCCTGGTGATAATGATTTGCTGTATAGCAGTACTTTTATGGCATCGCAGTAATTTTGGATAACGTTGATGAGTTTCCCATTCTATAGTCGATTCTCCTGAAACTCCTTAAGGAAATAAAGTGAATTGTTGATTTATTTTTAAGCCGAGAAGTAACAGCGAAAGAAGTTCGATAGTAAACGAATGTAGAGCCATTTTTGAGAGGAAAATTGTTCAGCGGCGAATCTAATTGCTAAACACCGATACACTGCCTCGTCGTCAGGGTGTTTGCAGTCACGATTGCACCGTACGTTGTGGAGTGTCGGCACCACGACATACCCTTGCTGGTGCGCTTCTGTTTTGCCTTCCTCTGCGGTTCTTAGAGCTTATCAATGGATACAGATAGGATCCTAATGCTTGTTGCATATTGTCTCAAATGTTGGGGCCTACAGTCTAAATTGTGACACCATTATAGATCCACTCATTAATTTTCGCATACGATGGAGGAGGCATTGTGTCTAATAAGCAACATTCCAAAGACTGCACATGAATAGACCCAAAGAACGCGACGATTAGTTGCAACCCTTTCATCGATTTGTGGCGATTACCATCTCCTTGATCGACATTTAATCCACAAGGATCTTTAGAGACCATTTATGAGATTTGGAAGGCTTGGGCTGGACTGGAGATCGATTCCGGGACCTCTTGCATACTAAGCGAAAATCACCCTACTAGACCACTCATCCGATGTCCAATTATTCCCATGAACTGATATGGTTTCATTTATTGTCGCTTTCTTAAGAAAACGGTATTTCAGAATCTCATTGCCATTAAGGATAGATTTTTCTATGCCGTTCTGAGTATTTTACATCCACAAATCCGTCGTCGAGAGAAATCAACTCGTCTTTATGCAATCAGCCGAGTGTAGTAAGAATAAGTGTAAAGTAACGAAGAATAGCGGGCATGTAATATGCATTTCACATCAATTTTCACCTGTTTAATAACATAAAATGAAATATAGGAAAATAATAGAGATTTATTGCGTTTTTACGAATTTTCCATCATTATTAACAATAAAAAAGTGCCGAATAAAAATAGAAAATATTTTGTATTAAGGAAATGGATTCTCTAATATTAATTAAAGATGCCTAAATTTAGTAATTTATACTTTAAAGTTGGAACTATCGAATAACTATGAGCATAAACCATAGTCGATTTTATTCCGTTTATTTAAAGAATAATCCACATCCTCATAAAAGCACATTCCAATGGAAATTCCTCTTTGACATATGCCGAAATTTTATGAATTCTCAATCAGAAGTCTATCGCTCTCGGCTGGCGTTTCTAAAATGAGGTGAGGTTATTGGGATTGGTTGAATTGGTGTTATACGATGGTCGTTATCGAAGTTAGTCAGTGGGCGAGAGAAGGGGTCACTTTTCGTGTCTTATATATCATGGCCGAAAAATAAGGCTTATATAAGTTGAAGGGAAAGTTTCTAAAGACATATTTCAGCACCAAGTTCTATCAAACATTATTGCTATCATATCCAGCGAGTTATAATGCGTATTTTGAGTCTGGTCACTTGCTTCATATAATCCGGCTCTCTCATATGATCAAATGGTTTAAAGCGTTCGATGATGAAAGTATGTGGAATTCGTTCTTGCAATGAACACTACCAACAGTCGGATGTCTGCAGTGGTCGTATCATCGGCTCTTCGTGTTTTTCATGAAAAACCCAATCGTGTTGCACAATCATCACCCGATCGTATACAGATGACTTTCACATATCGGATCGGAAACGTTCTCATTGTCGTCTCTAATTCCTTACTTTCTTTGGTATCCGTTGCCTTCTTTATTATCACCCATTGTTCTCCGTTTGATGCCAAAAATAACTATGCTTTAAGTGATATCGTTGGGAGTTCGGGAGCGCATGATTGCGTTGCTTGAAACCATCGTTTGCATTTTACCTGATGAACAAATAAACACTTAAGGAGTTAAAAATCTCATCGAACGTTCTCTCCCTCGTTGGAATAAAGTGAGCGTTCCGAGAATTAAGACAGCCATTTTGTGCGGATATAATGAAAATGTGGGCTAAGACGTTTTGCTAATTAATTTCGTCGTTTCATAGAGCGAATGTAGAAACCACTTCTTAATTTCTCTTCTGTTGCATCGTTGTTTTTGCATTCAATAGCTGCAAATTTCATCGAAAAATTGGATGCACTCATAAAGATGAGGAGAACTTTGAAAGTTCTACTTAGCTTATAACTTTATTGTCGAATAAGTCGAAAAACGATCGTTGAAACGAAGATTCAATTTGTCGTCGAGAGAATTTCATCGAAAATAAGCTTATTAGAATTTAAGTATTTCTTGAAATTTTCCTCTTATCGTTCTTTTTATGCGTTATTTTTTTGTGGATATTTCCATACTTGGCATTTTTTTCGCTTATTTAAGAGCTAAAATGAGATTATATTGTAAGCGTTTTATGGCGGATGAGATATTACTTTTTATTCTTTAATATCGATTAATTTAATGGCCTATTTGGTATTTTCGATCATTAAGATAGATGGATTAATGATTTCAGTACGGAGGGCTTATGTGGTACTAGATCATATATACGATATGAAAACTATATGGTCGACCGTTAAAAGATGACGCTATAATGAATTGACCCGGAGGATGAAAGCCATTGTCTTTGAGCAATATCTCATATCACAATCGATAGAGTTGTGAATCATCGATCATAATCTGTTCCCACTTATTCCATATTAGAAATTTCATTGCAATGGATTTCAGTTTCAGTTGGAAACTTCAGTGAAAGGCTAATTGCTTTCTTTGAAGGATTCATTCAGTGAAATGGATTGATTCTCTTTAGTCATATAAAGTTTGTGAATGATAAAGTTCTAGGAATTTCAAATTTCGAAAACGTAGGCTTGAGCTCGAGTTTATGAACTTTATCTTTCTTTATCATATTCACAGCATATACTTATAATGCCTATTGTATTTTCCCATACTAAAAGGTTAGGTGTTTGGTTCTGATGATAGGACACGTATAACTTAGGTGCACAGGTCAACGAATAAAAGCCCGAAACGTGTTCATCTTTTATTCGTATATGTATTTTATTCATATATAAAACCGACATAGTTAACATTTCATCTTCTAATATCGCTCTATTCCGTTAACTTTAAATTTTTAGCTTCTCGTACTATCACTTTCCGTGCAAAACTGTAAAGAAACATTATATGAGAATTGTGATGATATTGAAACTATATATGAAGATTTATATGGATAAGTTTATTTGATAACAGTCACAAATATTGCTCTGAGATGATAAGGTTGAAATTTTAGTTTCGTATTTTAATTTACCACTTTCACTGAAGGAATTTAATTCTCCTTAAGTTTTTTCCACCCTTCCATATCGTTTAAAATATTGTCATATTTATGGAATTTTATACATTCCAATTGAAAGTTTAAGTTTCTGGATGATTACCCTGTGGGAGTTTAAGTTTCTGAATGATTATCCTGTGAAAGTTTAAGTTTCTGGATGATTATCCTGTGAAAGTTAAGTTTCTGGACGATTATCCTGTGAAAGTTTAAGTTTCTGGATGATTATCCTGAAATCACAAATCCAAATGAATTATAGACGATGAAATAATAGGAAATCTTTTCGTTTATATTTCTTCGTTAAAACGTTTCATTAAAGTTTCAAATCTTAGAAATGTTGAAAGAAGAAATTTAATACTATCGTTGAAATTCTATTGAAATTTAGCTTTTTAGTTGTTTTTATAATTTGTAATATTTCATTTCGCCATATATTATCGAATTTTCCAAATAAGTGATGCCTTATCGTCGTTGTTTCATCAAATATTCGTTTATATATTTTTCCCATTCATTCTTTCATATTTTCTTTTAATTCTTTGCTCTTTTAGACTTTTTTCATTTCTGACGCTTCACTGTTTCCTTTTCTATAATTTTCCCATAGGTTATTCTTTCCTATCTCGATTTTTAGCCATTCTTTCTCATATTCCAAGCGATTTGTCGTCGTTTCTGTGTTTTTTTTTTTTTTTTTTTTGATGGATTCCCTCTTATCGATAAACACCCTCATAATGATATGTCGCAATGAAAAAGAATAATGTATATGCCCCACAAGTAGGGTTCATTGAATTAATTCTTTACAACCATACATAATAGAAATGAAAATTTGTAAGTTCAGCAGCGACAATCGACAAAGAGTCGGTGATGCGGAACGATGGGATTCAATTTATGCTTCATCGGTTTCTGCTCTCGGAATATAGCGACTCTTCGGAATTGACCATAATTTCTCAGCTGCTGATTAATGAGAACTCAGAATTATGCGCTATTTGCAAAAAGTAGTATTGGCTACATTTTGTAGCGATGTCATAGAAGAGAGATATCAATGCTAATTGGAGTATAATAAATTTAATAGGGAGAATGGTTAGGAGAGAGACGCATTCATTGATTTTTTCTTTTGCCTTAATTTTAGTTTAAGACTCGATCAGTTGTTGGTGGATGGCGCTTAAAGCAACATTTATTGAGGCAAGATATTATTAACGCAATTTGTGCTAGTCGACAATAAAGCGCAAATTTCTCTTTTCTGAACGAAAACGTTTCTTCGTTATTTCGTGAAACGTTCGTTGATGTTCGCCATGCTGTTGGAACGTTTACTGTGCTGCACTGTTTTCACCATATTAGCATAATTGATTCTCAACAGTTGAATCAGACTTGAATTGACCACTTGAATTTGTTGCTAAGACCAATAGTTAAGCAACGCAGTCGTATTGGGCAAGCCAAGTTTATTCTGAGCTGTTGAAGATAATATATCTTGTGAGTCACTGAATTCATAGCTTGGAAAGGGAACAGATTGAGGGAATTTGCATTAGGGCAAATTAGATTGAGCAAGCTGAAATTTCGATATTTACAGCGGTATGTTATCCATGCGTTAAGCGTCGAGATGTCGAAAATTCTGCATACGATATACTCAGAATGGTTCAACCGTATCGGAACGTAGATTAGTACCTCAAAACTGTTCTTGGGAGCAGATATGCTGTCGGCGTTTAATTCGACGATCGAGTAAACCTTTGCAGATATCGAAAGTTACTAATGCCAATTGCGCGAGAATTTCTATATAATCGCTCGACAGTTACATTTTTGTTTCAACGGTCGTTTTCTGAGGTTGTGATTGACTTCTGTCTTGTTAATTCAATTCCATACATGGGATAATTCAGTTCGCAAACGTTTTATTTGATTTCTTTCATTTTTTTCTATTATGTTAATATATTTGTGCTTTTTTCTGCTTAAATTTAGCCTTGAAATAGTTGAATTTCTGATTTCAATATTGGTTAATGATGAAATGATGAAATCCCATTATTATTTCAGTTATCGTCAAAGTTAATGATTAAATATTTATGAGCGATCGACCAGCCATAAAACTTTTAGAATCACGATAACTTATCTTATTTCAAAGCAATACTTCCGATCATAGAAAGTATTTTCTGAGAGATAGTGGGTTTTTTCAATTTTTATGTTTTCTGCAAGGAGGATGCTTCCGTCGTTCAGAAATTTCTTACCTCACTCCCACTTCTTAAGTGGCAATTTTTCTTCTCCTTCATTAATGAGATTCCTACGAATATTTGCTTCTTTGAAGGCCCACTTTGATTATGCTTTACGATGAATTCTCATATTTTGAATAAAACACGGAAAAATTCTCCACTAGCATCTAAAGTTTCCCGACTATATTGGTGAAATTATTGGATAACACCGGAAGTTTTATGAATAAAATGGCCGTTTTCTGGAGTTAATTAAATTCATATGGGAAAATGAAATATGTCTTCCATGATTTGAATTGCGATGATCGCTGTTTTGCTATCAGAATGTTCATCGCATTATAGAAAATCCGTTTCATTCGCCTTCTGAAGGAATATTGCTCACTTTTCATAGTGATCTATTTATGATGAGGAGGGTGAGAAATTGGCAAACGGTTAATAAGTTAAGAATTTTTTCACACCAAATTCTATGAGATAAAAAAGTTGAAAGGGCTGAATTTCGAATTATTCGCCCCGAACGTCGAATCGATTCATTAGCTCTCCGCTTTCTGTCGGATTCCGCTATTGGAGTGTTTCTTTTTTTCTCAACGTTATGAAGAAATTCCCCCTTATCAATACGCATAATGTTTTTCAATTTTGTTTATCGATAGCCAATAAACAGATTTCAACGATCAATGTCCAATCGATCAATGTTCTTATCGCTATTAGAAGAAAATGTAGTTTTTCATTGACTTCTCGATCGATGATGATCGATCAGTTCCGTGTCGATCGCCTTCTTTGCATAAAAAACTCAGTAAGTTTCATTTGTGTGGAAAGTTTTCCCGTCACAGTATAATTAATAGTGGGGAATGCTAAACATGTTTTATGGTGGCGTTCGTTAATGTTACTCATAAAATTCGCAAGGAAACATTACAAGTTGAGGCACTAAGAACGCAAAAGTTCATCTGGTAATGTCAACAAGAGATGCGTCTATGGATTTCGCCTATTGATCAATAACAAAGTAACCATCGTTTGCACTTGACTTCGTTGCTCACACCTTCATAATTGCTCATCAACTCCCCACGATTTAGTTGCGGCTCGAGAATTCAAGCTGAATCGGTTTTTCGAGCAGCAAATTCAGCTGAGTGTAACATTCGGCTGATGCAAGAGATGTTTAGTTACTCATTGAACGAAAGGAGCAACGTCGGAGTCATGAAGGTACAAAAAAGGCAAGCCCGTAAGGAGGAGACGCATAGATTTCGCCAGCAAGTGGGCATATTTCATGGCATTCTAGCAGTGAATGTGAATTGAGAGAACATTTCTATTTATGACCACCAAAAAATACCGCAAAAATTAAATGGAATTTACAGACATATAATGTAACTTTCCTGCTTATTCTACACATAAAATGTGCATTTGCTAAGCGGCTAAGTAATAACGAAAGTAGGCAATAAGCGTTCGATGCGGATCATAACAATTAAAACTGTGGGAATAAATTCGACCCTACGCAGGAATCTTCTAATCAAACCTTTGTCTTTACGATGAAAAATAATGAAAAGATGAGTGGGAGGTTTGTTCCCATGAGAAAAGGCGTTTGCGAAATAAGAGGTATGATTCACATAATCTACTTTTTTGAATGATTGGCTCTTTGCTTTGCCTAAATAGAGGCAATATTTGGAACTTCTCTGGAAATATGATATCGCGGATATAAAAGATAATCAAAACGGGAAAACCTTTGTCTTTCCACATACTCGATAAGCATGATGGAGGGAGGGAAAGACCGATTTAGGTTTTTTGCTGAGTGGGGAAAAATTTTCAGAGCAGAAGTTCATTGCACAGGAGGAAGATATCCTGAATTAATGCAATGTCCCGGAGTGCTTTAAATGTTTCCTTGACGTTTCACCATAGTAGTTCCATTAGATGATATGGAAACGAAAAAATGTGTTAGTGACATTCATATATATGCGGTGTCGCATGTCACTGCTAAGTATACACTGAGCTAATTCTCCATCTTTACTCCATTACTCCATTTTTTATATTTTAATTTTAGATTTTCTCCCCCAAATTCCAGTAGATTTATTGGCGATTGGAGTTCGATTTTTTATATTTTTATAAAGGGTGTCGCTCAAATATTACTACAAATGATGTCGATATCCTTTTTTTCTTCATATTTTCCATTGCAATAATAAATTAATATCGACAAATTAGATGAGCTAAATTCATGAATAATTCATTCATTCGTCGAAATTCTCATAATTTTTTTTTCAATTTCTTCATAGATAGGGCTTCCTAATCTCCATATAGATGTTTCCATCAATTTTGCATATTTATTATTTCTTATTTTCTTAAGTATCCGTTCGTTTATGTGCACAAATTTGTGGAAGAAAAAAGCCTTTACTCTCTTCTTTCCACTACTTTAATGTGAAGCGAAAACGTTTCAACAGCGCAAGAGAATAAATGTATGATCGCAATTCATACGGACATCGTTTGGATTTTCTTGCTTTTTTGTTTTAACTTATGGTATTTCTTTAATATTTTCCCTATTACCTCAAATATCACATTTCTTCAAAAAAAAAAAAAAAAATGAGAGAGATAGTTCGATAAGTTGAGAAGTATCTCAAGCGTAAATAAGGAGTGAAGCTTATCTTCGCTATTTCTAAAGGGTTTTATCTTCATATTCATTCTTCAGTAAGAAGAAGTTTGAAAAAGTAAATCAGAGTCTTGATCGCTTCGAGTAACAAACATGCCTATCATCATTAATCTGTTTATTGTGCATTGCCTCATTAAGACAATTGATGGATAGGTAATGAAACAACGCATTCAGATCTTGAAGTTTTATTGCTTTTTTCAACGCTTTTTTCCAGCTATTGCTTCCAGCATTTTTTGGAAAATTCCATTTTTTTCATTTCATTTCAATATCGTTAACATTCTCACCATTTTCTTTACCAGGTCAAATTTTGCTTCTATTATAAGTATAAGTGGAACTTCCCTCATCGAGGCTATAGAATTAAATAATTTCTCCATACGATTGATTGCCGCATGCGTAAAAATCTAATCAACAAATTATACGTAAATGAAATTTCCAAGAGATCGGAAAATAATATGAATCGTTTCATTGCATTCGACGAGGAATTTTTTCCACTCATCCATAAAATTTGGTTTCCTAAATGCTAAAAAACATCGAGTTAAACAAATGAGTCGTTAATATATGCAAAAGTATCCCCATATTTATTGAGTGCTTTCATTAGCATATTGGATTAACGACATTCGATTCTCAAATGTATAATCTTTTATATTCGGTGGAATATTTTATTCGCCTCAATACTTAAAGAGATAATTTTAGAATTGTTGCACTCCAATTAATTAGAATTGTGCAAGTTGGTCGCATTAAGGCGGCCTATTCACATTGGGAATTTTGCGACCATAGAATCGACTACATTTAACTGTCATACGACCAAATCAGTTAGTTGTCTGGAACACTTATTTCTGGATTACTTTCAGTTTGTTCGACTTAGATGAAAACTTATGATTTATTAGCCTATGCTGTTCATGGGACTTCACGAAATAGAATTTGTGTATATTGTTTTTCATTCTTCGCATATTTCATAAATGTCAAATGCCTCAGCGTAGATTTTTGTATATCTTTCACTGGAAAGCTTTCAATTCCAACTGTTGTTTCACGAAATTCCGCATCACTATGTTTTCTTTAATAATATTTCTTCGTTCATTCATTGTTTTACTTGGCTCGATATGATCCTCACAGTTCATTGGATGATAAATGAGAAGCTTTCATACCCAATCAGCACCCTCTATGCTATTAAAAAGTGAAACGTCGAGAAAGAAGGTTCCCACTTCGAAACTTCGAGCCTATTCGCAGGGTTAATCATAATCTTTACTTACTGAACCAACTCATCATTTGCATTCATCAGAGATGATTCAGTATAGCAGTGACTTATGTGCTAAAATATTGCTCGTACATAAGAGGAAGAAAGCTCCAAGCAAATTCTTTGGTTTCGCCCAACCGAATCATTCCGACCAGAGATCTCGTCCGGACGATGACATTAGAGCAAGTCGGAACTATCCTCTTCAGCAGAACAACGATGAATCGACTCGTCAGTATCTGATAAGCAGAAGACGAGCCGAGGCTCTAACCCTTACGCTATCTTGTAACTTCAGTAAACTGAAACTGGTAGAGATATGAATATGCGTTTACAGTGAATGTTTCGTCGATTGAAACAAATAAAGTAGAGCACGTAAGGAAATGCGGCCAAGAGAAGGTTATAGAGAGAGAGAGTGAATGACAAACGCATAGAAAAAAAGCTGAAACAAAAAGGATTATTCCACTTAAACAATTTTTTGCACTAGTTGATTTTAGCTGGGGCTATGGAAAAGGAATTTCTCGACTTTTGGGAGTTTTCTCGAGAATTTAATTCTTTTATTTCGCTTTTTATTTTCTCTTTATTTTCGTTTTTATTTCTCCATTTTTTCCGCTTTTTTCCCATAGCAAAATTCTGATTTCTCTTTAACATTTTGTTTTCCAGAAACTGAGTATAAATGTGTAAGTATTGCAGTAATATAATAGTGATCGTTTCAACTTTCAACATAAAATAAGTGTTGAATAACTGCATCTGTAATAATAATATGCATCCCTTAAAGTGTTTTCTTATACGATTTAGTTACTGACTGATTCGATGAGTAATGACAGTGGGGGATTCGAAAATGATCGCTGTTTTTTTCTTCGGTACGTTTCTTGTCGTCATTTCAAAAAGAAGAAGGATAGAAAAGAATTCTCTAACTTTAATAGACTCTCAAAAAATTTAGTTCTCTATGTAGCGCGATTGATGATGTCTATAAGAGAGTAGAAATTGAAGCGTTTTTTTGAGAGTTAAATATGGCAACATTTTAAAAATATACTCGACCTGAAATATTCTACTTCCGTTTTTTTAAAATTATATATATCATTTAATAGCATTTAATTTAATAATTTCCATTTCATTTACTCTCGAAGGAAAAATTCAAGCATCTCTTACAAATATATTTGACGATTTCCTTCCCTCCCTCTGTCCTCCCCTTCCCGCATTTATTTTCTTCAGCCGATATATTAGACCATTAAGTTGAAATTGCACTATAAAATGCACTGAATAGTGCGGTATCAGCACTCTATTTTGTCGTGCAACAATTAATTACTTTGAGCAATGAAAGGTGAATAATTGCGGAATTTCAGTGACAAATTCTCTTATGTTGATTCTTGTGTCTCAACGACGGCATATGATCAAATGTGACCAAAAAAAGTTGAGCGTTCATAGCGTTCGTACTCAACAGGCAATGAGACTAAGGCATATCCAATGATAGGCGCTGTTTACATCAACTGCCATAAACTATGATTTCTTCGTTGCGTTCACTTTTGAAGTCCACTAAAATGATTGGGTTATAATCGCATTCGAAAAAGAATTAGTATCACTAAAAGTGCCTTGCCGAAGAAAGTTCTCCAACATCATTCAATAAATCTGATAAGAAAAAGTGATCTCGAGAGGTTGTTTTGTTATTTCTTTATTGAACTTAAAAGGATCTTACCTTAGAAAATAGGGTGTAGTTAAGAGAAAGCTGCGACACGGTGTGGCTAAGAACTTTCATCATATATCGAATTATGCGATAATGTCCATTTTCTTCATTTTTACTTAGGATTTATTCAGTCTTTTTTACCGTTATTTTTTCACTTATTTCAACTGCAAAATTTGTATTGCCATAAATGTTATAGTATAAGTAACTATAGCACAGAAAACCTTCTAAGCGAAATCAATCGTTTATATGAAAGAGGTTCAAAGCTCAAGCTGCAAATAGCACACTATGTAAAAAATTCAAATCTCATATTTCTTTCAGTCCATAAATTCCACAAATTCTAAAATTACGATCAAATCTGATAGTGAAAAACGGTGATTCCCTCAGTGGATAATTTTTTATTGACGCTATTTATTCGCTCGAAGTTTGGTAAGTAATCTTTATCTGATTCATCATTAAACAACGATAGTCATCGTTTAATTTTGTTTTTTTTTTGGGCGTTTATTTTGTTGAGATTAACATCGGAATTCATTTTTTTCCCAATGTTTTATACAATATAATATTCTAATTACGATGTTTATTATCTATAAAATCGTTATCATTATCATTAAAGTGCAGGGTATCTGCCGCTGAGACATAAAGGTTAGCCATGAAATATCATCTACTCAAGCAAAAATCTATTAATGCCTACATACAAGCGTTACAGTTAGGTTTATTGAATCTACATCAATATAATTTATGAAGCTCCCAGTTTCTTTTACTATTCATGAGGCGAATCAGTGCAGTCATTATCTATTCACATCGATGAATGTAACGAATTGATGTCTGCATTTTACGGCTGAATTTTTATTTTTGACGAAAATGAAAAATATCCTTACTTTCGGCTATTTTGAAACGTAATTAATGTGCCACTTCCGATAACACAATGGATTATCCATACTGGTCATAGTTCAATAGAGTAAAAGTGAACATCGATAGGAACGATATACTTTTACTATGTAAAAGTAAAAGTAAAAGAGTTCACTTCACAAACGAAGAGCTTTGGAGATTTTTGTAAACTGCTTGAGGTTGATATTGTTTAATGACGCAATCGTGCATACAAGTTCAATGAATGAAATCCTCAGTGACGAAGTTACTCATTATCAGTTTTTCCTACCGCAGGCGACGTACTTACAATAATAATGATAATATTATGAACAAGACGAAAAATAATTATGTTAAGTAGTAAACTTTGTTGAAATTGTATCAATGCGATCGCTTCTACTGCCATTATTTCGATCACATTCTATAGAGTTTCGATGTGGCTGCGTTCTCAGTGAGGAGAAAAATTGCGCCGAATAGCACATAAATGAAATGAACATTTTCACAGGTTAGGGTACTGGAAATTCCCTTTGAAAAGCTCTACTTCTGGATAAAAATAGTGCACTTTGTATTTGCCGTTTTATATGTTTACATTGTTGTTTGAATCCTTTCATGGATACCCGTCGCATGTTCATCGCTCATTCTTGGCTTGTTTGTCATTTTTGGTGCTTCTTTGATAAAAGAGATAAGATGTCGACTTCTTGACATATTTCTAGAGAATATTACCTATATAGTTCTAATAAACGACGGATAAGATTAGGAGAATATTGTTTATGTCCAGCTATTTTCATTTCCTTCATTTAACATCTCATTCTCTTTAATTTTAAGAGAGAGAAAGTCATTGGAGCGGAACAGAGAATAAAGGAATGCAAGCGAGTAACTTAAAGGTGATATTGTCGGAGCCTTGCTTACAGATGTTTTCTTTGAATAACTGTTTCAAAATAAAGTAAAAAAACTTAGGAGTAATTTGCGTATTTGAAAATTTATCGAATTTGTTTCCCATTCGACTTATTTTTTGTTAGCGATAGCGACGTTCGTCGTTAAATTTGTATCTTTTCATTAGCCAACCGAAAAATGACTGCCATTATCAATAAAGAGATTATGCAAAGAGGCTTTTAACGATCGCTTTTTTAGTGCCTTAAAGTGATAGTGAATGGAAAATTGCATTCATTAAATGCAGAAATAACTTTATGCTTAAAGAGTACCATATATATATCTGATATTAAAGGCTTTTGTAATAAATTTTTACGTACCTATGATGAAAGTTTTAAGTCGAACGTTTGCCTATCATTTTCTGCAACTTCCCTAAATCTATAGAGAAACGATGTAACACTTATGGTTCGAACTCTTAGAACCAATATAAATCGATTTTTCTCCTATCGTTTCTAGTGCTGGAATCGTGATTGCTTGGTGGAATGTATACCTTGCCTTGCCTTATTAATTTGTAGTCTATTCTCGAACATCATGCGTATCCACGTATATCTGTCATTTTCAACGTTTTTCGCATTCTTCTCGACTGAACACGTCACTCTTATTTCCAGCTGCTGTCACTTCTATTACCAGCTGGATGGTGAAGTCTGCGCTTCACGAGATCAGAATTGTTTCTAATAAGCCGTCTTAGAAGTATGCATCAATTGCAGTGTGTAACGAAATCTAGCGACTATTATATATACCATAGAGTGAGCTTTCATACCACCTATCAAAGTCTAAAATTTCGTAATGAAACAGTGAATGAAATTGGATATCACCATCTAAGAAATGGACCTTCTGCAACCAACGAGGCGTGTTCGCCGATATGATCGCAATAAAAAACGTTGCAAGAAGCGCATAAAGAACAGACAAATGGAGAGCGGGTGGGGGAGGGGGGAAGAGAGGGACGAAAAAGCAGAAATGATAAAAATAAACGAAAAACAAAAAGCCATCCTTTGCGTATCAGCACGTTGAATTTTGAGCAACTACTGGAGAAAAAAAAGAAATAAATGGAGTATTTATAAGTAAGAGGACAGAGTATATCTACCCTCTTGAGGAAAATGTTCAAAGAATTACTCTAAATTTGAGGGTAAACTAAAAAACCTTTTAAAAGTACCATAAAATCAGGTAACAATTTTTTTGCCTAGAATGAGACCAAATTTATTTCAGTTTTATTTTGAAGCTGTTTCACGTTTAAAAGTCTCTAATCAAGGCTACAGTTGAGATATTTTACTTTATAGGCGTGAAATATTACCGCAAAATTTCAACTATATTAACTCAAAAACAAGGCGGGATAACCACATTTATATATAAAAGTTCGGATGCAATAATAGCACATTACTCATCACTTTATGGGAATATATGATACATCTATAGCATAATGAAATAATTTATAATCTTAAGTTTAGTATCAGTAATTTCTTGACGATAAAAATTCCAGAGAAGAATAGGAGCAATCTTTACTTTACGATTGTGAATCTTTAACAAATAATAAGTGAGATGATCCACTTGATAAAAACAAATAGGACTAATCGGTGAACTAGTTGAGATCATTTCATAACTTTTGCTAACAGGAGTCATGAGAAAGAAGGTAAAAAAATGAACCTATTGCACTTGCCTGGCGAATACCATTGTTTATTTCATCTCATGCAAGAGACTCCTGCTGAAGGGAATATTGACGTGGAAAGATTATACCTTACTTCGAAGTGAGAGTGATATGCAATGATTTTATGACCTTTATGTTCGTTAACTGTGCGCTTGCATCGATCAAATTAAAGGAGAAGTAAAGTAGTATAATTAATATTATATGAAAGCGATCAATTCGTCTGTTTAAAGAGAAAGTGTTAATATAATAAAATGCTTAGTTAACTAATCATATTACGAGAACATACAACGTAATGATTTTCCCATTCATTGAAGTATTACGAATATATCTTAACTGTTCTTTCTTCTTAGCAGTGATGAAAAGTGATTGATCAGGACGATTTTTATGCTACTATAAGAAAGTGGCACCAATTTCCAATGAGTATCACTCCTCTAATCGTGAGTATCACGCAATGAGTATCACTCCTCTAATCTCAATAAAACGAATTAAAAAATTCCAACTTGACCCATGAGAACATAAAAAAAAGCATTATCAGAATCGAACCATATACCTTTCGCTTAGAATTTCTTTCATACCATATCGTTCCCACCGCTAACGCGAGAAAAACCTCACAAAAATTAGTAAAGAGTTATCGATGTTTTATGTCTATCGATTGCGCAGTCTCAATAGCCACATATATTAGCCATGTGAATTTTGTGAATTTATTATTTGATACGAAATTTATGCTTTTCCAATATTCTTCTCTCTGCATTTTATTTGAAATTGCTCTTGCGGAAATTCATTTAAAAAGAAGAAATGAGCAAAGTTGAGCATCTATGTGAAATGTCGCATCAATTCGCGTTCCGCAATTTATGGATTGTATTCATGAGCTTTTCTGGCTTTTCTGGAAGTTTTTCTGGAAATAAAGTCGACCTTCTCGGTTATTCATCGCGAAATTACTTCGCTTCATATTTTTATTCGAGTTACAATCGGAAACATGTAATTGATTGTAACATTTATTGCAATTTTCTGTTATTTTGACAGCATAAATAATCAAAAAGTGTGTTTTTTTCTTCTACAGCAACTAGTAGAACCATCGAGATTAGCCTTCAATATCTTCATGAGAATGCATGAAGAATTTTATTTTGTCTTAAAGAATAATTCCCATCTTGTATTCGCACATTCAATGCCTATGCGATTAGCTTCAGTAGGATTAATTGCAAATTTTAAATGAGTTTTTTTTCTCACTTGAACTATGCTATTGCAGATTGACTTCATGTTCCTTAGAGAATTTACTGGATAGAAAATTCAAAGGAAAAAATTTAATTAAGAACTTGAGCCTAGAGAAAAATCAATACAACAGAAATTCCATCGAACAAAATCTCCTTGTAGGGTAACTTTTTCATTGAATCGTTCATATGTGTTCTTTATTCCATTTATTAATTGCTACTATAAATGAATGTATTGAATGCTACGCTAATAATGAATGGTGTCTTTTAATATGACACATATCAAATCTGTTAATTTGCCTAGCTAATGAATTGAAGCCTACTGAAGAGAAAGATACAGAGAGACATCATTAGAGGCCTAAAAGGCTAAACACAATACAAAAACTTAAGTCGACACACAACAGTTTTACACAGCTCCTCTTATTGAAAAACTTAAAGCACATTCTTACAGTGCTCCCAAATAAAATTTCCTTAGCGTTTGGTACTCGTTGACTCAGTGACAAACCTGCAAATATCCGAGAGAAAATAAGCAGGAAAAGTCAAAGTCAAGTATACTATATATATATATAAACCAACTTCTTGCATCTCACGTTCCATGGGACGAATCCATTTGCGCTACTTAGCACCTCATTAGTTCTAGCTGTTGTGGCCGATTGATTGTAAGTTGTGGCTGCCAGTGCTTTGAATTTTAAACCTTCATTGGAAGAGCAGAATTTGGGTCGGAAACCGCATGAAACTTTTCCACTCAACAAATCTTCACCACCTATTGCTTGTTTTTATTTACAGATTGACTCCATTACCTATAATTTTCGCTATTACGATTATTTTCCCAATTTTTCGAAGAAAAAATCCACACAATTTGTGGCCGCCGATCCACGGATTTCTATATGAAAAAGTCGAATTATGTGATGGAACGAACGCTCGAAATTTTGCAATATCCATCCACCATTTCGTCATTATTACCTTTTTCAGAATTAGTGAATTTTTGTCATTCATCCATTGCTTTTTTTTGCATATCGTTCATAATTTATTCGTCTAATTCCATTTTTTTAACCGTTGTTCGTTCTTTCATTCGCTCTCTTCCGCATTCTTCCCATTTCCTTCCTTCATCTGCTCGTTGCATTTTCATTAACTCAGCTTGCTGCAATACTTTGCACAAGACCTAAGTAAGAAAGATTTTCGCACTAAGTGACTCATATTTCCGACAGTGGTACTATTCATGTTAATGTCCCTTTGATGTGTTGGATTCCTCATTGGCCAACGATTAGCAACAAGAATATTGCCTTTTGCATGCGGCAATAAGATCTATTCATGCGGATATTTGATCGTGAATAATCATAACGATATATCACCTCAGAGGAAATTGCGCGATAGCAGCATTCTTACAAATTATTGCAATTGTTCTTTTCATACATTGTACCATTCTAGCAAATATATTCTCATTCTCGCATTGCATTGTCTTTCCTAAGTAGTTTTTCTGTTCTGTTTATTAGTCTTTGTTTCATGGATAGCCTATATATTCATTCCAGAGATTGAGAGGAGAATATGAACAATTGCAACGCACTTGTTCGTTTATATATTATGTTTTTTGCTTCTCATTCAATATTCGTTTTTATGCCTATGAAATCATTAATTGCATTGTTTGTTTGGAACCATTCTCTCTTGTAATTTTAATCCAATTTAATTTCTCATGTAAATTTTAAAAGCGCTAAGTTTTCCAGTTTTTCTTTGCGATGAAATTTCTCCCACTATTAAATGATTCTCATGGTGAATCAATCAACAATGCAATAACGGCGGATATACTTTAATCTCTTCTTTATATTTGTGGATATTGGGAAAAGCCATCTCCCAAAAAGGTAATAAATTACGCCTTCTGCGTTTTAAATTTCATTCCGAAGCCATCGTTCTCTTTAGATAGAAGAGTAGAACAATAAGTAGGGAACTGTAGCAGTAACTGCTATAGCAATCAATGGTCAAATCTATCCGATTATGAGATAAGTTCAGTTGTCATCAATAAATCATATCGCTTTTAGTTTATATTGTTGAAATTATTTTATTTTATTTTTATTGATGATATAAATATTAAATTATGACTGTCACTATAAGTAAATATAAATAATTTATGACTGTCACCGAATTTCAAATGACTACAGGCGATAAATATAATGTTACGGCAAACGAGTAGGAATAATACGCATTGAGAGTGCTGTGTGATGGTTTTGTTCATTTTGTTATTTCAGCAACATTGTATGTATTGTGAATCGAATGAATTATTTAATATTGGCTTGGCAACTAACTCTTCATATCGAAAAAGAAGTCTCTTCGCCTTCCTCCCAGTCCATTTTAAAATGAATTCATTCATAGCTTAAATGCACAACGTGCATTTAAGCTTCATTCACTAGCCTCTTCGTACGGAGAAAAGGATAATAGAAATAAATTGCGTAGATGTTACTTTGCGAATGAGATTATGCTCAGCAATCTTCAACGAGTTCTTTCTGCAGTTAGGATGATGGAAGCTATCAAAGAAATAGACACCCACAGGTCCAACAAATAGACAGATACCTACCTATTTAACGAACCAATAGATACCTACCGAACAAATAAACAGTTAAATTTGCAGATGAATGCAGAAATATTCACCGCTATAATGAATTCATCGAAGAATTTGTACTAGAATGAATTGAAGTAAGCTAACCATTAGGGCAAATTTAACGTTTCAAGGCATCAATTCAGATAAAATTTGCTCTACGCGTTTAGTTCCAAATGCCAAGAGAAAAAAGGTATTCTGGGAGGTAAATTTGCCACAATTGAAGAGTGTCACACGACAATATTTCTTCATCATTCATCGAAATTTCATTCCACATGTGGGTGAAAATCAATAGAAGAATCGTCGAGAAGATTTTACCTGTCCATTGTCTCAAAAGTGATAAATACTATTAATAAGATGGAAACTAAAATATTTTTTTTTGTAAATTAAAATATTAATGTAAATGTTATTAAAATATAAATTTGCACTTATTTATTTATTCGTTTACTTATATTCATTACAATATAAGTAAACGAATAAATAAATAAGTGCAAGTTTATGTACATATATGTAGATGTATATGATATGCATGTAGGAATTTTGCGGATTTTTTAGAATCAAATCTGTATCCATCTATATTGCTTTACTTTATCTATGGGAAGAAACTGCTAGAAAGTTATATGACTGCAGTATCTATCTACCTCATGTAGTACTTCATTTAATTTATTCAATTACTTTGCTCATCATGATCAATTTTGCTAATTGAATTGCTGATAGCGCTTAAATCAGCAGACTGAATGAGGATTTCGATATACGTCGAATTAGCGATCGATACGATTGCACTCATTTGGCGGAGATAAATTACGACTCGAAAATGAATGTGAAAAAAAGCTTACAAAATAAATTAGTGAAATTCGTAATAAAAATCTCTCATTTTTTAAAGTAAAAATTCCATTTGGAATATTTCAACTCTTTCAGCACATTATAGGAGGTTTGATAATTATTGAAATATTATAGGAAATATTTTTATTCGTTTAATTATGAATAATATTGCTGGTTTTCGAAGGTATATGTCATTGCTAGGGAAGTTCTCTCTTACTACGACAAAAGTAGTACTAAGCCAACATTTTTTACTCTATAACATTATGAAGCCGATTTTACAGCATTTCTTTAGATTGTAAAATGATAAATGAATGAATAAATAAATGAGTAGATAAATAAATAAATAAATAAATAAATAAATAAATAAATAAATAAACAAATAAATAAACAAATAAATAAACAAATAAAAAAATAAGCAAATAAATAAATAAATAAACGAAATATACAGTGGAATAATTACGTGTCATATCGTCGAAGTGCCAATGTGGCATTTGTAAGATTAGATTTTTTAAATTAACGTGAATATGGAAAATTTGGATATTTCATTAAATCTGCTGGATAGAAAATTATTGAAAGCGTAACGATTAAGCAGCACTTTTTTCATAAATGCAATCGGTTGGTCCACATTGATCCGCATGCTTGTAGTTATCTAAAAGCGATTCTATAATATAAAAATTTCTGTTTCATTAATGTATCGTTAAGTGAAATTATAGAGACATCACCACATGAATAGCTCTACTTACCTCACTACTCACATACAACGTTGTCCACAAAGTATGTTTAGCTATAAACCTTTTCAAATGCACACATATAAAATACTAAAGTAAGTTGGCGAAATGTGGTAGGGGGGTTAGAGCACTTTGCTTCAAACTACACCTTAATTAAGGCAAATTATGATCGTTCGCAAATTGGAGTAATTACTGCATCACTGACAACGCTCTGTAAACTATGTGCTCTATGCGATATAAATCCTTCTTTAGAAGAACAACCTAATCTGACTAAATTATTCTTGTATATTCACGATGATGCTTGGAAGATTCCAGTGAATATATGGTTTTCTTTTGTTTAGGTATAAACCTTTGGTAGTTAACGTTGAAAACTTTCACGCGAATGGAAGATTTAATATTCCACATAGTATAGAAAGATAAAAGCGATGCACTTTAATTGGTGAGTGGCGATTCACTTTGAATTGGAAAGAATTCTGCTGATGGCCTTTGTTAATCAAATTACTTTAATTGCTATCTAGTTTTACCTCTATGCAAGTGTAATAGGATTTGCTAGCAAACAATGCCTGTGTCATTCGTACTTCAGCATGGCTCTAGAGATTGTCAATAACGTTCCAACGATGGTCGGCGAAATAGCTGCCTTTGCGATTGTTACACAAATAACATATTTCCTCTCTATGTGACATTGTCTTTAATGAGATTATGCGCGAAGATGGGTAAAATATATTGCCAGCTGGCTGCCAATACGTGTTCTTTCAGTTAATTTTCCTTACGACGACTGAACACATCACATTTAGGTGAATGTATTCGTGAGGGAATGAGCGTAGGAAAACGTGAATGTAGAAGGAAAATGCAGTACACGTCTGCGTATATGTGATTTCGTTACAAACGATAAATGCTTTTAGTACATTTCAAAAAGCCGAGTATTATTATTTCTTTTATTGCATATTTGATAAAGGATCCGATCGGATCTTGCAAATCTTCTACTGCCTTCGTTTTTGTATCTTTTCCTATTCTCAGATTTCTTCGAGCATAAGTAATGGTAGAAAAAATTTTACATCTAACTATGCTGCATGTGATAAATTAGGTTTTTGTTCGTATGCGCCTCATATGCTTTGTAAGGATTCCGTGAATACTGAACTAGAAACTTCTCCTTTCGTATTAGCAACCTAATTGCACTTCTTCAACTCGAAAGGATCATAGCTGAAAGTGACATAGAGAAGTGGCCTTTATCTATCACACGCATGCCTTAAAAAAAATTCTGAAAAACCACCGTGTTTGAACAGCGAGCGCGCTTAATTTTATCGCTTTATGCAGGGGGGCTCATTCTTTAAATAATATGCATTAATCATTTTAACTTCACTAACTTCTTAAATAAAATATTAGCACTACAGTTGTATTCTTTAATTACAAGTGCTCTTTTTAATGATATTATGTTCACTATACAGCTCAAATCCCGAGTCCCATGCGTACCACTCTGAAATTAACGCCTATGCGATCGACCTGCTGCCCGTCGCGGTAGCTAAAGGGCAAAAAAGAACCACCAAAGTGACATCCCTTCACATATTACTTGAACATTTCTCGTGCATATGAGATCTTTATCATCGTATTCCAGTGGCGATTACACATTCCAATAAATTCAGCTCTATTTTTTTTCAAAGTTACATCTCTTCTCAATTTCTATACGAAAAAAGAAAAAGAATTCACACTACACTCTATATTAATATGAGTTCTTTTGAATGACTCACTCAGAACACATATGACTTTCTAGTCAAAAATTGTCTTTTAGAATAGATTTTGATTCTTGATGACGTTTCTTTTAAATTATAATTTCTTTCTGATCATCTTCTGTGATATTTAAGCGCATTCACAAGCAAATACATCTATGTATTTGCATAAAGTGTATATATTTATTCTTATTGTATCGTATCATTTCATTATTTGTTGCATTTATCATTGATTATTATGCTCGGCATTTGAATTATTACGAAGAATTAGAGGTGAAGTTGAAATTTCCAAACATTATCCATCTGTCAATTACAAGTTGATGTCGCCTATGTTATCATATTATGAATATGTCATATAGATTCATATATGTTTACTATTTAGCCAATCATATAAATATTAAGTATGCATTTATGCGTTCCTCCTACATGCTCACATTTCCACCATATAACCAAGTTTGCTTGGTTTTTTCTTCAAAATTTCACATATCCCAGTTGGCTATTCAGATAGATATTTAATGCATGATTCAACAATGAATTCATAAAAAATATCATTGAGATTTGAGCTGAAAACTTAGCTCTTTCAAACTCGCAAAGAAACTGATTGCATGAACAAATGAGGCAGGCTATTTTCTGATATTTCGAATAATAGCTTCATGAAACAAAAAAGAACCATCGAATCAAATGTTTTAGTGGAAATCCCTTTTAAACCTTTTCAGTACAATTTCATGCATTCAGCTGCAAGAAATTTTTCATCCAGCCATTAGGATGAACGGCAAAAAGCAAAAGCTTTAAGCTGCTTCTTCAAATATGGCTAAACGACGTTATCGTCTATGCTATCCGCAAACGTCAGGGCAGCTTTAATTCCATTCCCCTCGTGGGGCCTACTACTTCATGAAGACGCTGATTATTTCGATTTCAGAAGAACTGAAGTATAAGATGTTTTTTAATTGTGCATAGTTGGTTCATTCATAGGAAGTATATATATATACTTCTTATGAATGTATATATAGCAGTAGAATGTTGAAGAGAAATTATGTTTGTGTTCAGTGACACTTATTTGCTCATGACTATAAATTCATGGGAAACTCTTATAGCCAATGATTAGCGAACAATTACTGAATCCCGATAGTTGAACGGTTAATCCGTCTCTAGATTCATCCTACGTCGAGAACATATCCAAAACTAGAAACTGCGAGAAGCGCTCGAATTTAGCCACAAATACGGCGGTTGAGACAGATTCGCAGATTAAGCAGTTAACCGAGTTGAATTATTATTTCCGTTTCTGAAATTCAGATAATTATCTGTGTTTCAGACAATCCTGAATTGGCAAAAGCTTTTCCTTTCAGTCATCCGGGTTAAAGTGTACACATGTTTCAAACAAGAATTTTGGTTCCAGAAATCCGTTTTTTCGAATGCTTTCAGCGACGAATGACATCATTTTCGAGCAATCATCATCACTGTGCATTTTTCTAACTGACGTTCCACATGTTAATAGCTCTTCCACATGTCAATAGGTGTCACAGTGTGGACGAAGAGCGAACATTTTATATTTCTTCGATAATTAGAAGTGTCCACGAGGGACGTTTCCTCTGATTTTCATATTGCTATCAATTAATTGCAATCAACTCTCGCAAATCATACGCCTCTTTAATTTTATGCATTTTTTGGCGCAAAAAAGAAGAATCTTTGAAATAAAATACCCTATGAGAAAGGGTTGTCTGTACGTAGCGAATGCATTTCATAATCTATCTGACTAATCTGCGAGCTTAAAATCATCAGGGTTAATTTTTTTGCTGACGAGTTGTTGTCGTTGCGTCATATTTCAAAGAATATCCGAAAGTTTGGATTTTTTCCACTCATTTACATATTCCTAAATGGTTTATAGAAATGCGAAAAGCGCATATTATGACTCTCTTGCATTATATTTCCTATGATGTATTCTCAAAGTTGTACTTATCATTCATAGTTATTAACTGTTGTTGAATTTGCCGTTCGTCGAAAACCGTATTGTACAGGAAGTCGTTCAGTGATAATTTCATATTTTTCTCAAGCAGCTCGTATTATTTGTCTTAATTTTACTTTTCCAATCGAGCTTTGTGTTGGAAAGGAAAGAAAACTTATTCAAGCATTGTTCGCGAAAGAATCTTTTACTTCAACGAACGTCAGCTGGAAACTTTTCATGGCTCTCAAACTCGTTGTGAGTCCGCGAAAATTTCATTATAAATCTTCCAGTCAAGTGATTCAGAGTCATTAAATTAATCATTGTTGTCCTATGGTTGCACGAATTGTTAAGTGTTTTATCAGTATAGGAATATCATAAGAAAGGAAGAATATTTTATTGTTTAGCTTCAACAATGCTTAAAACCATCTAGCTTGAGCGACTGGTAACGTTATTCGTTCTCTTTTTTCTCCTAATGTTGCAGAGATGCTGGAAATGGCGTGCAAATTCCTTCTATTCTCACATAATCGATTCAATTTGAATTATGCGTGAAATATGAAAAATAAGGACGGAGGCTCTATCTTCTGCGTTTCTGTCTCATTTGCCGTCTTTTTTCTTTGAATTTCAAGGTGAAATTTGGAGAAATATCGAGGATATCGGTCCCTGACACAATTCCTTGGAATTAATTCCCACTTGGGTGATGCGAGAGCAGATCACCTCTATTTTCTTTCAAGCCGTTTTCTTTCTGTTGGAAAGATCCCGCGTGGCTTTTAAACTCATCTCTAGAGTATAGACGTCCCGTAAAATAATTTAGGCTTTCTAGCAAAATCTCATTCTTCATGATGGCATTAAAGACAGCAGTACTTATTCCTCATTTATTCTCATTCTAGTGGTTTAAAAAAATGAAATCATTCCAGCATATTAATAAATCCAATTTCTTTTGTTATTCATGATCATCTATGAACACTGATCATTATTATTGGGAATATACGCTCTGCTGAATTATATGTGAGATGGTTTTGTTCCGTTAAAAGACGACTTTCCATCTGAACGTTCATTTTTTCGACAAAAAGATTCTCTGAAGAGTGATGACATATTAGAAATGTGAAAACAATAAACAAGTATCATTTTATCGGAAACTGTTAAATACCTCAAAGAATTCATTAAGACAAAGATGCGAATACATCGAAATGAATATGAAAGTCTCCTACGAGAATTTCAAGGAAACAAAAAAATTCCGCCAATATTATCGTTAGGGGGCGTTTACAAGTTATTTCTTAATTTCTGGATAACGAGATGGCGGAGCTGTTTCTATTGCTGCCGGCATTTCTCACCAGTTTCATATTTCAAATATGGCATGAATCGTATTTCCTTAAACCTTATCTCCATTATGCCTCTTTAAGCGATTCGGCTATTTCCCATCCAATTCAGCGCTTTATTATTTGATCCCTTTGTGAGCATTAATTCCAGTGATATAAAATTATCATATAATCATAGATAATCACTTACAAAAAATGCTTTAGTTGATCTAAGCGATTCTGACTGCAATTTGTGGAATATATTTTTGATATGTTCTCTTTTATTGAACATCTTCGAATTGAAAGTGAAGTTTGTACGGACATTTACTATTTATAAAATGGTCTAACAGTAATTCATTGCCATTACAGGTTATTCATCAGCAGAAATTGAGACTATATGAAGGCGGTGATCTCATTTCAGTGCGAATATTTGTTCCTGATTAAAAGAAACTGAACTAAGACATTAAACCAGCGCAATCCATGGGAATGCCTATCGTAGCAACATCTAAACCACCATCGAACGACGACTGCATCGTTTATATTGTATGTGTGGATTGAGTATCTATTACTGCATTTAACATTTCATATGAAATAATCAACGTTAATTACTGATGAAGTTCGGCTAAGTTTTTCTCGAGAACGAAATAGCTGACTGATGGGCTTCGTTGAAATTTGAGTGAAACTTTGAAAAGATGAATGACAAATGGCAAGGATTTTTTTTTTCGCCTAATCCATATCCTTGCTGCTAAAACTCTGTAATGCTCGATAATTTGTGTTTCTTAATTCCTTAGAAGGATAGATTAATTTCATAAATTACGGACTAATTATGAGCAAATTTTTCTTAAATTCGTTTTTTTTTTTTTTGGTAAGGTAAATTCAATTTTTCTTTTCAGTTCTGTTTTCGAGTCGTTTTATATGAGCTGAATTGATTTACTTTGAACTGACATTCAGAGGCGGAAAATAAGAAATGATTTGATAAATCGGCTGAAGTCAAATTTACAACAATAAATGTGGACTGATAGTGTGATCTGTCACTTCGGTTAAACTTTAGCATATCGATAAAAAAAAACGTTTTCACGCATAATGAAATAATGGAAAAAATTTCAGAATGCATTTGCGAAATGCCATTTACCATCAAAAAGAACAAATTAACAAATTAATTCATTGGTCAAGCAACAGTTGCATAAAGGGGCTTTGAATGCTGTGTGATAATTCTTCTAGAGTAGTTTTTTGAAAGAGCTTTTTTGGGGAGAGATTATTTTACTTTTGAGTGGTTTATTCTGCAAGATGCAATGGTATATATATATATATATATATATATATATATATATATATATATATATGTCATATTTTACGACAGTTATGTCCGCACGACAGTGTTCGTATCAGGAAGGTGGATTAACTAACTATTTAGAATTTGAAAAGCACCCAGTCGCAGTTGAATTCCAAGTATCAATTATGTGCTAACCGATCAAGTTCCATTCTATTTAATATAAATTTGCTTTGTTTCACTTGTATAATTTCAGGATATACAGCAGCAGTAAACGTACCATCTGTGAAAGTCAATTTAGCCTGGTGATATTGAGATATTTTATTTCTTTCGGCCATTCTTCTTATGGCATTTCAAATCGCACTAATTTCAAATATGCCTTCTGCGAAAATACTTTGAAGTTGCTTGATTTTGTGTTATATTGTTTTAAGTTTCTTCGTCAATTTGAGTTCAAGAATTTATAGAATAAGAAAACACTCATGCAACTCTTTCGATGAGGCTTTCGTCCCCTCAAGCATTTACACTTTTGCAGTGCATTTTTGTTACTGCCCAGCTATTGCACTGAGCCTAAGCGCATTTACAGGACGAGTTTCAAGACCCATCGATGAAACTCGAAGTGATCGCTTCATTTGCACTCATCTATTCGGTGATTTTTGTACTTGGCGTTATCGGAAACACTTTCGTTATATTTCTTACGCTAAGGCATCGCAAGCTTCAAACAGTACAGGTACGTTAATATTGAAACAAGTTGATTTATTTGACGCTTTCATTGAATCGTCTTCATTGGTAAGCCTCGCTGTAGAAATGTATGATGAAATTAATCGATCAGTGTATCAGACTTTGAAACCTTAATTGGAAAACTGTATCGGATGATGGGATGGGGAAGAGTGGAATACAACGCAAAAATAGCTAAAACTGTTTCGAAAGTGCTGAAATCACTTTCAAATTTTTGCACTTGAAGATTTCCCTTATTCAATTTTAGGAGCCGCAAAAAATGATGCTTCCCGAAAAATATTCCAATTTTATATTTCATCCTTAATATTGATGGGTGCGACTTTCAAAGCGCTCAAATGGCTACTAGAACTCAACATTGCATTTCTCTATAGCAAATTCATCAGCGTTTTTCGAATTATTTCACATAACCGTTAAGTCGTCTCATAATTAGTTGGAATTACTCTGTAGCCGCAACATCTATTTGTTAGGCTTGCAAAAAGAATCGCTCTCATAAGAAAAATACTTCCTGAATGACCGCAAAAAATTTGTGTTTATTTTCCAGAATATGTTCATTTTGAATTTGGCTGGTGCAGATCTTGTCGTATGTATATTTTCACTTCCAATTACACCGATCACAAATGTCTATAAAAATTGGTATTTCGGATCGACAATGTGCCATGGATTACCGTGGATGCAAGGCATTGCAGTCTTTATTGGAACGTTCAGTCTTTGTGCTATTTCAGTCGATAGGTATCTCATGGTCACATTGCCGACAAAGAGAATAATCGACAAAACTGTTAGTTTTTTTTTTTCAGACGATAATTGCTTTCTTTGGCGAAATTTTCAAACCTTAATTCATTTTCACATCGTCTGTTATATTTTTTTGGATATATGCTGAAAATTAACAATGAAAGAATTATATATATAATTATATATTTCTGTAATACAAACATATATATATATTTGTATAATTATATATATGAAAGATATATATATATATATATATATATATATATATATATATATATATATATATATATATAATATGAAGGCAGAATAAAAAACTTGCAAATGGAATATCTGACGGTTCGATATACAACACAGCAGAAATCATTTAATCACAATGGCATACTTAGTCATCGTTTCAGCGCTATAAATTTTTGCTCATTCTCATTAATTTCTGAGAATGATGGTGATTCGCATTTTCAGCGCTCAATATGGATCACCGCAATTTTGTGGACACTTTCGATTGTTTTTACTCTACCATATGCGATGTATATGGATGTTATTATTGTAGACGGTATATGCGGAGAATTCTGCACAGAGAAATGGCCTGATGCTGGTTTGAGGCGTATCTATACGGTATATTGAGGAATTTTTCTCATTCTTTTCTGTTCATTAACAGTAAAGTCGGCAATATACATACTCATATGTGGCATACAATCATAACATATATACATCATCCATCATATCTATCGGCTCCCAACTTCAATGTTTGATAAACCGGAAACGGCTAATTGCTGAACACAAAAATGCATATGGATGCATCCATAAAGGCATCATCAAAATATACGCCCTCTATTAAAAAGAAATTCTAAAAATCCATAGTGGAAATGAAGCTGGTTTCATACATTTTTTACACGAATTTCTACTCGTTGAGGTGGAAAATGCTCACTAGAATGCTCTAAATTATATGAGAATGAAATGAAGAATTTCTCTCCTTACATCGTTTAGAGGAAAGTTAATTCGAAGTATAAAGGTAAAAAGCAATTGCTTCTATTATTCCAAGTGATTTCTTCATTCTTCTTGCTCTGAACGAGTATGTATATTGCTCAATAAAAGTAATCAAATTTCTTTGTTCGGTTGTATTTTAGAGGATTTAAGAGAAATAAATCTCAGTTTTCATTGCGTTAAGTTCGATTTCAATTTCAATCAGAAAATAGCGAAGAGAAGTTTCACATATTATCTTCAGGCGAGCATACTCTCTCTTGTTTTCTTCCCTATAGAAGTATTCATATCAATACTTATTAAATGAATTACTTAGTTCGTCCACTTAACATTACTTCTTTCATAATGCAGTAAAAAATAAAACTAACAAAATGAATTAAATACTACGATGAGTAACCCGATATATTGCTTATTCTAGAAAAAACAGTAAAACGAGTTTGGAAACGGCGAATTTTAGCCAACAATTTCCTCAATGCTTGTTAATTCATAGTTTCAAGATTTCGAACTCAACTGCTTCTGAAGTATTTCCATTTATTTAGTCTCTCTTCGATAATCTCTTCGTATGTTCGATTAATGCGAAGAATTTCGATCTATTCTGGATAAAAAAGAAATCGAAATGAATTTTTCCGTATAATCGATCATCGATTCTTTTAGATATTCGTTTTTATTGTACAATTTATTATACCGTTAATAATAATGTTTATATGTTACTATAGAATTTTCGATCAACTCAAGAAAAGGACAACTAAAAAAATTATGTAAGTTAATCTTTATGTTTTTAATTTCATTAGTAATTTCGATTCCGTCATTTTCTTTATTGCTGATTTAAGTACGCTAAAAGAACTATCCCTATCTGATCGTCTCGAAAAGCTGAGAGCCTATAACGACGCCCGACGCTTTTGCGTTTAACGAGTGTCTCAGTTAAGCTTCCGCCGATTTCTACTGATTTGAGGAGTGATATCTTTTAAGAGTGAAATATAATTAAGCCCTAAATTTAAAATACATAGAAAAATTGCTTTATGGCCATTCATCAACGATGATATTAGCTTATCAAATCGCAGATCTTATTTCAAACATATTCTTAAGTAAATGCATATTTAACTGATGAACACTATATGCATATTCTAATTCTACGTTAGTACATACACAGCACATTACGTTTTACCACATAAGATTACTTGAACTCAGTTGATCTGTGCACTTTCCATCTCTCTCTCGTTGTCGTTTTGAGTGTTTGCCCTTTGCACGTAACGACTCCTTCTGTATCGGTTGATTAGAGATGAGTTAATGTTTTGTGGATTCGAATAAAAGATATGGGAAGTTCATTGAAAACCTTCGGAGCGTTGCGTCGTTGGATAGGTGGAATGTGAAAGTATGTACTGCGTCGATTTTGGTGGATCGGCAGAAGTTCCCAAAGGGTTTCCACGATTTCGAGTGTGTGGACACTTCGAAAATGTTAATGAGGACTTCAGGAATTGCTCCACATCAAAATTCAGTCCATCCAGATTAGAATTTATACACTTTGTAGCTATTTTTGTGTCAAAACTGTGCCAGCTTATGTGTAGTGCTTCTGCACCTGTTTGTACTCCTACATTTCACTGTTCGCCTCATCGTATCGCAGCATGCAGCTACGACGTCCAGCTGAACATAAAATGAAGGAAAAGGGGAAGAGGAAGGTGAAGAGATGGAGATTTATGATTTGACGTCTTCTATTTGCATAAAATATAACTTGGGCAAAACGATTGAAAGAATGAAAAGCCCTTAGATTCAGTGTACTATGGTCCAGCCTAATCATTTTCATAAGTGCTAGTGAATGGATCCGTGCTCATAGTGTTGCAAAACTTCAGGCAAATAAGAGAAAGGTCGGTGGTTTTGGCATCTGCACTTGCCTGCACACCTAATCAAGTTGGTGGTAATGTACTGGCAGAGAAAGACACCAAGGAATTTCAGGTCTCATTTCTTCGGCTCACTTTATTAATATAATAAAAAAAGGCGAAGGAAGTTTACAGTCGAGGGCAAAGATGATCAGTTGCCTAGCAAAGAGGAATCACCTTGGATAGTAATTCTTCCCACATTTCATGTTCTCTTTCCCGATGGCATTGTATTCAATCGGAAGTGATCACAAAAAACGCGCATATGAAAATTTCTATCGAAATCGAAATGAATTGAAGTTGAACTCGATGTGGTAAAGTGCAAATGATTACCGGGATGGCGCTACAGATTTGACGTGGATAGTATCGGATGAATTCAATTGATACGAATTTCATTTTTTGCAAGCTCGGAAAGGAAATAATTTCTCAATGAAAAGGAATTTAAAAGATCCGAAGTTTCAGGATCGACTCAGATGTGAGATAGTTGCGAATGCACGTCGAAATACGATTCTATTAGTGAGTATGGTGGTGATGTTTGCGATCGCATGGCTACCGCACAATATTGTCTCACTTTTGATGGAATTCGATGAGCGATTATTCGAAAGAGACGATGGCGTTAATATTATTTATCTCTTTAATCTTTTTACGCATAGGTTTGTTAGTGTAATTTTTCATCGGCTATTTTACAAAGTGTTTTTTGCAATTACTTTTCTAATTATCTTTGTTTTTTATGGTTACTTCAAGATGTGATTCTCGATTCACCACTGCTGCCTTATTGGAAAAATGTAACGTTACATGCACCATTGACTTTTTGTCTCAACCCTATTGACCATCTTTCATATCTTCACATTAGTGATAAACAGTCCTCCCAAAAGTCTCTGAAAATGCATTAATATACGAGTATCATCAATTAATACGGTTGATCAGCCACCATTAATGGTTCCGAAATGTGTCTTATAAGCGATGGGAGCGGTGGAAATGGCTATCCACGAATCCGACTCTAGAGTTACCTTTCAGTGAATTTTGATATTCATATATATTTTATTCAATATAAAAATTGCTTCTTAATCTCAGCAACTATCTTATAGCGATGAGCACATACATATATTTCCATTCGAATATATTAGAATTTAATTGTTATTTATTACGCTTAAAATTCCCAAATTGAGTGAATTTTGCAACGATATCATCATTAAACGGTGGGAATATTTTCAGCGTTGCGATGACGAATAATGTATCGAATCCAATTTTATATGCACTATTGAATCCACTATTTATCGAGTTAATCGCCGTATCGATGACACGTTTACGAGCGAATTTCATTCATTTCTTCTTCCATCGCAATGACATATCAAATATATTGTGATATTTATTCTCGTTCATCGAATTTTCCTTTTTCACTCATAATAAACTTTAGAAAGAATTTCTCCACTCCTCTCTATATTCTCGCTTATGCAATAATATATTGTCGATGGAAATTTTGATAGATTCGATGAAACATTGACGTCTATCTTTCTCAGTTACACCTTTTGTGGTGAATACTTTTCACAGACGCAAATATAACATATATAGTAATCGGTGTAGGGTGAAACATACGATCATTTACTTAAGTTTCCTACTCAGTAAGATATTCATTCTCTATGGGTTTAGCCGATATTCATCTCTCTCGACATACAAGTGCAAAGAAGCGGGTTGTTCTGTGAATTTCTTCCGCCTAATTTCTGGTTGCTTTTGAGAACCACTTGAAACGTTAACGATACACTCGATACACTTAGAATTCGCATTGGTTTTTGATACTATTTCATGTCGATGATACAAGCTAAAGTATTGTGTTCTTCATAAAATCAACTCTAAATTGCTTTACTAGATAGAAAAACTATTGAGCGGGAATTCTTCTCATGAAAAAATATACGGTTATCTTTGAATTGCAATTATTACTTCGATATCATTGATTCGAGAGAAATATGTACGACTTAAGTGAGAAAGAGGAATTCAATCTCTGACATTTTGCACAAATTTTATTCTCATACTAATTAATTAATTAATAGAAATGAAATGCAATAAATGAATAAATGAATGATCTCTAATTGAAAAGCAAAACAACTTCGGCAATTCGAGCTATAAGAACTCTCGAAACAAAAGAAATCTGAGCAATTAGAAATGACAACTTTAATTTCTTTGAATAAAAGCGGAAGAAATACGTCAAGCAACACAACTCACCTCAATATTATTATGTGCTTTTCTTTGCATTGATGCGTACCATTCCACATAGAAGCAATTTCATCGACAATAATGCTCTCTGCCATTACTAATCAATCCATCATGCAAGCTGATACCCTCATCTCATAGCCTGAGGTTGTGTTCATGCACGATGATACCCTCATCTCATAGCCTGAGGTTGTGTTCATGCACGATGATACCCTCATCTCATAGCCTGAGGTTGTGTTCATGCACGATGACACCCTCATCTCATAGCCTGAGGTTGTGTTCATGCACGATGATACCCTCATCTCATAGCCTGAGGTTGTGTTCATGCATGATGATACCCTCATCTCACAGCCTGAGGCTGACACTAGCGCGATGAAATTAGTGAAAAGTGGCCAATTCATTTACAGCTATCACAAAAGGCCTTTAATAGTGCGCTGAACTCTTTGAAATGCAACACCCCATTAGATTGGCTCAATTGCAATTATATAGTAGTAATTAGTATGCGCTATCATAGAGCAACTATACGGGACGCCTATAGTGATAATTTATACTGATAACTCAATCTGCCTCTAGTGATAACTTATTTCGCTAAAAGAATATAATCATTTCATGAATTTAACGGAATTATTACAGTGAATCTTTGTTGATCGTTATCATATCAAATGTTAAAGCTTCTCCAGACATTTAGTTCTGAACAACTCATTCGCTATACTATAAACGCAGATGTGGTTTTCGATCTCTTTTACATCGTTATTTTATCAATAATATTACAGATATTTTCGATCCTATATGCATAGTACCATTGTATTATATTATTCTTGCATAGTACCATTGTATTATATGTATTCTATGCATAGTACATTGTATTATATGTATTCTATGCATAGTACCATTGTATTATATGTATTCTATGCATAGTACCATTGTATTATATGTATTCTATGCATAGTACCATTGTATTATATGTATTCTATGCATAGTACCATTGTATTATATGTATTCTATGCATAGTACCATTGTATTATATGTATTCTATGCATAGTACCATTGTATTATATGCATATTTTCAGTACCAAAAGTTATCCTTACACCTTGACGACGAAATTAGAGACTATACAAGACAAAGGAAGCACGAATGGATTTCTCTCTTAATGCTGAGGGAAATGAAATATAGTGAAATGATATGCATCATTTATCGACATACAACTTTCATAGCAACAAGCAAATTATATACATCTGATAGAAAATATACCATGCTCTTCTTTAAGCATTCATTTCCTCCCTTTGCTATCGTAAAAACCTTCAAAATTGACCCTTTAACAGATGAATCCATAGGCGATATAATTCACAATTGATCGAACATACTTAGGACTTAGGAAAATATCAACGACCCCTATGCGAGTATCTAACGACCCCCCGTAATAAGACCTAAGACTTCCTTTCGAGAATCACAGCTCGAATTTCAACCATATCTAATTCCCATAACGTCGCTCTGAAAATGTAGAACTAAATCAGGCTTAATGTTAGAATAGAAGCCGATAATAAAGACCTAAAATTAATTTCTGTAGTTAATCTTTAAACATTTTCTTTTCAATAGAAGAAAAAATTCAACTGATATCGTATATATGAAATTTAATAACACAATTTCCCTCTAACTCATTAAACGATGAACAATTTCCCCTTATAGAAGAAGTACCTAAATAATAATCGTGATAACAAAACGTTCAACAACATCGACGTCCAATTTGCTAAGCAAATAAACAATAATAAAACATTAAAACAATAAAAAAATATATGACATTTGATCTGCAAATCAAATCTTACCGAATTAATGTTGCAGAGGCGATTAAACGCCACTAAATTCTTCCAAGATAGAGTTTCTATTGAAAAAATATTCTATTGAGAATAGAAAGTAGAGTTAAAATACGATGGCCGCATATATTAGAGTTTCTTAATGAGAATTGCCGACGCCTCTCCACCACCGTTACAGATTGCTGCCACTCCTAATTCGTCGGACTTCAACGCATGTATGAGTGTTACAACGATACGTGCCCCTGATGCTCTAAAACAAGCCAATAAGCTTACTTACTTAACATTAGATGCATCATATTGTTTATTATTAATGTTACTATTGTTATTATTGTATTTTTCTCTCCACAGACTGAATCATGTTGAATCAGACATCTTACTTAAAAACACATCTCCTCACATACTAACTGTCAAAACTTCGGGATCCTTTCGCACACGAATTGCCCTCTTTTCACAAATTTCTCCCTAACAATCCTCCCTCCTCATGAAGTTGCTACCCAATTCTAGAATCGAGCATTATCGGCCAGCCGATCCGTAACACTTCACTTTGAAAGGACCACTCAATACAAATTTCGGCATCGAAAAAGATCAAACTCATCGATAAGGTTATCTTCCACCAGAAAATTCCCATAACCGCAAGCAAACGACAGTATCACTGAACTTTAATATTTGAATAGTTTGCTGTAGACTTCCAGTCATCTAATACGGAAAAAATCGGATATCAATTTGAATGAATTACGTGATTCGGAAACGAACCCGAGAGGATGACCAAGAGCCACAGCACCACCCCTAACATTGACACGTTTCGGATCTAGCCGCAATTCCTTAATAAACGCCAATCCTGTCACTGAGAAAGCCTCATTAATTTCCCATAACGATATCGACTCTTCGTCCAATCCTGATTGCGACAGTAGCTGCAATAAAGGTTATTTCAATAAACACTGTCGTTCATACTGAAAGTGAATGATATATGACCCATTAGTGACGAGCAAAGTTCCAATAATTACCGTTTTTTCAGAGAGGAGGGAGGGGAGGAGGTCGGAATAGTGGAGATTGAGGAATTGGAAGGAATCAAGCCACCGAGATAAGAAATTAATATAGATCTTTTTATAAAAACTTCAATATCGCTGTGCAAATTTTATCTTCAGCTCGCCTTTCCATTTCAGTGAATTACATTAAATATCGTCTAAATAGGACATTCATGGAAATCAACTTGAAATTCTAACAGCAAATTTCTCGTCTCTTGATCATTATAAATAACCCAATGTCATAGTACGGGAAATTGAGCTCATACAATTATCGATGGAAGTGATAGACGGGAGGAGGGAGGAGAGGTGAGGGGATCATGTCTTGTTATTTTCGAAATGAGAGTTAAAAGTGCACTGAGATGAGCAGCTGCGATTGCTGCCACCAATCAACAATACCAACGCCAATGAAATATATTCTTTATGGCGACCGCCTCCGAATATCTCAAGCCTAGCATACATGTACTGGTCGATAAAATCTGTTTTAATCAGGTTTATTCCTCTCTGCCATCCCTCTCTCTCTACTATAACTCAACAAGTTTGCCTCTATTTTGATCCTTAATTCTGGTAGGCATGAACACCGACTCCAGAGTAAGAGTCGACGTCTAATGATGAGCTGCAAACATCTCTAACCTGTCTGACAGCTAATACAGGCGCCACAGTGAAGTCGATAGGCTCATCGCCTGCCTCTGCATACGCAAGCACTTTGGCGATCGGCTTCAGCCGTCCTTCCTGCACCACTTCCCCACTCGCTAAAACACAAGCGGCAGCGCCATCATTGATGGTGCTCGCGTTGGCGCCGTTATCGTTCCGGATCCGTCTTTTAAGAATGCGGGATGCAATGTCGCCACCTAAGTTATCAATTTTTAATTATCTCACATTGGTGAGCTTTTGTCAGAAATAAAAACAACACTCATAAAAGCAATAGTTAGTGGAAGATAACCAAGGTATCTGCAAATTAACATTCTCTGAATAAAAAATAATCCACTAGGAGATAACATTAAGCAACCTCCCACCCTTCCATCCCATTCTCTTTCTTCAATCGTTATGTCAGCCGAACTGCAAACTATTGAGGTCAGCTCCTTTCCTTTTCTCACCACATATCCCATCTCTCTCCTTTATCGGCTAACTAAATGCACAACAGTGGAAAAAATTCACATAAAAGAAGGCACAAATCAAATGAAGCTTACCTTCTCGGGTATAAGGCGTTTATATTCTTCATCCTCAGTTAGCACAATTGGTGAACCTCGTTTTTGAGGTACTGAAATCGGCACAACCTCCTTATTGAATGCGCCCTCCTTAAAATGATTTAAAAAAAAAAAAGAAACAATCAGAACATATAATCAAATTTTGGCTAATACAAAATGAACATCGTCTATATTATCCTGTTGAAATGTGACTCCAATAAAAATATTCCCATCTTTCAGGCTTACAAAAATATTTCTCAATCACTGAACGGAGAAAAATGAAGCGTTCCTATCAAAACACCGTGGAAATAAGCGGAGCGGAAATAAGATACTAAACGCGATCCGCTGATCGCATTTGCAAAATATTAATACGACATCTACTACTCGAGATATTTCGAATAAACCATCCACTACTCGAGATATTCAGAATAAACCGACCTTCCATGCGTGTTCAGCTTTTCGATAGCTTTCAATCGCATAAGCATCAAGTTGCTCACGTGTGAACGCATAATCTTTTACTGTCTTTTCGGCACATAAACCCATTGGTTGATTTTCAATCGAATCCATTAAACCATCACGTTGTAATCCATCCTGAAAAGCAGCAAACATATTTTCCAACTTTAATCAGCTTTTTACATCTTTCCAACTAGCCAATGAGATCAAATACAACTAGTATCCCTTTCAGTACCTCCCCTCCAAAGACCCGAAAATTAATACGGAATTTGTTGTAGAAGATATCTCCGCATATTGAGTAAACACAAGATTTCTTTCATTGCTAGATTCGAGAAGAATTATACCCATCAATCATCTCAACATTCAAGAAATAAATCGCTAGGATTAAGTAAACCGAAACCGATACGATGTGAATCGGCGTGAGAGTGCCGATAAAAGGGGCAGTTTCGTCGGGTACAAACTATGCCTTCAGAAGTTTTAGAGAAAAACGGAGGAGAAGAAAAATTTCCACAATTCAATAACTGTTCAAAAACAGTTATTTTCATTTACTATTCATAAGAAAGTGAGGAAAAACGATATAGTTGCATTCAGCGGCTACAACTGAATCAAATATTCACTAATAATTTATCTATTTTCATGAGGCAATAAACAAACAAATAAAAAAAGACAATAAACAATTAAAAGCAATAAATAAATAAACCTCATGATGTCGAGACACTCACTATCCCTCCAACCATCTGTGTCCGGTGGACCATCCCTAGAAGCTTTCTACCTTGCCCTTCTTTCGTTCTTCTAATCTTCGAATGCCCACTCTGATCCCAAAAATAAGCTTTCATGAATGATAAGAATTCCACGCATCAAGTCTGCTTTATGAAGTCACAAATCCGGGTTCTCAATGGAATCGACGCCGACAAGAAGCACTTCTCATTTGGATCCGACCAACAAGTCGTCTATCACGATAAACGACTTGTTGGTCGGATCCAATAAATCCAAGAAATGTAGTAAGAACCGTCACAAAGAAGAACCACATACATATATCGAAGAATTTTAATAGTCAAAGATGTTCCCAATATGGCTTCGAACACTTGTGGAAATGAGATTTCCTTAAATCGAAAAACTCACCACAAGCTGAACGCCACCAAAAGGTATCTCTCCTCTTGGCACATAGAACGGCACATTACTCATACTCTCCGACCCAAGTGCGACAACGATTCGACGATAGCCCACTTGGATCGCTTGCGCACCCATTATAATTGCTTTCATACTCGATGAACATACCTTATTGATTGTGACACATTGTGAACTCTTCGGAATTTCTACAGAAAAAATTAATTAATTAATTAATTAATAACTAATAAATGAATGGCCACTATTTTTTATGAAAAATTTCCCTTTCATTTCGAGTTAGATATATATATATTTATTTATTCAGAAAGATGAAAAAATTAAGAGAAATGCAAAATTCACAAACGACTGTTTAGGTAGACCTCTTCGCCTTATTTTTAAGAGTTCAACGTTTCCTACAAATTCATAAATATAATCACATTTGACAACATACCAGATGCAATTGCGATTTGTCGTGCAATATTCTGTCCCAACCCGGCACTTAAAACATTCCCCACAATTGCCTCTTCAATTGCCGATGAGGGTAACACTGAAAACGAATATGGAATTATTCTATAATAACATTCATTAATTCTTAATTTCTGAATAATCAAACTATAAACCACAAACTATGATTGTCGACTTCCACCTCCGTGGAAAGATGGCGATCGAAGCGGGATGGGTGGGAAATGAGGGGTGAGGAGAGAGGAGGAAACGTGAATAGAGTTCCTGACAACTTCAACCTCTGTGGAAAAGTGGCGATCGAAGCGGGATGGGTGAGAAATGAGGGGTGAGAGAGAGGAGGAAACGTGAATAGAGTTCCTGCCAACTTCAACCTCTGTGGAAAAGTGGCGATCGAAGCGGGATGGGTGGGAAATGAGGGGTGAGGAGAGAGGAGGAAACGTGAATAGAGTTCCTGACAACTTCAACCTCTGTGGAAAAGTGGCGATCGAAGCGGGATGGGTGGGAAATGAGGGGTGAGGAGAGAGGAGGAACCTAGAGTGGAAAAAAAGTTGATGGTCGATCGAAAACTGAGGAAAGCAAACTACATCGTGTTATATGTCTCCAACCGTATACGTTGGATTTCAAGATCCACTATTGTGTCTTTTCTCATTCGCAATCATTCTGTCACACTCAACGACTCACATCTAACTATTAAACAGTGACCATCATGCCATCATCCATAAACTAGCCAAGCAAACAAACAAAAGCATACAAGATCTTCTGATTGCCTCCTTCGTTACAATGATGCCCAAGTCGACGGCCGATAGGGATGTCAACGTCGAACGAAACGAGGCGATCGGTGTGCGTACAGCCGATAATATATACACATCCTGAATATGTTGGCAATAAATATCATAAGTGGGATAAGGGATCAACATTCAGTAGGAAACCAGGAATTCTCAGAGTATATTCTTAGCAATGCGATTTCGGAAAGAAGTTCGAATATAGGAATTTTTAATGAAATTTTGCAACTCTCGATATATTCAATGAAATAACAAAGAAAAAAAAAATCCAGAAATCCTGGAAAAAGCTACGCTTCTTTAACGATCCAACAACTAGACACCTACATAAACTTAAGGTTTTTAGCAACAAAATCCTGAGGTCAAAAGACTTTTGAAGCCACTTTAAATAATGATCGCTAATAAATGGAAGTTAGGAGGAGGAGGAGGAGGAGGAGTAATAATGGATGAAATGGGGTAGGGAAGGTTCGCTAATAAATGGAAGTTAGAGGAGGAGGAGGAGGAGGAGGAGGAGGAGGAGTAATAATAATGAATGAAATGGGGTAGGGAAGGTTGGCTAATAAATGGAAGTTAGAGGAGGAGGAGTAATAATGGATGAAATGGGGTAGGGAAGGTTCGCTAATAAATGGAAGTTAGAGGAGGAGGAGGAGGAGGAGTAATAATGAATGAAATAGGGTAGGGAAAGATGAGAAGCTAGAACTTCACATAACGGAATAGAGCAATCGAAGTTGAAGAGTGGCAACTTTGCTTCGGTTTGATGAAATTCGGCCGGAAGCATTCGAAGACGAAAGATTTTCTCTCTCTTTTTTCGGGGATCGTTCTCGATGTAAGAGGAATTTATTTTCTTATCGCAGGAGAGAAATTCTCTGTGGACCCCTTGATTAGTTTCTTTCGTTCGTTCAATGGATCATCGTCTAGTATCCGAATTATTCCCTCACCAGATGGACAACTTTCATTGATCTCCTCGAATTTGTTGCAAGACTTCTGCTTAAATGACTTTAAACCAATAGAGAGATATACTTTGGAGCTCATAGATTCTAAAAAAATTAGAAACGAACCTTCTTTCCGATATCCATTATTTGAGAATTCAAGCGTTGACGACAATCCTCCTGCAAAAAAAGCCGTTTAGCTTCAAACGACGTTTTTGAAATAGCAATAATAATCGTATTTATAAATATGCTAAGGCGTCCGTCATTAGTAATATTATAAAGATGATTATTAATGCTTATAGCACTAATTAACGTCTAATTAATAATTAAGATATTGGCATCAATTATCTTTTCATCACCTATCGTTAATCTCCACCCTCGACTATCATTAATCGATTTTCGAAATATTTGATGTGAAAATCTCTTGATCATCTAGAACATATAGAATAGCGATATTTTTATAACAGTGAAAAGATATGAATAGTGAAAAAAATAGATCATCGACATTCAAAGAATCCTCCCCTCCCCCCCCCCCCCCCCTCTCGGAAGCATGAAAAGTATTAAATAGATCATCGACATTCAAAGAATCCTCCCCTCCCCTCCCCTCCTCTCGGAAGCATGAAAAGTATTGCCTCATTTATTCGAGACACTAAATATTGTCGATTCGAATTTAGCGCTTCTCTTCAAAACGATACCGTTCGATATGGACTTATGCATCAATTCGTATGGTCAAGACATTTTATGCACTTAACTCAAACGTTTAGATTGGATTTTCGATGGGAATTTTGGGATGGGATAGTTTTCCCGGACTGAAATCATGACGATACTAAGGGTATTTCGTCTAGACCGTTGTAGAAGGAACATAACCTTAGATACCCTCATCCGCAACTTCGACCTTCTCGAATGAGATGACGATTTGTCGTGTTCCAAGCTTGAGCTCTTCGAAGTAACACATCTACCTCTCTATGAGGCATTCAGAATAGATGGGAATCCCCCTCCAGCATGAGCTAGGCTTTCACCGAAGAAAGAATCTAAAGCTATGCGAACAAACGAATAACCTCAATTCACATCACTTTACTCATATATAATTTAAAAAAAAAAAAACAGCTACTCATATTTCAACGCTTCAAAGAACAAATAAACAAGATGTGGGGAAAGTCTCTAATTGAAGAGCCTATTAGCTGTAAAAAAGCAATAGCAATTAACAAATAAGAGAGGCATACGTCGTATGCATACGATGAGCATTACCACACCATAATCATATCATCATATCATCGTGTTAGCCTCACGCCACTTTTAATGTTTGTACTTCACTTCGTCGTCTTTCTCCGGTCACTAACATATCTCAACTATATGCCTCAACGCATATTTCTTATCAGCATTTCCAATAACAACACTTAATCATAGTCAAATCGATCAGATCGCATGTGTTAAAGAAGCTAAAATCTGATCTAAACGACTCGTCATCGAGCATTACATCCATTTTAAGTCGTATAAATTGAAGCTGTCATCGATCGTTTCATGGATATCCTCATTCTTTGTCATTCTTCCACTCATATCTTTACAGGAGCATTTCCAATAACAACACTTAATCATAGCCAAATCGATCAGATCGCATGTGTTAAAGAAGCTAAAATCTGATCTAAACGACTCGTCATCGAGCATTACATCCATTTTAAGTCGTATAAATTGAAGCTGTCATCGATCGTTTCATGGATATCCTCATTCTTTGTCATTCTTCCACTCATATCTTTACAGGAGCATTTCCAATAACAACACTTAATCATAGCCAAATCGATCAGATCGCATGTGTTAAAGAAGCTAAAATCTGATCTAAACGACTCGTCATCGATCATTACATCCATTTTAAGTCGTACAAATTGAAGCTGTCATCGATCGTTTCATGGATATCCTCATTCTTTGTCATTCTTCCACTCATATCTTTACAGGAGCATTTCCAATAACAACACTTAATCATAGCCAAATCGATCAGATCGCATGTGTTAAAGAAGCTAAAATCTGATCTAAACGACTCGTCATCGATCATTACATCCATTTTAAGTCGTACAAATTGAAGCTGTCATCGATCGTTTCATGGATATCCTCATTCTTTGTCATTCTTCCACTCATATCTTTACAGGAGCATTTCCAATAACAACACTTAATCATAGCCAAATCGATCAGATCGCATGTGTTAAAGAAGCTAAAATCTGATCTAAACGACTCGTCATCGATCATTACATCCATTTTAAGTCGTACAAATTGAAGCTGTCATCGATCGTTTCATGGATATCCTCATTCTTTGTCATTCTTCCACTCATATCTTTACAGGAGCATTTCCAATAACAACACTTAATCATAGCCAAATCGATCAGATCGCATGTGTTAAAGAAGCTAAAATCTGATCTAAACGACTCGTCATCGATCATTACATCCATTTTAAGTCGTACAAATTGAAGCTGTCATCGATCGTTTCATGGATATCCTCATTCTTTGTCATTCTTCCACTCATATCTTTACAGGAGCATTTCCAATAACAACACTTAATCATAGCCAAATCGATCAGATCGCATGTGTTAAAGAAGCTAAAATCTGATCTAAACGACTCGTCATCGATCATTACATCCATTTTAAGTCGTACAAATTGAAGCTGTCATCGATCGTTTCATGGATATCCTCATTCTTTGTCATTCTTCCACTCATATCTTTACAGGAGCATTTCCAATAACAACACTTAATCATAGCCAAATCGATCAGATCGCATGTGTTAAAGAAGCTAAAATCTGATCTAAACGACTCGTCATCGATCATTACATCCATTTTAAGTCGTACAAATTGAAGCTGTCATCGATCGTTTCATGGATATCCTCATTCTTTGTCATTCTTCCACTCATATCTTTACAGGAGCATTTCCAATAACAACACTTAATCATAGCCAAATCGATCAGATCGCATGTGTTAAAGAAGCTAAAATCTGATCTAAACGACTCGTCATCGATCATTACATCCATTTTAAGTCGTACAAATTGAAGCTGTCATCGATCGTTTCATGGATATCCTCATTCTTTGTCATTCTTCCACTCATATCTTTACAGGAGCATTTCCAATAACAACACTTAATCATAGCCAAATCGATCAGATCGCATGTGTTAAAGAAGCTAAAATCTGATCTAAACGACTCGTCATCGATCATTACATCCATTTTAAGTCGTACAAATTGAAGCTGTCATCGATCGTTTCATGGATATCCTCATTCTTTGTCATTCTTCCACTCATATCTTTACAGGAGCATTTCCAATAACAACACTTAATCATAGCCAAATCGATCAGATCGCATGTGTTAAAGAAGCTAAAATCTGATCTAAACGACTCGTCATCGATCATTACATCCATTTTAAGTCGTACAAATTGAAGCTGTCATCGATCGTTTCATGGATATCCTCATTCTTTGTCATTCTTCCACTCATATCTTTACAGGAGCATTTCCAATAACAACACTTAATCATAGCCAAATCGATCAGATCGCATGTGTTAAAGAAGCTAAAATCTGATCTAAACGACTCGTCATCGATCATTACATCCATTTTAAGTCGTACAAATTGAAGCTGTCATCGATCGTTTCATGGATATCCTCATTCTTTGTCATTCTTCCACTCATATCTTTACAGGAGCATTTCCAATAACAACACTTAATCATAGCCAAATCGATCAGATCGCATGTGTTAAAGAAGCTAAAATCTGATCTAAACGACTCGTCATCGATCATTACATCCATTTTAAGTCGTACAAATTGAAGCTGTCATCGATCGTTTCATGGATATCCTCATTCTTTGTCATTCTTCCACTCATATCTTTACAGGAGCATTTCCAATAACAACACTTAATCATAGCCAAATCGATCAGATCGCATGTGTTAAAGAAGCTAAAATCTGATCTAAACGACTCGTCATCGATCATTACATCCATTTTAAGTCGTACAAATTGAAGCTGTCATCGATCGTTTCATGGATATCCTCATTCTTTGTCATTCTTCCACTCATATCTTTACAGGAGCATTTCCAATAACAACACTTAATCATAGCCAAATCGATCAGATCGCATGTGTTAAAGAAGCTAAAATCTGATCTAAACGACTCGTCATCGATCATTACATCCATTTTAAGTCGTACAAATTGAAGCTGTCATCGATCGTTTCATGGATATCCTCATTCTTTGTCATTCTTCCACTCATATCTTTACAGGAGCATTTCCAATAACAACACTTAATCATAGCCAAATCGATCAGATCGCATGTGTTAAAGAAGCTAAAATCTGATCTAAACGACTCGTCATCGATCATTACATCCATTTTAAGTCGTACAAATTGAAGCTGTCATCGATCGTTTCATGGATATCCTCATTCTTTGTCATTCTTCCACTCATATCTTTACAGGAGCATTTCCAATAACAACACTTAATCATAGCCAAATCGATCAGATCGCATGTGTTAAAGAAGCTAAAATCTGATCTAAACGACTCGTCATCGATCATTACATCCATTTTAAGTCGTACAAATTGAAGCTGTCATCGATCGTTTCATGGATATCCTCATTCTTTGTCATTCTTCCACTCATATCTTTACAGGAGCATTTCCAATAACAACACTTAATCATAGCCAAATCGATCAGATCGCATGTGTTAAAGAAGCTAAAATCTGATCTAAACGACTCGTCATCGATCATTACATCCATTTTAAGTCGTACAAATTGAAGCTGTCATCGATCGTTTCATGGATATCCTCATTCTTTGTCATTCTTCCACTCATATCTTTACAGGAGCATTTCCAATAACAACACTTAATCATAGCCAAATCGATCAGATCGCATGTGTTAAAGAAGCTAAAATCTGATCTAAACGACTCGTCATCGATCATTACATCCATTTTAAGTCGTACAAATTGAAGCTGTCATCGATCGTTTCATGGATATCCTCATTCTTTGTCATTCTTCCACTCATATCTTTACAGGAGCATTTCCAATAACAACACTTAATCATAGCCAAATCGATCAGATCGCATGTGTTAAAGAAGCTAAAATCTGATCTAAACGACTCGTCATCGAGCATTACATCCATTTTAAGTCGTACAAATTGAAGCTGTCATCGATCGTTTCATGGATATCCTCATTCTTTGTCATTCTTCCACTCATATCTTTACAGGAGCATTTCCAATAACAACACTTAATCATAGCCAAATCGATCAGATCGCATGTGTTAAAGAAGCTAAAATCTGATCTAAACGACTCGTCATCGATCATTACATCCATTTTAAGTCGTAAAATTGAAGCTGTCATCGATCGTTTCATGGATATCCTCATTCTTTGTCATTCTTCCACTCATATCTTTACAGGAGCATTTCCAATAACAACACTTAATCATAGCCAAATCGATCAGATCGCATGTGTTAAAGAAGCTAAAATCTGATCTAAACGACTCGTCATCGATCATTACATCCATTTTAAGTCGTACAAATTGAAGCTGTCATCGATCGTTTCATGGATATCCTCATTCTTTGTCATTCTTCCACTCATATCTTTACAGGAGCATTTCCAATAACAACACATAATCATAGCCAAATCGATCAGATCGCATGTGTTAAAGAAGCTAAAATCTGATCTAAACGACTCGTCATCGATCATTACATCCATTTTAAGTCGTACAAATTGAAGCTGTCATCGATCGTTTCATGGATATCCTCATTCTTTGTCATTCTTCCACTCATATCTTTACAGGAGCATTTCCAATAACAACACTTAATCATAGCCAAATCGATCAGATCGCATGTGTTAAAGAAGCTAAAATCTGATCTAAACGACTCGTCATCGATCATTACATCCATTTTAAGTCGTACAAATTGAAGCTGTCATCGATCGTTTCATGGATATCCTCATTCTTTGTCATTCTTCCACTCATATCTTTACAGGAGCATTTCCAATAACAAGACATAATCATAGTCAAATCGATCAGATCGCATGTGTTAAAGAAGCTAAAATCTGATCTAAACGACTCGTCATCGATCATTACATCCATTTTAAGTCGTACAAATTGAAGCTGTCATCGATCGTTTCATGGATATCCTCATTCTTTGTCATTCTTCCACTCATATCTTTACAGGAGCATTTCCAATAACAACACTTAATCATAGCCAAATCGATCAGATCGCATGTGTTAAAGAAGCTAAAATCTGATCTAAACGACTCGTCATCGAGCATTACATCCATTTTAAGTCGTATAAATTGAAGCTGTCATCGATCGTTTCATGGATATCCTCATTCTTTGTCATTCTTCCACTCATATCTTTACAGGAGCATTTCCAATAACAACACTTAATCATAGCCAAATCGATCAGATCGCATGTGTTAAAGAAGCTAAAATCTGATCTAAACGACTCGTCATCGAGCATTACATCCATTTTAAGTCGTATAAATTGAAGCTGTCATCGATCGTTTCATGGATATCCTCATTCTTTGTCATTCTTCCACTCATATCTTTACAGGAGCATTTCCAATAACAACACTTAATCATAGCCAAATCGATCAGATCGCATGTGTTAAAGAAGCTAAAATCTGATCTAAACGACTCGTCATCGAGCATTACATCCATTTTAAGTCGTATAAATTGAAGCTGTCATCGATCGTTTCATGGATATCCTCATTCTTTGTCATTCTTCCACTCATATCTTTACAGGAGCATTTCCAATAACAACACTTAATCATAGCCAAATCGATCAGATCGCATGTGTTAAAGAAGCTAAAATCTGATCTAAACGACTCGTCATCGAGCATTACATCCATTTTAAGTCGTATAAATTGAAGCTGTCATCGATCGTTTCATGGATATCCTCATTCTTCGTCATTCTTCCACTCATATCTTTACAGGAGCATTTCCAGTAACAGGACTTAATCATAGCCAAATCGATCAGATCGCATGTGTTAAAGAAGCTAAAATCTAATCGAAACGACTCGCAACTAAGCTAAATTTCCTAAGCTATTTACACTTCTGAAGTCAGCATATACCTATTAGTCATATATGTCTTAACTGAGCCAATAATTATATCGATTCAAAGCAGATGGTAACTAAAATCCCTTTAATGGAATTCTTTATCACTTATGAGTTTAAACCTTCAAGAGATCGGTGTTGGTCTACGGCTTGTCGACACAAATGGAATGGTTCGAGGAGTGACTTTTGAAATGATCCATATAATACAAAAGGTTCCTAAGCTATTTTACTCTTTCGTCCACTTTATTTAGGTTATTTTTTCTTTGAAAGATTAGAAATTCCAAGTTTACGGGATGTGTTGCTGAATGCATTACACTTCCGGATTGAGACTATCCTGAAATGCAATAATCCGAATTTCCAATTCTCATATTTCTATTAATTTGGCCCGGTTTTGTTTTAGACGTCGATTTTCCTCATCCAACTAGGTGCTACGCCTTCTTGGTTTTTCCTCCGACCTCTTATATGCTTGAGTTTTTTTGCCTCCGGTTTACTTAGTAATATTATTTTGGTTCATCTTTGATGTAAGATTCCTTAATAATTTCACCCTCTCAAGTTATTTAACCATCAACTGAGCGAGCACGCTCACGATTGCTAACTTATGCAGATGAGTGTAAAATCCAGTCGCCAAAGAAGAACCTCAACAAGCGTTCAGCTCATTCGATTCTGTTTAATCGTTTGAAAGCGGTAAACTATGCGATATTTGTCGTACAGTCCGATCAAATCATCTCGCTGCTTACTTCAGTAATGTCCAATAATGTCCAATAATGTCCAGTAATGTCCAATAATGTCCAATAATGTCCAGTAATGTCCAATAATGTCCAATAATGTCCAGTAATGTCCAATAATGCCCAGTTGAACTAAGTGGATATCAATTATTCAGCATAATGCTGATCGTTTGAACTCATCCTTTCTGCCATTTCAATGTCAAAAAAGACCATATAATAGACTTTTTTGTGATTATTTGACGAACTAATCAGTATAATGGTTCTTGCTGTTTATAATTCAATTATTATAAATGGTTTATAACCTATTCTATTTCTTTGATCTTTTCTTTAACTTTTCTCCTTAGTGATTTTTGTGAAGTTAGCTATTCTTCAACTCTAAATTACTGGTAACTTTCAAGTAAAAAGAAGCAGTTGTAGTGTGATTCTTACGTAATAATTTCAAGAGGAGATTACTTTTTCGATGTACTACCAGCTATTTCAATGCATCAAATCTTCCCTCATGCAGTAAGAAAAAAAAAGTGTAATGAGGAATCTAAACTATTTCATAGGCACATATTGAATTCATTTAAATGATTTTAGTATATATGGGTGATTTCAACGATATTTGGATATCTCATCTTCCATTTAGTTAAAACAAGAAGTAACCGCATTATGTTCAGCTTCAGTTCAACTTTACTTCGAGCGAAACTCCCAACTTCATAGATTTTGTTGCCTCGTATACTTGGAATTTAATGGCCACGAAAGAATTCTCCATAAAACTTATCAAATTTTCAATTTTCTTAACGTTTTCTTATTAGCTTTTTATTTGCAAATTGCTTGGGTGAAATAATTAATAATAATAATAATAATAATAATAATAATAATAATAATAATAATAATACTGTAAAAGTCCACCTCATCTTTAACGGTCGAATTTATTAGTACTAACGGAGGAGCGAGAGTACGGTGAAATAAGTGAACATATTTGGCCATGAATCGTTCTAATGCACTGATAATTCTATTGGAGATTATAGCAATTCGATGCTTTTAGAATCGATTCGTTAATGAGCTTTCTCGCCTATTTTTCAATATGAACGTCGAAGATGTTTGCTTCGTTCAACAAACTCAAACGAACACGACTTACTTATCAACGAATTTACATTAGACGGAAGCGGAAGAAGTTAATTTGAACGGAAGTAGGCAGAAAAAAAGTTTCTTTTTTGTTGCAGTAATACATTGAATCGATAAGAATCAAGATGAATTTTGAAATGAACGACCTTTTCGGTGGGGATAGTTTTTATTATAACCTTAATGATCACAAAAAAATGCGAAGAAACGATAAAGAAATCACTAGAAGTAATATAGGATCGGTAGCAATAAATTCTTTCGATGAACCCGTCCTCATATACTCAAAGACGATGCTCTCTTTATGTATATGCATAGTCCTCCTATAGATAGGCTTTTTCTTCATCTGTAGGATTGCCTTTTCATTCAAATCAACACTACCATAATGCGGACATATTTAGCATAGCTAAAGAGGTTGTTGGTTCGCCGAAGAAAATAGCAAATCGCTAAATCAAGTGCCCGACACATTCCAGAACTAGGTTATTGAGCGAAGAAACATTTTCATCATAAAATCCGCCCAATAAGGCGATATTAAAAATGAAACCGTTGTCTAGTTCGATGTTTGTGTTTGTGTACGTTGCAGCATTTTTGAAGGGAATATGTCGGTACATTCTTGGAATAATCCTACTATCAGTTTGAAATCCAAACATTTCACGGATTTTCACGAATATCACATCAACTGTTCATGGATTTAGTTGAATGGGCGAGGAATATTTACGCTATACTGATAAAATGCTTTAGATAGCACCAAGTTTCAATTCAAAATGTACTTAAGCGTATCACGAACAATGAATATCTAGCATAGAAGCTCAAATGGTAGCTTCGAGTTTGTGACGCAATCATTGGAGTCGAATTGACCGGAATGATAGAATGATGAGCTGATTCTTCGACAGAATTCTTTCCCATCCACTTTAAAAGTTATACTTTATCATCGTTTCCTTACATCTTTTCTATAAGTGATTTTAAATTCTAATTGCCTCAAAGCAATGAATATTACAGCTTTAGTTTTATAGTAACATTGATAAATAAATTGAATTCGTTGCGTCATAGAAAGTTAGCGAATAAACTTTTTTATTATTTTGCGCGAATTGTAGGTTTCATGCTGATAATGCGAAGTGGTGTGTGAGCGACACGGTGATTCTCTTTAGAGTGAAGAAAACTGGAAATGCGAAAGGGTTACTCATTGGGGTGTTCTCGTGGACGCGATCGCTTAATTCGGTTCAACTTACGTTTCCCCTTCCCCTCCCCAATCACACCACAATGTTCATTTCCTGTTTTCATCTCATCCGTACCGTTGTCTCTGTGATTCTCCTCTTTCTCTCCATGCATTTATGGATCGTCGATCGCTTTTATTATTGCAGTAATTTTCCCATCCAAAGCGATCGATGTTGCTTAGTTATGCGAACATGCTCACATGAGCATATTTCTTGTTGAAATTATTTTCTCACCTCATTTAAAAACAAAAATTCCTTTTTTAGGTGTTTGTCTAACTGCTATATGACTAATAATCCATAGAATATAAGCCTAAATATTTCAACCAACGTATCGATATAAGTCATTCTCATTTATTGCCATATTTTCCTCTATATGAACGTCCAATTATCGTTTCCTTATATGTTTTTAGAGTTCATTTTAAGTTAGAATTGCCTCAAGCAGTAGACAACACTTCCTAGGTACAACGATCAATTCCATAGTGGAATTTTAGTGGAAATTAACCTATCGAATATGGCAGTATGCAGTGATACAAGAAATATTATCTAGGAATTTTTATTTCCTATATAATATCTTCATTTTCGTTTTTGTCAAGAAAACTTCAAATCTTATCTTAAGATGATCATCATTAAATTAATTAATTAATTAAAATAACTTATAAAACATACAATAAAATTTATTCCTTAATTGAGTCATTGATTAATTCTAGTCGTTGAATAATTCCTTAATTGAAGATAATGGTACTAGAATTGACCTGAAATTAAAATACAATTCATTTTCATTAGTTTCTATTTATTTCGATCAAATTCGTAAATATTCTATGTATATTTTAGCGCTTTTCATCATATTCGCTATCGAAACTTTCAAGTAAATACTTTCAATGATAAATAAACGTACTATCTGAAATCACTGAATTTAATTGCCTAATTATGCATACGAATCTAATAAATTCAATAAACGATAAGAAAAATTAAGGAAGCTTTTCATTAAGCTTTTGGGTTAGACTATATGGAATCATTAACAGTAATAATATTTTTGCTTACGCGTTTTTTTGCATAATATAGAATTTTTTGAGAATTGCATCATTTCCACGAGCCTCAGCCGGTATATTAACTACGATTACTGAAAGATGACAGTTGTATATTAGAGGGTTTAGCATATCAAAGTATATTTTTTGTTATCACTTTATCAATGAATTTATCGGCTAATGAGAGTTGAGGAAAATTATCCACTCCAACTGAATTCATCTATTTTATTTGCATACCTTATATCATATATACAAATTTATCGACTGGTCCAGCCACCATATATAGCAGCATTTTATATATATATTTGTATGTATTTACATACAAATATATATATAAAATGACAAATATAAAAGAAAATAAACAACATATATATATATATATATATATATATATATATTTTCTTCATATCGATAGAAAAATATTTGATAATCGATATGAATCGAAAATTAAATTCCATGCAGCTGCTATTGTAGTGAATTTTTAGTTAAAACTCAAATATATTGTGGTATATGATTATGATTGCAATTTCTTACTGCATTTTTTTGCACTTTTCTGCATTATTAATCGTTTTGCAGCGCAAACAACATAGAGATCTCTTTTCAAGTTCGAATATAAAGGATGGTTTTCAGACCTCACTCTTTTTACTGCTGTCACCATAGCGATTGAATATTTATCCCCGCAAAGCGTTTGCTGAATTGCATTTACTGCTCACATTATAGTCATATCGTATTTCCGCATGTGTGCATATGTGTGTACGTCTATCGGGGAACTTAGCTGAGAATTGTCCGATCCTATGACTAAGTTTTGCTTAATTGTACTATCACAATACATCGAGTTATCTTACAGCTGTAATCGTAAAGGAAAAATATCACTTTATGGGGGAGGGGACTTAGGCTAATGAATAGAAGAATTGTTGAAATTCGAATAGTAATAATAGAAAAATTTCAATTATTCTAAGAGAAAAATATAAAATGCATTTGATAATGCGAAAGAGAATTTAAGCGGAAAAAATCGTCAGCAAAGAAAACAAAAGCGGAAGATTCTCAAGTGGGAAATATTGTCGTATAAAATTCGCCTCGAAAAATTTATATCTTTTCATTTTCTCAACCAATATTTCCCTTTTCTTAATGTAATATTTCATTTTCTATCATCATAAAACTTTAACAATTTCCCGAAAAAATAAACTATTTATATTTATTTTTCCAGAAAAATAAACTATTTATATTTATTTTTCCAGAAAAATAAACTATTTATATTTGTTTTTTTCTAGAAAAGTAAACTATTTATATTTGTTTTTTTCCAGAAAAATAAACTATTTAAATTTTATATTTTATATTTTTCTCACAAAGAAGGAGAAAATTTATCAACGTGCAATATCTCAATTTCAATTCATTGTAAGTGATTTGATTGGAAAAACGAAAAGAGAGATGAATCCGGTTCGACTACGAAACAAATCAAACGATTGCTTCATTGTAGAAAAAACTTTTAAAAGATATGAGCGAACGTTTCCTAAATGTTTCTGCAATTTTTCTTTTTCTTTCCATTTTTTTGTTTTGTTTTGTTGAATCCATTGAAATTTTTGCCGAAGAATGAGGAAATATATATATTGTTAGAGCTGATCACGGCAATAATTACTTCCTCTCCCCCCACAGAAAATCTTTGCACTTATACAATAAAGAAAATTTTTAGCTAATTTAGCCCAATTAGTCAAGTGACTTTAAAATGTATTGCGTATTCATGAGATTGATTTTTATAGGTGGAACTATACGCCAAAGATTCCGCATTAACAAATAAAATAAATAAATAAATAATATATTATATATTATATACATATATATACATATATATATATATATATATATATATATATATATATATATATATATATATATATATATATATATATTCATTTATTTATTTATTTGCTTATATTCATACAACCGAGAATTTGCGACGGATTGCGATGCCCTGTTTAACGAACTGATTTCATCGCGTTTCCAAATCGATATTCCTTCGTTCTTTGCTGCTTAGCGGTGCTGGATTATCACATATTCTCCATACGTCGGCGATTATCGAATCCGATAACCGCTTAATGGTTGGGTCGTGCAGCATTATGTTGCATTCACTTCCTTTACAGTGTGCAGTATGTCGTCATTATAAAGTCAATGACATGTAGCATAAGATACGCTTAAGAGAATCAGAAGTGAAACTGACTACAACAGTCGACAGCGATTTCCCCTTATATCACACTTGAAAAATGTTGGCTAACATGCAGTATCTTCTCTTGTAACGAATGAATATTATTCTCGTTTATTGATGAATGCTCAATGCATTTTTAAATTCTTAATAATTTTACATCACATCTATATTCTAAAATAAATTGCCGTTATTAAACCACTTCTAAATGGCCGTTCATTTTTTCGATTTTTGAAGAAATATTGGCCAAACTCATCATGACAAAAAAGAGACTACACTTAATTTAGCGAAAATCTATAGTATAGGTAAATCTCGGTATCTGCAATGATAAGTAGCTGAAAGGATCACAATAAGAGAGAAAAATCCTCCATTCTTTAATAATAGTCCAAATTTTTCATCTCAATTTCTTTTCAGCGTATAACATTCGTATTAGTGATAATGCAAAATTATTTCTATGATTTTGGTTGATTTTAATGGAATCATAATGTTAAAATTCATGCAGATAAAGCGAAATTTTCGCTTCTCTAATGAACACTCATCGAAATAAGCTTCAATTCTAAGTGAATAAGTAGAAGTGGCAAACGAAAATCATCTCAATAAATGCAAAAAATAGCTTTCTAAAGTTATCCATCGGTGATATGCCACTTTTATTTTAACGGTTTCTTTATAATCGCCAATATTTAGTGGTTCTTTTTATGACTTTAAGCGTTTTTTCACTAAATTTTGGAAAAAAGTGACCGAATTATGTGAAAACCTATGCAAAAATGCATCCGTTTCTGCGGTTCAACTTAAGAAAATATAGCCTACAAGTTGACCATAAATGAACTAGGATTTGCTTTTCTTTTTCCTTTTCGTCGAAATTTTAATAAAAACACTTATTTGTTTCATTATTTTTACTAATGTATCCGCTCTATTCGCTATCAAATATGCCACCATTGACATGTAAATTTGCTTCGAAATTAAGTATTTCAACGTCGAAAAAACCTATTTTGCACTGATTTTTCTGACGATAGAATAATTAAGAACGAGCAAAATGTGATCGGATTTGCTTTAGTGTTGATTATAGCTTTCATAGTGCTTTTTTGTTCTATACGATGATATTCTTATAGCGCAAAAAAAAGCCCCTTTTAAATAATTCAATGAAATAATTTTTCATGTGGTGCCAAAGTGAAAATTGGTGAATAGACAATATGACGCCATATGGCGTCATATTGCTATTGTTTGGTATCGCTAAACATTCAATACCGAACGAAGTGATCTCGCAAAATATCGTGGAATTAGATCCACTAACCGAATCGACGATCTCATCTATCAGTTCGTTGCCGAATTTAGACACGACTTCAAATATTTCCTTATCGTCTTTTAATGAGACTTTACAACGAATGAAACGACATTATCGTTATAATTTTTTCAATAGTTTCATCAATCAAAGAATTTATGGTAATCGTATACCGCAGGTTTGAATTTATTTATTTCTTTTATCATCGAATGAGAGTTTCTTTTACAATGATTCCTTATTTATATTGCTTAATGATGGAAATATTACAATTCTGTAGTATGATGGTAGGATTATTTTTAGCACCTCATCAATCTATCTATGATGTTTGGCTATCCGCTGAACTCCACTCCCTCCCTCCGCCTGAATCATGTTGTTTATCATTGCTTCGGTACAAAATCCAGTTAATTTATCCATTTGTTGAATAATAAATGTGGCATTATTTAATATTATAGTGCTAATCGGCAATAAACTTCGAATGTGAAACGATATAATCATAGCTCGAGGTGAAGACTGCACTAAAATCTAGTAGCCGCTGAAGTCAGAGTTATTTTTTTATGGTCAAGGCGAAGATGAGGAAGAATGTAAGAAAATAATCAACGGTTCTCTCAAAAAATCAAGCAAACCGAACTGATTATTGGGCTAAATTTTAAAGGTACAAATTTCTACTATCAATGCTCTAAAGGGACCCCCACTTCCTTTCATCATTTCGCTACGTTAACTGTGGTACGTCAAACTGCCGTTGTATGAATGCGTTAAAATTTAGCTCAGTGGATAAACGTTCAACTCTGCAAATATTTCACGCCAACAAAATAAAAAGAAAACAAGAAAGAATTCAATAGTTTTCAGTGTCCTTGTGTTATAAATCCAGGCTCGAATAAATGTATTGCATATGATTCACGATATCAGGCAGCATCAGTGGAGGAGGCTATCGTATCTTTTCAAGATTTCACTGCCGATCCTAGTACTTCTCTTGGACCACTTGTTCGTTGAATAATTATCATTTTTACCGTTCAATGATTAGAGACGAATTTTCGAACGAATGAGAATGCGCTTTTGTAATTTTAATTTGAATCCTTGTTTTTCTGGACGGAATCAAATTAGCTCATAGTTTCATATAGAACTATAAAAATCATGACATGCCATATCCCTGCCTGAAAGACTTCTGATTTTTTCCTCTCTTTGAAATATATGTTTTCTAGGATTAACATCCTAGAAAACATATATTTCTTATCATTCTTATTATTATCATTGCTATTTTTTGAATCTCATATCTTAATTCATTTGCTTTGATGATGTAAAAGGTTTGAAAGGCAATGATAAGAAATGAATTAGGTAAATGATAGGTAGTGATAAGAAAAGAAATTAGGTAAATAGCGTAAATTCAACAAAGAGTAATATTCGCCATTGGCAGTCAACATTATGCTTGGAAAATATTCACAACGAAACTCGTTGAGCATTTTTTTTAAACCGACTATCATAATGCATTGCGTTATGAGTGTTTTTTTCAGTATGATATCTGCGGCTCCGTTATCATCGTAAAATATTGCAGTCTAAATTTCTATGTTAATTAGTACGACTATTTGGGTATCACATAAATTATTTGCCATTTCGAGGATTTTTCAAATAATAGTATGCGTTGCTTTACCTCAGAGAGTGTTGTGTTTCGTTTCGCACCGCATCCATGAAATTGTGCGAATTAGTGCATATAGAGAGCTAACAAAAGGCAAACCACGTTAATGTGACGGATAATGTGATATAATCTGAAATTAATATCCAGAGAACTGTTTACTAGTGAGGGATAGTGGAGGGATAGGTGAGAGCTAGAGGCGATTAAAAGGGAAAATACCTAATAACGGCACTAAAGAAGAGGTTTTTTTTTTTGAAGGATGAGAAGACGTTCTTGTGTAGAACGTTAGAATGTCAAGCGTGTGCTGCAATTATCATCGAAAGGCTGAAGAAGATCGGCTTCTTAGCATGGAATGCTCAACTCGCGTTGAATATTCCACCTGGTATCGACTTGCGCTATTGTAGGCGCCTACGAATTGCAAGGCCCCATAGAGTGAGCTTTGCACTTTATTATGTATCAAAAAGAAATCCTGCTTAATTATATTGTTCGTAATTTCAGTTCCCTCGCACAATAGTTATTTTTCAATTTCCTAAACAACAGGCATTTAGTCAATATGATACTTATAGGTTGTTTGGAGACTCACCAAAAATATTTACGAATATCAGCCTAAAGAAGACACTCCGTCTTGTTGAAAGTCGAAATTCGCATAGTCTTACTTATGAGGTTTCTTCCTTCAGATTTCCCTCTATAGACCTTGGAAAGGTACAGAACAAGTATACTGACTGATTATAGTTATAATTTCGAAACTACCAACTTTAAATCTGAGAGGGTGAGCAACATTAACTGAATGTATTGACGCCAATTTTCAGACCTTCAGTCCTCCCAGTAAAATTTCACCGGCGATGAAAGCTATCATTCTCGAAGGGAAACGCCGTGCTGGTCTTCTCAAATTTGGGGAAACACCACAACAATCTTTTAGAGGAGAGTTGCATCCTGTTACAATAGCGACGGGGTCGCGTGCGGACGGTAATCAATATTCCAGAGTAAGCTTACATTAAAATTGAGATGGCATAGTTTGAATTTGGATCGATCATGAACGATATAGTAGTGCGCATATTAGTTAACGATGCATGGAGATTTGTGGCAAGCAAAAATGAGATAGGCAGTGACAAGCTTCCAGAGATGACAAACTCTCTTCAGTTGTATAACAATGAGGGACATTCAATTACCTTCATCAGTCTAAGAGAAAAGTAGTACGTGAAATCGAAACTGAAAGCATGCGGACAAACGAATGAACTATAAGAAGCGCTAGGCTTCCAATATATCATTTAGAAATGCAACGGATGAATGACGTTCAGCAAATAAAACGCTATTACCAGTTGGGCATAAGAAAGTAGCTTCATGTCACGATCAAACGTGCGTTAATACCTGCCATTTCGTACGGATGAAGTGAATGAAACAAACATCGAATATCCATGAGGAAATAACGTATATTTTTGCATAGTATTAATGGTGTTCCTTGAATTTTGGTCTACCCTTTCCCTTCACTGTGCTTTCGGAAATATTAGCACGAAAACCACTTTATTTACAACCATGGTCAGCAATGAGTGTTGACAACCATAGTATATTCGTTTGACATCAGCGATTGTTGCGTTTGCGTCCTCCTTACTGTAATGCTCGAATACTGTTGGTATTTTAACCTTGATCTTTTGGCGACTAATTATCTTATATTTTTGTTCACAGTCATTTATATTTGTTTGTTTTCGCTTTACTTTAACCCTCTGAATTAAAAAAAGGTAGTCCGTGTATAAATGAAACCTTCAAAAGCCTACCGCATTTAGCCAAATACTAAAAAAATGCTCTGGAGTAACGACGACATGCTTTACCGAATGAAGCTCTTTAAGGTTCAACCATGGAGCGATAGTAGTGGTCCACAGCCATGGAATGTACTCCCTCAGTCATCACATTCTTTCCCTGTGGCGATACCACAACAAATTATCCAGCCGCTCCAGGTCTCTTATGTGCAACCACAAGCACCTTCGTCATCCTATCCCACCGGTCCTCCAACAGCATTTCAGCAGTCATCAGGAGTGAGGTCATTTGAGCCATATTTTTAGGGATGGCTAACATTTTCTTGCAATATTGAAATATTAACGGTTTATGTGTTGCGGTATGTTGTTTTTGAAAAGTCAATAGACGATGATACGTTGTTGTGCAGCACCTGTTTGCGCAAGTTTGCAATTGCCTTGGAAATACTGCACATTCATTGGCAATGTGATCTGTGCTGCTCAAGTTTTGTTGGCTATAACACAAATCAAGAAATTCATTTACTTTTATTATACGGGAAAATATGTTAGAGTGTCGGGTAGTTCGGGGCAACTGAACAGAAAATTCATCGAAAATACTCGTTGAACTCGTGTCTCGTTGAGTATTTTTTCGCAGATTTTTGAAAGTGTATTGCGTTGCTTAGCCGCTTCTCCAGAGAAAACAATAGAATTTTCCCGATAGATTAACTGACTTACAGCGAGAGAATTACGCTCTTATGCATTTTATAATTTCTTTGTCAATAATAAGCGTTTAAAGAAATGGTAAATTCTCATAACGGATGAGTGAAAAAATCGGCAAATAATTAGCGATTTTGCGAATTTCCACTCTAATATGCCCGATTTCTTTAGCGATGTTTAAAAAAATAAGCTAAAGTAGCTAAGTATGCGTTCGCTTAATGAAAGAAGAAGATAGAAAAAGGAATCGTATAGATTTAAAGAAAATTTCTCACTATAATTTCTCGAAGATGACAAAGCGAAATGACAAATTCCTTTACTCCATTGCCTCAGCCATTTTCATTAGCTATCTCTGATGGTCAAACTTCCACCTACTCATTCAACAGAACCCTTTTACCAAAGTTAAAGAAATTTGCAACGATTGAATTCAATAATGGATTGCTTGAACTAGTATTTAATTCATCTGTTAAGCATTCCAAAGAAATTACATGATATGATTTCTTCGGTCATATGGTTATTTCCTCATATGAACGACCGAATCGTGCCTTGCACAGCAATCGTTTTCATTCCATGCTTTTAATCTTCTATTTAACGTGACTTGTGTCCCATTGGCGGTACACCACTCTTAACTAGTAACTAATCGAAGTGTTTCTATAATAATAGGCAGATTGTTGGTGACGTGGTTGGTTGTCAGCTGCAGACAATGCATATGGCACTTCAACTCACTTACTTTCTTTGAGTGCCATGGAATTTTTCCTTCCCAGCTGGATTTTTTGAATAACGCCATGCATCTGAAGAGCGCGTCGCTTCTCTTCGAATTTGCCACCACCGACATAGTCGATAACATATGCAATTGATCATTTGTATAGAAACAACAACTATCTTTTTTTCCCAACATGAATCTAAATAGATCGTCGATACTGATGTATAATGCTCAAGCTTATTGAAACTTCTGATAAAAAATCCATTCCCATTCATTCGCTCTTTAATTGTTTTATCCTCACTGAATCTGATGATATCAGCTGCAAGCGTTATCAGCTTATTATCAGTCTCCAGTGTCACTGTTCAAAATACTTTGTGATATATGGAATTGGAGAATGAGCTCGCGTCATGATCGGTTCTTGCAGTATTGCTGAGAGAGATGCGATATTGTAAGTAGGCGGACTTTTTTTTTCGCAGTAGAATACCATAAATTTGCAAAGAAAAGTACAAACAAAAGATGCGAAAGTCGAATTAGAAGAAGAGCATATGCAAGAGCAATAGAAAACTGATGATACAGTGAAAGAAATGATGATATGCGAAATGTTCGTCAAATAAGAATAAACCAACATAAAGGTAGCCGTTTTTCATAGCGATATTCCTCCCGATCTATGAGTTTATCCACTTTGTCGATTTGTATATATTATTTCGAATTTTTATTCCAATTTATGAGATTAAAATACAGTAAGTTTTCAATTTCGATTCCAATTCGAGTGCAGCAGAAGATAATATTTTCTATGAAACTGTACTAAAATAAACCTCTGAGCATCACGGCAGCATTCACACGGTGTACCTTGACCTAGTGAAATTTAACCCGCTAGACATTTTTTGGTACGCCCTGAAGTACCATTGCTAATCGCAACGAACAATGAATATCATTTGTTCGAACTTATCGCATAATTTTGGAGGCCTCCTTAAGAGGTGGAAATGCTATTCTAGTAAAAAAACGATAGGAATTTTCTTTTTATTGCTATTGTTTTTTTCACTGCAGTGAATGTATATTTATATTTTTGATATGAGTTATTTATAGGTGGACGATGGGACAGCGTTTGGAGTTGCGCCTTCGTTCACATGGCTCCGAAAATCCAAACGACAAGCGATGGGTGATCGTATATTAGGTACTTCTTCCACAACAAATCATTAAATTGAGCAGTGGTTGAATTTTGTTTTTGACTCGTAATTCATAGATAAATGAAACTGATCATGGTGATTCTTTGCAGGTAATCGATTCGTTATCGGTTGTGTCGAACGAGGAGAATCCGAAAGCGATGAATCGGACATGTTAACTCTTTGTGGAGCCTGTTGGACATGGCGTCAACTTCCCGAAGATTATTTTCCTCGGCTTGTCAATGAACTTGTTTGTAAACAAGGCGCTGATGGATATTGTCTTTCAGGTAAGTAATTCACCAGCACTCTTCTAAAGAATTGTGTTTTTTCATAATTACTTAGCCGTTTACAAGCATGAGCAGAACAAATATGATATATTGCCTTAAACTTTCTGATATTTATGCTATTGTTTTTTGAAATATTGGAATCATTTATATACCTTATATTTTCATCAAATTCACGAATAAGTTTCATTTCTACTTTCAATGAATTAACCGTTATTTTTTACTAGCTATGCGTCCAACCATTAATATATTTCCTCTAGTTGATAGAAGAGAGAGGGGAAAAAAGATCATTAAGAAATATTCCATTTTTGTATGATGATAATCTTATACTTCTATTGCATTTCCATTGTAAGTAATCTTGACTTTAAGTGATCGATAGAAGTATAGATCTATAGACTCATCAATGATATCATATCATAGCGTCGGAAATGTTAGTATAATCTGCCACTTAAAATCCATTATATGATTAGTATTTTTGATAGAAATATCGAAGTATTTCAGGTTGGGGTTCATGCTATCAAAAATTCCGTAATTTAGACGTCTTACGACGTGTACGTGGTGAATGGACACCAACGACAATTTCAACGGCGAGTTGTTGTGATTGCCGTGTGAAGGCAGGCACTGAAATACACGCTCTTGTCGTTGGTCAAGCATAGCTCACAAACAAAATGCTCCTAATTATGCACACTATAATAGCGCTTTAAATAAACTCGACGATCGTCGTTTTAATAAGAGATCGATGTCATAATTAATGGTGGTAGTTCAATACGATAAATGAGAGACCAGATTTCCGTTTGTTGCAATATGCGATAAATGAAGAGAACTATTTTTCCTTTGTTATTTCGGAGGATTTACAGTTTTTACATTAAGAAACTAGTTTAGAATAAACTTTGAAATAATTTCGTTAATCGAATATTTATTCTCCAGGAAAATTGGCTTTTAAGAGTGCATATTTTCAAACTATTTAATAAGGTGAAATAGATCGTTTCAAGGTCTCTGCTTAGAGCTGTTGGAGCTGATTTCAGAGGCATTTCTATCTTTCGGTTATTTCTGATGCTCGTTGTCTCAATTTTTCTATTCGTGTGAACATTTGCTATTATTATTATATTTGAAACTCTCATCTGATCACTGCTTGATATACTATTCGAAGTGATTGATAATTTTTCAACTATAAGCAATTAGTTCAACAAATAAGTGGATTTAACAATTACTAACGAAGAAGTTTAGCCACATCTTTTCGATGATCGAGAAACGATTTCAACTTTCGCATATTTCAGTTTTAAGGACGCTGAGAAAATGGTGTGAGGCAGATAGTGGGGGAGGAGGAGGGAAGAGGAGCGAGTGATGGGTGAGTAACTGAAGGGGACAAGATGGGAAATTTCCTCTTCAATGTTATATTCATCGTTCGAAGAAGACTATTCAATTTGTGCATCATAGGCGTCGTACTTCCATATCAGAATCCTCTATCATTTTTCATCAGCGTCGATCGACTTTGATAACGATTGCAGTTTCACATTTTACATTCCTTTGATTGCTGAATTGTAATATTGTGATAATAATCGAATTGGAGATATTTGAAATAATGAAATTGGAATATTTTGAGTGTAATTCTCATCATTAATAAAGACACTCTTTTTGCAATGAATGTTTGTTTTTTTTGCAATTTTTAATTGATTTAAATAAGAATTTGTAATATTAACGTTATTATCAACGTAAATACTAATGTTTCTTAAAATAAATATTTCTCTTAGATTACTTTATTTTGAAAACTTCCGATCAAATAATTTAGAAATGATCGATATTATCGGTCATCATACCTAATCAATCAATACACTCAATAAAATCCTGGAACATTAGCAAGGACCAAGGATAACGCGTCCGGAATATTTTACGTATTCACACATAATTGTCTATCTAAAGCTGAAGCATCTCTCTTTATTTATGCGACATCCGGGTCCGAATTATGCACCGAGTTCGGGCTTCAGTGTTTTTACTTCGCCTAGATTCCATATCCGCTGTAGCTATATGTTCGCAAACATTGAGTGAGAATATTATACAACTGAGTGAGAATATTATTCAAATAATACCATTCAGGGTTTAATTTTTGTTAAATCCCATTTTCTCAATTGCTATGAAATCGCCATTATTTGGCTTTTCCTGACTATTTTATCCGATTTTATTATTTAGAATAATTTTTTTGGTTTTTATGCGTTGTATGCAAAAAACACAATAGATTGAAATGTCTATTATATATGCATCGTCTTTCTTTATTGTCCAATTAGTAGAAACGCAATTTCTTAGAGGTATTTGCGGTGATACTTTTGTCGAACAAATAGTGCATCTACAATGCTAATGATCTGAGAAGTATCATTAAAAGTTTAGTGATCTTTAAGCGAGAAATCTTCGAAATATTGCTGCTCTAAGAGATTCCATAAACAGAATGTTTATTCGGCACTTCAGAAACGATTTTTAGAGTATTCGGTAAAAAACATAACGTATAGGTAGGCCATAATGCGGTTGAGCAATTGACATGCTCATCAACAACACAGCAGATATTCATATCGCATTATTGTCGAAGAATGGTGCCATTGCGAGAAGACGATTCACTGAGCTATTTTTGAAGTTTAAGTTTTTTTCTCAGATTTTTCCATCTTCATAAATTTGAGAGTTTAATTAAGTTTCATATTATTTTTCAGTTTTAGTTTTCAACTTTCACTTAAGTTTCAAGTAGTTCATCCTATAAACCTCTCAAAGTGCGCAGTCTTTCGAATACTTTTGAATAATATTGCAGTTACATATCGAGAAGTTCAATCTTCTCGTTGTCTATTTAAAAGGTGCCATCTTTTTGCTCATCACATGGTTGATATTTGTTTTGATATCACACGATAACACTTTTGCCAATTAAGTCTCTTTTGATGATATACTTACCCGCATCGAATGCTCCCTCATCGCCTAACCGATCTAGAATTGGTCGCAGATATACGCGACTATGATTGCATTTAACATACGAGATAGGTGTACTCAATAAAGTAGAAAAGATTTATTTCAATTGTTGCATAAAATAACGGCTAGAAATACTGTGCCGTGTAATCACTGCAAATATTATGCTGAATAATTATTTATTATCATTATCCGAGAGTGTGTACTATCTGCTTGGAATATACTGCGCCACTTCTTAAAGTCTATCGCAATCATAGGTCGTCGCAACATCGGTCGAGAGAGAACTTTCTTCGATATATGGAAAAATTTCCTGGTAGAGGTCGTATCGGATCACTATCGACGATCTTTACTCCTCATTCTTTATGAGAAAATTAAATATTGTAATTTTTAAATATGACATGGTGTGAAGCAAGCATATTTTTGCCCCAAAAAATATTATTGAAAAAGAAAGGAATTTCTGAGCGCAAATAAAATTCCTCTGCCTTTTTTTTAACACTATCTTTGCATTCTTTATGATGACTCATACCTAAAATCAGAAGAATTCAATTTAAAAATTTTGCACAATATAATCTACGGCCTTTCTTCATCACTAAAAGAAGCTCATTGGATCATTTATGAGGTTTATTGCATTCATTTGATGCTCATTTAATACTTTTTATATATTTATGCGTTTCTTGTTAAGCATCGAAGGATGCTAACAGCACAATGTTGTTGAATAAGTAGTGAAAAAAAGGCACAACATGGCAATAAGAAAATTATGATATAGTTTGTATTGAAGGGAGAAATTTTATATAATCACAATGGCTATCGAGGATATTTGAATATCCTTCAAAATTGTTATTAAATAGAAAATCTATGAAAGACATTTTTTTCTTTGTCGATGAATTACTCCATTATTTTTCATTCGTAATGTCGTTTGTTGTTGTTTTTTTTCCACCATCAGTCGTTTTCAGTTTGACATTAAAAGTAAGTGGTTCATTTGGAAAGTACCGATTTGATGGATTCATAAAAAGTTCATCATTTTTAATTGCTTTCTTGCCCGCTCTGGCGAAACATTAGGGAAGAATGGAAAATGCTTTTGTGGTTGTAACAGCAAGCGAATGCATAAGGCAACGAAATAGTGCGCTTTATTCGGACCATTCGAAAATCAGGTGGGATGGCGATAATGTGCACTTGAGAGGGGAAATTTTTTCATTCGGCAGCGATAGTTTTGGAAGCGCGATTTGAAATTTTGGATTTTTTACCCCCCCATAATATTCGATATGTAGTAGAGATCAGGTGTGCGCTAGAATTCCGCTTCCGGCTTCGGAATGTCATAATTCCGGTTTTTTGTGACTGTAGTTTTCGAAAGACATATGAACGTGCAATATTACTCCACATCATAGCTCCCTCACAGACGAGACTAGTTGTGGGCACCTCGAACATCGCTGGCATCGCGTGTAGTGCAAGGATCGAGATCCTTCTTTATCGACGTCTCCAAATGATAAAGTAATGTCGTGCAGACTCGTGTTCACCTACCGCTTGCGCTTGAGGGGAAATCCCATGTGTTAGCCGGAAAAATAATCCTGCCCAATCTTGCTCAGCTCCGTCTTGGTTCTTCCGTCTCGGATGTATTTGCTAAGCGTGTCTGAAAAAATAACTTTTCCCGTTAAGTTCGGAAGAGTTGAGTAGGAGCTGAATTCATTTTAGTACCAATGTAATGGCCATACCAAGACGGCGAATAAACCCCTGCTGCAAGATCCGATGCAGTGAATCGAGCTAGATTCTATGAATTACTTCAAGTCAGATATCTTTCCACTTCTCTATCAATTAGAATTTACGCTTTGAAAATTTATTATGATATTCGAAAGAAATAACTAATGGCGAAACAGTTTTCGACCCAAAATTTTGTGAGAAAAATTAATTGTGACAAAAAATGAATTCCATTCAATCCAAGAGATCATCATTTATGGATTTTTGAGGTCTAAACGTTTAGTACGATATCCATATGTGAAGACAATATCCACAAAACCTTCAACTACCACTGAAATGAATTTTATTCTTCTTTCTCTATATAGACATAAACAATTTGCATCTTGCGGACGTAATGTGGTTCGCCGTTTTCGTTAGTGGGCCAATCAACCAAGCGGAAGCAGCTGCCATCGACTGTAATGCACTTTTATCGCCGTAATTTGGAAAGTATATCGCCGCGCTACGCAGCTCTTCAAATTATGATTGCTTTCGCTAAATAAATCCACGCATTTTATGCGGTATATTTTATATTGTTGGAATTTCATGAAAGACGAGTAACGAAGAAGAGGGAAAATGAGTGAGGAAAGATGTTGAAATTTGCAAGATTTGTTTGTTTTTCCTCCATTTCAAGTTAGAGTTTTAATTTTAGTATTCTGAGGTGTTAATTATGAAAACCTGATTGCGGATCCACATCAATGATTCGATAGATTAAATCAACAATTAAACGCCTTTGAAATGATGAATTTTGATTTACTTTTTGATTCATATTCGCTAATCTTTTAATGGTTAACCAAAAAAACCACCAAAAAAAGGGTTATTTCCAGAATTTCTAATTATTAATCTGGCTTATTCCGGTTTATTCCGGTTTATTCTGGTTTATTCCGGTTTATTCTTAATCAGAAATTCTGGAAATAATCCTTTTTTGGTGGTTTCTTTTATTGACACAATTTGTTTCTCTCAAGAGAAGATAGGGATGATTCGTAAAGGAATGTTAATGACGATGAAGTGGGTGGAGAACTTATTGAATTATCGTTTCTCAAATATTCCTCGAATCTTAGCAATATATTTTTATCTTTATTTATCGCAATATATATTCCATCCTTACACTATCGTCATATATCTATATGATGAATATGGGAATAAATAATTCCATAGAGAGATTGCAATATGACTCATAAGTAATTGAGAGATTGAAAATTTGGAAAATTTCATTTTCTTTATTTCTTTTTCAAATTTCAAATATATTTCCTTTTTTCTATATTTGTTGGAGTAACTATGTTAATATTGTGACTATGAGTTAATGAGTAACTATGAGTTAATTGCTTCTTACTAATATGAATATAAAGTGGAGAGAATTGTTGCATTTTTTGCAGTCAACGGCTATTTGCTATTTGCAATCCATCCATCCAGGAAACGTGATTGTTCTTCTTTTGAAGCTCTTTATGAGCAAAATGATAAAGCATTATTGACATCTCATTGTGTCTAAATAAAAATAATGATTTTCGATTGCATTTTAAAGGCTGTAAAAATTGCTCTTATAAGAAAAACTAATGAATATTGCTTGCATATAAGGAAATTTTTAGCCAAAAAGTAAATAATCTATTAATTTCATGAATTTGTAATAAATAAGCGAAAAAAGACTAAAAACGCTGAAATATGAATTGCAAAATTTTGAAAAATTTGCGATATATAAGGAGGTGCTATATATACATATAAGGAGGTGATTTTATGGAAATTTCATTAAGAGAATAAAATATTAATGCAAATTAATATCATTATATCAAATTCTATTGCAGTTGCAACATAAATATACCGTCAACGCAAATATGCACTCATTGCAGCTGTCTTAGCAAAATGCCATCGATATGTTTCGAAGAGCGTTATTGATACATTGTTGTTTACAATATGGGACGATGAGTGGAAAAAACGTTTACCACATGTGTGTGCCTCTCACTGAAACTAACTCATTTACTTCTTCTTACTCATTAATTCGATTTATTTGAGAATCGGTTGCAAATCGTGAGTTTGATAACCTCTAAAATTCTTCTCCTCATCAAATATATCATTGAATGAATATTTTATAGCGAAGAAGGAGATGAATATCTGAAATTTTCTATGGAAAAATCCGCGGAAGAATCGCTTCATTTTTGGCAGAAAACATTTCTTCGCATTTTTTCCGAACAAATTTTTCACATTTTGCATTCATTTATATATTTTTCATTTTGTAGTTTTGTTTTTTATTTTCCGTATCTTTCTTAAATATTCCCTTTAATCTCCGTGAAAGTTTTTACAACGACTGGAAACATATTAATGGAATAATAACTTCGAATTATCTATTGCCGAACTTACTTCCTTAAGACTTTTTGCTGTAGGTCTAACTTACTTCTATTATATTCGGTTTTTTGAGCCTATTATGCACCACTTCTCTATAAAACATTTATCGCTATGTTTTTCATATTTTACATTACTTTATTCATAGATTATTATGTGTAATTTATAGCGGTATTTTCCATTAGTGAACCATTATTTTGCTTTTGCTCGAAAATATCATCGTTTATTCATATCTCGAAATAAAACATTCATCATGTGATAATTTTATTACAGAGGTAATGTACGATATATCATTCACATGGATATTAAATTTATTGTTATTCTATCGGTGATGTGCATTATAACATTTTTATGGCATTCAAGGATACTTAATTCGGAATCGATCTATCAACAAACCTTCAAATGTATATTCGTGCCATATGATTTATTTCTTACTCGTAGGAATATTTTCGAGTAGGATAAACCTCGTCTGATAGTAAAATATTAATTCCTAACATTTGACATCTTACGACATAACGAGTATACATGAAAGAGTTAAAGTAGCATGGAGGAGAGAATAACTAAAGGGCGGGTAGTGGGCTGGTTAGAGAGCATTAGTGGATGAAGGATATAATGAAAATAGTACGAACCTTTCGACTACAAAAGTACTTAAAAGGCTTAAATTGTTCGTTGCTGAAACCAATTTATTAACAAAAAAAAACAAAACCAAACTCACTGGCTTCAAATGTGAGCAATTCAGATTCATTATAGTGTAATGTCATAGTTTCATATATGGAGATATTCATCGAAAAGATTCATAGAGATAATAAATCGACTAAGAACTGATTTACAAGTAATACTTTTAGTAGCAACCGTTTGTGAAATATTTTCGAATCATTGAATATTGGCTAACGAAATTATTCAGGTGAAGATAATTGCGGCAACTCAGTCGATGATATTTCATTGGACGAATCCGTCGACGAGAACAACGTCGTCCTCGAAAAAGGTTCTGTATTCGTTTTAATAAACTCACTTAAATATACTGCTGTGAACCATTTCATGATCTCATAAAAATTAGAATAACGAAGAAATTCTCGTCGAAGAATTTTTCCAATTTGTTTTGATATTCTCTGAGCGAAGACGTAAAACATTTTATATTGCTTTTGACCCTAAATACTGAGGTCATGTATATTCTTTAAGAAAATTTGTACAAACGCAAGAAATAGATTTATTTTTTGCCCTTTCTTCAGTATTCCTCTCTTTATCGATGCTGAAATACAGATGTGAATCTTGATGTTTTTATGAGAAATTGCTCATTTTCTTCTCATCGCCCAAATTCGCTCATCGTTGATACGATTTTATTCTACTGATTACTGATGCGATCAGGCTGATAACGTGAAAGATTGACTGTCGAAATGATCACTTTTGCAGGTACGAATATTTATTTCCCGAAGAGTGATCACAATTGTTCGAGGTTTTTTGACGACGAAATATATGCGAATGAGAAACAAAAGGTAAATGAATGTAATTAAATTTTATTACGTAATTATATCTTGAGAATTTATGAGTAAATTTCCATTTAACTCAGCATGTGGACTCGCTGATACTAACTTCATTTATGTGCTTACTAATCAACTTTTATTCTCAAGTCGACAAATATATCAAATCTTCTTGAGGGAACAAATTTCATTCCATTTGAAAACCCCCTCCTCTATCCGTTCAATAAAACCTCCTCCCACAACAACAACAACGGAGCTAATTTTTCCCTTCGCTTCATCACTGATCTATTGGGTTTTTGAAATAAACCCTACAAAACAGCTTTGCTCTCTTCACCCGTTTTCCATAATGAATTCTCTGCTTCAAAAAATATGGAGAATTAAAACAAGGCTAGTTTTTCAACTGAACGAAAGAATAAGGAAGAGATGAGAAAAGACTATTTTTGTTGAAAATTCCATTATCATTTCAAGCTTCTGTTCGTCTAAGCAGTTGATTGTGCAGGAAAAGCGATAAAATCCGAAGCGCTAATCGAAACTTCCATTCAAGTCGTAGGGAGAAAACAAGTATAATTTAAAAAGAGCATCCTAATATCTTGAATATACATAAAATAATGTCGTAACATTTCAATTCTATTTTACAGTTAAATAACTTGAAAACTCGTAGGAAATGCCGATCCTTTGGAAGAATTCACGAAATAGTGAACGTTTGTAGCTTACTGCAAATGAAGCTCTAAAAAAACGTTGACAGCTCGCTATTCTTACCTGTAAAGTCATGTGAGGAGGTATTATATCAGAACGAATGGTACAATGCTTTTTTGCAGTCTGCTCAGCTAGACTCGCTTTCACAGGTTACTGGAAAAAATGAAGTACATAAAACAATGCCTTCACGCTTAATTGATCCAACTTACTTATAAACATTCCAGATTGAAATCACAACACATTCGCTGTGAATTAAAAAATCGATGTCTGTAGCAAAATGCAGCAAAGAACCTCGGCTGAACATTTACGTTTGCAGACTCCGCTAATACTAGATTCCTCGGCAGATACAAGGATTGATGCATCTTGCAAAGCAATTCGCCGAAGGGTACTTCCGGGTTTAATCTCTCCAACAAAATTCGAGGTCGACTTCCCAGTCGCTTTCGTACGAGTCGTTTACAAGGTTCACTTACGAGCTATAGACGTTTTTATTCCATGTTATGTGAAGTTAGCAAAAGATCAACGCATACTGCAGTCTTCTATAACATAGCAGTAACCTCTTATTGCAACTTTCCGATAAGTGGAAATTTCAACGAAGTGGTTGAAATTCAAATTTCAATTTCACGTTACATATGTAAATGTGAATAAATTTGATACTGCTGATTGAAAAATCTGAAACAATTCAACTACCGATTTCTTTCTAGTATACATTACTTGACAGCGAAATTATGATGTGTAACGTAGATATTATGAGCATTAAATTTCACTCCAACCGGAAGATTTATTATGCTCGCATGCTGATAATAACTTCATTTTAGGACTATCTGCTACAAGAGTTACTTTTTAAATTACAATATACACCAATGAATCTATTCTGCTTCGTTATCGATGAGAAATCAACTGCACTCTTCAAAGAACAAATATCTAATCTCACCGAATGTTTTCCGAATGCTATTTCTTCGCAACTACAATTACCTATCGATAGTGCAGGACACAATATGTTGAATGGTTTTTTCGAATGTTTTCGATTATTGCTTACCCGCTCAAAATGGAAATATGTCATCACACTTCAGGTTGTACTGCTTACTATTCCCGGCTAGTTAGTAATACAGAAGGAAAATATGGTGATGAGTATTTTTGATTCAAAATCTGCCACCTTGTAGACTTGGTGCTATTTGCTAATAAGCGGATTTCTAAAAATCGAAATTTGTCGAAACTGTGGTGAAACGGTATAGCATAGAGGCATTGTAACGACACTGAAGTGCTCAAATTGTGTGCTCTCATTTCCGCTCATATTCTAGTGAAGTAAAAGACTTCGAATGTATGTGCATTCAGAGTTCGTATTGGATGCTTGGGGGCATATGCCTCATCTTATAGTAGTGGGGTTCGTTTCTTGAAACCCTTATATCAAGCGAGGAAAAAATATGCTTCTAGAGGTGATATTCGTCGTCGTTCGAAAATTCAGTGCTAAATTAAGTGCATCCTGTGGTTTCCTCCACGTCTAAGTGATCATAAAATTCAAAGTATGATTATCGTTGATATGCAGGCGATAGCTAACTATGCGATAGAGGTTGATTAGGCCAATAAACCTAGCTATTACAATGTTCAACTGCAAATTTCTTTAAAAGTCATTCTTTATTGTCATTTATGAATAAACCATATCCACTTCAAATGTACCTTCAGAATTAAAATAGTTTATTGATGTAATTTTCCGTTAGGCGTACAAATAAATAGGCGGCCTTAAATGCCTTTCTGCTTCGTAATTTGTTGTTATACTTTTTTCAGACCATCGAAAATTGTTTTTTTGACAAATATAATATAGTAAAGATATGATAATTTATAGAATCATGATATTCCACTACGAACAAATTTTGAGTTGGTTAATATTCTGCGAGCATTGAATGGTAGCAACGATGTAGGCGTCTTGCATGCGATACCTCAACGTATACCTAAAAACATCCAATGGACGTATAAAGCATTACATCTCTTCAAAGGTTTCACTATTCATTTGTTAGGGCTATTTGTTCTCCCAAATTTCCAGTCTAATTTTAAGGTAAGTTGAATTATATTCTATCAAGTTACTTATCAAGTGAAATATCGAAGTTTTGTTGGAGACTTTATTTCAGTTTTTTCTTTACAGTCGAAAATATTCGTTAATAATCGTTAGGATTAATGCATTAAGGAATTACTTCCTCTTTGTTTATTCTCCCATTAGAGCACCTCATTCCATAAGCAACGAATAACACCCGCAGATAAGGCAAAATTTCTGTCTTGTTTTTTCTAATTCAATTAATTTTACTTATTTATTTTTATAAACCTTCGTAAATTTTGTAAAAAATTCCAAATATTCATATCATCGTTTCCAAACGGATCTCTATGAGATGGAATGTGAAATCACCGTTGAGAAATTTCACACTTCTACGTTCAGTGATCCTCTCCACCATTGCCACTCTTTGAAATAACCTCATTGTACGAAAAGACTGACGGAGGACAAAAGCTAATCTTATTATTGCAAATTCTGAAGATATTTCTATGAGAGCTTTTTTCCATCTCTCAACAAATCAAGTGGAAATAATGCAAATAATTTTATAGATGAATCAAAAAACGATAATCGTTCATTGAAAATTACAAAAGGTAGTGCATCGTGTAGTTTATCGAGAGCGTTTGTCGATTTTATTGTCAACGAACTTGATGTGAGAATTTTTATTGAACTTTTCAATCGAATGCATTATGGCGTTGATGAGATGCTCTTCTCGACGTTGCATTCAAACGAGGGACTTGGTAATCACTTCAACTATTTCCCAACGAGAAAATTCTTCTTGGTGAAGTTTAAAAAAGATATTGAATTATGCAGTAAATTTCCTACAAGGCTATATGTGACACCGAAATCCTGAAATGCATATTTTGCATTTTGCAAGAAAATATAAGGAGTATGTATTATCAATGCTATCGTTTGCTTATCAGTAATCAGCTATCCAAATGTCCTTATTGACTAATCATCAATCTTTCATATTCAACGAAAAAGCTCCTCATTTTTTAGCACTAATGATTAAGGCTGATCAGTTATAGGTAGCAAAAAAAACCTCATTTAGTGTAAGTGACACAACCAATGCAATCAAAGTTGAACTCTGCATATATTGAAGAAGGGGATGATGATAATATTTCCGTAGATACTGATGTAATTTTAGCATTAAAAAGGTGTCATTTTTTAGTTGCATTAGTAGGTCTCTTCGCAACATGATCTATTAAAACACCTGAAAGATTACCTTCTTAATTATGAAAGTTTTTATCCTATAGAGGCACCTGGTGGATATACGACACAATGTTTGAACAAATTCAATGGATATATAACACGGTTGGTGAATATTTATCATTTCTTTAATGATAACAATTTATCGATATGTTTCTTCAAACGTAATTTGATAAATATATGGCGAATATCATTAAAAAATAAAAAAAAATTCGATTAAATGACCGAGTTATCACAGTGCTTATCATTGGTACTAAATCACAAAAGTTTTTCTTATCTATTATTATTTTTTGTTTTCTGCGTTTTATATTTATTGATGATTGGAATAACAGAATAGTTGCCGGACTTATTTGTTTTTTTTTCGCCATGATCCTGATACAACATGAGCGCACTAATTGTTCATTTCATTTCAAGAGCCTTATTACTTAGCCGTAAATCCTCTTCATGCAACTTTAGGATATCATATACTTTTACTGTAATGTTGCGGAAAACAAATTTCAGGTATGTTGTTTGGAAGCGATCAAAGCAATGCAAAAGTGGGATTGATCGGCATCGTGTATGCATATTAGGTATAGCCGATTTGGCCGATCTGGCAAGATCACGCTTTCTTTTCGCTAATAAAATGATCCCATTCATCGATTATTCGGCTATATCATGTTGGGCTCAATATCTTCTAAATCGTTCACGCATTGAAAACCGCAAACGATCGATCAACACATATTATTATTCACATCTTCCAGTTGTAACATTCAATAAACAACGGTATTCTTTCACTAAAAATATAACGAATTTCGGATGCTAATTGATATATGTAATATTGTTTGAAGCAAAATGGTCATTAAAAATTCGCAATAGTGCGAGAAAGATCTACTGCTGTTTCAGTTGAAGTTGCGCTGTTTTATAGTATTGTTTATAATGATGTGCCCTATTTAGCGCTTATTTTTAGCGATCATTTTTAACTCTCCGTTAGGAAAACACATCATGATTGCGTGTTGCTTTTGTTTGTTCGCATATAAAATTTATGTCTATTTGTGGTATTTTCCACTGGAAAATCAGTAGAAGTTATGAAATTTGGTTGTCTGCCACTAAATTACGTCAATTACCGCGTTCATGTTTAGTGTTTAGAATCAATGACATCAATAGAGTTCACATAAACGTCTTCGTTTTATTGCAGATCACGCAAATCATAAGCGAGTGTAGAACTTCATTTTAGAGACGAATGCCATCCAATATAAAACCATATCATTCTCCACGTTGGATCAATAAATTTCAAAAAAGAAAGTAAGAAAAACCTAAGAAATAGTCCAATCTATCGGATTGTTAATTTTTTAAGCGTCAACTTTTTGTGCTAATTGATCGATTCCAATTTAAATACTTAATTGTGGAAAATTTTCCACAGATAAATTATTATAAAAGTTTTTTTTTTCAAAAACAAATTACTATGAGAGTTTTCTTTTCGTATATTTCAATTTGTTGATAATCTTTTCTGAACACGATTAATGATTATACGTTCGGCGTTAGTTGCTCGCAAAAAATGGATTTGCTGATGAAAGTGGCAAAAAATATATACGTATAGAAATACGTATAAAATGATAAAATACCCTTTCGCAAATGGGAAAATTTGCCCAAGAGCATTATGGTGGTTTTATGATCGCTAAGAGAGATTGAAATATAGACAAGCGATTTGTTGCGTTCTTATGAAATTGATTAGTTTAGCGAGCAGAATTCTGAAAGCACATGTTGCGTATGCGGCATTTTGTGTATCTTTTCTGTTTGTTTGTACTTTTATAGAATATTTGTAATAAACATAATTGAAAGAATCAAGAATAAATCGTATGCGAAAATATGGGTAAATAATCTGTGTATATGCTTAGATGCACTTAGCAAATTTCGTCGAGAGCTAATTACAACGGGTTATATCGATGGAAATGTTCTCACATTGTTATATTCCGTTGGTTTTAATTATTTAGGCGATTCAAATAAACAATATGATCTGTATATATAGTGGGAGAGAAATTTAAGCTTATAGAGAGACGTTTCAATGGAAATGATCATCTTTAATGATAATAAACTCATCTCTATCATATTATCTCCGTAGAAAATGAAGGAACAATTGAAAATAATTTATGATCAGTTCGTTAGTTTCCGCCTATAAATTGAAAATTTCCGCAATATTTTTTTACGACTCAAATCGATTATAAAAGTATTTCGATTATATCAAACATTCAAATATCAAAAAAAAAGCATCAACCACTTCGATACTTCAATTAATAACATCGTTAAGCATCGAAATTCACTTAAGTGAATTTAATCGCAAGAAAATATATGAAGGAAAATAATCGAGAAATGGAAAAATAGATTGGCGTAAGATCAGATAGTGACATTTTATTTAGTACTCTTTATGAACAAAGTATGAAACAAATGTTGTATAAAGCGTTTTTATGCAATATCCAAAAATACAATTACTATAGCTGATGCTAAATAATATGAATTTATAAATTCGAAGTTAGAAAATATATATTCAGCTATAAAAATTAAACATCATTAGAAGTAAAACGGGCAAATGGAACGCCAAATCCGTAATGTTGTTCGTATTTGCTTTGAATAAGAAGTCGATAGTGAGCCTGTGCGGAATTACGTCGGAAACTTTCCGAAGTTGGTGTTAATGGTCTTACGACAATCGCATCCGTCGTATACGGTGAACTTCCACCTCCGGAATATTTCCGGCGTATGCATGGACAACAACAAGAGAAAATCATAACTGAAACTGAACATTATTTATGCATAATAAATAGCATCTAAGATAGGAAACATCGAATTAGACCACTTTGATTTTTTAAATAAAAACAAATCCTTTTGATTGGGCAATAATCTACAATGAGGTGTCCGCATAACTCTACCTCATCACATAGCTCTTGCTTCTAATATTTACTTCTTCATGAGAATCCCTAACTATAATCAACTAATATTTACAGAATTCTGAGCATTTACTACCGTCCTTAAAAAATGAGCGTCTGGATGCGGAGCAAAAGACGTGGGGAGCTGGGGAAACGTAACCAAGTTGAATATCTCCGATGATTATTGTAATTCAAGGAACTAATGGAAGAATTATATTCAGATGCAACTTTCAACTGTGATGCACTACGAAATGGCCCAATTCATTTCAGTTTTCTCCAAAATCCACTATATTATTTATTACGCGGAATATGTATGATTGAGGAAAAGCGTTCTTTCGATTTCATATATACTGCGTTTTATTCTTATTGCCATATTCTTTTATTAAACTTCATTTCCTCTCGTATGTCGCTTACCGCGGTCTGTCTCGTCTGTCGCAAAATTATAGATGAGAACCTTGCTTGCGAATTTCCTTCGCGCAATATTCCCGGTCTCATTTGTGTTTTGCTTCCTCATGTCTCGTAATCATATTGAAATAATAAGGTGAACGAAAGAAAAATATGAGAGGAAATTTGAAAAGAAAAAAGGTATCTAAATACCTGCAATAACGAATATTAAGAGGCCGATAATGGGAACGATTAACCAGAAATAGAATGCGTTAGGTACAACCTCAGTCAATTCATAATCACGCGTACTTAAATCGATTGCGGCCGCTGACATCCGGTGGTCCATCAACCATTTCTCTTCAAAAATCTCGTTATCGAATCTCGTATACGTAGCTTAGCTAGCTAGCGGTAATAGGCAGAGCTTAAAAAATGTATCGACTTTCGATGGATATTCAAACAGTGCTTCATTCATAATCAATAACTTTATTCGCAATATAATATTAATATGAAAATTGCTAAATCTTTTCGACTTTTATTCTATTCCATTGAGAGTATAAATTGTAAAAATGGAGAAAATAATCGAGCTCCTGAGAAATATCTTCGAAATAATTTGAAATTTATAAGGAAAATTTTTGAAAACTTTAATTTTCTCATAATTAATATCCGTAGAACTAATTAATTAGTGCGACGATTAACATACGTACCTTAATGATATGGTGAAGTTCTTTTTTTTCAAAAAAGGAAATTGAGAACGAGGCATAATTTGTGGTAGAGAATTCAACGGCTGCTGTTTCTCTACATACTATAGAACTTATAAAGTGCTTTCATGATGGAAATTAAAAAATCAAAGTGTACATTTTACAAATGTGAACAAATTACTGAGTACATTTACTCTTAAACGTCAATCTATAAAATTCTAATCGATCATAAGCGTATACGATAGTAACGAATGGAAATGAAATCGTTTATATGTGGACGATTGGATAAATTAATGAATATCATCACTGAAAGAATCCTTAATCCGCAATTTCATTTCGAACTTTTTAATCAAGTGCGATCTTTAACCGATAGAAATTTAAAGCCTCAACGATGAACGACCGCGCAAAAAAATGAAGCAAAATCCATACGAAACATCTCTTACGTGGAAAAAAATGAGAAAAAACACCTATCCGTGGGGATTTCAAACGTTCTCAACGAATGGTTGATGGGATTAGCGTTCAATTTATATAAGGCGATTTAGAGATTTCCTCAAGCGAACTATTAAGCCCCAGTAGCATCTTGATTGAACTTTTTTTGCTAAGTTCAGAAAAAATGAAAAACTTCTTTTCGATTTGAAAGAGCAAAGCTTCTATTCATAAAAATTAAAGTACTAATGCTATCATCTTTAGTAGTCAAGTTTGACAGGTGGAGAAATTCCGTACCTACAATTAACACTTAGTCCTCCGTAAAATGCAACCATTTTAATATGCACTCAACTGAATTATTAGTTAGCTTTATAATAGATCAGAGTATATGCGTTCGTAAAAAACAATAAAGTATAGCAATTTGCATTATACGGCATTATGCCGCACTAATAAAATAAACGAATGCTCAACGATATTCGTCAGTATAAATGGCAATGAATCTGTGAAAGATATCGCTGTTGTGATGAATGTACTCATGAAGAATCGACCAACGTAAGGATTCGTTTAGACAAAAAAATTACCCTGAGAGCGAGTTTCTCGAGAAACCCTCACGTTTGAGACCTGAACAAATTTAACTGAAGCTCAAAATCATCCCATTCATAACAACTACTTTTACTTTATCAGCATTTATAAGTAAGCAAATTCCATTAGTGAAAAGTCTTATCGAAGAAATATACATAATTGTAAAGAGCCATTTAATCATTCAATCTGTTTTTGTAAAGAATCATTTAATTCTCTATTTAAAAAAGTACTAAAGAAAGTATTCACCTCAAATGAAGTAATTGTTTGAAATTGAATGCACATCTTAACTTCATAAGCGGTGGGAGAAAATTTCCATGAGCAATGTCCAAATCGCTCGTTCTGATGGTAAATATTTGTGGGGATTTAAATGATATCATCAGTTTCTTTATAAGAGAAAGGTGAGAAGGCAATGGGGACGGACAGGAGAATAGGACTAATTGCTGATTACACAATGGTCACAGAAATTAACCGTAAAACTTGTTGTCAATAGATGCTTAAGCAGTGATTGCTATGAAGTATTCAAATAAGTATTACTTTGAAATGATCCAAAATCAATCAAATTCGTCAAGTGCACCTTTGGAAAGAATTTCAGCTAAAGAGAAATTAAATTTCACTCAATAAGAGGGTTTATGTAGTTGCTAGAAAAACGTCTAATGCATCAAAGAAATTATTGTTCTACTTGAAATGAGTTTACTGTTTCATACATAAATGTTAGATCAATAAAAATATAATTAAGAAGTGAGTATTAATAAAATAAAGTTCACATCTGTCAAGAGAAGTAATTTTCCCATGAAAGTGAAATTGGCTATGCAAAAGAAAAATCCATGGAGCAAGTCGTTTCTTGATTATTCTCCACATTGTCATTCGTTATAAAGATATGAAAATTGGACGTTGTTATATTACAGTTACTTTATCAAATTTTCTTGAAAAATAAAAGTTAAGCTAAGGAATCCATCATTAGATTCCAATCACTTCATAAGAAACAACTGACAAAAAAGACTTCAAGAACTAAAATAGCAAGAGCATTGCGTGGAATAAGTTTCCTGGAAACGGCTCTATTAAAAGACTCCGGGAAGTACATTAAAATACACCAATGCCTCATTAGATGGTATCGATAAGAGGTGAAACCATGCGGAAAGGTTTTTCGTCAAGGATTTTAAAGGCGCAAAAAATTTGCGCACTTAAAGCAACTAAAATTTCGCAACGGCGAATGTGGGGCGCTCGACTACAGATCAGTGCCTCGGCAGGAGGAATGATTAATTGAAGACGGAGAATAAAATTGGCATGAGCGCAAAGGAAAATGGAAAAGGACAAAAATATGAGGGAGACAAAACAAAGATGAAGAAGGAAGGAAAGGTAGAACATCACTTTATGATATTTCTTCCAAATATTATGTCAAACCCACCAAATATTGTCCACCATTTCCTCCCCCCCCCCCCCCCCCCCTCTCCTTTTCTTTAAGCTATATTTCCATAAAATTTCTCAAATTTGCTATCATATGTTATCGACAAATTTGTTGCCTATTCACTAATCGTTAACTGAAATGAATTGAATGTTCAAAATTCATGAGAACTAAAGGTATATAGCAAAAAATAATCAAAACGTTCGTATTAATCAAAAGTGATCAACAAGTGATTGAAAAGATGATAATTTTCCGTGGATTCGGTTATGCACCAATATAGAAAATCCAGAATTGTGGAGATCCAGAATTGTTGCAAAGCGATAAATTTGTTATACTCGAAATTAATAATGGCAATACTTTGCATAAAAAATTCAATCAAAATTGAATAAGGGGAAAAGATTCGATATTGATGGAAGAAATAGAAATTTTATTCATAGTTTCAAAGAAATGAAATTAAATGTTTAAATGAATAAATTCGTGATCGAATATCCTATCGCCAATAAATATCTCATGATGAATTAAAAGAAAAATTCTTCAAAGTCATATGAAATGGCCTTGTACTTTCTATTGAATATGAGAAAGATGAAATTGAAAGAATGGAATGAACATATCGGAGAGGCGATCGCAATTTGAGCACTATGAAAAGAGAGCCGAAAAATGACCTTGATTAAAATATAGGCCTATACATATGAAGATAATTGCTGCATTCGTTTTTCTTTTGCTAATTGTTCTTGTCTTGTACACTTTCCAAGTGAGAGGATCTCATTTGTATCCTTTAGGAGAATGGAAAAAGGAAAAGAAAACAACATAATATGCGAAACTATATGACTTGATCGTTTTGCATAGTAAAAGCTCGATAGTATTTACGCATTAAGCAGATGATATCAGAAATACTCACTGAAAATTGAAAAAAATCAGTATTCTATGAAATTGATCACTGACCGTGATCAGCACAAATGATCGATAATTAATCGCTAATTTTTGCGTCTTACCTAATAGTATCGCTTTTTTGTTTTCGAATATCGTTTATACTTCTACATAAATTGTATTAGTAGATTCTGTAAGTAATTAAAAAAGGACGGATAAATGCGCTTGAGGAAATTCGCCGCTCTAGGTTAATTCATCATCACATACGGTTCATTCGTTTCCTCTTTGAATGCCACTACAAATCCTTTCGATATTTTTCCTTTCAACATAACGAACGATCGCTATAAATTATATCAAATTTTCAATAATATGCACTTTTCATGCATAGTGATAGGACGATATAACGTCGTCGGGAAAATTTCATAGACTAATGTTGATGGCGTAAAAAAATTATATAACGATAGTATAGAAAAATGTAAACCTTTCGAAGCAAAAACGAGTATGAAATTATACTAAACACATAGTAAAGTAACTGTTAATGAATAAATGTATTTGTAAATGCTACAGATTATCGCTCGAATTACTCAGTTCGGATGATTTTCTTGACTGAAAAGAAAAATGACTCAATAAATTCTTTCTAATAAAGGGGTTTTTCAGTTCATTTCAGCTCTTCACCATTGTTATGAGGCTGATTAGAAATGTTCTTGACGATGACTCCAGTTCGAAAAGAAAAACTAGAGGCGAAATTCTTCTCACAACTTCCAATGACCTCAAAACTCGTTTTCGACTAACGTTCTTTCATATTTCACTAGCACTCAGCAAAAGCATGAGATGAGACTTCCGCAGAGTTCACTTGGAGAATAATGCCGACGCCCATCCTCTCGCATTTTTATTTGTTGAGCGATGTAAATAGTGTTTTAAATTCTATATTTTCTTTACTTTTCATTTGTTTATCGATAGCGAAATATCTCCAATTTGATGCAAATTTCAAGATATTGTTTCATATTTTATCCGCCAAAGTGCTATTTAAACGGAACAATTTCTTCCGAAATCTCAACTTTGAGCTCGAAGAAGATAAAGTTCGAGCGATGAGTGGAACGAGGCATAACTAGCCCCAAATACTATACAATAAATCAACCGTCTCACCTTGGAGCCTATAATTGCCGTTATTATCGTGTAGAGCGGATGCGGTCTCAATAAGAAATTGCCGACGAAAAATATCTCATATATTCTTTAAAAGAAAAAATTCTTCAAACCCACAATGTCTTCAAAACTCTTCGATCATGTTGAGCAAAAAACTTTTTTATTTCTCAATGCATTCGGTCATCGTAGATGGTTTAGAGCTCATCTTGAGACTCGCTGGATGATATTAAATTCTATTACTACAATATCTTTACGCGAATAGAAACATGAAAGCATCATTTGATGCGTCTTTAGTCATCGGTACCACCAGAAAAACCCTTCCTAGATATTTGAGATAGTTGAAAAAAAATGAACCCTACAATACAGCTGCTCATTTTAGCGCTACCATTTGGAGGCAGAGAGATTTTCGCGTGTGGCACTTATTGATCTTGTGAGTCACCTTGTTGCAGTATTATTTCCGCCCACAAAATTGTCCTTTAGTTTGCAGCTGAAGTGGTAAAAGAAGCGGACGACGAGAAGAATGCATTTTATGTATGACGCGATCAACATCACATAATGTGGCGGCGATCAGTGATGGCTAACCTTAGCGATGAGAATCTCCATGAATTCCATGCTTGACTAATTCATTTTCTCATGATCATAGAACATATTTCAAAGTTTTCTATGCAGTAAGCAAGTGATAAGAAGTTAATTATGAGAATGAACTTCTGGACGAACATGAAACTCCGGTCAGTCATCCTTTTTTTCAGACTGTTGGGAAACCCACGACCGTTCCAGACTTTCAGATGGTGGCTACTCAGGGGAATATGCCTTAAATAGTGGTTTCATTTTGTTTTTTGAAGAGCCCCACGTCGACATACTTGTTGAAGTGCAGTTCGGAGCCATGAATAGAGCCATTTGCTCTTAATATTCGTGAAGCATTTCGCTTTATTAGCTGTCTGAGGTAAACGGTCAATGAATTGGTGCAACGGAACGCAAAAAAAAAATTGCTTCAGCGAAAGGTAGGCATATGGGTCAAAATTTAACGCATGACTGGCGTGCTTTAAAACAAAATGTACTTTTCGAGTATATTCACTGGAAGTATTTCTTCCTTTGTTGTGGGAGCACTATCAGGCGTTGACGAGAGTGAACACTTTAATAGTGGTCACTTTGCCATTATTTTCAAGTTTATTTACAGCTTAGTAGTTGCGATAGTAGGAAAAGAATTATCGAAGAAATGCCGCATTAAGAATGAGTGAGGATAATGTGATAAAAGAAGTGATAGCAACAATCGTCCTAGCTGAATAAATAATAAAACTTGAAGAGATGTTGAAATTTGAAAGGGTCACAGTTTTTCGAATATATGACGACATTTACAAGTGAGAAATTGTCCACTTAACACTAATACTGCGAAAGTGGTGGAACTGGAGATTCTTTTCAAACTAGCAAGGCGAAATGATCGAAAATAGAGTTCCGATTAAGCTAGTCCAATTTAGCCGCGAGCAGGATGAAAGGAAAACGAACGCATCGAGCTATCCCTTACCTCATCGCATGTAGCGAATATAATAGCATCAAACGAGCTTATAGTGTAATAACAACTAATAACTCATAGCGATAAATTACTATTCGCTGAAATATGAAATTTGCTAAGCTTTATGATTATTATCAGTCAATTTCATTACTTACTTTTATTTAAGAAATTTTCGGAAAACTTAGATAAAAAATTCTGTTGTTAAAAATAATTTCGTTTCCCTTTTTTACAAGTAAATCGCCTTTTTCACTGATAAATTGAGGAAAAATTCCAATATTCTCGCTGATTTTTCTGTTTTATTAGCAATAGGAAACGCATGGCTGATTAAACGATACAATTGAAATTTCGATTATTTTTGTTGGAAGAGAAATAAATGAAAACCTCAAAGAACGGCCACATCAAATTGCTAAGAAATTATGAACGTAGAAGACAATGCCTTCACGTATTGATCCAACCGCTCATAGACGATGCTGAGAAAAAATTCGCATTTTTCTATGATGTAATCGATGAAGATGAAGAAATGGCCGATGTGAAATGCATAGAATTTTTCCCACTTCTAAAAAAGTCGAAATGTTCTCGAAGATGATGGAATAATAGGGAAGGACTTGAGATTCAAGACGATGGCATAAATTATAGCCAACAAATTTCATAAATATACCTGCAGTAAGCTTTGAATTGCAGCCAAAAATGCGTAAAAAGATGCATAAACAATAAGACATACTTAAAGACAGGGATATGTGCAGATGAGTATGCATCCAAATGCGATATGGGAAAAATAGAAAGATTTGGATGGAGATGAGTTCGAATTTTATCTGATGCATAGCTGGCAGAATTCATGAGAAGTGAAATGCATCAGGGACATCGAAAAAGTCTGCCCGAATGCGATTTTAGAATTCCAATTTCCGCATCACGAATGTTACAAAGCAAGTTGTATGCTATTGGCACATGGATCGTCTCACAATGCATCATATCTCATTTCCACAATCCATCCTTCCTTTCATGTTTTTCGATTTAAATATGTGGCAATAGAAATATGAATTTGAAAATTGCGTTCAGCAATGATCAATAGGGGGGAATTATTATGCAAAGGTGTACTTTATGAATGCGTCATAGAGTCTAGTAAATATGTTGAAATGAAATTTCAACTCTTAGTTACTTTATTCCCACTGATAATTAACTAATTTATAGAAATTACAGTCAGCATGGCACCCGTTTAGACAATAATATTTGCATTTCGGACGTATATTTTTAGATGAGCGTCGTAATGGTTGCTATTTCCATAGAGAAGACTTTTGCACCAATATTATCCCATCAGGCGATAAATATTTGTACTATAATTGAGCAAAATTTGTTAATAGTTCCTTCTGTGATAAAAGATATTGGTAGATTTGAAATATTATGATTTTCTGGGTTGTTTCATTTGGTAACCGAAATAGGATGGCAATTCGTTTCGTTTGCTTTTGCCACTGGATAGCAAAGAAAATTGTATCACTTTATACATTAGGCGCACAAAAGCGATACAGCTTCAAATATAGCTTAGAGAGACATAAATTCATATCGGAAAGTAGCAGTCAGTGTTGTTTTTTTTTTGGCTCAAGCAAACTGGCATACAAATTAGCCTAAAGGGTGCAAAAACTAAGGAGACCAAAACGTTCACATTGTTCCAAGACGATCATACATTTACGATAAGAGATGTGTTTGTTAGCTATAAACTGCACTTTTCAGTTGAATATGCAGAAAAGCTGTGAAAGCGTTTACATCCAGAAAAGTTGGAGATGAGGAGGAAATGGATATTCGGAGGAATCAGCATTTTTCTGGTTTTAGCGCATTCCTGCGTTTCGAATTCAGGAGTAGTTTTACAAATTCACTACATCAATACTAACTGCGTAATTATAACGATACCCGTAGTCTTGTGTTAGGGTAGCCAAAAAACCGCCCGAATCAATTATGGGATAGTTAAAAAACCGTTGCTTACACGTGTGAGGTAATAAGGGCCATTTTGCTCTTTCGATCACAAATTTCAACAGTTTCAAAGGCATAGCTAGAGGACGAGATTCGAAGGAAGAAAAATGAAAATACGGCATAAATATCATAGAAAATGGTGAAGACTGGCGAAGAATAAAGAAACTTCTACATAGAACTGAAACATCATAGAATGCCTTATAATATGTGGAATTTATTAAGTGAGTCGGGCACAGGATGTGTTTTTTTGCGATTTCAATAATGTGTGGAATTTATTAAGTGAGTCGGGCACAGGATGTGTTTTTTTGCGATTTCACTCACCGAATAGAAAAATTTTTATGCCGTTACAGAGAAATCGAACAATTCAAGTTACACTAATGTTGGCGAATAATTGCATCATAATCGTGGGATATTTCATAGTTCCATGACAAAGTTTTTGGATCCAGCTTGAGAATGATTATCACTACAAACTTACTCAATTTGGATAAAATATGCTCGACATATAAATCACTCAAGCAGTTCGCCCACCTTCTCCGTACTAAGTTAAAGTTAAAGTCAATAAAAATTATACTCTAGCGCACACGGAAATCAAAACAACATACTTAATTCATTAAGAAACCTTCATCAAATAATGATTTATGTGATTCGTTTGATTGATAATAATTTATAGAATTCCATAGAACATACTTAAATATTTATAATTTTGTTAACAGATGACAAATTAAATCCAAAGTTTGCTTGTAAGATGTGGGATCACATCCATCAACTTTTTCAAATCTATTAAACTTCTCCGTAAGGATTTCTAAGTTGGGAATAATCGAGAGACAAATTGATAGATATAAACTTATATACTCATATAACATTTATCGCATTTTAAGAGTGCAGATTTCGAAAAGAGTTGGCAACCATCGCTTAATGACATTGAACGTTTCTTGAGGATTTTTAGATTCTTTAAAAAAACAAATACATATATTGACGTTTACTGATATTACATAAATCAAAACAACAAGTAGACAATTAAGAGAAAACAAATCCTCCGAGCTGTTGAAGAGTAATATTTTAAAGGAAGATGTTCCGAAAGTTGTTTCGGTAGTTGGAAATATATCCGCCACTATGAATATGCAATTATCAGCGAAAAATATTCCATTAGATATTTATGGGACGCCTCTTTCTGCACACCATTAACGCTTTCAGTCTGTTAACCATCTATTAAGTGCTTTAGAGATCAGTCTTCGACTTCTCAGTCTTCCATTTATCTGTCGCAAATAGCATCGCTTTGACTAGATCGGCGTGTCAGACAATTCAACACTTTGCATCGATGATGCTCAAAAAATCCTTTAAAATACATGATATTAGAATGATAAAATGATTACAGCCGATAGTTAATGACATAGCTGTAAATGATCTGTTAAGATTTCTGGAAAATATCTGGAGGACGCATTTTCAAATATCCAAGGAACGGAGAGCAATATATGATTGCAATTAGGTGAAATTTTACTGCATACCAACTGCAGTTTTACTTTTAACCAATATTTGCATATTACTATTTAACAAATTAAGAAATCTGAGTTGCTTTCAAATAAGGTTTGGAGCTGAAGAGTGAAAGTTCGCGGATGTGCAACAAAACTTGGCCTATGAGGCTGGTTAATGGTATGAGTGATGCTAATTTATATTTATATATAGATTAGTATCGCTCATATATATATATAAATTGTGGCGTTAAACAGCAGTAAACGACCATCGGCTTCAATTTATCGTAATTCGCATAAACGAACGTAGTCGAGTTTCTTCTCTTAAGATACCAATTCAGCTTGTTAAATTTGCCACATTTTGGAGTCATCACTGGTTCTTGACTGTTTAAATTTTTTTACTGCACGCTTAACAACCTGCAAATGCAATTTGCAAGTACATCTTGAACTTTAACGGCAAACTAATTCTCATTCAATCAATGCAGATGTCACGAAATTGGCAGACTAAATCTATTTGTCAAATACTCCATTTAGGTGCAAAAACGACAACAGCCATTCTGTGACTGAGAAAAAATAACGCCGACATTTTATTTTATCACCAGTCGAACACTGTTTCCACTAGGATGGTGAAAGGCAAAAGACTAACATTCCATTATATCTTTACTGCCATGTGTTTTCCACTTCTCATATTGTGACATGAGAATGAAGTTACGCGGCTTGACTATATGCAAATTCATTAGTATGCTTCAATGGTAAAGGTCGAGTTCTTTTTCATTGCTATTGTTCGTAAGTGAGTTGTACGGTCCAATTGAAACGGATGAAATTTTGATCAAGTCGTCGTAATCTTTGCCCGATTTTTGCTGACTTTGAAATTCTAAAGAAGATGAAATTTAAAATTGGTCTAAAAAAGTTCGGTGGGATGAAAAAACTTGGAGCGGGTAAAAAACTGGGCAAGAAATTCGGTGGTAAAAAAATGGGAAAAGGAATGAGTAAAATGAAAGGTGAGTGATTTCATTTCAAAATATAAATCCTCATTTTTTCTGAAATATCACTTATTCTTCGAAAACTTCGCATTTCGATGGATCTGTTATTAGTTCTCTTGGTGTAATTGACGATAAAAATTTCCCCAATATGAGAGTAATCGGCGTTACTTGTATTTACTATGCTTAGCAATATGTGCATCATGCTGCATAACAAATTACCACGCACTGATGGATTTAGTAAGTTCCAGTGCTCTCCCTTTAAGGGAACGCTTTCTCTTCCTAATCGATCAGTACCCGATTATTGCGTTTTCCGCATCATGTTAGCATCGGAAAGCTGCCGAATTCTGATGGGGTACGCCAGACCTGCCTACGTTGACTGGTCAGTTATAAAATTGTATTAAAAAACTTAGACAGTTTTAGAGAATAACTTGTTCTTTGGATGGCAGTAGTACATTGAACTTATAATGCGATTAATTGCTTTGGTCGTATAGCGTCTTATCGGTGACATTTTTCAGTATAATTTAAGCATTTATTAATCATTCCTGTAATAATTAGTGAAAGCAAAGGATTTACGAAGGAGTAAAAAATGAAGAAAGATATTGAAGGTGGTAAAGCAAAAATGACGAAAGCAAGGAAGGGGGGGAAACTCTCGAAAGGTGGGAAAGGCAAGAAATTTTCGAAAGGAAGCAAAGTAACCAAAGACACTAAGAAAGTAGGTAAAGGAAAGAAACTATCAAAAGGAAAGAAGGCCGGCAAAAAAACAAAGGCTGCTAAAGGTAACTCATTATCCTTTCATGATAACGTCGTCAAATTCGTTTTTACAAATTAAATCGAAAATGTGACAGATGAAGTGACGAAGTGTGACAGATGGAAGAAAATATGTAACGCAATGTTGAATTTGAGACGTTTATTCTTTGCATGATGCCGTCATTCTCTGTTATATATGATAAATATGTGGGCTTATAGCGGCACCTTGATGACTTCAGATGCGCCGCATGAGTAATGCTGTAGTGGCCGCTTACTTATCGACCATAAGATAAAATACTTTTCTAAAGTGCTATGATAAAAGCAAACAGCATTCATTGTCTCATACTTTACTATTTCATGTGAAATTCAAGCGAAAAGAAAACGGAAATAATGAGAACGAAAGCAAAGTCTGTAAAGACTTGAAACATAGTGCAGAGCGTTCATTTCTCACCTTTTAAGAACACTCATGTAAATTGACCTACCCTTTGAGGTAAGAAGTCGAAAATGACAAGTAAGGGGAAAAAAGGAGGAAAGAAGGCAACAAAAGGTGAGAAACCAATTGTTTTTGTTTTTCTAAGAGACTTTACATATGGCGTGGAATATTGAGTATCCAAGAGTATGAACCTTTCGATATAATTGTGCAAGAAAAGAAATGAAAAAAAGGGGTGAAAGAAAATTTTATAGAAAAATTCAACTCTGGCAGTAATTTTCTGTTTCACTACGGTGAACTGCGGCATGGTGATTATGGCTGTCAATAAGAGATTTCTTTGCTCTTCTCATCGCTTGAGATCGCCAATAAGCGCGTTATCCATTAATTTCTCTTTCGAATACAAATTCTAAACACTTCAAATTTACTTTTTTGGCAAAGTTTTTCCATACTCGTTGCACCGACAAAATTGGATTTCTCCACCGTCGAACTCTTTCTATGAAATTTACTTGCTGAAGTAGGACTAAACGGTAGATGATATTCATTAAGCAACGATTTAACTGCACCACTTAGCATATTGCTTCTGTTTAATCACTCTTCATTATGAATTTCTTTTCTTCTTCAAAATAAAGTGGCATTGAATCTATCTGCAGTCTCAAGCAATAAACACCCCAATTTTGACTATAGTAGCAATTCCGCCTTGTATGAAAGCAAAATTATCAACGAACGTTTCGAATGAGAATATAGTTTATCTATGAAGTTTTGCTTGATGAATAATTCAGCACATTTCAATATAATCGATATTATCTATAGTTCATACTAAAGCATATAGGATGTGCATCATATGTGTGTAAAGATTAAAGCGCAAAATGAGCTAATTTTGAGGTAAGAAATCGAAGCTGACAAGTCAAGCAAAGAAAGGTGAAAAGAAAGCAGCAAAAGGTGAAAGGCCGGTTATCTTTGTTACATTGAAATTCCAAAAAAGATTGCATTGTAAAATTCGAATGAGATATTTTTTCAAAGTTTAAGAACTGATTACATATTCATAGTATATTATTAGGGCATTTTCGCTAAAGTAAATTATTTAGTCAATTAAGCCAGCTTTTCGTTTCAAAATTTCCAAGGAACATAAGCTAAAACCACAGTGAGACTGTTTTAATACTCGTATTTTAGTGGATCACTTCAAAAAAGCTCGACGTAATTTCGGTTGATCAATATGGGATGGAATATAACTTAATCAGTTTAAAATGCTTTATTAAATTAATGATTACAATTAAGGGTGGGTTGACACTGAAGGAAAACATTTAATCAGAATACCATTACTGTTTTCAAAGTTTATGAAATCATATGCGCTTAATCCTTAACCACAAAATGTTTTCTTTTATAATGAGATAGGAATTGTTCTATAATCGTATCAAATTCAGGGGGCAAAAAAGCAGCAAAAGCAAAAGAAATGCTCAAAGATGTGGGAGATCAAGCCGCCGACGAATTGGCTGATGAAGTAAATGAAAAAGGAGGAGGAAAACTGGGACTAGGATTGGCGCTTGCTGGTGCCGCAGCAGCCGCAGTCGTTGGAGGAGGTGCAGCATATATGGTAGCTAAAAAGAAGAGCGGAGACAAGGAAGTGAAGGAAGAAGGAAACGAAAGTAAAACAACAAGTATTATGCATTTCTTTTATTCGTTGCTGTCAATAACGAGATAACTAAAGATCGTCTCAGAGTATCATTAAAAAATCTCAACTCTTGATCAAATCCATCTCACCTTTTTTACAAAAGTCCTCAGATACTGAACAAATCTAGCGTAATGGTCAGCAACATCTATGACGGCATTTTTGACTGAGACGACTGTGTTAGTTAAGAGACAGGCTCAGTGGACTTGGTGGATGCAGATAATAGGAAAAATGAGAAGGGTTGATGGCTTTCAATAATATCGAGCAATTTTATGGTTGTTCTCGTGTTCTCTCCCAAACGTTTGCGATTATTTTTCTGGATGAAGTGAATACCTAAAATTTCATAGCGATTTTCACTGAAAAATATCCATGGATCTGAGGGCAGTATCGATATAATTGCTAACATAAACGTGACATTCGATAGTAATTGATACGCTGTTCAATCAGTGATTGAATTTACTGGAACGCTAACTGAACGTTGTAGCGCTCACAGTCGTTACAGCCGCAAGGAGACTTTTCAGCTTGAGCAGACAATTCTAGAATGAACGCGGAAATAAAGCGAGCAATGAAAAAATGAAAAATGAGACGAACAAACGCACCAATATCCTAGCTGTTGCAACATAAATTGCCAACAATTTGCTGCCAGCGACACGCAGTCACACATTCACCAATAATCCTCAGTATTTAGCTCCATGCGTAGTGTGGCCTGCATATAGCACCAATTCGTCTTTCCTGTTAAAGAGATATTCATCCTTCTCTTTAAACCGTCTCGTCATAATCTCTCTAAACTCCCTTTCTAGAAACCCTTTAGACTCTCTTTGCACGTTCTTTAGACACTCTTTAAAGATTATTTTTAGATTGTTTTTTGACACTCTCTTTAGATTCTCCGTATATACTCTGTCGAGGTTCTCTTAGCCTTTTTTCAGATTCTCTGTTTAGAATTTCCTCTCAAAGATCCTTGCTACCTGATGAGTGCACAATTATACTGTTTAAACAATGTATAATCCGTGAAAGCGAATTTCTGAGAAATTCTGAGCGAATCGGAATGTCGTCCAGCAGAATTGCTTTTGGATCAATTGATGCGATTCCAGTTCGACTTGATAATTTTCTTTTTTTGCACCGAATAAGTGTCCACCTTATTGTTCAGTGAAATAACCCTCACAGCAAGCACGCAAGCTTTCCACCATTCGCCCTGACCCCTCATGGCACTGAATAGTCCCTGCAAGCGAAAACGTACTGGGTAGCGAACGATCGATCCGGAACAAGCAATATCGCTGAATGAACGCTCATCATGGCTAACGAGTTTGAATTACGCAGCTCCAGAAATAGATTAACGGCGAAATATTTTGCAGCAGGGAAGAGCACATATCATCGATGTCATCTATGCAAAAACTGAGAAGCGGCATGGTTGTTCATCAGAACACTCATGTACAGCCATGACGTAATAGAGTTTACTGCAAACTGCTATCAGCTCCCTCCAGCGGATTCTTCACCCCAAAAATCAACACACCTAGGAAGATATTCATTGATAAGACTGATGTTAGGTTTGATATTTCGTGAAATTTTAAAGTGAATGGCTCTGCATTTGTGCGCTTATTTCTATGCAGTTTTGGAAATTTAGTAAAAAAATCTACTAAAATACTCTAGAAAATGTTTTAAATTACTTCCAATTATCACTTGTATACTTGTAAGTATCGTTAAGGTTTCTTAAGAGAAAAATCGGAATAATAAAGGAAATTTTGCATTTTACTTAAACCTAAGAGAGGAAAGTGCGAGTGAATTGATAGGCAATAAGTACACATAATGAATTGACTTTGCATTTTTGAAACATTAGGGATATTTAAAAAATACTGGAAGATGATAGCCGATAGGCAAGAAATACTGAATTGTTCGACTAGGCCTAATATTGGATTATTAAGACGTAGAGGCAGGAGATGATAAGCAAAACGAAAAAGATGAAGAGAACAAAGAAAAAACGAAAGCGATCAAACGAAGCACTAAGACTGGAAAGGACACCGCTGCTGTAGGTGGAACATCAAAGCCACTATCAAAAGTTCAGGAGGAAAGCAGTGCTGCCGCCACACCTGCTGTTGACAGTGACGCAAAACAGGGAAATAAGGATGAAGAAGAAGGAGAGGACGAAGATGAAGAGGAAGGTGGTGAAGACGAACAAGAGGAGGAACAAGAAGGAGGAGACGAAAAAGGGGAAGGTTAGTGAAATCATTTTCGTCCATTCAAAAGACGAATGAAATAGCATCTGAATATTACAGAATTCCCAACTGAATCTATCGGACTTGACTATTAGATGTTAAATTTGCAATGTGCAAGCGATATTGAAGTTTGAAGTTTTTGCTTTCGAAATCGCAATTTAATGTATCTTGCATGAGCAATTGCATTTAATTGAATGAATAAAAAAGATTGTCAGAAATGTAGTAAGTTTTTTGCGTTTGTCATTCGAGTTGATTTGAAATCGCACATCGCTAAGATCGGCATTTAATCGGCTCTGGAAAAATTTCATAGTAGTTTTTTTTAAGAAATTTTCTTTTGAATCATTAATGCAAGAAGAGAAATTTTCATTGATAGTATAGAAGAGCAATGAAAGTATTAAGTCAATGCTTCAAATAACTCCAATTAATTAATGAGGACTATCTGTGAAGTTTAGAAATGGAAGAATCGCCTCAAGTCGATGCGCAAAACGTTGAATCAAAAATAACGCCTAACGATGTGAATAAACTTCGAAAGGAAAGAACCGCTATGCTTGAAGAAGCAAAGAAAATGAACGAAAACGCTAATAATACCGTTAAAGGCGACGCATTTATGGTATCTGCATCTGCTGTCACCGATAATATCGAATTTAATGCGAATCAGGAAAATCTTGAAATTGTATTCGTCGCAATTAATAGACTAAATTATGAAAATTTTGCTTGCATAACTGAAAATTAGCATCTGAGACGATGCAACGTTATCGAATTTTGTGCTGAGAGCAATATTATTAGGCTTCAATGCCAAATATTTATGATACCAATCACCATAATTATCTATAAAATTCAACAATGTAGCAATGTAGGAGCTGAATCTCGATTTGATGGCTTGAAATTGTTCAACTTTATACTAATGAATGAAATCCATCAACAGTGATTCCAACTCATGAAATCATCGCTCATTAAATCGGAGAAAAAGAAAGTCTGCTTAGTATTTGCATTTACACGTTTCATTTATTTTTATTCGGTAACTAAAAAGAAGCTCATTTGCAGGGCGGCCGTTTTGGAGCGCAATTTTTTGCTCCCTCATCGAATGTCGTTGAAAGTAGCAGCAATGATGAGGACATAGATGCTGAAGATGTAGAATCGGAAAGTTCAGGCGAAGAGGAGCAAGAGGATGAAGCTGCAGGACGTGGAGGTGATGCATGATAGTTTTCCTGCCAATTTCATAAAATTCATGGCCTAAAAAATCAATTTTTTCTGTGTGATTTACGATTATTTTATCATGAGCGGAAATATTTATATGCGATTCTTTGCAATGCGATGATTTTGCTCTTGAAATATGTAAGAAAGCGGCGTGATGTCTATAATGTGAATGCCTTGAATACCTCAAAGATTATATTACATTGACGCTGTAATCAGTTTTTCATAAACTCTCTTGTCTCTCAAGTATTGTTTGATTACGACGCAATCATAAGATGAACATATATGCAATACCTCTGAAAACAGAATCTATACATTATGCTATACTCTTTATTTAGTTTCATTGCACTTTTAGTGGGAGTAGAGGGAATATTTTAAGGTCAGCAAATTCAATGGCGACGCATTGTTGCGATTCCAACCAAATTAACCAATGCCACTTATTTTCCTCTTTTTTTGCAAATGTCTTTGCCAGCTATCATTATCCTGTTCACGTAATCAACTGCTGGTTCTGACGTCGAAGAAGCTCTACTACAACCTGCAACTCATCGCAAGTCGTCTCCAACTTCCCATAGGAACCAGCCTACAAGCCTTCACTGCAGTCATTTTGCTCGTTCTTCCTTCCTTGTTAGTATCACGTTCCTGGCGCTTTTCATTAGCAAAGTTTTCTTTAACCACTCGCACCTTCAGGGTTGCACAGCATTCTGATTATCGCATAGCTTACGAAGAGGAAGATTTTGCAGCTTTCTACGACGTCATTTACTCATTCAGGTGATCCTTCCCGGAGCAAGTTTCAAACGACAGATTTCCACAAAATAGAACATCCTATCATCTAAAATTTTTATGTGAAATAGAATTGCGATTGATAATTATGGACTGGAATTTGGTTGTCTGTAGGTTAAACTTTTAGTAACTGTGGATCCGGTTCATTGGTAATCGAACTGCAAACAACAATTCGATCAATGATTGCGAATTGAAGAGACCGTCTTATCGAACGTCCCATCCCCTCCTCGCATAATGGATGATATCCACGAAATCAAAGCAGTGAGCAGTCATTGGCGCTGGTTGATACTACCGTGCACTGACAATGTATTTTTAGGGGATACCCATAACAAAGAGCACCTTATTACGTTAAGCTATATTTGCCCCTTTTTGTGGATGTTAATCAACTCATGCGAGCTCCTATGCAAATTCATCTATGCTTTATTTAGCTCTCACAGAATAATTAATAAAAGCTAGCTTTCATTTTCATCGCTTGAATTGTTTATCTCCATTTCCGTCTCGTAGTCTTTATTCGTTTTTTGAAAAGCGTGACATCCTATGTTCTTTTCTTAATGAGCAAAAGCCGTGTTTGCGCATGAATCAGCCAACATTCTCTACGAACTGACTATCGGTCTATGCATAAACTCTCGAAGGTTTTTAATTAATGTTGTTTAAGTAATTACCCCTACATGGTCGTAATGACCGGATAATTTATTCAAATCCAGGAATGCATTCGTTGCAGTAAGCGAATCTTCAATAGCGCATTTCCGCCACTAAATATCGCTAACGACCAATGGTTTTGCCGACGCATTCGTGTGTGCCGAAACTTTTTAACTGCGCTTTTTCAATTTCCCCCTGAAAAGACAACAAAAACACCACGAGAACCTTGAAGAATCGATTGCGGATTTAGCAGCCATCGAAGCACCAACGAAGCTCATGGCTTGGATAAAGCTTTGGAGACATATTCTGCAACACGGGACAAATTTGGAAAGTCACTAAGCGACGCTTCTCTTCTACGCAATCTTCAGCTTCTCATCCGACTTTCCCATGACTCTCCAATAGTTGTTATCTGGAGATGCCAGTTCGTCGGACGTTTTGGGGAGCTGAATGCGTTCACGAGATTTGCATATTCGGCCACAAAGAGGGGTGAACATGGGCATATTTACTGAAGGTCTCAAACGTGCAGAAATCGCCGCATATTTTTATGCAGTTATTTCGTTCATTCCAAATACCCGTAGAAGGAAAGGCAAAGCCATTCAAGACCCGAATTTTAAATTATAGAAGTGCAACAATGCTAATAATTTTAAATACAGAAAGAATTTGAAAAGTGGTGCAATATTCTTGCATTCGGATTCGAAAATTGTTTCAGTGCCCTCCCTATTCGTACACGTAAAATTCTTAAAAAATTAAGCTGTACCACATTCTTATTTTACTAAGACGGAGGTGGGGAGGGGGTCTGATTAATAGAATGCTGCACTGTGTCTAGTGTGAATACAAGTGTAATGTGAATTTCGTAATGCTCTCACTGACGAAAGCATTACTACCAGTCCTATCAATTAGCAACTTATTTGATGAAATTAACAGTAGCGAACACTGTAAGATACTTTAACACGATTCATTGAATGCGCAGCCTTCTTTCCCTCAAGATTCCGATATAAAAGAGCTTAATTTTATTGATTTATGGAAACGATGATCTGATCACCTGGTGATCAATTGCCGACGTGCAAGTGTCCTAGCAGTCAACAAGAGCAACCAAATCAACTTCTTTTTCATTACGTTATTGGATATGCCATCCATATCTTATCTTTAGTTAATGCCACTCGAAAACTGGATATAAATTCAAAAATTTTACACCATATTCGATGACTTCATCTTTCACTTGAACAAGCACAGATCTACATCGATACGCAAAAATTGTCCTATAGTAATTCGAGTATGAGATTTTTGACAATGACAATTACTTAAGCGGTAGTCTATATGATTGATTATCTGGACTACTACGTTCGTTCCTTTCATTCCGCGCGATAGCAATTATGTTACAGGTAGCGCCATAAACGAAAAAAATACAAGTGAGTGAATGCTTAAGATATGATCAGCGACCAAAATGATCGTTAAGTAAATAGATATTTATTGAAAATTTCCCAAAACTTTGAAATTTCTATGTCCACCTCGTTCAAGATTCACTTCATTCAGGTATCTTGAGAATGACTTCATTCTTTTTCAACTTTATGCTTTTTGTTTCAGTTATTATAGAAATAAGCCCCTACTCTCCTCAGTTAACGATAGTTGAGAAAGCTATAACCGATAAGTTTGTTCATAAACATTTCGATGAAATAACGATTATTCATAATCGAATAAGTGTGCGATATTAGACATAAAATCTTTTGATTTCAATAAAAATCATAAATTTCCATAGAATTTCAACGCCTCTAACTGAGATATTTCTTTAAATGAATTTCACCACTGTTAAAATTTATCGGAAATAAATTTTATTCATACATTCAACTATTATCGCTCATTTGAAATCGTTAAGAAGAAGAAGTTAGCTTGAGGTGATATTTGTAAGGCAATGGGAAATGATATCGAATCGATTATTGGCGTCCACTTCATGCAAACAGAGGACGGTGCTGTTGCTATAAACGATAGTTGAGAAAACAATATTTCATCTATGAAGGACATTGTGAAGGGGAGGATATGTTGGTGGATGTTGTAAAAATACTCGTTTAACAATCGAAACGCATATCTCATCAGAAAGACTCACTAATATTGGCCTTTTTATGAGAGGAGGAGGGGGGGGGGGGGGGGGGGGGGGGATGATAATATTGAGGCAAATGAACAAAAATGCAAATGAGGAAGTACAATCGTCAATGAATCAACGAAATAAAAGAGTGGAACGAAATTACATCTCAATTGAATATAACAAAAACACAACATCTTTAGGATTCCATTTTTGTTCTTTTCAGTGTTTTCCTTTCCGATGAACTTTCTAATTGCAGATTTCAAAAATACAAATGAGCATAATATTTCCCATCCATTTTCATAAATTGAAAGCAATTCACTAGTAAGACGCAAATGTATAAAGGAACCAAATTTCTAGGAACCCTATTAGACCTCATCAATTCATAAAAATCCGATCCGTTGTCACTTAATTTCATCGATCCTAAAATTTATAGTAAAGACGATGTCATTTGAAATCTGTATTGAAATAAGCAATAAATTTTAAATAAAGCACATTGAAGAAAGGCCATTGGAAATGTTAGATTTTATCGAAACTTTAACGTTATTAGGCATAGGAAAGTCCATAGGAAGGAGAACATGTTGCGAGGAAGCTTCTTCTTTCTTTCTTTAAAGAGGAATATTAAGTGAGATCTTATGGCATTAATGCTCCTTATCCGGTCGACCTGCCAATATTTCAGTGAAAGGATATTCCGGATGCGTTTCCAAGCTGAAATTGTCGATAAATTTTTAAGTAATATTATTAGACACTGCATTATGAAGGTGGCATTTAGATGTTTTTGTCCACATTTCTTTTTGTTTCACTCAGATGGTTTGTTTACCTATCAAATCAGTGCTTAATCTGGAATAGTTCGGTCTAGTGTAAAAATTTCCGGTCTAGCTGATCCCAAGAATCCGACTAGAAGGATGAATGCAGCAGTCATTCCTGCTGGCAATTCACCAAGCAAAATCTATGGCGGACTAAGATGAAACAGCAAACGCAGGATTTATGAAATAGTTAAGAACTCGAATGTCCGCGTACTGCACATTCCACTGATCCAATCGATTCACTCCAACCTCCGACGGATTGTGGCCGACATTCGACGTATGTCCTCTGCTGTCATTTCAAAAGGCCCATCCATATACTGGCAATCAGCCGCTGTATCATCCGAAAGATGGAAGTCTGATGAAATTTATTGCAGAAAAAAAAAATTGGAACCGATCGAATTTGCGCAATGTCTATCATATGCAAAGACGACATACTATAGGTTAACATTTTATTATATTGCTCTGTTAAATGAGGCATAATGATGTGAAATATCGCAACGTTTGAATCCTAAAATAACAAATAAAAAAGTAATTTAACGAACCCGGCTCCTGCCCACGTATATAGTCGCCTTCTTGGCTCGATACTATTGAGCTCACTCATATCTTCTGCGGCGATTTCGAAATCGAATATCTGTTACGTTGGAAACTATCATTAATGGGGCATTCTACTATTCCAATACAGTAATGTTTAATTAATTTCGACAAGAATTCTATTTAGCATTTCCATTCGCAAGAGGAGAATCCAGAGAATAAAGTTTGCCACATAGTAAGCCCATAGAGAGATGTTTCATAGGTAAAAATATAGTCATTAGCTGTAAAAAATTTCTCCTCAAATAAAACTACTGAAAATTTATCGAGCTTAAGGCTTCAACGGTTATGATTTCATGTGTGCTACTATAGAGAGCATTGCTTAATCACAAAACATTCATATAATAAATTCGCCTACAAATTCCAAAAAAAAATACTACTATTAGCATTTTCATTTCGAAATATGAATCATCACATCAGAGGATTTGTTTTGAAGCAATAAGTTTAGCAAAAAAAAGGAAACTTCCACAAACAAAGCTGCATAAAATGATTAGCAATAAAGTTGCATTTTCCGAAGATTTTCTAACATTTCGTAAAGGCGGATTTTTTTCGTTGAAATATTAGCTGCGGGATTACTTGAAGTTATTCGATAACGATGAACTCAAATAAAAGTTGATTCCAGACAAATTATGATATACATTCGATTATTCGGTTATTGATATGACCATTAGAGACATATGTCGTCGAAATGTTTTCGAATTTTGGATATGCTTCAATTTGTGTGGAATATATATATATATGTATGTTTTCAAATTATGCATGAAGATTTTAACGTACGTTGAAATTCTCTCGTAATCGCTCACGATTGGTACTTTTTGGTATGACGATGATTTGCCGTTGTATTAGATGCCTTAAAAGAATTTGTGCCGGTGTCTTTCCATATTTTTCAGCTAGACGAACAACGATTGGATCATCGATGGCAACCTCTTGTGGCCAATCACCTGTTCCTCGCTTACCTGAAGTCTAATTAACATGTCTAAATAACATGCTCTCTCAATCACCTATAATGATCGTTGCTTATTTGAAAAGCGTTCTCCATTCTGCATCATTATCAGCATGCAAATGTGTAAACAGCAATTTGCTAGCGAGCCGTTTCACTTCTGGTACACCGACGACTTTCAACATTCGGCCAGTGCCAACACTTATTATTGACAAGTCCACAAAAACTACTTTCCTTTCTATATACATATATATGCAGGTGTCCAAAGTTCTTTGTGTGGATAATTAGAGGGAAGTAATAATACTATTGAACTTACTCGGACAACCAAGCGGGGCATAAGCAGTCACTGATATGTTCAGCGAGGTGCACAGTGTATGCAATTCGCGTTGAGGGAAATGCACGTGAACCTCGATCTGAAGAACAAAACGGTTTCATTAAGTATTTGCGAAGAGGTTGCTAAAAAAAAAATGAAAGAGTACTTCTCAGCATATGCAAGTCCATAATGATGCTCATGGAAGTGCTCATCGATATTATTAATGACAGTAATAAAAATAAAAAAAAACGGAAATTAGTGAGTAAATGAAAAATGAAAAAATCAGCTGAAATTAATGTGCAGTTTTTCTCGGCTCCAATGGTCCTCCAGTAGAAATAGAAATGATTTTTCATGGAAGAAATTGAATTTCAAATAATCGCCTTCCTCTTATTTAAAATTATTCCCACATGGAGAAAATGTGGATCACTTGTATCATTAATAATAACAATTATACAGGCATGTTAGACGAGCTTCAATTTCTTATTCAGCCAATCACAATTCCGCCAATATATGTATATATATGGCGTACAATATGTTTTAAAATATCTACATAAATAGTTAAACAATTCACTTGCAAATTATGCGGTTTAACTTTAGCCGCATGGTAGATTTGCTGTAACTGCTCGACATTGAAGTTCGAAAGTCCAATCGCTCTTGCAAGACCTTTCTCATAGACTCGCTCCATCGACTGCCACGTCTTCGTTAAATCCACATTATCATGTTGCTTCATTACGCTATTTCCACTGTACATTTTGGTTCCTTCCTCAGATGGCTGCAATCACTAATGAACGCACTTGTTACTTAGAACGTCCTCAGTGAATCCCACCGCTAAATATGCCATAACCTTAGGGTTAAAGTTAGAAAGGCTTTCATCACTTGCTAATTCTCTGGCTGTTTGGAACTAAGTTATAATAAACTCGTATCTCTTCATTCATGAGAGATATCAGAGTCTGTTTCAGGTGTAAGATCACAGCCGTTGCGTGTCTTTATATGTGCCTTTATATGTATCTATACATAGTTTCCTCATTTATTTTTACTTATACTTATATTTACATATGTATATATCCAACGTAAATATTGAATATTCGACGTAAGAAGTTGCTCCCTTCGAAAACAATCCACCAATGACTGCGTGCCAGTCATCACAAACTTATCGAGAAAAAAGCAGAGAAGACGCCTAAATATAGAATGCAATTACATTCGAAAGACTAAATCGATTAGCGACTAAACATCTAAAGTGAAATTACAAATCATGGGCCCTTAATTATTCATACTGCTGACTAAATGATGAGGTTTCATTCAATGGAATAAAATAAGAACGAATTCGTCTCTTAATTTCAATTCAGCATCCAATTTTCTCGCCAAGATTGCCGTTCCATTATTTTCTATTGAACGTTAAACATTTGCTAATGTAATTAAATGAGTTGAATGCATAAATTAGCGTTTCTATCTTTACGTCGCTTCTTTCATCATTACATCATTTCATTTTTTCGTGTTTATATAACAAAAACGTTTACCACAATCGAAACAGGTGAATGAATAAGATAGAGGTCGACATAATCCATTTTCAAGTTGTTTAGTTGTGCTCTCAACGTTGGCTCAACTAATTCTGACCGATTCGAAGTGGGAGGCAACTGAAATAGAAGCACAATCGCATATCGAAAAAAATTGTTCTTAAAAATCAACCAATATAAACCTATAACTAAAGATCGTCGTCTTTTTAGCTAATATTTACTCAAAAAGAAGTCTTTACAGCGATAACTTTATAAAGAATCGAAAGCCAAAGAAAGGACTCGACGAATGTGCAATCCATAAGACCGACTCATGGAGAGGATGAAAAGAGAGGGATGGAGGAAGCGAAGAAAGGCGTGGCCATATGTTTAAGTTTAAGGATAAAGACTAAACTGAAATGAGCGAAACAATTGCGGAACTGATTCAACATTTGAGTGAAAATTCTCCTTAACTTACTTCTATAATAATCGCATAGTGAAAACTTTTGAAATTTGCATTCGACTGTAACAAATTGTTGGAGAATAATCGTGAAGTTTCTTTAATAATTTGTTATTGTCATATTAAATTAGTTAGAGGATATTCCTTAGAGGGCTGATTAACATTTATGAATACCATTCCCATTGAATCCTTAGGAAAATTAGCAATGAGTATTCTCGTATATCGAAAATCACATATGTAAAATTAATTATTTAGGGTCCTTTTTTTAAAATATAGTTAGCATTTTAGATTTATTTCATGAAATTAAGCAAATGAGAAAATGAGAATTATTGAACTTTAGTGGTGATGAAGAGATCTTTCCTCGACACTCGTCGATCATGAATAAGATCCGCGACTACACTACCAATGATTTCTTCATTCTCATATAATAATGCCGTATCAATATGTCGATAACCAATATCGATTGCATATCGTAAAGCGCTCTCTAATTCATCAGGAGTTGAACGCTAAAAGTATCACATATACAAAAGGAAAATCGGCTAACTCAACGATTATTGAATGTATATATTGTATCCGCTTATGAATATTTAACAAATAATTTGCATTCATAAAGCTTTACGTTCATCACCGAAGCATTACCATTACTTCAGTATTTAAGCAGTCAAAATCCACGCTCTATGACATTACAATGGATACGTATCAAGAAAAAGTTCCAAAGTCATGAGATCTGATTGTTCGTTACACTTTTATCCTAAATTTTTTCCCATTTTTTGCCCTGAATAAAATTTGGGAGTGAATCCACATTCTCCTAGTACCGCTTTAAGTTGCTCAAATATACGCATCTGGAGAACAAGCTTCCTTCACTGAATAATGCACTCCCACATCGAATGATCGCCTAAGCGAATTCGATCATCAAATGATAGCCGATCCTATTTATGAGTATATCGCCGTGTGAATTTCGTCTTGAATGCGCTTTGCAGGATGCAGTTACAATCAGCCCGTATATTTTTTTTCAGTCAGGAGATTCAACCAATGAATGGAAGCAAATGATTTCATGTGAAGTTATTACATTAATGCACGAGTCGCATTTCATAGGCTACAACAAACGCCTTAATTTCCATTAACAAGCTTTCAGAAAATTTCTAGCGCTTCTAAGTGGGACACTCACCTTTCCACCGGTTCCGAGACCAATATATGGAATATTAACACCATTTGAAAGTCTTAATGAATTCATCCTGAAAATTTTTGACTTAGCATCAAAACATAGTATTTGAAAACGCTAACAAAAAACGTTTAATAATTTAAGCGGAAGCGTTCTGAACAAGAACAGGAATACTATCAATTACCTTCCATTAGAATGGAAATTTAAAGCATTTTCTTTTATAAAATGGGTTTGGTACTCACTGCATACGATATCAATAAAAACGTAAGAACAATTTATCGCTGTGGCAGCGATCAAAAAAGCTTTAAAATGAGCTGCAGACAAACTAATTAGAGAACAGATTCAATCGAAGTATAGAATACCTCGTGGATAAACATAATACTATTTTCCCTTTCGCAATAAACTTGAATGAATGATCAAAAAAGTATTCTGCTCATACGGGAGAATATTCTAGTAAGAATGAAAAATTATTCAAGAACGTTTCAAAAAGGTTTCCGCCCTCAGGAATGGTAGAAAGGCAAACGATGCTGAAGCGATGAGAACGATGATAAATTAAAATACTATTCGAGAGGCGTATTTGATAAAAATTAATGAATTTTACTTCAATCTAGGTTTTTTATTCAATCGAAAGGTTTAGCGAGATATTGCACTAAAGAGGTTAGTGCTCAGGTGATGCACAATGACATGAAAAGGCTTGTTAATGCACTCTTTACGCGCACAAGCAGCGTCGTAGTCAAGGACTAGTTGAGGAAATAATGTCTCGCTAAGAAAAATCATCAGTTATACATATTTGAAGAGCCCAACATAACACACCTCAGATCTTTGTGCATCACAGAGTCTATGGCGTGATCTTTTGTGAATGAATGGCACTTTGGATTGTTTGCTAAGAGATCGGCAGTTCTGAGCTAAAAGGCAGCTGAAAAGGTCGTTTAATAAATAGGAAAAAATTGTGAAAAAGAACAGGGAAATCGCTGTTTCCTTATTTGTTTCATAGATTTTTATGAAAAATGAAAATTTTCAGCTGAACAGCGCGTGCGTTCATATGATTCGTTCTTGATTCAGGGTAACTTTAAATAAATTTTATAATAAAACGACGAATATCACTATTTATTGAAATACTCTGATCTGCAACAGATAGTAATGCTAGCCACAAATGTTGACGTTAAGCAATGAAGAAGATATATCACAGGTTAAAGCTCAAGTGTATGATAAAGTGTTAAAATGTTAAAGCTCAAGCTGAAGTGTACGTCTCTTTGTCGTCATTGTGTCGTCACTTCTCGGGCAATGTCATCTCAGTGAAAATTCGTTCTCATCGAAGTAACAATATTATTTCCTTTAAGATATCTATTAAGAAATTTCATTCCGGTTTAATTTTCCAGTATTCTTAAGTATTATTTTTCTCCTCCATTCTGTGACCATTCAGATCAGATATTATACATAACGTATTCAAATACATAATTACATATATGTACACATATGTGTATATGCGAATAATTCGCCATATATATGTATATATATATATGCGAATAATTCGTCAAAAGTTGGAATTAAAGTCGAAATCGTGCGGCAGCAAAGTGGAGCGTGAAACGTAAAAGATCAGCGGTCTCGCAAGCCTAATGCCAACATGGTGGATGCAGTGTCTTGTATGGACTGATTGATTGGTCGTAAGTTTTAATGGAACATGAAACACCCATTGCCAAATGCAAAATGTTGAGGTTAAACGCGAAGCTTCGAATTTGCTGAACTTCGTAGTGTGGTGTTACAAGTAAAATTAAAATAAATCATGGAGATAAATCGCTGAGATTGAAAGTTTAAACAATTAGGAGTTATTTTAGACTAATAGAAAGCTACTAGTAAAATTTCGAAGGATAAAAGTATCAATAAGAAGGCAATGAAGAGAGGCCATTGATGAGATGAGATGAATGTTAATTACAATGCTGATCGATATAGGCGAGAGAGCATTGTTTTCTTAGGCTTCCTCGGCATCTTTAATGAATTTGCCTATGATTGAATGGACGACGATGCTATCCGCTCGTTACTTTTCTCTATGCAACTCGCAATACAACGTTCTAGCATACATATTTGTCGATATATCTTGGCATCATGGATTCTAACACAAATGCACGTTATACGTGACAACGAATGAGATTTTAGAGAAACGGCGAAGCGCAGATATACCCCATATAAATAGCAATTCGCTACCAAAGACTATTCATAATTTATGGCAATATGATCGTTTTATGCAAGCGCAACATTGAATAATAAATATTTTGCATGATTGCCCTCTTATGATGTGCAATCTTAAATCTATGAGAGGTAGATGTGAGAATTTGCAATGGCAATATTTCTAAACAGTTATTCGAATAAGTTTTACAAAATACTATACTAAAAGGGAAAGTAAAAATATGTTAAAAACAGTATACGTTTTATTGTTTTCGCTCATTAGATCAGCCAATTTTATCGACTACACTAATAAAAAGCAATGGAATACAAAGTCTGGATGCTTTTCTGCTCGTATAAATAAAGGTGTATATGACGGTAGATTTATATTGATTAGTCGTCTAACAGCATATTACTTCATTTCCTGATCATCTTCTCATTGAAGAAAATGATTTTACTCATCCATTTTTTTGGTCTTCGGATGAGTTTATTCTTCTGGATCCGATTTTCTCGGATGCATTGAACTTTTCTTTTCAGGAATTATAACTGCAACAACATTTTCATCAGTGAACAAAGATGATGTACAATTTTTATAGCTTTTCATTCTTTTTAGTAGCGTTTATAGCCGCATTCTGAACACTATGTCCTTACGGTGGAAGGAGTTGGTCGCCAATATGTTATTTGCATAAACTTAGATCGAAAGAAAATGCCTAAAGTTTCAGCGACTGTGATGTTTCAATAGCGCTGCAGAGATACTGCATAAGATGATACTACAATTGAGCAGAATGTATGTAATTTCAGCGATAAAACAAAAGTATAATTATAAACCCATATAGATAAGAAATGTTTATAAAATATGCAAACTGGAAATGCAAAATGACCGAATATGGCAAACAATGCTGAAGCGAAATGGACGAAGCTCGAATTTCTGATGGTCCAAAACGATTGCAGTTGTGCTGATGACGCCCTTGATAGAATGATACAAAAAACTAACCTATACAAATATCAAAAAAGTCGCCCACTCCAATAGACTGACTCTTTTATCATCCGAATCGGAGCTAATAACGATAAGTGACGCCTCGATGAGAGAGATTTTATGAATCGACTAAGGAGTGATCGGAAAAAATAGGTCCTTTATCGCAGAAGACTTTTCATTAATGATATGCTATCGTCGATTTAAATCGTCCGCTTTTCATTTTCTGTCATCCGTCCCGTTCCTCTAAGGTTCTTAATAGCGCAGAAATAGTCGAGAAAAAAATAGATTTTTTAATGAGATTCATATAACCACAGAGAAAATATGGAAAAGAAAGAAGAGTATAGTGATATTCATAAAACATCGATCATAAGTAAATCTATGCAATAATAAAATATGCGATAATAAAGATGAAAAAGCAATGAAACGAGTGATTGTGTCGCTTAGAGCAATTGCTAAAAATAGCGTTGAGCATTTAGAGAGAAGTTTCGTATGTTTCTCTCTCACTCAAAATAGGCTGACTGCATTTGAGAGGCGGGGTAAGCGTGGTAACCGGCAACAACTAGCAATGGCACGAATCGATCGATCCGCTAACTGCCAGTTCTGATCGATTTTGTGACGATCATTTGCAGTCTTGCAAAAAATTATCACCGCATAACTGCATTCAAGAGAGTTTTATTTTAACATAAAGATAATTTTTGAACACTCCAAAAATTAATATCAGCTGCATTAGTTTTAAGCGCCTATCAAATAATCTCAACATTTCTATGATAAAACATATCTATAGTACTTTTAATCTTACAAGAAATAACCTATAGAAGGCAATTGCTGACCTCATATATCATTTTCATTACTTATCAGTAAGTAATAATCGGAGCGATTCCTCCATATGTGTTAATTGATTTTACTGAAATGTAAATTTGCTGCCAGAAATTGGTCGATTTGAGATCCGAAAAATGCAATTTTAAGGGTGAATTTCTGCGCACCTTCAAATATCTATGACTCTCTTCCAAGGTGATAGATGAACTTAAAAATCGCTAAGAGAGCAGTCATGACCATAGGATCCACATTGAAAATCAAATCATATCATATGATTTCAGTGTGGATTCATCATACTAATCAAATCATATGATCAAACTGCGATCTCCATCGCATATAAAAGGTATCTTTCCCTTATTTCGTTCTCTCTCTCTCGTTCATCTTGCATACATCAATCTATGAATGTCCATAATTCATCACCAATCATTAAAATGCTAGTAGGTGCGCAATTCCACCATAAATAAATTGCGCAAGAGTAGAAACGCCTTAACAAATATTCATTTAGCGACGCATCTTTCTCGCTCACATTCCTCGTAAAATATGTAGTTTTAAAGCAAATTATACGCCAAGAAATGCTTACAGTTGATCAATCAAATAAGAAATTAATACACCACATCCGATTGCTATCAATCAGCCCTATTAAATATCATAATCATAATATTAGTGCTCTTTGAGCATAAATTATAATGAATTTGCACAAAAGCTTCAAAATATGCAACGATGATAACGCAATGAGAATGAATATATGAATGAGGGTTTTATTCCCTTCAATGCAGTATATTTTAGAAGTGAATATATAGTAAAGTATTCAACACGTATACCACTCGTGTTTCGTAAATTATGACGAAAATTATCAGTGTACATATGTTATGTTATTATTTACTATGAAAACCGCTTGGATTGGGAAATCTGTAACGAGTTTTCCCATTCACCATATTTTGATGGCAGCAAATGACACCGCTGAAAACCGCACAACTCGCTGACAGCTGTCACCAACCGATGCTTACGTTAGTGCCTATCGACAACGCTCGAGTGAATCGGCATTCACAAATCGGCAAGTACCTCCACAAAGTCTCGAATTATTTCCACTGCATATCCGAAATGATAAAATTAGCCTAATTAGATGTAAATTTGATAGGAAATCATGAAATTTCTTAAAGAATTAATGGGATTTAACGTAATGCAAGAATAAATTTTATGAGCCATAGTGACGAAAAAAAAAACAGAATAAAATAAGCGAACAACTTACGCCGACTCTACGAGATGATTTTAAGGAAGCAAGAAACACGCAGCTTTTGTATTTGCCTCATTTAATTAATCATTTTCATAGGAGTCATCAATAAACAATAAAGCATCAGCGCTAAATGTTTTCAAAGTGAAATTCATCATATTTCAGCGCATTTAGAGACTTTTTATAAAATATATCCGTCTTCTGGCTACTCCAATAAAATATAGGATCGGTGAGCGCAACATATTTTTTCGACATCTTTAAATGTGCGCAACTAATTCACATCTCATCTAATAAGTTGAAAATTGCTAGAGTAGGATCATAAATCTCGCGTCAGTTGTTCCTGGATTTATCTATCAGATCCATCAAAGACAGGGAGGTAGATATTCAACAGATATAGCGTTGTCATAATGCGTTGCGTAAAGCAAAGTTACAAAAGCGCATGAGAAATTGGAATGAAAGAGAAAGACATAACTCGTATTGTATCATCGATTTCGGCGCATTTGATCAGCGGTGGCGGAAGTCTATCTTGCAATGTCAAAGTGATCTTTTTTTTTGTAAGCATGACAATGTTATCAAAGCCCATTGGTGACTATTGAAATTATGCCTTATTAAACGTTGATTATTTCTTTTTTTGAATCGGCCGAAGAACCTTTATTTCAATCCATCCAGCTTCATTTGAAAGACACTCCAACGTTTCCGCACAATGCAAAAGTGTTGATTTAAGTATAAATGTCAACAATGGCTGATAAAAGTTGCTTGCGAAATATTGCAGTTTACATCACCGTGAAGTTTGAAAGTGATAAATATTTCGATAGCGCAGTGCTTCTCGTCACTCAGCGTATCATTTTGCTGATAAAATGATATGGCTGCTCTCAAATCAGCTCCATTACGCGGTATCGATTTAAATGAAGTGAGTAAAACTTTGACTACGATCGTTCACTGTTCCGGAATCGATGAGCGGAGCAGCCGGATGTCAAAACGGGAAAGCAGTTCATATACCTCTGAAAGAAGAAATCTATGAGCATTGAGCATTTTGATGAATGCATGAAAAAAATTGACAATAAGTTGTATGATATGTTCCCATAAAAGTAAGATTCGGAGTTCAAACTGCTAAACATCGCATTTTCATTTCTGTGATACTCAGATAATTTCGTAAACGATAAGCAGACTGTGTACATTATCACTGATCATATATGATAATTTTTAGCGTGGATAAACTCATTAAAATAATCATTTTGCATTATTAGTCAAGTAAACGTTGAAACTTACCTAGAACGCCGAAAATACGATTGCTTTTAAGTAAATCTCTTAGACGAATAAATATCGCCGTAAGAAAATATGATTACCTGAGAAATCATTTAAGAGTCAGTTCGCATTACAGGTCAATAGCACTTCTAATGCGATAGGCTTCCCCATCATATCCTGAATTTTAAATTGCTAATAGCAATATGTTTAAAGAGCTCGGATAATTTTTCTCACCTACGATAGGGGCTCGCAAATTTCCTTATTCTTCCGACGACATTCTTTTCCGCTCAAAATCACGGCTCATCATGAATGTTTCAGTTCTTTACAAACCTTGTTTTCCCTTCCCGCTCGTTATGGGAAGGGAGAATTAAATTTTGTTTTTATACTTTCAGAAGGCCAAGTACTTTCCATCGCTCAAGTTCAGCAATACTTGCAGCGGTCACGGTACCCTTTCCCACACATGGCGAGTAATTTTCATAAATTTTGCTTTTCTCCCTCCATGATCTTCAGCACTATTTCATACCTATAATCGGAGCAGTCACAAATTTTTCTCCTTACAATACCTCCAGCTCTAGTATTCTTTTTCAGCCATAATCGGGAGGTTGTCATGAATTTTCGCCCCTCATGAGCTCATAACACCCTTCCCGGTTCGTGACTGAGGTTCCTCACAAAATTTCTTCTATTTGTGTGAAATATGAGCTTTACGCTGAAGAAATTCACATAGCTTTTTTTTCCATTTTTAGGAGCCTCCAATATTCTTTTTCGCCCGTATTCGCGGCTTATAAGTTGCTTTTTTTTAATTCTTGGGGCTATTAATATAGTCATACAATGGTGGTCTTGATAGTTGAAAGAGTTTTTGACAATCTAAACGGTTCATGGGAGAGAGGAGATTCATAAAATTCTAACTGCTTATTGGAATTTTGGAGGAAGAAATACTGCGGATATGAAACAAAAGAATACGGAAAAAGGGATATCAGAAAAAGAAAGAAAACATTTTAAAACGCTTGTAATATTCTTATGTATCCACTAAGGTTGTTTTTAGGAGCATTCCGATCGTGGGAAAGAAACAACGTTAAGGGCTCCTTAACGAAAAAAAGGGTCTATGAAGTGCTCCTGAATATGCTTTTGCAGGAATACTGGTCGCTTTTGGAAGGAGGAAGTTTATTGTGATCCTCAGATTATGGGTGGATTGAAAGATCAAGGCTGCTGCAGCTGAAAGTTTATCACGGTCCCTAATTATGGAGAAAAAGAGCAGTGAGGGATATCACAGCTTTGAGAGGCAGAGAGAAAACTGTGAAAAGCCGTCATTCGTTGCGAGCTGTGAACGATATTATGCTTTTGGAGGGACGAAAAATTCATGATTTATTAGCTCTCAAGTATAGATGAATGAGAATATTAAATCACCTATAAGTGGAAGGAACTTATTAATGTTCCTAATTATGGGCACGTAAACTATGCGGAACGCCGATCACAGACAACAGAAAATCATATTGTAGTGACTTTCGGGACAAAATGAGGATCAATAATTCAAAATATTTGGCGCCTCAGGATGTTTTAAAAATAAGTGAGGATCTCTTGCCTCTTGCTAAATAAGTATATTAGAGACTATTAAAGCATTGATAAATATGGCGAAGTCATGATGGCAATTAAGATGACAATTTTCATGATTGAGAAGGAATTTGGAGCAATTTGAAGATCAATTTAGAACTGCACGGATATGGTAGAGAAAGGTCGTTGGAATTTCTAAATGTACAATAAGGTTTCACTTCTAAGTGCTAAGGAAATGTTATAGCAGAGATAAAAATTTCGATGAAACTTTATTATCAGTGGAGAAAATATTAGAAACTTCTGAAAATATACAAAAATTCATTCAAATCAATCAATTATCAGAGGATAGAAATTTTCGAAGGCATTTGCTAGGCGATGAAATATGAGGAACCGCCTATTGACGAGCTGAATAGACTTGCTTTTCTCGAGATGCTGTTAAAATTTTTCGACTGATAACTATAGTAGCATTTTGAAATGGCATCAAATTTCCAACCCTTCTCCATTGAGTGTGCTTTTCGCTTGTATCTCTTCAAACTTTCCACATTTCCAGGATACGTTGGTCAATTATCCACTTCCCCCCTCCCAAGTGCTAAACAAAGGACTCCTCCAGCCCTTCCCCCCAACAAGTGCTAAACAAAAGAAACAGTTTAATGACTGCAATCAATCGACGTTTCCTAATCGCCGAAGTTTGTGTCTTCAAAAACGAAGGACTTTTGAGGGCAATTGAATTTCAATAGAAATGGAGAGGGCAAAAATGCAGAAGAAACGAAACAAAAAATAACATTACGATATTTAAGTGCCTAAACGTTCGTAGAACGCCTACAAATCATCGATAAAATTGAATGTTCGAATGTCTTATGGGAATTTCTTTTGAGTTTTTAAAGGATTATTTGCAATGATATCTAATTTTTTTTTGTTGCTGTTATGTTTTGGTGTTAATTTTTGTCAAAAAGGATATGCGAATGTTTGAAAGTAAAGAATGAAATTCTCAGATTTTAATTGCAGTTTCTTTGTGACATTAAAATAATCGCCTCCTCTGTAGTATTTGAAAAAATTCCACCAAATTTTATCGAATAATTTTTTCCTACTCATATCGATTGTTATTTTATTTTTCAATTATGGGGATTATTCGTGTAAATTTTTTAAGCAAATAAATATTCTATTATGATTTTTTATAATTACATTAACTTTTTATCGATTATATTCGATTGGAGAAATATATTTATTACATAATTTATAATTCTTTTTTTTATTATGATAGTTATATATATTATATAATTTGTAACAGATTTCTTTCTATTATCATAGTTTTTATATTTTACTCCTAAAAGAGAAAGCATTTGTTTGATTTGCTCTACGAAAAAAAGGCATTTGCTCTACGAAAAAAGCATTTGCTCTAAAAGAGAAAGCATTTGCTCTACGAGAAAAAAAAAATTCTACTCCGATAGCATTGCTTGATACGTAAAAAGCTGTGTAAACATTGAGCGCCATGCACTGTGTTCCCAATGTGTCATATATCGTTTTCTTCATATCAGATGAACTTTTTTTTTCGACTATTGAATTCAACAAAACTCACTTCTTAACTAGGCTTTCACTCTGTGGAAGCTTATGGTTTTTTTGGTTTTTTGTTTTCATCACTATATATATATATATATATATATATATATATATATATATATATATGTATAACAGTTCGTTTAAAGTAGTAAACGTAATGTTTGCGTACGTTGATCGGCCCTCTCTTTAACGCTGAAAATAACCGCTATCAATTTCTTTCGATTCGTCGCTCTGCATTGCAAATCTTACAAAGCATCATTGAGCTGTTTACTTTTGTCAGGATAGCGATGGTCATACCTTATGCGATTGTATTCGTTCTTTCGAATGTTTAAACGCCAACTGATCAATTGAATCAAATCGTCTTGCAGTTATATAGTGATTCTACCGTGAGTACCTCAATACTTCTTTACTAATTAAACTCTTAGTAGTGAATATTTCGATGTGCACTGATGAACTCATAGTTTGAGGTTGAAGTGTTAATAGTTAAACTGTATATGGGTTTACTGGATATACATGAGAATTTCACTGCGCTTCATTTTTCTCACTGTTGATTTATTTGTTTGTTATTGCAACCAATTTTTTGAAATATACAAGTGCAATAACTCTTCTTTTGAAACAAAAATGAACATAATCTATCTAAAGTCATAAGGATATTAGTACATTGTTATTTTATGCGATTTTTTTCTTCATGTGATTGCAATTTCTTTTGTTAGAAAATCTCAGAAAGCAATTTTTTTCCTCCATATTTTTTTCTCAACTTTTATGGTGGCAGATTTCTCGACAATTAAAACCCACCGATTAATGCAGCAAACTTTCGTTTATTTCTTATTTCTAAAGAATATTATTTTTGCATATAAAAAAAACTGTAGCTTTTTATTCGTATCACTGAAGTTTTTATTAACGCATGCTTGGCGAACAGTGAACAATGAACGACGAACCTCACCTGCTGGTGAGGGTGCACCAAAAACCACTTAATTATGAAGGTCTGAGTGGTTTCGATTGCGTTTCAAAGCGCACCAGTTTTCGCTGCTAAAGAAATCATTCCCACTCAATTCCTTCCTCCTCTATTCATCCACTCCCCATGCCTTGTTCTCGTTTCACTGACTCATTGTCCTGTTTATCACTGATAATGTCACCTGAGTGATGGCAATCTAGTCAGTGTACGTAAAGCTTTGGGTCATGATGATAGTGGTTAGAACTAAAAAAACAAATATACAATTATAACATATTTATTGATTAGGAAGTCTTATGAAGTAATTCGTTTTGATGCATTTTATACTATCATATATCATCGTTACCACTCAGTTAGAATCGTTTAGCAAATTGTTAATTAAATATATATAATAAGAAACTCTATCATTGAGAACGAAGTGAAAACTTTCACGTTCTCTTTGGCATGGCTTCTGCCGGGGAATTTAAAATAAGCACTGAAGTAGCAATATTACCGCAACGCATTGCATTGCTTCATTTATCTCATTGAATTTATAATTTCCGATTCTTTTCGAATGTTTCCTCGACATGAATCTCTTTATTGGGTCTCTGAGATAATATAATTTTGAATTAGAATGGAATATTTCAGTTGAATGATGTGTTCACGTATAAAAAATGGAGTGAATGGAACATGGCAGTTTGCAATTAATTCATTCAATGGATCGCCTAAAACTTACATCTTTGATATACGTAATTCTCAATTCATAATCGGTGATATAGGAGGCTCTGAGCAACTTCGTCTTGTTCCATTTCATGTTTCACAATTAAAAGTTAGTTGACTGCAAATATTACTCGATTTATACAATTCCCATATTATCACTCATCTCTGCTTTAAATTTGTTATATTGCGAAAAATATTTCGGGAAAAGTCCTTTCGTCTAAAATTTGAAATCTTTTCTCGACAAGAATTTATCTTATCTTATGGCTGTTTCCGGTTTATTATTGCTTCCAGTAGGTTATCGAAGAAGTGATAATGGTCATCCGGGCGAGGGAAACTTTATCAGTTTTTTTCGGCTGTTATTAATAAGGAACTCTATCATCATGGATGAGAACGAAGTGGAAGCTTTCACGCTCTTAGGAAATTTAAACCAAGCAATGAATTAGTAATATTACTGCAAAACATTGCATTTCTTCATTTGTCTCATTGCATTTATAATTTCTCACTGTTTTTGAGTGTTTCTCGCTCTGAATGAGTGAAAACGCAATAGATCTCCCAGGCTTATAAATAGACAAATACTGCAATTTATGACGAAATCTGAAAATCGTCGACATCTGCCCTATGCGTGACCGAAATTATCTTATAGATTTATGCAGCATGTAAACTCTTATTATGGCGATTTGTTCTAAACGTGGTCTTCTTCGAAAATGTCCGCCTTTTTGATTGCGTTTGATGGGTTCAGCACAAAGCCTTGCAGTAATTGTTCTCTAATTCAGATAAATAAACCCACAATTTACCATAACTACGTTGAAAAAGAAAGCGATTTAACAAGTTTGCAGAATATCTCAGGTGCTATAAAATGGCTTGGCATACGTGGAATAGACAATACTAATCTCTTATTAGTGTTTCTCTTCGAGCAACGTACGCGAAAATATTATTTGGTAACGATGCGTGATGATGGAGTGACAATCAACGTTGTCTATGAGCATTTTATTTACGTTGAACGTATCGTCGAGTTAACGCAATCTTTCGTTATGAAAGGTAACCAGTCATATTTCGCTGGGAAATATTTCACTCTCAATATTTCCAATTTGAATTTTCGATTTTTCGGCCAAATTTTTATGATAATCAAAAGATTCGTTTAACGGTTCCATATGTTGAAGTGTTTTTAGTAGATGATTGTGTAAAAGATATCATCCAATCAGCCTATATGTTGAAATATTTCAATCAAAAACGCTAATTTCCCAAATGAGAGATTTAAGGAAGTTTCCTCTCTTTTGTTTCACTGTATAAAGAGAAACTTACTTGCAGATGAGAATGAGCATCTTTATGCAGTAATCAGTTGGCAAATGGGCGATGAGCATCCAAAGACTTCATTGCATGTGCAACGAATCAATATTAGCCCACAAAGTGGAATGATCACAACTCGTATTCTAATGAACGGAAGTGTGAATGGAAATTGGTTTAGACCATTTATTTTTGGTATGTAAATTTTTCTTTTCGTTATTTTTGGAGTCCTCAGAAATGCTCGCATTTGTTCCTTGAGAGAAATAGTTGACTTAAAAAATATATATATTATAACGTCGAAGATAGTTTCCGTATATGCGGAAGAAGGCGGACCTAAAGGAGGAAGATGGAGGCAGGATGAAGTGTGTCAGGATGGATAAGTACCACTATTAGCAAAGAATTTAAGGGAGCATTTAAGACTTTCAAAAAGACTACCATCGAATTCATCAGAAAATCTCATTAAATGGTTGACATCTAAAATTCTAATAATTTTAAATTCGAATCAATCTCTCTCTAAACTAGGGTCCAATGGCCTTGAGAACAGCGAATGCTACGACGGAATGCATCGATTCCTTTTCTCTAGCAGCCCTATGATTCACCGGTGCAAACAAAGTGCCCATTCACCATTTTAAATTTAGCAATGCTGCATTGTAACTTCTGAAAGCCTACTACTGATTACAAATAACAAAGGATATCTTCAAAATTCATAGTAACCATAATGTACATGATGCATCTCTAGCAGCGATAACTTTAAGAGGAGACCGAGTGGGCCATGAAGAGACACGAAGGTAGTCGAAATCGTGTATCGAGGGGTGCCACAGCTCATAAAGGACAAACTGGGAAAGGCGAGACGTTCCAGGAGAGCTTCCGGTCGGGGAGCCGTCGATGGAAAAGACCGATTCCGATATGCTAGGACCTATCTTATCTAGACTCCAAACAGATCAAAAGCACACATGTCGATCAATGATGTGGCACGAAGAATAACGCTATAACAGCAAAACGATCACTTGTTACACACCAACTAGCTATCTTGGGTTGGCTCTTTAGCGCCACACCCAAAAGTGCAACTGTGGGATTTTGAGGTAAAGGAAGAGTGTTTGAACAATTTGCCGGATTGTGTTGAATCTCCTATTGCAGAAAGCCATATAATTCTTCGAGCTGGCATTACGCATTGCCTATCTTGTCCGTTAAGGAGGGCACCAAAATCACCTTCAGAAGACTCATGTGAGTGAATTTTAAATTTTCTGCATGATAGACAATCAAAGAAGGAATCAAAACGTCTGCCATTCTGAAAATTACCACTCGGGTATATTCCAGTGGCACATGGCCATCACCTTACTTCGCTACGGCGAATTGCTGAACCTAACATTCAATTCAAGAACAAAGATTTTTCAGATTACACCACGAATTAGAGGAGACTGAAATTCACAGCTGGCTAACATTAGTGTCTCAGTTTTTGCAGCTCCAACTGTCCGAGATTTCTAGTTTTTAAGTTTCGAAAATAGTTGTGGCTCAAGTTTACTTGCTCGCGGTTCCTTTATAGAGCTGAATGTTATAAGCTTAAGTTGCCGCCCCACTAGATGGTAAAAGGAAATTCATTCACATCTGCAGGTAGCTGTACAGTGAGATTTTGCAGCTGCGATCACTACAGACGGCTAGCAGTTCATTTTGGTCTTACAACGATCTTACATTGTTTCGAGAAAGTTACTTAGGCGGTCCTATTTGATAGGCGGTGCTCAAAATGTATTTCTGATCGTGGCACATTTCTTAATCCTCACTCATAGTCTTGGAACTTTTGTATTCAACGTATCCTCTAAAATTTCGTATTCTGTCAGAAGGATTATGAGAGTTAACCTTGCCAAGCGAGAAGTTATAGTTTTAACGGAAGAGGCTAATTTCGCTTTAATTTATCAAAAGCAGTTAGCATTCGAAGCTCATATTGTCTTTCAAAATATACTAGACCTATAAATGTTTTTGTGATAGATTTATATGAAAGCAAAAAATAATGAGGAAAATCGCAATAACCCGGTTTCAGCGGAGCTAGCACGACCACCCTCAATGACTCTTGCATAGGAAGTCTAAACCCTTCTGCCCGCTAAAAAAATTGTTTTATTAGCAGGTTGTTGGTCATTTCGCTGTACTTTTTCTTCAGGATAATCTATGAGTTCATTTGATTGCAGCGCCAACTGAAACAATCGAACCATCGATCCATGCTATCAATACCGCCTCGTTGATATGCAATTCGAATAGTGCATTCTTTGGACCAGTACTTTATAAAGATTTAGCATTACATTACATATACGATGCAGTCATAAACGCAGGTCGACTATGGGCATTTCATTGGCGTTCTTCTCAATGGCGATCGACTAAAGTTGTCCTAACACGACATGCACTTAATAAATTCGTCACTATGTATACAATTAATGATATGTTATATATGCATGGTGATTGTGCAACAGCAACATGTCGTAAACGCGCACATATACATTGTATCGATCTTAGAAATGAATTTTTATGAAGTAAAGTTAAGCACTGAAGAATTTTATATTTCCGTGCTATTATATTAGAATATCTTTAAGATGATAAATAATCATCGATAAGTTAAAAAGTTCATCCCATTATATGTCGGATACATTGACGACTATCAACGAATCGGTGAATGCTATCATTAAATTTAGTGATTTCTCTATATTCATCTTGAAATCTTTCAGAGAAGAAAGTGTTCTCCCGAATCGATGAAGATGGACATTTACAAATAGCTAAAGCGTTTTAATCGTAGAATTATCGATATTTGAAGGAAATAAGACATCGAATCGCAACAATGCTAATATACTCGAAAAGACTGCAATAGAACCGACGCAATGCTAAACAATTACTGGAAACGCTAATAGAAACAAATAATATTCATTTAAATGTCCTTAAAGAAATTCACCACGGTGTTTTCTTTTTTAACCAAGCAAAGTAGCAAAAAAGGACCATTTTATACTTAACGATTACTTTTATATCTTCAGTCCAGAACTGCGCAGTGAATAATAGAAGATAAATTTCGCATATGATTGCGATTTAAATTCCACATCTACTGATACGGTGTCAACATCTACAAATTTCAGGAATTAAATGAATCTTTGCGTCAGGATGACTTACCTCAATGTTTTTTCAATTTATAGTTGTTCCAGTTCGAAAAATATTGAAGGTTATGGATTTATTTAGAAGCTGTAATAATTAACAGTTCCAACTTTGATAGCAGTTTTTGTTTTACAAAACAGTTTCGATGTAAATGATGTAAAAGGTCCGGAATGAAATCGTCTCGTCAGTACAAGTTTCAATTACATCATATCAGATCGAGAGTAGCAGCATTGGAAACTGAGAGAGGAAACATCATTTAGGAACCGGAATTTCGGTTGCATCTGATCAGATTTTCGGTCAACTGCTGCCAGAATTCAATTCGTTGCAGCAAGAATCCGTTGAGCCGCAATTCTCAAGAATATACGTTTTTCTTCCTATGTAGTGAACCTTTATAGCACAAGAAGATATTTGCACTGAAAAATGATGATAGCGTAAAAAGGATAACAGAATGGACACCACGGATCAGCAAAAGAAGTAGAGGCCGATCTGCAATGAGGTGGAGTGATTGTTTAAAAAAAGACCTCAAGAACCAACTGGATCAGAGAAGCATTGAATCCAGACAACTGGACGAAGAGTGATTATGTGAATCAGGACAACTTGAAGCGATATGAAGAGACATTATTTGAATCAGGACAATTTGAAACGATATGATGAGACATTTATTCGTAATGAATGCACCATTGAGTGAAGTAAATAAAGTCGATGAAAAAGTGAACCGTTGACCTGCCTTCAAATTTCGGCCTATTTGTTGTACTTTCATTCTCTTGCATAACCGGCTGAATTACACGTCACCTTTCCTCGTCTATACGCCAACTCTAGAATATGAAAATTTGTCCTGAAAATGTTGGAGATATATGGAACTCAAGAACTCAATACGGAAACTTTTATATCTTCATGCATTTCGAATTTTTGTTCTTGCGCTCTTTCTTCAGGACATCCTGGAAATGAGGGACATGCAAATATGAATGAAGAAAAATTGTTGAATATTTAGTGATCATGATGAGATATGGCATTGGGGATCGTGAAAATGGTTTTTTCGTCATATCGCCGAGCCCATTGGGTGGATTCAGCTGGAACTTCTTCTGCTTTCGATTGCCTCCGGTAGGGTAATGGATTCCCAGAGAAGTTCCACGATCCAATGAAGAAATTTAGCAAAAAGCCAGCTTCATTTTTCCCTACTTTTTCCTCATTTTCCCGTTCTTTTCTCATCAATTACATTTTCCACATCTCCGCAAGACTATCGCCGAAAAAATATTCTCTACCACCTCGATCCTGTATTCTCAGGATATTTTAGACTGTTGATATTTTCGATTATAGCCGTTTTGTGAATGATCGGAGCGAGCCGTATACACATTCTACCGTTCGACGCCTTATGCAGTAATGAGGATCATTTTACTCATCGTTTCGATAACGAATTGTGCAAATTTATTCTCCTTGTATGTACAACTAAACTTATCGATAGATAATCCGATGGCAATGATTTGTACACAACGATTAATATCGTCGTAGTATGTGGTATTATATGAAGTTCTGTATATGATAATCTTACTTTTATGGAAGATTTTCTGGAAATATTGTCCTTAAATTCTGTGCTATTCGATAGTTCCAGGATAATTTTCCAGAAACTATTCTATCCGTCATTCATTTTTGAACTTTCAGCTGTAATAAATGAAATTTGATTCTCGAAACGCTGAAACGTTGAGTTTGTGCCAATATTCGTAGGCGTTCGCTTATGGTTTTAGCGTTCTTTTCTTTTTGGCGGGCAAGTATCCGGAGATCTATATTGCATTTGCGGCGATTTAATACGGATTGAGGGGAGGTTAATGGTTGAGATGATTTCAGGATTTGTTTATTTACTGTTTTCGATTTCTGGGATGAGAGAGTGATTGAGATCTGGGTCGATAGTCGATTTTCGCTAATCATTTTAGTTGGTTTCATTTCCGCCAACGGCGATTACAATTGACGTCGTTTGTTTCGCAATTTTTGATTGTGTGATTTCTCAATAGTTCTCAAAATTTGTATAGTGGAATTTCTATCCACTATATTTGGGATTGTTCTCATCATTATCGATCGGTCTTTCGTTATGTTTGTATGGTCTTTTTGAATTTATTGGCGAGTCAACATGTTGAATGTCAGAAAAACTGCTGCATATATATATATATATTTTTTTCTAATATTAACAAAGGTTAAGCGTACGATTAAAACTTAGGTACTTGAAATAAATGTTTATATTTAACTGATTATGCAAACATACGTACTTAGATAGTTGTATTTCGGGATGAATTTCTGGATAAATTAGTAGAGGACAATTTGAATAGTTCACATTTCGATATTATTAGATAGCTGTATTTCTGGATAAATTAATAGATGACGATTTGAATAGTTTATGTGTCGACATTATTAAATAGTTGTATTTCTGGATGAATTTCTGGATAAATTAGTAGAGGACAATTTGAATAGTTCACATTTCGATATTATTAGATAGCTGTATTTCTGGATAAATTAATAGATGGCGATTTGAATAGTTTATGTGTCGACATTATTAAATAGTTGTATTTCTGGATGAATTTCTGGATAAATTAGTAGAGGACAATTTGAATAGTTCACATTTCGATATTATTAGATAGCTGTATTTCTGGATAAATTAATAGATGACGATTTGAATAGTTTATGTGTCGACATTATTAAATAGTTGTATTTCTGGATGAATTTCTGGATAAATTAGTAGAGGACAATTTGAATAGTTCACATTTCGATATTATTAGATAGCTATATTTCTGGATAAATTAATAGATGACGATTTGAATAGTTTATGTGTCGACATTATTAAATAGTTGTATTTCTGGATGAATTTCTGGATAAATTAGTAGACGACAATTTGAGTAGTTGATATTTCGATATTATTAGATAGTTGTACTTCTGGATAAGTTTCTGGATAAGTTAGTAGAGGGCAATTTGAATAGTTGATCTTAATTTGATGTCAAATTTAATTGTTGAGAATATCATTTTCGATTAGAGATGCTCGATATATAGAAGTATCGATAAAATTCAAAGTATTTGATTTCTTTGGCATTTTATTTGGAAATTACTCGATATACTTATTCAAATTACTTACAATTATTCGATTCAAGTTACGTTTTGTATTTGTATAAAGTAATTTTTTCAAATTGTTACTTAATTATTTCATTTATTATCGATAGAAAGAGAGATTTCGGAAATCTTTGATCGGAAATTAATTATTAACGATACGATGGGACTTTTTCGAAGGTTAGTGCCATTTTTTCTCTACGACGTTGAGAAAATAACGATTTTATCCGATGAAATCCGTTATGATATGATTGATAAGTGATTATGAGATGGCGTTGTATGCAATCGTCTATGATTATTAATTCAACCGATATAGTCTTATATATGATTTATATCGTAGATTCTCATGTTCCACCTCATCGTATACGTTTAAGTCAAGAAGGTTCATCGCACCGCATCGGTTAGAAGGTACTTCCCGATCTGGCATTGCATCAGATGGGATCAATCCGGCCCTTAAATGATAGTTAATTTGATGATATTAGCAAGTTTAGTTCGCTAATTGAAGTACTTTCATAGTGTCGAGTTACTTCTTTGTAGTGGTGATAAAGGGTTATTGATCGTCCTTATCGAAAAGCATTCAGCAAATAAATATTCAATTATAAGTGGTCGTTAGTGTTATTTATTTATTTATTTAGTTTTAATATATATTTTTTATATTTTACAATAGTATTTTATAAGTTTTTCTATCACATTTTATAGTAATTTCATAGTAATTGCAAACAATAAATATTTTGGAGAAAATATAAAGCGATCCATATTGGGTTCGAATAACGCTGCTGATTTTTCTCCTTTTTTCCTCGAAAATGGTCCATTTTTTCCTCGAAAATGGTCCCTTTTTTCCTCAAAAATGATCCACGCTATTGCGAACGTTTACTCGAAAATTACGATAAAGCAAGAACTAAAGAAGTTATAGAAATTAGCAAGTATCGATGATCCCTATGCCGAATCGCCTATCGTAGAAGGTTTTTGCAGTATCATCTCCTTCATATCTTAACGATTTAGCTATCCGCATATCAGCATCAATATCGGTCTAACCATTTTTGCCTCATATTATTTTAATATGATCGGTTATTGAGCAGTTGAAATTTAGAGAGCCAACGATTGGTCGTTCGAATTTGACAAAGTCTGATTTGGAGCGACTTCTCGACTTGGACAGGTACGCACCTTTGTGGAGAATTTTTTTTTCCGCTTTAAGGGCCGTAACATCGTTGAGTTTGTAACGTATTATATATGTGGTCACCGAATACTTAATATATAGATAATTAATATTATTTAGTTATTGTAATTATTAAAAAAATGTAATTTAAAGTATTTTTCTTTTATTGATTAGCTATTTTGAATGAAGCCTCGGGAATTTTTTGAATGCGCTATATCGCCTATGGATCTCACTGATATTGAGTGAGGAGAAAAGCAGTTATTGCAGTATTCTCGGATATTGAGGCCTATACGAAGAAGGTTATGATAGTTGTAATTCGTTAGTTTTCGCTTCCAATGCTAATAGGAATTTTTTTGATGCTTAATTAATTTGATCTTATAATTAATTTGTTTGAGAAATTTGTTGTGGCGTCTCATTGTTACTCTTCTTTTGCAGCGAATATCGAACTGACTATACTTATGTTTCCTCGTAAGTTTTATCTCTTTTTATAATTATCATTCATTTTCCCACTGAATATTTTTGCTTTATAGGTTTAGTTTATTTAAATGAAGTTAGAAATCAGAGTTCGTTTAAGAGGTAATTTTTGTTCAGAAATCTCGAGGAATATGTTGCAGAATATTTTCGTTCCTATTAGGTGACTTATTTAAGAGTTATTTATGGTTATATGGGCAAACATTCATGCTAATTTCGTGTATCGGGAGGAGGAGTATTCTTGACTGATATTATGTTGGTAGAGGCTGATTGCGCAATGAATTTTCTATTTTTGGCTTGAGAGGCTTCTTGTTGGATTCTCTTCTTTCGTTTAAAGGAGGTTTCTACAGCTCGATGTGGATCACTTCAAGAAGAAGAGAATTTTTACAATTTTCCCATTGCCATATGCACACTTGCATTTGCGTTGTAGTGGAATTTTTCTATCTCTGACTTTTCCGTCAGTGGAATTTTCCCATCTCTAACTTTTCCGTCAGTGGAATTTTTCTATCTCTAACTTTTCCGTCAGTGTAATTTTTCTTTCTCTGACTTTTCCGTCAATGGAATTTTTCTCTCTCTGACTTTTCCGTCAGTGGAATTTTCCCATCCCTAACTTTTCCGTCAGTGGAATTTTTCTATCTCTGACTTTTCCGTCAGCGTAATTTTTCTTTCTCTGACTTTTCCGTCAGTGGAATTTTTCTCTCTCTGACTTTTATCTCTAACTTTTCCGTCAATGTCCTTCTCAAATCGCTATCATCATCAGCATCCACCATTTTCGGTTCGAATTTCTTGTTAAATCATTTCTCTTCGTTGAAGTAATTTTCAGATTTATTCGTTGTTTTTATAGTTTATTAACTTTGTTATTTTTTTTTTCCAATTTAATTTTAATTTTAGTGAATAAATGTGATCTCTGATTTATAGAAAGAGTTATCGTCCGGATGGTTCGGTTCGCTATGAAAATCCTCGCATGTTTCGCTTACCATTGGATTCATTTCGGCGGAAGCGAGCGTTCGAGAAAGCGTGGAAGAGTTCGTTGTTCCACTGTTCGAATTTTAAATTTCATAAGCCGCGAATATATTCAGTCATACATAACGCATTCTTTTTGATAGCAATGACATTCGAATTTTGCTGTTGATAAGCTAGTCGTCTTGCTTTGTCTATGTTTTAGCTTATATTGTCACTGATATAGTGGATCGGAAACGAAACGCATGAACGGATTTGTCGAAGACGAGGAATATTTAACGCGCTTATTGGATTAAAGCTGGATTAGGACAGTAACCGATCAGTGATCGTTGTTGTTCCTGAGAGATAGAAGATTTCAGTTGTTTTTAAGTGTTTGGGAGGAAATAGATAGATACTGGGAGAGTTGACGGGAAAGAAACACAGGATGAAGGTGGGAGGCACACTCAGTCGTTGTATTTTATATTTGCATTAAAGTTGTAATGTTAAATATGGTATAGCTTTCGTTATCTGTGTTGTTTTCAGCCGGATATATTCACTACTTCTCTCTGTGGCTGTCGGATTTTATGGAGCGATTGTTTGCAAATCCGGCCAAAGTCGCAGGCAATATTGTTGGATCGGTGGTTTACTTCATCGTGCAAAGTCCTCGTTTTAGTACTTCTTCTTTCCCTTCAGGCTTTTCATTGTTAATCAAAAAAAAGAATCTCAGAAATTCGCACCGCATGGTTGCTCTGACCGCTGCACCTTTCTTTCGATGTTTATTGCAGCCGACAGGTAGAAATCACCTTAGTAAATAAGCTCAAAGTTAGGTTTAAGTTGTGCTTCGACGGAGAAGAATAGTCAGGTCTGAAAGAATATCGCCTAATTAATATCTCTAAATATCAATTATTAAATTTATTCAAAACTGTAATATTAGATGCATTCGTAAAGTTTGAATAAAGTTGCCATTGCTGTCTGTAATTTGTACTTTTTTTTTGTTTTTTTGCATTAAGAGTAGTGAAATAATGTCGGTGAGAATCCCCAATTTCGTGTTTCGTCTGCAGAAACTCTTGGTAAGTCAAAGACCCACAAACATTACGCATTGAGGATGATTGCCTACGGATGCGGAAACCACCAGCATCCTTTCCTTCGCTATGGCTAGCGAAGTGAAAGTATCAGGTGATTGTTGATTGTTTCTTTTTTAGTTTTCTGGACGATCGCGAGCCTGTTGTCTTTGAAAATTCAAGAAGAACATCACGATCAACAATACAACGGCTATGGATCAAAAGGTCACAATCTGTGTGTTAAATTGTTTATTGGAGAGGCATATTCAGATTGCTTTTAGGAGGGAGAATGATATGCCGTTTCGTTTGTTTTTCCTCTTTTGAGTTACGAATTTTTAGCAAAATATTCATTAAATTTGTTTTCTCTCAAATATAATTATTTCTGTGTATCATTTTCATAATTTCCATATATCGTCTTCGGTTAATTGGTTAATTTTTCTCATTATTATTTCATTTAAAGAAATAGATTTGAAATATTTTTTATGGTGGATATTGTAAAATGCTTTGTAAGGAGTTGCCCTTTTGATTTCACTTCGCATTGGCTAAATATAGTTTATAAAATTGTTGGAATTCTTCAATTATTGCTTAAATGAGTGCTACGAAGAGGTTAATTGAGTGGGAATTTTAGTATCACGTCGACATAGTTTCGAGCGAGAACGGCGATTTTCTTGGTCATCTGATGAGGATGCTAGATTGGTGAGGATGTTTTCTATTTGTTGCAATTATTCTCTGGCAACGAATCGTTCATTTTATTAGGCACTCTACGAAATTATGAGCAACGATAGGCTGTGAAAGTACGATTATAATATTTGATCGTGTAGGATTTTCTCTATCAATATCCTGTATTAATAATCTCGGCTTCGAATTGAACAGTGCGTATTGAGGGTGAGATTGTCCGACGTCGATCATCTGCTTTGCATACACCGATATTCGCCAATGAAAATTATATCAAATCGCCCACCATATATCCTCAAACGATTTCGTCGAAGCCTTCGATTGGATGGCGTGCATTACGACGTATCGCACGATTGATTACCTATATTGTGACGATTGGCTTCTATCCAACTGATTTTGGCGAGTAAGCTTTTAGGTTTTATTTCATTATGATTGCCACATTCATTCATTTGCTTGCTGTAAGGTTTATTAAACTTAAGGCTCATACCTTTCCTTATAGCTGAGAGGTGTATAGTATGAGGATTAAATATTTCGTAGAACGTCTTTCGTTGGAGAGTTCTGATGATTTCAATATTCATGTAGTTCGTGATCGGCATCCTCGCAGTAGAGGCTAATCCTCCATCTGTCTCTCTCTCCGTTCCCTTTCTCTCCTTCCTTCCCTCTTCTTCACTTCTTCTGTCATCTCCTTTCCTCCCGTATGGAGGGGTGTGCAGTGAGTTCGGGTCCTAGACGTTTTAAGCATGCTTTCCACTGCTTTCTTGATCAAAGATCGTCGTCAGCATTATTTTGCATCATTTGCACAGGTCAAGATTTTCAAGCTGTGCACTCAGTCTGAGTTAGGCCATACCTCTTGTCTTCAGCATCTCGTTGGCAATAGAAGTCGCTCGGAGATGTGGCCCTTACTTCAAAACACTATCTTATAGGGAAATAGTGCACTCACTGAGTATATGTTCATGTTTATCTACATATACCTGTGCACATGCACTAGTATATTTTCATGTATTTTGATTTGTTACTTTAATTCATCGTTGAAGGGAGAGCGATCGTCAGCAGAGGTCGACGTACGTTCAAATGTTCAGTGAGTGTGGATTTTTGAATGCTCCGCACACTGGCTCACGTGAGGATGAGAAAACGCCGTGGATCGAAGATGACGATGAGGCATTCTCGGATGATTTCCCCATACGAGAAAGTACTCAGATTTCCTCGGCAGCCTCACCACCCACTTATGAAGAACCGTATGATTTTGAACTTGTTAATCGCTTTCATTTGACGTATTCTTTAGTTGATCAGTAATGGTCACGTTGAATATGATCTGCATCGGGGTGTTACTTTGTTATTTAGAGTTTAGATGTGAGCGGAAGTTCCCTTAATAATCGACGAAATTTTCTTTCTTTGAATGCTCATACGTTCTTTTTTGAAAACATTTTCTTGAATCGTTGGTGCTTTTGAGAGGCGAAAAGTGAAAAAAAAAGAGTTGATTCGATGAAAGTAGAGGAATATTCGACCATAGTGATCAGAGGGTAGGCATGAATTGGGCACAATTGATCGCCAACTTTGAGCACATCCAGCGGAATGTATTTATGATTTGAAATGGTAAAGCATAATATGATCGTTTTTTGTTGCTTCTTTACCTGTTGAAATTTCGAAGTATAATCCACTTTATTTTGTCCAGTTAGATTGGCATTAATGACTTTCACTACTCGGTTTTAAGCCTCCTCTTCGGCGTTAGGATATATTAGAGGAGCGAATTTTGTGGATTTATGGTTAAATAGGTGCTCCAATTTTCTCGAACCTTCATTTTAAATAAGTCTTTATTGGAAACAGCTGTTCTTTTGCATAAAGTCTGTCGTTGTTAGCTTCCTTCACTTATGGTTTTCGTTCTCTGCCATCTGCATTCCATCAGTGTCATTCCACACCGTTTTTTGAGATATCTGAAGTTAGTCAACGAGAAACTATTTTGCGCAAATTGTCTCGTCGATGTCTTATAATATGTTCTTTGAGATAGGAATTTTTCTAAGTAATTTAAATCCCATCTTGGCCGAGTGCTGCTGATGATGAGTTTCTGCATAAGGGTGCCAACACGTCGAGGTTTTTTAGCATCTTGAATTGGATTGTTGAGCTCATTTGACGATGATTCACTTAAGTCCAAAGTAGAAATTGGGAGGAAAAGAGGGAGAGGGAGGGTCATAAAAGAATGGAAGATAAGAATAATGCCGATACCGTTAAGCATCGTTCGCTGCAAAAGAATATTTTGCATGTTCAAAAACGACTCTCTCTTCTGAGAAATGTCACATGAGCATATCGGCTGCGTAGTTGTTCGCAGTCATTGGACCAATAATGTGGACAAAACTTTATAACTTTAATAAGGGAGATGAAGAAAGAAGGAAGCTAGGGTGTACAGCAGCGTCCAGCTTAGACTAAATCGGCCACCTGGAAGGTATTATCTTTGTTGTTGTTGAATTTCTTTTATGGTTTTTCGTTGTTGAATGTAATACGATTCAGCTGGGATGAAGAATCCAGAGAAAGGGAGATGGCATCACCAATTACAACACCGCTTGGTCCGTCTGAAATGCGTCACGAGACGGGACGAATGGTTGCCCGAAGTTCACAGCCGGTAGTAGAATCCACGAAAGGAATCTTCGAGACTGTGGCGATAGAGACGTTGGTATTTATATTTGCAGTATGCATGGTGCCAGTAACGCTTGTGCGATCTGCAATCCGCTTCTTTTCGACAAGGTGAACTTTACATGCTTTATTCTTTATTTCAAGATAGTATTGGAGGGCCACTTCGTTTAGATTAATATCGTTGATGAATATACTATGCTTGTAATAATGGAGATTCTGCAAAGTTAGCAGCGTATGCATCTATCAGATAAAGCGCATTTTCCAGGGAAGGAGGGAAGCGTATATTGAGGAAAAGCTTATCTTCTAGGTTTTCCGGTAATTTACATGATTTCACGTGTCGGAATTTTCATTAACCATGTATGGAGAAGTGTTGAGGTGTTTGGCGAAAAACCCCTGCGTGATTGAAATACTCCACGTAGGATTGTCGCTCTTTTTTGTTGAGGGAATTGCGCTGATGAGGGCAGATGGCGCAAAGGAAAGTTGCTTTATTTGCTTAGGAGGTGCTGAGACTTATAAACTTTATAGCTAAATTGTGCAATGCTCCCACTGAGGAGCTTTAGGTGACGTCCTTTGATCAGCTGTGCGCGGCGACGGGGTTATTCACTTGAGAGAGTTGTGCATTGTTGAGTAAAGTGAGAGCATAGAACTTCAGCGATCCGCACGACTATTATCACTTCGTCAGAATTGAGGTCGGGGGCTTTGATTTTTTCCTTTTCTTGTGGAGGAAAATCTCGCTGAATTTTAGCCTACAGGCAACAAATATTTCCGCAGTACGCAAACGTCATATGTATCGTTTTACATGCCGTTCTTTTTTTTCTGTGCTTATATTCATTTATATGCAGTTTTGCCTCTTGTTCCATGGACTTATGTTCACTGTGTCGTTTACTTTGAGCTGCATTTAATTAGCGATAATTTCAAAGCGGTGAAGAATAGTATAATCTATTTGTTTATTCATTCGCGAAATTCACATTGAAAATCGGATAGTGAAATTCGTCTTATTAAAAAGATAGTGATTAGTGATGGGGTGATATTTAGTGCTGAGGAAGTCTAAACGTTGATTGGAAAGAGGATATTATTTGCAGACGTGAAGTGGTCTACAATTTGCGTTCACGTTCTGTTCGATCAGGTGACGGTGAATCGGCACCGATTCCTTTCGTGGAGCGTACTATTCATCAATTCTCGAAGGCGTTCACAGCGACGATGATGACGTTGGTTTCGATTGCCTCTTCGGTGTTATTAGCCCCAGTCATGGTCACCACGTATCTAGTGAGCACTGCTCTCGGCAAAGCGTCAACGAAGTAGGTCGTTTTGTATTCGCTTTTTCTCTGCTTGAATAATAAGAGATTTGTTTTAACGATTTTTTCTGTATATATACATTTATGTGTGTCTATTATCCACAACCTTCGCTCTAGTATTGAAGAGCATATTTCAGCGCAACAACGTAGAGAGGAATTCGCGATAATGCACGAGTATTTTATTTCAGCCCTTCACCAGTTGCTCATGTTGGAACTCCATCATCAAAGAGTGATTATATGGTAGGAAGAGCATGTGGAATCGTGGCTGAATGTCTCTATGCGTTCGTCACCGCATTGCTGTCCTCCTTCGTTTTCTTGTTCTCACTCCTAGTTCGAATGAGTCGTTATATTCGTGAAAACGCGCCGTTGTTCTTTGCCAATCTGTGAGTTTTTTAACGATTTTGTTGCTTCTGATGTAGACACTCTTTATAACGTTCTTAAATAATAGCAATTTGGTCAGGGGATTTCTGATTCCCTCTTCAAAATCTTTGTCTTTGTTTAATAAGAGATGTGATTTTTAATTTAGTATAAGCTGGTCACCGTCAAGCCAACAACGCTCGGTACATGCGATGACTACGAGAGCGATGAGTCGCGGTACAGTAATGCCTGCTGAAGGGTTTGTTTGTTCTTATTAAGGAGTAAGGAAATGTAGCTTTTTTTTCGAGATCAGACCGCTCCCATCAATTTGCTTAGTACTTTTATCAATTGTTGCAGTATTAGACAGTGGTGGGCAGTTGTTAAAAGCGATGAAGTTGGCGTCTCTTTGATGCCACATTTACCGTCTGAAGTGAGCCGCAGATGAGGGAATATTTCGTGAAGAGATGAAAGCGGGGCATTGGCTTATGCGGGAGATTTCTAAATGAGAGTATAAGCTTGTCAACTCTCTACCAATGTGCCGTATAATTTTCAGTTATAAATTATAGTTTCTATTTGCAGTCAACAACATTCATCGCGTGTCCATAAGAGGCGATATAAAAGATGCTTGATTTGGCTTATTCCACTTATTGCCCTCTTGCTGCTTGCTGGTCTTGTTGGAAAGCGTTGTTATGAAGGTTCGATTTCTGTTAATGGGCGTTGCATTTTTTTACATTTGAGAAGTCAAACGAGGCTATTTGCATATATACCATCGAAATTGCTGTAACTTTAGAGTGTGGTGAACTTCATAGCCATAGACAAAATGGTATCTTATACACTTCGTATTTTTATCTCCACTTTAGCAGTGATACATTTATTAATTATTTTCCTTACTATGGCGATTTTCCATAGAAGTTTATCAGTGAGGTTCTGAAATTTTTCACGAAGTGATAGAATGGTTATATCGAATGAGCTATTCTAGCTGGCATAGTACCTAACAGAAGCGATGTTTTTCTATTAAGTACAGGTATTTTAGAAGAAAGTATATGAGCTTCTTATTTATGGATATATAAGCGTATTATTTATGGGAATTTATTTTCTCTTTATATCAATTTATTTTCTCTTTTTGGACACAGAGTGTACATTTCAAATGCCATTTCATAAGTTTTTACTTTGCAGATGGAGATTTCGATGAGAAAATAGAATTGTTACAATATCCAAGTGTGCTATTGGGCAGAACATATGAGGGTAAGTTTGCCAGTAGTTTTTTTTCATTTTCAAGAAAAATATGATTATCTTGTTGCTGATACGGTGAGCAGATATAATTAAATTTCGTCGGTATTCGTTTAATTTGATAATCTCGATTAACTATGGCCACTTCTTAAAGACGATAATTTATTCACTGGTACTTCGGGAAGGAGAAAGGCAAGATCACAAGGTTCGATCAGAAAGGAATTAGTTTTTTTTGCAATTTTTCTCTCTGTTAGCTGAAATCTTCGGTGCAATTTGGTTTATATGCACTGATAAAATTCCCCTTCCGTTTCGTCGATATAATTCGAAGCAATCATTACTTTTTTGGCTTAGTGCACATTAAATTCCAAAATCTTCAGCAGCTTCATCCATATAGGGTGATGGTCACTTGTAAAGTAGTTATCAGTATGTTGTCTTTGTTGTCTTTAGAGGAAACGTTAAGTGGGTGGCTTTTTCGCTATCTGTGTTGCAATGCTTCTATGGCGATGATTCGTAGATGCGGTACGCTATTGCCGGTAGCAGTTCATGCTTTCTTTGCGTAGCCGTTTTAATTTAGCTGAAGGAAGTTGACAGTGACGACAATTTTTTTTTGTTGCTTCGAGATTAACGGACATGTATAGTTGGTTCGTGAAAAATCGTTTATATAATTCAAATTTTCACTATTAATTCCATGCGTTGAATGAATGATACGAGGCATTCTCTAGCAGCATCGTCGACGAGTCGTTCAATTTGGACGAAGATCTGCCGACTGGTCACCGCTACTGGACGGACTGCTTATGCGCTTAAAGAAAGGATCATTATGGCTTGTAAGTTCACTCTGGCTGCAAGCGGAGCAGTCGAATTGTTTGATATCTTTTTGATAATGACTAAGGTTCCATCGGTTATGCAGCAGAGGTTTAACAATATAAATTTGAATATTTTTATTTGCTGTTGTTTTTAAGCCCTTCAGAGGAAATAATTTAAAGGGATCGTAAGGGAATGTTTAATTACTTCGGGAAAATTGGTTGTTTCATTTATCCGCAGGGTTTGCATATTATCGCATTATCTTAGTATCAGTGTAGACTTTTGGCTTTATCGTTCCTTCAGCGGCTCGAACGCAGATTCTGGAGAATATATTAGTAACAGAGAAACAGCAGTTAACTTTTGAACGAATGCTGTCATTTTGCTATGGTAATTTAAATTATTATGGTCTCTATTAGCGGACTTGTTGTGCTGCTGTAGTATGGTCAAGAAGGAACAAGCCGAATGGAGGCGAAGTTCACTGAAGCGACGGAAATGGGTAATTGAGCAGATAAAAGGGGGGGGGGGGGTAAAGATCTTGTGAAAACCACCAACATAACTGAATATACGCGCACAATGACTGATATATTTGAAATACACAGCGGCGGAAGTAGAAAAGCAGTGAAATATGATGAGGCAGAGAAGTCATCGTGGTCGATCTATGCGAAAATGAGTTGCAGCTACTAGGGCGGTCAACAAGATTACATCGTGAGAAACTTCCAAGCAACCTCAGATTCTTTACTATATTCAGTTATTATCTCTTTTTTTGAAACAAGGAAGAAAAAGATTTTCACTAATATCTCATCACCTCCGTATCATTGATGCGTTCATTATCCGAATACAACATTGTAATAATCGCCTCTCGATTTATTCCAATTCCTATAACTCTATGCGTTAATAATCACATTTTAATAATCGCGCAACAAATGCATTCGACTGCACAAGTGTATTCGGCGCAGATGCGATTTTTGGTTGTTGGCCTTAGGGTAAACTATCAGAACAACTCAATGCAAGATGCGATGGTCTACCAAATTGCACTTTTTGATAAACAACGCGATAGTGAGAGTAGAGTGAACGTTTTCTCAGCCTTCATCTTTCGTGGGATGCGTGGATCAATGGACTTCTGAAGTTCGCCCTACTCTTGTAGGGATACGATCCATCAAATCAGATTTGCTAAGGTTCTTTACTGTGCATTCAATAGGATCAACAGAGAACTAGCTTGTTGGCATAGTTATCATTGGCTTCTTAACTCATTATTGAGTCGGTCATGGTTATTTCAGTTGCCTCACAACGTTGGACATCGCAAACGAAGATCAGCAGTGCTATTGAGTCGAGCAGCAGATCAGCATACGATTCAGTTCATAGTGGTGTGTGTTGCTGCGATTCATTTGAAATATTTTATTACCGTTACTACCTAATGTTGTTATCAGATCGTTGTGGCGTATTGCATTAAGTGCTCGTAGATATCTATGCTGCTGGGAGTTGTTTTACTACTGCTTTCTGAGCGAGATGTGGGCCATAAGGAAGCTTTTGAAGCCTAGAAACTATGAAACAGTCAGTAGTATTATATCTTCATTTTTTCCGTTCTTTTATGATCACTTCTATATCTTTGTAGGTTTTTCCTACGTTCGTCTCTGCTTGATGGATCTATGGAATTATGTGTGGAGTATTGCTGAAAAAGCTTCGCTCCTACCTGGTTATGCTGTTGATGCTGGTTAATTTTCCTTTATTCATCACATGACCGTTGTGCGGTTATTAATTTTAGTCGGTGGTAAAATGCACACTGAAGATCGCACCTGAAGTCCTGAACGATAAATGAATAATTTTAGTGCAGATCGAGTGCCGCATCTACTTATTGAATGGGATTCGACAAGCATTAGCTACTGTTACATATACCTTAGCAGTTCGTCTCGGGCGCTTCAGTTATTCTGCCAGCTTCGTTTTTATGTTAAAATTCATTCAAATTAAACATCAGAACCCTCAGATATTTAATCGTCAAATGACATATTATTTGTCTCCAAAACAGTTTTGTGATGACGTTTCGATTGGTTGAATTGAACCGATAAGTGTCACGAGAGGTTATTTGTACACAAAGTTTTATACTCAGATTATAGTGTATTGAGAGATAAAGGCACCTTCTTCTCGTTAAAAGAGGTCAGTAATGTTGCTATTACAATAAGGAGATGTTTCGTTAATATGGTTATATTTGTTCACTGTGATCGTTAAACTTATAGGCACATCTCTGCTAAATGGTGTTTATGAGTTCGGCAAAGCGCTCATTGATGGATTTTTCATTATTATCCGTTCGATCTGGGAGATCCGTAAGTTCATCAGTTTAATTATTTCTACACTTTGGGATTTTATAGAATTATTAATAGAGGATAGATTCTTTTTTGTAGCTATTGTTAATAGTGGAATGCGTCAGCATATCGACAGCTCCATTATGGAGAAATCATCTGTGAGCATAAAGATATTTGGCATGAAATAGTTTTTGAGAAGTTTCGGTTTTGTAGAGTGGCGGATTTTACCTATCCGATCTTCGATCGGTGTTATATTTAAATTCTTAGTTTTCCTCTCATATCCTCCCGATTCTTATCAGTTCTTCGGATTCTCATCATAGTCGAGATGAGATAACTGCTGAAAGTTGCTTTCTTTTCACGTCGAGGAAAAAAATATATGGTTAAACCTCGGGGAATTGATAGTGATTGTTCGAATAATGTTATGGATAGATTTGTATAATGAAATGGATTATTTTCAGTGTTGCCATTTTTCATTTTAATGAGAAACAAAGTGGAGAATATAACGACGCGATGGAGCGAAGCAATTGTAAGCGTTTTCTTCGCTTCATAACATCGCATTCATTTATTACTATGGCGCTGAATGATCGCTTCATCGACTGTTAATAGAATAATGCACTTTTATTTAATGCTTTCACATTTGTGCATTGAATGGCATTGCCCTACATATGCTAATTTTATTGCTATCTTTTCCTTTAGAAATTAATAATTCTTCATTTTTCAATCATATAAAGGAGGCATTAAAGCTAAACTACTGATTTGCACTCTGTGGACGATGAGATCGGATGAATTGTTTCGGAAGCTAATGAGATGAGGGGAAGGAGTAAACGTACTTGATGTTATTCTCAAGTTTGAAGCTATTGTTTTAAAGGGTAGTTTTTGAAGAAAGGAGAGGGCCGAAGTGAAAAAACAGCGGCTTGAAAGAATTCACGTAATTGCTTTTATGGCATTTCATAGAAGTAATAGTATTTTATTGAAGTATTGTCGAAGGAACATTGGCAGTATAGCTTTTTGCTGACTTTTATTTTGTTTATTTGTTTTTGTGTTATCGTTAATCATACCTCAGTTTTGTTGCATTGTTTTAATCGTTGGAATTTTTGTATGAACCACTCAGTAGGTGGTCAGATGGCATGTTATCTTCTATTCTCAGATCTTGATACTCTTACGTTCGAATGTTTCTCTTGATAAATGAAGTTTACCTTTATTAGTGATATCAACATCTCGGGGAATACTCTAAGGTATCGGGATGTAGGAAAGGAACCAAAGTGGGATTTAAAGATAAAATTGCCAAAAAAAAGAACCGCAACTACCTAAGCAGAACACTGTTTTGCATATTTCTTTGAGGAAGAACTGTTTCTATTCTCATTAATTATGAAGATGAGCTAAAGAACATTAGATTGACTAATGAAGGGGAGAGGGGGAGTGAAATAAGATTTTCAAAATTTAATCGATGGCACTGTCCAATTAATGAGTGGGGCACATTGATGTGTAATATCATCGTTTTGTAGTATTTTATCCATGTAAAGTGAATTGCGTTGCGTTATATCGATAAAATTCACCGTCTACAGACATGACGCATTTCGTAGGCCTCAATGATCACCTCATCGTTTAAAACTTCCACGGTTATTTTCAGCACTTATCTTTTTTTTCTCGTTAAGGAATGAGGTGAAAAGGGAGCGATTGAGAGCATTCACTCATTCTATCTGCTTAATCTGCTTAAGAAAGTTCTTAGGCGAGCAAGATCACAGAATTGGACGATTGCATAATTTATGAGGTTGCAAAAGTATTTTATCCGGAATTCATCCTTAAGTGACGTCTAAAAAAAAGGAAGTACCGAAACAAATTTGTATTCATTGTATAGTTTTCTTATCATTCGTTAATTTCATCAATGAATAAATTGCTTTAAAATAATGCAAAAGCTAAAGCTTCTTTGTGTTGGAGACATTCTCATTGCTTTTTATTCTTCATACTTCACAATATGAGCGAATCGTTTCGAAGATATATGAATATATTTTCGTCTTCGATATACTATCGAAAGCTTTTATAATCTTATTCTAGTCGTTTAAGAACGAAAAATTTGTGGAATTTCTCAACTAATCGTTATATTTTTAGGTTATAAGAAAGCTTAGTTTTATATTTTAGTGAAGAGGTATGCGTCCTCATATTGTTCGAATTTTTTTCCGACCTTCATAGTGAATAATTGATAGAGAATATAAGATCTGAAGAGGTAATAGACGATCTTAGAAACAAGGCAATATAGTTTTGTAGGGTTTTTATTCGCAATGCATATTTAATCGTCGAATATATTCTAGTAGTCATTTTAAATGAGTCGAAATTAACATTCGAATCACTATGAAACATTGAAATGCTCTATATTCATTCGACTATTTGTTTATCGTTTCGTTAATTAGCGATATAATTAAGGTGAAATTAATGCACAAATGAAGTTGCATAAATTATTGATGCAGTAGTTTACATTAAAGTATTATCTTTTTTATTCTATTTTAAGAAAATCGTAGTAAGTCAAGTAAGAATATATGTATTTAGTCTTAACTTAGGAATTATAATCGTAGAAAAAAAGGGAAAATTTCTGGAAGAATTTATTCCAGCAACAATCGGAGACGGTTACGCCGATGAGTATGTCATTCGATAATGATCGTTCTGCACTCGAATTGGGCCTACAAGAATTACGACGTGAAAAGGTTTGGTATTTATTTATTATGAACGATGATCTTTATAAGTTTTAGTAATTTTTTTTTCTTTTTCGGTAAAACAATCGTTTAGAGGAATTATTGGATAATTTGACTTCCGTTAACGACAATTTGTGGGAAGACCTACCGAGATCGAAAGAAAGTACTTTGGAATTCGGACGAGATTTCTTGCAGTTTCGCATATTATTCATAGAGATTGTTGGTAATTAATTGGTGATTTGCGTTGTTTGATTATGGAATAGTTGATCAGCGCTAAGATCGATCGATCGGCACGCTTAAACTATTACAAGAACAAAGACTGGATGAGGTATTCAACGTTGACTTCGGAATGTATCGTTTGGTGTACGTAGTGATGACTAGTTGAGGCGTATTAGCATATTTACATGCATAAACATTTTCGAATACTAAAAGTTTGTTTGATAAATGGACGATGTTGGCCAGGGGGGTTAAGATAGTTGGATATGCGGAGAGGGAATAAAATGAAATCAGTTTGTGTTCGGAATGAGCGATTGACATAAGCCTCACGAGGAGATGATAATAAAGTTTAAGATAAATGAAAAGATATTTATTGGGAAATTTGCTAAGTTTATAGCGTTGTTTCTAGTGATTTATATGTAAGTGATTTTTTATTTTTCATATAATAATTATAGTGATTTTCAATAATTTCTCATAAAAATTCTTATAGTCTTTAAGATATTCTATCGAAAATGAGCATTTTCCTATGGAATTTCTCAACAAATTGAATCATGTGGATATTTTTCGAAGTTGAATTATTACTCAACGATAATTCTTCGTTGAATTTGAATAAATTTTATAGTCGATAATGACTGAGCAATTGGAGCAATTGCGTCGAGAACGTGAACTCGACGAAGAACGCTATCGAGAACTACGAAAAGCGATCGAAATTGCTCATATATCAATCGAAAAACCGCACCTCAATGAAGAAATGTTAGTGAATTCTCGTGTTAACTGCATGTGAATATTTGGAATAGATGGTGGCGGAAAAGCTGCGAAATGCAACTCACAGAATTTAAAAGTGTCCGATTGGAGATGGAGATGATGAAAGATCGGCCGAGCCCCCGTAAACGTTGTAGAGATGAGATTTAGGGACAGAGACAGGGATAGAGATTAATGGCGAGGAAAGGAGGGAGAGAGAACGCTTAATGTCGTAGCAGAAGCTTCTTATTCACTTTTGCAGAAAAAAAGTGGAGATCGTCAAGGGGATTTTTTTTTTCTTATGGAGATCCGGAGGAATGGGGAAGGAGGTGGAGTTTAAAGTGGACGAAATATGAATTATTTGTGATATTAGCTGTATGATATGCGAGATATTTGCAGGCTGAAGAAATCATCGGCGATGAATGAGGAATTATTGGCTAAGAAAATTGAAACTCACATTCATAACTATATAACTAATTTGAATTTGCTGGATGATGTATCGATCAATAAGGTTTGTCTTTTTTGTCTCCCTATTGAGCTCGTGTTTAGTGGACAGATGAAAGGTTTCCCTCACTTAAATTTAAAATAGTACTGCATGCAGTTTTTCTTTGGAAGAGAGGAGAGTGTTTTCTTTAACTCACGTGAAAGTTTTTTCGCCTTTATGCAGATTCGAAGTAAGAGTAAGCATTAGATGAATGTTCGCTAACTGTTCCTATGTACTGAGAGCAAGAACTCCGACTACGTATTAGGCTGATGCGACTCACTCATATCATCAGTGCATTATTGAGGTTATTGAAATATTTCAGTATCTTATAATAAAGAGATACTTAGAAAATTCATGCTTACCACCATTATGCGATATATCGATGGACAGTTTTCATGCAGTATGTTGGGAGGGGGCAGGGAGAGTCAATGAATGGGATGATTCGATTATTTTTTATTACTTTGTATTTTCTGCATTTGCAGCGTCTATCAGAGATGGAGGCACGTCTCTTGGCACGTTTGGAGCAACTTTCATTGAGAATTGAAGCTGATTTTGATGCGAAAATAGGCGGCATAAAAAGAGAAAGTGGTGACGCTCAGAATAGCCTATCGAATGTTAGTCGTTGCGTTGTTTATTATTTCCGTTATTCACTTCATTCGTTGTGGAGTGATCATTTTCTCGATATTGAGATATCAGTTTCACCTGTTTGGTGTTTACATTTTGATGGCGTTTGTGCCGATAATTTGAGAAACTTTGATTGACGTATGTCTTTAATTCACATAAAACATTTGTTGAAGTTGCTTTTAGTAGTGGATGCAAGTTGCCCACAACCAAATACTTCCCGGTGGAAAATAAGGTGCAAGTAGTACTGATAGATAAGAAGGTGTTATCATATACTTCAGTGGCACTGTCATATAGCTGCTAAGAACGTTAGCAGCTACATGAAAGTGAGGCTGAAACAATGCGCATCAAAAGGTGATGAAGAGCAGCGAATTGTTCGATGTGATCTAAGCCTGTTCTTCTATGATTGGAAAGTAATGATAATGCGCTGTCATCGTCCGCTCGTTTTCAGTGAAAAGTCGAAAAGGCTGTGAAATTGAGAAATATCCCTTAAGGACTTTCCCACTAGCTAGCACAGGGGAAAATGAATAGGAGGTAATATTTATTATCGGATGTTCAGCAAATAATATTCGCTAATTTCAGGAAATTTCGGATCTTGCTTCGGCCATAGCAAATCAACGTAACGAATTCGATACGGTTCGTTTTGTAGAATTTAATCTTTTTCGGAAATTGCACCGTCCTTATGGTGGTAGATGGTCGAAAATTGCTGAAGTAATTCCCTTTTAGAAACTTTTCATTAATTGTCCAATTCTGTTCGGTTTTTCTCCGTCGTCTTCAATATTGATTTGCTTAAACGATATTGAGAAGTGGATGAAGAGCGAGATGATTCAATCATTGTACTTAGAGCTTCATCGGTGTGTATCGCTCTACACTACTTTTGTCTTTCTCTCTCTTCTTTTTCTGGAATTGTTTTGCACTCTTTCTTTCTCATATATGTATAAAGTTTTAAGTGATGACGGTCATAATTCTTCCCCACTTCCAGTCTCCTCTTTTTATGATTGCATCACAGTGAAGAGGCATTCTTAGCGAGAAAAAAAGACACCCTATGGAGGCTTTTTCGGATGCGAATTTGCTATAATTTGCAGCAGTCATTTATTGATAAAAGAGAAGGTAATATTTCTATTGAGTTGCTCATAAGGAGATGCGAAAGCCTGTTTTACATCTCAATTTCTACTTATTTTGAAGGTGAATATTTCAGTTCCGAAGGGAACGTGACGCAAAATTAGCACAGCTAGCACATGCTGTAATGCTAGTGGAAACTGAGCAAGCCGAGGATATTAAGCGAATCAAGGCTGAAATCGATCAATTCATTAAGGACGAAGTTGCAAAAGTAGGTTTATCGAATTTCTTTCCTTGATACCAGAAAATATTTTTTTTTTATCTCTGTTGACTTCTGCAATCATATTTGATTATTTTGGCTAGGGTTGATCATCGCCGTGAATTGATATATTGCAGTGGGAAATCACTCCATTCATAGGCATCTTAAATGTCACTATCATATTAAACTTTCTCTCCTTGCCTTGTATTTAAGGTCTCTGAAGTGTGGTCGTTTGCAGAGGGAAATTACTCCAAGCACGGTATTTTGAAAAATTAGTGTTATTTCAATGCTATAATTCAATTTTCTTCGTCTCTGTATTTCGATGGAACTTTTCGTAAGATGGAAAATGCCTCAAATCTGTTTACCTCTTAATTAGGTAGGAATCCGTTCAGATCGTTGTGTAATTCTGGGGTTGTTTTCGACGATAAAGCATGGTAATTAATGCGGAGATTACTTGTGCTTTAAGGGTATAAGCGAAAGGTTGATGAGCGTAACGAAGAAATCGGAAGAAGAAAGTGCAGCGCTGCGCGATGAGATCCATAAGCAGGTCGAAAGTCGAGTGATGACTCTATTTGCGAGGGAAGTTGCCAAAACAGCAGTAACACCTGAGAGCAGAATCCATGGACATGAGGCAGTCGCAAAGGTAAATACTTTTTGATTGATGAAGTAATGTGAATAATTGGGCAGTTCTATGCAACCTTCTCTAGAAATTGATACGATTTTGGTTTGATATTTGAGGGGATTGATCGATTCCCTCATTCGTCACAGTCTTTTAAGTTGTGAGGTTAGTTGCGGAAGCAAATGAATAAATACCTAAATATATATATATATAACTTTTATTCCCGACTAGATACGATAGCAGCATAATTGACTAACATGAATTGTGTCACATAACTTTCTTGTTTTCGAAGTTTTTCTCTTTTTTTTGCCTTTTCAGGAAGGGGATGTTATGAGTCGTTTCACGGAATCCGATTTATTGTCAATAAAGGAGTTGATAGCCGAAGCTTTGCGTTTATATGATGCCGACAAAACCGGGAAAGTAGATTATGCTCTTGAGAGTTCCGGTAAGTTTATATCTTATCTCATCTCACTGATTATGAATACTTGAGCGTGGGTTTACTTAGTGAGCGAATAATTAAGCATTGATATCAACAGCTATTTAATTCATCTTTCTGTTATGCTTGATGCAATCACTTCTTGGTGTTGAAGGTTTGGTCAGTGTTGATTGTAGAATATCCGAATGCAGCACCTCTGGATGAAGAAGACAGTGTTTTTGAACGATAAAAATAAATTAAGCGTAGATAATATTTCCTATTTTTGAATATATAAGTATAAATTCAGGAAATAATCCTGATCGGGACGGCGATTCATTGATCATAAGGATTTTCTAAAATGATTCTTCAGTTAATATCCACTCCATAGATACATCTAGTGAGCCTAATAGTAATTAAATATGTGAAAAACTTATAACATCGATGGACTGTTTTCATTTTTTTTTTGAAATCTTTGCTATACTTTAATTACAGGAGGGTCAGTGATTAGTACGCGTTGTACGGAAACGTATAAAGAGAAATCACGTTTGGAGTCGATTTTTGGTATCCCATTATGGTATTCTTCTTATTCACCACGAACAGTTATTCAGGTATCTCTTCATTTTTAAATTTCTGTCATATGTGAATTATTCGTTGCTCGTAGAGTTTGCTGAAATTGAGCGGACATATTTCAGCGTAGTTGTTTTCGAGTTGTATTCGAATGTTAGAGTTGTGAAACTATTTATAGTGGAATGTCGGTTCTTTAGCTATTTTTCATATACGGAAATAGTAGTGATATACATAATCCATCATTTGTCAAATCCTTCCCTCTCCCTCCCACCTCTTTCATAAAGGAAATAATAGTAACTGTTATTACTACTTTTTATCGCTGCAATTAGTAAGTTAAAAATATATTTTAAGAGTAATGTTTCGGTTTTTTTTTTGCTGTTTCGTATTTGGTTATCTCTGTTATGGCGGTAGCTGTTTGGATTTGAATTTTTTCTTCAAAAGTTGGCCAATTATTGTTTATCATTTATCAGTGACACAATATTTCATCACCTAAAAGGTCGATTCGCTTTTCGTTGGAGTTGGTTAGTATTGTGCTAGACAAAATTTATGTTGAAGTGGTACTGTTACAAATATTGGCCTCTCATTTGATTGCAGATACTAGGTTTTTTTCCTCGGTCGGTTTCGGTGTATAAGAGAATTTTTTCAGCATCGCACAAATGCGCTATCGTCGGGTGAATGTTGGGCATTCCATGGGGTCGGCTATCTCACAATAAAGCTTGCGCTGCCTATTCATGTGACGGAAGTCAGCTATGAGCATCTTCGACGTGAACTACATCCCGATGGAGTGGTAAGGAGCGCCCCGAGGAGATTCCAGATATGGGTTAGTAAAAAAGTTGTGAGGCGATATCAGATTCGAACTTTAGATAGAAATTTTTCGCCCGTTATACCTATTTTATTTACTTAGACTTCTTTTATTAGCAGCCATTCACATCTATACTTTTTAACGGGTATTTTATTGAATATCGTCGAATTTCTTTTTGTTTTCAACATTGCTGTATTGAAGCAATAAGGTATGGATCGCCGAGCGGGACTGTAAGAATGAATGGGTTTGTGGCGGGTGAGTGATTTAGAATGTTGGCGAATGCATAGTGAACATTAAGGTTTACTCACACGTTTATACAGTTCATTGAGAGATTAGCATATTATTTTAAAAGCAGATCACATTTCTAGTAGATTGCTGCGAAGGAAAGATTTCTGTGGTAAGACGATTTTTTTTTTTCAGTGTTATTTGTGATGTTTATGAACGGCTGTTTTGAACACGAAAAGAATTCGTTTCTTTCGGACTGTGTCATATCATATTGTATATTCGTCGTTCGAGTTTTTTGCTACAGAGTCAGATTTTCTTCATAATGTTTTAGAAATTTGTTTAATATATATCATGAGTGGCTATTGATTCAGGCATTCAAAGAGCTGAATGATTTGGAATCGAAGATATTACTTGGAGAATATGAGTTCGATCGTGAAGGAGATTCACTGCAGTACTTTCAAGTCCAGGTTATTTACATCCGTCGTTTGAGAACGTGAAGCTGCATTATCGCGAATACAGGATTTAAATTTTCGAATTTTCTGGAGAAAAAAAATCGCGTTCATGAAATTTGCATTGAATTCGAATTCGAGAGTCATTGCTGTTATTGTATATTTAATCACAATTGTCGCTATATCAAAACGGCGTCTTTTGTATGAGGGAATTTGCATGCATAGCAATGAAAATTGCGAATAAGATGGTGTTCGTTTTATTTATTTGTTTTCAGCAACTTAAAGCATAGAGTTTTTCACTAAGGGATTCAACAGTTTTACAACTTTAGCAGTGAAGTGTAAACCTTGGGAGAAGCTTAAAAACTTGAATGAGGATTATATTGTATCATTTACTGTTTTGCAGCGTCGACCAAGTGCACCAACACCGATACTCGAGTTAGTTGTGCTGTCGAATTGGGGTGCCGAATATACGTGTCTCTACAGGCTACGGGTTCATGGACAAAAACCAAGCAATACCACTATGTAAGTGTTAAATTCCGCTTATTTATTTTAGTTTGTTGCTTATCCGTGGCAGATATGAGATATGCTGAGATCATAAAACTGAAGTTGTTGGAATTAAAGAGATGGTGTTCAAAGACAACGCCCCTTTCAGATGGTGCAGCCAGAGGAGTGAAGATAAATAGACGAAAGATGTAGCTGGAGGGAATTGAGAAGGGAAAGGAGGAGGAAGTGGTGGCAGTCAATAATCCTTAGATTTCGGCGGGATCAGACTGCCGGAAATTCTGTGGTCATCCACGACAGAAGTTTTTATAAAGCTCTACGGGTTTATTTTGAGCCATTATTCCTGTGAATCTTCAAACGCGGAAACCTTCCAACTCTTGTTCACTTGTTAACTGTTCGAGTTATACGATATGAAGTGAAAGTTGTATTAACATCAGTTGCGTTGCCCCGGCATAGTTTATTATTTTATTGTTGCTGTTGTTTTTTCGTTTACATTATTCATAAAAAATTTCTTTTCTCACATTTTAGCTGTTCAGGGAAGTGACGGATGATGCCCCGGTAGTCGATCACAGAGTGGATGATGAGTTTACAAGAGGCACGCGACCATTCGAGTAATGAGTGACCTAATTGGTTGTGCTGAGTGGCTAATTTGAACATGATGTGCAATTTGCTGAATAATGTGGCTTTTTGTACTTGTATAGAATAGCATATGATTATCGTCGTTTTTACGGTATCATATATATATTTGTTTTTAAAAGTGCAGTGTTCTGGAAAGGCCTCTAACACATTTGTATGTGGAAATTGTGATCAAAAAAACTGAAATAAAATGTGTAACATTGCTGACGAATTTGCGGCCTAATTATGGACTTTGTATTGTTTTTGGGGGAAAAGTCAGCGAAAAATCCCAAATTCATTCAAAATTTCCATTAATTTTCACAATTTGTACATAGAAAATTCAAGTTTGCGTGAATTTCAGTATTCACAAGCGAATCAACAACTTTGTTGGAAATCATCAACTGTTTTTTCTAAACTTACAAGAGAAAAAAAGGTGTGATTTTTGTCATATTTATTTTATATGTGGGTTTTATATGTGGCTGATATTATCTCGAGTGGCGGCGCTCTTCCTCGATTTGAGATATCAGAAGGAATTCCTATTCATTGATTTTTTTGGTATCAGATTTCATTAAGATGTGGTCTATATTCTATTTATTATTCTTATTTTTTGTTCGTCTTTTGAATACGATTTATCATAATTAAAAGATGTCTTACTTTTATCATGTTTTTCAATGAATTTCTTTTGTTTGTTTTTCCATTGCATAAATGTTTTATACATATGCATATATGGTTTATAAGGGTTTTTTTTTTAAATTACGATGTGTTGAATGAATTGACGTATCATTGATTTTGTGGTTACTAACGGGTTTTTGAATGCGTGGATTTTTTGATGGGAAAGTTATTTCTAAAGCTTTACAATTTTGTAATATGAGTGTTGGTTAGAAAGGGGAAATTATGAAGAAGTGACTGTTATGGGTGGAAAATATTTCGCCTTTTGCATTGTGTTGTTTAGCCAGATGAATGGTGTAGAAGACGTAAGCGAGACGAAAATGTGGCCACTTTTTATGAATCATGCTTTAAACTTCGATTACTGTTCACATTCATTTCTCATAGGGGGTATCGGGCAAATCCAAGAGTGTTTGAGATGAAATACTCGCATATTATTTCTTTTTGTTATTCATAGTTGCTTGAATACATATAACATTATGTAGCTGCAGCTAATTGACAGTTTCGATCGACGGCAAATTGAATTGAAGTATTTCAAATTCTCCTTTGCTTAATCGAGAAGATAAAGGAGAGCCGAATTGTGTCGGCGAGCAAATTGGATAATCAATTTCAAAATTAGCACTTTAATTGAGTGAAATTTCTCTTATTTTCATTGCATCTCTAATACGAATACTATTGTAATGACCAATTTATTGTTTTCTCACATCAATTTGTTATACCTTCGTAAGAATATCCGCAATAACCATAATATATTATGATCCGTCATTGTTTTGCTTAGCAGGTTTTTGTCTTTGTGTATATTTATATCATCGTTAATTATTGTTATCGCTTGATAACGATTTAATTTCTTCGTATGTTTCAAAATATATGAATGCCGTCTGCAATATATTTCACTTTGCGTTTGAGAAATTCATCACTATTTTACTACATTGAATTATTTAGTAATTGCTACGGAAATTCTGGTGAACGAATCAATTGTTTACGTCGAAATAATTGTGCATCTTCACATTTCGATGATGGCAAATTTCTTGCAGAATTTCATTTCCTTTCAATAGATAGCAGCTATCCGTTTTTGTTCTTATATATTAGTTTACCTCCATTTATGTGTGTTTTTTTTTTACAATCATTGAAATAGTTCTTTTTTGCCACTTTATTTTTTTAATTGATCTCTTTATATTATCTTTTGTTTTTGTTGTCATCGAAATGTTATATTTAATTGCGTTGAATTTATTCGTATGTTATTGAAACCTGTTAGTTGTGTTGATCGTTTTCCATCAACGTTTTAATAAACGTTTAAAGTGATATTTTTGATCGTGACATGCAATGTTTTGAAGTAAATATTTAGTCCAGTCTCGTAGTAATTGGTAATGTTGAATCGAGGGAACACCTAAGAGCGTGAGCTTCTTTACCTACTTGCTGTAATTCTTGATCTTGAAACTTGAGAGGAAAAATTTCCCCAAAGGTCATCGCCAGATGGCGAAGTTAAAATATGACGTCAAAGGAAGTATGAACTTGACATCAAACTTAGCTGTCATGCGAGAAAAAGGTTTTTGCTTCCTTCCTAAGTGTGGGATGGTGAGATGCAGTTGTAGGGAGAGGAGGAGGGCAGATGGTGAGAGTGGACCCGCGGACTATGTTTTTTACCGATAAAATTCGCCGAAATTTTACGGCAGCGATCCATCGTGATTTATCGATTCGGTGCGTTTCCGAGAAGCTGCCCGTCAAGGCATATTCGCTGCCGACGGAACGTTAGTTGGTATCGATTACGGTTAGAACTAGGGCGGTATCTGATCGCCTTCGAACCTCTGACTTTCGTGCTTGATTAATGAAGACATTCTTGGCAAATGCTTTCGCAGTCGGACGTCTCGCCATAGGAAGCCGCCAAAAATTAAACAAAAACGTCATAAACACACCTGAATATCTATTCTAATGAATGATGCTAAATCTTTACGCTTTTAAGTTTCGCTTCATCCATAGGTGAATTTCAGAAATTGTTAGCCACATATCGCCCACATGTGAGGATGACATCAGTCATACTGAAGAAAATAAATATATTTAATGCATTAAGTGTTACAAGCTCTGGGCTTATAGATGAGTGGCTAAGGTATGACGTTTGCTGTTTTCTCGGTTAATTTCTAAAAATATAGAAAAAGATTGGTGGTAGGGAAACCATCGTTGCATTTGTTTTGGTGCTATAAACTGCAAAAGCATGGGGAGGCGGGAGTATTTTTTTGTCAATTATAAAAATGCTAGCGAAAGCCAAACGACAGTGAATGATCCAGAATCTGGAAGATTACAGATATGAATACAATTTCTGTATCTCATCTAAGCGTGTAAAATTACACATGTCGTGAATTTATTTCTACGTAAAAGACTCTTCCAGAAATGCAATGGGAGATATGGAAGTTCTTTATATTTCTATAAATTCAGAATATAATTTTACTGATATTTAATTTATACACCTATTAAATCAATATAGTAAATGGAAAATTTATGAAAATAATCGAAAAATTATTTGGAATTTTTTTTGTTCGTTTGAGGGAATTGCATTTTCTCAATCGTCGCTGCAAATTAACCATTAAATTAATTCAGAAAATAGCGTATATTAGTGTGTTTTTGTACTTATAGAGAGCTTTAACTGGCATTTGAAATATTTCTCCCTTCGCTGAAGGCATTGAAGAACGTTTTGCGCAATTGAGAACAGGTTATTGAAAAGAAATTTGTAAAAGAGCGATTTTCTTTTATATTGAATGTTTTTCGAATTTCCTTTGCAAATTTCTGCTTTTTTTCCATCATTTTCATAGTATTTACATTGGAGAAGTAATTATTGTCGAATTTTTAAGCGAACTTGATAAAAAATGTGGAAAGAAGTCAAATTGTAAATGATTGAACGTATATTTTTAGGGGGGAGACGATGGAGGGATTGGGATGACAACATTGCGCGAGGTTAATTTTTGTGAAGAGATGATTGCTTCATCATTTTTACTTCAATTATTTACTTTTTATTTTATATTTTCATTTAATTTTATAGAAGCCTATTTTTAACACCCAATAAAATTAACGAAGTCGTAAAATTTATATAATTAAGGATTTTGCTTAGTTGAAATTTTGTAGAATAATTTAACAGTATTTACATAGGCTGGCGTTTATTTTGTTTTCGTTGTGCACCCCCATATGGACTTTAACATCTTTGCTGCTAAAATCCATAAAGTTATGGATTTTAACATCCCCTGAGGGTGCACAACGAATTTTCCTTGGAAATTTTCCTTGAATAAAGATGATTTTTTTTAATTAATGAGAGAAGAAGTTAGCGGAGATTTCAATAACGTTCGATATAGTCATTTATTTTAATTAAAACAACTCTAATTTTAGTGCTCTCGACGGTCTCCTCCAACGATATCCTCCCTCTCACCACCCCTCTCACTCTAACGATCCTTCCTCATGCCATTTGCATCAAAGATTTCGCATCTGGCACATTTTTCCAAGTTCTCTAGTTCGGCGTAGATATTTTCGTAGTTTCGGTGGCTAGTTTTCGGCAGAGCGGGCTGATAAGATAATCTACGTAATTGAGTAGAGGCTGCGCACAACGATGGGCTAAGAATTTTGCTTGAAGGTTGCCCGTTGATAGAGTCGAAAAGATCGGCTCTTCATTGATGAAATCACCTTCACAAAATGTTTCCAAATTTTCTATATTCGTTCTTTTTTAAATCTTCATGCAATTTATTTCACACTTACATTAAGAATATATGAGTCTACTAATGAGTATAATCGTCATGAAAATTCTCGTTACAAAATTTTAGAACTACTTTTAATGCTTAATAAAATTAATATAACCATCGAATTTGTTGTCATCAATTTATTTTCGTTGTGAAATTTCAGTCGAACTAAAATTGATTGGTCCTAGAATTAGTAAGTACCATAATAGGTGGTTGTTTATTTAGGTCTGAATTTCATCGTTAGCTATACCATTGTAATTGTTAATACACTATGTAGCTTACTGCTGAAACGTTCGATGATTGCTGTAAGGTTTTAAGTAACTCTAAAAAAATAAAAAATTCATTAGTTGCAACTTGACGCTTGGATCAAGAATTCCGATCGGTCCTAAGTTCCACACCACAATGGACTACGCCAATTTGAATGCATTTCATCATGTTGAGTTCTTCGTTTCAAATGCCCAACAAGTGAGTCAAATATTTATTTCTTGCTAGCATTGAATTCATATGTGTTGTGTTCTATAAGCTATTCATTGGTCATCATCCATCATAACCTCATTTAATTGCCTGTAACATCACAAATATAAATTAATTTATTTATATTTTGCTATATGCAAATTTCTTGAAAATATTTGTTTACCAAAAAAAATTGTTTCAAATAGCAAGAATGAATCGAAGGTTATTGAAGAGAGTTAATAAATTCATAGTTGAATAATTCCATAAATTTCCTCCCTAACGGCGTTTTAATCTTCAGCCGAAATCGAATTATTTTGTAAGATTAGCATTTTAGGATTTTTTTTAACGAGGAAATATTTGTGTCATTAAAGGTAAAAAGTTTTATCTCGAAAAATATTCTAATTTCTGGATATTTTGATAGAAAAACACAATAGTTTATTAATGTGATTTTCTAACAGAATATCTAGAAATAACTATCTTCCACCAGAATATCCACAAATATCGATTTTCTTCCAGGATATCCACAAATATCGGTTTTCTACCAGAATATCCAGAAATATCCATTTTCTACCAGAATATCTAATAAGACACAAAATCATAATACTGGTTATCATATCAATTAAACTTGCGCATTAATTTATCATTTTAGTAGGGGAATTGTGCATTAACTAAATTTTATGCCATAATATATATTTATTAACAACTTTCAATTGGCAAATAGAAGATTTTATTGAAATATTCATTATTAATTCTTTCATATTTTTAGGAAAATCTGTTTTCTTTAGTGAGTTTTACTCGAAAAAGTGCATAATAACGAGAAAAAAAAAAATGAAAGAAACTGAAGAAATATCTTGCAGGCTGCATATTGGTATTGTATTTGTTTTGGATTCGAACGTTTTGCTATTCGTAAAACGATCTCATCGACAAGTATCGCGATTAAAAACGGCATTGTATTATACTTCGTTTATCGTTCATACGTTATTTATTTCCATTTCAATAGTTAAGAAGAAAACATTTTTCTACAAAGTTGAAATATATTCTATATTCTTTTAAGTGTAAAACTAAGAATATTATCATATGTGATTTTCGAATTTTTAAAGTATTTGCTTTCATCAAAGTCTTAACTCGACGAATTTATTAATTCGTTAGCAAATTCGAACAAATTAATTGAGTGCTTTTCCTAATTCAGTAGTAAACGTCGTGCTTAGAATGAATTCACGTAGTACATATTACTGGAAATTTGTATCTTATTTTAATTCAAGTTTTCATTCAATTCCATGATTTATTGAGAGAGTCGCTATGCATTGTAAGAAATATCTGAGAATCGTGTAACGGAACTAACAAATATATCAACATTGACCATAATGTTTTAGTGCATAATCATGAATATTTCAACTAAATTTTAACGTTCATACTTGTCAAATTCTATGGAAAAATGCTTAAACGCTTTTATTTTTATGCTTGAAGAGATTTTAGATTACATTAATGGGTTCATATTTTCTCTCCGCCTTAAATTGCTATTTCAAATCTTACTGCATAATATCACTTGCATTTCGCTGTATATTTGATAAATTGTTATATTAAATGCAAATTGAGAATATTGTTATTCTTTAGCATAAATATTCCTATTTCTTGAAGTCTTTGAACGTTCATTTTTGCCATTCAGGTGAAATTCATATTTACGTCATTCGCTTACGGGAATGATGATTATGACTCACATATAATCAAACATGGCGATAATGTTAAGGATATTGCATTCAAGGTCGATAATCTCGACGTTACCATCAATGTAGGAATATTTTCTTATTTCAACAATTTCAGTAAATCGATTTCTTTTTTTCAACTTTTTTTCCTTCCAGCGGATATGTTTTATGAAGATTTTCGGCTATATTGTTTAATATTATCGTTGGCGGTTGAGGACATAGTGTCTTGATGCCTTGCGCTTCTGTGGCTAGAAGATCGATCGACGAAATAGCACTCTAAGTAACAAGATGAATGCTGTCACCTTTTATCGATATATAAAGTCATGGATATTTAAAGGAAAAATTGTAATGACAATAATGTTTGAGATTAAAAACAGTAGATATTGATTCTGAAGAGAATGGGTTCTAAACTCTTCATTTTCTCCGCCACTGATTACCAGTGTGTTCATATTTCTTTTCATTCTATTTCATAGAGTGACAGTACTTAATAATATATTTATTTGGCTTTATCCATCTCATTGAACCAACAAGTGATGTAGGACCTTGATGCTAACGAAACACCGAAACATCGTCCATTTAAGTCCGACCATATCGAACATAGCAGCAAACTATCTGAATATCTGCCCTTGTCGATCTGTAATGATACTGTTAGTATATACTCAAGTGATCGTCGCCATAAATGACCTAGTCGCTTTCGTAAGTAAAACAATGCAGTTACAGAAATTGTTTTTTGTACAATTTCAGTGTATTCTGAAAAATGATGGTTGTTTACTGAATGCTGTACAAACATTAAATGATGAACATGGAGCAGTCAAAATGACTACAATAAGCACAAAAGTAAGCTTTTCTACTCCCAGATATTAATTGGTAATTCTAAACGTTAATCTTTGAGCATCGTAACTGATGCGCTTAAGTACCTTAGATATACATGAAATGCGCACAACATCGTAGTATAAGCACCTTGGAATTCGATAGATTCGAGCTGACCTTTAGCGAAATGATTGATGAATCATGTAAGTATATTATGAACTCTATGATTTATTCGAGTCTGAATCACTGAGGCAGAAAATATCTCAGTGCTTATTGCTGATGATTATCCTCATCCTCTGTGATCTTTTGTTTAAACTATCCACGATAAAGTACAAATGAATGAATGAAAGTGCTTATTTATCAAATTTTGTAATTCTTCTTTTATGCATCAAGTCAATAAATCTGAGTTAAAATCGATATTATCTTGAAATCTTTAAGATTGCATAGTAATATCATTTGCATTTATGAGGAATTTTCTTTTGATTTCTCATTTTTCACTCTATTAGTTGCGCATTTTTCAATATCAGTTATAGATAATATGAATTAAACTATTATTTCAGTAGCTTCAATATTATTTTTTCATTGATTTTCAGTTTAGTGATATGCGTCATACACTTATCGATATTTCCAATTATAAAGGCTTCTTTCTTCCGGAATTTCAAGGATGTGATAACTATTCGTTTGCTAAAAAATTGTAACTTTTTAAGTTTGTTCGTTCATTTTAACAGCGTTTAGTCTATATATATATATTTTTTTCTTTTTTTTTAAATTAAGGAAAGCTGTAAATGTGTTTTTTTTCCAGAGTAATTTTAATTCAAAGATGGGAATCATCTTGATTATTGATCATATTACCTACATTCTTAAGAATATAGTGAATAGAGATGCATTTAATGTGCTTTTTTAAAGTGTTCATTTTCTGACTTAATCAACGAAAAGATATTTAATGTTATTTTATATATGTTTAGAATATTAATATATTTTATACAGTAGTTAGTTTTGATGTTGCTTTTGCTCTCTTAGTTATTTCATTAAAATAAGTTGATCTATTACAAGAATCTGGAAATGAAGATACTAAATTCTAGAGGTTCTATTCAATGATTATCAATTTTAGTGAAGATATTTCTATCGACGCATTGGACCATATTGTTGAGAATTTTCCAATCGGTGCATTAGATGATATAACACAATGGTATTGCAGCACATTCAAATTACAACGATTCTGGTTCTATTTTATGAATTTTGCTTTGCTAAAAATTACAGGAATATATCCTTGAAGGGAAAAATTTAAGTTATTTAGATCTCCTTTTCAAAAATCAGAAAATTTATTATGAACGAATATTTCGAGTTTTTTTTTTCTAATATTCAATTATTGTTTACGAAATATATATTTGGCGAAAATAAGGTGGGAAATGGAGAATTGTTGGATAAATTGTTCATAAAAATTAAAATGCTCAGATTTAGGGGTTTTTTCGTTCGATGATGGAATTATTGCTAAATTATATCTCTATTGAAGATTTGCGCTTTATATTTCGTTGAAGTTACTTAGCTCGAATTGCTTTTATTTTAGCAGCAATAGAATATGAGCCTATATGTGTTATTTTTAGTTCAGTTAGAAAATCTTAATAGTATTTTATAACTAAGGAGGACATTGAAAAGGCAGTTAATGAACTTAGAAAATTTCTTATATATTTCTTTGGACTATCAGAGATTTTAAATATGAAATGCTCACTGATAAGTGGATAAACGCATAAAATAATCGAATATGTTTTTAATAATATGACTAAAAAATAATTGGATATATGGGAAATTACGATGAAAATAGATAAGAAAGATGTATCTAAAGAAAGATTGATAAGCGAACATAACTAAGCAAAAAAAAAGAGAAAAACGAATGAACATCAAACCAATTTTCTGGATTTTAACTTCATTTATCCACTTCATTCAATTTTTTCTTCAAAGTTCCCATAATTTATTCTCGATTTTCGTATTTCTTATTATTTCAATGATGAACGTTAAGATTTATAGGTCAATCGATGAGAAAATTTGTCACTCAGAATTTTCGGCGATGAAATCAGTGCTATTAACGAATGCAACACATTTGGTACAAGTGGCAATCGCTGAACCTGTGCTCAACACTCGACGAGGTAGAAGTCAAATACAGGTGAATTAAATGAATACTTCAGAAATAATTCATCATTGTTCAGATTTGTTTAATTGAGCGAAAATGGATAGAAAATCTTTTGCGATTATTATACGAAAGAGGCGTTCATATTAATTAATGAGCTAAATAATAGTTCGGTTAAAGTCATATTATTTGAATTGATTTAGTTATTTTTACTGTGGAGATGAAATTTTTCTCTAGGATAACCTCATAAATTCCAGAAATTGTAATTACTTACCATAAAAGGAAAACCGATGAGAAAAATTCCCGGATGAAGTTGGATTTTGATTGCTGCATTTTGGTTACCATTTTAAAGAAAATAAATTCCACACAAAAATAAAGATTCATACAAAAAATAGATCGGCTAGATTGCACCACTCTCCAAGCTATATTACTGGTTTTGCTTTATTCAGGAATATATAGATTACAATGGAGGACCTGGCGTACAACATATGGCGCTTCGTGTTTCTGACATTATTTCAACCGTTCAAAAAATGAAGAAGAGAGGAGTAGAGTTTCTGACCGTACCGTCGAGTTATTACGACGATTTGGAAGGAAGGCTTAAATGTTCGAAAATTGAAGTCGTTGAAGATCTAAAAATGGTACCAATATTATAATTTCAAGTTGATGTGAACATATTGGACTACGATGCGCTTAAAAAACTTAGAGGAAACTGTCGTAAGATGAGAACCATAGAATTTGTTGAAGTTAAACCAAAAAAGCTTCTCATTGGCTAAAGTGATGAATGCACATTTTCCTCCTCTCTTATAGTGGATGAATAAAAGGAATAAGAAAATGAATATAGGAATATTAAAAAAAAAAGGAATAAAGGAATATAAATCATTCGATTTGCTTAGAAAATATTGGAGGTTTGTTGTAGATGACGATTATATATAATATATCCATACTGCACTTAACATTCGAATTCTATTCCGTTTTCTTATCATCTCTTATGACTATTTTAAAATATTCTCTCATAGAGCTATTAATAAGACGTTCTTCTGGAAAAAACTTTTGGGATAAAGCGGTGAATCCATTGTATCCTGAAAGCAATACTAATCATAAACGATCCGTTTATCTACGGAGATCATGGAAGAAAAATCTTTAGTAGAGTTTATGAAGTGAAAAGTTGCGCTTAACAATAGCTGTTGCCGAATTACTGATTTTATATGATGTACGGAACCAAATAATAAATAGTAAGATTTCCGAAATCATTAAGTAATTAAATAATGGGATTATCTATTGCATTCATTTAATCGATCAAATTTAATTTTAGATACGTCAATTGAATATATTGATAGATTTTGATGATAATGGCTATCTTCTACAAATATTCACACAACCCGTACAAGATCGACCGACACTTTTTATTGAAATTATTCAACGATATAATTTTCATGTAAGTTTTATAGGAAAAATCCGCTCTTTTATGAGAATTTTTTCAATGACTGAGTGAAAATATCGGCGAATTTTTTAAATGAGAAAAACTCAAGACATAATATATGATTAAGATAGCTATTTGAGAATAATGATTAGAAAATCTAAGTGATTGCAATTCCACAGTAATAACGATTGCAGTTTTGAATATTTGAGAGATTAGTCGATTTTCTTTAATTTTCTTCAAATTTTGCTATTTATTTTTAAGTTCTCTTAATAGTTAACAAATATAATTTCATTTTTGCATCTATACTCGCATTGATAATATAGTTGTTTGAAACTTTGCAATTACAATTCCGAATGTTTGCATTTTACATTACTTTAAGCTCAAGCACTTTAATTGTAACAGTTGAAATCTATATATAGGTCATGGATTCTACGCTAATAGGCAATTCAAATAAATTCGTATGATCCATATGAGTTTATTTTGCAACAATTAGCTAACTGCAATTTTTTTTTGCAACAATTGCAATAATTACATAAGGTAACGTTTCCTTGCCATCAACAATAATAAGAGCGTTTGTTTTTGTTATGTAAAATATCCAAACAGTTAGTTGATCAAAGTGAATGTAACCAATTAAAGTAAAAAGAGTAAAGTAAATAATTAAAGGGATTCGGTGCCGGTAATTTCAAAGCGTTGTTTGATGCAGTTGAAAGAGAACAAGCGAAGCGAGGAACGTTGATTGTCGACGATTTTCCACTACGTCACTATTAAGCGAAATTCTCAACTCATACTATGAAATATTTCATTGATTTACTTGTAGTTATTTCCATATACAATGTTCGGAAATCTACTAACGAAGATTTTGTTATTTCTGTGGATTAATATCCACAAACTGAATAATGGTTGAAAATAAAATGTAAGCCATAATTCGGATTCGAAATGGAACGATAGAGGCGTTCCCATTCATCATTTCTATATTTGTTCTAGAACATAATGCTTCGTTGTCGATAAAATGGTCCCTTCCTCATAAAGACGTTACTGTGTCGAGAGGAATGGATGGACGACAGGTAGCTGGAAGGCATTTAAATAAAAAGAGCGTTTCACTAAAGGCTCTTAAAGGGTTGTTGATTTTCAAGCATATTCGTCGTAAAAAACTTGTACATTTTAATATAATCAATATGAGCAGTTTATTAAGGAAGCTCTAACATTGAACTGAAAAAAAGTTCAACTAATTAAATGAGTACTTTTTATTTTTCAGAGAAATGGCTCATTTTACTGAATCAGAATTTATGAATTACTTTCAAAAAGAAGTACAAATGGCAAATAAATACTCTATCGAATAACAGTAACATCAAAAAGATTCTCTAATTTTTCTTCTTATAGACCACAGAGACTGTAAAATTCTGTTTTCACTCCTAATTGATGTGCATTTAAGACCGTGTAAAGATGATTGATAGGCTTAGCTGCTATTCAACAATAAATCATTCCTTACGGAAAAGTGATATGCATGAATGCAGTGGAGCACCTTCATCGTGGTGTTCCTCGTGGTGTATATTTGTACACATATATTCATTCATATATATTCATATATTCATAGAAAAGCTGTAATTTTCAAGGAAAGCAATAGGGTTCGAAGGAAAATCGTCCAGTGGAAGATTTTTGAAGTCATATTTCGAAACGATTGGTTAAAATACCTTAGAGTTCAAAATGTTAGATAATCCTCCTTATTATTTCCAAGTTTTTCCTATAACTTATATTTTCCATTTGCTCTTTTGGTGAAGGAAAAAAACACATCGGCATAGATGAACGTGCAATCTTGAGAGCGCTCGAGAGAGACACAGTGCTGAGAGTTTGCTCTCAATAAAAATATATTTGCTTTGTGTCATTTCATTTATCACTCAAAATTGCGCTTATCAATCGGAACATACGTGCAAACGTGCAACAATAGCTGTGCTGTTTTCGATATTCTCATTCAGATTCATTAAACTTTATTTAAACTTAATTAATTTTGTTTCGGAACCTAACGAAATCGGAACTTAATGAAGTACTGAAATACTAATCGAAATTGTGTGGAAATTAAAGGAAATTAGCTCCACAAGTATGTTAGACTTAATGTTGCCAGAAATTGCTTTTTTTAATAAAATAAAGTATCCTGCACAACATACATAGCAATTGTTGAGTTGTTCCGATTCGATGATAAGACAGTGAAAATTTCTGTTGAAATAATGCCTTTATAAGGAAGATGGAGGTTTTCGTAATGGTGGTACGTTAGCCGATATTGTTCATCGCCTGTGGCACTTTTAGGAATGCGTTTCTTCGTTCGATTTAACACTTGCCACAAATTGGGTCTCGGAACTTTTGCAGAAAATCGATGTGGATCACAGCGTCCATCACTATCATAGTCTGCAAGTATTATGAGCAATAAATATTAACAAATGAGAAATTCGCAAATTTATCACCATAATGCCTCAGGTGAATAAAGTAAATCCATATAAATATCTCTATCAATGGGAATAAAAACTTTGCTATTGAAGCATTGTCTATACCAACATAAATTCTACATACTTAATATGAGTTGGACTTAGAAGAGCATATTTGGTGCACAAAAGATTTTCGCATATAAAGAACCATGTTTTGACAATTTTCAATAATACGAACGGAAATGATTATTGATTGATCCGATGATTTCTGGAACCACAAAAAAAGAATACGATAGGTAGATTAATTATGATATTCGGAACTTTTCAAATGTGCCATTATTAAATTTCGTTTATTTGAACGAAGTTTTTCCAACTCAGATCTTTAGGGCTTCATTAATTCTAATAACCCATAAATCATCATTCCTTCAATTTCAAAAATTTCAACTGAGCTAATAGGTTGCAACGCTAATCAAGCATGTAGATGAAATTGTCTGCTTGCATTTTATGATTTAACGAATTCGAGATCTGTTGCCAACAAATGGCAGTAACACGATTTCGACTTGCATTAGTAAAACGATATCATCTTAAAGGCAGTTTTTCATCGGTGAAGCTCTCAACTTATGCGACGCGTACAGAAAGAATGCGGCCTGCAAGATTTTTCTTACTTTCCTCTCTGAATTGTAACCAACATTATCACATTTCATTTGCATGAAGGCCTTTAACGATTATCATAGAAAACGTACTGCAACAAGTGAAGAATTCGTCTCCGACGCACTATTGAAAGTGTTGCAATTTCGTTATTAAAACTCTGCATAGCATGAGCAACATGAAATGTGACTCGATAACGTCGAATCGAAAATATGTTTTAATAACGTCGGGTCCAACGTAGTGCTTTCAAAATTCGCCATTGAATTGGCAGACTGGAACATCGATCAAGGGTGCTAAAACATCGGGGTATTTGATTCACCGATTCTTGAAATATCCACCATATGTGATTATGTATGAAATCGTACGCTTGAATATCAAAAACTCTTTGCAAGGAGGTATTATTTGAGCTTTGAAATTTGAAAGTGAAACCAGCACACTTGTTCTCCAGTTGAACCTAAGGGCATTGTGCCGTTAACGTGTAGATAATTCCAGAAATCTTCTAACAGACGTCGAGAATGTGCTTTTCCTCCCCTTTTTTTTAGACTGAACAGTAGGTCGCAGTTGCCTCCGACGGCTGTTAAGACGTCACTGCAAGAACGCAACTGTTCCAGAGGATTTTTTTAAACTTATCTCCTCCTATATATATAGGTCTCTTAAGCTATTAGCAGCAATGTTCACTTGTTCACTTGCTATTGCGAACTATGGTTGCACTTTCCACTTAATTCGATAAAATCTTTGTGTTTAATGATTGCTACCAACTTCTAGTGTTTTCCTCATTGCGCCTAACGATTTTTAGGTATTAGAAATTGGAAATCATTTTTCATGCATTTTCGCTTCTTATTTCATAGCCGATTATCATTTAGCTTTTTTAACGCATCAATGATAGCTTTGATATTGGGATGGATTATTAGGATTTTGTATATGAGAGGTTTTTAATTATGCCCCTAGAAGAACTTTTAATTATTACTTATTGAATTATTACTCTATTTCTTGAACTGCTCATTGCAGGAATTATTTATACTTTCTGAGTGATAAGTGCGTTTACTTTTAATTTAGGCCAATGAAATAGTCCCAATATTTATTACTCTAGTCTTCTTTATATGATGCCGTAGTTCCATTTGATAGTCTTACCTCATTGTAAAGCTCACATAATACATTGGACGCCTTTGATATCATCGAAATCTGTCGGCATATACCCGAAAAGCAAAGTTCATTTATGGCATTCTTATTGAAATTTCCGGAACTCCATTGTTTTCTCCTTCATTCATAATTCCCCTTGGTGACCATAGGTGACGATGAATATTTTAGTGCAGAAAATGCCGATCACCGCCTATAAAGACTCATATCGTTTTTTGTCTTGCCGATGTATTCACTATTTATAGTTTTTGCTTCGGCAATCTTTACAATGAGGATATAAATTTCTATTTGTTTATTTAAAGTAATAGTAGTTCTTTATTGCAGCATCCTGCCGTTATCTAATTTACTCACCACTAATATAGTTATCATAAAACTTGCAGCGTAGTGATGGCCACTTCAAGACTTGTATGCAGCAATTTAACGAAGCAATGCTTTACGACCTCATCCCGTGCTGCTAGCCAGTTTAATGTTCGTTATTTATTCTTAGTATCATAAACATCATTGTATTATTGATGCAGTATAATTTCATTGACTGGTTTTTGCAATACAACGATTAGTAGTAATTGCAACATTTCAATGAATTCATTTAGGGATCACATTGTTTTGCAACGATAACTTCTAAGATTTCAGTTATGAAATAGAACAGTAATAATTTGTCAGTGAAAATGAAATATAAAACTAGATGAGGTCATAATGCGCATCACATCACCGAATGAAGAAAATCTCCTGACAGCCATAGCAGAAGTACTCATTTTATTTATTGCCATGGTTCCGCAATTTCTACTGTCTTCTATCAGAGGGTCGGTCTGTCCGTCACTGGTACTGCTAAGGAGTTAAAAATATTTTTTTTACCACTTCGTCAAGTTTAAGTAGATCAGCAATAAGGTTTAAGTAAACAAATCGGATTGGTCTGACTTACTCATTGTTATCAATTATCATAGCATTCCTTTAAAATCAGTGTTTTGCTTATGTTAGTTGAAGACAATTTTTGCAGCGTTGTTTAATATGCCCGTGGTGAATTAAAGATATCCTAACACAAATAAATATAATTTGTCATTTAAATAAAAGTGTTTCAGCTCTAATTTCCTGCCAACAGGCTGTAAAACAAGCTTCGAAGGAAATTTTACCTTTTTTTTCAAACGAAGGTCTCAACATTATCAAAGCAAAATAAGTTTATAAGCAGTTTTCTTTAGGTAGCGGATTCTTATATTGAGTCATTAGGGAGATTTTAACGCTTAGTGGTTTAGGAATTTTTTCATCTCAATTTCATGATGTGCAAAAAATCTTCCCATCACACTACCTCACAACTTCATCTAGACGAAAATGGTAGGGATACGAAGGGACATTTAGTCGTAATGAATACTTTGTTGATTCAAGTAAATATGAGTGTTTCAATTTCAGGATGTGGTATTCGTGGGTGCCGCACGAACACCGGTCGGATCATTTCGCTCTACGCTTTCCACCGTTCCAGCCACTGTCCTTGGATCTGAGGCTATTAAGGGTGCACTTAAACATGCAAATCTAAAACCTTCACAAGTGCAAGAGGTAAAATGTATGGCTGTATGCAAAAATGCTTATCTTTTGTCCTTAATGAATGAGATAAATATGCAATACGAGACAATAATCGACGAAGAACTTTCATAAAATATTTTTTAAATTTAACGAAGAATAATTACGAATCAGATTAAAGATATGAGGGAATTTTCAGAAGTATAAATCACATAGTAATGCGAAAAAATACACAAATGAACTGAGATGCAATAAAATTAAAATTTTTGTATTGAATATAATTTCTGTTTTCTCCAAAAACTTCTGAAAACAGAAAAATCGATGTGAGAAAAACGAATCTTCTCAGAAAGTTAATATCTATTTTAGGTGTTCTTTGGCTGTGTCGTTCCATCCAACTGTGGACAAGGTCCTGCCCGCCAGGCGACACTTGGAGCTGGTTAGTATTGTTGCTCATATTTAAATCTAATTAATAATGTTACTCGAAAATAGTCGAATTTTGGACTACTTTTCAGCTAGATGAGCTTTAAATCTAAATCAAACGTGATGCAATCATAATGTATGAAATCGAGAAATGCGAAGCAATATAGAGGAGAACTAAAAGGATTGGTGTAATATTCGCGTTTGCATCGTTTTTATTGACCTGTAATAACTCGAAAAATCAAGTGAAAGACATATTGACATACAGAGTAATGCATCACATATAGTCGATCAAATCATCAGCAAAAGAATCGTTGCTTGCTTATTTTGAGCAGCTCTAAGTGCAAAAATGCGTAGAAATTTCCATACAGTCAAATATCTCTTTTCGAAGAAATAGAGTGACTTGAAAATCAGTCTAAAGGGATTTACTATCATTTCCAACATATTTGTCATTTTTCACAACTTAGCATCGATAGATAGGAACTATTTGAGAAACAAGAAGATATGCAAATGCGAAGCTAATTTTACGGGAAATCATTAATAATGGATTTTTAAGTAATCAGTTAAAGCATGAAATACATAGTTTCAAAAATTTTCCTGAAATATTTCATAATTAATATAACTAATACTATAATATAAACATATAAGCTAAATTATATTCATCCCTTAAAATTCTATTCATTATTATTATTATTATTATACTTCGTTCATTCATTAAATCACTGTAATTCATATAAGTTCTTTAATTTCAGTAAGAAAGAAAAACATTGATAGAGAGGTGAATAATGATGATAAGCACCTTTTATTAACACATTCAGGATGTGATCCTTCGACGATCGTTACAACTGTCAATAAACTGTGTGCTTCGGGAATGAAGTCGATTGCTTGCGCCGCCTCACTTTTGCAACTCGGTCTTCAAGAGGTACAAGAATTTCCACAAATTTCTGTGAACATGATGGGAATATTCATTTATCTAAATGGATCCACGGCATCCAACTTATTAAATTAATAAACAGTTCATTTGATTACTTTAACCTCGTCATATCGATTGTCTCTCTACAGTATATATCATCGATATTATCGCACAAAGACCTAATGAAATGCATCCATTTCTCATCTGTTCGCTATAGAAATAAATGCCATCGACCCAAGCACGACGAATATTTACTATGGAACGACCGCAAGTGCTGTTTGCCCGTGTAATTAGTTCTCTGTTCTATGGAAACATTTCGAAAATGCAGTCTGCAGTCTCAGTAGCATTACGAATCATTTTAAATGCTCTTTCGGGAAAAAATCATTTGAATATATATTTATCCGTTTGACATTGGGTGGTCCGCTTATATTTGGATGAGGGATCCATTGAAAAATGTGATCGTACAAGATCCGTTACAAATTTTTTGTTGAAATCCATAAGAAAATACATTAAAAACCGATCGAAATAACACTCTCATTTCATTAACTTTCAACTAGAAGTATATAAGGTAAATACTTCATTTCACAGCGGACAATGGTCTATCCGATTTTAACAAATATCAAGTATTTATTGCGGTCATCAGCCTCATGTGGAAAAAATAAATGTACGTTTAATATCGTTGTCTAGAAGGAATTCTTTTTACTATACGAACTTCAACTTATAGGTTGCCGTTGGTGGCGGTATGGAGAGCATGAGCTTAGTGCCATTCTATCTTGAACGTGGTGAAACTACGTATGGTGGAATGAAGCTCATCGTAAGTCGTAAAAAACAATTTTTTGTTGCTTAACTATTAATTAGCATACTGGCTATAGTTAAAATTTCCTCGAAATTGCTGAGCATCCTCGTCTTTATCTCTTTTCTCTAGGAAGCAAATCATCAGAAGCTGCAACGCACATCTTTTCGGGAATTTTTCGAGTAGTTTTTGCAATCTATTTTTGATGCGGTTGATGTATCAATCATTTATTCGGAATCTGCCCAATTAGCCTAAAAATATATGCAAAATACTAACTTTATTTATTAGTGATTCTGGACTTTTACTGCCATCAAAAAGAGTTTGTGGATGTGAAAGAATATTACTGTCTTCAGGACGGTATCCCAAGAGATGGTCTGACTGACGCCTATAGTAATCAACTTATGGGTGCGTGCGCCGATAATGTGGCCAAGCGATTCAACATCACCCGTGAGGAACAGGACAAATTTGCTATTGAAAGCTATAAACGGTCTGCTGCTGCATGGGAGGTGAATGCGATAATTACTAAAAATTATCTCCGTTTCGAAAAAACACGATTTGCAAAATTTGGAAATTGAAACTCGACTAAACTTTACGTTAGAGTAATGAAGGGGCAGCGAGAAAAGGGGCATTTTGGAAGCGTAACTGCAAAACTATATTACCATAAATGCACTAATATCCGTGCTGCTCTTCTCTGTTCGCTTTATTCCCTCCTTTTTTTCCTGCCTCACATTCTTTATTCTCTATTCTCTTCCTTCAAAGGTCGATTGGTAGTAATTCCTCAACACTTTCTCATCATATTGTATTTGAGGTCATCTCATCAATTAAGCCCTAGAAGAGCCTCAGTGTAATTGTGATGAGATGATATTAAGTGCGTATGGCTATTTACCAACAAGCAAATGAAATTGTTCTAGAGTGGGGCATGCAAAGCTGAAGTAGTTCCTATCGAGGTGACAAAAGGCAAGAAGACATATATTGTCGACAAGGATGAGGAATACACCAAAGTCAACTTCGAGAAGCTTCCCAAATTGAAGCCAGCCTTCGTGAAAGGTTCGACCGTTGTGTTTTCACAGTTTCAATAGAATTTATGATTAGTATAAGCATCCTTTTTTAAAAGGATTATACGTATATTTTCTGTGAACTTACAATATATATTCTGTGCGATGTGCTGTTATTAGTGGAATATTTCGAAGAGGATGAACTCTAAAGATGTGGACAATCTATCTTCATTTGCAACAAACGGGGAAATTTCCTATAGCGTATCAATGTTTGCGGGTTTTTTGCTAGATATTCCATAAGATCATTTAAAGCAGTCTTATGAATGAAATTTTTCTGTTTCTTAAGTATTTTGAAAAGGTTTCATCCACGTCCAACAATGATCACTGCGCACATCTCTGTTTATAAAGACTAGGTGCGTTAAGAAACGATGACGATATTGGTATCGCATAATGTTATCAGATATTCGGAGAAATGGCTTTATAACTGATTATCACATGTTGAACAAGAGTATTTGTTGTTATTATTAATCCGTCAAGAAGTCATATACTCTCTCAGTCAGTTACATTTGCATCATGTAATTTCATTTCTTTTTATTTTCACTTGCCTAAATGAATTAATAATCGAGATTTTATGCAAAATTCTCTATTCAGACGGAACTATCACAGCCGGCAATGCTTCAACATTAAACGATGGTGCTGCCGCAGTTGTGATGACGACTGTTGAAGGGGCGAAAAAATACGGTGCGAAGCCGTTGGCCCGATTGCTCTCATATGGTGATGCGGCAACAAATCCAGTCGATTTTGCCATTGCACCATCGATGGTTATCCCAAAAGTAAGTAAAAATAAACTTCCTTTCATATCTTTTTTTAGAAAATTTGTTTTCCAAAAAAAGCATTTTATGAGTTTTTTGTTTTTCTCAACAATTCACTTCAAAAGTAATATTTAAACTGCATAGTTTATTTGTTGCTTCCATAAATTCCATAATTCCATCGCTTATTATGACGGTATGCTAATTGCATTGTTTTAAGGTACTTAAGCTGGCAAATCTCGAGATTAAGGATATTGATATGTGGGAAATCAACGAGGCTTTCGCCGTTGTTCCCCTTCATTCAATGAAGACACTCGGTATCGATCACTCGAAGGTGAACATTCATGGTGGTGGCGTATCTCTTGGGCATCCTATTGGGTTAGTTAGAATCTCTTGCTATTTACGATTATCAGAAAATTTAAGTCATGAATATTTATGTAGCAAAATGCAAATCTTTCAAAGAGATACTGTCTAAAGTGCGATCAGTAAAGCTAATTTTTCATTGCTTGGGTAATTATGAAAGAGTGAGCGTTAGGGTCATTGATTACTGGAAGGTGAACATTCAGCATTTAAAAAATATAATTTTATCGCTAGGGGATTTTATCTGACGATAAAATCCCCTAGCGATAAAATAATATCTTTTAAATGTTTTAAAAACAATTTCAACGAGATTTTTGTGATTCATTTCAAAAATAGGGCATCGATGAGGAGAAAAAAGCAGAAAACGTTGCGCTGATAACCGCCACAAATCCAGAAAAATGCAAAAATAAGAGAAACGCAAAAAATTGGATAATATAAGCTAAGCATTTTCGCTCTTCGTTGCTCTTTTCAACAATTATACTGGCTCTGTCTATAGAGAATTTAATGTTCAGAATGTCTGGAGCTCGAATTATCGTTCACCTGATCCACGCGTTGAAACCTGGCCAGAAAGGTTGCGCGGCAATCTGCAACGGTGGCGGTGGCGCTGGTGGAATGGTCATCGAGAAATTGTAAATTCATTTAATTAAAAAAAAAACGGTCATTTCATCAGAGCTCAATGAACATTCGACTGTTAATATTTTTTATTTTAGACTAATTCTTCACTTATAGAGTTCATTAATGATCAGCATTTTCCTCTTGTATATACTGCTTATTTCTATGCATGTAATTTTTTGAACGGAATTTAGGAAATTTTGCTCAAAGATATTTTATTTACTTTCTACTTAATGCTATTTATATGAGAGTTGGCCACTACGACGATCTTGATTAGGAATATGTGTTCGCTAATTTGTTCACTGTTAATGTCATTGTTCATCGCCCACTGATGATATAAAGAGCCAAAAAAGAAAGTGAAATAAAAGTTCAGTTATTCGGTGATGTTGTTTGTTATCGATGAAGTAAGAATATCTCTTCAGCAACATCTACCGAATGATTCGATTGCGATTCTTTCATAAGTTCATTCGAATAAAAAATTATAATTTCGTTAAGTCTTTTCATATGGAGAATTTTCATGCAAGTATTTTCATCACAGAGACTATAAGTCTTGCAAATCCTCTACTGCAGGCATCTTTTAATTTGCGGAGACGCTTATCGTAATCGTCAGATATCATGAAACATGACGGCATTAACGGCATTTATTGGTTTATAACAGTTAAGTAAACTCATACATGGGATTCATTTAGTATGGCAGATGTACGCATTCATCTGAAGATTTATTAGAGATCTTAGTAGTTTTCAGAGGTAGAGGATTTGATGGAAGAGATCATCACTGTAACGTTCGGAGTGATATTCCCAATCAACCTTACATATTACCACATATGTTGAATAAAACTCAAAGAGCGGTTTGTTTTCCTAAAAGCAGTAAAACGGTGCCGTCTCCTTCTAGTTTTTAGCAGCCCCATTATCAACGGTTGTCAAACGAACTGTAGCAATCCTTGAGCTAGCCATTAAGTGTTGAAATGTTGGAAAGGGTGCAAAGACATAGATTTTTCTTTCATACATATTTTTTCTGATAGTCGCTGGAGTTTTCCATCTTTCATAGAGGCAATGCGAAAGGAAAGGATTTGAAATTACTGATCGTTGATGGGACGATCATTTGTTAGCGACCGTTCTCTTCGTGCTATCTTAACATATTTTCAAATGTTCAATAAAGGATGCGATCAAATATAAACTTTAGGCGAAGTAATTGAACCCTAAAATGATAACTGCATTATTTTTAGTTATGTAAAAAAGTGCACTACGAAAGAAATTAGGCGAAATTTCGCGACAATTTCTTTTTTGGAAGTTTCTGTATGAATACGATATGAAATATGATTGTATGAAACATATATGTTAAAAAACATTGAAAAGTTAAGTAACCGCTAAGAAATTCTCCGCCCTTAGACGTGTTTTCACTTAAAGAACAATTGCCGATATTCTTGAGCATAGCGTATTTGATATTGTTAAACAAGTTTTTATTCATTTTTCATATTCGGATGAATCAAAAAAGCACTGAATTTAGCGATAATCTATAATGGAGACTAAAATAGAAAAGAACTTATTGGCTGCAGGGAATTGAAAGGCGATCTTGGTAGAGAGAAGATGTTGCGGTAGGATGAGGGAAGTGGAGGGGTCGAAGACAGGAAGAAGAAGGAGAGGGAGAGAAAAATGTGTTGTTAATTTATTCCAGCTACTTTCACTACAGCTTTCATTTGCTGTGTAAAGCGGAACAAAGTGAAGCAGTGAAATGTTAGTGCAAAAAAAGATGACAGGCAACTGCTGCTCCTCAACATTCCGTCTAATGAGTTTTTGTTGAGTGACTGATGGCACTTTATCTCTCTTCGACATCAACTGCTTAACGCGAAACTCTGCGATTATCTTATTGCTGAAATCAGCCACGTCGACGGAAAAAATCTTAAACTTCCACGAAAAATGGGAAATTCTTACATAAAATTTTAATAAAGGTGAACTTCAGAAGTGCTGAGAAAGAGGAATGAATATTATTCATTGTATATGAGGTGTGGTACGTTGCAACTGTACACCAGACATGAGAACCCTTATTTGCTCTCTAGCTTAATTAGCATGTCATTAGCAAAAATTTCGTGACACATTCCAAAATTCATAATTTCCAACAACTCCGTATTAAATATCAAAAGCCTTTTCACCACCAAGATAGCACCTGCAACCCTTGCACTGAATTAACCAAGATAGCACCTGCAAACCCTTGCACTAGTTCAACGCCGTCACATATGCGGTATGGCATGAGGTGATAACCCAACTCTCTAAATGCGAGGCGGGCAATCACAAAACCACCGATATCATTGAACATGTAAGCATCATGGTTGACGAGTTTCAAACACGCAGTCAGTTTTCTTAGAGAAGCAACGAAATGTGATCGGCAAATGAGAATAGATATCATCGGGGTATCTATGATATCAATCTATGCAAAATTGAGCTGCGGAGCGGTCTTTCATCACAATAGAAATATTTGATCGCAGAGGATAAAGAGCCGCTTTCACTTTTTTTCCGACTCCATACCTTATGCGATTTCCAGTTCTATGCCTCATACTTCTTCAGATATTCAGAAGTTTTCTGAACTTATCGAAACAATAATATTTTCACAACAACAAAGACTTTTGCCATTTTCTGTCTTTGCACCCTACAAAAAAAGATGACGGAATGATGTTAAAAAAATGAAATATTGCTCATAAATTATTTCAGATTTATGGATAGATAATGCAATAGTTTATTATTTCAGATACAATGTGGCAAAAATGAAACATCCCTATAGAAAAGTCTTTATTAGTGATAAAACTCGCCGATATAAAACGGAAAAATTAAATGAATAAAAACCTCCAAATGATAAAAAAAACTCTAAGAAAAAAGCTGGTCCAACTTTAAGAATTTTTCCTAACTTAAAATGCTAATTACGTAGAAAATAATGCTATGATAAATGATATATATGTGATTAAACATTACAACAAACTGCTTATAAATGATATAATTAGTGAAGAAAAAACTGTAATAAAACACAAATATTCGAAATGAAGGAGGAAATAAAAGTTCTTTTCGGACGTAAGTTTTAGAAATATAAATTGAGAAGATACTAAAACATGGAAACGGAGGGCACTTCAACAGTTCAATTTATATATGACGTTAGAAAATTCACATATTTCTGCTGCCCACTCATTTGAGAAATAGAGATTTCAAAAACACCTCCACATAAGTAAGAGGTGTAGTAGTTCCAGGATAGGGGTCTATTATTGTGTTCATCAAATTCGTTTCGTTTGTATCATCGGTAGAGTTCAACATCCCTTCACTATATTCATTTTCCCATCCTGGTTATGATGAAAACGATTTTGAAAAGAAAAAATCGAAGTATCATTGTTCAGGACTGAAAAAGGCTCTGAAAATAGATCATTTCAAATAAAAATTCATGTAGAATGTTAATAAGGAACAAATACGAAGTATTGCGAGGTGGATAAAATTGAAATTAAAAAAATCTATAGTCGACTTTTATAATTTTTCGACGATCATTCCACCAGCACCGCCACCACCATTGCAAATCGCCGCACAACCTTTTTGACCAGGTTTCAACGTATGTACTAAGTGACCGATTATACGTGCACCAGACATCCTGAAATCGAATAACTAGATGAAATATTATGACAGTAATACTTCAGGAAAACTCCCGACATGAGTCCTCGACGCAAATATGTCAAGAGCTGCTCAAGAATGAACCATTTGAAAAATTTTACTGCAACTATGCAATCGATCATGCAACAATCGCTGTTTTTGGAAAATTTATTGCGACTAGGCCTGGCTTGTGAAATTCGCATCATCGCAACAGTGGATAAAACGCAGCAACGACCGTTGCAAAAACGAAATGCCTGAAGTGCAAATAGATTCTAAACAGAAATTTCATTCGATTACCTCATTTATTAAATTACCCACTAAAATTTCAACTCATCAGTTGCTTTCGCTTCAGAAAATTACATCTTAGATAATCGATTCACTATGCAACAATTCCATCGTCACTTCTTTGATGCGAAATTTATCGGAATTCGTTTTATTTTGCAAAACATATTATTCTAATTTAGTTTAATTTACAAAACTTTCACATTTTAAGTTCACTCCTCTCGAAAGAAGCAAAATTTGTCGAATATTATCCAATAGAGTCACGGAAAATTCGCTGAGAAATTGGTTTTAAAAAATTTGCAACAATTACTTTGCGTTAATTTCAGTGTATTTAATAAGCAAAATACGAATGAAATAATTATAATTATCGGAAACATTAATGATGTATCAAAGCTTTTGCTTAGTCTAGTTCTAGTATCATCTTTCTCACCCTTCTTTTGACCTCCATTTCCCAGCACTCAGCTATAAAAAATTCCGGTTCTAGTCTCTTTCTATTGTCTAACTTAAATGAGCTTTTCCTGTCTGGTCCTTCGCATTCGCTCGTAGTACATGGAAACTATATAACTGCTGGAAAATACAAATGAAGGGAAATCACAATTTTTGAGCTGGAATCAGCGATCAAACAATAAGGATTTCTAATCGATTCTACTGCCTTCAGAATTATCTTACAGACAAAGACTATATGTTTCAACATTCCCGTTTTGGCCTTCAGTTGGCGAAAATAAACAAACGAACCCGATTGGGTGACCCAGCGATACAGCACCTCCATGAATATTCACTTTCGACTCGTCTATACCAAGTGTTTTCATCGTATAAAGGGGCACAACAGCGAACGCCTCATTGATCTCCCACACATCGATATCTTTGATTTGAAGGCCGGCCAATTTAAGGATCTTTAAAGCAGGGCACTTTTAAGTTTATTTGCTGATCTCTGAATTTCTGATGGTTCGTCAACGTTTAATTCGCATAATTTCTAGGCGGCAATTGAACATCTATTCCAGTACGGAAATAAATGAATATTCGCAGCCATACTAACCTAAAGATAAGCGGTTACTTCCATTGAAATAGATTAAAACATTATTGTCATTTACAAAGGGAAAGTTATTTTTTGGGCATAGAGCCGTAATTGCAGATCCGATAAAAACCTGAAAGTGATGAAGTTCGAATTTAAGAGGGAGACATACCTTTTTTACAATTCATAATTAAATCATCCACTACACTTAAATGAGTAGAAATTATCTCTCATCTTAATAGTACAAAAATGGACCAATGTATTCAAAATGGGGAATAAAAATTTCTTTACTGCGACTAGAGTGCTACTTGGAGTTGGTATAAGTACAGCCACGATTATGATATCCACTCATATTCCTTAAGACTATGATATCCATACCTTAAGATCTTAGGACCAATTAATGCTGAAAAGACAAAGTAATATGGGTTATATGTTTCATACCATAGCGCTGTCTATTACTTCACGAGGAGTTGTGTTTAAATGCAAAAAAGTGGGAAGCAATATCATGACTTTTTCTTAACGTGCTCTCTATCCCCGTCTTCTAGCTTCTCGCTCTTCCTGTAACACCTACAGCAAACTTCCGCAACATGAATTTTTTAAATTAAAATGAATTAAACGGAACTATAAATAGGCAAACCTTCGGAATGACCGAAGCAGGTGCCATTGCAAAGTCTATAGGATGTGTGGCGGCATCACCATAGGCGAGCATTCTAGCCAATGGCTTCAGGCCATGTTTCTTTGCCCCATCAACTGTCGTCATAACCACCATGGCGGCACCATCATTCAGTGAGGAAGCATTCGCAGCCGTTACACTTCCTTCTACAGATTCATTTCTTCAAATACTAGTAATTTTTCACATATCCATAGTGTTAAAGCCAATTGTCAGAATGAAAAAATTTTCAAAAGCAGAAAGCTCTTTTTCTTCTATCATCAGCCAAATCAATGAATCCTACCCTAAAGCAGTCACCTGTATGCTTATTTCTTCACCTCTTTTATAATGTGCGCATTAAAAACCGTCCTAATTGTTGTGAAATTCGATGTCGTTTTTCATATCCTTCAAATTTTTTCCTTTTAAACGAAAATATTTTCCCATTTAACGAGTAAAAGAGGAGAGCTTAAAAATATCGTCTTTTACTTGAATAAACTTCCACCCTATAGAATTCTTAGGAAGTTTCCAACGGAAAGAATGATGGGTGCTTTATTTTCGTCTTTTCGTTGAAATACGAATTAATCACATATCATTTGGGCTTTTCAACACTTTCAATGTAATGTAAATCGAATAACGAATGACTTATATATTAGCAATAGTGAAAGAATTCTATGAAAATTACAAACCTGAAGTGAATGCAGGCTTCAACTTGGGGATTTTCTCGAAATTCACCCTCTTATATTCTTCATCTTCCTCTACAGTTATCGTTTTCTTGCCATGCGTCACTTCCAAAGGAATGATTTCTTTCGCAAATATACCTTCCTAGAATTTTTCATACCGTTAACAATGTTGTAGTTGATAATGATGACGATTAAGAATGAAGGAACGTGTTGGGGAAATATTTAAATATAAGAATAGCAATTTCCAGGTCCTTTGGGAGAATGGAACACGATATACGATGCAAATATTTTCATAAATACAATAAACTGTTAAAAATCTATGAGAATTGAATGCGAGGAATGGCTAATAGAAATCTTATGGTATCAAATACTGCATGTGTTCATAAGTACTGCATTAGCGTTTCAGATGAAAACGTTGAAAGAATTGAAACAATACAAATCTAAGATAAACGTTGCAATGAAAGGCTGACGTAAGTTACTCAAGAAGCGCAAAAATAAAAAAATTCAAACCTTCCATGCAGCCGCAGATCGTTTATAACTTAAAACGGCGTATTTATCCTGCTCCTCACGAGTAATCGCGAATTGTTTGGCTACCTTATCGGCACATGCACCCATTAGAATGTCATTGTAAACGTCTTTCAAGCCATCTCTCGGAATGCCATCCTAAAACAATACTACATGGATATCGATCACATCAAATAGTACATTCTTTTGGGGTTCTAAAGATTACCAAATTCATCAAGTTACACTGCGAGACGATAGCAATAAAATAAACGCTTCAAAAAAGATTCCTCTGTTGAACAATGGGATCAGTCCGGAAACAACCCGGAGAACCTGAAGGCTTATAGCTTGAAGCAACAGCTCGGGCCATAAAGCGAGCGGATAAAAGACCCTCTTAAGAGATCTGATTTTACTCTGCACAAGCAAGAACAGCCATTTACTCTGCACATGCAGGAACTACTGTGAAAAAAGAGTTCTATTCAGGAAAAATTGTCGCGTTTGCGTTCAGGATGATCTCACAATTGCCTTCCAAAAATTTCTAGACAGTTTAATACAAAAAACCCCTTTTTTCTCGTCACCGGTTGAGGATACCGCAGTCTTAAACCTCACATGTGCGGAAATACTTCCCGACGACGATCATCCCATTCGAGTACTTCAAACAGAGTAAAGAAAGACAGCAGCGTGGGAGATACGTTTAGGTTGGATGGTACATTTGTACCGAGCTGGAAAACCCCGAAATAGTCACTACTAGTTGGGACCATCCTCAAATGGAAATCTAACCTTTACTCTACTTTCATCAGCATATTAAGAAATAGCTGCCAAATCAGTAGGCTCAGTTGAGAAAAAACCAAATTGGGAGAAAAAAAGCTGAGCTGCCCTTTCTATTTCCTCAAATATATTTTTCCACCACATTATTGTGGCATAAATTATTGACAGTGAAGGAAAAATGAGCGTAAATGAGCGCAGAGGATAGGAGGAAACACCACGAAACGATTTCATCGACATAAATATTTCCTGACGAATGAAAATTGGAACTTACGATGAGTGGTGTTCCACCGAATGGAATTTCGCCACGTGGTAAATAAAACGGTACAGAGCTCATACTTTCCATTCCACCGGCAGCCACCACCTATTATGAACGTTTCTATTTAGCATAAAAGATCAAAACAACTACTTTCTGGATCGCAAAACAGGAAAATCCTAATTTTAGCAACTCCGAAAGATTTTTATGCCTAAAAGTTCAACAAAGTATATATTTTTGATTATTATCAAAAGATGCTTCTAAATAATATTTTGATAAAATGTATATAAAATAAGTTGCATAAGTAAAAGAATAGAGCCAATATTCAAGCAACATGACAATAATAACTGTTTATGATGAAGTTTATATACATCTCAAAGATTAGAACAACAGAAGATAGATGAAAATATGTACCAATACGTATCCTACTTTTATAACTGTTCGGTATGCCTACTTGATCAGTTATGATGTTTCATGTGTTCAAATGCTTCATCTCAATCACTCGTCATCGTCAGCTATTCGTTGAATGATCAAATTCTCTATAACTATGGAAATGAACAAATTTGACCTCTTGTAAGTTCAATTGCAGGATGGATGCTGCACATGCGATTGCTTTCATTCCTGAGGCACACATCTTATTTACTGCCGTCACAATTGTCGATACATCACATCCTTTAAAGAAAATATTTCTTCACTCTGTGCCTATCAAATAGCGTAAAATTTACCCTAATTGATTGATCAGATATTAATTATATTTTCTCATAAGAATTATTAAACTTGTAAGTAATAAATGATATGCGCCAACAATGATTATAGAAAATTATAAAGAAAACTAAAAATTATAGGGGAAATTCTATAAAATATAACCTAAAAAACCATAGAATATATGATAATCAATGATTATGAATACTTTAGGTTCTCTTGATTCTAAGCCCAACGAGATAAATGAACCACTATAGTGTGTGATAAAAATTACTCAATAATGTGCGCGTTATAAATATCAAGACCGTGTTAGAGAATATCTTATATGTTATAAAAGTGTGCCTATAAAATAGCCGGAATGATCTCATATATGCAGCATCCTCACACCACAATAAGCCCTTCGGCAAGAAAACGTAGAAGAACGATGAGATTATTCTCAAATGATTTAGACGGAGAGGGCGTTTACTTGCTGTTAAAATCTTTTTTTTAGAGTTTTATATATTTAGTAATGATTTTGTGAAAAGACGACTTGAAGATGAGAGTTTATTCTGACGCCTCCTTCAATCACCTGGAAGTTCCTAAGATGATTTCGTATTTTTCAAAATCGAAAATTTTTGATACTTCGATCTGATGCTAGATCGAAACGCATTATCCACCGTTTTCTGAAATCAAGCGACTCCAACGATTACAAGTCAATCGTTATCGTTACCATGAACAAATAAAGGTGTAACTTAGAAACCATCAGCCAACGAATTACGGTACTTTAACAGATTTCATCAACGAGAACAAATGGAACAAAATCTATAATATTACAAAAGACCTCAGCTGCTTTTTATGCCGTCACGATCCTAAAACACTCTGGATATATGAACCATACAATCGATCACACTGGGTGTAAACCTTCCTAATATAAATTTAACTAAAAAACAGGTCAAGTGTGACCTGCTCCAAGGACGACTTGACGAGCTGGTCCTTGGCCAGCGTTAGATGGCACAACCACACCAACGAAAGCCTAGAAAAAATGAGTTTTCAAAAAGCTAACCGATTGTTACAAAGTTTGCTTCAACCAAAATACTTTAATGATGAGGAAGGTGATATGGTAAAGCTGTGGATAGAATCACTCAGATATGAAACAAATAAAACGAAAACTATAACGATTGCATATGGAATTTACATCATAGAAGACGATCGTTTCCAGAAAATAACACATAAAAAACGATGCACGAAAATTCTCCATGCAAATTCATATTATTCCATCGTAGTTGAACCATCGAAACTCTATAAAAATTCATCGGCAGGAAATATGTAATGAGTGATTTCAAAGGATAAATGAAAAATTTCGAGAACAACACCACAAGATGTTGGGAAAAAAATAGCCACTATTCAACTGCACTCACGAAAATATAATTTTCACTCTATCTTTTCCACTGCATTAATTGTGCAAACGAACCGTACAATCACCTCTTGTATCAATGATGGCTTGACGTTTGCATTTTTCAGTGCTCCCTTGAGTGCTTCACGACCAAGAACAGTGACCGGTACGTTGTTGAATGCCGATCGAAATGAGCCAATTGGAGTTCGTGCTGCGCCAACAAAAACGACATCCTTGAAACAAAAAATTATAGTATTGCATTATATCGGTATACTTTTATTGCATTGATAAGAACTATTAAGAAAACTTCAAAAATTACTACAATGATAATGGGAAATTAGGCTCATTTTGAGTGGACTTTTCGTCATTTTTGCAATTTTGCATGAGTCATATATTGTATGACTCATACTGCGTAACTTATGACTCATTCATTTTATTATCTTATTTTCATCATAGCTATTGAAACTAAACATAATTTTATGCAATAAAATTGCAGCAAAAAAATCTTTGCAAAAAGAGGGAAGAATTTTTTCTCATAGATAACTGGCTCTAGCGAAGTGAAAAAAAAGCGGAAATAATTTCTGTTCCTGTAAAGGAATGAAAGACTTTAGGGTATGGTGAAATTGCAAATAGAAAAATTCTTATTCTTTTCTCGTTAGCATATTTGCCCCTATAAGATACAATCGTTTCTTCGTTAACTCTCGAAGAATCCATTGTTTTCATTGGAATTCCGAGTCTTTTATACGACCTTTTAATTTAAATTTTAATTCGTTGAATGGAACTTCTGAAAACATTGTAAACTATTCAAAAATGTTCCACTTAATAAACACTGTTTAAGAAATATTTTGTCCACGATACTTTATAAAGTCTTATAGCATTAGAAAAGACCAGTTATTTTGTACACTTAAACTAAAGATAACGTTTATCATCAAATAAGTGTTATCATCAAGTATACCAGTGATCAAAGATACACCAACTGCTGCTCGCTCCCCCAGAGCAAATAAACCTTCGTCCAATTAGCTATTCAACTCGCAAGTGCGTAGCAATGATGATAATCAACTCATTGAAAAGAAAATACGCTCCGATTTTTCATTCCCACATTTTCGGAAATTAAGATTAGGCTGTAAAATATTCGCTTTAAACTATTATTATCAGTAATTCTATCCACCTTAATTATAGAACCTCTACCGCAGGTAATATTTGAAAAAAAAAATTACTGTGAAAGGTCGAGAAGAACGAATAGTCGAAATTGAGAAGCATCGTTTCGTGAGCATACTATAGATCATCCTTGATTGAGCCATTGTTCAGCGAAACGTCGAATCTATACAGAAAGAAATGATTTAAGAGGCGCATCATGATAGCTTGATACGATTACTGTGTAAAACAAATATTATAAAGTAACGGAATATGCGGTAATATACCGTTTTCCAATTCATTCGGCAATTTACTCAAAAGCGCCATTAGGCATTCAATATCGGTCCTCCTCCACTCTATCTAATCAATTACCTCAGTAACTAGCAAAACCTGCCTTAATAATTTCATGGCAAATTCTAGTGAAATGATCTTAGGGCACAAAAAAGACCAGTCTGCGAAATAGAAAATTTCTGAGGTTTTAATCGTCGACAAATTTTTTGCATGACGAACTTTTTCCTTAGTAAGTGACCTCTCCTTAAAGCTTCTGGATGGCATCCATCGAATGTCGTCCATACAAAATCAAAAAAACTTCTATAATGGTGATGAAAAAGAAAATAAAACGCTATGGCTAAGGACAAAAATAACAATTTTCGCCCAAGTATTTCTGCTAAGAAGATTATTTCCTTGCAAATTTATTATCGGTAAAATTGGTAGCAAAAATTTTACTATCATCTCTTTTTTTTCTTAATTTCAATATGAGAATTGTACTCTCTCCATCTTTTGTCATTACAAATAGTCTTGAAAAGGTAGGCCAAATTGAAAGCCAAATGGGTTGGTGCATCCTTAATGGAAAGTTCTCTCATATTCTTCAGCGATAGAAAACAACGAAAGTTTTTTTCAACATAATTTATTAGCAAAGACTTTGCGAAATTCATCATTTCCATTGCAATTTTATTTAAGAGACAGATCTTCCAATAACTTTTTTCGGGGAGCGTAGAGGGGAGGGGAGGGGAGAGGAGGGGGGGGGGGGGGTTTCTTAATTAAAAACGAGAAGTTCATGGCAGAAAAAAAGTATTAATTGAATCTGAACTCTTACTAGTATATATAAAATATTTTTTGAGAAGAAAAGATCCTCCTTCACTTCGAACAACTTTAGAATCGAACGAAAAATAACGTATGAATGAGACGATATCAACACGACATTAGCACCCAACGACTGGCGACCTCTTCGCAACGATACGTTAAGAAATAATGATTTGATATGAGTTCTGGCAATGCATCCCTCACAGAAGAAAAGACATAGATGAACGCATTTCTTATAAGATATTAATCTACCGAATAAACAATATATCGTACTTTGATTTCAAGCACTGGAAAATTCGATCTTTGTAAGCTCGATTGATCAGCTCATTGGATCATTTAAAAATGAAGAAATCACCAAATTTTGCCGACATAATCCAGTGCGTGATAGAGAGATCACACTTGTTTTAGTTTCTTTGAGTAATAAATTGCATACACGCTGAACTTTACGGTTGAATGAGTTGGGAGAATCCTCTCATATGTTCAAACATCGCTGTGATTATAGGTGACAGCCCAAACTGTAATCCAAACACTACAAAGAAAAAAACCCCTACAAAATTTGAAAGCGGAAGCCCACTGGTGCTACCACAAGTTTAGAGTGAGGCCGCTGTCTTAGAATCACTACTGAGACCTTTGATTGAATGTTGAAGATTAACGAACCGCTAAATGTACTCGAGAACCCAAATAAGCATGAATATAGGGAACATTTGCATTAAGGATCGCCTGTTCCAAAGTTCCAAAGATAGGTGCACAATTTCGCGCATTTTAGAAGGTTTTTGTCACACCGAATTTCGTTACTCCGTTGTCAGCGATATTTAAGGTGAAACTGTCCAGTAGCCATGCAAGCATACATTTATACTCAAAATTATTTGCATAATCGAAACGTTTTCATCACGCGCTTCATAGACGCATACACTGAATAAGCGCAAAATACTTATTTTAGCAAAGTGAGTAGGCGCATACCTGAAAAGCAAAAAGATAGGGGACCATACGATGAGGAAAATCGGAAAATCTTATGCCAAAAATTCAAATTATATACATATATATATATATAGTACACAAGCGTAATGAAAGCAGGTCACATCTGTAATAAATGCGCAGCCAGTACAGTTACTGATTTTGCATGAAAGCGAAAACAACCCGTTTTTGTCGTAAATATTGTCAAAATACAAATCTTAATCAACAACTTTCTGCCCTGTTATCACATTCCTTTATCAGTTTATCCTCTGACGGGATTTCTCTTCCGTCTCAGAAGTCGTCAGTCAAAGAAATTCCCTCGCCTATATTTCATCATCTCATCCTTAAAATCTTTATTCATGGTCTTTCTGACTCCAATACCTCATCCACCTGTTGTCTGGATCCATTAAGAAACCGACAGATGATTGCGTTATCGGGGAATGGCTTTGCCAATTCGTGCGATAACGTAAATGTTGATTGTTTACACAGACGCAAAAGTCGTCGTTTGCACATCTCATCGGAAGCTTCTTCTCGTAACAACCTTGATGACCATCTCAAAAATTTACCTGCGCCATACAGAAGCTCTCATAATATATATATTATTGTTTGGAATTAAGAAAATTATCGGTGATAAAGGGAGCAGAGAAACACAGAAAGGAGTACCCCTTGTATCCATTTACTGTACTTTCTCATAAATCAACTTGAGGGAAGTTTGCTCTCCGCATTAATCCGATACAATTTCATTGAAAACTACTAGGTGAAAGGCGTTGTAATTCGCCCCTTAGAAGTCCGTAAATTTATGAGTGAACAGTTCTTTACTCAATTGCATTCATCAAATATTCAGGCCAAATAATCGCTATATGCGGCAATATTATTGTGCTTAAAAACATTGCAGTTAGCATATTGCATTTTAGCCTATATCAAGTGCATCACGCCATCGTTTCAACATAAGCATAAGATATCGCGATTTGGAAAACCGATACAGACATCACTGTAACTAAAAGTTTGAAAGGATCAGATCAGTTTCCAACTTCCGCTTGAGCCTAAAGCTTACTTCAGGTTTTTCCGAATTTAAACCTGTTTATCACTTAGTCTTTTTTTAGTAAATATTCCTAATAAATATTGCATACTGCGAAGTTGATTTTAAAAGAGCTCGGGAAAACTCTTTGGCTTCGTCCTATCGAGTCATTCCGACCAGCTGTCTCATCGGGACAGGGACGATGATGCAAGACGAAACTCTCCTCTTCGGCTGGATAACGATGAATCAACTCGTCAGTATTTGATGTACATGAGGCGAGTCTAGGCCCTAACTTTCACGCTACCTTATACCTTTAGCTAACGAATGTCGTAATGATATGAGGAGACATCGTAATGAATGCTTGTCGATTATGCACCTCGGCAGTTTCAAAAATGAGTGTTGAACGACAAACCTGCTATCTTTTTATTGGCATTTGAAAATAGCAAGGTGATTGTTCGAAAAAATGAGATCATTTTTTGCGTACTAGATGATAGCGGCAGATATGCCGGGCCGCCGTATCTGCTTGTTTCGCCTTTGCCATTCCGTTGCTTAAATCGTCCCATATGAAAAAATTTTGATCTCCTTTTTTCCAGTATAAGTCGTCAGCACTATTTATTCCAAGTGCAGAGGGTATCTTCAAGTTCCACAGACAGCGGCTGTCAAATTTCCGAAAGCCTAACGTGAAGGTCAACATACAAGGATGACTGGGCTGATAAAAAGCTGTAGAAGTAAAGGCAGTGTGATGCGCATAGCCAACAACATATGGGAATGTTGGGAAAAATTGAATGAGAAAGATCAGGATTTTGCAAAAACGAAAGTCTGCATAACATTTCACGAAAAATTACTGTCAGTGCAACAGGATTTTGCACGAATTCTGCAGATCGATTTGAGCATCGGTTATAGCTATCATTTGCAGCAGAAGTAATATTAACGTCCTTTTAAAAGGGAAGCCAAACGAAGCAGATTGCTACAACAAGCGGTTCTTTTGCAAACCTGATATCTGCTATCAGTGCTGATAAAAACTGCAACGAGTAAAGGAGGGAGTGAATTGACGTTAGGCGCTACTTAGTGATCAAGCGTCTATTGTTGTGCTCTTAGTGTGACTCTGAATTCGTACAAAACTATATGAACACGTATGTGGAATAGTAATAAACATTGCGCTTTGTTTCATTGACAAGTGGGAAACTTTGAACGTTATTGATTGAAAACGTGATAGCGAACGCGACATAATCTTTGCCTATCGACCAATAAGTGTAACTAACTAATTTCTCTCAAGAGAAAAATGAGTGCATGCCCTATCTGACAATACCACTCTGTTTACTGTGCCACACTTCACACTTAAACTTTCCTGCTTCATTCGCATGTTTGTGTTTCTGTATGCACCGACTGGGTTTGCTGCACACTCGACTTTACTTATTTCCATAAATCGAAGCATCACTGGATTCTAAGATTCCTTCTTTCGGACCACAAAAACCATAAGCACACCATTTAGACGGGAAAACTTGATAAGGACTTTTTCATTTAAGAGTAGAATTAAGCGATATTCTACCATTTTTCGACAATAAGCGACGGATAAAAGATAAGTGGAATTTATATAACATTTTGACTGGCATGTCATTTATTTCGAAGATGGTCTGTTGAGTTCGAAGAATACGTTTAAGAGATGCACTTGTTCGGGAAGGACTGAAAAAATATGTGGTGAGTGGTTGCAACTTGCTAAAATTTTTTCGAAGACGACGATAGGATTGACAGTGACATTGGTAAAATTGGTAAAAATCGAGGCATTTCATATAAACTTAAGTAATCGTTTTAGTGAGCTGTCTTAGCGTACGAGTAACTGATTGTGGTGGCGGTGATGTTATTGTAGGGCGTTTTTTTCGAAGGCCAAATCTCGAACATTTGCAAATTTAAGCTAGATTCTTGCAAGATTATTGTCATATCTCTGTGTCTATTACTGTGAAAATTATTCAGCAACAGTGCAACACTGCAAAAGTTTGCAAGTGGTCGGTCGGCGCACTATTGCTCCAGTAATGTTTGCTGCTTCGTCCTGACGTTAGGCGTACGGGAAGTGCTAGGTACGCTGCGTCGAGGTCCCAGATTTTTGCAAGGAATTCTCGGGATTTGTAGAGCATGTTGAGCAATTCCGCTCTTTCAGATTCCTTCTTCGTCTTAAATGCCACCTGCTCGCTGTTAGCGGTCTTACAATAAGAGCCCAGTTGTTCGAATGCGTATATTTTCATATCATTTTATGATACTTGTGCATGCTAAGTGATCTGTGATGCGGGCTAGTTTTAGTAATGCAGTGGTCAATTTATGACGCTTTTTAAAGGAACTGTGCTTTCAGTAGCATGATGGTCAGTTCACGAGCATTTTGGAGCGTGTTACCAAAGCGTTATCGCTCAGCGTCATGCCGTGCAGCCCGTTCCCTCAGTGTTGGTCTCTTCCCCTTTTTTTTGTTAACTTAGTTCCGACGTAATTTTATTCGTACACAACAGAAAAGCGAATAAGAACTTTGTATTGATGGTTAGCTTTGATGTATTTCTATCCCGTTTCTGTTTTGAAGTACTTTTCCAGCATAGATGTAATTCTGGAGGCATGCGAAGATTGGTCTCGTGGCTCTTATGGTGCCGGCGAATATGCAAGGCTGTATGACGGTGGGACTAAGTCTAGGAAGCGGAACTAAAATAGAACTTTGCTGAAAAATGTGACCGCTTCAGATATGTGAGGAATGAGTAAAATTTCCTCAGATCTCAAAACGATAGGATTTGACCATTCAATAGGATGTGCCCCTACAATAAGAGTGGGGACTCCAAAAAGGTGGAGGATCTCGGAGTTCCTCGAGCGTGAGAGACTGACGTGGAAGTTTGTACTTGCCAAGTGTGCAATAAGCTTTTTGATGTTTGTGATATAATAGGCAGGAAAAGTATTCTTACTCAGTGTGGTGGAAATTGTGCAATTTCGAATAAACTCTAGGAAATGCTTTAAAAAAGAAATTCTGAGGTACTGCATTAAAAAATATAACCATTTGTGATAATGGCAGGACCTTTTCAGGATGTGGTCATTGTTGGTGCAGCAAGAACTCCACTTGGCTCTTTTCGATCTGCATTTGATAAAGTTCCCGTCGCAGTACTTGGGGCGGCCGCAATCAAAGGTGCCCTCAAGAATGCCAAGTTGAAACCGTCTATGGTTCAAGAGGTTGCAAATCTTTTGCTGCACTGCTCCATTTCATTCCACTTATTCCTCTTTTTTTGCAAAACGTGGATAGGTGTTGATGATAGGTAAATCAACGAGAAAGAAGAGCAATATTCAAAAAATACCATTATCTATTACATAAATGTTTTTTGATATGATTGCTCAGAAAGTAAGCATTAACAGAAATCGATTTTGCATAACTTCGCCTCACGTTAAAATAATATAAATTATTGAGGGCTGGAATTTGCATCCTATTTCATTTAGTTACTTCCATATATACATATTTCTCTTCCTTTTCCTTATTCTTATGGACTATCAACTAAGTATCCCTGTTCAGTGATGTGACCTCATGTTACAATAAACTCCTGCATAGAATGTATTTAATTTGTGTATTTTTTGCGATATAAAATGTAGTGAAAAAATTGTCGACAGCTTAGGTGTTCATGGGATGTGTTGTACCTTCAGGTGCTGGTCAAGCACCCGCTCGACAAGCTGTGCTCGAAGCTGGTCAGCTTTTCTCGTTTTCTTAAATCTTTTACTTCCTGTTGATCTATGACCGCACTTTTTGCATTCTACGTCAACGAAATTTAGCCAGAATTGGTTTTTCTTTTATATTCTATCGATTGAGCTGGTCGCTTGAGCCAAATTCTCGCACCTGATTTGGTTCTTTATTTGTAATTCATTTTTTGTTGAATGCAATAGTTTGTAGCCAAATACGACAGTGGGAGAAGACTATAATCGCTAGCAGGTCGCGAACGTGCAACTTCGTTTTTTCCTAGCGGAGTGAGGCGTTACGGATGAGTTTATGCGCCTCTCCTTGACCCCAAATTTTGTATGCTTATTCATCGAGTAGAAGTGATGGAGGAGGAGGAATCTAAAAAAAAATCATAATTTTTCATAGCATCTTTCAACACTCATTGTTAAAATCATTTCAGCACTACTGCGATTTCATTAACATTTTTTGCAATTTATTACACCATCTTTTTCTTTTGAAAAGTTGACGTGCAAAAAATTAGTATGAAATGTTTAGTATAACTTGATTTTTGAGGATGCAATGTTTCAACGATTGTGACAGCTATAAACAAAGTCTGTGCATCAGGAATGAAGTCAATCGCGTGTGCTGCATCACTTCTGCAACTAGATCTTCAAGAGGTTAATGCACCCGATCAAAACATTTGGCAAAAAAACGCTCTGTCCTTTACCTGGGACAGAAAAGATATGCTTTTGAACGAGTCGCCAAATATGACCAATTTGACGTTAACGTAAAATTCATCCGTGAATAGTTTCTGCATCTATCACCAAATATGACTCTCGCTGAAGTTTGAGTTGCACTAAAATTAGTCTCACCGTAGAAAGTTGAAATTCTCTGGAAAATGCGAAATCATTGAAAAAAGCCTAGATAGACTTCTGGATTTCTGTAGATGACCTGTAACAGTTATCTAAATCAGTTCCATTGAAGTGCTGCAATATTTAATAATTCAGAGGCTCGACATACCTTCATTTCCTGTGATTATGTTTCAGATATGTATGGAGTCATTGAATGAGCAAATTTAAGCAACTGCAACATTTACTTCCACTATTTGCCTAATTCGTTCGATTTCCTTTTTTTGAATTCAATTAACCCTTTTTAAATGCCAAAATCTTAATACTGCAAATTGGAGAATATTTTTAGCATTAGCGTTTACTCGATAACAATAACGCTTCAATTTTTGAAGGTTACTGTGGGAGGCGGTATGGAGAGTATGAGTATGGTGCCATATTATTTGCCTCGTGGCGATATTCCTTATGGAGGAATTCAACTCGTAGTGAGTCCCTTTAATTAAATGATACAAAATCATAGTTGCCGTATTGTTATTGCAGAGATGTAATTTTTTAATTGGCTACTAAACTTAATGAAGTGCTAATAAGACAGTAACTAATGAGACGTTTTATACAATTTCTCGTCATACTTTCTATTTGGTGAAGTGACGCATGTGAGTTTTCGAACTTTTCAGTTATTTTGGCGTGGTTAAAGAGAAAACGCGTATCGCCTCAAATCATTTGGGGAATTTTTGTGCTTTACGTAGTCGAAAATGCTCAGATAGCTGTAATTTTTCGTTTTTCTTATCGAAACACTCAATATAGATAAATGTTATAAGATTGGGAAGTACATATGAAAGTATCGAATTCCGATCATCGTTGTGAGAGAGTTTTTATTGCATTCAATAAAGTAAATGTAGCGTCTAACGAAGTAAGCGAAGTGGTGTTAAGCAAAGGAAGGGTGACATGTTCAACCAAAATCTAAAAGTAAACGCATTTGATGAAATATCAAATGTAAAACTCTATTGGATTTTGTGAAACATTAAATTCTTTAGAAAATAATCCTTTCTGATTTTTAGTTTCGGAGTTCATTTTTGAGGTAACTAAACTATCAACGTGCAGGCTGCATGTTTTCATTCTTTTTGCCTTTCATCTTTGCAAAAAAACACCGTCGAAAAATGGTACCTTATTGGCTCAGTGACAATTAGATCTCATCTGTGGTAGCCGTCTCTTGTAATCTGTAGTACTTGCATCTCGTGGAAATTTGTTTATGCGCTACAGCATAGAATTTTTATGCAAAATGACAATCAAACCAAAAAGAATGGCTCATTTTGCTTGACTCTGAATTCCTATGGATTCGTTCGACTTAAACTCTGAAGGTACAATTTTTCAGGATGGTATCGCAAAAGATGGACTCACTGATGCTTATACTCAAAAAGCGATGGGTTGCTTTGCTGATAAAATCGCAGCAAAATTTGGAATAACTCGCGAAGAACAGGATAAATACGCCATTGAGAGTTACAAGAAAGCTGCTACTGCCTGGGAGGTATGTTTTTTTAATGGGAAAAATGCACTATTTTAAATATACGGTGGCCGAATAAATCCAACGAAAAAATTCACGAGAAAGAAAAGCCAACGGGATAAAACTTCTTGACTTACACTTCAGTAGTAAAATCGTTAAATGTTCTCAAAGAAATAAAGAAAAGTCTTCTGTATTCTCTTTCTTCTTGTCTTATCATCATTCTTAACGATTATCTCTTATCCTCATTCTCATTATCCTCATTATTCTCATTTATCCTCATTCTCATTATCCTCGTTATCCTCGTTTATCCTCATTTCACTCATTTCTTTATTATAAAAAAATCAGTGGCAATTTTTCGACTGTTTATGACATTGGCAAATTTGTTTGCAAAAGTGTGACGTGACGATCGTCACAGATATATTCAGAAATATTCGTACCCTCTAATATATCCGCTAATTTCTATACAAGAACATCTGAGCGAATATTCTCTCTTTGATCTCTTTTGTGCGTTGGATTTTCGACTTCGAAAATATTCCAGAACATTTAACGGTTTAAGGAATTTGCGTACATTTTGCAGCGTTCGCTTTTTCGCTTACAAGAAATGAATCGTTCGTTTTGAAGAACGTTTATGCAAAACGATCGGTTATATTTATACAAGAGAACCGTCAGCTTAGATGGGAAAGTGAAGCTGCTGCACTTAATGACGAAGTTAGCAGAATACAAAAACGCATAACATACCAGTTGTTCTGGCGTTCTTTCCAACCTCTTTCTGACTGGCACAAGAGCTTCGTTATATGTAATTCTATGATAAAGATGCGTTTATACTGATCATAGGGGAATCATATTTTGTAATTTTCACCTTTCATGAGGTTCTCGAAAATTTTTGCAAAAATGGTTAAAAGAGATTCCATCATTTTTTGTATTTAAGTAATGTATGCAAGTATGTCTGTCCATCTCCCTGTTGATTTTACCTCTACAAATAGTTAAGGTGTTAAAGTTTGGCACTTACAATCGACATTGTACTATCAAATATGTAGTCAGGTGAATTTGCTGAATAATTTTATGATTTCGTATGTTTAGTTTTTATTCGTTTTCTTTTTCATTATTTCAGTTTTTAGCCAGTTTGCTTTTTCTATAGAAGATACGGCAAAAGTATATCGTTCAATGAGCATTTCTTCGTCTTTCATGAGATGTTGATGTCGTTTTTTTCCAGAATGGTGCATTCAACGATGAAATCATTCCGGTGGAGGTAACAATTGGAAAGAAGAAGGTGATCATCGATAAGGATGAAGAATATACAAGAGTCAACTTTCAGAAAATACCCAAATTACGAGCTGTCTTTAGTAAAGGTTGCTGCAAAATGTGTTCAAAGTCAACGTTGAACTTTAGATGTCTTGCCGTAGGTTCATTGAAGTTTGAAGTAAAATTGAAACATAACTGTGTTGTAATCCTTCACTCTTGCTCTTTTTCACACTTTCCTTTTTCACTTCCTTATCCCTCATCACTTCCCATCCTTTCCCATCGATTTGTTAATCACAATTTACTATCCGAAATGATAATAATTCAGGATTTCTCCTCACATTGCAAGGCATACTATACTTATAAAGTTATGATATTCACTGCGGCATTTCTAAAATCTCAAGTGTTCAGACGGTACAGTGACTGCCGGAAACGCATCAACTCTTAATGACGGCGCAGCCGCTGTTGTGTTAATGACATCCGATGGTGCTAAGAAACATGGCGCTAAGCCACTCGCGCGAATATTGGCATATGGCGATGCTGCAACGAATCCGAGCGATTTTTGTATAGCGCCGGCTTTGGTTATTCCTAAGGTTATTTATTTTTATTTTATTTTATTTTTTACTTTTTTTGCAAATTGACAGGTGAAGTCGATGCTCACAAGCAATCAAAATGCCCTGAAGCCTCTTTTATGAGCTCAGCAGTTAATAGATATTCCACATTTTTTTTAGGTGGGGACGGAAGAAGATCGAAGGAAAGATGTATAATCGAAAGGGTTTTATGGGGTCTTTATACTAGAGAGGGAACTACATATACTTTTTCGCAGTTTTTTGAACTATACGTAAAGGTAGATGAGGCTTTTCGAATGCTCCCACAATTTGAAGGGGATAGAGGTTGAAAGATAGATGTAACTCACGGATGATAACTGCCAGGGAAACGTCCGAAATGTGCTGAAAAGATGTATAATTGGAAGAGATCGGAGGGCTTTTAGTGCCTTACAGTTTTCAGAGGGAATATATCGGCATTTTTAATGCCTATTTGTTGCAAAAATTCTCTCGCTTGGAGTTTAATAGAAAGGTGATTGGCCATTTATGCCATTAAATGTTTAAAGTACAAGTGGAGTTGTAAGTGTCAGAGCACTTAGATGCATGCAAATGAAGAAGTTTTACCGCATCATGGATGGAATAACTTCACAATCACTACGATCTGTAGGATTACTTCAGTATTTCTTTTTGTGACCGATGGCTGCATCACAAAAATCCAACCAATATAAATGGTAAGTAGATTTTTGGGAAACTTTCTATGTCTTTAGTTACTTATCAGATTGATGCAGACACATAAACAGGGGTTCCGGAAGGATCGCTATGATATATGTTATGGTCACTAATCTTCGCAACCGTGGATTCATTTATTAGCTAGTCGGAACTACCGAAAAGAAAGATGCAAATATATGCTTATAAGTTGAAGCTTTTTGCAAATTTTGTAGAACCACGCAAAATTGTTGACTAATTTCAGGTGCTTTCATTGGCTAATCTGAAAACATCCGATATAGATCTATGGGAGATCAACGAGGCATTCTCGATGGTACCCCTTCATTCGATAAAAGCGCTAAATATAGACCCCTCAAAGGTGAACATCCATGGCGGCGGCGTATCGATCGGACATCCTATTGGGTTCGATTTAGAGCTTTTCTTCAGGACAATCATTTTATGGCTTTGCATAACTATACTGTCGCAGCTGGATCTTATTCCACTTACCACCTCCTTCCCCACATTTCACATCTCCCAGAGAGAGATCTTTAAATCTTTTATCAACAATCTCATACGAATAATTCTACAAACTCAGAATTTCATGAAGTAGCATAAATAAAAATAAAAAGTATCTTAACTGCTTGAAATGTTGATGGAATTTTTTTCTTCAAAAATGCAACCGGACAAACTATAACATGTTAATTTCTCTTTTAGGATAGTTCCAAAGTCATCTGTCGACATTTGCGCCAAATTATCGTGTATGGACTTTCTCCTATATCATATTCTTTCACAGCGACTTCTAATCTCTTCAGAAAGGATGATAACCGCCGTTTAGAGCACAGTAGGTGAATGGTGTAAACTGCATTTAAAAGCAAAGAAAAATTTCAAAGCACACTTGCAGAATGTCAGGTGCTCGCATTATCGTCCATTTGGTGCACACATTGAAGTCGGGCCAGAGGGGTTGTGCAGCGATTTGCAATGGTGGCGGTGGCGCCGGTGGCATGATCATTGAAAGATTATGACTTTGATTAGAGAGAATGTTTTTTGCTGCTAATGTAACTTCTTTTTTCTCTTTGCAAGTTTTTATTAACGGTATATGATTTATTTACTCTTATTGAAACAGAGGCACAAAAATTATGATTTGTAAAATGCAGAAAAAAAATTGTGTCCATTCACTGAATAATCACAGCTGGTCCACATTAAGTGCAAAGCGAAATATAGAAATATGTCGCAAGAGCGCACCTCTCTGTCAGGTGCTAGAATATGCAAGATCATATGTATCGTGATGCTGAAATTGCTCAAACATCAAATTTTGGTGCAAATATGTTGTGTTAATTGGTGGCGGCGGTGTTGAGGAGGATCTGACATAGAGCAGAGGGCATTAGCCAGTAACTGTTTATCGATGGCGAAATCCAGGAACGTGAATGTGGTGGTAAAAGTTTATAGTGGAGTGCCAGATCCTCCAAACACAAATGGAACCAAAGACATCGAAACGATCCGAACCACGACCTGTACGGGCCACATATATTGCTGAAGACGACACATGAGCCCATAAATTAAGCAGTGGCGTTATATGAAAAACAACAAACAAGATTCGATTAAACGAGTATTGTGGAAATTCAAATATAGAAATCACACAAATCTGAAAAGATAAGCGATAAAGATAACTCTTTCCAGCAATAAAGTCAACGTACTCAAATTTTATTTCAACTTTTCCTGTATGTGCTTTTTTTGTTCTACTTATTCATCCTCATTCTATACTACATTAATAATGTTTAGTGAACAATTTCGTTCCCAGTATTTAAAAAGATTTGTTCATTAACATTTTCTATCGGCATATACTACGCCAATTAAAAATACCTACTGCATCATATTTTGCAGTAACGAGTTTTTGAATAAATGAAGAATGGACAAGTAAAGAACACAGTGTGATGGGAACTCCCTAGTATTCAGAGAAAAAATATGAAAAGGTTTCTATAAGAGGACTGCCGGTAATTGGATGCAAGTGGGAAATTAATATGCTATCCGATGAGATGGTACAAACGTTTTCTCTAATTCCAGCAAATCTAAATATTTTGAAAAGAATCTGGAAAATACTTAGGATGCTTAGTAATTCGCTTAATTTCTTTCTTAATGAGATGAATGCACAAAATTCATGCATTATGTTCATCTTTCCTCTTTGGCACTAATTCTGTAAAAATTTCAACAGTTGGAATATGAGAATTTTGTTAGTAGCCAAATTCCATTTTCTCTGACCCATGACCTCTAAAGGCTCATTGATTTCTCGGGTCGACGAGCTGCGAAACTCGTCAACTCTACAGCTTTTCCGGTTTTTAAATTGAAAATGTCAAAAGGTTATTTTGTAGGGTGGAAAAATCACTGGCAAATAGATCGATAAATTCAGCGGAATATTTGCCATTTTAGAAACTTCGCTAGTTAACTGATGCATTTGCGTTCACTGCTTAAGTATAAGCGTCCACTGCTTAAGTATAAATGCAATTTTTTTCCACCTTTCTCTTACATTCATTGTTCCAAGCCTGGAAATAGTGCATCATCCGTATGTTTCGTGACAGGAGCAAAATTTCAGTGGAAATAACCTAAGGCAAGCAAACAACTGTCGATGACGTGCATTTTCTGATGTTCTCTTACCGCTTATATATGATACCACTCGAACGTTCACTACTGTGCATCGCCAACTTAAAGTTATCATCGTCTGCCATATGTTCCAATGCTTTCATCAGTTTTGATGCTTTGTTCCTAGTCTAGTAAAAGTTCTCGATGTAAATCAGTCCGTACTTATAAAATAAAGGGCTCGATATGGCATAATCATTAATTGAAGGATAAATTTTATTCAATTCATATTTCTCTAAAACCTTTAAATAAAACTGAAGAGAGTAATTTCAAATATTATTCGTACGTTGCCCTAACCTCTAACCTCCGTAATTTAGACGGTAGGAACACAATTTCAAGCATATCTTATTTTCGATCTCAGGATTGCTCAGTGCAGTAGCGCTAAATATGCGTCTTTCACTGCTGTAACGGATAGGTCACGTAAGTGTATTTTTCATCAGGATTTGGTAAATGAGCGATAAAATTTAATTCCCACATAATTGTTGGAGAATAAAATTGATGCTTTTCTCTCACTGGAAGCGAATCTGTTATATTCATGACGATTGTGAGTTTGGATGGCTAACAGTCTTTTAGTGATTTCTGTAGTTCGGTGCTTCTAATATTGTTCCATCCACTACTGTTCCATCCACTATATTACATTTCATTTATTTGTTTCTCTTTCATCTGTGTACAATTATTCGTGAGCCTACTTCTAAATTATCATATTCAACCATATAGTATAGTATCCTATGTGAAAGTTGAACCATTTCGTGGGAAATGGCTCAGTTTGTTGGAATACTATCAAAATAAAATTTCGCTTCCTGCGCAGAACTGAGCGTTCACGTCGGGCGATTACATCAGTGCAACGTCAGCAGTTGGAATTTCAGTAGTTTGCGGGTTTTCTCCATCCTACACTGTTAACGACACCGCTTTTGTACTGAAATTTTCCCTTCGAACATGAAATTTGCAGAGTCGGTATGGCCACTTCAAGGCATGTGTGCAGTGCAATCTCGAAGCGATGTTTTTCGATGTCGAACCGCGCCAGCGCCAATTTCAAGGTGTTGCATGAGAAAATTGTTCCCAAAAAATGTTGGGATGCATCGAAAGGAACAACTATAATTATCAAAATATATCCAAATAATTTTTAGACTGCAAACCTAAGGTCAATCCTTAGAACTGCTCCAATAGCGCGTTGTTATAATTCTTTGGAAACATGTCGACAATAGCAGTCGTTGATTTACTTATTCTCATCGTCCTGAAATTATGTTATCAAGAAAAACGCTCACATTATCTTGAGAAGAAAAGTAGTAAACAGTAAAATTTTCATTATCTTCCTTTTTATCCTAACGTTTAAAAATCCTCATTAACTACATAAGGTGGGAATTTCATAGTTATAGCAGCTGCGTTGTTGCAACTCATACAAGGTTGGAAATGTTCGAGACTTGAGACTTGGAAGCGTTATTCGAGAAGTGTGAAAATTGATCAGGATGACAGCAAAATTTTGATCATGTTATGTGCTGTCCATTTTTCAGCTTCTGCATATATATTCGCAATTAAACAAGCATAGAATCGATCTTTAATGAATTTAGCAACATTGGTATCAAATAAAAGTTATAGCCCCACTTCAGCGCATGTGCTTATTGGAATGCACGGAGTTTGTAGTTTTAGGCGTGCAAGGCATATGATAGGTGAAAAATGTCACAAGCACATTATATTACTTGTAAGTTTACTCTCCGTTTGCATTTTGTAGTATAGCACAGCGGAAATGCACACCTGAATGGAACATAAAGATTCTCAGTGCTTATCTCTCCATTCTTTATTGAACCAATGAAAACACAACATTATCCTTCATATAAGGTCACTCATTAAAACAGATTGCATGCGACTTTTTTATCAAATTCTGTCATGCCGAAATATTTTTCTCCTTCTATTGAAACTATCTGAAATGGTGGTTATGAGGGAGAATTTATCGCTGTGCTATATGCAAGTCGAGAATAAGGTTTGACTGCGCTGAAAATGTTTTTCACGTGCTAATGCGTGCAAAAAATGCGCTCAGTTGTTGAGCACATTTGGATGCTTTGAGTCGTACCTTAAGTACATCGTTGGATCTTTTTCTCAGCTACTTTACAATATTCCATAAAAAAGTGCACTGATTATTCGTGGCCTAAATAAATGCAAACAGCTGTTTTGTTGCTTCCACTCAACGATGAAATACCGAAATTAACACGAACATTGTTTAACGGCTGTTTTGGCAAATGAGAAAAGGGTTACTAAAATCTATAACTTTACTTTTCAGTCATTGCAATCTGCTTATTGCTTTCAACAATGCATATTTATCTTTATATTGCTAATCACTTTTCACCGATACAAATTGTATTCACATATAGGTCAAAATAGACCTTGGTGATCACCTATTGCAAAGATTCATGGTGTCATATATTTGGGTGATCATCCATCGACCTGATGAAAATTACTCCATATACTGTCATGATTTTGTGTATTCACTTTTCTGTCCAGACATCTAATGTTGTTTTTAGGATGTGGTGATAGTTGGTGCCGCACGAACACCGTTGGGCTCATTTCGATCGGCGTTCGCCAACACCCCTGCTCCCGAGCTGGGTTCGGTCGCAATCAAAGGTGCTTTGAAGCATGCAAACTTGGAGCCAGCTAAAGTTCAAGAGGTAACTTTCCTTCAGAAGAGTTGCACTTACGAACACAACAACCTTCTCGCTAACAATATGACAGTGTTGAGGTTGAAGTAGTATTAGATTTTTTTATCAGATTTGCTTTTCATACGTATAAATGTTTGCGCTGTTAATTCTTCTTCGAATAAGGGTACCCAACAATTAATTATATGATTGATTTTTTGCTCCATGAGAGATACAGTGGAAGAAAACGTAATGCAATGATGCATCACCGATATGGCATTTAATAATAAAATTACTCAATTATATCTGAAGTAGGCGCAACATAGAAAGATGCCACTTTTGAGGTCGTTATTGTCGTCATATTTCGAAAATCGCAATCATCAATTATTCGAACGTTTCAAAACTCGACTTTGATGAAAATGCATCGGTCGGAATAATATATGCAGCTATTAATTGTTTAACGCGCTGAAAACATTCCACTTCTTTGGTTTAAATTTCACAGTTTCATAGAATAATCTAAGTAGTCTGATATTCTCTGTATTTCTCAGTTATTATCAATAAACGTAAAAATTATTGCCGAATTTTATAGATTAACCTGGAAAGCTGAGAAAATTCCACCTACTATCTCATGTATTCCATGTGCAGACGTAACGTTCGAGGCAGTTATAGCTGTCCGAATAATAAATATTGGCACATTTGAAATTATAATTGCGGGATTGCATTATGGCTCAGTAGGTGCGTTCTATTGGCTATGAAAAGCATGGCTCATGACGTCGTGAATCGAACGAACTGATTTATGAAAGATCGCAATCGCTTCATTCAATATTACGCTAAGGAGTTTCAAATATTGAAACTCTCTTTAATTACATGAACGGTAGCATAGGTCTTTCATTGAAATTTCATAAACTCTTTCAGTTATTCTTCAGGTAAATTGTAACCTTCTCAGCTGTAATTTGTAAAGTACAGGTATTCTTGGGTATTGTCGTTCCTTCTGACTGCGGACAGGCACCGGCTCGTCAAGCTGTGCTCGGAGCTGGTATGTGCTTCGCGATGTTGTTTGCTGTATAATTTTAACCTCGGCTGGTATGCTACAGAAAGCAAAAAAACTTTCAGAAAAATAAAATAGGGAAGTTAAAGGAGAAAATATGAAAGCTTGCTCAGGGTTTGGAATTTAATTTCGGAAATATCTTACTGAAGGCCTGTTATCATTCGGGGAACATCCTAAGCAATCTACGGAGAGAAAAGCTGTGTGGCAGCTTCAGATTTCAAATGTTCAGTGAAATTTTAACGGAATAGATTTCAGTTCTGCAACAATAGGCTTATATATTATTATGGAATAGAAAATATGAAGAAATCATTCATATTTGGTCCGGTTCGGCTCTAATCTTCTGCAAGTGATTGTCCTTTCATCGTCCGCACCAATTTTATCTTTATCGGCAATTTTCCAATATAAGTTTTTTGGCATTATGATTTTTTTTTCGAAAAGCTTCGGTAATTCGCTCAAACACAAGATATTTTCACCGCAATCGCGGAGAAGTTTACTTGATTTATGTAGGCTTTTGTAAGCGTGACGATCCTTAGGCCGCACTTTGTTGTTTGTCTATGGCGATCGTTGGCCTGAAGATCAATATTGTTATTTGTGTGCATTCTTGTGAGAACATTAGACGTTTAAGAACTGATGCAGTGGTAAAGAGAACCACCTATGCATCCTTATCCTATTGTAAATCATGAATTCATAATGTAACTTCTCATCTTGAAGTTATGAATTATTCATTGATTAAGGATGTAAAACATCGACGATCGTCACCGCATTAAATAAAATGTGTGCTTCTGGATTGAAGTCAATTGCTTGCGGTGCAGCTTCGGTCGAACTCGGTCTCCAAGAGGTACTCTACTCGCTTAATAAACGTCTTTCTGGTAGAATGTCAACAAAAAAACAAGGAATTAAATGCAATAAAGAGATAACGAAGACATGAGCAGATTGTGCTTTTCGCTCCCGCCAGCTGTCGATAACAAACATTTGCATTAATATTCCAAGAAAACTCAAGTAATGTCTGGTGATGTTTTTGGTAGGGTCCCATGTATTTGCATAAATACTTCCTGAAAATTTTTTATTGGTATAAGGCTTTAGAGTAATTGGTAATTTCCTAAGCGCTCTTTAATGTTCATCAGCAATAAACGGAACGAACGCATAATGAAATCAGATTTCAAACATATAAAAATCAGATTTAGACATTCGAAGCATTTGAAGCATTACATTACCTCACTTTTGCGAACAACAACTACACTATAAATAGAATCTCTATATAAGGGAAGAGATGATGCCACAAATAATGTATTTTATAGGAATTTTTCATAATGCATAGTAAAACATCCGTAACTCTCAACTACTTCCCCAAAATTAGCGCAAAGAGGATGTACAAATAGAGAATAATATAAAGCAATAATTACGTCTAGCGCAACTTTTTCGGAACTAAATCTTTCATTGTGAAATCCAATGGAACGAGGGAATTCTCTCTCATTCTATTTTGTCATGGTGACAAAATTAGATATGATACTCTTCCGTTTGTGCAGTTATTATCCACAAATTAAAGCACATGCAATTTTCTATTTAAAACAATGATACTGTCGATTCATTGATTATATTATACGAATAAAAGTATGGCACTATAGATTGTAATCGGTGGTGGTATGGAGAATATGAGTATGATGCCATATTATATTCGTCGTGGTCAAATCCCATTCGGAGGTGCTCATGTTGTTGTAAGTTACCATTCCTTAATATTAAAAAAAGAGATTAAAATAAATTTTTAATAGTCTAAAGAGTCTAAAGAGTTGAATGATCTCAAAAAATGCTCGTCGGCATTTACGTGCTATGGTCATGGATTTGACCACCACTTATCGTCTCAAATTTTACCATTCATCTATGACACATTCTTTTGCGATTAAGCCTCGCTGTTTCCCACTGGGAATAATATCAGAAATTTATTTGACCATATGATGTAATGCTAAATATATGTCAGCTCTCTTCTATCTTAGACAATTTTATTCATATGTTTCGTTGTGAAAATTCGAAATCTATTAATGGTTTTTTCTATTTCTCATCTGAAAGTTGTTTTCCGCATTGAAGATTACCGATTTGATTAGACGGAAACGTTTCTTGGTGGTAAATCCTAAGGACCAAGACAATTATCAGTGGCACAATATAGTCGATCCTATAACTTCATTGCGTTGTTGAGGATCATAAAATCTTCATTTCTAAGTATTGCTTCAGAAATACGAGATACCCATAAACTATCATCTATTTTAAATCCTCTTACTTAATAAACGCTTCACCCTTTTTGTTGAAAAAAACTTTAGGAAATAATAAGTGTCATAACATGTAGAAGTTGTTCTACAACAACCTGTGCAATTTTTCCAATGAAGTAATTATACATGAGAACTCCTGTTGACATTCGGAACAAGAGAAAATCATAGAATACAGCATGATGAATGTTGCTTTATTTGCTGTTAGATAAATATCGTATATGCTACTATTCGCGGAAGTTTGGAGGAGGACCACTTTGATTTAATAATGAAAATATATTATTATCGCTGCAGGTTTAACCCCAGAAATAGTGGGAAATCTGCGCTTTTTCAAGAAAATGCGCAAACATAAACCATTAGCTTTGTATCCTTTAGCGAACTTACGACGAAATAGCTCAATTATACGTTTTTTTTTTTTAAACATAAAATGCCTCCGTATAAGAGGATATTTTTTGTATAGGATAGTGCGTTGAGAGATGGCCTTACCGATGCATATAGTGGTCTTCAAATGGGTGCATGTGCGGATATTGTTGCTCATGAATTTGGAATCACACGTAATGAGCAGGATGAATATGCAATAAACAGCTACAAAAGATCTGCTGCTGCTTGGGAGGTAAGTTAATAAGGTTTAATTTTTCTACGACTTCAACTTATAGTGCTCATGTAAGTCTCTATAAACTAGCAACGTAAAAGTTCGATCTATAATGATCTCACTCACCAGAGGCAGAAATATTTTATAACGGCAACGAGTTCTGCCCGAAATTTCCTTACTTCTATCGGTGAATGATAAGAGAGTGATAAAATCGACTTAAGTAAAACTCTACTGTTTATTTCAGTAGTTATTTCTACTCCAATTCCCCTCTTGATTCAGAATTTTAGAGTGGAGTATTCAAAGACGAAGTGGTACCGATCGAGGTAACGAAAGGTAAAGATAAGGTGCTCGTTAATCGAGACGAAGAGTATACAAGAGTCGACTTCGAGAAATTGCCAAAATTGAAGCCGGTTTTCACAAAAGGTTTCCTCTCACTTCCTTAGTTAATGCTTAAAATACCCAAATAATCCATAGGAATTTAATCGGGGGAATATTAAAGCAAGCGACAGTCCATCTGAATATTTGGGTTCAGCCGAAACAGTGATAGTAGTGTTATTCAATCTCTGAAAAACATCTTTGAATTGATTCAGGTGAGAAATTGATTATTCTCTTCAAAATGAAGGGGAATCCTTTAATAGTTGAAGATTCGCTTCCTTTATTCGATGGAGTATTAGGAAGTATTTCTGCCTTTCTAGTGCAAGTGGTTGCTGCCATTATCCAAAATGAGTCCACCTCAGCTAAAGCGTTACATTATCATAATTAGCTTTCATTGTGAAGTTGCAAGTCTGATAAAATTCTACACTTATGTGTGAAAGCGCGAATTTGCAGATATCGGTACGGTAACGGCTGGGAATGCTTCAACACTTAATGACGGTGCTGCAGCCTGTGTTTTAACAAGCGTCGAAGGAGCGAAAAAATACGGTCTAAAGCCACTAGCGCGTATTCTCGCCTATGGAGATGCGGCCACAAAACCAACTTATTTTGCTACTGCACCAGCACTCGTCATTCCTAAGGTTTGCGAGCATTGGACTTTCTCGACCAATGCCCTCATTCAATCCCGTTATATCCTTTGACAGTCACAGTGTGCAACATCCATACGGCTTGGTTTTAACTTAATGAATCCTAGAAAACGCGGTGAATCCTTGTTCTATGCTGCATTGAATCTGTTGATCTGAAAAGCAATCCAGTATCTCTCTAATATCCTTTAAGAAATCGAGAACTGAAGTACAGCAACGTTGAAATGAATTTTTTTTTGGTTCATTTTTGCATTAATTTATTGAATTGTTCAATATGGATTACTCTTGATAAAGAACAAACTCCGAGGATAACATTATAATAATTATAGATTCTACGATTAGCTAATCTGAAAGTCAAAGATATCGATATGTGGGAAGTGAACGAGGCGTTCGCTGCTGTTCCATTATATACGATGAAAACGCTGAAGATCGACCCCGCAAAGGTGAATATTCATGGTGGTGGCGTATCTATGGGACATCCTATCGGGTTTGTTCATTTTCATTCCTTCAGTAATACAGTCTATTTCATCAACTCTTTTTACGTTGCTGCCTAATTGCCTCATGTAAAATGCGCCTAATATGCTCAATAGCACACCGTTGATAACATTTAACTGATCACTGCATTGGTTTTAATTTCTTAGATTATTCTATTCTAGTTTTCATTGCGTTTTTGTAGAATTATGTATAGCCTGGAAATGGATGATATAATGTGGAGTTCAAATGCAGCAAAAACCGATAGAATCGCACCATATAAACTGTTGACCTCAGTTGGTACAGATCTATGCTACCAAAGGTTTTTGTTGTGGAGGCATTGATGCATAATCGTAGAATTGAAGAAGCTGACGATCCAACGCTAAAATGGTTGAATCACCCACTGTGCCATAGTTATCGACGACATCTACGATAGTATTGGGGAGTGATATTTTGCAACGCATTTTAATTCTTATTTCTTCATTGCATCTTGCAAATACTTTCTTTTTTTGACTGCAGTGCAGTGCATTCATCAGTATTTTATTGTAGAATTGCCTTTTTTCGTTCATATTCCTCTAGAATTCATCCCTAAAATATCTTTCTTAATTTAAAGTATATTCGTGGCTATGATGGGATACTGATTGTAAAACCATACATAATTATCCAATTATCCTGAATAATTACGTCGTTTTCTTCGAAAACATCCAGATGTCATCAAAATGAGGCAAATTTTCTTTAAAATTGCAAAAAAAATTAATGAATTAAAAAAAACGAAATATGTTATACAATAATCGTGAATAAATGAAATTCTCATAGATATATTCACAAATTGAATATAAGTACTGAGTGAGAAATGACGGGTTAAGAATATTACGCATCCTTAGGATAGAACGTTTAGACGACTATTTAATGCATAAAAGGGGAAAGGAGCATTAAAAATGATAAATAGTTGTTTTGTTAAATAAGACGATATGAGAAAGGGAGATAAATGACGACGTATTTCTTGCAGAATGTCGGGTGCTCGTATAATCGTCCACTTGGTGCACGCGCTCAAATCAGGCCAGAAAGGATGCGCGGCGATCTGCAACGGTGGCGGTGGTGCTGGTGGAATGATCATCGAAAAACTGTAAATTATTATCTTCGATATGCTCACGTAAATTAATTTCTAAGGTTTATTTTTTGTCAAGCTCAACTTCTGATTGACGATTTCAAAATCACTCCAAGTCTTGTGCTCATGCCTTCCCTCCTCTTACTCATTTTCTTCCTTGAATTTAGCTGTTTCCGCTTTAATGGTATTGAACTTCACGATTTAAATCTTGATTAAAGGCTGATTTTCTTATATATTTCAAAATTTGTGTGAAGCGTGGTTATTTGCATCATTAACATTTGCATAAAGCACGATTTTTCGTTATTGAAAGGATGCTTATGAGTGCATTTTGATGAAATGAACTGGATGGATACTCTTCAATAAAATCTCTTTCCGTTTAAATATGAAACCATCAGGGTGTCGATTTATTTTTAGCAAATCGTTCACGATCTAGTCGTTCTCGACAATTGTGGCTGTATTTATCACTTTATTGGACTTTAATAAACTGTCGACAGGTTTTTGTGAATGCGAATAATATCAATAAATCAATTCATATAAATATAAACGGATCGGTTTCGAATGCTTTTTCCCAGCAGTTTTTTCTCGAGAAGGCACAAAAGCGTACGCCATTTCGTCAAAGTACTCTATGAGAGAGGACTTTTCACTCGAGAATTTCAATCAACACCTATCGGAACGGATCATTCATGAAAGTGATCAACGAAACAGCCTCTGTTACTAAAAAACGTGCCAACGCTTTACTATCCGTAGCATATTTCATAGAATGCATTAACATTGCATATAAATACCGATCCACAAAACGATGTAAAACTCTGTATTCCTTGACTGTCAGATCATGCGATGCATATTTGCATTGATATGCATAGAGGGAGAAGAGGAGCGAAGTAACGTGGACATTTTGACTGAATAGTCAAAATCACTGGATCAAAAAGTAGTGCTTTACTGTTTCTATTATCTCACATAGTCATTAAAAAGATGCTGTAATTTTATTGGTAGTTCACATTCCAGATCTCTACATGTCCATGTGTATTAACCACACCACTTAAGTGAGTAAACCATCGCGACGTTGATTTAATTGATAATGGATAGGTGTGAATTTCACTTGTTGTTTTCAATTTTCTGTTGTCGATGCAATTCCTTCCATAGCCGAACGATCTGAGAAAAATCCATGTTTATGAAGCCGTTTACAAAACTTGACATCTGATTGCGCCGTCGCTTCTTTATAATTTCCTACTCATAACTTATTAGTCGCCTAATTACACTTCTAGATAAGTGGCACTGCACTCTAGGTCACTAAATAACGCAGCATTTTCTGTAATGTTTAGCTTACTACTGAAAATTCTACATAGATTCGCAGTAACTAAGAAAACTCCGTCAAGCAACATATTCAAGAAACGTTGGAGGGCAAAACGTGGTGCATGGGTGTCACTAAAAAAACAATTTACTGCAGAAGGTGGTCGTATAATACAGTGGGCTTGGTCTCTAAGCATAAGCCAAAACAGGATAAACTGGAGCTGAACAAACTCAGCGTCGATATTTTGATAACGAAAAGCCAGCAAAACGAAGCGCCAGGGTTTGGTAGAATTAAAAGTAAACGACTGCCAACGTTTGAATCATTTCAGCGGGCAAACGCAGCAAACAGTAGAAACTTGCTAATATTATTATCATAGGCAAGGAACTTTGAGAACGCAGAAAGGACGCCTCAAATTACAGGCCTATATCGTAAATGTCTTCACTGCTGAAATTCTTCGAACGTTGTTTCAGCTCTCTCAAGTTCATATTTCTAAGCAACTGAAAATGTCGTGTCTTCATTACAAACGTTCCAAGCAGGCTCACTGAATCAAACTAATCTCACAAATGACAGAAGATCACACATGTAGAGAGAACTCATAACAGTGTCAAGCATTCACCTCATCGGTAATGAAAAACATACTTTTGGCTTATGAAAAATGGAATGAAAACACACTTTTGGCTTATAAAAAATGGACTGAAAACACACTTTTGGCTTATAAAAATTACCTCACGACGGACAAAATAGAAACCTACGTAGAGATCACACCTTAACTTAAGGTAAAGCCGTCGTTGTTAAGGATCGACAAGGTGCCTTCCTATCCATCCTCTCACTATAGGCTTATCATCTTTCTTAGCCTCAAAAAATGCCGTCGGCTGGGAGAGTGATCATCTACGTGACCGGTGAGCCTCATGTTTCAATTCCAAGCGTTGAAAGAAAAAAAGAAACAGTACTCGATCACTACCGAGAAATAGCAATTAGCGGAAACCCCAGGAATCAGTGCGAGCGATTCACTATGGTTTTTTAAACTACTATCACCTCCATTGAGAATTTAGAGAACTAAATGGAATTATGCGTTGTCTTCTTCGAGATTTCTTAAGCGGGATTATTCTATACTATAGGGCACATTAATTATCTTATGCAGTGCTATAATCGATTAGAAGCTTTCGTAAATCCCAATATAGTATATTCTATTGTTGGAAAAATTTTTTAAAGTGTGTCATATTACATATCACTGCCTTGGGAGGATATAAGTTACGCTTTTTCTGATCACGGTAAAATATGGATTAATGGAACATTTAAGCAAGCAGCAAACATCTTGGATTGGCGGTTGCTTTCAGCTGTTATCACTTTCATAGCATAAAGGTGAATTCCTCGAATTTTCCGCCTTCTCTTCATGTTTCGTCCACTTCATTACAGCTTAGTCAGTCTAAAATAGTGTGGCACTACCAGAGTCACCTCTTATATCATCTGTAAAAGCGACATATATGCTTATTCACTGACACTCTTTCAAAGCGTCATAGGAACACATCCGGCCAGGTACGCCAAAATGCTCCGTGTTAACATACTTTTTGCGCTTAAATGTATGGCGCCCCAACGAAACATTATGACAAGATCACAGCATCTCAAAAATTAATTGTACATTATATTGAGGTCGTAAAAACGCTTTTAAATAAAATTCCTCATTGAAAGTTCCTGCTTATGTATGAACTTCACCGAACCAAAACTGCAGACCACCTGTCCAGGAGGAATTTTACGTTGATATGCAAACAGTTACTAGTGAGCAATGTAGTGCCTCAGATGAAGCAAATAATTAACCCAATATGATTCAAAAATGAAGTGATGATGTTTTCGAAAAAACACCGCAGTGTTTGTGATGTACCACGGAGTAGATCATCGATAAAGCTTGATTGAGTTACGTATAGACAACTCGATCCCATTCATCTCGATCTAAGTTTTTCAGGCCAATTAGTCGCAGGCTTCAGAATATTGATGTGGTGATCAATAATGGAAAGAACCAGAAGCTCAAAAAAGATACGTCATCAAAAAAATTTTTCTCAGGAATCTTCACATTTTTAGTGACAAATTTAGCGCAGTGTAAAATCCCGCCCAAGGAACTTGAAGCCGACATTTTGTTTCGCCTTTTTTATGTGATAACACGAAACTGCTGAGATGACGACTCTTAACTCGGAGGATAATAAGTCGGAAGCACTATCGGCCGAGATGCTACTTCAGGTTTCCTAAGATGATCGTTTCCTCATTGCTTTCCTCAACGAAGTTCGCTGTCGGACTGCGTGTTCCCCTCTCGTTTTCAGAAATTTAATCACCACATTTGCATATCTGATTAACGCAAAATGTAGCTATTGCCGACATTGTGTCGATAGGAATAACGATGAGCAAAGCGACCCAATATCGAAATACATCAAAAATGCGTTTGACACTACTGCTTACCGTTCTAGCGAGCACATCAGTTTATCTAATTTCGTTATATAATTTAACTTTCGGCAGTTTTCGGAGAACTACGAAGTTGGTAATGTATGATCATTTGATGATTTCTCAAACCGTTCTTCCTCAGCTGAAAGCAATCCACCCGCACTATGGCGATCTTGATCGCTCTTATCTCACTTACTGCTTCGTTCCCTGTAAGATGTGGGCAAGCGTGATTACTATTTGCCATTTTTTAAAAGACCTTAATGTCGTCGATATAAATCAAAACGCTCCATCTTGTGAATTCTTCAGTTATCTATCCAGTAAGATAAAGACTCTGGTGACCTAGGAGGCTTTTGCTGTTTATGAGCTGTGGTGTCCGTCAATAAACGACTTCGACCATCTCCGTGTCTCCCCGCTTCCCGACCGGCCTCTTCTGAACGTTGTCGCAATTAAAGTTACAACAGTAAAATATTGCCAAAAAGGATGGAACAACTCTTATCCTATACACATGAGCGACTATGTCTGGTAGCTGCAAAGATGGAGAGGCTGATAAAAACCAGGCATTGCACTGTATTTGCTATCAATAGCATTGCATTGTTAATGATAGCCACCTTGCGACTATGTTCCGTGGTTGTAGGCGAACCAAAGTACCGTAAATGATGTTTGATGGTTAAATGCTGAATATGTTTCCCATTCCCATTTCTTAGTGTTTCAAATGTGTGACCTAGTTATTACTTTTTAATGATCTGTCGCTAACTGTTCATGAGATGAAATTTGCAGACGAGAGAGTTGGGAATGTAAAGTATACAGTTTACGTAAAAATGAGTCACGTAATTCAATACAAAGTCAAAATCACATCGGTGTAACTCCTTGGGAGCACTAACTGGACGGACGACCTTGGATCCTTGCAATTATCCGACTCGTGCTGGGATCATCTAGTATTAAAGTTCTGTCTTTCTTTCTTAAAATTTATAAAACAGGGCAGGTTGGATGCTTGAGGGTAAATATTTCTGCTTGCACATCAGCCTCTCACAAAAGAGTTGGATGGACTGAAGCGAAGGAACTGTATGTGCAGTACGCATTGGGGGAGGAGGGAGGCGAGGAGAAGGGAAGGAGAAAAAGGAAAAAAGGACCTTTCACCCTCTTAGCATAACAAAAAGTGGTGGACTGAATTGCACCCAGCAGGATTCATTCGGTGAATTTTGTCTTACAGAATAAAATAATGCTGAGATGAGGAAAGAAGGAAAATGAAAATGATGGTAAAAGCTTCAAGCATTGCATACTGTGGACTATGACCTACTTTATTAGCTATTAGCACTTTAGAAATTAATAAATGCGATCTGCATGGATCACCGCAAGATTACTGCGAATAAAGATATTACATCGTATTCGCTCTTTTCATGGTTGCTTTTTTCTTCGTTTGATTCTCGCTTCCGGGTTGAAGATCTTGCTGGAACTCCCTGTAATGAAGCAAGAGTAGTTGTTGAACATGAAGCCATATTTCTTGAAGTTGATGAAGTCAGGTTTCCGAAATACACAAAATGTGAATCGTGCATTTTTTGAAGACATTTTTCCATTCTCCAGGAAACAAGTGGGATTGCTGCGAATAATAAAGAGGACTGAAAACGATGATTATAAACAGACTATGTGAGGAAATTTTTTGCTAGAGAGGTTTCGTTTTTATTTTTCATTTTTATTTTTTTTGAAATTCGTAAGTAGAATAAATCCATATAGGGAAAAACTGTTTGCTAACTCTATGGAAGGTTCCTTCCACAGTTTCATTCCCGAGGTATGTCATCGATTTCCTCACGCCATCATAGAAGTTCGCATTTCTTCAGAAGAGGTGGGCGAAAGAAGAAGAGAGAATGGGAAGGAGGGTTTGCATTCAGTGAATATTTGGGCGCATAAGGTTTATGCACAGAATTCTCGACCTCACCCCACACAACTCAGCCATTTAGTGCAAACATGTCGGGTCATCCCCGTTTCATTTTTACGTTGCAAGGACGTCGCTCACTTTGAAGCTCAAACTTATAAGCGTAGAAGATGTAGTGATCAGTAGGACAATAACCATTAGTTGACGCGATGTTTCATAGAAGAGCGCACAAGTACATATAAAAACATCATCGAAAAGGTTATATTTCGAAGTTTTTTCAGCGATGAATTTGAAGCTGAAAATGATATTTTCTCCCTTTAATGAGAAGTTCATTTCAGCTAATTCAAGCAGCAAATCCTTCTGCGTCCATTTTTTCCTCCTATAAACAACGATATTGTTGCGATGAACGGCAAAGCAGCAACTCAGTTTTGCATAGATCGACCTCTGTAATATGCGTCCTTTTATGTTCCACCATATTTTGATGTTTCTATGCATCTGTAGCTGCATATTTTAAATCCGTCAAACTCTATGCACATGCACACAGTTAATATTAGTTGCTTTTTTCGCGTCCGTTGTGTTCTCAAATGCCCAGTTGGGCTGTGTCAGTGAAGTTCCATTTTGCTCGCCTCGTCTCCTTTTCTCGTCCCATATAAACAGTACCATAAGTATAATCTCATATCTACGCCTACTGCATTAGCTGTTTCTCAATCGGCAGTTTCAGTATGTTATGTGTGCCGTTAGTTCCCCTTAACGTTGTAATAAAACTCTTGTAATGATGTGTGATACCACAAATGAGTGCGTTCTTGGGAATCCTGTTCTGTCAGTAACATTGCTCGTTTGTCCTAATGTTTTATGTCCGGATGATCTAGTCCTCCTCTCCATGTCCGCCATCAAGAACGTTATATGGTCATGAACTTCTATACGCATATTCCTTTGCTTCAAGAATTTTCGAAGGTTCATTTTCCAGGAGTATCCTTTGATTTTAATTTACGAGCACAACAGCACTCATACTATTTGCCCTTCCTATGATTTCGATGAACGGCTTATCATTATAATCATCAGCAGTATGAATGTTCGCAGCAGTCAAAGAGTACTTCATTCGTCTCTAGTGCGAATTTTTCTCCAATGCATGCAACCAATAGGCTATTCTTTGAAATAATTCCCATATTTTTCACGCTATCTGCTATACTGTTCAAGTTGTGGTGGTGAAATCAATATCATACGATATTGCAACTTTTTAAAAGAGAGGCGATAGGCGCTTATGGAGCAGAGGAAAAGGAAACGAATACGTTCGAATAAATAAATACGTTCGAATAAATAAAGCACTCAACTTTCTGCTCGAGAATATGATTTTTCCAATTTCCACCCTCTTATTTCGTCTACATGACAACGCCACTTAAAATTTAGTTTTCCTGAGTATCAATATTTTTAAGTGTTACCCAGACGGTATTATTTGAAAGTGCTGTGAGCAGATGTAGGAAAGACGCTGCATTATGGGATTTGTGGGGAAATGAAAACTAAGAAAGTGTTGAAAAACATAAGATAAAGTAATCTGGGATTAGCTCACAAGCTGTCAAAAAACTTGGTAAATGTTTCGAGATCCTTTAAGTGAGCCTATGAGGTGGTAAATTTTACATGTTACCCATTTACAGGAAGATTGGAATTTGACTATCTATGATTTCCGGCGATTCGCCCACAATTTTTCCATATCTCTAATCTCTTTTGCATACAGTTTAATCTTTAACTGATTCCTCGGAATTGAGCATAGCTGCCACCGGCTAGCCCGGTTGCAGTATAAATTGTTCTAGGTGCCAACAATAGTACTTTGTAGGCTTCCTCCATTTGTTACGTATGAAATAGACAAAGTGCAGCTGACAAATGGTCAGCTGCAATAGATGATAAATGACTGCAAATGCTAAAGGACGGGATTCATTACATGCATTGATCTATCCGACGGTAATTACATGCCTTCTCTTTCTTCTTCACAAAGAATCGGTTATACTTGTTGAATAATACAGAAATGAACATCCGTGCAATAAATTACTAAAATTCCTAACTAGTCAATTATGCAAGTCTCATTTACAGTCAATTTAGTCGATTATATAAACGCCTGAGGAAATACTTCAAGAAGAATAGATATATGAGAATAATATAATGAGCTAAAGCGATCCAGCAAGATAAAGATGTTTATTTTTGTCCTCATACTTTCCATAATAAATAAATATTGCCAAATATGAAATTATAGGGAATATTTCATATTTGCATTTTATGATTTTTATTTTTCAAAGGTTTAACTTTTTCAAAAATACATCAAACAGAGAGATACGCAAAAAGCGCCTATATTGCCAACAAATTACGGTTATCCACGTACACATATGGAAGCTTAGGCTTTGTAAGTAACAATTGTTTTCGAATGCACGTGAGCGGTTATATATTTTGCTGGTGGAGCTTTGCAAAAAGAGCCGACTAATGAGTGCTTACCTTCATACAAGGCGTCGTATTAGAGGTAAAAAGAGTCTACAAAAGCCGAAACACTTTTGTTTAAAATTCAAATTAGATGACACTACTGAGAATATCAGGGCATTTTTGAAAGAAGTGATTATTACTGAATCTTCTGAAAAAATGAGTGGTTCAGGAGAACAACGATTAGAATAAATGCTAGGCGAAAATAGCTAGAAAAATTCCGAGGAAAAAGTCATAGTTCAATTAAGGTGAACATTTCAGATCGGAGAAACAATCGGATGAGATGATAAATTGAGTCTTCGAACCAAATTTTCATTGCGCTTAGAATGGTTGGAATTAAACTAAACGTATGGTGTAAGTAAATTATATATTTACCTGTGCAAATCCATTATAGTTGAAAAAACATAACAATATTATAAGTTCTGAGACGGTCGAATTCTTCGCCACTTCTTCTTCTTTTAATTTCACAAAAATTCTAGATGAAATGAAAAGACACTTCAGATTTTTAAGTTTACGTAAGCGAAATTGATGCATTTTTAATACTTGAAGCCTTTCAACGTGAAATATTCATCGCATTATTTTCATAATCTGGTCGCACTCATAATGAAGGTTTCGTTCGATGTAGGAGAGTTGCAGGAATGATTGGAACGAATGGAGAAGACGACATTCATAGTAGCGGTTTATTTTTGATAACGAAAAGGCACAGCTAGAGTAAGAAGTTGGGGCAGGTTCGAGCAAATTTGAAAATACCAAAACCAAAACATCGGAATCAAATTTGAGAATCAGTCGACATTAAGAAGTGGGACCACATGAGTTCTACTGAGCAACATGTGATGGATTATGGTCGATTTTTGGATAAAAAATATGGAGGATTAAATGACGGTGAGCGTATAAGGCTCCTATAATATTTCTAACAAAATATATCAAAAGTGAATAGAAAAAATTGACTTACTGCCCATTATCCGTATCAAATGTCCTGAAATATCTTTCGTTATATTTGTGAAAGGTGACGATACGAATAACGTTTGCCTTCAACGGCATCCTGCTTATACTTCGGGCACACTAAGACGGCACTCTGAAATCGACCATATGCTCGAGGCTTTTTATTTGAACTGAACAACGTGAAGAGAGATAGTGATGAAATATGTCATGTTGAACTGCAGTCGAAATACCAGCACAGCTGTTTTATTCGCAAAAATCACCACTTAACGCCAATATTTATGGAAAATAAGTCAGTGGACATTCACTTTTAGTAATGAAAAGGTAAAATGGCGCAAAACCTCTTTGACGTTGAAGGTGTGAGCTCATTGAAAGTGGAGAAAAAGAAAATGGGAATGAAAAATGCAGAGTTATTTGTTTATAAGAGAACACTTAAACAGTTGAAAGATGACTATAAAAAAGACAAAAACAAAACATTTTATCTGACAAGATTCTACATGATGTTTTTTTCGTCGAGAAGTCACAAAAATAGGGACTTCTGTTGCACTGAGCCAGAAGAAGTTGAATTTTTCCACGCAGCTGGAAAACATCCCATCTCAAAATGAACTAAACTTATTTTTATTTAAGTTGTGCACTATATTGGCATATATTCTAAAAAAATTTGATGCTAGGTTTAACAAAGGGATATATTATTACGTCAAATCTTTTGATTATGCCCAACATAAATTTCAGTAGTGAGCATTCATCCCTCGGAATTTAGTTTTTTGGTAACATATAATATTACGCAAATAAATTACTACATCAAATATTGCAAATATACATGCTATGTGATATGTTTCCCAGTAAAGAGAGTTTCAGTCACCCGCATAATATCATATCGGTCATGGTTGCAGGCCTTTGAACGTTGTCAATTGGCAACTGATGTGGTCGTTTTGTAGCATGTGGAGGTGGAGGTGGTGGAGGTGGCGGTATTTTTGGCCGTCTGTTTGTTGTTGCGCAACCAACATTCTCTGTTGGGTCAGTCACTTTTGACCGGGAAATAGTGCCAGGCGGTTTCTTCTTTCCGTTTTGTTTGATGCCCGACGATGTGGGTGTTTCGTTGAACGAACGACTTCTTTGGTAACGTCGATTGGCTGATATACTTTTTCGATTCGTTGGTTGTTTGAAAGACAGCTTCACCAAGTGTTTACTCGAACAGTCACGACTTTCAGAGGCTACTAGTGCTGCTGTGTGCTCTTCTGGTATGGGAACGTCGTAGAGATTTTCCGCCAACGATGATGATGTTGTTGGCTGGCTAATCGTGTCCTCGTGGTTGTGATCGGTGGGCGCCATTCGAGAGAGCCTCTTAGGCTGAAGCGGACGACGAATATTGCTGTTCTCAATTAAGAGACATTGTGAGAGTGCATTAATCAGTTCCTGATGTTGGCGTTCTGAAAGCAAAATTCGCGTCCTTGACTAATTATAGCTGAAAGGATGAGAAAACTTTCTTTCTGACGTCACGAATGAGCTGTCTAAATATAACATTACTATAAATTCCAACCGAGGAACGCGTTGTTGTAAAGTGGCGCTTCCGCCCGAGTTTGTACACTTGCGCATATATGTCTACTATCAACTCCTTTCAACTGGCTAACAAATGAATGAACATATAGTCTCTAATTTTACTTAACCTATTCCATAATGTTGGAAATTCTTTTACATTGAGTTATCAATCCATAAAACTTGAGAAATTTACTGCAACGGCAATAAGCTAAAAATTTGCACATACTCTGTAACCGACTGGATCGTGTTTTGCATGCGCAGGATTGCTATCAGGGTGATTCAGAATAATCCGGGGAATATTTTTGACTTAAGGCAAAAAACTATCTATACATCGTTATCTCATCTCTTTGCTTGCATGTTATGGAATTTCAAGGAGAATAAATGGGGTACCTTTTTCCGGCGTTTTTGGTAATTGTATATATTCATCGAGTGGTGTCTGATGTGTGTTGATGTGTTTTGTGTTTGACGCTGAGTGCGTCGAAACATCTTGCGATGACTTAAAACAAAAAAATTAACATCACTACCATCCGTTCGAAGTATTAAACTGGAAATTCCATACCGAAATGACGTAATTACGTGAATAGGAAGATTTTAAGTTTTCTGAACAAAACGTATGAAACATACACAAAATCATTCACCTTTTACTTTCATATTTTTATGGCGTTTACAATTCCAATAAAACTTACCTTCGCTGCGTCCAACTTACCTGCACTACTTGCGCTACTCGTGCTAGCGCCCATGCTAATCAGCGTATTTGCACCGTTAGTGCTAAAATATCTCTTAAAATGAATAAACATTTCGGAAATATTTATGGAACGTTCACTTTGAACAGGGCAAGTTTGCCTTTTAAAAAAGCTGAAGCATTTATTGCCTACTAACCGAGTTTATTTCTAAGAAAAAAGACAACGCTAATGACAGCATACGTCAGTGGAAAAGACGAGTCGACGTTGCACTGAATTCGACCGGTTCAAGGAACTGCTCTTCACTTCACTTAGATGCAATACATTTCGACTGTTCGATTCCGAATAATGGACGCAGTTTGGTCGTAATGATTTCGACGTGGGTAAATTTGACTTGAAAGAAGAAAGTGATGGCGATAGACACTGGAAATATGCTCAGATATACGCTGAGATGGTTTTGCAATTTCGCTGAGAATTTTGATTTTCTTTTAGCCTAAACCATGTGCTTCACTTTCCGTTTAATAAATCCACATTTTTGAATAGCCCTGTAACGAGGGCAATTTTTTTTGTATCCATCTGCCGATCTATCGGTACATTTGTCTATCTGGCCTAGCTAACGATTCAGAACTTGGTGATGAACGAACCATAAGTTTCGGGAAAATTACACTCAGTTAAATATATTCGAAATTTTGTTTGCACAAAAAAACGACACTATCGTTGCTATGCACGGGTGCTTGGAGAGGTTGCAACGCGTGCAAGCTGCGTTGCGCATATTTTGCAATTTGTTTGAAATCCGTGTAATTCTTTCCTGTATTTAGGCGATTTGCAAAAGCGTATATTGTGGTGGCCACCTTATTAGTTCGCTTTCAGTCTTTATCGGTATTTTCTCAATGATTTTGAATGAGTTTCGGGCAATTTTTTTGCGAATTAATGATTAACTCTGCATTTCTCCTTGTTCAGAGCATCCTGAATAAGTTTGATGCATTAGTTGTTGCCTTATTCCATTAAATATTGATCGACTGCTGGTGGAACTGACCTGCTGGTGGAACGGAGTTGTCATTCGTCTCGTATTTCTGTCGAGCGTTTGTGCTTTGTTGAGTAACGTGCTCGATGGAGAAAATACTCCAACTTGTGGTAAATTATCAGTTGATTTCGCATGAGTGATATTCACATAGTTGACTAATCTTGGCGGTACAGGAGGTAAATATGAGTCACGTTTTGATGTTGAATCCTGAAAATTATTTCTCAGCGAAGAATACGAAGCAGACGCATTCAAAGTGTAATTTAAAAGATCTTCAGTGCTTTGGAACTAAAAAATATATGTGTCGATGGACCTATTTGCGAGGAAATCTTAATATAGGTGAAACAATATAAATACTCGTAGGTAAAAGAAAGTAAAGTATGAAGTAATTAAGTGTACATTCAACTCTTAAAAATTTACTTTGAAGGATGATTAATTGGTGAGATACAACTGTGATGCATGCCTATGTATTTTCGATGATAGAAACGAAGATGAAAACTAAGCCGATGATTTATGCAATTTTGTTACTAGAAATTCCTACAAGGCAATTGAAGGATTTCCAAGCGAGAAATATTTTCCAAAAAATTGGTACTAACGGACTGCCATGATTGCTAGCAGTAGAATTTATTCACTAGCGAATAAAAGCCTTTGAACTGAAATCTGCCACTATGACAGTAAGACTCCTACCAGCTGTTGGGTAAAAGCGGTAGTATGCAGGTTATCTTTGTATTGTGGGCAAACGCTCCTTGCGGAATAAGTGAGGAAAAATAATAAGGAATTAGCACGATAATCGTTAACCATATTTTCCTTATTTAATAAATTGAACGCGCAAACGTTCATATGATTAGACAACCAATCAGTTGAAATATTCTAAGCTGACCAATTATTAAAAATAATGTTGCCGAGAAATAAAAGGTGATGTTTTTAGACGGGGAAAATTCATCTTTTAAATATACATATAGTTAGCTGAATAATCACTTGAAAAAAAAAATCGTTGCTTATTGAACTATGCATAGCTTTTCCCTAAGAATAGCCACATAATGCATCACGCAATATTACTTCTCACGCTTTGTCGATTGAAAAAAATAACAACGAAGCTTTTTTTATAGTTCATAGAAATTTGAATGGCATATATGAGAGTGACCGAAATATACCGTTGGTGATGCTAGCAATTTTACGGGTGACACGTACGGTGTAGTAAAATTCGAGTTATCATCTGAAAGCATTGAGGCGTTCCAAATTGGCGCTCGAGAATCGGATAATGAACTAACTAAAGGCATAAATGTTGGCGTATCCCTGAAAACATTGAACTTCTTGCAAATGCACGATATAAACTTCTTGCTTATGCAGGATAGTAGCAGGAGTAAATGGTATCCGATGCGAATCAACGATTGCTTCTGAATGCGTCCACTTTACTTATACATACTATAGCTCCATTGTAGCAGCAGGAATTTGTAGCCCAAAGCATCCGGTTACCTTATATTGAGATTCATATTTCGTGACATAACGGTGTCTACGAAAGTAAGAATGGTTTAAACCGAGCAGAAACAAGTATTACGCAAAATGGACTGAAATAAATGAAAAAAGAATATCTTCCAGAATCATTAGAATTGGCAAAATCGATGAACTTACCAAACTTTCTTGGTGGGATTTAAATTGGTTTGCGCATAAACTTGAGGATTTTTTGGTTTTCGATATATGCGCAAACAATAAAGCAGTAGGGAAATAGCCGATGCAATAACCGTTAATATCGTCAATATTTGCATATCACTAATCGTACGTGTACACGTTGCTGCATCGCATATCATTGACTTACAGAATCTGAAGTTTTCATGCATGGAGATGCAAATGACGTCTTTTTTTACAGGACCAGAGATGTTAAAGCAGTGGATCATGCTATGTTGTTATCCGTACTGTCAGTAAGTGATAATATTTGAACATTCCTAGAGGAATAGTGCATTCCTATAAGTGAAAGAAATCGTAGAACAAGTGGAAAAAGCTGAAATATTTCGTCGGCCCTTGAATTAAAGTATAAAATTTTGGAAAGTTTGAAAACTGTCGTTCCGAACGAGTATAAAAGCTCGAAGAGCGGTGATTCGTTATCACCAATTTTGAGATTATTCTCAGTGGAAGAGAGGTGCCTCACTGAGGATTTTTCCGTTGAATAACGTTTAAGTTAATGCTAAGTTAGTGCCAAAGTGCAAACATATTGAACAAAGACGCTAAAACAATGCAATTTTTAAAACAACAACTGCTGAGATGTTGAACCAATTTTGCGAATGAGTGAAGTAATCGAAAAATGTATGACAAGGTAACAATGGCACACATATTTAAGAATCGAACTGACTCACCTTTCCGGACCACAATCGCACTCTTCGTGCTGTTCAACGATCTGGTTACCGCACACAGCGAGCGCAGTCTTTGGCACATTTTGTGGAGGTAATTGAATGCAAATGTGTTCAGGAAGCTTCTCAACGAGAGCTTGCACTGAGCAGTCATAATCGAATCCACTGAAGAGATCAACTCTTTCAGATTTATCGAAATTACCTTCCTCGTATTTTAAGACCTCTATTTTTCGCCTCCATTTATTTTGATAATTTAATTTACCACTTATTTAAACTCCAGCACTCATCCTATCGGATATCCGTCATAACTGTTCATCACAGGGGCAAATTTTGGTCTAAAAAAGATTTCTTTGAATATCTAACTATTTTCAGCGACTTCAGTGACCGAAATATTGACCAGTGGCATTAGAGAGCTGTCTGTTCGTGAGTAATAGGCGCAAGAAAAAAATTTATTCTCTGGACAGTATCAGCTGTCGTGGTCAGTGATATGCGCTATTCAGTTCTACCTATTTGTGATGTCAACAAAATGCAGATTAGCATAAGGAGGAAAATTTCCCACGAAGTACCTAGTAGCAGTATACAATTAGTGTATTTAAAAATATCATAAATAAAGGCAGGTCTATAAAAAGAAGTGAAAAGTCCCCACTCGATTTTGAGGCATCCTTCATCAGAGTCGATACTATTGCATGCACAAGACACTAATGCGTCATGGGAGAGACCCAACAGATGTGCGAGTTCGTGGAAAAATATCGAAGCATATTCCATAGGAGCGTCAGCGAAGAACTAAAAAATTACGAGAATTGCAGTGTAATTTTTCTGCTAGCATAAAAAATTGCCTATCAGCAAATAATCTAACGGGAAAGAAAAAATGGAAACCGGATTCTATGACGTTAGAAAATTTTTTATGCAAGAAATTAAGTTATTCAAAGGTTCATACTTCCATCTGTAAAGATGACTAGCATACATTTTCATAAAATACCGTGGAACTTATTGAATTCTAATGGCCATTTGAGGAAGTGAAGTTCAGATAATCAATTTTATTGTTTTCATTAATGGGGTAACTCTGTCCTTGAATTTCGACATAAATTTCTACCGCATGAACACAGTGATTTTTTTGTATGAGAGAGTTCCATATTGGAAGAAAAATTGAGCTATTTATTACGGCGCTTAATCGCATTAAAGGCTTTTTTCGTACTTCAAGGTCTTGCCTCAAAATTTCCTCAAATCTGACTATTTAAAAAGCAATTACTTCCAACGTTTTTTAGCTTAGAATTTTTATTTTTAAGACACGAAACTTTCAGTTTGCTACCGAAAATGATTGATCGATCGCTTTATGCTCTCACGTTTATTTTTACAGCACAGAATTTACATAATTCTTCATAAACTCCTCTCTTCCGACCAATAAGTTCCTCACATATTAAGTGGTCACCGGAAAGTTTGACTATTGTTGCCGAATATTTACCAGAATCTTCCGAGATTTTCATCACAATGCAACAAAACATGACATTATTTTTCAAAAGCTAATGTTTCTCAACAAGGATCGACCGGCAACTTACGCCAATAATTCCGACTGCTGAACGACTGCAAATTCCATTCACATAGGCGATTCCACCCTCATATGCATTGCTTATTAAAATAGCGAGATCGTGCTCAGGTAGATGAGCGTATTTCTCGCTCCGATAATTTGCCATATATTCTAATGTGACATTATGAACGTTCAGTTCGATAATATCCACCACAATTATTCGAAGATCAATTTGATAGAGATACTGCAAACTAATTTTAGGGGAATTTCATCTTAATACATAAATTGTAACAAATAATTTTGAAGATTTTAAATTTAATTGTAAAAATTTGAAATTAAATTTTTGGATCTGTTGAAAATCTCGGAAAATCTCTTCAAAGAATTGTGCAATAAAGCGTTCGAAAATATCTGTAAGGGAACGAGTTCGACTCAAGTACATATATGATGGAAAGTTTCCAGAAGAGAACTGAAACTCTCTAAATGAGGCTCAATTTTTGAAGGCGTACAAGTGAGGCGGAAAATTTTCCTATAGGAAAGAAAATTCGAAATTACTCATTGAGAAGTATGGTCAAACGAACCAAATCAAGCGCTTGCAGTAGCGATGTAACCGCACGCCTCAACTTTTTCATATCGCGATCATAAAATCTCAGCTGAAATGATGTTTTGTCTTGAGGCGTTGAAAGAATGACACTATAAATAACATAAGAAGCTGATCGCATTGGCAGTTGGAAATTGAATGACATATGTGAATTCTGCAGCTTCATCTCATGTGCCTCTAAAAACTCAAGAGAATTAACTATGCTTTGAACAACTCGACTCAATAAGCTCCAACCGAAAACTTTTCAGTCACTAGAAAAAGTGACTATGAACCTTAGAAAGCAACTAAAAGACTTAAGGGAAATATGAATTTTACAGAATGCTCCAAATTTTTCTAACTTTCAGAGGAATTAAGCATTTTTTGTGAAAGGAATGATGCTTGGAAACGAAATTTTGAACAACAGTCAGAGAGCTGGAGCTGTCAGATACTCAACGATTCAAACGTTAAGCTAATATTGGGCGCACCACATCAGAATCAACGAGAAGTAGCGTTTCGATGTATCGTATTCTTCCATCGGTAGTGACAGCCTTCCAGTCCGGTACACCGCTCGCAACGGTTAACGTGCCATGCTGATTGCCTGGCTTGATCAATCGAACCTTTAGCGTACAGTCGATAAAAGCATATCAGAGAACGAAGATGTGGCTCAATGACCCACATTTCCTTAACCCTTTCTTCCTGAATCCTACCTTAAAATACGGAGAGCAAGCCCATCTATGACAGGTATCAGGAAAAGCTGAAAAGTTCTCCAGAGCCGTGTTCTCCGCTGAGTGAAAATCACGGCAAAATGATGTTTCTCATAAGAATTTAGCCATCATCAGTCCACGCTGTATTGCAATTAGCGGTAGTTTCCAAAATGAGGATGGAATAGTAGGTCACAACATCTTGAAGAGCTGCTCATCGATAAGGAACTGTTACTCATTCGTGCGACGGGAAAATTAAAAGTATTTCTTCGTAGAATGGAGTTTCCTATGTGTTCGCGATTATGTTTCTTCGAAGAGGCTCCTTTTTTTAAAATTAATCAATCAGCGTATTGTGATTGTGACATTGCAAAGATAAAAATTGCTTAGTTTTTTGCAGTTGTTATTTGTGGGTTGCGAAAAAAGTTTCTTTTTGAAAATTAACTGCTGAGATACTGCATCGTGATTTGTATTCATTGTTGCACTTAAGTTGCTCAAGAGTGATTCATGGACAGCAATAGAAGTTGTTCAAAACGAACTGAATAATAAGTGAAGCGTAGATGCAACTCTTCTCATGTGAATCGCGACGAAGTATGCTCCCACTGAAGTGATTTAAAGTATAGTATTTAGAATAAATTTAGCTTACCACACAGTCAATCAAGATATTGCGACTCAATAGCGCGAATCTTCTGATTTGTCATACGGCAATCAATCACTCATTTTAGAACAAAGCTCCTCTTCAGGGAACTGTTAAGCTGCTCCAGGCAGTATAGTTGTTAGGCGAATCATAACATGTGGGGTTCAGATAAGTTATGCTGAGCGATATGCCAAATTTGTCTTTCAGATAAGTGCAATAAAAGAAATTATTAATGAAAATATTGTGAATGAATTATCGCATAAACGTATGAATGAGAATATTCGATTCATTTGTTTTTCGTATTTTTTTTTTCCTTTATGGCTTTATGAACTTTCAGTGATATTTCGAATGTAAAGGATAAGGACACTTTTGAATATCAAAACTGTGGCGACAAATATCAGTAGGTGAAAAATTTGGGGCTATTCCTTGAAAGTCTTTATCTTTTGGAAGTATTATCGTGGACGTGGAAATTTTTGCTCAACTAGGAAAAGATTTAAGTGAAGACGATTGGAGATTTTAGAAGAGCAAATGATGACAGAATATTTTCAATAACGTTAGAACTTTGCTGATTCATTAGATGCTGACACCACTATAGTTAAATAAGCAAATTTTGATGAAAGACTTAAGGTTGGTTGTTTTATAGACTTAATTAAGTTTATTTGAGTTAATTATGAACGACATTAAATTCTTCTCTCAAGTCTCGAAAATTCGGGAGCGGAAATGGATGGGTTCACAGTTTGTTTCATCGTGAACGAAAAAAGATTGCATTCAAACTTTCTTCTTACCTCATCGCGAACGATGTAACGCAGGAAACTGCCGTGCTTGTTACCTTGACAGCAAGCACCTACTATAAAAGAGCCTACTCCAGTGAGTAAAAAGAACTGCTGCCACGACATTATGTCAGCACTACTGATTCTATAGAATCAGTGAGAATGATCGCATTGCAGTTATCGCGAATGAATCAAGCAAGACACAAGTGCCTGAAATTTAATTGTGGTAAGCCGCAAGTCACTGTTTTCTTTGTTGCGAAAAGTCCAGGAATCATGCAATATCCACAGAGCACGCATAAATCTGAGGAAGTTTAATAATATGTCTGTTTAAAATCTCTTTGCAGTTTTTAATAATATATCTATTGCATATTGCGAGGAGATTTTAGCACAGGAATATTGCAAAAGATTCTCGGCACAAAAGTCGCCTAAAAACGTTGAAAATAAGACAAATATAATGGGCTTCTGAATGTAATCATGAAAGCAAATGAATGCATAAGTAATACGATGAGGAGAGTGAATTTAAGAGAGTAAAGAAATGAAGAAATGAAATACTTCCGTCAAATTAATCATTCAAGCAGTAAAGTCGTCCATCTTCTTCGTCGATAGGTCGACGAAATTTTCATTAAGTAAAATATTATTGAAATAAAGCAGTAACAATGAAAAAAAAAAGAAGTCGCGATCAGTAACAAATAAAATTTGAAAAGAGTGCGTGAACTATTCCAGGAAATAGACTGTCACGGGGCTTCAACTATGGTGAAAATGAACGAAACGAGTTGATGTGATGGATGAGTCATTTGTGTAGACGAATTCGCCTTTCTCTCTGCACAATGAGCAATCGAAGCATTTCAATTGCAGGTGTAAAATTTCTATTAAAGTCGTATATTTTCACACGAAGAGTAGGAATTAATGATTGAAAATTTCACTATTTAATGTTTGACTCGACATAAATGTGAAAAAAATCGGTGGAATTTGTCAAATTTGATGGAAATGTTGAATACCACCAAGTAAATTTCAAATAGCGCTATGATGTAAAATTCATAGAAGTGGTAGATAATTAAAAAATGCATATGTGCGATACAATGAAGTTAGCGGCCGTTAAATAATTTCATTTAAATATGGCAAATTGGTTGCGAAGAATAGTTAAGAAAAAGTCAAAGTTCAATGACAATTCAATGAGGCGATAAGAAAATAGGATGGACAAATTGAGAAGTGCATGCATACGTGTGTACATGCATCATCGAATGCATCATCACATATGAACTCCTTACGCAAATGTGCTCTTCGGAAATATGCTAAAGAATTTTCTTGTTGTTTTCTTTGAGATCAAACGAACGGACGATTCGATTGATGGAGATAGGGGATATACAGTGAGTTACTGGATTACAAGCGAAGGATCGCAAATTGAAACGATAATTTGAACTGTAAAAAAAGAACAGAAAAGGAGCAAAATCTCTGGATATTACGCATATCATCATCATGATCGCAAGAAGCAACTAAGAAATAAGAAATAATTCAATGACTATGGATTTCACTCAGGATAATAATCAGTAGAAGACCGTCCCTAATTGCAGTAATTCAAAACTAAAATGTTATTATTTGTGGGGCGCATTTTCAGTAATAAAAAATCGTTAGACATTTTTGCATTTCAAAAATTAGCAAAGGAAGAGGACAAAGATCGCAATAGTGAATGTTCGATTTCACTTGCCGTGAAAATTATTGTACATCTACGCAGAAAGAAATTGTCGAAATTGAAGATTTTAGATGCGATGAACGATGATAGGGCACTTCGGTGATGTTAAAATTTCAACAATTTGCAAAGAAGATCAAAGATGAGAATCCATTCTGCAATCCACAAATTTTCTCTGCATGGTAACTATGGCGGCCTCTGTCAACTACCGTTTCCAGTGAATGCTGAAGAATGAACAGTTAACGCTAAATTAATGAGCGCAACGAGTGGCGCAACCCAGATTCATAAGTGCTCGTTTTTCGATGGGACAATCGACCTTGCGAGCACTGCCGACCCACCGACTCCATTAATCTTTTACGTATCTATGAAATGATCTTATCTATGGTCACTGTCGTTATTTGCCTCTCACCTTCTCAACAAAACACCTCTCATCGAAGTGTTGTCCCATTTGAATATTTATGGTCTCTTATGGCGCGTTTTCGAGGCTCAGTTTATCGAAAGCGAATATAGCGATGTTGAAGGAGTCATTAATCTGGAATAGTCGTCCTCTTTCGGGAGATCTTGCTACTGAAATCATGATTAACATTCGGCAAACTTCATACCAGAAATTTTTCACCATGATATTTCTATGCATACCAGTTATTAATCTGATCTTACAATAAGATGTTAGCTGAAAACAACATTTTATATAGTTATGTTAATTGGATGCCAAAGTGTTGTTGCACCTCCACCTGCGCTCATTAATTCGATAATTTCCACGACCTCACTCCCCTCATATACATCACTAAACACATGTGCTTAGCGAAAACTCCTATCACATGCAAGCAAAGGCGTTCATAGCGTACGTAGTGAGATATAATACACTGCTATATACTCGCCTTCACGTCGTTGAAGCGCGCAATTTCATCGCTCAAAAGATCACTTCATCCTTTAGCGTTTATTACAGCATTACAACTGCGGTGAAAAAGTTGCAGTTGATGACTTCGTTAAGAACGTTCGCGAATCGTTGTTCGCCATTAATCACAAATTTATGGCCTACCGTATTTTGTGAGAGCCATTTCTTTGTTGCCTTTGATGAGCGTGAAATGCACTCATCGGAGGGAGCGTTGCACGAAACGGACATCGCATAGCCTACAGAAATGACCAGTAATATTTGACCTGCAGCAAATCGCAGCCGATTTGATGTTCGTTCACTTTAGCACAAGAAGTAAAAACAATTTCCGACTATCCCATCACTATATCCGAGTCCTGCTCCTTGTCTCCCCACACGACGTCTTTCATTCCACCAACTGCTATGCAATCCTCGCCTTTGCCGTTTCGAAGAAAATTTCACTTTTTCTTCAAAAAATTTCAATCCTAAATAGGCGATGCAGGTTCACGAAATTCTTGTGGAAGGTTGGTGCAATCAAAGTTCCCGTCATCCTGTTGCGTACCATCCTGAAGAAAAATTTTTTATCAGAAAACTGACACGTTCAAGTAGCAAGGAACTCGCCCACAATTTTTTAGTAATATGTAATATTCGCATCTTCTCGCATATTTTCATTCTATGGATCTTTTGTCATTGTAACAATATTTGAAATATTATTTATTTTTAAAGGAAGACTTTGATGCGAATAATTCCCCGTTAACGAATATCAGAATACTTATTTATGCTCCTTCGTCGGCGAGGAACTCGTCACGAATATCGGATTGAGTATAAAGTGCTTCAGATATTGCTTTATCGATTTGCTTTCAACGTCGACTTTGGATCTGAATTTTATTCAGATCGTTATTAGCAGTTAAAGGCACGAATGTCTGACGCCTTCGATGCAGTTCAAGTATGAAAAAAACTCTTGAAGTAAACTCATAACTATCGATGTATTTACTTCAAATTACTTAATCATCGAAATGTAACGCGACAAAATTTGTCGAACTTTATTTAAGCATTAAGAGAGGAACATTATACAAACGACTAAAAACACATTGAATATAATTTAGTTTCTTAGTGAAACATTGTTGATGAAGAGAGGAATATTGAGCATTCGGCTGTATTTCTTTGACATGTCGTTAATCACCTAACACAACACAAACAACTATCACTTGCCATTCGATTCTAATAAATTCTGATGACATAGCGAAGAATATAAGAAGTCGAAAAAGAGACTTCCACGTTTACATATCGATAAATATCAATGGAGTAAACCTTCTTGTGTGATGTGCTATCGATAATTGTTTAGAGGAGAAATGAAAGTATAGCACTTCGAATATGAATCATTTTGAATTGTTGAACCAAGTGGTGAGCAAAATTTATTCCCCGGCAATGTTTTCACCTTCATATTGCCATTCGATTTTGTTTTTCGATGTTGAATTTGAGCTTAGTGCTCTATCCGCAAGGCATTTTTGCATTGCCTCACGATGTTTAATTTTGTTTTTTGAAGTGATTAATAAAGAGCTTAAAATGGGAAGAAGGAGGACAGCAAGGGAAAAGCATTGCATAAGTTGTACTTCGGTTACAACTGTGAAGAGTACAATCTTTGTATGATTTTTTCGCAGTACACTGGCTCTACCAAATTCTTCGTCATCTTATCAGACTGCTTTGAAGCATTGTCGCGAATTATTCACTTAGACTTACACTTGCATAAGTACCTATCCAAAAAAAAACATCACAGAGCAGCTAACTGTCTTCTAAGTAATGGTGACAAATTTCTTTGATTAACAAATGTTCTAATGGATTAGAGTATATTCATTAGTTCGCAGTAAAATGGACTGATAATTTTGTAATTCATCAGATAATATTTGTGTCTTGAAACGTTTAAAAGTTGTTTTTGATAGCTTGTATTCGTGGATGACAAGTGAACGCCTTAAATTTCTATCGTAGATTGTTTATTTTTTCGCCTCAAAATATTCGTAAAGCTTTCAACACTTTGAAGGTGCCCAATTTTTTGCTGTCAGTTTATTTATTTCAGTTATTTTCCTTTACCGGTTATTCTTTCTGCTTTGTTCATTGTGCATACCATCCAATCATGTTACATACTGAGCTCTATTTCATCGCAACACTGGAGGATATTTTAATATGCTAGTTGGAATCAATAAATCGGTCTTTCCTCTTCCGTTGTAAGAAGGACCTTCATGTGGTGCTCTTCAGTCGTCTTCGGTTTCCGCCAATAACTGCTCGACTCAAATCATTTCTGTGTTCGTCGGACGATACCATCATAGGCTTAAGCTATTATCGTAACCATTATTATTGAACTACAATTTTTTTTAAACCAGAAGCTCCTCGACACCAAAGATCGCATTATAAAAATTTTGTGCTCACTCGTTCGTACAGATCATAGACTCAGAAATAGGAAACGCGATCCAAAGCATGAAAAACCACAGGGCACCAGGCATCGATGGATTAACAAGAGAAATGTTGAAAATAAGGAAGGAATTATTAGTGTCATCGTTGAAAAGTTGGTTCAACGAAATTATCAAACGTCAGGAAATCCCCCGAAGACTTCACCTTTTCAAAAACAATTGTCTTGCCAAAGAAAGGCAATCCAGATGACATCAGAAACTACCGCTCCAGATTGCTCCTATCAGCAATCTCAAAATGTTTCGCGAAAACTTGACACAGAAAACTGCAGCAACAAATTCAGCAGAAACAGGATGCCCAGCGGGCAGGTTTTAGGTCAGAAAAGTCAACAATAGGCCAAATCCACGTGCGTACCATGCTCATCGAGAAAGCCAAAGCCAACTTGACCCTCTAATTGCTGCTCGTATACTACGAAAAGACATTCGATTCTGCTGAATACGCCTTCCTGTGAATGTCTTTATAAGGCGCCTCTATACACCCTTTAACAATATCCATCCTTCAAGAAGTTCAGAGTAAACCGATAACTACAATTTTCATCCATGAAAGGCAAATACCAATACAAGTAAAGAGAGGAGTGTGGCAGGAAAACTGCACATCCCCCTTCCTATTCAGTGCAGCTCTACTGCCCGTGCTCCACGAGCTAGTTTGGCAAATAAGGGAGTGAACGTGAACGGGAAAGGACCATCGCACTTGAGGTTCGCAGGTGACATAATTTTTATATCTCACAATTTAATCAAATAAAGAAAATGCTAAGAGAACTAGAGATAAGATGTGCAGTAGTTTGCTTACGATTGTCGGAACGAAGCTCATGAGCATTAGAGAGCTGAGGTCGACGACTGTCGGAACGGACGAGAAGACTGAAAGCGTGAATGAATTTATCTTCTAGGTGAAATGTGTAAAAATGAGCGAAGGAACGAAAGCGAATGTATGATGCGAGAGCAAACAAGGATAAAAGAATTTTCTAGGAATAATGACTTCTACCGTGAAAAAAAAGCCGATGAGTTAGAAGCGGAAGCTCCTGGAATAAAGCGTGATGCCAACAATTTTACACCATTAGGGGACATAGGTAAGAACCAGGAAAATACGCAAGCTACTTTCGGTGGCACAGAGGAGAATGGAAAGAATCATGACGGCGACCAAACTGATACAGAGAAAAGCCAACGAATGGCTCCGAGGTGTAACAGATTCAAAGGATTGGGTAACCGAGACCGCAATGATGGAATTTATATGAGCGGCGAAGATATCTGCACTAAAAGATGACTACTGGGTAAGGAAAGATGACAGAATGGACACCACGCATTAGTAAAAGAAGTAGAGACCGATCTGCAATGAGGTGGAGCGATTGTTTAAAAAAAAAGACGAAAAGACCGCAGGAACCAACTGAATGAGGGAAGCATTGAATCGAGACAACCGGAAGCGATATGAAGAGGCATTTATTCGTAATGAATGCGCTGTTGATTGAAATAAATGAACAAAATAATATGGCATCCATAAGTTTCCTTGCGAAGCAGCTCTTCTCCTCAGTAACACTCATTTTCTCATAAATAACCTTCCAGACATAAACTTTTATCATTCAAATGCTAAAAAGTTTCAACGATAAATTACCATTTCACACGAAGCGAAGAACCTTTACAAGGAACAAATTTCTAACACGTTACGTTGTTCCGTACATTGCAATTACAAATAATGCAACAACGAAATAATAACGTCTATAATGGGTATTTTGATTTTAAATCGACTATACGCACATCGGCGAGCCAAGTAATGCTTCATCGGAAGCTCAGACTCTTTACTTATCGCATTTTTTTTTTTAAACTTTTCATACACATATATTCGCATTTCGTGCCAATGTTCTCAGCCATTTCTCTGTAACACTGCTCGGGCAGGTGCTCCTTTCTCGTCATTGTATGGGATTTTATGATCAGAAGCATAAAACTATTGAAATATATTTAGTTTCGTGAGAATTTTTATGATGAAGGATATAATATGTGTATGTATACATATATATCTGAAGTAGAAAGGTTTATGATGCGACTGCTCTCGAAAGAGACATATATATAAATATACCGAGTGTCTCTTTCGTAAGCAAACGGTTCATAAACCTTTAAACTTCAAATCTTTGCGTTTCAGGTTTGAAATGTGTACCATTTATTCGCTGTTCCCGGTCACTGATCGTTGGCTATTTCTCGCTCGATTCGGGGTTAATCAGCGGAAAACCATTAATACCGTACTGTGTTAGTAAATATTTTGCACAGATGAATGCAAAAAGAGTGGAAAATGATAAAACAGCAGGAACTTTTATCGTTTCCGTAGAAAGAACACATTACCATGAAAAACGTTATTTGATTTCATAAAATGCCTAAAAAATGACAAGAAATCGAATGCTGGAAACTTCCACAACGTGGTGAAATAGAAGTCGGCCTATCAATGATTGCTGATATCGATTTTAGAAAAATCAGCGTAGAGGTGATTTTTTCAGACGGAGTGCCGCATATCGTCAATGGGAATCGCCATCATAAAGGCTTTCTATTGCGAAAAGTGGAAGCCTCATATTGAGCAGGTGATGACAAAAGACAGAGACTTTCGTAACGTTGAGGGTGATGGACCCATGCATGTGAAATTGATCGTTTAATGTTCTCAAGTAAATCCTTTTTAGATATCCTCTATATCAGGAAGGATATGAACCCTTTATGCGTATTGATGACACGTCTATGCTCTATACTGTTTACGAGTGAAGGTGGATCTGTATTTCCAGCGCAACAGCATTTTTTTTAAGGAAACCGTTCCACTGAAATATTTTTCGTGAAATTTTCAATTTACGAAAACGATACTATTTCTCGTATTTATAAGTGTTTCGATGTTTGTATAGTGTAATGTAAAAGTACGCCCAAGTATATCTAAGAACTTTGAATATTTTTGCTCGGTCGAGTAAACACTTGGAATACATTTGGTGCCACTGAATAGTAACCAGTTTTGGTTCGATAGATTCGTGGCTTTTTTTCTGGTGAGAAGTAGATTCCCTCATCTTCCTTCGTCAGTTCTTCAATGCGTAGTTTTCCTTCTGAGGTCACTGTCGCACGATTACCTATTATCTTTCCCTATAAATGCATCAATTTCTCGGATAATATTTCATAGATGTACCCAAGGTTTTCAATTGGCAAATACTCATTTATCAACGGAAGAACTTATAAAATGTGGTTATGGTGAAAATCCATAGCGATTATAGGTGGTAAGAAAAAGTTTTCTTTCGCAAAAATGTTTTAATGGTTATAGCAACAAGCTGAAACTCTTTCATATTCAAAAAGACGTCATTTTTTTGGGTGTTGCAATTGAATAGAAAGGCATGTTAAATGGGAATTGCACTGTAAGGGGAATGGGGGGGAGGGGGGGGGGGAATAAGAGTTTTCCGCGACACAACAAGCTACTGTTTTTTTCGCAGAGATCAACCATTGAGGGATATCAAGAAACAAATGAGATCTAAGCAGTCAAAGTACCACATCTAATAATGAATAAATGACAGCTTAAGGTTATGCTATGCGCTAGAGATTGCCTATGGTGCAGACGAAATATCGAAAATTACCACAATAATTACTAAATTAATATGACGCCAATTTGTAGTACACTTATATGTCACAAATTCCAAGGTCATAGATTTTTTTTCTCAACTCATTTACTCCTCGTTCCTTAACCTCTGTCTGTTTACTTAATTCCATCACTTCATGATGTCTTGCTCATTGTAGGCATGTGGATATTTGAAGAACGACGAACATTTTCTGTCCATTGGTCACAATTCGTTTCATTACTGCTTTTGTCAGTAGAACATTTTGAAATATACTGTGTTGCCGTGCTACCCGTTAGCTGTCGAGCCCATAACGACACATCGTTGCCCAAGTCCAACGTTAACGGATGTCCAACCTGGAAATTGCAAAAACTATTTATGAGAGGAGAATCATCTTCTCGTTTGGTGCTCTCAGGGAACGAAACCGCAGAAGACAAGGATATAATGTGTGCCTAGTCTCAATGCTGCAGGATGCACAGCCAAAATCAGTCCATTATAAATGCAAATGTGTAAAATTTATAAAAATAGCCAAACTAGTATACTTACTGTCAGCGACTTAACTTCTCATATAAATGTGAAAAAATGTATCAATAAAAATTATTCTGAAATGATTCACAACAAAGAGGCGTCTGCGATATTCCCTATGGAAATTTTTGGCTCTGAATGAATTTCCGATCAACAGCTCATCCACATTCGCATTTTCCCCTAGCAATTTTTTCTCTTTTCAAGGTCATATAATCCACTAAAATGTTTTAGCCTTCTTCAACAATGAAGAGCAAATTTCAGTCCCTTCCTGAAACGACTAAAAAACACTCTAGGAAATGATTTTCATAAACAACACTCATAAACACTTCTGTCGTGACCAAAATTTGCTAAAAAGTATTAGAACACTACTGCAAAATCAATTTATTTTTTACTAATGAATTACCTTATAAGCTCTATGGTAATGTTAGAGGTAATGAAGATTCAGTTATGGCATTTTCTATAGAACGTAATTTATACTTTGCAGGATTGGATTCTATAGCTTGTTAGACGCATTTCGAGGCGCTATTGAACTATTTTATGCGAATTGCGGCTTGCGATTGTTTGTTGTGCTCGATTACCCAAGGAAAATCACCTATCAAGCTTTTCAGGTGAGTTCTAGAAAATAACGCTACTTCAGCTCGTTTCTTCGTTTTCGATGTATCTATAAACTATTCGAGGCTTAAACTCAATCCTTTTTGAGGTCATCCTTCCTCCTTTTATCCGTCGCCCTCTCAGTTACGTTGCTTAAGGAATGAAGCATTCGAGGAGAATGTTTTTGAGATCATTTATCCAACTATATTAAATAGCTGCACTACGAAATATACGTTTTTTTTAAGATTTCGATTCATAAAGACGCTAGCTAAAATTACTACAAAAATGTTATGTCTTTGCATATTTTATCATCTGGCAAATAACTTTTCTTGTACTTACCTCGCGCTCGATAATTGTGATCGATGCGGTAGACAATGTCGATAGCGCCAGCGCAACGAGTAATTTCACAAGGAACATCGTCGAAAAACGACTATAATTTCGATTGATGCTATGAGGAATGCAATCGTAAATTCAAATCATCAGCGCTCAAGTGAACTGGTTTATATGAACATTATTGGCAACATTCACAAAAAAGGACATTACAATGAAGCATCATTAAGTTGTTAATGTGATAGCAAGTGTTCAGCATATGCATCATTCATAGTGATCAGAAAATGAAAACACATGAGGAACATATATGAGCAAAGAAAACCAGTGCTAGCTTTATATACATATATATATATATATATATATATATATATATATATATATATATATACAGGCTAAGTTAAAGCACTGGTGTGTTTTACTGATGAATAGTAGGAGTGGAACAAAAGTTTTTCTGTAGGTAGCACTATTCGGATTGGTAAATACGAAGTGGATGCATTCACGTATTGTACCGACGTCTCAATGTGCAAGCCTGTGTATCACTACTGTTTAGTAAAGCTGGAATAGCATTTAAACTTAACTTTTTTCGTCAGTACCGCAGGAAGCATAATTCACCTGTGGCATCTCAAGAGAACCCAGCCAAGACGCTTTCAGCTTCCATAAATCAGATGTGTAAGAAAACAAATAAAAATGTTTCGTCTTTCAGAGACGTCGTTTTTTTCACTAAAACGCATCTCGTAGAGGATTTCGTGGAGGGTGAGGATCCCCAAAATCCTCGTATTCAATTTTCGTCACCTTAAAAAAACACCTGCCTCATAATTACAAAAACGCTAAATGAGAATATTACGCTTTAATCTGTCATCCAAGGAGTGGGGTTTATATGACAACCTCATTGATGCAAGATCGACAAAGTTTCATACTAAGTAAATGGCTCTTTCAGTATAGAAGGAAGGAGCACAAGTGCATCGAAGTGACATACAATCAGAATGAACTGGAAAACGTGAAGGATGACATGGTGAATCATTTTTTTAATAGAAATACTCTGAAATATTGACACAATGAGCTTTGGAATAGGCTGGCGAAATTGAAAATTGAATGTCGCCCTTCCTATTGTGAGCCCAAGATGTATGAAAATTATAGAATTACGAAACTGAATCCAACTTGAGATTATCATTTTTTGAAGATATTCGACAAAATGTTTTCATCTTAATTTATGAAGTATGCGCTCATCACAAGACATTTCGTCGAATGGCATTGGGAAAAGGGATTTCGGTTCATAATGTTAGCAATGAAATATGTTGTCGCAAATTTTTCGACGTTCATTTTTGATGCTCGACGTTCATTTGGATTGTTCTCATCGGCCTTTAGTTTAACTCAGACAATTTCAACTACCACTATTTTTCAATACGCATTTTTGTGAGGTGTTTTTTTCTCAGTGTTATAGAATACCGAACAGCTGGTCGACTTGTTGTTGCACTAAAATTAGATCTCATTTCTTCAAGCTTGCAACGTTTCGAGTTCTCACATTTCCCATCCTTGAAAATAGAATATAAATTCGCAAAAATGATGCAAATTCAAGCGCAACAAATGGTGAAACACTTCAGATGCCACTTCGCCGATATGCTTTTGTTTTCTGAGTCTAATGATGGGATAAACGTATCCATGCAAACGGTGAATCACTTCAGAATCTGTTCATTTTTTGAAGAAGAATGAGCAGCACATCAAATGCTTTCAAAATTAACACCAATTCATCAGGCAATAGAATTCTCAAATATTATTTTTTATTTGCGTTCACTGATGTTGGAAATGAATCTATGGAAACGATAAAGATACGATTCAGTTTTACCATTGAGAAAACACTATGAGAGTTCACCATAGGAAAATTCTCTGCATTATTTACGACTACAGCAGTCGATCACATATAGTACGTTGCATTTATGCAGAAATATTTGTTCCTATTATTTATGGAATAATGATGGCCAACAAATTAGTATTAATAAGTGAATTAATAACAAAAATACTAAAAATACTATATCTGATGATAATGTAGAAAAATTTTTCAAACCAACCTTATCAAGATTAATCCCCCCGCCAAGTTAGAATTATTTTTTCTTGCCATATCGCTACAGAGACTATCCGTAGTTTCACTAACAAATGCTATGCACCTCTATAAAGTCAGCTTGAAGTCGAATTAATTTGCAAAACTTTTCCATCAGAATTCAATCTCTCGAACATGGTCTCATATATTTTCGTAAGTTTTACATAAGGGAATGCATTATGTTAAAGATTTATGCGTATGAGAACATGTGCATGAGTACATTTGCAATCGTTATGTACTCTCTACATATGTGGCTCGATGTGTTATTGAATCTAAAGTTCTGATAAGCGATAAGCGTGATTCGGATTATTTACATCACTAAGCTATAATCGAATCGATATCAAAGGATATACAAGATTTCTTAGAGCTAATAACACTTAAAGGAGAAAATTTTGTCAATTAAGTTCTATATCCATATGAAAAAAAAGAGAGAAAATGAATTTGGCGATGTTTGAATTCATTAGTCTAATGAGTGCTGCCTTATAAAGGTACATTAGCGGAAATGTTGATCGCATAAATTTTTCGTTTCGTCACCTGTTTTCTGACATCCAATTTTTCATTTCAACACTTGCTTTCAATATTTCCGTTTTCAATTGAGTGGTTAATGAAGAAGCGAAGCGAAACATGTCCAACTTGTTTTCAATCCGTTCGAAATTCTCTCTCTTATAATTTTTTCCACTCGTTTTCATATTTCATTTGGTATGAATTTCCACTAAAATACTTCAAAAATTTTCTCACTACTTGATCGTTGATATATGCGAAATATCAAATTCATATTATCTCATTTAATTCGAAAAAGTAAGTATAATTAAATGTATTGTTGTTGCTGTTTTTCTTTTTCAGCAGTTATAAAATGTAGCAAATGCAATTGTTTTTTTTTTTTCATAATTAAGAAAGCACAATCATAGAAAAACAAATTACCATAGTAGCTCGAATATAAATCATGCAAAAATATGCTCTATAATGCAATATAGCATCGTCGATAGTATCGCCGATAACAGAAGACCGCTAATTGAAAAAGAAGTTCCCTGAAGGCACTGATGAAATATTTCCTTGGAAAGGCATCGAAATTTTACAGGAAAGTATGCGATCAACATAACATTTTCTTTAGCTAGTATGTGGAAACCATTCAAACGCTTTTTTAAATTATCACTGAAGCGGAAAAAAAGCTGAGTAATAAGAAAATACAAAAACGATAATGCCCGATGGCTATTTAAGAGAGAGGAGCCTTAGCCTTATTGGTACAACTTGAGCACTATTTACGAGACGATCGAGTTCAGGGATAAACGACGATGTTTATTAGTATTTTCGAACATATACTGGAAATATAAGAAGTATATTATTCGAAAACAAAACACGTTATATTTATTTGTGAAAATTGGGCGTTACCGCCACGATATTATTGTGAATTATCGTGTGTAACATCACACAAAATCTATTATTTGTATGTACAAAGGGTGGATCTCAACAGGTAACAGCTGTCAATAGAAGACTGGTTGCTTGTTTAGTGGAATGTGAAAGGAATGAATGCACATCGATCGCTTCAAAATATCACGGTTTTTTTCCGTCATTTCACACTTCAAGGAAAAAAGCACTTTCCGCCTGTTGACAAATGATATTCACTGTTTGGCAAATTTAATCAATTTAACGTTAATATGCTGCATGTTTCTGCAATCAGGCACAAAAGATCTCAAGCATTGTATCTTTTATACAAGGAGATCGTTCGAAGCGAAATGGATGTAAGGAGTAAAATACGCCGTCATGTGGGAGTAACCGGTGATTTGTGAGGAACTAAAAAAAACAGTTGCAGAAAAATGCAATGGCAGCAGTTGCGGGCAAAAAACTTTCTCATTGTTGATTTTGCTATGAATGAAAGCCTTTTGATGAGTTGTTGCCTTATTCGATCTGTCGTTTTAAAAATTATTTGGTTTTTTCCATTCCATAGATTTGTTCTCGAAATTTTGCAAAATTTCATTCTACAAAGTCATGACTCATCTTCTTTTCAAGCATGGTCTTATAACCTCATCAATGAAAATGATCGGACTTACCATCGATAAGTCCAGAAAATTTATTCCGATTATGGAGAGCTCAGAGATGATTGACGGATTTTCGTTGGCAAAAATGAATTGAAGACTTCATTGCCATTACAGCACATTCGGTTGTTCCTAAGGAAGAGATTTCAGCGACCAGAAATAAAGCCATTCCACCTATATGAAACGAAGGTTTGCGCAACTCATATTTTGTCGTTTGTTCAGGGAGTAACAGTTTAGCACGACGATCAGTGGCTTCAGTTCTTCGGTACGTGGGAAACGATCGTGAGATTTAACGGTGCGTTTAGAAATGCGCACTGAAAGTTTTCGAACAGCTTCCACTTAGCATGTGAAAGTACTCATGAAAATAGCGCGTTAAGCGCTTTTGTTGAAAATAGTTCATTCAACTGTTCAAGACTCCACTAAAGCATTTTGGAAACAATAAAACGATGCTTAGTGTGCAGTTTCCTACGTGACCGACCACTTCCACAGATATTTCGCCAAAAATTCTTATTAGCCGCAATCTGACGAGGCTGCTGAAAATTGACCTATGAATTTTGACAAAGTTACCGCGATTAACTGAAGTGGTCGACCAATTAAAAGGAGAGAATTTTTATGAACACTTAAAAACAGATCGTTAAGTTTAATTCGCACACATTTTGCTACCGAAATGCCCAAATCACCTATTTGAAAAACGCACACTCATAGAAATATGAAGGAGATAGTTTTGTCGTATGTAATTTTACTTCCAAAAGAATCGCATAAAACAAGTACTGTGCATTTTAGCCGAATCAGCACATTTTACTTTGTTAGAGGGATACAAAAAAAGGAAATTCTTTTAATAAATATATTTTCGACTAAAATGACTTTGGAATACGGACGTCCAAAACCTGTTTTTTTTTTCCTGTGCGTTTCTGCAATTTTGTCACATAATCTTGAAAAGTGTTGCTTGCATAGTTAGATTGATGAGATGTTTTAGCTGAATGCATGACTGCAAATTGCTTAAAGGCAATTGCCAGCAACAAGTTGAAGCAGGAATTTTTCAAGTCGACGATCAACATCGATGAACACGTAGTGCAATCGGCGATTGGTTGCGTTTGCTTTCTGCATGGCGAACTTTATTGCCTCACTTATGGACGATACCGCACTTATGCACTTCAATTTATCGTCGTGCAAAAAATGAATGGTATTCGACAAATTTTTCAAGCTTTTCGATAACTTTGGATGTACTTGTTGCATTTTATAGAATATCGTTGGGCCCATACAAAGTTCTGCCCATTTTATATATCAAAGAACTAGGTGAATAAAGTGAACAAATCAAAAGATCAAAAGAACTAGGTGAATAAAGTGAACAAAAAAAGCTCCCAACAGCCCATTGGCCATCTAAAGACCAATCTTTGGTAAATTAGCGGTTTCCTCCGCAGAAGAAATTCGCATTCGCTTCAGCGGTCCTACCAAGACTAGAAAAAACTTGGCGTTGTCTTGGTAGGACCGCGTTCGTCAGATTGGCGAGTACAAAACGTCTACCTCAGAAAGGAGGCAGAGTGCTAAGTACACTGATTTCGTATAGGAAAAGCTTCAGAGATGCATAGATCCGCATTGCCAGGCCACAGTGCAAAAATGTGTAGGAGGCCAATCACTGGACAGAGAACTGTTGTGCAACGCAGCAGAACCTTATTAACGACGGTGAGACATCCTTCGAGAGAAAAAATTAGCAGCTGTCATAAACGAAGAAGTAGACTACCGCTAGTTAAGAAATGTGATTAACTTTCTCCACTGTGCATTCAACGGCATTTATTTAATTAAGTTAATAAATACAGTGAAGTTAGCTTAGTTCAATAAATTACTTCAGTTTTTATTTCGAGGGTGAGTCACCAGAATTGAAAGCACTAACCAGAGACCCAGAAAATGTCATCTGCGAATAAAGATCGGAATGATTTTTTTGATCGTATAGAGTGAAATTTTCAAGAGTTTTATGGGGAGCTGAAAAAGCAGATGCAACTTTTTTGCACTGCACATTAGATACTCTGTTGTAAATGTGAATGAGACTACGACAGCATCTCAGATGAATAGTTCCAATTCATTACACGATGGTGATATCCTTAATAATCAAAGCGATGCAAGCTTCCAACTTTTTTCTTCAATTCGGATCGCAGGGGCAACAAGGACAGAGTGAAGAAGCCAGGCGAATGTCATGTGGCAAACAACAATTTCTTTTTCCTACTTAGTGAAATAAAAGAAAAAAGCTCAAATATGACCGCTTATTGTTGAGTTTTAAGCAGTAAAGTGCTCCTAAATTATAGAATATTAAAAGTGTTTTGTTCGTGGCTAATATATCAATGACAATGATGATGGATAAGATATAAAAGTAATAATGAGCAGTAGTATTTTCGATTAAAGAACTATGAGAATTGCATATCTCATCAATTCTTTCCAAAGAGATGTGCTCAATTCATATGTCAGCATTTCTCCTGCTCGAGATAAATGATACTTCCCTGCTACTGGTCAAATTATTAGTTCAACTTTATCAGCAAAATTGATTCTTCCCATTGATAGAATATATTTTATGCTGTATATAACATGCATTCGTATTTCCGAAAACATATGCAAGGTGGCCTAGAGTTACCGGTGCACTGTTCAACAGTTAATATTGTTTGCGGTTAATGACACTTTTTTTAAACTTTAACCTAAGAAATCTTTTAATTTCTAAATGGGATTACTTCTGCCATGCATTCGTTGCGAGGCAACACTCGGACTGCAAAACTTTATTACTAACGTGTGGGAACTTTGCATGTTATCACCAGAAAATAGCCCTATATATATTACATGTACACATATTACAAAGAGACCAGTATACTAATCTAGTTTGCCACTGTGCGTATGTTCCGAAAATTCTATTTCTATGCCAAGAAAGTATCCAGTGCTTGCTTGCGTTGGCCCACAATTGATCCCTGATGGATTGTTGATTTGTCAAAAAAGTTGCTGTCGCTGCTGACTGCACATCGATAGTATGCAACTGCAATTAATTTTTTTCCCCCTTCATATCATTGTGATAATTTCAATTTTTCTTATCATTGGTAAACAGTTAATACGCATGGCGCATTTAACAAATCCACTAAAAAATTGCTTGCATTTTCGTTTTTTTGCTCAACAGTATCTGACAGTTTGTCCTATAAACATTTCATTCTACTGAAAGGTATTCGAATTCTACAATAGTAATAGCCGCCAATCGAAGAAGATATAAATACAAGTGTTTCAATGAGCAATTATACTAGAGATTTATTCCTAGGCTTCTCTTCGAGATTCTTTTAGAAACATTCGTTATTCGCTTCCCTGGGATTATAAGGGATTATGAGTTGGAAAAAGAAATCCTGAACGATAAATATCGACATGTTGATATACAATCTCGTGAGAAACTTATCACACAACTGATATATGCATATTTTCGAAATATTAACAAATGCTTAATTAATGCTTAATTAGCTGCACAAATTTGAACTGAAATTTTGATTAACAGTTCTAAGAAATCGCTTATATACCAAACGATAGTGAGAATAAAGCATCTGAAATAAAATATGGAGTTTATTTTATAAATATATTGGGAAAATTTTGCTGTCATATTTTCGTAGTCTCATAATTTTTTAAAGTTTCTTTCAGCAATATATATTTTGAAAAAGCACCAGCCTCAAAATATCTCAGATGAAAAGTGGTTGAAAAACGTCAGCGTTGTTCCATCATATTTTATGGAGCAATCTTGTTTCTCGTTTCACTTATTTATCTTCCTATGATTGAATTAGTCTGGATGATTACTTATTCTCATGTTCAGTCAGCGAGCATTTAACAATTTTCAGGATGATTCTTCATGTATCTAAGGTCATCCAGAGTTTATTTCGCATTTCTATTCCAGGTTGAAAGTTTAGCGCACTTTTCATGAGAGTGATGTAAGTGTCAAAGAGAAAAGTATTCTAATTCCGCAGGTGATCCTGGATTCATTATGCAGTTGAGTCCTCGCAGATTCAGATCGTAATCTGAGCATTTAATCACTGGAGCATCTATGGAATTCATTTCGTCGGCAGTGAAGAACAATTGAAGAAATCTCTCGCAAGGTTTAAGAAAACCATCTCATATAGAATGGCTGAAAACTTCTATCTTAAAAAGTATAAAAAACCAGGCTGTGGTTAAATAAAAAAGACTTTCAATAAGGAGTGGAGACTTTATGTGGATCTCGCACAATGGATCAGTGTTGACAAAGAATTCAATTTTTTGCGATCAATGGGAATCAGTAACTCCTCCATCACCACAATGATATTATCATTGCTTTAAATAGTTGTAAGCTTTCATTCCATTTCCACTTTTCCTCTTTAGACACACCACTTAGAAATCTGCGATTATCTAACTATATTGCATGAATGGCCACTGAATGGTACTTTGAAACCAACTCTAAATTACATTTTCATCGCGTTTGCAATGATTATCAAGAAATATAAAGTGACCTTGGAAACTGCTGCAGCCTAACGTGAAATGAGGTGTAATTTAAGAGGGCAAAGAGAAGTCTTTTAAAGGATCAGTGGCGGCATGTAGAACTATATGTTTATTGGTACACAAACGACCATGCATTTATTATTAATCACCTCTTCATTAGGCATTTGCTATTTGAATAAAATAATTTTGATGAATTTTTTAATCAAATATGATCAGAAATTTTCTACAGTCGTAATTAGAAATTCTTAACAGTGTGCATTATTGACGTATACGTTTCGTCCCAATCTATTCGAACTGAGCTGATTATCAGCATTTTCCAATTTGCCATCATTTAGCTCAGAAAACGTTTCATGGACCCCATCAATCTGATCATTTCTGAACTGGAACATAAAGATGGATCTGTGCTATTGCCTTGATCATATTGATAGACATATTGTAAGAGCAGTTTTTGCTTACATTAAGAGGTAAGTGTCGAATAGTCAGAAATAAGTCATAAAAGTTTCCTTTCCTGTGTTGTATTCGTTCTTAGCCCTTTAATGGAACCAGCAAACCACAAAGTATTTTACAGCAATCGTTCTTTGATTACGTTAAATACTTAGTTTATTTTGGTCACTAATGAACGATATAAATGTGTACCGATGAATGCTGCGTGCATAATTGCGATTATCCCACAAAAGCGAAGCGTTGAAGATTCAAAAATCATTCGATAAGAAATCATTTCGCATTCTGCAGGTTATGAAAAAAAAAGGAAACGAATCAAGCAGCTGAAAGAATCGATGCACTACATTCAACCTATGTGTAAGAATGCTCTTATCCGGCAAATATAATATTACTTTTAACTTAGGTACGGATAATTTTTTCCAAATTTCCACTCTATAAGGAGGAAAATATTTACCTGAAATAAACTAAGGCCATTTTATCTGGACTGCGCGTAGCGAAGAATGACCTTAGGAATGGTTTAGCTTGCAAGACGCATCGTCTATTTTGACTGAATTATTCACTTGAAAAGTTAAGTTAAGAAGAAAAACGTAACTCCAAAAAACGATAAAGCAGTCGACTTTCATTGTTATTTTTACATTTAGCAGTTTTGGTATATGCAGAGTAGAAGTTGGAGCTAATATAAAAATTCCTCAGCACGAGATTAGAAAATAAGTTTTTCGAACAAACGAACCGTATACTATAAGTTACTTCCAACTGAAAAATGAAATGAATCCCTTGAATTTTAGATGGAACAATTTATTCCGCTCTAAATTTTTAAGATTTGAGCGAGTGCACCTATGTTTAACAATTCATCTATTATAGGCTTTGAATAGTTGGCAAAAGCTGACATTGAATTCGATCGAAAACAATGAAATCCACCCTTATCAGTTTGCTTTTTACACTGAATATCCTATATGTGAGTGCATGGATGAACGACTATCATGAATGATGGTATACGCTTTATTCGTATAAGTAATTTTGAAATTTTCAGCGTAATGGACAAGTGTAAAATACTACCCAAAAATCAGCCATGTGATCTTCCTCACAACATTGACTGAGACGACATCACGTCCATTGTGGAACGAATGAATTCTAATATGCAAATCTTGTAGCGGTGGTTGCTGGACTACATCACGACTATATGGATTTCAACTAACTGTACAAACTCAAATGGTTACGAAGTTGTCGTCTGAACAATCGATAGTGGAAATATTCGCTGAAATATGCAAATAAGTGAAACGAGTCCTAAAATGCTCACCTGAAACAGACAATGCTTGTTGTAGTTTAGGCGTTATTCGCCATCAGATCCAAAGGCGTTTAAATCGTTACTGATATCTTCCCCTCACTCAAATAGCTTTATATTGAAATACACTTACTTTTATTCATTTTTCACATCGAGGCATATTGTTGATGATGAAGTCTTTTTTGCATTCGTAGCTGACTCGATCGTTGTTATTCGAACATTAGCCGTTATAATGAAATAGCTTATGGCTGTTCATAGCAAATAATACAGTGCAATAATATGGTGTTAATATTTGCACTAAACTTAAAATTAACCCACAAACTACTCATATATTTTCTTTTAGACAAATCACTTCTCAGATTTCATGAACGTGTTGGAGCTTTTTTTTCCTTCAACTTTCATATCTTTATTTATCTCTTTGAGGGGAATTTTTTCTCTCCATAATTTTGAGTAGGCTGAAAGCTTCCTTAACTTCTCAAACAATACTCATTACTTTAAGGCGTTGAAGGCGTTGATATTCATCAAGGAAGTAGACGTAAAAGTGAAGTTCATTAAAACAAGTAATTGCAATCTGAAACTTTGAAAATTTTGTAAAATGCTCTAATTGATCTCCCATTTCTTATTCGTTCATTCTTTCAGAAGGCGTTTAATTCATTCAGCCATCTTATAAGTGAATTGGTCGCTTCAGATATCCCGCATTGATAGGATTCTATCTTAAAGGCGCATATATTTACTATGCCCGTGTAAATTTTCGACTTTTTCTCATATTCGATCCATAAAAATTATCAAATATCAAGTTGGAAGTTCCTATTTCTTGTGAAATACGCTGAGCGCATGCAAACAATAGAATATATACTGAAAAAATTCAATGCATTCAGTGGAAAATAATCTTTTACACTCATAAGCTGCCGGAAATTTTTGCCTAAAATGTCGTTTAAAGTATCGTCACTCAATAATAAATTTCTAAGGTTGCGTTTATGTGCTATAAAAAATTATAAAGTATGTGTAAATCTCTGCAGTATTAACAATGCGCCAAATGGCTCTCCATTATTGGTCGCTTTTTTGGTCGTTGTGCTTTCGAATATATTTTCCTGTTGCACGATCGAACATAATTTCGTCTCAGAGATACATAGTTCCCTTCACTGCTCTATTGCAACCCTTTTTATGTATGGTACGCCTTCTGATTCTATCAAAGAAAAAATTAGGTTGGTCAGAAAAATGCTTACAGTTTATAGCTGACCGTAAATATAGCTCGATATTCAGTTTCAATGAAATCTTTTCAATTTGAAGCTGAACGAAGGATGAATACCAGCGTTATTTCAGCTTCCTTATTTTCTAGTGTTAGATACTACTTCATAAGTTTTCCATCAGCGCAAACTTAACCTTCATTTTATTTAATGAGAGGAAAGCATGCTGATAAAATATTTTTGGTATTTTAGTATTTTTATTTTTGGTATATCGTAGTGGGCGTTAGTTAGCAATATGCGCAATATTTTTCCGCCTCGCATAGTGATTCGCAGTAAGCGCAATAGTGCTCGAATATAACACGGAGTCCGATATCATTGTTCCTTGATCTTTCGCTGTGCAGTCTAAAATCAGATGTGAGATTTTCGAGATTCAAGATTCGAGATTCCTCATTCGTAGGAAGCGCCTATTGAATGAAATAAAAGACGGGAACCGAAGCAGGAAAAGTAAATATTTAAGCCGAGTCAGCTTGTTCTTGAATGGAAGAATAATGTCGGTTTCCAAAAAAACCTGCTGATAGAGAGAATTTCCCTTTTTGACCCTATAAAATCCGTGCATATTCTCTACTGCCATTTGTGATTGCATGCGCTATTCGAATACTTCTTCAGCATTTTGTGTATGGAGGTCATAATGAGCAGTTCGTCATAACCATTTAAGAGTAGTTCAAAGAACGGAAATTAAGCCTATTTACAAAGAGAACTGCTGACAACACTCGGAGTGTATCGACGATAGTAGGTAGTATTTCAGAAACTGTCAATGAAGTCGTTCATTCACTCACTCTGTACTCTTCTTCCTCACTCCCTCTTAACCACCCATAGAATACCTAAAAAATGTGCATGTGCTTTGGATTCAAAATAAATAAACGTATTGATGTAAACACCAACTATGTAATTTTTGATCTATACAAGTGCATCAGTGACATAAACAAAATGCCAACTGATACGAAAAATTCTGGTAATAAACAGTTGAGGATGGACACCCTGATTCACAGGTTGCTCGATTTATGTAGCGGAATGTGATCGATCTATCCCGTTTATTGCGCTTATTAAGGAAACGTTCCTCAGTGTTTTTTGACGAATAAATTTGCGTGCGGTTGATAAAAACTGTTGAAGGGTACACTGGAGAAGCATTCCTAATTTAATCCACCGTCTATACATCCATATTCTTATATCCATTATCGTTCTATACATCCATATCCTTAAAAAGTCTTATTTGTTTCATTTACGATGACTGAATCCTCAAATGACAATTTGAAAGTTATTTTTTTACAATTATTTAAATTTACTGCTTGCATAACTAATTTATTTTATATTCCTCTACGATCAAGCAGAGGAGACCCGTTTATTCCGTAAACGTGATGCTTATTATTGAATATCAGCCCAATGATAACTTCTTCCATTTTAATTTCCACAATTACATGTGTAATGTATTTCGGTGCAAAGAATAGTCAATAAGAAAACGTATGCATATGCTTAAAGAGAATTTTAACCACGATTATCCGAAATCCTCTTTTAATTTTTTGCGCCATCACGTTTACCTTGTTTCGACGCAAATATTTGAGCTTTTAAATCGAGTTTTCTCCAAGATGTTGCAGTAAATTAAGATGTCGTGCTCTGAGCGATTTTTGCTCCCATTTTTCGTATTTCTTCGAACACTCCATCTCAACGTTTGCTAACAGATATTCGGTGAATTACACGAGAAGAAAAAGTTGAGTAATTAAGTAGTCGATGGTGATCGTGAAAAAATACAGGTCGATTGTCAATCGGTACCTTTCTTTTGCAAAAAGATGAATGAGTAATTAAATTAAAGAAAATTTGTGAATTAACATTAATTTTAAAAAGGAATATGAGGGGGTGAAGGAAACCGGAAGAGCAAAAATCATTGGCAACAGTGTTCCATAATTGATCTCTCCTATGCCACGTCATTTCACGGCGATGATTAATTGCTCGGTAAAATTTTACTGTCACTTTCATTTATTGTTTATACATTTGAAACAAAAAAATTCTTCCCATGAGTGTATCTGTCAATAAAAGCTGCACAATATGTGCTTTAGTACAAAAAATGGTACCATCTCATATTATCAAATATCGAAAAAATTTGTTTTTGTTTTTCACTCCCACCCATTTTCGAATGAGAAATAGCCGCACACGAATGTTTACATCGATTTAGGTGTCCACTATTTGTTCCGATATTTCTGGACCAGTTTGAACATTACTACATGGGGAGATGATGCTCAGATCGTCATGATTAGACTACTTCGCACTAACCTTTACGTTTATAAACGAAAAGTTCGAATCGACAAGCATATATGCATTTGCACACATAGAGATATTTGCAAAGTATAGTCATTTCACTCCACTGCATACCACCAGAACTGTTCTAAACGATCCGTCGACATTGATGCGAATCACTGCATTTCAGTCGATTTTTGAACAGCTAGCGGTCAAAGGTGAACAACTGTGAACGTTTGTAAACCATTCATGAGCATGGGAGAATCCTTCTATAAATAATCCGTTATCATAGAGATTTTGCAGGTATATATGTGTTTTGAAGTAATAACTGTGAAAGTAAATACCATCTATGGGTAAAAATTTCGCAGAACAACAACAGTGTTATTTTATTCGTCTATTTTATTTCTCTATGTTATACAAAAGTTGTTCAAACACTTCAAAGCAGAAATATTCATAGATTCATTATTCTCTGAGCGTAAATATATGAGCGTGCTGGAATATTTGTGCTTTTTTGATATCTAAATGGGTTTTGTGCTCTGTCATACTTCTTCTCTATGGAAGATTCACTGAATAAATGCGTTAAAAAAACTACTCTAACCTATAAAGTTTGGAAGTTATGATTTGACGCATATCCATGCAATTCCACCCAGAGAGAGCGTGAAGAACATGTGAAAGTCGAGTCGAACCTAACGCTGAGATGCATATTGACTTGGAGGAGTGATTTCCGGCAAGACTATCTTCTTTCGAATTTTTTTTTTTGAACATTTCTTCGAATAAAATATATTTTTCGAGGTTAAGAATACTTTCGAATCAATTGTCAAATGTTAATATGCGCAACGCTTTTCTGGAAGTGAAAAACTTGTTTTGAGAATAGAAGTTGGCTTGTATCCTTTTGGTAACATTTTTTTGGCTTTAGACATAACTCGTTAATGTAACTTGAGTGCAAAATTTGATTTACGAAATGCGAAGTGTTTTACGAGTGGAAGTTTAATAATGCATCGATGGTGCATCGCTGTAGTAATGCATATGATTGATTAATGGTTAAGAAGTCCTCTACTCAGAATGTGGGTAATAAAAGCTTAGTTGGAAAGTTCCATGATTTACTTATCATAACAATTTTGGTCCAGCAACCTGCTTACTGATGAACAAATTTGTTGAGCACTAAACATTTTTGTTGGACAAATATTGACGTAATCTTCGTCGAAAATTATAATTTTAAATATTCGTGAGATCTCATTGAGAATACAGCGACGTTGTTGTTTTGATGTTATTTGTTTCCTTAATCGTCTCGAATAAGCAAACAGAAAATAACTGGAGTGAAAGCTACTTCCTTTCAAGAACATAAACGCCAGACACCAAAAACGGTGAAGTTAGAAGAGGGGAGGGAGGGAGAGAGATTTGGATTAACCTCACATTTGCATTACTAAACTTACTTACCCGTAAATAATTTTAAACGGAGAAAAACGACAGGAACGTCAAATCAGTCGGAAAATTTTGAAACAATATGAAGCAACATATAAATCATTTTCGATACAATTAAATTTTCTTTTAAACTCTACAATGAAATTACAATTATCATTTTTGTGGAACTTGGACCTTTCAAAATTAAAAATAGATTTGTCACCAAAAATCTTCGTTCGGTTTATTGGTTATAGTGAACGTCCTATAGAATTTATATGGTATAAAGGGAGCGTTGGGAGTGTGTCGAGTCGTGATAACGAATGCCCTCTGTTCTTCGCAATGCTTGCACGTTGTCAAATGTCGTTGAAAACATCACATAGCATGTGCACTTTTATTCGCCTTTCTTAATAAAGCAATTAATAAATGTGAAAATGTTATTTGAGTACACATTAAGAGCATTTTTTTGCACATTAGAGCATTAAATTTAAGCAGTAAATTTTTCATTTATTCTCCTCATCCCTCCTCTCCTCCTCCCCGTCGATTGTAGTTACGCAGTTTCTCTAATGTGGCAAATTGTGCTGATCTGTGGAGAAAATTCGGAATGAGAAAATCAAGAAAGCCTTACAAAAGATTGTGCAAACTATGGAGGAGTTATCGCAATATTCTAGCTTAAATGCAATCAGCGTAAGTTTGTCCTATGCAGCAACGTTAGCCGACCTTAAATGTGAAAAATTATTCGATTCTTTCAACTAGTCCCTTTCAGTTGCCAGCGGAGTACCATTCGTAGGTTTCAAAAAGATACCGAATAACGTTAAAATTTATTTTGGCTCACCTTATATGCTATTTCACATGTACCATATCATTGGTTACACTGTTAAATACTGCTCTTTCATCTTTCCATTAATAAGGCAAACATCCGAAATGCAAATTGAGCAATAATTCGACGAGGGCACCACGAATCGCCCTGCTTGGTGTTTGCGATGGTCGATCAGATGTATGCGCGCATATTTTCGGTGGCACTTCACTCCGTTATACGAATTAAATATATGTCGTAAAATTTCAGATGGGACATTTGTCAGCACTTTGCTTTGACGTTTTCCAAAAAAGAAAAACTGACGCGCATACTTAAGAGTATTCCACGCGTTTATTTAATTCTACGTCAAGAATCTAAAGAATATCACAAATATTCTTTATGTTTTTGCAATTCATAAATGGTTCGATAATAATGAAGCTGCAGCTAAAAGAAATTTCAGCCCTTTAAAACACATCTTCTTCCTTTCATCGTTCATTACACGAATGGCATAATTTGTACTTATTTATGACGAGACAGTGGTAAGTGGGAAGTTATAAGTCAAATCGGAACCCTGCCAGTTCATTTTCAGTCATTTGCAAAAGATTGCAGTCGTGAAAAACCTTGCACGTTTCTTACGAAATTAGTTTCTCAATATTTTACTCAGCATTATGCTTTTTGCAAATTTTTACACGTAAGTTTATCACTGGAACTTACCATTTAAGAAGCAGTAAGATAAATTCGTAATATTATACAAGTATGGAAATTCCTAAGAAAAATAAACAGGAAAGCACATCAGTTTGAACGGCACGATATGCACTTTCCTAGTTCATTTCGCTCAATTAATAATGTTACAATTCTTAGCTTAACATAATTATCTATATAAGTTGCTATCTCATAATCGTTGTCAGTTGCTTCTAAAGTGCATACAAATTTTTCAGCACCTTCAAATGGCTGTTATTCGTTTCGGTGAACTCAGGTCGACATTTATCCGCAAAGATCAAATCGCCTTCCCGTTCTTCCATAGAAGTTAGTATGTTCATTGTGCGAATACGAAAGCGTGATGTACGAATAAATGTCCTTCTGATTTCGAACAATCGCAATCCAAATAAGGCCACATGTATTGTTACCGTTTGGATTGATGGGATTATCATCAGTTCAGTTAATGAATGAATCCTATGGTGAACATTCGTAAGTGGATCATAGTTAGCGCACTTTACTTCATAAGCGAGTAATTTGCGATCATTACAACCGATTAGAAATGAATTTCAGATAATACAATAGCATATGAAATATGAAATAAAGCTCTGCCACTAACATAAGTTGAAAAATTTGCAGCATTCACCTGCTGAATGACAACTCCAGCGATACGAGTGTTTTATTTTCGATTTCCAGCAATTAAAAACGTAAAAAAAGCAGGTAGTTGGCCAGGATATATTTAATGAATCGCTTGAACAATTCTAAATCATTCGTTTCTTTGATGATTAATTTCAGACGCTTCAAAGATCGGAGCTTCATTCTCAAAAAATTCGAAGCTTAATTTACTTACATTGTAATTTATCTGTAGCGTTCAACCAATTTCTCTCCAACGATTCGCGGAAAAGCGATTGGAAAATTCCAGCAGAAATTTTGAGAGTTTCAAAGAAAAGTAAAAGAAAAATTCTCACGTATATTTCAATTATTTTTGATGCATTTTCACACGATATTACAGTAGAGTACGTTGTGTAATTGCAGTGAAACTTCGAAGAGAAAAAACTGATAATGTTGCGTTGTTGTGGTGTGTACAGCTAATAACAAAGTGTAATATGAAAAGTTGTGTTGAGCTCAAAAATAAAGAAGGTACAATCTTCAAATCATCGCAACTATGAATGCACGCTTCCAAGAACGTCGCAACGTCACAAGGCGGGGCTTTCATGCGGCCATAGCGTGTATTGATAATAAAAGCGTAAAAACATCATAACAAACGTGCAATATATAAATGTCAGGTGGGAAAACATTTGGGAAGGAATTCCCACCTGAGAAAGAAATCGTATGTTACTACAGAGAGGTATAGAGAACGCAGAGTCTAGAGAACAAAAAGGGGACAAACTAGTGATGGAACAATTCAATCATTCGACTCCACAATCGGTCAGTCATGCTCTCGGCTGTCACACGCGGCACTAGCCGTATCGTATGCGCACGATGCTTTGCTTCGGCACCAACTCTCGATGCGGCAGCACAACTCGAGGATTCCAAGTTGCCAATGGATGAGCAACTTAATCCATCATTCTTCCAGGTTTCTGTCATAGCCCTCGTTCATTTCAGTATAGTAGCCCTCTACATTCCGTTTAATCTGTCTCTAGTCGTCATTTATTCTGTTGAATAGCTGAACATTTTGAAGAAGCTTTTTGTTACTCGTAGCGTCAATTTATTCCCTTCTCGATCATCAGTCTTTAAATTCTCCACGATATGACCAAAGAGCAACAGCCGTAAGCGAATTCACCAAAAAAAGTTGTTCTTTCTGTTTATCGTGATGAGCTCATGACTTCTCCTTTCCATAAGTGATTTTACGCAAGAACGGAAGCATCGCCTAAAAGTTCCAAAAGTTATTCCAAAAAGAGACACTGGATTGCAATTTTCTAGTCGATGTGGTCTCAATTCTCGAATGTTTGCGAAGGCTCCTCAAACTGTCGATGAAAAGTAAATAAAATTATAAGCAAACAGCGAAAATGTGAAAGATCGGAAGCTGGACAAGTAAACAGTATTCGATTTCAAATGACCACCATCGTAATTTTCGAGTTCATTAACAACTTCTCAAAGTCAGGATTCTTCATAAATGACTGAAAACCAACAGTCATAAGGGGTTATTGGCGTAAAATCGGAACATAACCGTTGAAAAAAAAATGGAATTTATCTATCATCTTTCTCAGATAGCACCTAAATGAGAAAGTTCATAACCGAAATTAGTCAAATCAAATTTCTGTTTAGAGTGTTGAATACTACGTAGACAAAGGATCAAGAGTAATCGAGCCGAAACTTATCGAAGAAATCAAATCACAACAAATGACACAACGAGACAAAAAGAATTTGGTTCGTGGTATACTTGCAGCAATCAAACCTGTCAATAAGGTCTGTGCATATCTGAGTTTTTTGCAGAATTCTTTCACTGAGTTGAATGATCGACGCTTATTGTTTTATCCTATCATTAAGAGAAACGTTCTCATGTTGCGCTTATGGATGAAAACTTCAAGCCAAAATAATGGTTGTGGTCAAATAAGACTTCATAAGCAACACTATCACGATCTATGTAATGGAGTACATGCATAACTCGCAACACTTAAGCAACAGTTGTAATTATATGTTGATTTTAAGCATAGAGAATGAATGATGTGCTCTGCAGTGAACGTATAGGATAGCATTAGGACATTTTCTCTATTCGTTTAAAAGCACTGATTCTTTTAATACGATCATAGAGAAGTAATAAGGAAGTGAGATCATTTATGCGCTTCAATTTAAGAAGAACAACAAATGGAGGGCTGAAATTCCTTTCGCTGATCTTCAGAGTAGGGTTTATCATATTGTAGAGAGGAGTAAACAGCAAAATATCAGTAGAGATTATCATTGCCTTCCTCACGCAAATTAGGAAGAACTTGCATAATAACAATTAACGCACACTTATTCATAGCGCATTGATAAAAATAAGTTGTAAATTACGTTGGTTTTTTGGCTAAATTCAGCGATAAAATTTCAGCTTTCTTTCTTATAGTGTATATAATCAACATGCTCTTTGCTTTTAAGGGTGAAGTTGAAACTTGAAATATTACAGTCGTTAAATAAAAATATCATTACAATATTATTTTGTGCACAACGTTTTCGCAGTCTATGCAACGCAAGTACTTTGGCCTTTTTTTCCATTCTTCAATTTATGGTGGAGGAAAAGCAGCACCGTCGATGAGCACGTGGAGCGGTGATTTTTGACGCCACAAATGCTACTATCGATGGAGCTTATCTAACTACATTAATATGATATGACCGCTAATCGATTCTCATTTCTTGCTATACTGCATCCATTTAGCAATATGTCTAGTAGTATAAATTTTATAATGTATTTAGATCTTCCATGTCACTTTTCCAATTCGCCGTGAGAATGGTGAGTATGAGCAAATTGAAGCGTGGAGAGCACAACATAGTGAGCATAGAACACCCGTCAAGGGAGGTATCCGTTACTCAGTGGATGTCTGCGAGGATGAGGTGAAAGCCCTTTCGGCTCTCATGACCTATAAGTGTGCCGTCACAGACGTGCCCTTCGGAGGTGCCAAAGGTCTGCCTTAAAAACCTCATTCGAGACGATTGAACTCAATTTTTTACATAAAGGCATACACTTTCTGAACATTCATATATATACATATATACACATATATACACATATACATATGTATATATATATATATATATATATATATATATATATATATATATATATGTAGATATATATATATGCCCTATTAAGTATTATAGCAAGTCTTTGCGAAATTCTCGTGATTTTCACTACACAAATATTTTAGATCAGTTTAATTCCATATGTGAGGTTGTGTCGTGTGTTGATGAAGTCAATGATTTTATTTACTACAGCAGGGGTTTATGGTTTTGATCGTTTACATTGCGAATACGCGTAACAAAAAACCCATTGAATTACTCATGTGCGCGATCAGGTCGCGTCATTCACATATTTCTCACATTTCGCACAAAATATTTTTTGTCATATGCTTACCCACTAAAAGTGCAAGTCTCTTCAACGATCAAAGACCAGTATCAAATAGCCTAGCAGCTGTCAATTACTGTGAGCAAACACATGCCACCCTGGACATAAGTGAGAGTACTCGAAGAGGCAATGACTTTGACTGAGGCAAATAAGGGTGCGCATGAAAAAGGAGTAGTACCAAGTTAAATTACTGCTAAAGTTGCTTAAAGCATACTCCAGAATTGAAACGGCCGCTGAATTGTTTTCTTTCCGAATCATTTTGAAAATGAGGATTTCGAGATATTTTTGACTATTGTATCTTTCTAGGGTTCCTCATTACAAAATAAAGTAGATGTTCTAATGCTTTCTTTAAGTTGTTTGAAAAAAAAGAAGAAAATTTGAGAACGCTAAAATTAGTTGAAAAGTTTTCGAAGAGATGATTTCTTTAACTCAAGGTTGCTTGAAGTAGACTGCCCTTTTTTCCTGGATTATCCAGGAACAAACGGCAGTCCACTTCAAGTAACCTTTAATAGTTCCTTTAATAATTTGCATTTGTTTTAGAATGGCGAAGGCAATGGAAATGTGCGAAACGTAAATTAGTGTTGATGACAAAATCCAGTTAAAATAATGTAACGAAACTGAACCTTTACATAATTATAATTATGACTTACTAGCTCGTGAACTTTTCATTTCAGGTGGTGTGAAAATCGATCCCCGTAAATATACGGAATATGAACTTGAGAAGATCACTCGACGTATAGCAGTTGAATTTGGTAAAAAGGGATTCCTGGGACCTGGCATTGATGTACCAGCGCCTGACATGGGAACCGGCGAACGTGAAATGGGTTGGATCGCTGACACCTATGCACAAACAGTGGGACACCTAGAGAATGATGCGGCCGCATGCGTTACGGGAAAACCAATTGTCGCCGGTGGTATGTTCAACCTTCCACCTCTACATTAGGCGCATTAGCGGCTATGATGAAAGCGCTACAATTGTGAACATTTTCTGCATTCTATGTTCAATATTTCGAGTAATATTTTGAGAAACAACAAAATTCCTACCGTCCATCGGAGGAGGGTGTCTCTGTTGAAGTGATAGACTGGTTGAACGCAACTATCATTTTCAATTCATTCATCAAGCTATCCTCTGATTTAAATGCGATAACTGCAGTCCCCCTGTATTCATTCCGGTTTCTGGTCCACTTTTATATTGCTTTCTCCTTGCCCTATCTGCTAACTAAGAGCGCGGACGATTTAGAATTATTCAGGAATTCACGGGCGTACCTCAGCAACTGGACGTGGTGTTTGGAAGGGAATGGAGGTTTTCTTGAATGATGAGGAATATATGTCCAAAGTTGGTTTGCCTTGCGGATTTGAAGGGAAGACCTATATACTCCAGGTATTTGTAATGTCAAACTTTACAAATAATTGAATTTTTCCTTTGCAGTCGGAGCATTAGACTGCTGTGAAATATTCATGGCTATTAAAGCTATCATTACACCATTTCGAAGAGGGTATTTAATGTGGGATGGTAGTTATTAATAAGTAAGATTTCATCTTCTTTTGAAAATTCTCCTCGAGGTCTCTAATTCAAACCTCTGAGCTTTAAAGACTCCTAAGGCTTTCATACGTTTTCTTAGCCGCTCTCATTTTGCTGTTGAAGCTTAAAACAATAGCATAAAAAATGACAGTTGATTTTACTCAAATATCCGTGGAAAATTTCTGGCAAATTTAATCCACGTTTAAAAATTTGTTGACCAATGAAATTTATTTTCTGCTTTCACTGCCGCCGATAATTGCCAAGCGTTTAGGGTTTCGGGAATGTCGGTTTGCACACAATGCGCTACTTTCATCGGGCAGGTGCAATTTGTCTTGGAGTGCAGGAATATAACTGCGCCATCTATAATCCGAATGGAATCCATCCAAAAGAACTCGAAGACTACATGATTGAGCATGGAACAATCAAGGTTGAATTCAAAATGCCCTGAAGACGACTGCTTTATTCTCCATCGGGATTTAATTTTGCTTGTTTATTCCACTTTCACTAACTGCACTAATTACTTCTCAATTTTACGCAAGCGAATAGCTATTATGGGTGGCATGAATTTTATTGATGAGCTCAGGTGGTATAATGTAAGATTTATAATCGGAAGGTTATCTCTCACTCGCAAATGATGATATTTCAGTGTTCAGAACAATTCCAACCCAATAACGCTAAGATTTTCTACCATCGAATAATCACTAATGAGTTTTCAAAAGATTTCGTTGTCGCCTACTTTAGATTGCTTTATTTTGCGTGCTGCTTTGCATAATAGGATATTCATGAGGTTAATTTTAGGGCTTTCCGAAGGCCGAGAGTTTCGAACCGTTCACGGACCTCATGTATGAAAAGTGTGATATTTTTGTGCCGGCCGCATGCGAGAAGGTCATCCACAAGGGTAATGCGAATAGAATTCAGGCTAAAGTGAGTGAAAATCGTTCCCAGAAGAATCGTTTTCGTCGATCTGCACTTTCCATATGCAGGATGAGCGTTTCCAATCTTTGGACGAACTAACTGTTTAACGCAAAGTTAATTGATCTACGATGTCCAGCAATTTCGACATTCACAGATTTTCCTGAATAGGCGCAGTTCCAAAATATATAGCATATACTCTCATGATTTCCAGAATTATTGCAATAAGCAGGCGGAAGACTGCAAAGAAGTACTTTATACAGTGAAAAAAATGAATTGCCGTAGAGGTATTTGAAAGTGAAAAAGTGAAATTGCAGAACAAAGAAGAGTGATCTTTGCTGGGCTGATGGATTTTTTCGGTCGAATTCAACTAATAACGGAAATGTGAATATGATGGATCAATTACGACGATCGCTGTTGCCAACAAACTTTAAAATTAAAATGTTATTGCATAAGAAACTCTCAGAACATGGGAGTCTCCCTGAAACTCGCTTGAAGATTAACCAAAGAGCGAATAAGAGATCCGAATTTGAGAGATCCGAGTTGCGCGCTAATTCTTTTCTTTTCCAAATGAATTTCATGCCAGCTTGTCTATTCCAATAAGGCTTCATTTGTGCCAGGTTATCGGTGAAGCTGCCAATGGTCCAACAACACCTGCTGCCGATAAGATTCTTTTGAAACGTGGCAATGTACTCATCGTACCAGATCTATTTGCGAATTCGGGTGGTGTAACGGTATCCTATTTTGAATGGTTGAAGAATCTCAACCATGTCAGCTATGGAAGGCTTACGTTCAAATATGAAAAAGATTCTAATTATCACCTCCTTGGTAATGCATCTTTTTGTCATTCAATATTTTGATTCTACACTTGCTATTACACGGTCTTAAGCCGTACGTAACTCACATATAATAAAATCGAAATTTACAACATAATCTCATGTTGTAAGTAAAGCAATTATTTACTGCAATTAAGAAATTTACTGACATATTTAATAGCGATGGCTCAGTGAAAAGAAAAAAACGCCGATAGATACTTCGGTAATAAAAAATTGCACTTAATGGTGAATGTCAAGTGTGTAACACTGCTATAAAATAGTTTTCATCGAAGCTTTTCCGATGAAAAATGTGTCCCTGTTCACGTTTATTTGCCATATTTGTCGTTCCTTCTCTACTTTCAGTACTCTTACCGACGGAAATTCTCATTGCTGTCAGCGACAAGGGTTGTCATCACTCCACATTCTCGGTTTCTCTCTTTTTTAACTTCTCTGTGTCACTGATCTTCAGAAATATATCTTACGATGTGTGGGAAAAAACACAATTGAGGAAAGGAAAGTGCATGAAATCAGGTGCTATTATCAAAAAAGAATACTTATCTATGGGAATAAAGTGATTACGATGAGCTACTAAAGACAACCATTTTAGACAGTGTGCAAGAGTCGATAAGACGATCGATAAACAAGGATGTCAAGATTGAGCCGACGGCTGCCTTTAAAGCTCGCATCGCTGGCGCATCCGAGAAGGATATCGTGCATTCTGGCCTTGAGTACAGCATGCAGAAATCAGGTACAATACAACTGTTTAAATCACATCGAAAGAATACAAATTGGAACATAATGCAAAAACAGCGGCTCAATCTGGAGCACTCTTGGTCTTTCACCTAGCTAAGCGAGGTCCGGCCAATTAATCTGCCGTGCATATACATCAGCTAATCCTTTATCGCCTGCATACCAGAAAGAATTGAGTTCAGTAGTATAAGCAATGATCAGTACCACGCAGTCTGGTGTAGGAAATTAATAGTTAGGTCTGAAAGCTGCACTATCCTAAGGTTTGTGCTGAGGTTTTCCCATACAGGTTTTCCCCTTTAGTAGGAATACATAAAACGGAGATATTCACCCCAAAAATTCAACTTTAATGAGGTGTACTTTCAGCTGAGGCAATTATCCGCACAGCACACAGATATGATCTTGGATTGGATATTCGTACAGCAGCATATGCGAATGCAATTGAGAAAGTCTACAACACCTACAGAACACTTGGATTTACGTTCACATAAATGAGTTGTGACTTTCAGTTGTCTAGCACATATCGTCAGTCCACTTCGATGATTTATTGCTCAGTGAAGAAAATGCTCGAAATTGATATCGCAAATGAAACTTATAAAGCATTTTTCAATTTTTCCAACTTATCGCCGTTTTTCATTTTTCGAGTCAATGTTCACGCAAGTGCAAACTTTGATTGGACAAAATACAGGCTAAATGATAATAAAAATGAAGTGAAATATGACCTCAAAATTAAATGAACGTTTCCTTAACTACACAAATTAAATATGCAAGTTCGTAACGCTCGTTGAAATAGGCGCCTCTTCAGAAACATGTCGAAGAAGAATCACACCTTTTCGAATCATACCTGGAATCACATCTCTTAGAATCGCACCTTTTGGTCCGGAAAAAATTTACATATTTATATATTCGCGTGATCTAAAATTCACATAACTCTTCAACCTACCATCATGAAAAGCTCAAGAAAACTCCGTTTCGGGACTCACAACTGTATCAAATTATACCAATGACACTTCATCACCATCATCTCCGGTTAGAGATAGCCGACAAGGATATAGAGATACTGCCAACTTATCTATAAATCGCAATGAATTATTAAGGTAATATATTTTTGCGAGAAAAATTGAAGAATGTTACATCTAATGATACAACGAACCAAAATTCAGCTTTTACCGGCTAACTCTACCCATTCTATTCTCCAATACCAAAAATTTGTAAAAAAAGGAACGAAAGGAATAGAGCGAAATGATGCATGAATATATCTGAGAGTAGGAAATTCGGTGATGATCGCTACGAAGCGGCCGGAATTAAGAAAAAGTTCCGTTCACGAACAAAAAATTTGAATACCGTCTCAAATTTCGTTTTATCCGTACTTTAGCCCAATTTTTGTGTGCATGATTTACTACCAACTACTTTTTTACTTCTAATTTCCTCATATTTGTCCATTTTATTGCACTGTTTTCGATGCAAACATATGATGCAATCATTGTTGATAGCGTTAAGATACATTGTGCGATAAGGCACGTAAATGTCTCACTTCACTAAAGCAGAGAATGAAGCAAAATGCAATTTGAGCATGGAAGCGCTACTAGCTAAATTAGCATTTCCTACAATTTCCCTAAATTGTAAACCAACCTGTGACCGCAAAGAAACTCCAAATTCTGATTTCATTAAAGGTGTCGGTAAATATGTATGAGCGGTGGATGTGTTTGAGTTGTTCCCTTGCATTCTTCATTTCCAACCAGTTAAGACACGAGGGGTTGCAAGTACAAAAAAGGCCTTAGGTGGTATTCCTCACCGCAAGAAAGCGCTTTTTTGACCCCAATAGTCTTCCTCAGACAACCGAAATCGATGACAGCAGTAGAATGAGAGAGGAAATAACGGACCACCCATAAAACGTCAGCAAAAAATTTTCGCAATTGAAGCACTCTGTGCTAGGGTATTATTATCGAACCACAGAATCTGCGCTCATGATGCACTAAAGACCTACAAGCACACGAGATATAACAACCAAATAACGAAACTGATGAAAGAACGAAGGTGACAAATAAGCATGTGGCAGGAATCAAAACAAAATAAACGCTAAAACACATTGAAGAAAAAAAAAATATCTCAGCAAATAATAATAAATCACAAATAGAGTATTTATTCAGCACAAAGTAGCACTCATCTCAGTGAATAAATGAAATAATTATTGCTTAAGATCAAAAATGTATGCTATTGAATAAAGCAAATCACACAGGATGCAAGCTGCTTATTAAGAGTTGAAGACAACTCTTCCGCTCCTAATAGTTGTTTCTTGTAGCTCGTTCTGAATTTAGAAAGCTTGAAGTTAAGGCTGCAAGGTGACTGTGGAAATGAGAAGGAGGACCAGTACGGCTGTTTTTTGTGTTGAAATTGTATTGTGGCAGAGACTCCAAGCATTGAAATATCGATCATGGGATACTGCGCAACATGATCACATTAGACTGAAAAGTGGGGAGGTTCTGGAGGAAAGTGACCATAGTGCGCGGCAATGGTCATTCACGCATCAAATTCGGCCTCCTCTAAAATCAGTATTACATGAAAACCTATCGTCCCGTTTTCAAAACCTATCGTTTTGAAAACCGCATACAACAACTACGTATAGATACTGTACAAGAAAACGATAATTGGAACGTTCAAAGTTGTATCATCTAATGAGATCTATTTATTCGTTTAAAGATGACTCAGTAATGTTCATCTTTTTATCAACATACGGATTCATGAGACTGATCGGATATCGCAGAGAGCGGACATGAATGATGTGAATAAACAGTATTGATGTGTACTCATGAGATCCTCTGAGATTTGGTATAATTTTGTCGACTGCTCAAATGAGAGAAAATTTTTACCCCTAAATGATCATTTCTGAAACCGCTCTTGTAAGATATCTTTTCGTTCTTCGCACAAAATTGGCATAACTTTTGTAGCGTAGAGTTAAATGCAACGCAACAATAACGAGAATGAGAATACAAACAATCTCGCGAATATGCTTCAGATTCCAGGGAGATGCAATCGTTATACAACGAGTGTTGCTCGAATTTCCTTGCCACCATTCTTGAATGTCGGCATAGGTCTGTAATAAATTGGAAAAGTAAGGTTGCTGAAGTTTCATAAAAACTTCAAAGCTGTACTTTTTTAGAGATCTAAATTTCTCTTCTCGAATCACCGTGACGAGTTCTATATTGCAACAATTTCTGTTCGGATGACAAAAGTATAAGGATTGCTGTGCTGAACAAAGAGATAAAGAATTTTCACTGATTGACAAAGAAACGAAAACTTTTTCCTCTTTAGAGTGGTCTATTTGCAATATTCAAGCTTCAGAAACTCGGCCAAAGTCCTATTAGATAAGCTTGTAAATTCAGTGCTCCTCAAGAAGTCCCCACTTTATCAACTTATATGGGTGGAAAGAAAGCCGAAAATAACCATTAATTTTCAGTACTTTCAAGAATTTCTAATAGAGAATAATCTTTTCAGTTCCTATAACCAGAAATTTTTCCTTAAAGTGGCGAATCCAACTACAAAAAAATTCAGAAACTGCAAAATTCACCTTTGTGATGTTATCTACATGTAATTTTTCACAGAGCTCGCAAAATTTGTAATCATTACTGATTGAAGTGTACTGATATTCCTTTGCCCATTCAAAAAACCTGCAAGGAATCCGCAGATAGTCTAAGAACCAGTGCAGTTGAATTACAGAGGGAATTCTCTTGAACAAGCGCTTTGAGGCAATTGACAACTTATTGAATCAACGTTGGAAACTTGTTTATTCTTATGCGTAATTGCTCTCCTGCCATAAGCAGTTCTTACTTTCACACATTCTCACTTTGTTCTCCGCCTATGTGTGTTGGCATTGGCACAGTTTATCGGAGCGTTCTATTTCCACATAGCTTCGTATCTAAATACCTGCATGCGCCCATTAATTTCACTCCAAAACCCAGCGAATAGTACATGTGAAATTTATTGGGCATTATGAACGATAATGTCCGACCTCTATGCCATCTTTTAAATCCATCTACTAAAATTGAGCTCAAAATGATAACAATTTGCATTCCTCCTAGTGGTTTGGTCGCAAAAAAACAGATTTCTTGCTGAAGAGGTAAAATTTTGCAGGAATTATGAAAATTCAAATGAATTGCTTTGCTAAGGGATCATTTACGAGTTGTTGATAAATTTCGAAAGTTTTCAAAGTAGCTTATAAATGAGCAGAATGCAAAAACGTTCGTCGTAGGCATTATCACTTGGCAAGCTTCCATGCCTCCCGATGTATATTGGAATAACAAGTCATTAAGCATTACTACCTACTAAACAATATCGTCCTCCATACCTTCCACATTTATAATTACCGATGCGGTTTGTTCAGATTGCACATGTAATAGTAGAGAAAGCTAGAACTAGCGACTACACTATAGATTTGCAGCAATCGGCGCTTCAAACAGTTTCCATAGCGAGAGGCAAAAATTGATGCGAAAACCTAATTAAAATAAAATGTGTTACGCGGACTTACATAGGTCGAAAATCTCGCACCAGGCAGCACAAGCTTCACCTACTTCATCTGCTACGCTTCCATCTCAAGTTTGGTTGCTAATGTCGTTCAAAAGTACTCCTAATTTCGGCTTGTGGCTCTCTGAGCAATGTGAATCATCTTCTGTCTGTTGAGAGCGGTGAAAGTAATTAATTCTGAAAAACAATTTTACACTTTTTAATTAAATATTACCTTTCATATTCGCTAATATTTGAAGCTAATTCATGAAGATGCATTGCGAGGTGATAAATTGAAGGGAAATGATCAGCTGCCACGAATGATCCATTTGGTAGCAGCATTAAATAATCTCTCGCTCGTAGAACTATTGGCACTATTAGCCGTTTCATTTTCCAAATTTTTTCACTCACATACTCATCGCAGATACTATTCTCGAAAGCCAAATAGAATCGATGCCTTGCTGCAAAATTCTTTTATGCGAACAATCAAAAGCTTTGACTTTCCAACGAATTTGTTTTACGATCAATGGGCATCTTTAACAATGATCATCTTGATCTCATTACAATTAAATCATCATTTACTGCAAAAAACCGCTTCAACATATAATATTAGATTTCGATGCCTTGCGCCAATAAAATCATCTATTTTAAAAAATAGGGCGATTTCACACAAGGTTACTTAGTAGTATGAGGGGTGAGGAATGCAACTTGGTTTGCAATCACAAAAAATAGTATTTATTCAGTGCTTAAAATTTCTTCAGTCTTATTAACAATGAGTATTCAGCCACAGTTTTCATTATGTAGACAATAGATTACTTCGTATCTCTGCAAACACCGTTCATCTAGTGCGGAAGAAAACCTATGATATAGAGCGCAGAACAAATGACGCACATTGTAAGTTCGAATGGATATTGCTCAAAATATTATCAGTTGTTCTTTATCTTTGAATGAAAATCAACCTCCCATTAACAAAAAATCACAATAGACGGACAGTAATATATACTGCAACTATTGCTATCGTTTTCCCCTCGTGGTCACTTGGGATAAGTTTACATGAGCGCTCGTAAATCTCTCGCCCTCTCGTAGGTGATTTCGTCCATCTGCTACTGCACACATTAATATGGCTCTGATGATTTCTTCTTAATAAGTGCTCACTTTTTCGTTCTTTTATGGTCTTTATAGTACTATACCCACCAGTTACGTATTCTGTCACAATTATCATAATGAACGATACAGTCGTGAGTTCACTTTTAAACATATGATTTCAGTTTTGAAATTTAAAATGCATACTATCCACGTTACGCAGAACACGAATGCCTCGTAAATGTAGGCGCCTATTATAGTGTGGCGGCACTGAGGTACTCGATCCTCAGTTGAATGGAGTTCTGGTTCTGAAACTCGAGCTTGGAATGGTCATGAAAGATAATGTGCTCGTGGAACCTCAACAGAAAGTACAGACGCCGTAGTACCTGAGGTTAAACCACCCGCCGTTATGACGCATCTGATAATGCCGACGTTGCCTCATATATCATTCGCTTACCAATCATTTCTTTTTCGCATTTTGAATCGCAAGGAATATTCGAGCATTTGCCTAAAACCGATACATCGATATACTTTTGCAGCTCATTGACGACTGCCTCTCGCCCCGAATGTGAATAACAGTTGGAGACAAGTTGGAGGATCATTTTATCCTTCTTCATGATAGCATTCCTCACATCGCTCCAATCGTACATGTGATATTCATGACCTTAATATATTCCATCAAATCTAATTACTGAAACAATGCGCTCCTTATTTCCTCAATTTATACGCGGAGAGCTATTGATGTTTATGGGTAGGATTTTTGTCACGTATTACAAAACATTGATTCTGATTATACTTTATTTTCTGAAAATATCTAAGAAGAGTTGTGTGGAGTGGAGTAGCTAGCATCTCAACAGCATTCAAATTCATTTCGACTTAGAAAACAATCGCCATGAAGTGTGGTTATTCAAATACGCCTATAAATTGCTAGTGGTATTCGATAGGTTTTACATGAAATATGTGGCAATGCTGCTGATTAATTTGAAATGATAATTATGATAGTTTCATCGCTAAGTCAGAGTAAAAGAATGGTTGTCGATAAAGTATTTTTCCCCGAAATAAAATCTGATCGTAGCCTACACTTTACATAAATCGCCATATTTGAGAATTTTTTTGTGCTCTACTGAAGACATTTTGTAAAGTGTTTGCTCCAAGTTGATTCTACCAAGCACTATCTTTGTCTAAATAACTAAAAACATTCAAATGTGTCCATAAAAGCGGAAACATTTTCCATACATAGAGCGGAAGATGAGCATACTCGCTGAACTTACAAGAATTCCTTATAAAATGTTTCATCAGTCTTTTTATTCTTATATGACTCCAATTTGTGGAAAAATATATTCAAGTAGACAGATTTCTCCGTGTATGAGACGATACGGTTATTGCAAGCAAATAATTAGAATCGTTGTGAGCAGTAAAAGTATTTTGTTGCACAAATGAATGGAAACAAGAAAAAACAGTGTGCAGCTCTTTTCTCACCAATTTTCATTAATCGCTTCAGTTTTCAGTAGTCCCTTCAGTATGCTATCTCAGGTGCATATAGAGATACGTTAGGTATTCCTGTTAGAACATCTGTTTTGGAGGAGGTTATTAGTAAAAACGAATATGGTGAAGGGAATGCGACGTGCGCAATATGGCGGTTCGATGTTCATGTGAAGTGCTGCTGCATAACTGTGACAAATCAAGAGAATATGCAATTATGCCTTTAAGTGATGTCGGAAACAAACGTCGAATCATCTAGTTAATGCAACAATTAATTAGAATTTGCAGGAATTCCGATCATCATTCAAATTATTCGACAGCGAAAAAAATACCAAAAATCGCCGCAGCATTCTCGATGCGAAGAAGATTAAATATATCTGTATTTACCTGGCAATGGTTCTGCATCCTTTCTCACTAGTCGATCATAGACTGCATAGATATCGCTATCACTACGATAAGTCATAGTCCAATTAAAGAAATTCAATGCCCACTTATCGCGAACGTTGTCTATAGGCATATCTTGAGCTCATTTTCATTCATTGTTTTTCATAGAAAAATTTCAAATTAACAATATCGTTATGAATGAAGGTCGTAAAATTATTTCATCTTCATTTTGCAGTTTCGCTCAAAAGCTTTCCTCGTTCATTGTAAAATTATTGTATAAAGTTTCACGCCTTGAAATAAGTTCCAACAGTACAGTCCATTGTCTTTTGCAACTAAAGAGTTGAAATTACAATTTCAGTCATCCTCAAAGTCGAATTCATAGAATATAGCAGCAAACTACTTAGATCTGAAGGTGTTCGAAGTAGAATTATATTATGCAAATGAGGATACTTTTACATTCCAACACTTCATTTCATCAATTCAAATCATGAAGTGCGGCATCAAAATCTTTGAGATGAGAACTTACTTTAGGATTAAAGTAATCCTTTTGGATTACTTTAATCCTTAAACTTTCATAACCCTTAAACTTTTATGAAACATGAAAAATGAATCGCAATCTATTGCAAACCATTTCGATGTTAAACTTCATAAAGATTTATTCACTTTTCATATTAAACATAATAATTCATATTATATATAACAACTATTTTTTTAAAGATTATGTGAGATTTAAAAACTCAACAATTTGCATCACAGTACCGGCCGGCATTCTGGATTCATCAAAGAATCGTAGAAAAAAAAAATTACCATATTTTTGTGCCGTATTGACAGGTGATTCGAGATTCTCATAGACATATCGTTGTTGTTGATCCCTTATTGTTGGAAGGTCATACGGATCGAAGTCTCTCCAGTGAAATACAATAGCAGCCGCACCCTCATACTGTAAATGCTAGATTTTCAAATCTGACCCCTTTAGTTTATTTTTAGACCTTTGTACTTCTTCTGGACTTCTGGAATTTTTTCATGCCTCTATCAAATAATTGAAACTAACTACCGTTGAATTAAATATCCATAAGTGCAATATGCGGTAGCAGAGGAAGGTTGGAATCGTCTTAGGCGGCAATCGATGTGTACGCATAAGAAGCGAATATGCGATATTCGCACCTATGGTGCAATGATTGAGCAGAAAATATCTACATTAATTATCTGTCGATCTTTCTGGTAGTCGAATTTTAACAAATTTTTTTTTTTAAGGATTAAGTACGATTGAGCTCAACTAGAGCAAAAATGATAGGTCTCATCTTCCGAAAATAATGGGAAGTCCACCAAAAACGATTGTAAATTAATGTTCAAACATCGTTTTTCTGTTTTTTTGCCAGCTGTCTGGTTCATTTTCGAAATTTCCCATATCTTTGGTATGATTAGGCGTTATACTAATAGATCTCGAAAATATCCAGAGAAAAACTTTATATTCCATCGGAAGATACCCACTATAGTTGATCACACTTAACGTTCAGGATAGATAAAATTCGAATTTTGAGCGTTTGCTGAATCCTTGGTAATATAATGTTCTAGGAAGGGATATAGGTACCATTTAACCAGAATTTAAATATTAGCATTGATGGATGACTCACTACGAAGTATACTATGAGGCATCGTGATACCTTCCACTAGTGTATTGAAGCCTTAACCTGTTTAATGTAATTTCAAACTTATGAAAACTGTTGAAATTCTCACATTTGTTCTATCGGCCGTAATGACGCATTGTTTTCGACAGGTTTCGTTGCTTTGCATATCCGGTAATGGATGGTCACTGCCAAAGTATTTCGTCCACACAATGATCCTCTTGTTCACTTTGCCGGCTGTTGTTGAGATGAATGTTTCTGCACCGAAATCTTAAATTAATGCTTTGAGCAAAATTCGAATTGTATAGGTCCTGATATAAGTGGCTATATTTACCATAAAAGCGCTAATTTTCTTGGATTGAACTAGTAGATTCGATTCCGTAACTTCCAGTCATAAATTCTGCCAACGTATGCTTCATGAACGACGTAAAAGATTACCACAGTGAGGTCACTTTAAATCTATGTGGTCTATTCGCCTCTATGCTTACATATTTAATTTTTTGTGGGGAGAATTTTTTTCCGGACTGCATATCGTAACAATAATTTGAGCAAATCACTACCAAGTGTTTTCCATATCAAAAATGAAAAATAATCCTTCAAAAAGTCTTCCCTAGCATATGTCAGTCTAAAAAAAGCATGAATAATCAGCACGTACCATACGGTTCGTCCTTATGAGTCGTTAGTTGGCTTTGAGTCGCATGCCATATGCATATGATGAATTTTATAGCAATTTGACAACGAATATCGATCATTTGCGATAGACAGTCATGGAATTCATAGCTTTGAGCAGTTAAGAAATTACCAATAAACAAAAATAAATCAAAGACAGTAAATAAATAAGCGATCGTCGTTCGCATTGGTATTTTGCAACAGTATTTCGTTGACCGGGCGATTAGGTCACCGAACTTTTACATTGAAAATTCTTCGAAAAAGTGCTATACAATCAAAGGGGGGAGGAATCAGAAGAATAAGCTAAATACATGAAATAAATCTCGTTGAAAGCAAGTGAGAATGCGAATAGAAAAGAACCGTAATACTGAAATGAAAGAATGTGAAATTTGCTGGAGGGGGAGAAATAAAGGAAAAAAAGAATGGTGGTAAGGAACACTCGAACAAAAATAAGGAAAGAGAATGAAGTGAGAATAAAATTTAAATGAAGAGAGTGAATATATGAAAACGTAGCCCAGGAACTCTTTAGAGTGGTAACCGATAACCAAATAAATATTGTTTGATAGCGAAAGAAGGGGCATGACGTACCTTCGGAAATCCTGTTATATTGAATTTTTAGAGCCGAATCACGAAAACAAAGGATTAGTGGTTTCGACTGCATACTATTCCGAATTCATTGTTTGATATTTTGCCCTCTACATTTTATGTGCTTGTCCTCGCATTAAATGAACCGAATTTGAAATTCTTTTCCTTAATGATTATCGGCCGAGAAAATACATTCGCGAAGCACATTATAATTGCAATGTTTCTTTGATTTTCAAAAATCATATTTCCTCTTCATCGGAACTATAAACAAACGGCGCCTGTTGACGAACTCATAATCTCAATGATTAACAAGATTATTCCCTCGAACACTCCCTGCATAGCAGTTTAAGCACCACAAATTTCCGGGAATTCTTCATCACATACGCCTGAATTTGGTAAAGTATGTGTAATTTCAACTTTTTTTGAAGAAAAATAAAAGAATTTCCATATTTTTATCATCATAGTGACCAGAGCATTTGGAATCTATCAATTGATCTATGCTCTTGATGAAAAAATGATGGAATAACAAACTGGGCGTATGGCATTCAACAAATGAAATTACGTATTTGGCTTTAAATTCGGCTGTATTATCAGTACTTGTGACCGTTTTCATCATATACTACGAAGATATAAACGGAATATGTAAAAATAGGAAAAATGAATGAAATTTTAGCGGAATTTTTTCCATTCCTCATTTATCGATAATAGACCACATCACCGTTGTTTTCGCTCAACTATAATGAAAAATACTTTCACAAAGAAAAAGTATGGAAGAGCTTCTCAGTGTAGATGTACACTGATAAGGTGGCTTATAGATTATGTGCATTTTGGGAACAATGTGCACTCATGTATGAACTCATTATCAAAATTTAAGCAAAGTGATAACACAAATCAACCGATTACCTCCTCGTCTCCATTTGGCAATTGGGAAAATCAAAAATTAATGGTCGATTTCTTTTTTTTTAACAGAATCTTTTCATCTCCACTTCTCGAAGTACGACTTTATTTCGTATAATTTCGGCGAATGAAATAGTTCTATGTTATTTCCATACTCATTACCAACAAACGTATTCGATTATATTGCCTTCATTAACATCAGTGTAACTTCTAAACAATATATTTTATTGTAACAAAAATCATCCTCATCACAATATTTAGAGAAAAAAGATCATAGAGAAAATGAATAGAAATTTCCACAACAATATATACTTTAAAAAAACATATCTGCACTTAAATTTCATCAAAAATTCACTTAGAAATCGGCAATGAAACGAAATAATTGAAATTCATTTCCTTCTCCATATAACTATGAAGAAATTGCAATAAAGTTCATTACAGCATTATGCCAATTGCAAATTGATGCATTGATCATCTCAGTTAAATTATTAACAGTAAACAATAGAAAGTTCTGAAGGTGAATACATATATATATATATATATAATCGTAAGGTATAAAAGATAAAAAAGTTCTACCTGTCATTTGATTTTTCAATTGAAATACAGCAAAAACTAAACGGTCGAGTTAACATCTCATGTCAACCGATCCCATGGCATCAATACAAGCGGAAAACTTCTCTTAATGAAATGAGTCGTCATAGTAACGGAAACAAATCATATTATTCAGCAGAAAACGTATTCACTCAGTTAGTCGGGCATTTCGACTAACTACTTACCTACTAGTAATGAATATATGGTTAAAATGAGAACACAGACCGTTCGAAAGATTTTGGCAAGATCTGTGTATAATGTGATCACTATCGTCAGTGATCATTTGGTTCTGAAGCTTTTCTTTCAAACGTTCATCAGAATTACGTATAAATCCATTCGTGAAATAAAAAGCCATTACACAAACAGCTAATTAATAGCATATAATAGTCTAAAGTAAATTAGCACATAATATCTAAGGAAATTAATCAAAACATACAACGAAGATTTCCCAGAAAATACTCCTGCGCTTTTTTTTGCAAACCATGGACCTATCCCATTAATCAGTAATGAGGATTTGGTATCATTTTCCATGGAAAATTTGTAAACCCGACTTTCAAAAAATTGTTCTAGAATAATATAACGGAAAAAAGCGATGAAATTTCCATTATCAAGAAAAATTACCTTCAATTATTTTACCAAAAGTTCTCAATTTTGAAGACGAGTTTTTCCTTTAAACACAATATTAAAGCTAAGTTTCTTTGAGAGAAATGATGAAGTGGAATTAATGGTAAAATTTTTTTACGAGAATAATGTCTTATCGTGACAAATGTGATTTCTTTAATTCAGCACGAAAATCGGCGATCGTCTCTGGTACCGCTTCTGTAGATTGTAAACTTGAAGCAGCACATTTTTGTGCCAAACAAAGGCTCTCATCTATGCTTAAGCCGTTGAGTATTCCGGCTAAGAGACCACTATTGAAACTGCAAGAAAAAATTAGCGAATCATTTGATTCTTAAAAAATGCTCTCGCATGTTAACGTAAAATTAGTGTGACTGCAACCCACCATCTTTAAATGTGCAAAATGGAAATCTGAAATAAAAGTGCAGATTCCTAAAGTCACTCTTTGTTAGGAAATTAAGGAAAAGGGATGGCCAAAACTCATATTATTAGAATCTTTCGTCCGTTGTGTCGGAGGATATCCTTTCTATTCAAACACCACATGCAACTGTTCCAGAGATCGAGATCCTAGGCTCTCGAAAATGTTTGATGACCAGTGAAAATCTCGTTTGTAAAAGGTTATGGAGCTTCAAATACGGAAATGAGGATACATTAGTGGCTCAATATTCGCTCAGAAAGCAAAAAAGTGACGGTCCGAATTCGTTGAAGGTGAAAAAAAAATTCATCATTAAAAAATAACTCATGTCTGAGTATGAAATATGATAAAATGTTTGGCTGTGCTACTAGACACTGATTTGCAAAAGTGAATCCAAAGTAAGACTAATAAATCAATAACCGTATATGTGTAGCTGCTTTTATGGGAATCTAAACATTTAAATGGATCATCATAAGGTAATATACTTACCAATCACCAGCTCCAGAAGTCGAGACAACAATTTCAGGTGATAGAGGAGGAGGAAGTTGATGCCATGTTACTTTGGTGCCATCTCTCTTCAAGAGAATTGTTCCTTTAGGACCAATCGTCACAATTAAAGCTTCCAATGATCGTAGATATTGATTAGCCTTACTCCACAAATGTTCAAATATTTCGTTCGCATGCATTTTTGTTAAAAAATTATCTGTAAAAAAAGAAGCATTCGGCGGCATAATATTCACACGTCTCTTTCAACACAGCCTCATCGACAGATGTATAAATAGGGGATATGAAAACTGTGATAGATGCCGTGGCAGTGGGAACATTAGGGGAACAGGCAGAAAAGGAAGAATTCTGCGACGAGAATTAATCAAATGAAAAAGTCGGGAGGAAGTGAGGTATATCGCGAGATCGTTCACACCCTTCCCCCTCATCACTGCTCTTGGAATGTGAATACACGTTGCATCAGCTCTTAAATGTCAGAACATCGTATGAACGCAGCCATCGTTTTGCAAATAAATTAGGCCAAAAGAATGACAGTGACCAACATCTTTGGTAGATGCTCTTATTTTGAGCCAAGTACTTCAAGAAACTGCACCTAGTCCAAACCTCCCTTTCCCTTCCCTCAATCCCTCTTTCACTTGAGAGTTAATGGATCGTGGTTTTCGAATGATGCAATTAAAGTTCGTCTTCAGACGTAAAAGGACGCTTGAAGTTACTTGAACAAGTTGAAATTTCTACGAGCGATTAATGTTAAGAATTCACATTCCTGAAGAGTGTGAAAATACTATTTACTTTACTTCGATTTAACGAAATACGTGCAAACGATCGGAAAAACTCGAATAAGCGACTCAATAAAAAGTATGAAGAAATACCTCCGATGGCATTTGTTACACGTGCACCTTTTGCCTAAATGCTTCCACTTCCACAATGCAGGAGAAGGTAACAAGGCTTGGAGTGTTGAAAAAGTGAAAAGCGTCAGGAAATGATGGTGAGTTTAATGAAGGATTGGAGTGGTAGAAGACGCAGGAGTGACTTGTCGCCTATTCGAAAATGAAGGTGCTAAGAGTGTAACTACGACTAGTAATATGCTGTTGTGGAATCTTCATTCTTTGGGCTTTGAAAGTTTTCAGCACTTCTGCCTCGTCGGTTAAGTGCGAATGCATCAAACGTTTTGTAAGGAGTACGATTCATCGTGCCTTCGAATTCCACAGTCCAATTTTCAAATTTATCGATCATTGTGGAATGTGATAAAAGCCCTGCTGTACCTTAAACCCAGCAAATTTTGTAACTGTAAGTGAAACTATAACTATCAGCTCCTTTAGCGCCCACAGTATATATCCTATTATTGGCATCACACAGTGTCCTCCCAAGTTCTCGTCGTCTTGTTGTTGTTTCGGCGGGTGTTTTTTTCATTATTTTTTCCTATAGAGTTTCATTTTCATTCCACGTGCAAGGTGAGTTTTAATTCTGTTACTCGTCATCCTAATAAACCAGAGGTCTGACTATTTTTTCTCTCCCGCAAGCATATCATCCGCAATATCGGTTGTTTTTTCAGGACAGAAATTCACATTATATTGGGAGCTGTTCGGTTCCAAAATCCGCCTCAGGCACCGTATTATGCAAATTTCTTAATTCTGAAAATCATCGATATTTTAATCCGTTGAGGCTGAATCGCCGAGTTTTGAAATTCTCAAAAATTAAAACGGTCCAGTCAAATAGATTTAGCAGTTCAAGAAAAAAACCTATGGGTTGATATTTGACTATTTTCATTGAGAAATAGCATTTTCAATAAAAGGAAAGCTGCTAGCGGAAAAAATATTCGGGCATTTAAGAACCATCAGTGCACATGTTACTATGAACCTGGTAATTTTTCGTCGATAAGACAGCAATACGCAGCAAATTCATTCATATTTGGTGATATTATATCCACCATATCATCGACTTCTGCATCGAAAATTTTCCTCATTTTAGCGATAGCTGTCGGCTCATACCAAACTTAAAAATAAAAGAATATGAGATGGTCGACGATGCTTCAATCTGTACTCATGTATGACTAAATGGCGGATATTTCAGCCACCTTTTCAAATTACAATTAACAGCACTAGTAAACAAACCTGTTTACACGTATGTATATATATCAAATGCAACGTTTTCCCAAAAATGAACTAATTTTCGTCATAAACAATTATTTACTTACATCCGATTTTACGATATATTTTAACAACATAACAATGGAGATACATTTCGAAGTATCGTGTGAAAAACTACGAGGGTGAGTGGGATGCACTCAAAGAAGCGAAATTCTGGTCCATCTCGAGGGATGTTGAGTAAGTTTGACGAGAAATAAGTGAGTTTCAATTTTAAACAGAGCTAAATTTAAGTTAAAATCGACGAAACAATGCAACTACTAAATTAGATCAGTTCATTCACAAAAGATTCGGATCTATCGTTCCTAATAAGAACGATATTTCCAACCCAAGCTTAATGAAACCCACCAATTTTATACATGCCCGGCCTATCCATCGAATAGAATTTCATATAAAAATTACACGCAGCACGGAGAGGGAGGAAGCGTGCATGAAAGATGAAAGTCGTATCGATGTCTTGAAACTTCTTCTATGAGGAGATCTTTCTATCAAATCATTGATCAAAAATAAGGTGATTACCTTTAGTGCCATAAAAATCAGCAATCGATACAGCGGTGTTAATAGTTCTAACCGGAATATTACCATCAATTAAAAGATAATCCGCATCGCTAATCAAATGCTCTCGTCGTTTAACCTAAACAATGGAAGTGATTATTTTATGAAGTTAAATAATCAATATTTGCCACATTTGATTAAAAAAAAAGAAAATATTTAAGATTGGGAAATATTTAAAATTATTTTATACTTGCTGAAAAGTAAATGGACCCATTCACCGATAATATAGCAAATTAATTTGCTCGTAGCTGAAAACGATATCCTGAAAACTGAAAACGATATCCTGAAAATTCTGGATAACTGGATGGATGTATGGATGGAAATTCATAAAATGGAGTGGAAATAACTAAATAGCTGAAAAGAAAAAAACAGAAAAGGAAAGCAAAGAAAATTTAGAAGCTATTCGATGAAATGTGGAAATTAATTTCTCATAAAATTTCGAATATGCATTATAATATTGTTAATTTTATGCTCAGTTAATGAAGAAAATTTTCTTAATCATTCTATAATTGCATAATATTACAGAAGTAAAAAAAATTACCGCTTCTGGTGTGATCTTTTCGATGATTCGATCGATACTACTAACACCGTATTGTATATTACCTTTTATGGCGAACGCAGTATAAGTAGCGGTTGGTAATTCTTTTATGCTCAACACGTTCGTTAAGTCCTGAATATCTTCATCGAATTTTGTACGATCATATGGTTTCGCACAATATATGAACTCAAATTTATTTCATTTCATCATTAAATTGAACCAAATTTTAATTTCTGTAGTAAAAAGCTTTCAGCAAAAGAATAAAAGTAGAGAAAATATGCGAACGAGAATTTTGCCAAATTTTGGAAACTTTAGTAAAAATTAAGGATAGAATCGTTCTCAACGGTTATAAATAAAATGCACTCGAGAAGTTGATTTCCAGCAACAACTTTAACTTGTAAACTCTTTTTAAGTAAGAAATAAACCCTTTTAGAAAGCTTAAGTAGAAGGATGTAATCGTCTTGGTCGTTTCATATATACTAATTTCTAAGTATTTGATGCAAAAGCTATGGAAAATTCGACCTTCCACGATGCCACTATTGCATAACAGTGCAAACAGCACTGGGTTCAAGAATTCCGGCATTATTCGTTCATTTTTGTTTATCTTAATATTTGAATGAATTTCAATTTTTGCCATACAATGGGACAGTTATTTTTGCCATACAATGGATGCTCTGGAAAAATGAGAAATATTACGGCAAATGTATTCTATGAATTAATATATTCGAGATTTGAGTGGCAAAAAAAGGAACAACCATATGTTTGCAACGACTTCTCAGGAATTCGGCATGTGAATCATCACCGAGTACAGAAATAAGATGAACATCAATGCCGAGTCGAGTGAGAGCATCTGCATGATTACGTCCCACTCCACCACAACGTTGAATCATCGTACCCGGATAGGTACCACCGTCATTCTGCAAATTGAGCGAACTTACCATGTAGCAGTGAAACAAATCGTTCCCACTGCATTATTGGCATGATAATGACAGTAGTACTATGGCAATTGGGAAAATAAACAATTGGTAAGGCTGTGGCTATAATATACCTTTGCTCTATGAATTTTCCAGTCAATCAGAATAGAGAACTTAGCCAAAGTCGATGTTTCAAATTGCTAAATTGTGATGCGGATAAAATTTCTTCATCGAATTGTGAAGAAGCAAAAATTCACATGCGAATTGTTAGATAATATTGCATATTTTGCTCATTAAGGCGCATTTCAGAGCTCCCTTCTCTTATAAGTCTTCCCAAGTCAAAAAAAGCGCATAATTGCTGGCGCATTTGTCTTTTCTAGGTTAAATGTCGGGCACAGAAAATAGCGTTTTATATCTGTTGCCTCTATGTTGATGCGCTAAGCAATACGAGCAAAGAAATGCCCGAAAAATACTGCATTTTTAGCAATAATGAATCACATTTGCCATCTTTTTTGCTCCTTGAATTGCTTATTGCAATGAAAAATTCAATTCGCAATTAGTCTCACCAAAAAATTCGTTAACTTTTTTGCATCATTTAGAAGAAAAATGAATTGAAGTATACCCGTTTTTGTAGAAAGTTTAAAAAATACAGAAACACATAGGGGAAAAACTATAATTTTATTTACTCGCTTAGTCAAGTTGCTATATTAAGAACAAATTTATACCGCTGTTATGGTTATATCACTCTTCCACTGGAGGATTTTCTTAGTACTTTTTTGCGCTTATGGTATTCCACCTTATTGCTACTATCACAACATTAGTCATGGCTGTATTTCACTGGAAACCAAAAAAGAATTGCCAAACGAATACATATAGTACATCAAATGTGCAAATAATCCATTATATACAATTCTGCATACAAAATAATATTACAATATTCATTTTGATCAATTTCATTCGATATTTTCATCGATGAATGTTAAACGTCCTAGAAACTTCTCTATCCATCTATATAGATCGATATTTCCAGTAGATAACAGTTTAGAATGTTGTGATGATGATATGACACTATTGGACGTTTTCGTTTAACCGTCGTTGCTTTTTGTTCGCGTTTTTCATCGTTTTTGATTACACTCACATCGAGTTAGTTAGTTAAGCGATCCTGTTCGTTTCTCTATGTGTTTTGCTCATTTTCGGGATATTTTCCTCAATTTTATCGTGCCTATACTCAAATAAGTCAGTTTCAGCTTTCAAGTCTTTCGAGAAGCTGTCAAGTCGATCATTTTCAACATAGCAAATTTGATTTCGTTTGGAAATATTCCATTAAAGTTCATATAATTGTGAATATATACGTTTAATAAACAGTCTTACTAAGGTTAAAGTAAAGCTGAGGAATGACAAATATGAGATGCATTACGTGAATGTTGTTGAATAATAAGTATTTTATGAATTAAAATAATAACAGGCCATTGCATCGTCTGAATTACGACACTATAGAAATGAGCAATATACCAGTATTGCAACGATTATTGGTGCAACATTATAAAATTTAAAGCACTATTGTTATCCTAGGAATCCTGAAACTTATGAATATGATATAGGATGACACATTCAATAATATCGTTTTTTCAACAAATGTTTCTTTTCAAACCTTATTTTTGAAGGTATGGAATACAATTTTGGATAAAAAGTACATAGTTTGTAAAATTGAATTGAATCAATTTTTTGCATCGTTCAAGTCGATAAATTTGATCGCCACGTAGCCACATACACTATCCAGATTAAAATAGACTGATATTAAAGGTAGATTTAATGACCGCGTACGGGACTAAATGTTTCATTGAATTCAATGAAAAGTGTTTAAAAAAATAGCGATATTGAATATATCTTATTAATTATTCTGATTTATTCTGGTTTATTCCGGTTTATTCTGCTTTATTCCCACTTTATTTGGGTTAATTCTGGTTTATTCTGGTTTAATAAGATATATCACTGAAAAGCATCTTCTAGACTTGATCATTTACTAGAACAAAGAGTTATATTCTTAATTGAAAGAACAAAGTTGGCATTAAAGGATTCATAGTGAAATCTTATTTATTGAGATCTATCATTTCATCAGCAGTTTCTTAAAATTATGATAAAAATCAATCAATTTGCCTTTATTGAATTATTAATGTCGATGCCGTAATCACAAAGAAAGCTCCTGTAGTTACGAAGAATAATTCCATATGGGGGTAGTGAAACATTACTATATGAGATTTTTGAACATGTTGTTTTTTCCATCGATTTTAAAAAATATGAATTCATTCTAATAATTTCCTCCATTCTTAGGCTTTTTGTGTATTACTGATGTGAAACTCAGAAGAATTTTAAGCGTTTTCTTTTTCCACTCAATAATTTCATAGAAGCAATTGAGGAGAATTATGATGGTGCAATTATAGGATATAGCCTTTGAATATTTGCAAAAGTCTAAGAATAAACGAAAAGTATTGTCGTTCGCGAAAAAGAGAAAATCAACTATTATGCAACTACCACCATATTATCGTTTATGGATCTATTCTATCAACGGAATGCTGATAGTTATCCAGGTATATAACGCAGAAGATAATCTTCAACAATCCATAAAAAGAGTAATAAATTAGTTCTGCATTATTAGGAAGAAAATCTTAAATAGACGATATCAGAATCATCATTTTAACCACATAAACGGCTGTAAACTGCTGAAGTTAATAGTTAGCTGACCAGTCGACAAACTTGGAAATTCCATTTCCTTCAGTTCTCTAATTTCATTTGGTTAAAAACCTTAGAAAATCAAACGACTCTGTGTTACATCCACTATCTCCTTCTCTTTCACGCTCTGTTTACCTGCTTAAATAACCATTTATTCAGGTACTGAGATCGTCGAAAAGAACATGATCAACATCCTTCAGTTTTCTGGAATGAAGATCTGTGACGTGTGAAAAGACGTCATCATTACTATTTATACGCATTTGCTTAACAGATTTTATAGAAGAAGTTGTACGATGGCTTTCAGAAATGTTTTGCAACCTTAAGTCCGGAATGAAATACCAATTTTACAACAAAGTTTTCTTGCAACTTGGCTCTACTGAACATTTTTCGCCTTTAATTTAATAAACTTGAGCAATAATTTCAGTTAATTTTCGTCTTATATTCGTATGTGATTTTCTCTCATCAATGGACAAAATATTTTCCATTTAATTGGCAAAATTGGCTCGTTATCCTAACTTATGGAACAATTGGAGTGCAAGTTAGTGCTAATATATGCCCAACAAATTTTTTTATGTTTTTTGTAGTACCTGTGCTGATAGTTGAGTTAGCTCTCTTCGCGCTTTTGGTCTCCACTAAGAAACGAAGATGGAAGCAATATTTCCTTTCTTTTTCCCCATATCTTCATTCTTTGTTTGACTAGAAGCGAAAACTTCATTCACTGATATGTGCATCTTACCCTCATCTGTATTCATCGATTTTAAGTGCGATGGTCAGGAAATTTTTGGAAAGAAGGAAGGATGGGCATGAACTATAAAGAACAGGATGGAGGGATTAGGCAAAGAAGACAAAAAACGAGGAGTTGAAGAGTCACTTCTCTTAAAAACCCAAAAGGTTGTTAGATAGCAGACAGAATATAGCTAGAAAACGGAAAAATGCTATCTTCGCATTGAGACAGGATGTACTGTTCCGTTCCAAAGAGCGGTCTTAGTGCGTCGACTCGAAAAGGACGATTTAATGACAAATATAATGATAAAAAAGATAAGGTCAAATATGTGATAGCTGTGAAACAAAACTACTTAAGCCGAGATAATTGTCTTACACATATTAGATTCCAGAAAATTTGCTCAGAAGGCGTTCATTTCGATGATCTACTCTATTTTTCAGTTTACTGTTTATATCGGTGGAATATTAGGTGCATTGTTGTTCAATAAAACAATTCTACGAATCTATTGGTTATTCATGATACCATTATTACTCTTCGATTTGGTGAAAGCAATTTGTTGGGCGATACAACTTCGCGATATGCATCGATATTATTCAAAATTTATTCAACAAATAACCGATGCACAAGTGCATTGTAAGTTATGATCGATGAAACTGAAAGAATGAAAGTAGAAAATATGGGATTTTATAGCTTTCTAATTTTTTAAATCTTTTATATTTCACCAATTGCAATAATTAATTCAAAATGTTTCACTTTCAAGATTAAATAGATTAATTAATTAGTTATGCGGACAGAATCGTGAATTTGCGCTGAATTAATTGGTGAAATTTGCTCGACTCTGGATTGTTTCTTTATAAGGACTGTTGCTGTGAAATCTGAATTTATAGATGGTAATTCAATGAGTATATGCTCCGAGTGGTATTCTATACAAATGGGATTAAAATGTTGTTCGCCGACAAATATTCTTCGCTTTTGCAATTATACAGGTATAATTAGTTGCCTTTTAAAAGTAAAAATGCGGCGCCCCTACAAATATTCGCTATTCATTTGTCTTGCAGTAGTTATCGATGAGAACCGGAAATAAATTTCTATTGATGCCCCATAGAAACTAAAAATATCCTACGAACTCCGCCTGAATCTCTGCCAATAAATTCTTTCCCATAAAAATTCCTCTTTGGTTCGCTATGAAATCCCCTATGAATTTCTATTCCCTATGGATGGAAAAAATTAAAGAAAAAAATCCATGGAACCTATGGAATCTATGGAAAACCTATGAAACCTATGGGAAAAAAGTATAAAAGTTGGAAAAAACCTGTGGTGGACCTATGGAACCTATAGAAAAAACCTATGGAAAAATTCTATAAAGTGGAAAAACCTATGGAAAACCTATGTATATAAAATGTTTTTCGACTTTCAGTGTCTATTAATTCCTTTTTTTCCATTAATTGAATTGATCGGCTAAAACGACCAATAGTACTGTTTAATTTCTAAAAAATTGAATCATTCATAGGAGAGTAACTAACTTTTCCGCTCTGTCACTTAAAATAAAAGATTTAATTCTCATTATTATTGCGATAAATATCAGTAAGGATGGAAATTCTACTTCAATTCTTAGAGATTATTTGTTTCGCATATATCATACTTTTATTTTTAGATATTTTCCACCTATAAATTTTATTTATTTTCTACTTAGTCAAATATTACTCATAAATTCGATTGATTATTGGAAATATTCTTCGATCGTATTATGTGTTGGGATGGAAAAAACTCTCTTCAGTTATAGAGATAGTGGAAAAATAGTAGAAAATTACTCCAGTGGCTCTATTCATTAATAAATTTGGAAGTTCACAAATTCTTCAGAAAAAACAGTTATAATCAAAAACCTAAGGGGATATACATGAAGTATAAAACCATTGAAAATTCAGTTATTTTATAGGTTCAATTTGGGAAGATGCTGAGATGGAAAAATTATTAACGTTATGTGAAAGTAAAACAATATATTCATGTGCTAATCCATTATTAAGATGGTTTCATAGCGAGATCGATTTGCTGGCGATTATAGCTTATTTCGTTCTTCTCCCACTTAAACTCATCGTTGTTGGTGTTCTCAGGTTAGAATTTCAGATGTTAATGTACATATTTTCGCATATGTATAATATCGTTTATAGTTCATTTCAGTGAATTAAATTAACGTGAATGATTGATTTCAAAGTACTCTAAATTAATTTCTATTAATTCGCTATAGAATTTCTAAACACAAGACGATTCTGCAGCAATCCTTATTAATTTCTATTCTCAATTTTGAGCATATAGTTATAAAAACGATATATTTATAAGGTGAAATTATGTGATTGGGAAAATATCATCTAACCGACTACTGTTGAACGAGGCCGTAGTGATATGAGACAGATTCGCAGTTCATTCACTTATGATGATCCATTTTTACCAGTTGCAGAATGACGCTGGTGAGAAGCCTCACCTCACTGCTTTAACCCCACTAGGAGAAGGTAAGAGATAGAAAGGAAAAGCTCATCAGAAAGAAAGGCTTGATCATTGTATCACAATTATCTTGGATACATTACTAATTCATTACATGAAATACGAACAATAGCCGCTCCTCCCCCTCCACAATGCCTTCGTTGCGTTCATCATTGCGCAATCCTCACATTTGCGAAGATATTTCAGTTCCTGTTTAATATGTTTAGATAGGGTATCTCATATCATTTGCTACCTACGATCCATTAATAGAGTTTCTGTTCTACTCCAATGTTCGACTTTTAAATAATTTTGAAGCAATAAATTTAAATAGACTATTTTTAATGTATAAATCGCTTTATGTAAAATTTCAGCTTATATTATAGAAAATTGAACGGAAAGAAATTATAAAATAATTGAAATTTCAGGAGAGATATTCAAGAAGTTTTCGGTGAAATTGTCTATTCGGGCAATCGACACCTCTACATGTATTATTTTCGAATAGAATTCATAATTTCACATTTTTAGGAAAGAAACAATTAGCGGAAGTAATAAGAAATTGAAATAATCAAATAATTATGCAAATTATTATGTAAGTAATTAAGATTTTGTAAACTAAATGGAGTTGAAGTATCATCATATTTATTATGGATCATCATACCTTTAGCTCATCATACCATCATACCCTTTAAAAGTTATACCGGCTTCAATAGTAGTTCCCTTCTAAATTAAAAGCTTTAGTGAAAATGAACCATACCTACATAAGGACTATGAAAATTTTCAGCGTTCGACATGGTCATTTTCTTCGAGCGTAAACGTTAAATACTCGCATTCAATGCCATTGTTTTTATCACATAAGAATATAAGGCACATATTAACTTTTCGAAATTTTACAATTTCATGTAGTAAAACATTAAGCTATTGGATGGAGTTTCTTCAGTAGCACAAAAAAAAAAAATAATCCACGGAATGCTCGCTGAAAAAAATATATATAGGCATTGGGCAGCATTCGATTCGCGGGATGAAGGAATCGCCTTAAGCGCTTCATTGCATAACAACACTGATACCGTCACTAGTACAACTGCACTCATGAAGACTCAACGAACGTTCGAGGAGTGATTTTTGAAAAATATCGATCATATACCACCACTACTTTCCGCAAATATTTTCCATTAAATTTCTTAAATCCACTTGTAACTGCTGTATTCTTTTAATATTGCCATCATCAAGGATAGAGAAATCCACGGAGATGAAAATGATTCGATCAGATTAAACGATATGACATCTCCATCTATATTTGATTTTAAATAAATAAATAATGCAAAAAAAGTGCAATGGTTACTACACACTGCATTTTTAATTCTTTCCATTTTTTTAAGTAATGAAATTTACCTTTGACGGCATACAGATAGATCAGAGAATTCAATGCGCAACATATGTGTTCACTATGGCAACACCTTGAATAGATAACTAGACGAGAGAGAAAATCCATTACGCCTAAGTGACCAGGTGAAAAAGCAATCATCGATAACAGTACTGATGAAGTGAAGTTTTTGCTGAATGCACTCACCTGGACATCACGGTCTGTTGTTGCTTCAAAGTCCAAAATTGACGCTCCAATCACGACCTGAAATTAACTCGCGTAAAATATCTTCTATGAACGCGTCGATAATCTGATGTTACTAACATACAACCACGAAAACCGAGCATAGATTAATGCCGGACGCCACGGCGAAAATATTTTGTATCGAATACAAGAGCCACTTCATTTTAACACGTTGAAATTGCACCCTTGATCAACAGAAAAGTGAGATGTGCAGTTAGCAGAATTACCAATGTGTAGGTTCATTTCCCCATTAAATTAGAAGTCTTTGTGCGATTTAAGGGTAAGGGCTTCGCATAATTCACTTCTTCAAAAGTAGAGGTTATCAGTTTTCTGATATTTCCGGTTACACTTATTTTAATTGGCTTCATTGTGAGGGGAAAGAAGATGAAGTAGGATGTTTTCTTCCACCTCAGTATTCGTCATACTAAGGAACAATTGCTGTAATACTGTGATCATGAAAATATGAATTCAAAGGTGTACTTTAAATCAGCGGAAAATTAGTAGAGATATGACTGTAAGAGAAATGAACGCTTATAGAAATTCATATCATTTTCTCACTCCGATAGCTTCTTCATTGAATGGAGAATATGAAATTTTTTCAAGGAAATTAATTGTTATTCACAAATATCGTAAAATTGATACTAATGAGTAGGAAAATTGAATAAACTCAATTCTGATGAGGGAATTTTTGCTTGTGATCGGTCATTCGAATACTGAATTGTGGTGATCAAAAATTTTCGTCGACGATATACGAACGAACAGATGATTCACATAGGGTAGTGATCAATGATTCTACCAAACATATCACTTTCTATCGAAAATCATAAAGCCTCAGTTTCTACTTCAAAAAGCTCATCCTCTCTAACATTTTCCACATTTTCGCTGAGCCAACGATGAAGGTTAGGCCATCTAAATGTGGAATTCCCAAAAACGTATTGCAGTGCAGATATAATAGAATAGTCAACTGTTGCTAATATAATAGAATAGTGCAATGCAACGTGAAACATCATTGTCAGTGGAACAATGATGCTTTACGTTTCACTGCAATATTTCAAGTAATAGTCGAACGAATCGGAATTTCTTAAGTGCGATTTTTTATGCTCTTCATTTTTTTCTGTATTCGAACTGTAGCTTTGAGTTGAATGTGTTGCATTTTAATTGTACTACAGGTATTTAGAGATGCAATTCTATGTCCGTAAAATAATGATGAGAAATTTAGTTACTCTTATTTACATAGGGATGATTATGCGGAAACCACTCCATAGTGCTCATTCGTTAAAGGTGCAGTTCCAGGAAGTTCGCACATTTTAAGTGTTGTTTATTTTGCATTATATCAGTCTCCCGTACTCAACCTTACAATTGCTTTAACGCAGTAAATTACTCATAGAATATTCTTTCCGTTTTAATGGCATTTTTTGAAAAATCTGTTCCGTTCGACTGACATTGTTTCACTGAAGTGATAATTATGCTTACTGACGATTATCAGAGGTAAAGTGATTTAAACTAATGAATTCATTTATCGATACAAGTGATTGTATGTATGCAAATGTGGAAAATTATTTTTGTTCCTCTTCGATATTCCAGAAATAAGCGCTTCAAACTGGACCTGTTGTTGCTCTTTTAAGCACAAATTAGTGTTTTTCATGCCATTTACTTGAACAGCTTATCAACGATGTCTTAGTTAATTAATCGATCATTTTATGGATCATCACTAATTTCTCGGCAGTGTAAACAAAGAAAAAGAAATAAAATTGGTCCTTTCAAAAATCTCGGATTTATTAACTAACATTCGCACTTTCCTCAAAGGAAACACTTGTTTGCCTCAAAGTAAGTGCATTATGTTTTGTTTTCTTGAAGAACTACTTTCAAATGGACCCATTAACTGAAGAGATAATATCGCATAAAAAAAATTACTGCAGTTCAACAGCTATTTCTACTGAATGGAGAAAAAATATCAAGACGCTTACTACAGTCAAGTATAGGTGATGTTGAGATTAATCAAAAGCTGAGCTTTCCGGGTCATAGGGGCCGCTAATTAGAGTCAAATTTCTAACGGAAGTGACACGTGAATAACATGCTTCAAAATTTATAAATCATTGGAAAATGAGACCGACGATCAATCCATCAAATCGATCATTTGGGCAGTAAATTTTACGGCTCTAGGTTTCGTGATTTTGGGACTGATTATCGCAAATACAGGCATAAAACGGATATACAGACATAATGCGTACAGACGTAAAAGCAGACGGATATAAACATGCATACATAAGCATACACATAGGTATGGTACTATCATTGATATATTGTGATGTCGAGTGAAATGGCCTTTTTGAAAAATTCGTTCCAGTGAAATAACAATGAGTCATTTAAACCTACAGGTTTGATGCCTCGATTTAGAATATTCAGGTACATTTCCTCTCCGATAGATCGATCTGATGAAGAAGTTGTTGCTCGAAGTATTTCAATTATATTCGTAAATGGTTTTTCATGAAACTCTTCACAAAGCTGCTAGGTAGCAAGTCTATACCTTTACAGTAAAAAAAATCAAGGAGTTTCTAGCGTCCGCAAAAGACGATAGAGTAGAAATTTCAGTTCAAGGAACGAGATGAAAGAGACATCCAAATTCCGAGACCACTTTTTAAGTAGGCTATTGCTAACACATGGAGGACTGAGGGTTTTTTACGCCAGATCCCGAGGCTTAAGCTTGAGATTAATGGAGAAAAGAGAAATAAGCTAGGAAATAAATAGAAGAGGCTATGAAATCGAAAAAAACCCTTCTGATGAAGATTTTTAACTAAACTTCTAATTGAATATATCATATACCATCAAATATATCAAGCGTCATGAGACATAATGTTCGTTGATTTCTATCCATTTGTAGGGAAATTTTTTAAACAAGTGAACCATGAAAGTTCAAATCCAACACAAATGGGGATTTAATTTTATTGATTAGAAATAGTGCTCATTGTATGCAATAAGTTAAAACATTTCATAGAAGGAATAGTTGAATATCTTCGATTTACCTTAAGATTTGAGCCAATAGGAATTGTTTACCATCTATAGAGTAATTATTAACTGTTATAAATTGAATTCTTGAAATATAAAATATTTCATAAAATATAACATAAGCAAAAATTTGTAGAAAAATCGGTACAGCCTGAGTTATAACTGCAATTAATTCATTAAAATACATAAGAAAAGCTATTTTTCCAATTTGAATCGTTTCTTTGACTTGAGGAACAAAAAGTCCTCTTTGTAGGATTTTATCTTATCCTCCCTACCGGAAGAAAATTTGTGCCAATCTATAATCTAATCATAAAAATTACAACTACAAATAATTGCAACTTGTAAACATAAAATGAAAAACAAACAAACAAACAAACATAATAGTCCCATTTTTTCTGTTCAGTAAGGAGTTTCGTTCATTTCTTGAACGTTTATAAATCGGCAAGCAGTCAATGAGCAAAATATTTCGAACTCATACAACTGATGGTGATTTCTTTCCACTCTCTTTTGATTTATTCACTGCTGATGAGATAGTCGTTGATTTAGGCTCATTAGCACGTTGCAATTTTCTGTCTTCTTCAGCAAGAACATTTGCGAGCCTTGCCGCTACATGTGCATTGTTTTCCAATAATGCGATATCTGCAAAAAAAGAGCTAAATTACTTAGCCGAAATCGAAATTCGAATTAAACCAACAAAGACGAACGACGCACAGACTTAGGAGATTCTTTAGAAATTAAGAACCAAATGATCACTCAATAGAAGAGATTTGTTCAATTCGCTCAAACACTTATGATCTTCTCTCGTTCGGTGTTCAGTACGAGTGAAAAAATTCTCCAGTCATCAAATAAAATTTAATGTCATCGCTATTCTATATTATTACTCATATATTTTTCAAATTATAGTCCGCCGAGTATAAACAGATCAAGAAATTCTCTTTCATCATATAGGTGGAGAAAAATAACGCAGTAAGAGCTCATGGCATGGAGCTAACGGGACCTTTTATCGTCTATCAGTGCAATCTGGAATAAACTTGAAATGGTGCTTCCCAACGAGTGATTTGTTTCTTTGGTTATGATCCTCTAGTGCATAGTAAAATCCAATTTCGCACAACAAACACGCTCTAATTGTTAATCACCAGCGTACTGGAGCGTACTGAATTGTGTAAAGAAATACGTACTTGTTTTCACTGAAGCTCCAGCCGTTAGTTCGTTGACTCTTTTCAACAAAAATGGAGTCACATTTTTCGATGTTACTCCAACTTCTCTGAAATGAAGTATTAAAGGCTTCTCATAATTGACGCAATAAAAAATAATAAACAATATCGGTAGTTTTCATCACATTTATTCACTGAAACCATTTTTCTAAAGTTTCTTTTCAATTGGTCCCATCATGCCATCGATCGGCTCAATTTTCGAAGTATTTATTTGAACTATTAAAGTAATTTGATTAAATTTAGCTTAATGTAAAGTATTTTAAAACGTCAAAACAGTTAAGATCGAAGGAATCGTTGGAATACTTTTGAAAGGATTTTTGATAGAATGAAGCGCTTAGAGGACCTCATAAGTGAATTTAAAGAAGCGCTTAGAGCTTAATTTGCAATAATCTCGAAAAACAATACTATATGTGTAGAACCTCATAGTACCGAATACATGAAGAGTAATAAACGAGCCGGAATCGCATAAAACGAGATGCATTTATAACATTCAAAATCATCCACTATTAAGCAGTACGATTAATTAGCCGTAAGCAGTAAGCAATACGATTCAATACGACTGATCAAGGATTCTCGATCAGCGAATTTTATCATGCGATAAATCATGGAAAAATGAATTACAAAAACTAACTTGCATTCCATAAGAGCCGCTTCAATTGCTTCATTGATCATTTTACCTTCAGCAGCGTGTTCTTTAGGAATTGGACATGCAATAATCGTTGCGGTTGGTAATCCCATATCGCGGCTACAGTCTAAACTAGGAAATTATTGTGAATTAAAAATACTAGGAAAAGCCTCCAAAATGAACGAAATAGTAAAATGAGAATTCGTGTAAAATACCGCTAGAGTAAGATGAAATATAAAGTTTGTCCATTATATAATCCTTCCATCTTGAAATAGAACTGTTTAGAGCGCTTTTCCTTATGCCTCAAGCGATAATGCAAAATACTGAAATCCTTTCAGACGATCTTTTTGGACGAATAAATTTATGGCCACTGGTGACTGTTGAGTCTTGATTTTATGATCCTTCGCCAAAGATTAAAAGTGTTATTTACTCAAAGTATGAATAGGATCCCCAAACACTCCACTTCATGATTAAATGGCTATGAAAAGTAGTTTAACACTTGGCGACGACATACGTTGTCACTTTGCAATCTTTACTGATACACTTTGCAAAGACGTTTTGCAATTGTTTGATATTGAGTTTTCGTGAAAGTGAACATTTTTCCTTATCAGCTTATCAAAAATATTTCCATAATTTTATAAATTCCTCAATATTCTCACAATTTAATGCAATATTATTATCATTCTTAGTGGTAACCAAAAATATTTTCGAGAGAGGAGATGCACTAAAGATTTGCTACAGAGTTTCACAAATTCTCATGCATTTTTTGATGTTCGGGAATGGATTCTAAGCAATTTTTAAGCTTTCTGATTCATATTCCAATTCGTTCGTACGTTTTTCTTAGAAACAAAATACCAAACAACAATAAAACGTCTCCACATATAATCATATTCACGTGGGCAAATTTTTTTCACCGTCAGCGGCAAATTCTTTAGTATTTTCTTCTATTAAGTGATATTTTTCCATGTTAATGAAATATTGGGAAGGAGAAGTTTTCCATGAAAATTATTTAATATAAATCATACAACTTACTTATCATATTTGCGATCTCATTCAACGACTGTGTAAAAGTATGCGCTTCCCATATTGTTTCTGTCGTAAAGAATCCGGGAAAATTGATCGTATTTCCATAGACGATAACGCTAACACTATTTGTCTCCTTCAAGTTAACTGTACATAGGAAAGCAGAGAAATTAGGAACACAATGAATAAAGAACTAATGATAAATGAGCGAATTTTCAAGATGAAAGGCACTTGATAGTTAAGGCAGAGCTTCCTAAATATGACAGTTGGATTCTATGTTAATGAAGGGTTTAGGGTCTTTAACAATATAAGCTCTAATGTTGTTATTAAGCATAGCTATGTTAATATTTCTTGATGCTCCATCGAAAATTATGGTTTTTACTAGCGTAATTCACGTAGGTCTATTTGGCATTATGCGTTTATTTCCAAGTTGCACATTCGTCGCTTTGAACGTACAATGCTATCCACGAATGCTGTATGCGCATCATCGTATCAAATACATTAGTATAACTGTTCGACTTCCATGGGAAAATTACACTTCTGATCCTATTGCTCAAAATTGTTTGCGTGCTTACAAACTGCTGTACATATAAACATCGAACGTGGCCTTTTGGGAACAGTTCTTATACGCTTTTATAATAGTTTCTTCCATTTAGCAGGCCGTAAGCATCGAAGTTCATATGAAATTTAGTCATTTCTCAACTAAACCCTTCATTAACATAGAATCCAACTGTCATATTTAGGAAGTTCTGCCTTAACTATCAAGTGCCTTTCATCTTGAAAATTCGCTCATTTATCATTAGTTCTTTATTCAACTTGGAAATAAACGCATAATGCCAAATAGACCTACGTGAATTACGCTAGTAAAAACCATAATTTTCGATGGAGCATCAAGAAATATTAACATAGCTATGCTTAATAACAACATTAGAGCTTATATTGTTAAAGATTAATGAGTTGAAATCCTCTAGAATAATTAGAAAGATAAGAAAAAAAAATTAAAAAAGCTAATGCTGAAATTTACCAAGTATTCCAGAGTTTTCTGGATATCCAAAATTGATTTAACACCAGCGCATACAACCGCAACAGGAGTGGTAGCCAATTCCAATAAATCAGCACTAATGTCGAACGCTAAAAGTGCAACTGCCTAAGCAATTATTCGCATCGTACTTTAGAGTTTTATTTATAATTCTTAGTTACGTTTTTAATTTACAGCATACTTTATAGTATCTTATAGTTAATATTATAGTTAATGTGATTTATTGCGAACTATAAGAATACAATAGGATTTTCATACTTTACTGCATTAAAAGTAAAGACGACAACAATTCGAATATTAACGCTATATAGAGCATATCAGACAGCATATCAGGCAGTAAAATAATCAAGGAAATAAAGCGATAGCATTGTTGCACTTTCTCAGGTTCAGATCCTTTTGTCCTTATATATTAATATTTATGGATGAAGTTACTTATTACTCTTGGGAAGGAATCCTCCAAAATTCAGCGCTACACGATAAGTCTGAGCTGAATATGAGAGGATGAAATGAAGACAGCACTTGACTTCGTCCACTACGTATGTATGATCCCATGCATTAGTGGTCCCCAGTCATACTAAAATTTACCATCGGAAATCATAAGAAATCATAGGAAATTAAAAAACAACAAACTTTCATTGACTCCCCGATGTACGCCACCAAGACCACCGGTAGCAAATACTCGGATGCCCACCGCATCAGCCAGATACATTGTTGCCGCAATTGTGGTACCACCAACAAATTTCTAGAAGCTTTCACTTGTATTTGGAAAATACCTTATGAGAAAACACGATTTTCTGAGCTACATAGTCACATAACGATGAACTTTGTGTAAATCGTTGAAAATAATGTTCTTCTGAGGGTGGCGCTTAACTAGTATGTTAATGCATTTTGAAATTTCCCGCAGAATATATTAAAATGATTGTATTATGGGAGGATGCATTACCTGATGACCAAGGTGTGAAGATGTGCCCATCACAACAAAGAATAGTCAACATTTATCGTTAAGCTTGCTAATGAATGGATCATCAGAAAACCTATAGAGCTTAGCTCAGTGGACCGAAACTTTACCTCAATCACTGGAAATGTTGAATTTTTCAGGTTTCCAAACCTATCTATTCATATTGTGATGAGCTGAAACATCATAAAAGAAGGTGTAAAATATTTTCATACCGACATTTGCGAAAAAAAACTTCGATAGGAACTAAATCTCATTTGCAAACCTAAAATTTATAAAGCGTAATAAATTTGATGAGAATAATTCCCATCATAATGAACACCACTCATTTTCAAAATTACATTACACTTTCAAAATTCTTCAAAATTCACTGATAAATAACACTTTTTCAATAAATGCGTTCCTTTCTTTGAAAGAGAAGCACTTCTACATCTCGACGATCCATCATCGCAAAGTACTTGTACCTAACATAGCCATTAGGTTAGAACTAAAATAATGAAAAAAATGAGGTTAGAGGCATACGTTAACCAATGCGTATGGAATATCTCTTTTGGACACTTTAATAGAGTCAACATCAACAGCGATCCGATGCAATTGTTGCTCGTCTAAGCCTACATGCACTTTGCCGTCTAGAAGAGCGATCGTCGCGGGTACGGCATTATGCGATCGCACGATCTTCTGCAGATTCTTCGCCAATCTGTTCTTAGTCAAATTATTTGAATACCTTTAGCAAAACGCTTTAAATTTTTACATAAATAATCATCCGATTGTGAACACACCTGCTTAGACGCTTGAAACTAATTTTATGGGAAATTCTTTCGAGAATTTGAGAACATTTTAAGGGTCATCATGTGCGTTATAGTCCATGTACCTAATGGTCTTATGCCAAATAATATAAATTTGTTATCGTCGAATGCGAAATTACTGAACGGTTGTATCACCTTTTTAATCCACGATTTAGTAAACGTCGATGCAGTATATGAAGAGTGAGAAGAGGTGATGATGAAATCATTGATTATGAGCGAAAATATGAGAAGGTTTGGAGCAAATTGGACTTTACAAAGGTACCTTGCAAATAATTGAATATGCAAGCATTCTACCACATTGGAATATTGCACTCATAACTGTGCGGCCTATTTGATCATAGGAAAATCATTATCTTTCATCTATACACAGTAATACTCTACAAATAAAAAATCTCCTCCCGAAAATGATTCTGCTTAACATCACAGTTAACTGATTATCACCCGCAATATATTATTTGATTATCATTACAGTACATTTCATAATACTTGCAGTAACGTAGTAATTATATGAGTGCTCAGTGCTAATGATATTCGAAAAAGAAACATACTCGATATTCTGCGGCCTCGGAAGACCGTGCGTAATGACGGTACTTTCAAGAGCGACTACACCACGACCCGTACTCAGTGCTTCACGTACTTCCTCAGAGACGAGCAGACGACTTGGCGGTAATGAACATGCGCCACGTGCAATGTAGCGTACCGCGCTAAGCAGCATAATCCTTCTCTACAACCACACCGCGTTTTGGGCAGTTGGTTAAATGCGATCAACGATTGAACCGTCAACTCGGTGAATATTAATTGAATGATGAGGGAATTTTCATATTATTGAAATAAGAGAGGGCATCAACTTATATTTATTCATGTCTTGTAATTTTTGCTGCGGTTTACCTATGTAGAAGCATTTAATTATGCAAAATCGAAAAACCCGAACAAACTTCACGCAACTGCGGCCAATTGATGCAAATAGCTGTTGAAAATATTGTGTTATATTGATAATTAGCTAAGATACATATTCGGTTGCAAATCGAATCGCTCAAACAATGAATTAACCTTATGGGCGATAGAGTAGATTATTGCCTAACTGAGGGAAATATATTGCGCTCGTTGTGTATCATTGAGGCAATCCTCAAGCACTCTTCCACAGATAATGTAAATCTCCACATACTTTGTATTGTGTTGATGACTTATTTACCTCGTATCTGCTCTATTCGATATCGTTTTTTTAATTGCTTTTCGAGGAAAATGGCATAGAATTGTGCTATCATAAAATTTCAATGATAAAATTGTGGATTAATTTGCACACTGATGCATATCGACTAAACATTGAGGTGGTTAGCGGCATGAGTGGAAAATGAAATGCACTACGAAGAGGTTATAAAAATGAAATCGCTAAAATATCACTTCCCTTGAGTGAAATTCATTTTTTAAAACATGCACGAGGGAGGAAGGGGGGACAAATATAAAGAGGAACTTATGCGCTTGCAGAATCAAAACGTTCACCTATATTCATCTCTTTAGGATTTTTATCCCGAAAAAAGCTAATGCTATCCAAGAAACAATAGCGCCTCGAATTTTACACTTTAAGATGCTCTAAAATATTGTCGGACAAAATTTCAGATAATCGATCAACGAGCAATGAACGTGAAACTTGGAAAAGCATTGGATCAAAGAACATAATGATCGACGAAGAAAAATACGACATATAACATGGAAGCCTCGAAGCTACACAGCGCACTCGTCACTGATCAATAATGTGCGATGCATTATCGAATCCGAATCCACGATGCCCTTTCGGCGAATTTTTTGCAATTCAGGTATTTTTATTTCACAACAATAGGGGAGAACTTAATATGCTTAAGAGTGGATTTAATGTTACCGAAAAACTTCTATTATAAGACGAAATCAAAAGCCAAATTCGATGAATTTCATGCAAATTTCCTCCATTGTTAAATTGGGTGCATTGTATAGCTTTTCTATGATATTTAATTAAATCGCAGCTCTCTTTAAAACAAAAAATAAAGAAACGAAAAATTCCCTCGAAATTGTTTGCCTCATCTGATAATATCAGCAAAAGCGAAGCTTATCGCCGATATTTTATCAACGAAAGCGAAGCTTATCAACGATACTAAGAAAGAGTGCGAGTAAACTTATCCGGAAATTTAATATGGAATGAAGCAGGATATAGTAGCTGAAACTAAACGACCTATCGGCATTTTTCGTACCAATTTTTGACATATAGTTATCCGTTTAGCTATTAATGTAAATATTAGTTATTTCAGCATTACTTTTACAAACATAGCGAAAACAAATTTCACAATGAACCGTTTAAATATCAGCTTTCGATGAAATTTTGCGACGAATGACTAGAATTTAACCGATGAGCTAGCTCCATCTTCAGATCTATAAGAAAACAACCCGGAAAACAGATCAGACGAAGCAATTTTAATATTTTATGCTATAGATTTAATGTCATAACTATAATTTCACACCATCTTACACGAAAAATATTCCATTTATATTTTTATTTCTGCTCATTGAAAACCTCAAATTCCAGCGTTTTCTCGATGAACGGAGCGACAATAAAACGAAAACAAAGAATATAAGAGAGTAAAGGAGTTGAAATTCAGAAAGTCTTATCTTCATTGCAAAATGGAGTGATTACATGCGCAAGTGTTGCTGAACGTTTATGCCGCTATGTTATCGGCAAATATGAAAGAGGCTAATCCATATATGAATAGACAACACCGTCAACATATCCAGATTTATCCAGAAAAATTCCAAACCCTCTTAAGTCACTCGTAACAACGCAACTAGTGAGCGGAAAATCGGCACACCATCGAGATTACGGCTGCAAAGTGCAAAATGTTGGAAGCAAGGAAAATAAAAATGTTCTAACGGAACAACTGTTCAAGGAAACATAACGACAACAGGTGATCGCTTTTTTTTCTCAACTTATCCAACGAATGGAAAAAAAATTAATTCTGAAACCTACCTTAACCTAAGATAAAATCTCAAAGTATACTCTTACTCATTACTTTCATCTAATTAAATTCTCAAATTCCCATATAATTTCCACTATTAGCGCTTATAATATTCTGATCAAATGCTTTCACCTTTGATCTTATTGTTCGTTTCGGAGAGTTTCCACTAATTACAAAGATATAATGAATCATTAACAAGTGGGAAATTAACAAAAAATTATCATTTCAATTTCTTTTCAACTATACAAAAAACAGAAACTATTAATAACGTTTATAAGTCCATACTAAAGATCAATCAACACCTAACAATAATAGTAATAATAATAATAATAATAATAATAATAATAATAATAATAATAATAATAATAATAATAATAATAATAATAATAATAATAATAGTAATAATAATAATAATAATAGTAATAATAATAATAATAATAACAATTTTTTAAAAGTAAAATAACTGTAATTCCAAGATTTAAAGTTATTTTTCAGTCCATTAAATTCAAACAACTAAAATGCATTACTTGTAAAACGCTTCATTTGCTAAATAACAATTACCATTCCACTCAACACCGATTAATATCATAGAAATCGATTTCAACGATATTAAAATGCCTTTACGCGTTCAACTGTTTCCACAAATCCTCAAGAAAAATATGAACTACGTGTAGCAGCCGGCCTCAATAGGCATTAACATAGAACCTTTCGAATAGGAGAACACGGGTCAAACATATATGGCCGTTGATAAACATACGACACTGATAAACAATATAACAACAATCAGAACACGAAACGACACCAACAGCAATGATATCCACGATTGCCTCATAGAACAACTTCCGATGCCTACTCCTCGCTTATCGTAAATACTCAACAAAAAATATTGCGTCCGTTATGACCAATCTCACTGACATATTGTGTCCGTTATGACCAATCTCACTGACATATTGTGTCCGTTATGACCAATCTCACCGATATATTGTGTCCGTTATAACCAATCTCACTAACTAATTATGTTATCTAATATCGCAGAATTTCTCAGTCACTGATAATATGGCATCATTGCATAACGCTTTACTTACGAAAAAAAGAGAATAGAAGAAAACTATTCACAATTCATAGATCCTACACAGCAGAAGACAGTTGATTCCTTGACTTTTAGGCAAAAAAAAAAACAATCTGGAATCGTGCAATCCATAAAATCGAAAAAATCCTATATCCTATAAAGTTCAGTTCCTTCATTCCACGATGCATAACTAACAACAACAACCGAAATCATATAAATGAAATCATTACTTTAAAAAAATAACTCAACTTATAGTGGAAAAAAGCGACAACTAAGAATTACACTTCCAAACATATTTCCGACATTAATTTATTGTGGATCTTGATCACCAACTTGTCTATATACCTACCGCAACGAATACTACTGAGCCTCCAACGAAATAAATCGACTTGAAAGTATTCCCTTCGTATCAGCTCGATGTTTGATTTTTAAAAGGAATTTATGGATATTGTTTACATTATGCATATTTCGTATTTCCTCCATTCATGGCTGTTAAAGAAAATCACTTCACTTCCATTCAAGAATGACTGTGGAATTTCCCCACTGACATTAACCTCCTAAACAAATAAAAACTTGAGCTCAGTACTTTTTAAATAACATTGAAATTTCCATCAAATTATGCAGCAAAGAGAGATTTAAACAGCTGATTTCTAGTTTCGTGTGACCATTTCACTTTCTCCGGAAACGACGGATAATAGTTGACGAGTTTCGGAATAACTACGTAACGAATTTTGCGACCCTTCGACGCCTTCGTATCGACTTTTTTATTTTTCGATCGCTTTTGACGTAACTTCTGCATCTCTAACCATTGTCTGAAATAAAAACAGTCCTCAATTCCACTGATCCAAATTTATGTATTTAAACTCGTACTAAGAAAATATTCCGAGCAAGCTCTCCAGCTGACCAACAATGACAGCAGAGGAGTGGTAGAATGACAGCTGAAAGTAGAGGAGAGAAAGGTGAGCAGAGAGTGCTAAATTTAAAACTGTCCCGACTGAAATCGAGATATCGTAAAGTCCGTTTTCTGAGCTCAGCATCTATAATTCCCTTTCGAGAAGTTGTAGTAAAAGTACCACTTTAATTTGCTCACCATTCAACAGCGCCGTCTTAATAACTCTACAAACCGAACTAGCTCAACGCACTCATCAAAGCGACGGTGCAGATGAATTCACCTGAATAACAATGTTACATTTTGACTATCATCAGGAAAATACCTCGTTACGCTTCACAATAAATCATACTGACACAATTATACTGCAAATAAATTATCACTTTACTCACGAATCTATCAAAAGCCCTCTCAAATATTACCACGGAGAACTCCGCAATGAAAAAATCTCGCCTAGATGAAATGTGACAATAGTGATCTGCTGCAACCATCTTTCCAATCGCTTTCTCTTAGATTTTCGACGCAAATCAAAGAAAAGATCATCTTAGCGCTCATATTGTGCTCAAACCTAATTAGCAATTACTTTCAAACGTTTACAAATGGGAACCAACTTGCTCATCTCAATAGGATCGACTATTTCGGCCGATTTCCTCTCAATCAAATCTTTCAGCAATTGTTGGTAAAAGTCATCATCATCGAAAATTTCAACGTCGTATGCAGCCTAAAAATAGATATACCACAAAACATTATGCACATAATAAAGGAATCGAAAGAAAAAATGTGCAAAATTCATCCTCATTTCAACTAAAACTCCATATCTGCGCTGAAAAGAAGTGTTTTCTCAATTCACAAAACATTTCGTTAAGTGTTGCCTTCTACCACTAATCTGAATATATTTATAATACACTAATAACAATTAGTAGAGCAAAATTTCACAAAATTAAGCCTGTGAATTACAACTTTAATGATCACTGAAAACACCGCCTCAAACGAGATCCGAATCTGCGATCTTCCATGTTGCATCAGTCCATTCTAATTTAAGAATTCGAGAACGATTCCGTATCTATCAAACCCACTGTCCCTCTTCATCTATTATATCTCATAGTAATCTGACGAATTTCTATTACAAAACCCGATTTAAAAAAAAAAACAAATTCAATTAGAACATTTGAATATTGCCATGAATATATGAAAATGTTTCTAGCATGTGAAAATAGCGTAATAACTATTAAATTAAATTACAGCGTCTAAACGAAGATGCAACAGAGACTAAAACTTTATTGTGCACTTTATTGATCCACAGATAATCAAAGAAATGAAAACGAGAAATTTATTGCATAGAGAATAAAGACAATACCAATAACAAAAAAGTAAAAAGTAAAGTAGGTGCAAACAAACTTCGGCATTACCACCAATGCGTTCGGTGTCCGAGCGTTTTGTCTGCGTTCGCCGAATAAGTCTATGCTTATCTGCCATTATCTAAACAACCGAATCAGTTATCATATATAGCCTAGAATGAAACCTCTTCTTCTCTCTTCTCTCATCCCCTTATCTTCGTAATATACTTCTGCGAGAAGAAAATTCATCAATTCGCCCTGTTAACATGTCCTACCTAAATTTTCGGAAAAAACAGTGATCGCTTTGAACAGTATTTTCTCTCCTTCTATTCCTGAGTAACTGGCACCTCTGAGATCACCTCGGAGATGACGTTTGAAAAAAAAAAACCAAATAAACCTATGAAATGATAACTTATCAATAAAATGAACCGCAATACCTGCTCAATCTGTTTCACCACAACAGACTCGAATGCGCTAAAATTGTGTTTGGCGCTCTTCGCCGCTCCAATACCCACTAAACGTGTTCGCTCATCCCACTTCTTCAACGTTGAGTTCCTTCAAAATTCAAGGTGTTTGCATTTTATTCCAAAATACCAGAGTCACTTTTTCAAAACATTGAAAGAAATTTCAACAGCACACTGAATGAATATTATACTGGAAGTGGAAGTGCGATAAACACCACTGCACTAAATTAAGGCAATAAAGCGGGTTTCATAAAAACATAGAGCTCTTTCCCTTCCTTCTACTACCTCTCTGACCTATCTCGTCCACCATGGCTGAGCTAAAAGGTAATATGATCATAGTACCTCAAAATATCCCCATTATCAACTGCCATCGAGGCGTCATGCCCACTCTCCAAACATAAATTCGGATGAAGGAATGGTGTCACCTGAATTCTTCGAAACGCTTGTGACGTTTACAAAGTTCGGTTTCGGTATGCCTCATCGAGAGACGTCCTTTCGGCTTCGATTCGTTATCTTCCTCCTCTTTCTCTTCGTCACTGAAATGAGATAAAAACTCTCATGACGAAATTAAAAGAATGTGATCAACCTACATAACCTCTCTATCTTTAAAGTGGAACCACCTAAACCAATGTAACATCTTGCTTATACAACATTAAATAATCGATTATTGTGAATGACGATGCTTTAAACGTGACAGAATCATCGCATAATATTCATCTACAGAGTAAAATGCCTTAACCATGCTAACCTCCACATAGATGTTCTCATCTTTAAAAAATATACGATTAGTGTCACTGAATGTTTGCGCAGCGCGATGGGCTCATTACCAGGCGGAGGTTTATAATCTGTATTTTATTATCTTTATATTTTAAATTCTCATAGTGTTACCTTCATTTAAAGAACCATGAAAAATCATTAAATAAGACCTTGCGTCTTCCATGAAACGACGAAATTTTTACAAGATTTGCTCAATCCAGATATCTCCCAACAAGGCAACCAACCAATCACATATTAAAATAATCAGCCAAACATTCAATTAAATGATGAAAATTATAAAGGAAAACAAACCCGCTAGGACTGAGTTCCTCTTTATAATCACGAATGCTTTCATCACCATCGTTTTGTACTTCATCAACTATATCTCCCTCTTCTTCTTCCTTCTCATCAGACGAACTTACAACTTCCTCATCTTCAGAATCCCCATCGGCTGGAAATGCCATACTATGTTGCACATATACATGACAAAAAATCCCTGTGTTCCAGTTCCATCCCATTCCTCACCAGGCGACTTAACTGATTGAACGTATCCGATAAAAATTTTCGCCGCATAACCTCAAATTAGATAAATCCTAGTCATATAATCCCTAATCATTCAATATTACAAAGCTCATTTAAAAAAACCCCCTATGATGAATTCAGTGTGAAATTTATTCATTTAGTTTATGGAGCGCAACCCAAGGAAAATCAACAGATAATAGGGAAAAATCAACCTACAGAATAGGCTACATTTACCACTAAGTAGAATAAGAAACATTCGCGTTAAGCGAATTCGGCAACTAAGAACTACGACCTGAGACCAGCACAAAACTAAACCAACTAATCGCTATAATATAATTACTATACATTTCGAACTTAATCAGTTATTCCTTAAAGAGTAAACAGTTGGTTTTTTAAATGTGGGACAATTAAAAGAAAAAAACTAACCTCGACTTGTTGTCGCTTTCTTAGTGACGATATTTTTCGTTTGATTAGAGCTATGAAGAAGGGCATCTTCAGCGCTCAACAATATCTCCAACAAAGTAAGCGTATTCTTACGTACTAAAATAGCAGTTGATGAAATCTCTTATAGTAAGTACTTCAAAGCAAAAAAAAGTTTCAACGGTTTGCAGATGAGCTTAGAAAATTTGTCTGTTCAGCTCTGAATGAGTGAACCTTCAACGAATATAGAACTGTTCACTACTTCCAGATAATACAAAATAGATTCTTTTAAAATGATGATCGACTGTCGAAATTCGAAACCAAATAATTCAAAATCCGTGTCACTTGATCAAATGCGGACGTTTCGAACAGGCAGATCTGCACTATGTATGAAATAAATAGTACTACTTTTGAAGCTAAAACACGAATTAATAGCACACAAGCTAGCGAGTGATCATCAAGCAACCATTTAATAATAACCTGATTGGTAAACGATACTCATGATTTCGATAATGCTATCAATCTAAAAGACGTCAGTTAATGGTAGCGTATTTTAACAAAAATTTTCCAACTTAGCCATTTTCCAACATATTTGGTTTATTGGCGAAAAACAACCTCGATGTAATTTCTCCATACCCATCTGATAAGAAAACCTCCATCCCAGGAAGAAACTTCCCAAAGATTTTATGCGCTGCAATTAATCATGGAAGTCTGATAACATCTAAAAGGCGTTATACAGCGCGTAGCGCCAACACAACAAACGAGTAAAACAAAAAGACGAAACGGTCAGAACATCCCATTAAGTAACGACCATCATTTAAGCCAAAAAACGAAAACAAGAACTGCTCTCGATAACCCAATAAGACACGGGCGGAGCTTTCTAGCCAATCAAACATTGCCTGGGTAACCGAACAAACGCAAAGAAAAAAAAAGTTGAAGGACTGAAAATGAAAAGCTTATGCAAACTTGCCCCGTCGATAATCATGCACGGTCTTCTCATCTGCCTCACGCAAAAGTTGTCGCGCTAGCTTGCCTCTTGGTAGCTGATTATATACACGTAAAGCAGCGTGAAGCTTTATCTGCAGATGCATTAATTGATCCCAAATAAGCAGCTGCTTCCGTATACTTTCTCCTATAAAACAGATCGATGAGAGGCAAATATGAAGGAAGCTAAATTGAGCCGACAGTAAGACTATCTGTACGATAATTATTCGATTAAGCAAGAGGTGAGGATAATCTCTTTACCTAAATAATTCGACTACATATAATGCAAGCGGTGCGACTGGGAACGCTAAAGATTTGATATATGCTTAATTATAGATGAACGTACGCTCGCGGCGTTATATTTATGCGAAAAAAGAGAGCATACAAAAATGATCGCACAACTAGTGAACAATGCGGGGGACGAAGATAAAAAAACATAAAGCTCACGTGAAAAGGAAATAAAGCTGTGGAAAATAATCTCCAGTTATTTTCCCCCATATCCTATACCTGATCAGTCTTCCCTTCTTTCCAATCCAGATTTTACAGATCATTTGAAAATCGCTCAACTTATGCGCCTCAAACATAGGCCATTTCTATGCTTCCTAGTGACGACCGTATGGAACATATCAACGTTTGCTGGCGTGAAATCGTTGCTTCGACCGATAGATGAGGGAGACGGATCTCATAATATATACCAATTAAAAAAACCAAATACTCAAAACGAACGACCTTTCTTTTTTTGTGATTCAAAGCTAACTGCAGCCAATGCATTCTCCACATGAATTGTTGCCTCATCCACCTTTCCTTCCTCGTCATCTACGCTTTTCTCTTCATCGTCGTTGTCATCTGAAGTGAAGAAAACTTTAAAGCGACACTCACATAAAACAATTGTTGCTTCGAAATTTTCTCTAATATGTTAATAATATTTCAGCGTTTGCGTTATATAACAACCTACTTTTATTAACATTACAGTGAACACTAATAATAGGGTTACCAACATCAAAACATAATGCATCAGGTTTATTAACAGCGTATATTAACATCCATAATGAGGTTTCTAATAAGTTGATTTGAAAAACCTACATTAACCCTCACTTTTAGCTTTTTCTCTCTCATATAACGAAAAATTGCAAAGCAAGAAACAATATAATGCTACGGGAAAGGGACAGAGAACTAACCTAAAGTGCGACTAACCTACCGCCATAGAATGAACACACCGAAGGTGGACAAACGGATGGAGGTGCGCGTAAACCGCAAAGCGTGAATCAGAGAGCAACAAAAAACAACGCACCCACAAAGTTGCAAGGAAAAAAGAATTGAGGTAATGCTTTTCCATAGATTCAAGAATATATAAAAGAACCTTTCACGTAAAAATGAAAGAAAATGATAGTGCCAAAAGATAAATACCCTACTTTCCAATGTGCAAAAAGAATAGCAGTATATAAATAAAAAGAACCTTAAAACTGTTATGGATATTCCGAGCTAACTCTATAACAAAAAATGATGTATTTTACTACAGATTCCAAAGTGCTCCTCGACTCTCGAAGAAGTCACCGGCAGTTTAAATACCTCGATCAGCAGTTAAGCCTTGCTCGGAGGTGCTTCCTTCCACATCGTCATCATCAGAGGCTTCGTCGTCCACTTCACTCTGCTCCTCGCTATCATCATCATCATCTAAAGCAATACCTAACATATATGCCATATTTAGCTCAATTTTCATAACTACCCGACTGTTGTCAGACCTATTTCCATCTTCATCTCAGTTTCTTCATCTTCAGTATACCGTTCGAAAGTCCTCTTTACAATGACTATTTGAATGCACCATAGATATGTCAAAGCGAAATAAACAAAGAAAAGCGCAATTTTTGGTATAATTTTCAAAGTATTTCAAACGAAAAGCCGAAAAACCTTCATCGTTTTCGTTTTCGCTTTCATCGCTATGTGTTTTGGTCGGTTGCGCCAATCCACTCAATTCGTAGCCACCAAATACACTTTTCGAGGGCACCACTTCAGCACCATATTTCGGATCTCTATCTTCAGCAACAATGTATAAACGACGTCGTCCTATAGCCTTAAATGAGCTAATTTATGGCATTTAATATGTCAATCTAACCGAAAAAAGATCGGCGCTGCATTCACGCTCGATTTTCATAAAATTCCATTTGAATTTCTTATCTTCTCAGCTTATAAAAACTTAACTGTTAAGTGATAAATTCGGGTAAACGCAAAACTATACACGAAGAAATTATTCGCTTTGAAGCTAATTTCTATACTTTGAATGATAGGAAAATGTAAATTAAGAATATAGTTTTGCTAAATAAAATTCTATCAGTTGACGATTAATTCTATTTATTGTGATCATCATTGGAATCCACAATTTTATCTTATCCAGACAGAGATATTAAGTTCCTAAATATGTAGCGCTTAGCAATATCATAGAGCAATGCTTCAAACAGTCTAATTTGATGTTTCAAAACCTCTCTTTTCTTTTGATTATTGGAAAATATGATTCTTTCGGTTGTTATGCTCCATTATCCACCAGTATTACTCCTACTTCGCAGTAATACTAGAGGAAAAGTTACCCAAACGATAAGCACAAATAGAGCTATATGTATATTAACGTAAACAAACAGCGGCTATTTGCTTCCGCATTTTTAGCTATCGCTTACTTCTTTTCCTTCCCATCCTCGTCCCCTACCCAACTCTCTTCCCGAAGGCTACCCACGATTGCAATTTACAAGCAAACAAATGAATGGTGCCTTAATGGGGAGGAGAGTAACGATAACTGAAATGACAGCATTAACTTTGAAATCAACAGCGCTGGTAAATACATCAGGTGGCAATTTCTAAGTAAACATTTAAATGAGGCTAGAGCATGAACTTGAACTCAAGATTTTCAGTAGAACAATTCGATGCCAAACCTCATCCTGAGTTGTGGCCGGCAAAAGCTTCCCAGAGTGGCGAGCCAAAGTACCTAAATAAACAAATATAAAATAAAGCCATCCTATTACTCCGGATATAACTATCCCAGATATGAAATAACATATGCAAAAATAGCATATCAATAATGTAATTTCTCTATGATATTTCCGGAAGAGTTGACTTAATTCATTTGTGATGTTGTCGATGAGTGGAGAGAATAACGAAAATTCCATGGCGCTGATATCAGATGGCGTCAAATGCCTCGGAACCCCATCCAAAGTAAGCAAAAATAGTATATCGCTTATGCGTTAATTATCTTATTTGGATTAATTTTTTTACTTAAATGCCTAACGTAGAAATTGATGAATTATCAAACCATCTTGATTATCGTTATCTTCAAGATCGGGTAATTCGGGAACTGGCTTATCCAATGAATCCAGAAAATCTTTCACGGATGACATCATCTCCAACAATTACTCCAATCACGAAACAGACCTCAAACAATAACGTCGAAGATTAAAATTCATTATTAAGCATCACAATATGATCAAATGAAATAGTATTTCATTCACATAACAATCTCCTCGTTACGCTAAGTAAATCGTTTAGAAATAACAGAGAGTAAACTTCAAGTCTTTTCCTTTATAGGATATTCTCGACTTCAGTGGCTAGCAAGCAGCAGTTGCTCAAATCAAGCCTAAAATAAACCGCAAGAAACACACCCATCCCACCCACCCGCAACCAAAAACAGGAAAAAATCCCAACCAAAAACCGGAAAAAAATCCACGATTACAGTTAGGATTCAAGTAGCAACAAGTGCGAACTGATTGAACATAAGTTGGAAATTCTCCACGCTCCAAAACACTCCTATGAGACCACCATTCATATGTTATAGCGCTATAAGCGCACTATAGTGAAAAGATAGCCCTTTAGGTGATAAGCCGCTGCTCAATAGTTTTAAGACGATGATTATTTGTATGATTGGCATTTCTTTTTGCATTTTTATGCCAATTTTCTCGTTAATTTTTTATAAAATATACACTTTATATTTATGAAATTTGTAAGTAATTCAAAAGAAATAAAAAAACTTTATTTTGCCGATTTCTATTGGTTTTCTCCATCGTTCAGATGAATGATCGCAATTCCTTTTACGGCCTATAAATGCAGCGTAACTTTGGGAGAAACTTTAATGTTTCTCAAAGCTGTATTTCTTTTTTTTTTGCCAATAGCATATCATCACTTAACAGCGATCATAGCGATCAACAGCAATGATCGATCGAAAAAGTGATCTAGAAACTGCTGATCAGTGATCGAAAATTATCCACTGATATTGTTTCGTTGATAAATTTGAAAAATTCATTGATAAATATAAGCCCGGATACACTCGTCTCAGCATCGCTTATCAATTAAGCCCGGATACACTCGTCTCAACATCGCTTATCAATGATACCTCAGAGTGTCCAAATCAGATTATTTTTTTTAAACGTCATAATAAAAATCAAATTGACCATCCTCATGCAAATGACCTAAATGTAATTAAGGAAACTTCCGTTGAAGTATATTTTGCTATCAGCAATCATAATTCCATTGATTTTTCTTTCAATGAAGTTGGAAAAATAAAATTCATTTGCTATGCCGTTCCACGACTCTTCAAAAAGAAACTGACCATATGAGGTTTTCCTCGTATGTGTGGAATATAAAACTAAGGCATTATGTGTATACTGGGTCGACATCAATGATTCGAGCCTATTATCTGCGTTGAGATCGCGCCAGCCAATCCAATAGCTGAGATTTATCATCAAAAATTTTCCCACATATTCAAGAGGATACTTAAACCGGAAGATTTTCAGAATAATTTGTTTGCTGTGATGATTTAAAGAAGAATGTGGTTCTTTCTACACCGACATATGAAATTAGCTCAGGTGTATTTAGGCACAGGTATATTTCTGAAATGATGGATATTTAATTTCTGCATAGTTTCAACAAGCGTCGAGGTGGAAGATATTAGTGAATGGGAAATCACTTCTGGATTCCGCTGAAATGAATGAATGTGAAAGGAGTCAATCGCAGATAAGCCCTTTAACCTGTCAACTTACATTTTAAAGGGCATTCAGTTGAATTGTACTCAACAAAACGAGGAGCCATTCTATGCGCATTTTTGCAATATTATTGAGTGGCGTTTTCCACCTTGCTGACAGCCTTCAGATACGATTTTCCAGTTGCGGTATAGTTGTCCCGTTTTCTGTCCCATTCTTGAGCCCCGATATCATATGTGGTATCCGATTTTTGAATCGGAAATGAAAGTGGGGGAAAATGCGTTAATACATTTCACGAGAATAGCTTTTCCTAAAAATTTTGCCGGATCCATTCAGTTTGAACGAAATTCGTCCAAGCATTCTCAAGCTGAGGTTCCGTGGATATCATAACCTGGAATTGTGTCTCAATTTCTCTTATACAATTATTAACGATTTTTCGAATATATTGCACTTATTCCTTCATTTCGATTGACCTCAGTTCTTATCATTTTCTTGTTTAAGTCGTTTAAGCAATAGGAAACATATTGATAGCAATTTTAGTGAGTAATTAAACTGATCATATCGTATGAAAGTTTATAACTCCAGCAAACGGTAGAAATTGTTGGAATACTTATGGAAGTCTTTGTTTCACTTTGTTCAGTGCATCCTCTATAGTGGATTTCAAATAGGTGGCCATTTCATGACGGACATCTTCCGGTAGAGACTCGATGAATGGCCTAATTTGTTGTGCTTCTTCGTTCATTGATTGATCAGAATTGCAGATAATTTCGGTAATATTTGCAAATGCTTGTTTCGCCGCATCACTAATCGATGAGTTGATGATCATTTCGTTCGCAATTGTCAGTGCCGAATGGTCGTGAGCATAATCGTAAAGCGCCTAAAATGAATATCACTGATATGACTATATATCTTAAGCGGCCTCATACGAGGAGCTATAACTTTCAAATATCGAGAATGATTCGAGCATTTATAGATATTTTCTATGATAGGAAAGTATGGACGTTCAATAATAGCCATTTTCAACTGATGAAATATCATAACGATGATACCTGCTCTGAGATGCTTCATAATAGATAGCATTTAACGTATTTGAAGGCTTTTTTCAAATTCATTGAGCATCCAAAACAATCTAAATTGTTATGGAACTTTCCACAATAGCACAAATGAGTAAGAATTTCAAAGAATGGAATCGGCGTTTTTTGCAATAATTCTAAAAAAATAAAATTTCTACTAATGGTGTGTAGCGAATTCTATTGCACAATGACGAGAGTGTCTTGTTTAAATGTACAGGGCGGAACGGTAAAGTGCTGCTGCAGGAATCAGAAATTATCAACGAATCAGTCAATGTCGTTGTCAGTTCGTGCTCCTGTCGGTCTAATTTGGCTTGGACGAAAATAATTATCCAGCTGAATGTCTATACTGGAAGGATATGAATTGGATCATATTAGCGCAATGAAATAGTTCCTCACCTGAATCTGATGTCCTTGCAAGGTGGCCCATTGCTTTAACGCATCAGCAATTTTCGCTGTCGAAACGGATGCATTAGGAGGTATTTGGTCGAACTGTTGATGTCCTTCTAAACTGTCGAATGAAAGAAATTTAGGTCTCGTTTTATGACCTGGTCTCATTAGAGCTGCAAGACTGGGTTCTTGGAACGTCCTACGAAGTGGTTTCAATAGTGCCATGATAGTCTCAGTATCAGTAGTCGTTGATCCATCAGCAGTTGCTGGCTCATTATCTGTTATTACCTGAGTAGCAGTTATCGATTCATCAGCAGCTGCTGGCACATTAACTTGTGCGAAAACTCTACAAATAGACGTTGCGATGATGGCCAATACAAAAACGGTGTACGAGTACATGCTGATTGCAATTGCCTCTGCGTCTATCAGAAGCGAAAATGGACGACAAATATGTGCATCCATATATATATATATATATATGTCGTCTTTTATATGCCCATCGATGATGACATTCATTCATCAGCACCATCTCTACGATCTGCCTTCCCCATAAATCGGTCAGATCGTAAGCTTTGCTTGCCATATAATACGATAGTAATTGCTCGGCTATATTTTAAACCGGTCTCTATCTGCTGAAAATAATGAGCCTATCCCCAAAAACTCTCTGCCCAGTGAATAATTACAGTGTAAATCAGGTGGATAACTTAATAATTGCGGTCACTTGTTAAATGCACGTGAACTAATTGCTCCATATTGGAAAGAATTTTTCATTTCCCACATGGTTTATTAGAAATTTGTCATTTTCATCGCCGTTTTCCAAATAATTCCAACGTTCTTTATTGGTTCTTAAAAACCAATAAATGAAATAAACTGGAAATGTTATTGCAGCTGCTCATGAAAATATTCCCATGGAAAGGAGCCGATGAAAGAAAATGACTTAAGCATTTCACATTTATTCTCAGCTTGCAGAGTTGTAACTAGTCTTGCAGAAAATATCCAAGAAACGATCAAATTTAAAGAATCATATTTTAAGTATCAATGACCACGATTACTGTCAACTGCCGATGCAATAGCCATCAGAAAATTGATTAACGCGTGGAGGAATTTCCTCTTATCTTATCATATCTGGCGCTTCTGGACATAGGAATTGTTAATTATAGGCTAGCTGTGTAGCTCAAGTATTTCAGTCTTCCGCAACTGTTGAATCATTTGCCCATAAGATTTAGCTCTTCTTTGAATCTGTAATTAACCGCAGACATCTGAGCTGGTCTTTCTTTGAATAAAATTCAGAAAAAAAAAAGCTCTCAACGATGTGAGCACCTAATGCTAAGTGAACTTTGATGAATCAGAATTGAATTGTTCGGAAAATTTTGTGCCAAAAGCTTTTTTTTCCGTATGACGTAAAGAGCTCTCTAAATGATGAATTATCAGTTGCTATGCGATCTGTGCAAATATACACCAGTCTAAGTCACTAACTGTACGAACATCTTTAAGCATAAAATTCTGAGAAGAAATGAGTGAGTAACTAATTGAACAGGAGGTAAAAACACAGATAAATCCTTATGGAAACTGATAAATCCTGATGGAAACTGATAAATCCTGATGGAAACTGATAAATCCTAATGGAAACTGATAAATCCTGATGGAAACTGATAAATCCTGATGCGAACTGATGAATCCTGATCGAATCAAAATATTCAATCATTGAATTTAAAAATTTTCTCATCAAATGATCGTTGAAGTGTTGATAAATGAAACGATGTAATTCTACACTGTTGCCAATTCATGCAAATGAATATATGAGAATTTAAATATGTTGGAAATTTGTACTCAATAACACCGAGGTTTGAATACTTTTTTTCGAGGAAACGATGGAAAAAATGAACAAAAGAGTAAGTAGAAAATAGGCAATAAATAATATTAAATCTTATAAAACTGTATGTTCATCGCCCATTGGTTAGGGTCAGTTTATTTTAAGCCAAATGTGAAATATTTGCAAACTATTCTTGTTGGCTGCCTACAAAGATATAAATGCATTGCAATTCGTTAAAATTTCATTATTTACTTTAATGCTTTATAAAAATTTATTTGACAATTTGTTATAATAGATGCAAATAAAAACATCGATAATAAAAGATTTCATAACGCAGATGTGTCAATCAAAGAGCGCTAATATCTTCATTATATACGGTTATCCTCTTATTTAAAAGATAGTCAACAAAACTGAATAAATAACAGTCGAATACATTCAACACGTATATAATGATGCTATAAAATTGCCATGAAAAGTTAGACATGCTCATCGCTATAGTCATTTTGCTTTTTGTGACTGGTGCGACTTTTTCGACGGCGTCAAAATGCCCGTCAGCAGAGATATGTAAGCGCTCTTAGTTATTATCAAGTGTTTCTGGAACAGTGGAAAAGGCCCAGTGGTATGACCTGAACACAGAAGGCGGACACTTGCTTAGAAACTCTGATGGAAATCAGCAGATGTGCTCAGAATTGAGCCTTTGGGGAGCCTGACATCAAAAACTTTGCCATCTGCAAACGTGCTCAGTGAAATCTAAATGTCCATATTGCTGCAGTGACTACCTGCGTGTAATAATAGCCTACCGTTCAATTTATAAACTTCATCCTCTTATGATTACGTAACCGTTGGTAACTCCATCAAATATCCTTTAGCTGTCGAAGATGATGAGCATGATTGTAGATTTCTCCTCCACACGTTGCTTTCGTCCGATTCGCATGAAACTAACGTATTCTTTTTGATATGCAGAGATTGAACTGATCACGAATACTTAGAAAATAGCTGTAGTATGATCATCATACCTGTAACATTTGTGATAGTTTATGCCTTCCTTCATCCACAGAAGTCGTCATAATTGATGGAATAGCCGTAAATACGTTGAATGTTATAATGTTTCATGATGAGGTTGTAAAGATTAAAAAAAATCATTCAAACCTACATCTTACCCACAAACAGATTTAATCCACCTCCTATTGCCCTGCACAAAGAAATACTATTAAGAAACATTTTAGTGATATTTATCAGTACGTATACGTGCATATGAATGATGCCTCACTTTGCAATGATTCATGCAGAAATTGTGTGGAAACACACTAGCATGTTAATATAATCTTCTGAACGGAAATATTCGAGACGAAATAATCTCAGTGCATTTCAGCGTGTTTGAACAAAGCCGATTGTCCTCGAAGACAAAATTGCTTCAAGCACGTTTGCCATGATTCATGTGCAGTTGACAGTGATTGTTGCAATGAAACGATGCATTGCCATTGGGGTATCTGTATCGAAGACAATTTGTTGGCGGACATTTATGCGTCAAACAATAACCGACAAGCAGCGAAATTGCTAGCGGCCAGACTTGATGAGACTACACCTACAACAGCCGGTAAGATAATTAATGATGTAAAACTTGACGGTAATATCAGTAAGAGTCTCAAAAGCAACTTCCGGCAGTTTAATCGAAGACACGATCAATATAAAATTTGGATGTTAAAATCTTACTGTCTTCATTTCACAAAAGCTTGATATGATTATATCGTGTGCATGTATCTATATGTTATATTTATATTTTCAAATGCCTCTTAATTAAGATAGTATATTGCAAATTAATATAAAGCAACATAGATTTTTCGAGTAGAATGTATCAAAAAAATTGAGATATGAAAACAAAGGCAATAAATAAAAAATGTGGAACGAACGCCGAGGATGTACGGAAGGTCATGGCAATCGGCAATGAGATTCAATGTGCACATACTCAGACACAGATATACTCAGAGACACACCTACATACAAAGACGCATACACATATACAGAGATACACACATACGCAGACATTTATGACATGATTTCATTATAATAAACGTTTTGAAGACAAATTTGCTATACTTCGCAATGATCCCTAGTGTGAGCAAAAAACTCCAGGAAACAGTGAAGAATTGTCATAGAAATTCGCCCTACCTAACAGCTCGCGTCTTTGCAATATGGTGACATCAAGAAGGGAAGTGCTTAGAGTTTGGAAATAGTAATTTATAGCAACGTTGATTTGAACTGCAGTGGGTTGATTTGAGCTCTGAATTACGGCAATATAGTAAGGGCGAATGGAAGTTGCTAACGGAAAGCCGTAAAGAGTTTCATGAACCCTAATATATTTCGAAAAACGCATCATTATTCTGTTTCTAGCGAACTAAGGGCGCCTATACTGGAACATAATCGAAGCACATTTTATTACACTGTGTCCTCAATAGGATACTTTTTAGAGGATTGTAAATTAGTGGATAATTATACCGTTGCAGCAAATTTCACGGCTCATGATCTGAAGTAATTGGACAAGAAGACGTCGATGCATTAAACGATTAAGCATAAGGCGCCACTATGTGCTTTTTGCAATATATTGGAAAATTTACTGCCCATATGAAAAGACGGACAACGAGAAGCTTTCCATTTTAGCTCGATATTCCTCATTGTGACATCCAGTTCACGAATGAACCGTTCGTGAATTTGATGACTCACGCCAACTTTGGAGCCAAGTGGTGTTAAAAAATTCCCCGAAAGGCACTTTTATTTATTAAGTGCATTTTTATTTATTGAATGCATCAGATTTTTAGTGCGTGCTTGTATCAGAAAACTGCCAAATAGACGCCAAAAGTCGCTTTTTATTTGAAAAGACTCGGATTTCCAAAATGCATGCACGCTCGTCACAAGAACTGCGATCTGTGATGTCAGGCAAACAAGAAACAGGGTGCATACTGCTCACTCTCAATTATGTGCACACATAGCGCACACACAAAACCAATTGAGGAAAGCAACATTTAAATATGGGATCTTCTTCTTTCGATCGAAATTTCTGCGTCCAGCCATGACAACAAATATGTGAGTAACGAAACATCGACTGTTAGAAGGAGAATGTTGTTGGTTTTCAGTATGTGAGGATAAAAGCGACGGTTGCGCAGCGATGAAGGAATTCTGCAGCAACAACGAGATGGTGAAGGAAATGTGTCCTAAGACTTGTGAACTTTGTGGGATCACCACTCCTGGTAAGTTGATCAGTTCATTGACTACATTTCAGTTATCCCTTACCATTTGTGAGGCTTAAGCGTGTCGAGTCTACAAGTGCAGGAATTCCTTCCTACGCTAGCAGTATGATAAAAAATGTACTCGAATTTAGGAAATATTACATCTGTTCTTTAAAATGGACGCTGCGCTACCGCATTAAACGGTTTGATTTTCAGTATGTGAGGACGAAAATGGCGATTGTCCAGCGATGAAGCAGTTCTGTAATGATAACGAGATGGTGCAGAAAACGTGTCCCAAGACTTGCGAACTCTGCGGAGTTACTGGTACGTGGATCAGTTTCTTCACTCATTACTGTGCGCAATCGTTTATAATGTGCTGTCAGTTTCGTGCTTAGATTTATGGCTTCACGGCTTGCGGCCGTTTACAAGTGTTGTCAAATGGTACCCGAAAATCAATCCTAAAAGAGAATAGCGGAACGAATCGAGTAATCCGTTCGTTCATTTTTTCACCTTAAACCTCAGATGTCATTCCAGACAGAGAAGCGAGATTTCTGCACAAATAAGTCTTCCCGAAATAAATTATTCTACTTGAATTTATTGAGAAATACTTAATCCGTTGTTCAATATTTGCAATAAATTGAGGTGGTTGCTAACCATTAATGACAAATATTTGCCAGCAACAACTCCCATGGAGACGTCGATAACAGCATCGACAACGATCGCATCAACAATTACTAGCAGTTCGGCAACAACAAGCACAGATGATGGTACATAAATAAAATGTTATTTTATTATAAGAGAAAAACATGGAATTCGCCCGACTCTCTCCCCCTTCCCTTTTCCCGTCCATGCATCCACCTAACAGCTCGCGTCTTCGCAATATGGTGGCATCAAGAAAAGAAGTGCATGGAGTTTAGAAATGGTAATTTACAGAAACGTTGATTTGAACTGCAGTGGGTTGATTTGAGCTCTGAATTACGGCAATATAGTAAGGGCGAATGGAAGTTGTTAACGGAAAGCCGTAAAGAGTTTCATGAACCCTAATATATTTCGAAAAACGCATCATTATTCTGTTTCTAGCGAACTAAGGGCGCCTATACTGGAACATAATCGAAGCACATTTTATTACACTGTGTCCTCAACAAGACACTTTTTTAGAGGATTGTAAATTAGTGGATAATTATACCGTTGCAGCAAATTTCACGGCTCATGATCTGAAGTAATTGGACAAGAAGACGTCTATGCATTAAACGATTAAGCATAAGGCGCCACTATGTGCTTTTTACAATATATTGGAAAATTTACTGCCCATATGAAAAGACGGACAACGAGAAGCTTTCCATTTTAGCTCGATATTCCTCATTGTGACATCCAGTTCACGAATGAACCGTTCGTGAATTTGATGACTCACGCCAACTTTGGAGCCAAGTGGTGTTAAAAAATTCCCCGAAAGGCACTTTTATTTATTAAGTGCATTTTTATTTATTGAATGCATCAGATTTTTAGTGCGTGCTTGTATCAGAAAACTGCCAAATAGACGCCAAAAGTCGCTTTTTATTTGAAAAGACTCGGATTTCCAAAATGCATGCACACTCGTCACAAGAACTGCGATCTGTGATGTCAGGCAAACGAGAAACAGGGTGCATATTGCTCACTCTCAATTATGTGCACACATAGCGCACACACAAAACCAATTGAGGAAAGCAACATTTAAATATGGGATCTTCTTCTTTCGATCGAAATTTCTGCGTCCAGCCATGACAACAAATATGTGAGTAACGAAACATCGACTGACTGTTAGAAGGAGAATGTTGTTGGTTTTCAGTATGTGAGGATAAAAGCGACGGTTGCGCAGCGATGAAGGAATTCTGCAGCAACAACGAGATGGTGAAGGAAATGTGTCCTAAGACTTGTGAACTTTGTGGGATCACCACTCCTGGTAAGTTGATCAGTTCATTGACTACATTTCAGTTATCCCTTACCATTTGTGAGGTACCACCGTTCCCATTCTCGTCCTCAAACGTTTCGTTTCATCACTTCCACCTTTCTGCAGCCGATGAAGGATGGCGCAGGGAAATCGGATTTCGATCTGAATGTTGAAATCAATCAAATGCTCCAGGCATTCATTGTTTTCGCACCGAATCTGAGACAACAATCCAAGATGTTCTGGATCACTAAGTTCTCCAATGGTCATTGAATTTAAACTGAAGGAATTTCTGAAAACTTATTCAGCATTACATTTGTTGTCGAGAAATTATTGGCCTTGATGAATGATGACAAGAACTATTAAAGCGAATTGTTCAACATATGCGGAAAACCTTCATTTACTAGCACACCAATTACGACTACTGACAACTGAACGAATGACTAAATAATCAAATGAGCAAAACAACGAATAAATGAATAAATATGCAAACAGTTCAATAAATAAACGAGTAGAGATTAGTTGCAAACTGAACGAACGACCTCAAGGTTTTGCGTAAATAAGTACTCAGGCGTGTATCTTACATAAATGCGTCAGTGAAATATACATGAGATGAGAGCGCCCTTAGTTAAACGGCGCAGTTATGAGAGACACGTACTGGCAGAGATAGAAAACAGCTACAAACCTTTATACATACGCAAGTGACTAGTCCAGCACATTTGTGTGCAGAAAGCGCAATAACAAACCAAGAGGATACAATTTTTAAATCTCCCATAACGACTAACCAACCGCTAACATAAATATTTAATGCTCGGAAAAATACGAATGATGAGAGGTCCTTATGAATGGGAAAAAGCCAACGACAACTTTGCTTCCACCTGTTCGACAATGAGGAGTTTTAGTGAAATTAAGAATAAACGTTAACGTATGACAGATACACCTGCAGAACTTTGTCCACTCTAGAAGCTCTAAAATCATTTCCATATATCAGCTATATAAGGGAATAATTCGAATTTTCTATTTATGTAATGAATTTACTGATAACATGTTAGAGATTAGAGTTGAAGCAATACGACATTACGACAGAATGGTAATGGGAAGGGAGCGATTTAGCGATGATTGACTGGTAGAAGAGGGAGGGTTGGGGTGACCCAAACAATTGGGAAAGAGAACCAGCTAGGCTTGAATAATTTTACACATGTTGCATCATAAGAAGGATACATGATCAGTTAAACGAACAGAATAGTCGGATGGAAATTTACATGCATCCAGTATGAATTCGAATTGCTCTACCAGGAAAATATGAGTAATTAAAACTCGTAGGAACAACGACGACAGCAACTTCGCCAACAACCACGACGGCAGCAACTTCACCAACAACTACGACAACAGCAACTTCGCCAACATCTACGACGGCAGCAACTTCACCAACAACCACGACAACAGTAACTTCACCAACATCCACGACGGCAGCAACTTCACCAACATCCACGACGGCAGCAACTTCACCAACAACCACGACAACAGTAACTTCACCAACATCCACGACGGCAGCAACTTCACCAACAACCACGACAACAGTAACTTCACCAACATCCACGACGGCAGCAACTTCACCAACATCCACGACGGCAGCAACTTCACCAACAACTACGACAACTGCAACTTCACCAACAACTACGACAACAACTTCGCCAACAACAACTACGACATCAACTCCACCAACAACCACGACAACAGTAACTTCGCCAACGACGACATCGACAACACCGTCAACAAGTAGAACGACTCCTAGCAGTTCAACAACAACAAGCAGTCAGACTCAAGGTAAAGGTGTGGTCATCGTAGGAATTTGCGAGCGAAAATTTGAGCGTTTTTTTTTTTGAAGCTGATCTATGTTGCTGTTCGTAAATCATCAAAATATATCGTCCTGTTCCGAGAAGGAAAAAATTTTTGAGAAATGACTGCTCGAATGTACCACCATAAGTAGGAAGATATGCCAATGATTGCATATTGATCGACCATTTCATTCGAGAAACAAATCACTGGTCAAATATGCATTGCAAACATCCGGAAAATGGAAGTAATAGAGCATTACCGAATCTCTCCCTTCTTTTCAATTAAAAATCAACCTATGTGCAAAAGTTACTTGGAAAATAACGTAGTGCCAGTAAAATGACCACCAATTAAGTGAGTGGCCGTTTGTTTGTCGCGCTGAGATACGTGTAGATTAGTTGGTCGATCGAGCGGTTAAGTCAGCGGTTGCTACCTGAAATCCAGTTAAACATAGGAAATGATGTGGGAAAATCACTGAATGCTAATGCGGCTTTAGTGATCAAACTTTCAAGCTGACCGGTTGGGTAGCTATTTTTTTGAAAGACTGCAACATTGACCACAAGCTCTAGCACTTCAACAACGACAACCACACCTGATACAGGTGAGCAACTAGTTGGTGCATGGATTTCCCAAAAGTTAAGTAATTTTCAACGGGCCAAATTTAACAAACACCACGGATAGTGTGCATTCATAGCAATTCCTTGAAACTTTTTTCCAATTGTTACCCATGAAAGGCTAATGCTAATGTTACAGAAATGAAATAGTAAAATGTAATAGGTAAAGTGAAGTTTATCCAAGTCCCAGTGATTCTACCTACCATGTTTGGACCTGGCCAATTACTTTCTATTTATTATTTGTTTATATGACAAAAAATACAGTATAAATACGTGGGAATAAATAAGCATATTCATATTCACCACAGCTTGAGCATTTTCTAAGTATTTACAGCTTGAGTAGTGAGTATGATGTTTAGCAAGTAAACTAATGTATGGCAAATAGAACTCATTAGCTGAGATGATAATGCATAACGTCATATTTCATATCAGCTCAATCGGAAGGTTTATCAGCTTATTTTTTTTCGAAAGGAAGATCTTTTTCTTTCGCAATTTCTCTTCATTTTCAGGATGTCGAGACACCGCGACGAATTGCCTACAGTTGCTCTCATTTTGCAGCGCTCCTCTTTATACGAATTTGATGCATCAACATTGCCAAAAGACTTGCAATTTTTGCTCCGGTACTCGCATACAGACATTTGCAATCTATAATCCGGTCGTTTAAATTTATATGTTACAAATGATTACTCGATAAGAATTGCGATATGTATTGCAGTTCATCGCGTTGCAAAATTCTCAATGTTTTCTGAATAGCGCGTCGAATCAAACAAAAAAACAAAAAACATGAGAATTTATGTATGAAAAGGAAGGAATTTAATGAAAATTGGAGCTTGAGAATGAAAAGAGGCAATAAAGAAAGCGATAAGTCACAAACGAAAATAATAATTAAGCTGCTGACTCTTCGCAATAAGTTGGAAAATTCTTTCTATATGTCTTCAGAATTCTTGAATTGCAATAAAAAATGCGCAACGATCATTTGAAATAGCAAATGGTTCTTTTTATTCCAGTATCCCCCTCAACAACTTCCAATATTGTGACAACAACAACCAGACCTGATACGGGTAAGCAATTGATCATTGCAAAGAGTTGGCGAAGTTTTGTCGATTTTCATTGCGCAGACAACGAGCTTTTTCAAATAGATGCATGAACTATTGGCTTAATCACTTCTGAATGAGTAACAACCTCTTTTTTTTTGATATCAGAATAATACAAGGAATATTCTGAGCGTAAGATCATTTCATGTGGACGTGGATTATAACTTAGAGCTAAGAGGATTATCGTGAAATTTGTAACTTCTATAGTGATAATGGCGTTTTCAGCTCATTCATAAGTACATAGATATTAAGATATTTGATTCTTTCGTTCACTGAACAATACACGCGAAACGCAGAGAAGAGAAATAAACTGTGGCGAAAATAGTAAAAAAAACATCGAAATATGGCATGGAGTTTGGTGATTGTCACTAGCTCAATCACCCAATCAAATCAAACTTCGTAAAAATTCAATTCCATCATGTCTTTTCCTTTTCTTTTATGTTTTATATTCCATCGTTATTTAATTTCCTTCGTTTCAGGATGTCAGGATAACGCTAGTAATTGCTTACAACTGCAATCATTCTGCAATAATGCTATTTACGCAGATTTAATGCATCAACACTGTCAAAAAACGTGCAATTTTTGCGCAGGTAAAAATAACATCTTTTAATTATTAGCATAGAAACCTCCATAATTAATAATTTATTCGGGAGTGACATTCAAAATGAATTCCAAATTTGTAGCTATAGAAAACAAAGATTGAATAATAATTTCGGATTCTTTTTTAGCGGAAAACTTTCGATTCTTTTTCATTCTTTAGCTTCAGATTCTTATATTTAGATGAATTTAAAAGGCATTCATTTCGAACAAATGTCTCTTCATATCACTACCACTTCCGGTTAGCTGGAGTTGTGGGGTATCGTGAAGATAAGGGCTTAGGCTCCTCTTCTCCCATCGAGTACTGACAAGTCAATTCATCGTTGTTCCATGCGATATGCTCCACCGCTCGCGTCCCGATGAGACCACTGGTCAGAGTGACTTGGTAGGACAAAGCGAAAGAGTTTGCTCGGAGCTCTCTCAAAATCAACTGCAGACAAAGCAAAATTGAAAATTGAATGTCTTTACTTAATGACAGTTTCAATTTCTATGAAATGATAATTACTATTGAAAATTACTTAGTATTCTTATAGTAATGTGGGGATGATAATCGACGAATAATGCTAATCATTCAGAAAAAATCGACGAGCAATTAACGATTTCCAATGAGATAATTCTCAAACATTTAATATTTATGCCTTTCTTTTACGAAGGAGGGTTGATACGCTATGCGAGAAATGAATTCAGCAACCGACCGCTCTTGTCGCTTTATCCGACCAATATTGATTTGTTGAAGAAATTCATATGAAAAAACCTATGATGGAAACAGCTATGAATATTTCACATAGAAAATATATGAAATATACGAAAACGACAAAAAAAACCAAACATTACGATGAAAGAAGATGAAAATTTGAAATATTTCATAGGTGATTTTTGCGGAAATTATTATTGCTGTCTTTAGCTCTACTACTTATTTCTTCTTATGTAGCATTACTCTATTACTGTATTATATCTTAGCGTGTAGTAGTATCGTATTCCTCGTTATTCTGTAGTATTACTGTATATTTATTGCCATATAGTATTACTGCACTACTGTATAATAGCAATACGTAATAGTAATATACTGTACATTACTGTATAATTTCACTGACAACTCAATAAAAAAATTTTCATTTTCAGCGTGTTCAGATTTGGCGAGCAATTGTGCTGTAATGAAACCATATTGTGAAAATACCCTTTATAACGAATTAATGAGAAAAAATTGTCGTCTAACGTGTAATTTTTGTTGAAATCAAGTGGTACGTCGATCGTTTTGACTCATGTTGAATAGACCATCTTAGAGCATATTGGTCGTATTTATCTGATAGCCATTAGCAGCTAATAGTTAGGTATATGTCCAGATAATAGGATATGCTTGTGCTATCGTTGCATTATATTTACGAGCAAGATTATTAGGATCCCATTTATAATCAAAAGTATAGTATGCAAAATACTCCGATAACCTTATTTGTTATTGGAGATTTGTTATTTCTCTTCAAATGATTCATAGGTTTCTTCATCATTTTGTTCACTTCTATATTGTTGTAACATTAGCTTAGACGATCAGTGAATTACTAATAGTATATAAGAGTACATATTATATTAGTCCTTATTACTATGCGGGTAATCTAAGTAGTAAATGCCATTTTCATTTCAGACTTTTCAGTTGACTTTGCAATGATCTGTGCAGATGTGACTGCATATTGCAGCAACAACTTTGGAAATGTCAGGAGAAATCTTCTATTCGAATATGCATGATCACTTTCGTATCTGTCAGCTATATTCACTATTTTTGAGTGCATTCTTCATGCATTTCGTTTTCAATCTATTCCTGTCCTTACAAATAAATGACCTTGATGCTGAACGTATCGAAAAGCATTCGAGATGCAAACAAGATATGAACCACCACCACATATTTGAATACTTGCATATCACAATAATGGACACTGAATTTACCAGTCAATCATGTAGGTTGAGTAGCAGTGGATTTATATCCACTAATTCAATAGCTCGTACAATTTGCTTGATTCATTTGGTCGTTGACTGTAGAATAAGAGTCGCAAGAACTCTAAGGTACACATCTATAATTTGGGAATATCAGTCAATTTTTAATTTATTTAACTATACAATTTTTTTAAAAATTCCAAATTCAACAGTCTCCGAATTGGAAACAGGAAAAAGCGCAATGTACAGACATGAATCTGAATATATGCACTTCGTAAAATTAGACTTATATGAACTTTAGAAGTAGTAAGTATATTTATCATAGATGCCAATAAGAAGCACCTACCGATATATCTTATACTTAGGTTGCAAAAACACAAATTTCTCTCCATTTTCATAACTCGATTTTCGTCTTCTTATTGAAAGCACTATTAGTAGCATTTAAAGTGACTTTAAAGTATCGATGTCAAGATATTCCTATGCATATCGATCAATGAGAATCGCACATTATACTAGTGTTTTTACTTTTTACTTGCCACCTTTCTTTCCTTCAAGGCGACTAACTTTTGCAGAATAACAGTTTTGTGAAGGGATTTGATAAATCGAGATTTGCTGGACGGAATAAAAAACAATGTTTTTTATTTCCAATATTTTCATCTTTATTCAGTGGCAATTGAAATCTGAATGAAAATTTCCATCCAATATCATTTGCGAGGCAGTAGAAAATCATTGCGATGGCAAAGTTGATGTTCCATTGTCAGCTATTTGTTATCACTTGCATGCTCGCATGTTCTTATCGGTGCTCGTTGCATACCAGTCAGTGTCGAATTGATGGTACGATGGCGGAGTTTTCATCAACGATGCTGGTACCACATAGACAGCAGCAGCATTACAATGACTCCTTTTGGGCATACTAATCACCACTGCAAAACGAGATAGTCTTTAGCGTCAAGAAACATGAGGTTTTAGACAATCAATAGTGCTCGTTAAATTATCAATAAATCTATTGAACGTCATCAAAAAGGCAATGCCGGAAGTTCTTTCCTTTTTTCCTTCAAAGCTGCGTTTCGACCAATGGAACACATAATTAGGCAAGTCGAACCCTAAACCATTTATACACCGCTAAAAAAATGAAACCTTAAAGTTATAGAAATAGTGTTTATTAAGACTTATTCCAATTTAAATTGAACTACCAATGGTGAAACGTTCGGTGTCATGATAATGGCTGGCTCACATGATTTTGAGATTTTTGAAGAAAATTACTGAGTAATGCCAGAAAACCATTTCGCAGAATTTGGCTAATATGATTTTGAGGTGTCGCATTTTGTACTAAAAACCAATAATTAATAAAAATGATATTTCCGTCGATCGAACGACGTCAATGCATTTTCATTAAATATTCATTTTTTTTCTATCGGAAGAGTTATGAAACTGAACGCTAAAGATGAAAAAACAATGCAAATTCGAGTAATATTTTCTAGCGCTGGAAAATACCTTAGAAAGGCGCCGCTCATAGAAAAAGTTGATATATTGAAGTTGGAAACGAAATCATACAATTTGTAATGTTATCGTTTAACGAAAAAATAAGAGTGGAGTTGCTTCAATTGCATTACTGAATCAAATGGAGCCGTTTAACTACTCAACGGTTCTGACTCACGGCTTGATTTAGAGAAACGTCGACTTATTCATAATGAAATTTGAAGATACAAATTGGAAGCCGATTGCTAAATTACCTCGTGAAAACTCAAGATCATTTGAGAAATATATTGCTATTCATAGTAAGATAAGGTACTGTTTACTAAATATTTCATCGTTTATCAGCTATGCACACCAAAATGGTTCAAATGACTCGAGAAATTCTTTCAAAAAGCTGCAAAGTAGAGAGTTTTTGGAGCTGAAACAGGCAAATATTCGAAACGACAAGGGCAGACATCTGATTATGAAAGAAAACTCCAAAAAATGCCTTGAAGTAACTTCAAAAAAATCGTCTGTGAAAGTGATTAGAGGCCAAAAAAATCCCACGAAAAGGGATTGGAGAATTCAATTATGTCTTACACATAATTGGGATATTAAAAACCAGTAGACGCCTTCATTAAATTTCTTTCCTTATAAAAAATCACTCCTTCTATAACAATTAGAGTTCGATGTATGCTCAAAATATGTTCTTTAAGTCGATTCGCTGGAAAAAATAAATACATAATACCTCCAATATGATAATAGTATAGCAATGTGATAATCAAACTTCTATGAAAACCCAACTGGATGAATTCTCTGCTTGGTGAGCAGCAATAAATCCGGAATTGAACCATTGATTATAAATGCTTTCACTAGGATATCAGCTTGTGCCTTTGACAAAATAAATGACAAACTATATGAAAAAGAGAAATTGAGACCTCTTCTTGTATTCAAATGAGACTTCCTTCTGCATTACTGGTCTCTTTATGCGTTTTCATGCAAAATGCAAAATTGCAGTTTAATTTTTTGCAACTTGCGAAACATACGAAACTTTTTGCATATCAACAAATTTGCCATATTTATCACAATCTTGCAACAATGGAATTATTCTTCGCGAATGAAGAAAATTATTATAGTTAGCGAACCGGGATTTCGTGGCGAAAAACGGCCCAAATGGTGATTCATACGTTCATTTAGCCGTCTTCGATAGATATATCTCAATGCATGAGAAATTAAAGAGAACAGTGCCGCTAAAGAAAGAGCAGCGGCTGTAAAAATTAGTAAATTCATCGGCCATGTTGACGGAATTGTTAAGGCTACAGGTGATGCAGATAGCTCGTGCCACTCAACCTGCTGCAATTAAATAGTCAATGACTGCTCATTGCTTTCAATACTGAAACATAGTAAAGTAAATGCTGTAGGCTATGAAATATTAGAGGAGCTAGAATAAAATTAAATGCGGCAAATATTCCAGAAATGATCGGAATTATTAAAGGTAAAACATGGTAAGGTAACCAAATTCTAAAATCACTGCAGGTTTCTATTAAATATCCCGTAAATTTTGAACGCAGTATAAATTTCCATCTATCTGACTTTTTCACGTGTATTGCTATTGCTAAAGAACCATAAAGTATCTGTTTTAATGAGCGCACTTTAGCGAAAGGCGAATAATTTACCAACGATTTATTTTGTTGCAGTTCTTTGGCCATACTAAACGAATAGTAAATAATACTGTGGAAAAGCTTTTTGGTTTCGTAGTACTGTTGAAATATAGGAAAAATTAATAAAAATACACCCAAAATCGAATCAGTAATATTAGTAAATAAGAACTGCTGGAATAAGAAATTGAGGGGTTGAAAAAAAAGTACACCAACCTGCTGAGAATTTTCATAGCTGAATACGTTCATGGTGGCGATAGACTTGAGATTTTGAGGATAGTCGCTGCTTTAAAGGTTCTTACGGTCAACAGGCTTGTTATTCTTTAATGTGTCAAGACGCCTGGAGGTGATCATTCAACTGTTCGGTCGTTTTACAGTCACTTGATTCGAAGATGTGATGGGGACTAGTGCGCTTAAACTGCTGCAAATCACCTATTCGTCGAGAGCAAACTCGTTTCTTTCGTTGCTCATCGAAGAGCGTGAATTGAACGGCTTGTAAAGCCGAGAGGTCGAATGCAGGCACACGCTTCGTATATGAATATCAAAACACGTCCGGAAGTTGACAGTTCTAACCAGGATCGAACTCTTCAGATCTCAACGCTGCGAAAAAACAAAGGAAGCTCAGCTTGATGAGTGTGAAGACTATTGGAAGCACAATACAAAACTTGATCCTGTGACAGAATGCCTTGCTTGCCTGAAAGTGATATTAGCGTTATAAATATGGAAATATTGATTGTACAGGTGTTATGGATAAATTCCAGCGATATGAAGATTAGTGATGGCATAGCATGTTTGCGTCAATCGAAAATTTCGATATGAAATAAACGACTGATAAGAGAGAATACATGTTGTATGATGAGACCGCTCGACGACACAATACAGAGGAATACCGTTAGAAAGCGTTAGTGAGTCGTCGGGTTGCAGCTTTAGATATCCACAATGCAATGACAATTGGCAATTTTTCATCGACTATTTTAGAGACCTCTCACACTTTAATAGATCGAACACCACAATTCACGTAGAAATGCCAAATTCTGCATAATGTTTTATTCCAAAAAATATCTATTTTATTCTGCGATTAAATGAAACATATTTTAGATCACATTTTCCTATTTAGTCGTCATTTCGCATATAACAACTGCATAATTATTAGCATAGAAAGAAGCGAGTAAATGGGGAGTGAGGAGTGGGTTAAGAGGAAGACAAAGGAGGACAAATAAAATGCCGCAAAATCGACTGGATATTCTTCAACACATTCGTGTAATCATGATTTCTCGGCACATTATTGCGACGACACTTGTCTGTAGATATTTACTATCATGCCTTACTGAAGCAATTGCAACTGTAGATTATTAACAATTACCAACGCAATCCGAAATGGCATTCGCCGACTGCTTAATTTTTTGCCATTCCGATGACATGACATGATGTGACATAAGTCGGACAATGACATGATGCGAAGAATAATGGTATAAAAGCAAAATGGTCACAGTTACGTTCCGATCTTCCAATTTTAAGTCCACTCTTTCCTCTTTGCCCTCCTCTATTAAGACGACTTTTCAAAGCAGTGAGAACCACTCGGATCGGCTGACCACTATTTTTTGGAGGGCCAAGACCCGCGATAATAATTTATAGGCATTGCACATATACAGCGGATGAAGTCGACCCATCGACTGTGAGGATACAAGGAGATGGCAGAAAAAGTTTATCGCGAGGGCACCACAGCTCATATAGAGCTAGCCGGAGAAGGCTAGACGTTCGATGAGAGTTGCCAGGGGGTGATCCATCGATGGAGACGCTGTGCCGAGGTAAGCCTTATTAAGGCTTCAGTGAGATCAAGAGCACATAAGTCGGACAATGACATGATGCGAAGAATAATGGTATAAAAGCAAAATGGTCACAGTTACATTACAGATGGATACGTTCGGTTGGTCTCTAGCGCCATACCCAATAGCCTTTTTTAACACTTCACCGTAAAAGGATGTTACATTTCGTACGATCAGGAGTAATTACGCGGAGGTAGGGCATCCGCTGAATGACGTGAAGAACCGTTCTCACAAGGATGGGGATAATTTCTACGGTTGTAGGAGACCGCGGAGGACTTGGTCAGGATGTTCCGAAGACCATCAAAGAGAGAGTGAGAATCAGGAAGCTGTTGGTCTCTTTAGGAGAGTGTTATCACACCGTTCGCACTTTTAGCTGTGACATTTTCGCATGAAAGTACAGAGAGAACAAATTTTTTTTAAAAAGTTTGCCCTTAGAAAACAATCGATAGGAACCAACAGGAACGAAGAACGTTATCAGATTCGACCACAAGCGGTAGAAAAGAATAGCGATAAAAATCATCCACTGAAACGGATATAGTCATGGTACACTATTCAGCACGGAAATATATCAAGGTTTTTCTTAATTAGCAGTAGTAAATATCCATGGCGCACCTATCCAAGCCAGAAAATATCCAATTATTGCATTCAAATACCTAACAGAGTCAAAAGACAGCTGTCTGCACAAGAAAGCGCGAAAATTCCTCTAAGGCACAATGAAACACTCTTGGTGCATTTGTTCCGATGGAAAAAAATATCGAATTTCTGCTTAATCTGCCTTAATTTTGATTTCATCGAATTAAATAATCATTCACGGAAATATTTCAATCGGCAGCGAAAAATTCTTCCAAAGAACTTTCCTATGAAGTTCGAGAATGCGGCATAAACAATGGTAAATGAAGAATTCAGCGAACGCTAAATTTATGCAATTTTCTTTGAATTTTTACTAATAGCTTCAGTTTCTCTTAATGTCGATGAAATAAAATGAAAAGTATACTGGAGGTAATTTTTAAATATGATATAATAAGAGTAAGTAGTTAATATTTATTGGACATAATAAGTGTAGGCTGTTAGGTGTAGGCCACTTTTAAGTTGTGTGTAATTCCTATGGCGTGCATAATGCTATAGAAATGCTGTTTACTTGAACTTGAACGCCTCTCGAGGTGAAACGTACAGATCGATAGACAGAAACGTAAACATAAAAAATGCACATAAGAAGAAAGGTGACATTGCGATGACGAGCATTTGCAGAGGGAATTCACGAAAATATGCAGCAAGAGATCGATGCGTTTTATTTTTCGTAGGAGAATTGCAGAAAAATTAATGTCCTAAAAATTCGATCTTCTTTATTTTTAGCGGTTAAGTTTAATTTCTTTGAGAGCAGTCGAATCGAGTGGCAAAAATGCAGTAATGCAGATTTAATTCAGTAATAATGCAGACGTTCGCCTTTTCTAACGATACGATGGAACAATTTCTCAAACAATATGAGCACAAAAAAATAAAGAAGTCGAGATTGGCTCCAATCAATTGTTTCGCAGAACATTAATCGAAGTTTTTAGAGATTATTAAAGCTTGAAGTTGTTTTTAATGACTAAATTAACTCTTACAACAAAACAGTAACAATAAAATATAGAGTTATAAGTATTTTTTAAGGATTCAGTAACGATAGCCTACCGAAAGCGATGTATAGAAATATGACTTTTGAACTTTATGATCTCTACCCATGTTTAATATTGGAGCCGTTGAGCTGTTCCGAGTTTATTGCTCACCCGATCGCTAAATCAATAAAGAGGTATAATGCCGTCATCACTAGATAAAGCAAGAGCAACGTTGACAACATGGCGAGCGCCGGTCACGAGTGTTCACCACGGCTTTGTACATTGCTCGATGTATTATCGAATCACCAATGCTCTAAGCAACGTGCCTCATAAAGCTGCAGCGAAGCCACACACTCCACACATTCCACTCACAGCGTCGGTCGCTTTCTGTGAGTGTTCTCAGGACTTGTTTTGACGAAATAGTTGCTTGGATGTTGTTGTTGGATCTATTCGACTCATAGATGTAACTCATCTCTGCGAATTTTTGTTGTTCCTGTTTAATGTAATGCATAATTTTTACACTGTATGTAACTGATAGTGAAATTAGTCATAATAATTTTACCAATTAATTAGTAAATTATTGCAAATTATTGAGAACATTTATTATTATAGAGAAATCTTAAATCACGTAAGTTAATTGAGTTGTAACTGGTTAATATTAAGTTATTGAATAACTTCGTTTCGTGAAAATTGCTTATGATAGATTATGATAACTGCTGAGGTGACATGAACGCCAGTGCTTGGTTCAGATAGCGCACTAATTCAGTTCGGATTATCTGAACCGCCCACGGTTTATGTTCAAAGCTACATCTTATCTTCAGAGCTCTATGGATCCGATTCAGTAGACGAAATTTTTAGTCATAGATTCAGCTGAAAGACTGCTAATTTTTCGCTTGGCGTGCTGAGCGTAAATAGCGACTTTTTTTGGCTGTATCGTGCACCACGAACTCTAAGCTTTGACCTGCGGGAGATAGTCTCTGGACGCTTACGATCTTTCGGATCATTCGGAATGATCAGTAGCAACCTCTCTAGACAGCCTTTAATTGAAGCCGAAACGAAAATTACTACAAAATAGGAATAATTTTTAGCAAAAATATAATGCAAAAAATGGCCAAAGGTTTGCTTCATCTTCTGCTATATCGAAATCTTAGAAAGTTTCTCAATACCCCCTTTCTTCCTTTCCTGCACCCTTCACTATCTTCCCTTTCGGTTCTCTTTCCTCCGGCTATATGAAGTCATCGATTCGCAGTGATAAAGAGAACTGCTGATGATGCTTACTGTTGAATTCGTGGAAAATACTTTAAATTTGATATTTATTCTGATTTAGGGGAATTTCTTTTAGCTTAAAAAACACCGTCGACCATATCCAATCTAGGAAACTTGAGCATTTTTTAAAATATAAAGGAAGTGAAAAAGAAATTTGAGAATTGAATAATTTTGGCTCATTTTCTTTTTCTTTTTTTAAATTATCAAAGATCAAAAAGCTGTACGCTCATTTCAACGATCGAACACTTGAATTAATGAGACGGCTAAAGGTCAATATTATATAGCGCAAAATTAACCATACAATTGTTTTCTCCATTGTTCGCGTATTTCCAACTTAAGATAGTAGCAGCTATTATGTAGGATTTCAGCTGAGTGATCTGTGAAGTTGATGTGTGCTTTTGCCTCCTTTTTTTATTTGCTGCTAAGGCTTACTTACTATTTACTCTAAAAGCTTAATACTTTTACTTGCCCTGTTCTTTATTATTAATGACATTATATTTATACATATATTTATATACGAAAGCAGCCGACGATTGGGTCGTTTTTCAAAGAAAAATTACGACTTTTTCAGATTTCGCATTCGGTAAGAATTGAAGTTTTTAACGTTGAGCTTGCATAATCGCTCTTATAGGTCTGTTAATTAATACCAAAAAAATGAAATATTTTGCCACTAATCATCCATCTCCTATTATTTATCGGTCGTTTGGTAATCCAGCTTTTGACTGCCAACTTATACGGAATTCATTTGTGCAATAAATTTGAATTCGATAGGTGTAATTATGATGGCAGCCAAATATATAATAATGATGATGTGGTTATTTGAGGCTTTCTGGCATAGTTATTAATCGAAAATTCATCTATCCGGTTTATTTCGCATATTCAATTTTCGCTATTCCACGCGACTGTCATTCAACAATTACTGACAGTCGCCTGCAAAGATAGGCTCATGGTATCGGAGTTTTTTCTCATATTGATCGACTTTTTTTGCACTGGTTGCATCATTTCGAACCTTATGATCGTTGAGTTGTCGTTGTTACGTTTCATTTTGTCTTATCACTCAATCAGTGCTGTGCGTTTACTGCAGTCACCGATAATGTCATCATCTAAGCAGACGATTTACGATTTCACGGTAAAGGACGCTGAGGGTCATGATGTGTCACTCGATAAATATAAGTATGTTTTATCAGTAGAGATGTAATATACCCATACAGGTAGGTGTATATTTCAAGATTACTTTATTTCATTTTGATGCAATATTCTTTTCAGGTAAATTGATCTGACAAAAACTAATTTTTGTTGGATGGTCTTTGCAAATATTTTTGCGGCCGTCAATAAGCATGATAATTAAATCTTACTTTACATATTACGTTTAATTACGGTGCTTAAACTAATAATAGTTGAATTATGAATTGAAATATTGAAACATCCGATCAGAACTAGCATAAAATGGGCCATTCAAAATAAAGCCGTCGATTATAAATGCTTCCGAAAAAATTATACCATCTTTGTTATTCGCCTAAGCGCCCTCAGCTAATTTTTGAAGTTTGGGATCGATCGGCAATTGGGGACTGGGATCCCCTCAAGCCTACATTGAGATCACCTGGCCTTGTAGCGCGAACAGATGTCATCGTTAACGAGGTAGGACCAACGAGGCATTGCAGCCTATATGTTGGCTTTCTCGCACTCTTTCTCTTCACGCTTCCTCCTTTGTTGCTATCCTCTTTGTCATGCAACCGCATTTGTGAATGCATTCAAATGTTAGGGGGAACAGCACAACAGAAGGCGTAAGCAAGAGCGAGGGAGAGGTAGACACCTACCAAGTTTCAAAGTTCAGACTGTCATTTTGGCGAAGAAAGCTAAGTCAGGGTGAAAAAATAAATAAAAAGTAGGCATTATAAATACTGCGCTATCGCCATTCGATGACGAAGGCCTTCATTGCCTTAAAAGAAATTTTTCCTTACATCTTTGATTTCACTGTGATCTATCAAAGTAAGCTATATCCATTTATTCCAGAGGTAAAGTTGTGCTAATAGTGAACGTTGCATCGAAATGTGGTCTCACTTCATCGAATTACGCGCAACTCAAGGAGCTGCTTGATACATACGGTGATAAAGGCTTTGTGATTGCAACATTTCCATGCAATCAATTCGGTGGACAAGTAAGTATGCTCGAAATGTAACTTTTTTGGCGATATCTTAACGCCATCATTGACATGAATAATTATAACTGATCAATCTACTTTAAAGAGCAACAACTGCTCGAGTATCCGTTGATTTTAATGATGGTTTTACATTCGAATGGATTATTTCCCACATCGTTTATTCCATTTTTTTAAATAAGTAAAATCGTATGGAAATCGAAAAAGCGAAATTTTTCATTTAAAGAATGTCACCGACGCAGAATGGAACACGTTTAATGGTCATTGTTGACCCTTTAAGTGGCAACAATTCGTTAATAATAATTGCATTATTTGGCGACGCCAATTGCGGAATTGTTCACTTGTTTTCGAATATTTCCGGATTTCAACGAAGTGAGTGGCAGTGAATCAGCTCCACGGAGCAACTTGTGTGTTACTACGAGGTATTATCAAGGAATAGGACGATTGGGCAAATCAGATATAAGCATAAATAATTACATCGGAAGTATTTATGCAGAGATGATGAAGTAATCAAATTTGTTGGGAGTATGGATACTTCATCTGTGTGCTCTATTTTTGTCAATTAATGGAACATCTTAATAGGAACCAGAATGTGAGGTGGATATTCGCAATTTTGTGAAAGATAAATTCAAATTCGAGCCAGATTTATATGGAAAGATAGACGTGAATGGTAGCCATGCGGATCCGCTTTTCACATTTCTTAAAAAGGAACAGGGTGGCACTTTCTTCGATGCTATTAAATGGAATTTCACGAAATTTCTCATCGATTCAAATGGCCGTCCGGTTCGTTTAATTTCATTCTATTTAAGTTAATGTCTTTTTATATGACTTATCAATCATTTCCTTTGAATAGGTAAATAATCAAATAAATAAACAAATAAATGAATAATTCTTTGTTGAATGTACGCTAATTTTGTTTGAAAAAAGCACGGAAACGTCATTGCACACACTTTTCGCATTTCTGCGGCAAACAGAATATATTCGAGGCAGAGCTCCTTTCCGAAAGGACTAAAGTCCTATGAATCATTTTTCCAGAGAATTCATTTTTCTTCGGCTGTTTAAGCATCGTCCTCGGCGAAATAATCCATCGAGTGCTCAATGTTAACAGAATGTCGTCAGAAGTAATAGGATTTGATCGATGTGTGATTGTGATATTTAGAAGGATGGAATGAGGATCGAAAACCATATGAACATATTTGATTATTGGACAATTTTACAACGCTTAGAGCACCATCTGCAAACTTTCCCACACATTCATTAAATTAAGGCTCTTTGTTTCGGTGATAATGAAAATATAGCAACTTCCTTATTTCAGTAATTTATTTCACTTCAGCTTTATTCGTAATTTCTAAGGTATTCGCACATTGTGAAATTTTATAAAGAAACATCACAAGAAAAATTATTGCAGCAAATTTATCTGCTTCTTTCAGGTGAAACGCTATTCGCCAACTACGACGCCGAAGAGTATCGAGAAGGATATTGAGACACTTCTCGAGGGCAAATCTCTGTGAAATTTCATCCTTTCTTTCCTGTAAAAAGAAGAAATAAATGAAATTCTTCCTCAAAAATCATTCAATGCTGTAAATGTAAACGTGACCACTTCATTTTTCGGGAAAGAAGCACAGTTTTTTGTCTTCATCATTCAACCGTTCTGTAAGTATATGGTGTATCATATTCTTTTCCTCATTGCTTCTATTTTTCATTTTCAAAGTCTTCATTAGAATCGACAATTAAAACGGCCGTCTCATAGCCCAAATTATCCTCCTAAGGCGGTCATACAGTTCTATCTATTGGTTTTATTTCATGAAGAGAGTAACGATTAGGAAAGACAATTATTTCCTAAAAGTTTTCTCGGTCTTATATTACATTTTTTCACTTTTCATTATATTTAATATCATAAAATGTTTAAATAATATATATTTTTGTTGTTTTATTAATTGTTTCAATTAATGCATTTATATTAGTATCAATTTATCAAATTGTGCACAGAAATATGTGAACGAAAATAAGCACAAGTACACATGAAACAGTGATTTTTATTGATATGAAAAGAAATTTGCGATTTCTACAAAAATAAATTCAATCGTTCTCACCTTATACCATCGTGGGATTCCTGAACCGTAATAGGCCAAGAATACCGTTTTTTTCACGGATGGAGAAAGGATGGAGGATTTTATACGCGGAAACGACTTCTAATTACACTTGATGTTCTTTTGAGTTCTGAAACTGCTTACTGCATACATACGTTTTTGCTTTCGGGAAGCCGGCACCTCATGTCAGTTTAATGGAGGAAATAGTCGTCACAGGAAGACTTAATGAAGCTAAAGGCCTCAGATGCTGTTCATTGTTTTCTGAGGATTACGCCACTATTAATGTTTTTCCTTTCTTGCACACCACTACAACCATTTGTGAAAGAATTCATTCCCTACCTATAAAAAGTCAAGAGAAACATCAGAAACACTTTAGAGGTGGCGACGCTAAGAGAGAATTCTAATTTGTAAATGAAGTGAGAAATTAGCAGCGAAGATCTAAAATTGCTAATGCATTCTCATTTGGATATCATAATTTAGTTACTACCATACACATTTCAAATGTATTCAGATTTCTTTAGCGAAACACATTTCTACCAAGTGCTATAAGCCACTGATACGAATGATCCAAAGCTCTGCGAAGGAATGACATATTGGCTTCAAAGCATAAAAATTTAGCTTACATTAAAAGAAGAAAAAATTGGTCAGGTCAGAGGCAAAACTTGTAGACGCCTATTTCGCCGATAAGCTAGAAATACGACCAGTTTCGATTTATAAAAGGGCACTGCTAACCGTCTGTAGATCACCACCTTCTTCGATGTGTCCTAAGTGATGCACCTAAAGTGCTTTACAAAGTGCACATGATCATCACGATCGAAACCCTGGTGATATCGATATTGTGGCAGCTCCTCGAACAGATTGGAACTATAATTCGAATTCAGTCCTCCGAATTATCGGACCATCCTTAGAGCTTATAACTATGTAACTGGGAACTTTAATTTCTTCTATCCCTTTCTGTCCTAGCATAAGAGGCACAGAAAGCGCTGCAATTTCACAGTCTTCTCCTGTTGTGCCACTTCAAGCTTCATTTTATTTCCATAATTAGTTCCGCGTGACGGTGTGGTTAATTTCGAAACAGTGTAACGAAGAAGTAAAGACGATATTTGTAAAGCCGAAAATATTTACTCAACGGTTCCCTCTACCTCCTCCCTAGCCTCCTTGTTTCCTTGGGGTTGTACCATGTCGCAACCACCCATCCTGCATTTATTTGCATTTCACGCGACCGTTCCACATCTTTTGGTTCCAGCCATTTATTTTACATATCAGCAGATGATTCATACTAATTCCAGCCATTCATCTAAAATTCTTACACGGAACAAGGTTGATTAATAATTACCTTGGAAACAATTATAGCCTTGAAAAACTCCTTCAACTTGAAAAAAATTTCAACAGCACTAAGGAATTCATAACGCAAAGGAAAGTTCTAAGTATGAATACTGCCAGATGATTGAAAAACCAAGAGAAGACTTATCTTCATAAGCCTTCTCTCGGTCTTATGGTGGTCATTCGATGGCAATATATATATATGTATATATATATATATATATATATATATATATACATAATGCATGTCTTTTTGTGTGTGGCGTTGTGTGCATAGGTGTGTAGGAAATAGGAGGACTGCTTGAAACCGGCCTGCCGTCTCATTCCGATTGTTGTCAATTCGGACCCGTTTTAAAGCAGCGTTAATTTTTGAGAGAAAGAAGGTAAGTGAAGATGTGATTGCACGAAGAACGCGTCCAACCAATCGAATAACACTAGCGAAGCTAATTAAAAAGTCCAATTGATTGAATGAGAACGTTTCTATGGCATTTGTTTGGTATACTCTAATGTTGGCATAAGCGCCTATCAAAGAAAAATGAACTCCTATGGAAAATGTGAAACGCTCAATCGAGGAAGTGGATAATTTGAACCGGATTATGCGAAGTCTACTCATCTATATTACTTCTTGCTGGAGAATAATTTATTACGAAACTAGCATACAGGAGTATCCGGTCATATTACGCTCTCATTGAAGAGATTTTTTTCTTCAATTTTCTCTCACGCTGTTTTTTTTAAACGGTTTCCTCCTATTTTTTTCATAAATGGTTTTATTTATGGCGTTTTATAATATTCCAAAAAAAATTAAAAGTTTCCAATCAATGCATTTTCCTTTTATGTATGGAAAAAATAAGGAATCTTTCTAAATAAGGACATTTTTAAATTTATAGAATTTTGTATATATAATTTGTATTTATTTATTTATATATATTTATTTTATTTTTTTATTATATTATTATTATATCTATAAATATTTATTTATTTGTATTTATTTTATATATATGTATATATATATATATATATATATATTTTACAGTTTTGCATTTTTAAATTTATGGAATTTTGTATACATAATTTATATTTATTTATTTATATATATTTATTTTATTTTTTTATTATATTATTATTATATTTATAAATATTTCTTTATTTATATTTATTTAATATAGATATATATTTATTTTACAGTTTTGCAATTTTTAATTAAAATTATAATTGTAATTCTTCACTTGCATTATGCAATAAGCGGAAATATAAAGAAAACTTGACATAGAATTATAGAAGTTTTCTTGAATTATATTGCAAAAGATCGTATATCCATTTGAAAGAAGAAAAATACTTGATTGCTTATTTAGTAAGCGAATCAACTATTATCTATAACTGTGAATGTAGTATTTGTTTATCGCGTGTAGTAGGGGCATTCTCTGTCTTTTGCTTTGAATAATATCCCGATCATTACTCGTTTACTAAATCACCGTAGGGTACTAACTCGTTTACTAAATCACCATAGGGGTAGTAACTCGTTTACTAAATCACCTTAGGGTAGTAACTCGTTGACTAAATCACCTTAGAGGTAGTAACTCCTTGACTAAATCACCTTAGGATCGGTACATATAGATGACAAACTCGTATAATTTTAGCCTTAACGAAAAAATTTGAGAGCATTTTCTCCCTATTGCTAGCGAGAATTCTGAATAATGGAAATTCAGCGGATTGAGTCGATAATGAGTGAAAATTATCACAGCTAAAAAATCTCTTATATAATACTTTCATAGTTGTTCTCCTCTTTTCTTTTCTATTATGATTTTCCCCATTCATTTTTCTTCATATCAGTATAGTTTTTACGTTGGTTATTACATTGTAATACTAATAATTGATTGATAGTGTAATAGTAATTAATATTTGCTAAGAATATTATCGAGAAACTCTTTCGTTTATGATATATTTGCTTTTGGATCAATATTGCAAAGTTGTTTCTATAAACTGAAATCTTACTGATGATTATCGATACATATCTCTTTGATAGCCTCCTGGAAACCATCATTTAACTAACAAATTCATCTTTCATTGTTGTTTTCCATTTGGACTCAATTTATTAGACAAATGAAAGAAGAAACCTTAAATTCTTTCCTATTTTTTACCCTTAAGCTGAGATTTTAATATATTTTGCCCAAATATTTTTTTTTTATTCTTATTTTTTTATTATATTGGTTGGATTTAAGTATTTTTTGCTATAATTTAAGCGCTATTTCAAGTCGAATGCTTAGAGATATATGATAAAATGGTATATTCTTACTAACTGATATTTTTAAGTCATTGATGGAAATTTCGTTCCACAGTAATTTTCTAATTTCGTCGCCTCATCTTTCTTTCTTTCTTTTTTTTCAATTATAGAGCTTTAAATAATCGAGATTAAGGTTGATCATTTTGGATAACGCATATTAAAAGATTTGTTGAATTCATAAAGGATTTTATATTTGTGTTGTTTAGCGCTTCGAAAGTAATGAATTTCATCGCTTCATCAGCGTACTATAATTTATTAATTTTTCCCTTCCCGCAAGAGATGTTTAAATGCGTCGGAAACAACATAAATATATGTTATAGTAAACATTAACGCAAGAATTATGCCACAGTTACTGGTTTAAAGATACCCGATTACGTTATACTTCGGTTACTAATCGTTTTGAAGATGGAGTTTAATAGGACAGCTTTATACTTTTTGGGTTCCTTATGGTGCAGAAAGGATTTCGGGATCAACCTTAATCTGTAAAAGGCGGGCAAATGTTGATAGGAATTGAAGTTTTCGGCTAAGTTGCCAAATTGCTTACAGCAGTACTGCCAATAACGGTTCATGAAATCTATCCAGCCGCGTACACGCATACACCCGAAGTGGCGATTAAAAAAGTAACGTTCGCAAATCCCAGTGTTTCTTCTAATTGCCGAAGGGCTATCAAAAATGCTGGATAGCCGCGTTGCCCATTCAATGACTGGTGAGGCCGTTATTTGTGATTGTTGCAATGCAACTTTGATATACGATTGTATGACGTAATTAGCTGTGGGTTTTTACTGCAATATATAAAGACGGTCATAATCGATCACAGCCGTTTAAAGTATCACGCGTTCTACTACGATTGAAAGCATGACTGCAGTAAACCATGAGTAAGTCTCAGGAAAATCCTTTATAAAAAGTGCAATCACAAAAAGCAAAACGAAATTGAAAAGTCTTTGAAAAGAAACGTATTGGATTTCTTTACGAATCCAGCATATCATTGATTCCAATAAGAATCCGTCTTCTCATGGAAATATATTTGGGACTTAAAAAAAAATCTTTTTATTTCTCATTTTTCTCATGGAAATTTCCAACAACAATTTTCCTCTTTGTTCTTTGGACTTTTCATTCTCTGTAATTGCGTCATTCAAATATAGTTTCCATAAGAATTTTTGAGACACATGTGCGATAAATTCTCCATTACGCTATCTATAATAAATAGCAATAATTAAGAATATTTTATAGATATCCTCATAAAGTTCATTCGTTGAGATTCTCTATGATTCTCGATGATTCTCTAGGAACTTTTTCGACTATATCGAAAAATTCAGCGCGCTCATTTGTAGTTTAACCTACTTATCGAATATTATGCTCTCCTCGTTGTAAGAATGGAAAAATTGCATATTTTATCTGAATATAGACTATTTATTGGCCCCAAAAAGATTATGATCTTGTAAGCAATAGATTCTATCCTAATTTATGCTGTCCTCATCATAGCACGCTCTCATTCTCGCATCTCTATCTGATTGCATTTGATGTTTATCATTACTGTTTCAATTACTCAGCTCACGTTAGAGACCATTTATCTGTTGTTGAATAATCGAGTATCAAATTATTTAATTGCTTGTTTAAATTTTATGATATTCTATACATAAAGCTCGATTAATTTAGCAATTAAAGCATTAAAATTAATTTATTATTTGTTCTCCTCTTATCAGAATTATTTTTGAAGTATTTCATTGATCGCTGTATCTGCTCACTTAACGTTAATCACTACTAATCTTTACTGTAAGCGCAATATACTGGAGTTAAGCATTCAGTGATCGGATCATATATTGTGTTCTAAAATGCATAAAACTCTCTAGTTATAGGAAGTATGTCATATAATACAATTGGTTGCTTTGTTGTATTCATAAGAACTGTTTATTACTGTCGCAGTTTTCAACGAATTTAGGCTTCCTGATTTTAAGAAATTAATCAAAATTTGCTTCTGGACTATACTGTTTTTGCAAATATCTCAATGAGTAAAGACGACATTTTTGTCCCCTACGATCAAGTTGATAATTGATCGAGTTCGTCGTTACGTAAATATCAGCGTTGCAAGTAAAAACTTATCAAACTTCTTATCATAAACTTAGCTAGCAACTCACTGTTTTTTTTTCAAAAATTATTCCTTATCACAGTCGCAATTTGGCGTTTTTTGTATCTGATGCCTTTTTTTTTCGATTATATTCTTTGAGTTAACCAATAGTGCTAATTGGAGATTAAGAACCAAATTCAACTTGGAAATGCCGCGTAGAAGTCAAAGTGATTTTAAACCCTCGTCATTCGCTATTGGTCGACCATCGCCATATCTCGCCAAAGACGATGAAGACTGTAGAAGAAATAAAGACCCTTTGCTTAGGAGTACTTTAATGCTAAGTAGAGCACTTTCCACTAAAGAAAATGCGTTCTTGTTTGACAACATCATGCCATCTCGGTCCGGTTTTATTGGTGCCCGTGGCGGCGCTCTACCTCAGTGGTAAAATTTCCACAGGTGTGTTGATGTTATCGTCTCCATGGAGAATAACTTTGTACACTGTTGAACCGATGAAATGCGATTCGTAGAGAAATGATCCCTTTCAGTAGCCGACTTTATTCTACACACGCTTCTTTTTCATAATTTCAGTAATTTAAAGCGTTCTGCTGAAAAAACTTGACGTATTTTTTGCCTTAGAAGAATTATTGTTTCTGAAAATATTTTCTTTCAGTATCGAGCTTCTTATGTGCTATTTTCTTGAACAGTTAGAAACACGTCATATGCATTTTATCTGACGAGATTTTGGTCGAATGTAACCAACCTGTCTAGAGCGTTTTGCTTACGAGAAATTCGGCACCACTGCATCGATGCGTTTGCAGCAGTTTCTCACTATTCCTGTTTTCCTTTAAATTGCAGCCAGGTAGGAGAGCGCAATTAAAAGTGCTATAGTTCACCATTTCCTTTTTCGTTTTTTGCTTGTCCAAATTTCTTAACTATTTCTCAATCCGTTACCGTTTTTCCAGGAGAAAGATGTTAATGCATCCTCGACTAGTGGAATTCGTTCACTGCTTCACTGTTTTATCTTTTAATGAGGAGAATGAAATGAAGTGAAATATATTATAATTTCGACTGGAAATCTATTTTATAGATGATAAATAATTCAGATCAGTTTAGCAAATATTGCTGATCGAATAAATAGAATCGCAATACGCGAAGAAGTAATAACAATTATTTATGAAAGTAATTCATCACAAAATTCGGAGTTATCCGCAAATTTCAAAGCATTACTTGCCACCATTACCATAAACGGTACAAGCCGTCTTTAATGCGATCGACCGTTGAACAAAATATGAAGTGATTATTTTATGCATTGGGTAGAAATTGTGCTTTTTTCTTAATTTATCACAGGCGTCTTATCCAAGCCATGGTTAATAGAAAATTTCAACAGCGATAATTCCAGAAAAAAATTCCAGAAAGTAAACTTCAACAGTGATAGTTCCAGAAAATTCCAGAAAAAGACTTCCAATCATTATGAGAGTAGAAAACTTGGATTTTGAGTTCTCTCTATTGCTATGAAATTATTTTCTCATATTCTCATTATATTAAATGAAAAATTGTTTCATGTATAATGTAATTTGATGCTCCCAAGTGACAGTTAATGAGATCTGTAATCATCAAATGAAATCAAAATAATAGTATTGGCTGAAATCTATTCTCTCATTGTGAATTCGGTAACAATTACAGCTTTTAAACGGTGAAAATATTTCGAAGATGGCCAAATTGTTGAAAAGGGTTCTCAATTGCTCGAGACATCAGGTTTTTGAAAGAAGCCAGTTATGTACGCTCTCAATCTATCGTACGATGTACGCCGCGAATCTCTTCCAACAATTAGTCCCCGTTAATTTCGATTCCTTTCATTTCAGTGATATTTCTGAAGTCTTCCCATGGTCATAATTTTGTCATGATCCCTACCCCTCCTTCCGCTCCCCACCCTCTTTCGTCCACTCCACAAACCCTACCCTCTTCTCGTACTCAGTAGTGCATCGTTGTGTCCCTTCAAGAGCTTTTTTCCATTGTATCGATCGTTTTCTTATCTCAGTTGGTTGTTTGTTATATGCAAAGAAGTGCCCAGCTATCGTATCAGCCGCCAACAATTGGCATTGTAATAAGAGTGTTTTTTTGCTGTATCTTAGTTATGAATTTGTAATTAATTGCTTATTTCTTAATGAATTCAATAAATGCAACCACACAAATCGAATAAATGAGAACCTTCTTCAATAAGCGCCGATAAATTTCTATTTTCACTGATACTCTTAGCGCATTAAAAAAATCGCATCCACGCTATTGCACAAATTTAATTCATGATAACTCCAGATGATATTTAACGTTACGCAAACATTAACCCATAAATGAAATACTATTGAGCGAACTTCCCACAGAAGGGATGTTATTTGTGCTCATTTCCCATATATTCCAATTTCAGGTTGAATTTTTGCATAATCCCTCCAATATGCGCTAAAAATGTGGTAATATGATTACTTATTTCGTTCAACTTGTTCGGCAGCTTCAGTTTACCGACAAATGGCTGATCATATTTGATTTTATTCGATACAATATTCATCATAGTGCAGTTTTTTTAGTTCGTTTTTCATTTCATTCGTTTTCTTTAAGTTTTTATTCTTCTTTGAAGATGTCGTGAAATATGCTAAGCAGAGACCCGTTGTGAGAAATGATCATAGAATCAAAAAGCAGTTTTTGCACAAGACTTCATGAATGGAGTGGATGGAGAAAATTGAGAGCACTAAAGAAGCAAACTTACACGTTTCATAGTGATTTATGCCCAACAATATATTTCAATTCATCGGCAGTTGTGAGTGCTGAAATATGAACGAATCCGTATTTGTATTAATTTTTGCAATATTTATGTTAATATTTATGTAGCATTTATGAAAATTATTGTTTATGTAAGTATGCTTTAAATGATTTTGATAGACCGATATATGTAGGAATGTTAGAGCCGATAGATGCGAACTCTTGAGATGAATCAACGAATTAAGATTATACCGAATAATGTGACTTAAAGCTGTCAATGAGCATTGAATCTTGAAATATGCGCTTGTTTTGATTCACATCAAGCGATTATGACAATTAATCGGTAAGTGAATGAAGACATTTTTTGATTTGTAAGAAATACTGATTAAAAAAACCATCAATATTTTGGGCGAACTCTCGTTTGAAGTTCAAGGATTCGAATCCTAAAAACCATCAATACCTTGGGAGAACTCTCGTTTGAAGTTTAAGGATTCGAATCCTACTCCTCATCAGAAAGTTTCCGCTCAAGTATTATCTCTTTCTTTATTATTGACAGATATAGCTAACTATAATTTTTTCGAACATTTAATCGAAAAAAGTGGAATTGCTATTTAAATGTTTTTCTTTTCTCCACAAATGAAGTTGAGAATTTTTCAATATAGGTGAAAAAGTTCTACGGGGAATTTTACCGATTTTTATATACTTTCAAGAAATAATAACTTAAAAGAAGTTGAGCTGTCTAATTGTATTCCCATTCGATGAGAATGCGTAATCGAATACAACAAGACCAGTTTGAGCAAAACAAAACAAACAAATGAAATTATCATTTGTGATAAATATCGTCGCTTTCGTTGAATTATCAATGATAAAGATAAACGTTCCTCAGAAATCGACTATAGTTGAAATTCTAAAAAAACATTTTTCGGGTAGCATATTTTCTCATTTTCTATATTCTAATTTTTTGGGGGGGAGTAATTTTGAGTAGATATTTTGAACGTTTCACAAATATATATCATTTTTAATTAAATCCTACGGTCCCATAAATATGACAAATTGATAACATTCATTTTATGGGGGAATTTATGAGGAATATTTGCAGAAAGAGTTTAATAGGAGGTTAAAACCTATATGAAACATAAATGGATGGACTATAAATGGAAGTAAACCTAAGACGCTGTAGCATTTGGAAAAGGAAACAATATTTCCTAAAATTCAAGAACGGTGGAGAATTTGCAACTACCTTAAGTTGAAGTATGCAAGTGTCATGTGCTAATGTATAATATTTTCATCGAATATGAAATGAGAATTATGCGTTCGTATTTCTCTACATTCTTGAGGAACTAATTATGAATGAAACAGTTAGAAAATTATATTAGAATAATTCTTGCTCACCGTTCACAAATGCGAGAGACGGCAATTTCACTATTTCAGCTTTGCTAGTGCAAATAAACATTCGACGAATTAAAATATCACCTTTAAATACTATAGAATTTCGTATTTTATTTCACTATTCAACTAATGCCAAGCAATAATATCGAGAATTATCATTTCAACTGCGTTATCCACAATATTAACCGGGATAACCTTTAATTCTTATCAGCTTTGCCCGAGTTTCTGTTTCCAAAAAGAATTTCTTATCCAAAATCCATAAAAAAAGCTACTAAACACTGTAAGCAGAAAAGAAATTCATTTTCATCAGATCTGAGCATCTATTCGGTAACGGAAACCCAAAAGAAAAACCTCGATGGAATACTTATATGAAGTGTTTCTGTTTTAGCTTGCCTATATTTTTAGAACTATATTCTCCATGCAGTTATAAATAATTGAAATTTCTGCAAAACATCTGCAATATGAAAGCTGAAGCAGTAATTATTCTTGTTCTTATTATCTGTTCTTATGCTACACTTGATTTAAGAAACGAAATATAAGTAGAGCCTAAAAATCTGAGAAGTACTATTTTCCGTGTACTCCAGCTCAACCCTGGTTACTTAGTTCTACTGGTAGGCTCAACAATAGCGGCCAAGTAAATGACCCTCACCCGCTGCACTCATACGTCGTCAAGTTCGCGTTTTAAAGTGTCCTGCTTAAAATTTTGATAATCGCCCATAAAACTGCTCGGATAAGCAATAGTGCTTTATTTTCATCAATGCTTTATTGATGACATTTTCAATTTTCAGCTGCTCAAAAAGTGCGCAATCAAGGATCGGTAACGACGACGAGTATTTTTGCCCGTGAAGGGCATTGTGACGACGCGCTAAGTGTTTCGTTAGAGTACCAACGAAATGGGAGCCGCGCAAAAATTTAGTGCCTTTTCTGTGCTTTACAGTTTCGCTGATGCAGTTGATATTCAGGTAGGTAAAAAATTCTATAACTTATATTGCTCTATATAAGTCTGTGGCTAAGCATTCTCTTCTTCAACATTAGCCGCAAGATTCCTACATTAAGGGTGGTCTTTTATTTTCAATGAATAGAGGAGATAATTGTCTCCGTTAGCCGGTGATCGGAGCACTCAGATTTTCGTCGGTTCATTTAGATAAGTAAGTTTTTAGCTCATATAGGACAAATATTTAATAATCCTTACTTTCGAGTTTGATACTTTTTCATATGTTTCAAGATTTTCCGATGTGGATGAGAAAGCTTTCGAAATATTCAAATAACTCGGGCTATCGTTGCAATAAAAGATATTCATGAAGAGCTATAAATGACCTCATAATAACGTTTTTGTTTGCATTCAGAAATTTCCATTAGATTGGTATAATTCAATAGAGAAATAATTCAGCGATACATTTGCAGTTAATGATTGTTGGTTTAATATTGGCGTTGATTCAAGCTGTTTTACCTCCTTTCGTTTGGCTTGTTATGGGCGATTTCGTTTCGCTATCAATTTTTCGTGAGGTATGCATATGTATTTCATCATAAGAATGCCTTAAAGTATTTCTTTCCTTTAAGAATTCACTATTTCCGATTGATGAATTATCGCCACTAGAGAATGGCAGCTTATAGAAGAGCGAATTATCTGCTAGCCAATTATGATTAATCGAGAATGATAACGAATATACAATAGAGAAGTAAAGAATATCTGAAGTCTAACATTGATCTTCAGTAACTTATCATTGAATGATAGGCTTTCTTGATTAGAATATCAACGAGAATTTTCATATTTTGAAGTGTAAAGCTGAAAATGTGAATAAAAATTTCCATTGCACTTAATAAAACAGTAAAGACCATTGATTTTTTGTATGAGCAAAAGAATTTCAACAGACTTCAAAGATTTCCGAGAAAAATAGAAATTCTCTGCCAACTATGAGGCTATTGTGAACATAAGATTTAGATTATTGATTATAGGAAATGAAAATAAATAAGACAGTACATATTGAAATGTTTCAACGAGTGGACGATTTTACAACTTGGAATACGACTATTACGACGTCATTTGTGCGGCAATCCGCTATTGATAGGGAATTCGAGAGCTCTGCAACGCCAGTATTTATCGCTATGCTTTCACTCTCGATTGCTACGTTTATTGCGGCTTTTTTTCAGGTTTTTAAAGCCTTTCGATATAACTTAATGGAATTTACTGTTTTATAAGTTTTCAATCACACTCTATATATTGATGGAGTAAAGAGGATGAAGTGGATGAATATACCGCCTCTGAATATCAATAGCCTGAAATGAAGGAATGAGAAGATGAATTAAGAGTAGCGAAATAATAAATCATCACAATGTTAGCATTTCTTAGCTAATCAACTCAACGCTACCTAATTAGTCGTAAGTTTTCAATCATTCTTAATGGCGAAGATAAATTTTCTCGAATGATGTATCATCGTCAACGACCATGGAAGCTATTGGCAGCCTGAGACTCTCATATGGCGCAAGTGAAGCATGCATCGATCGGTTCCATTAGGTAACACTGGCATAATTTTTTGGCTGCAAAACAAAATTGCCCACCATCAGATGTCGAAATATAACAACTCGTAGAACAATTACGTTGAGTTACATGGAAAAGTACGTCAGATAAGCATATTGTCCTTTCGGGATTTTAAACTTCTAATTATATGCTCCTCGTGATAGCATCTTTGTGGTAGCGTTGAATTCGGAATTTAACTTCGGCGATATCCATTTAGTGATGTAGATCACGTAGGGATATTTTCGTCAATAATAGTCGTAAGCGTTTCAGCGTTTGGCATGGGAGGTGTCGGGGATTCGACAAGTATTTCGTGTGAAGAAAGCTTACATTAGAAAATTACTACATATGGACGTCGCATGGCTAGAATCAAGACATTCTGGTCAAGTGGCATCTATGCTTCATGAGTTAGACTTTTTTTCATACATAATATTTTGCTTCATTGTGCTTTCATTCTTAGCACTAAAAAAGGTCACTTCAAATAGTTCAGTACAAAAACTTCTCATTTATTTAGAATTGCGTGGAATATTGTTGGAAATAGTCACAATTAGTCCTCTTCGTTTTCATGAATCTCTCTTTTTTGAAAACTTTTCTTTCTTTGGCCATCGTTTCAAAAATTTCTCCACCGGAAGTTAGCATTAATATTCAAATTCCGTATGCCAATTTTTGTTAAGTAATACTGAACCAGAGGGAGAAGGACCATTCAATGCGAGAGGAATTTTATGTTTCAGTCATGCCGATTCGATTTATCAGGGTATCGCCGATCATCTTCCAATGGTGATTTTTATATTTGCATATTTGATTGTCTCGTTGGCGGTTTGTTTCTATATACAGTGGGATGTGACACTGGTGATGTTTGCCGCTCTGCCGTTACTTATTGGTACTCGACTAATTTTCAGTAGGGTTTGTCTTAATTTCTCTTCTCTATAATTTTGTTTTTCATTCACCTGATACCTTTTAAAAAGTGCAGGCAATAAATTGAATTTTTTTTGAAATTTTCAAAATTTGCAGTTTTAACATTATGACATGTTTTTTAGCACCTCATAATGTCACTTCGCATTACAGAAAGAGCTTAGTCGTCACAACTCATAGATCATTTCGATTCTTTGAAATATAAAGCTTGAATTGTGCAAAAGGAAGTCCCTCCTCTTGTCCCCTCTCCTCTCTCCTTCCAGCACCAAGCGTTGTTTCTTAAGGTGGTGTCGGCAGAAACATCGAATACTTTGAATAAAAATAGCGAGAACTGTTTTGTAATGCGCAGTTAAAAGTCTGATCTGCTGAAGCTACCATTGCAATGTTGCGTTTGTATGTGAATGTACCCATCGTTGCAGATGTTGACGTACCCTGTAGTTGCAACTCATGAAGTGATAAAGTTCAAAAAGTTGGTGAACTTCATACCATATGCCATACCATCGCTTCATGGACCACAATTTGCGTCGATGGAACAACCATAAAAGGAATTAGAAATGTTTGAAGATGGAAAATACTTTAAACGTTTTTAGAGCGGTTGAATTTTTATTTCTTTCTGCTCTAAATTCTCGAAAACCGGTATATTACTGAGAAAGCAAGAAAAATTTCGCCTTTGCGAAGGCAATTTAAAGAAAAAACTGTCATTCTTCGCATTTTTCTACTCGTTTATTTCATTTATTTAGCATTTCGTTGGTTTTACATGAAAATCTGATAGAAAAGTTCAGCGTGTAAGAAATAAATTTGGATATTTCGAAGTCTTCCGAGAATATTTGGTGAATTCACCAATGCGGTATTGATACGTTGAAAAACATGATAATAATCATATATAATTCGATGTATTTAGAGGCATAGAGGCATTTTTCAGTGGTTTTGTAAGACACGCGATGATGAGCAGAAGCTATTCGCTAAGATGACCAATCTTGTTCAAGAGACTTTCTCGTGTATACGAACTGTAATTGCATTTGCGGCACAAAAGCAAACCATCAACAAGTTGGTCGTTTTGATAAGTTTTTTTAGGCACTCATTTCGTCACTTCATTCACATTGACGATACGTTAAGCAGCAATAAACAATAAAATAAACAAAAGCAAGCAATAAAAAACAAGCAAATATTAAGGCGATAAAAATTTCTATATAGAAAACGAATAAATTTCAATGCAATTTTCATCGTTTATTATCTAAAGGCATTAATATAAACAACGTTTGCAATGAAATAGTATCACAAAAATCGGTATATTTACGTATGAATTGTGGTTTATTGTGGTTCATTGTGGTTCATTTTGGTTTATTCTGGTTTATTCCGGTTTATTCTGGTTTATTCAGGTTTATTGTGGTTTATTGTTACTGAGTTCACAATAGCATTCTCATAAATGAAATTGATTCCATTGATGTTAATTTCATTGTTATTTGAGGTATGACAATGACTGCCTCCGTACTAGGCTACAGAAACAAGAGGATACTTGACGTTGACGCCAATACGGCACTCAGCAATTGTACCTGGAAAAGTCGAAAGTTTCCTTCATTAAGCAGTAAAAATGTAAGGAGAGAAATCTTTGAGACGTTTGCTTGAAATTTTAGATATGAGAGATTAATGATGGAGCATAATTTGATGACTGAAGAGCGGCTAACAGCGTCATCGATTTATGATGCACTCGCACAGGTATGCGATTATCTTTCATCGTTGCAGTTTTCTTTGCCGATGGCAACATAACTGAAATGAATAGATCTTTGCCGCAGAGAGCTTTAAAATATATAGCACCACTTTATATTTAATTAATTCATTTATGTTGATCAATCTGCTTACGAATGATCTCGTAGCCGTATCAACTCATTGAGATATTTTGGTAATGAATAAAATCTCTACTGAAATGTGAGCAGCTCAAAGTTCTGAGGTGAAATTTGCCAGTGATAACTTATAGTGATTGATCATAAAAGTTCTGTTATTCATACGCTTTTTGGTCTCATACATTCCCATAAGTTGTTTGGCATGATGACTGTGCTGACATACGCATGCCTCTGTACTTCATATTTGGATGTCTGACAAACGAAGGTTAAAGCGTCATCGTGAAGTATGATGACGCCTACAATGATGACCTTCAAATTGCGCTATCGAACTCGAAAAGTTTTGACCATGGAAATTTCGTTGGGACCATCCACATTTTATAATCTATTGGAATGTCATCCGATACAAAAAACGAATGTAAAACTTCACATTGATGAATAAATGAGCCCATTTTCATATGTGACACATCTGACAGCCACAGTTTGCTTAGTGATAGTCTCGTCGATTAATCCTAATGGTTCACCTTACATGACTGCTTACATTTTTAACAGTTATTAATTGAGATATTAGAAAAAATGGGAAAATTTTAACCATCCGTTTAATGATAATCGAAAATCTGAGATCGTTTTCAATTTTGCACTTCTGAAATATTTATTGGTTAATATTTCGATGATTATATTAATATTTTAAAGGCCTGATGAACTCTTATGAGGAGTAATTCAGAGATTTGTTGGTTCAAATTTAACTCGTCATAGATGGAGGTGCCCAGCGAAATAGTACTCTCGGAAAATGGAATTGAGAAGATTGATCTTTGCGCTCAGAGGACGAAGATAATTCAATTTTATGGCTTCTCATCTTCGTTCCGCCTCATAAACTCTTCAATTTCGAACATTCCAAAGAGAAAATCATTTGGAAAAATTGTGTTTTCGTGCCCTCGTCTAAAATAATCATAGACATTCGATTCTTAGACAATTTAAAACCATAAAGGGCTCTTTTATGCCCGTAACAATAGAAAACAACATGTGCTAAAGAAGGACAAACAATTCTGTCATGAATATTTGAGTAAAAGTTCGAAGCTTTATAGTTTTTCAGTCATAAATAACGATAGGCTATATTCAATTAAAGAATTTTTTGCATGTTGGCTCTTTTTTATATGGTCTATATTTTCCATGACTCATTTCTCTTATGGCAATTACTTCAACTCAATAAAATGTTGCTTGTACGTTCGAGAGAGCACTACTTTAACCAAGGCAATGAACGTTTTTGTGGTGTCTTTAAGCGGATGTTCAGAGAAGGGCTTTTCGGTAGCCAACCTATTCGAAGGATCCAACGTGTGAGTACTTTGGCAGTAAAAAATGCATATATGGAAGCATATTCACTAAGTTTTTCACTCATTTAGGTGCTATTAACAGAATTCATATTTACGGCAGCGTTGTGTTATGGTATGTGGAGAGTTGGCGACGAGAATCCAGGACGATTGGCTGCTGTAAGTTGCCACTTATTATAAGCATCTCAAATTGACGAACCATTCAAAGCGAATTCGTTAGGCGTTGAAAAAGATTGCAATGAAATCAAATAGACTGGCCTCTATCATCCAAGAGTGAAACGTTTTTTTTCTGTCATTATGCTAACTTCCTTATATATTTCCTGGATTTTGCATATATTCTATAAGCTTTCATAGTCGACTTTTTTGTATGAATGCAATAAATTGCATTAAATCAGACTGAGGGTTTTTTTTTCAGCGATTCTTATTTTAAAGGAAAAAATATATATATTCCAAATCGAGGACATTATTTTTCGGATTCATGATATTAAAGGGAAATATTACTTCTTTATACTTGCAAGTCGGAAGAGGAAGCTTGTCACTAACATGAGCTGAAATATGCACTTGTATCAGGTTTACTTAAATGATTTGAACAGTTAGACCATCCATTTTAATCCATCTTTGATTATGAGCATTCCTTATGCTCACATTTAGCTCTATGCAGAATTACTGCTGTCACTTATCGGATCCTTCTACCCTTCTCTTCTTTCACATCGATCAACGAAAAATGGAACAACCGCACCGCTGATATTTCACGGAAGTTGCTTCTTGTAAATAAAAATTGAATAAAACATCATCACTGTAACCGCCAACGGGTCAGATGTCGAAACGATGTTACAGTTGGCGATCAACATGCTCTATATGTGCGTTACGTCGATCAGCATTGGTTTTCACCTAACGGGTGCATCTACAGCACGAATCAACGCGAACGAAATGAATGAGATCCTCGAGGAGAAACCGAACATCGAATGTCACGTCAACAGGCATAAAGAGAGTATGATGAGGCCTAAAGGCCGTGGTAATATCACGTTCTCAAATATTCGATTCGCCTATCCAAGCCGTCCGGATATCGAAGTTAGCAATAAACTTTTCCAGTAGAATGATCCACACCAAGCAGCATGTCACATTACTCGTTATGCATTATTTCGCATAGACCTTTAAACTTATCCTGAAGTAGCCATAATTTTTACATCCTTCTATTTGTTTACACGTATAAAGCCCATCGTGATGAAGAAGCTGAGTCTCAAAGCTGTCTGTTTTGGTGAACCGACTTCTCAACAAGGAGCCCATCCTGAGCCAACTGCTCCCCTAGTAAATCTATTCGATCTTTTCGCCCAAATCTCCCTCTATCCTAAATTGTTACCCAGGGAAAATTTTCTCCTCTCCTTTAGACACAGCTCGTTCCCCAGTGTCCTGATCGATTTCATCTTCCTGTACTAACCAAGTCTTCTAAATACTCCGTGCAAAGACCTTTCCAAAGGAACTCTACCTCTGAATTGTGCAAAACACTTCCCTCTCTACTAAAACTCAACCATTATCCCTCAATTTTGCTGCTTGACTTGCAATTCCATCTAACAAAATTACTTAGGAATAGAGAGTGATTAAGGACATACTGGTTTAACCTGACAGATCCTTTGCCATAGTCGAGAAAGAACATCTTTGAGGTCTATGATCCAGTGAATAATGATAAGAATAATGGAAAATTTGAGAGTGTTTTGGAATTGTTCGAATAAACTTAAAAAAATTCTTCCCGATGAATTGGTATAAAATTCTCCGGAGTGGTTAATATTTTTCAGATGAATAGCGCATCGTCGTGTTTTTAACCCATAGGTTTTATATATGATTTCATGGATTCCTTTATGTTTGCATCCGAAATGGAGTGTTATCCTTGATTCTGTTGATTATTATTTAAATTATCTGAATTAAGGTGGTCCGAGGAGTATCATTCTCGGTTGCGTCCGGTGAACATGTCGCTATCGTTGGACCGAGTGGTTCTGGAAAGAGCACACTTACAGCGTTAATGCTACGCTTTTATGACCCTCTTAGTGGAGCTGTAGGTCGCTTTATTAGTAATTTTCACTGAAAGTATAAAATATTGTATGCGGGAAATAAATATAAAAGCAGTACGTTTAATTAGGAATGAAAAAATAGCAAGATGTCAGCGAAGATCCAGAAAAAGGGAGGTGGAAGGTGGGGGAAGAGGGATAAGACCAACTAAAAACCAAGACCATCAGAAGCTCTGATGAAATCTGTTGAAGCGTTCAAGGGAATTTTGAGAAAAAGCCCTCGAAATTGAAATCCTCGGCTGCAAATAGAATTCTAAAGCAGGTTTGAGGTCAAATTTTCGGAACCTTCGAACAAGAAACACCAAGAATAATCAGATTCACTAAAAATACCCACAGTTCAGTGTTTTGTTCTCTTAGCCACTGGAAATATATTTGTTCATTGCTTTTGTTTTTCCAACGAAATATTGTCTATTTAGGATTATTTCACTCGATTTTCTCATGCAAAGAACCGTCCCTTTTCTTCAGCTTGATGTTTGTTGTAACTCCAACAGTGACAACGTTGAGAAGGCCGAATGAGACACGAGAAGACGTGGAGATAGTCGAAGTCATCGAGGGGCACCACAGCTTATGAGAGCAAGCTGGAAAGGGCTAGGCGTCCCGAAAGAGCTGCTGGATCGAAAGCTTTCGATGGAGAAAACTGGCTCCGACGAGCTGAGGCTCGGCTTATTTGGGCTTTAAACAAATCAAAAGCGCATAAGTCGATCGACAACGAAGCTCGAAGAATAATGCTATAGAAGCAAAATGGTCACTGTTTACATCAAGGTGGATGTCTTGGGTTGATTCCTTGATGCAATACCCACCATCTCATCGCTGAAGTCGATCTGTTCGTCGGTGTCCATGATCTGTGCTGTTAAGTACCATGATCCCTCGGCCCATGGTACTTTCTGCGTTGACCTTCGAAACTGAATAATTGCGGCGCATGTCGATCGTGAGTTGAGCGGCGGAGATCTACCGGCGCCTGAGCTAGGTGTTACGTCCAGTAGTGACTTGAGCATTGCATCTGCTGGGGAGTCATGCTGTTTGGTGCTTCGTCGGCGAAGTTGGTTAGCTTGGCGCGTCGAAACTTCCGATCGCGCCAGAATATCGTAGGTGACAGTGCAGTGTCTGCGTAACACCGCTACGTTTGTCCATCTCATCTTCTGTAAAAGATAATTTCCGACAAGCACGAGATCATGTCGTGTAAAGGAACGGTCGCGAGCTCTATTTCGTCGATTAAAGTCTGCCTTCACTGTAACATCATAGATGGATATCTTGGTTGGCCCTTTAATGCCATGACCGACAATATTTGCTATGATTTTCCTTGTTTGTGAGTTTCTCATGCGGTAGTCATGAACACATTATTATTATGGTACTTTTTAAGGATAAGCTGTCCAGGTACTAGTTAAAATTAATGTTTTATTGTGATGACGTGTAGTGCGCACAACTGATTAGATTCCAATAGATTTGACCAATTGAGAGGTGAGATGTCATACCAAATTTTAGATAACGATTCGAAAATACTTATATGGGACTTTTTTCTTGCCTCATTTATTGCTTTGAGACTATCGATATTTGATTTCAGATCTATCTTGATGATGTGAATCTGAAGCGAATGAATCCAGACAATCTAAGAGCACAACTCGGATTGGTCAGTCAGGAACCCGTCTTATTTGATGGTATCCCACTATTGCAATTATTATTTGTTTTCGTTATGTTGATAATCAGTTTTACTATGTAACGTTGATGAGAAATCCTTCTTGGAATATACGTTAAAATTAATTAATGTCACAAATTAATTAATGTGACATTAATTAATTTTAACTTTAGAAATTTTCCTCCGGAAAATGCAATTATTTATTCTCAAAGGCGATCAATTCTTCAACGTTCATATTTAGTGTGTTCATTTATTATAAGACACATATATCATTAGATATTTGAGACGTCTTTTTATGCGCAGAAATGAAGATTTGGTCAGTGTACTTTTAAGTGAGAATATTTTACCTCCAGTGGGATATTTCATTCAAATTAACAAACATAGATTCTTTTAGGTACAATAAGTGATAATATTCGCTATGGTCGATTAGGTGCGACACAGACGGAAATAAACGACGCAGCGAGAAAAGCGGAAGCATGGCAGTTTATTAACGCACTTCCCGATGGGATGAAGACACGAGTTGGAGATCGGTATGCTAAACGTCTCTTGATTCAAAAATTGCTACTTATTGGCTCATTCTTCACGAATTTGCTGAGCTGCAATGAACACTCATTTGACGGTAGAAGTCATTATTCTTAAAAAGTTCTTTCCATCGTTGTTTGATCCTGCATCGTACATCCGTTTCCGTTCGTTCGCTCACTGTTACGTATTTGCCTGAGTAGACAAATTCATTTGCGCCTTCAATCTTCTCTCCTCTTTCGACAGTCGTCTACTTCCGTTCTTGATTGTTCATCAGCTTCTTCTAATCACAAGCTAACTACCGCACTTCTCACCTCCAGTTCTCTCAGCATTTTCTTTATTTGACTGAAGTTACAAGATATCAAGACTATGTCACCTGCCAACCTCAAGTGCGATGGTCCTTTCCCGTCCACATTCACTCTCTTATTTGCCAATCTAGCTCGTGGAGCATGGGCAGTAGAGCTGCACTGAACAGCATCGAGAATATGCAGTTTCCCTGCCGTACTCCCCTCTTTACCTGCATTGGTATTTGTCTTCCATGCGTGGAAATTGTAGTTATCGATTTACTTTGGATTTCTTGAAGGATGTATATTGTTGAAGGGTGTATCGAGGCGCGTTATAAAGACATTCACAGGGAGGCATGCTCAGCAGAATCGAATGTTTTTTCGTAGTGTACGAGCCGCAAGTAAAGGGTCAAGTTGTACTCTTTGGCTTTCTCGATGAGCGGCATGGTACGCACGTGGATTTGGTCGATTGTTGACTTTTCTGGCCCAAAACTTGCCCGCTGGACATCTTGTTTCTGCTGAATTTGTTGCTGCAGTTTGCTGCGTACAGTTTTCGAGAAACACTTTGGGATTGTTGGTAGAAGCGATGTGGGACGTTAGTTTCTGATATCATCTGGATTGCCTTTCTTTGGCAAGGGAATTGTTTTCGAGAAGCCGAAGTCCTCGGGGATTTCTTGACGTTAGATAATGTTGTTGAACAAACTTTTCAACGGTGGCACCCATAATTCCTTCCCGAGTTTCAACATTCCTCCAGTTAATCCATCGGTGCCTGGCGCTTTGTCGTTTTTTCATGCTTTCGGTTATTTCTGAGCCTATGATTTCTACGAACGAGTCAACGCTTTTTTTGTGTAGCGAAACAGTAGTCAGTCTCTCCTCCATACTGTTTAGTATGAAATTCCTGAACGATATGTTCCATTTCTCGTATTTCTGACGTGAGTGATCGATCACGTTTCTTCAGCACTGTTATTCTTCTTTTGTTCTGAACTGGTGAACTTCTTGCTCTCTTCAATTTCTTTGTAGCTGCGGCTTGCTTCATTCTAGTCAGGTATTTCTGACGAGGGTTTTCGCACATTTTCATTTCGATTAACTTGTTAAGTTCACAGAAATCCAGCTTAATCCGAAAATTAGCACCCCCTTCCATATTCTTTTTTTCAAGCAGTTCTTTTATTCCTTCCATATGAAGTGACATTTTATGCCTTATTTTCATAGCAATTTGAGCAGCTTAGCTGATTTTTCCACCATTATTTGCATAAATAAGTTCTCTTTGAGATAAATAAGAATGTTGCAATGCGTTTATTCAAATTCTGATTTTAATGCTGACGTCGAGAAACTTTTTCAATGCTTTTGTTTCGCTTTCGTTTGGCACCTAAGCGTTTATCTATTAGCTTGAGCTGTGTCCTAATCAGGTAAAAGGTTGATGCTTATTTGGAAGTGGTTTAAAACTTCGGTATCTTCCACGATTATTGCGTTATTCGCCAGAATTTAGTCAGTTTCCTTTCTTTTGAATCTCCATTGGGGCTTCTCCAAGTCCATTTTTTGCCACGTCTTTGAAAAAAATATTCGTGATTTTCATCCTGCTATTCTTGCAAAAGGCAATTAGTTGTTGTCCACGTGGACTCTGCGTTTCGAATCCAAAATTCCCAGCCGACTGCATTCGTGCTCCAACGAATGCGTTGAAATCACCTACGATAACGGTGATTGTAGATCGCTCCTCATTAACCACAGCTGCCAGGTTATCCAAGAATTGCGTATATTCTTCAGCGCTTTGAACTCCGATTGGTGCGTATATTTGAATTACTCAAATGTTTGTTTGTTTTTTGTATTGATCTTAATTTTGATTGAGACGATTATGGGAGATTGATAAGAGAATGGCATTATCTTAGTCTTCGATTCTTTCGAAACATAGGATCCGATTGCACGCCGCGATTCTCATTCTCATTTTAGTATAACAAGCACTTACCGTTTGGCCAGTCGACGGCATCTTTGCGTTTCTTTCTTACCTATTCTAGGCCGATGACGTCGAAATTGATTTTTGACGCCTCTTCCAAGTGCGCCAACCGACCACTCGATAGCAGCATCCTTGCATTATACGTACACAGGTCGAACGTGATCGTGGGAAGTTAGGGCCTACGCTCGTTTCCTCCCCGTCGTAGCTTCCTCTCCAATTCGCTATTGTTCCTCTTGTGATGGTCAGAGCTTACTTCAGGGTAACCGCCAAGCAGCGAATGTTGGACGATGGATGAAGAACGTTTTCAGAATGCCGAAAATTCCGAAAAAAAGTGAACGTTTCCAAAATAAGGCGTGAAATTTTTCATCCACTTAGTGGTTTACAAGAAGGAAGCTTGCGACAGGCGGCTCTATGGTTAGAAGAAGGGTTTTCAGTGAACTGGAGAGAAAGATGGACTTCGTTTCATAACTGTGGCAACGGTTGGAGGATTTAGACCAGTAAGGTCTAGAATGCAACATGCAACCGATTTATGTGTAGAATCCATACGTCATATAAATACTAGCATGGGATAGTAGCTGATAAATGCCCTTTATCATTTGCCTTTTTGCCATGCGACCTCTAATTAAGACTTAAATTATTTAATTCATTTTTCTTAGTGTTTGGAGAGCAGATTTTTCATTTTGGCGATTGTTTAGAACGTTCGGCAATTCTTTATAATCCTTTGTGAAGAGTTTAAGAGGCGAATTTTTTACTGGAAGAACTCATCAAAACTTGTAATTTACCTTGCAATCCGTAATTAACCAAAAGAAAGCCTGCTAAAGAATATTTTCATCAGTGGTATGCAATTATCTGGTGGTCAAAAGCAACGTGTTGCAATCGCCCGAGCTGTTATACGTAATCCAGCGATAATGATTTTCGATGAGGCAACATCCGCACTCGACACGAAACACGAAGTGGAAGTACAAAAAGCGATTGATGCGGCTAGTAAAGGCATTACAACAATAACTATTGCACATAGGTGAGTAACGAATTCTCTCTGATCTCATATTTTTTCTTTTTCAGTGAAATGAGCGTAGAAGGGGAACTTGCTGATCAAAGAATTCGAATTTATGTTGCAAAAATTCTGTTTATGTGAACGGTTTAATTTGAATAATTTCTATGAGCGTTCATAATTTTGCATTCGCATATTATGTTGCCATGGATCTCTGTGTAGGTCTGCATCTATCTGATTGATCTATAATGATTTTGGACTAAATGATTGATTCTTATTTAATTTTTCGCACCATTCCATTGTCTTTAACAGAAATTTTCACCGAAGATTATTGAAACAGTTTGCAGGTATGTGTTGGTGAACGGAAAATTATCCTATCCATGACCGGACGGGGCAGTAATGTGCCATTTTTTTGAAAGCTGTGCTTCAGATTGCATTTTTAAAAAATTAGTGTACAGTTATGTTATAACTATATTCCTGAAATCGATAAGCAGTTTACTAGAACACAACCAGGGTTTATTAGATTTGCCGTTGTCTTTTTCATTCTATTTCAGTTTCATTCGAAATCACTCAGAGAGATCTAAAATCTTTACATCCGATTCATCACCGTCTGTATTTCTTCATATTTTTCACATCATTTCAATTATATCTTCACGACGTTGATTTAGATTGAGCACAGTTCGGAATGCGGATCGAATAATAGTTCTCGAAGGTGGAGAGATTGTCGAAGAGGGAACTCCCGAGGATTTACTTGAAAAAATCGATGGAAAATTCTATCGGATGCATAACGATCAAAAACTCGACTCATTGAGTGTCAATCCACGAGTCAAAACGAAAGTTTCTCTCGCCGGGCATTTATCGATGACTCCAAATGATTTTCTGGTAATTTTAAAGATTTATCGGGAACTTTAACTATGAGGATAATTACCTTGCGATTTAGTAGATCTATCCAATCATAAAAGGTGGACTTTTATGTATGCAATATTCGCTATCCTTTGTCTTCCCTCCCCCCTCCCCCTCCCCCTCTCCCCTCCCTTTTAAGCTCTCTTCCCTCCTTCTCGTCTCTGAACGTCCACCTTTTCCAACCCTATGTCCCTTAAATCTCGCGTTTTTCGAACTTCTCGGCAACACTATGGTCAATGGAGCTCATTGTAAGGGCAAAGTTACTTCATCCTCATAATATTCCTTCATCGATGGAGAAATTTTAATGCAATAGATGTAGTCGAGTTATTTAATTAAGGATCCAGAAACGTATCGTCGTGCATGGGCTCGTTCCTCATTGGGCGCACATAAACGCCTGGGTAAATCATATTCGGTATTGAGCACCGATCGGGAGAAACTTGCATTACCTGTTATGTCGAAGAAACGAAGCCGAATGGATACTGCATTTCAAACAAATATAATGGAAGTGGCAATGGAGGAAAAATCGTTCGATGATGACGCATCGGTAGTGATAAAAAATTGCTAGTACACCTTTAAAGAGACCAATTCATTTCTTCGTAGGATTTCAGCCACAACAGAGGGAGCTCCATCTGTTCTGTTTTTCTTTGGAGAATGATTTCATACATCTGAAGTTTTAAGAAATATTTCTATCTGATAGCTATACTAATTCTACAATAACTGGAAGTTTATATGATTGCCATATTTGTTCATCTCGTTTGATATATTGCAAAATATTAGTTTTATTATATTTTCCACATAATAAATATTCGTATAAAAAGTACCATTTATGATAAAAAAGTGTAGAATATAGATGTTTCAAGTATAAGGTTCATGTATTTGAAAATATTCCTAAAGTTTTTTTTTCTGCCACTTCTCTTTATGTCTTTGTTTTTCAGTTACCCGGTAAGGATACTAACTTCAAAGCAGTATGGAACCTAATCAAAAGCTATAAAGCTGGATATACACATCTTGGAATAGCTCTTCCGGTTACAATTCTTCGAGGATTCTTCTTTCTCCTAGTTTGTTTTGAAGTCGCATCAGTGCTTGAGGTTTGTTTTCTTCGAGTGGATTGATTTTTTTTTGAATGGGCGATTATACATACATTTCTAATGCAGTTGTGAAGAGCATTAGAGATATCCCGTAATGTCAAAATGGAGAAGAAAATAAGATCTAAGGAGAAAGGCAGTCATATGGGCGAAAGTGTTTCTTTCTTCTCAAAACTCTTTAATCTACTATGCATTAGCTTTGCAACATTTCCACTGCTGTAAAGCATAGTTCATTTGGAAGCCCAATCAGACCACAAATAACCTCCTATAGTTGAGGTGGACTAAATCCCACAATTCTATGTGAATCTCTCTGCTGTGAAGGATAAGACAGAAATGTGAACGATTTTATAGAGAAGCGTATCAAGGATAACCCTTTCTTAGAAATATCTCTAAACGACAACTGCAGATTTTTGGAGATCCCATCCAGTTCAGTGTAACCTTTTCAAAATAATGGAGATCATAACATTCCTCCACCATCATTAGACCTAGCCATTTAATGCTGAATTATTCATGCAAACCCTGAAATGGAATTGGCGTCGTCGATTGAGAAGGCAGTGATGAAAGTAATTGTTCCTTCTTGCCGTCTTAAGCTTCGCAACACATCATTTGTATCTTCGAAATAAAGTTATCTCAGCAAGCGAATAAAATTTCCGATTATTGCCGAAACCTGAGAGAACTGCGTCAAGTCTCAAAGAAAAAAGTTTATTGGCGCATTCAGCACAACTTGAAAGTTATATGACGATGAACCTTTAGAAATGTCATATTTTGTCTTATAAATGAATTTTTATGAACTTGAAGATTGCACTCGCATCAAACGATGAGATGTCGCAACAAGTATTCATAACAGCAGCCGTCTATACAGCGCTTATTATTATTAAAACAATGTTTGAAGCGGTTGGAGTAAGTATTTCTCGAAACAAATTATTTCGATTTTGATTTATTTCATTTGAAATTCTCTTTACATAGAGATTCTCATTATTATAATATTTGAGAACTAGTAGAACATCGTATAGAAGTTATTTGTATTTATGCTTACTTGTGAGTACAATTTTCGATGAATTCCCATGATATCAACCATTTATCATAAGGCATCGATATCTGTAAGTCTGATTGAAAATCCACTCAGCCAAAGGCGAATTTATGGAAGATTTATTCTATCGTACACCTTTGAAATTTAATCTAAACGTATGCATTCAGTGGAATTTCCTGTTTCTTTTTTTTAATGGATATAAGTGAACGTAATGTAAGTTAAGTCATACTACAGTTGAGCATTATTTTTTTTAAAGCGTTTATTTATTGCACTATATGGTCATGGTTTTTGTGCTCATATGCGTGGTGAAATGTTTCGTTGTATACTTCGACATGGTGCCGCATATTTCGATGAAGAAAGAAATACACCTGGTCGACTCGTACATCGTCTTATCTCCGATACGGCTAGCCTCAATAGAGTATGCCCTTAAATATATGGAACATTTTGCTCGAGATATAGTGTATAGTGTAGGTGAATAGTTGTATCGGTACTTTAGCATAAAAATCCATTCAACATTTTCGCTAAATGATTTATCTTTCAAAGTGGACTCAGAATAGACCTGTATATGAGAGGATTACCTTTGTGCGATTCTTTCAGCTGTCGTGTTCTCTTGATCTTTGTTCTTCCAACTGATAATTACTCGATAACTGATCGCAGTGGTTACTGTTTATTTCAGATTGTTGGTGAAAAGCTCGATTTATTGATTCCAGCGATTATTTGTTCAGTTGTATCGGTAACAATTGCATTAATTATCAACTGGAAGCTGGCGTTATTATGTGGTTTTCAATTTCCGGCTTTCTTTTTATTTCGACTAGTTGAACTTCGTGAAACAAGTAAACGGCAACGACAAATGGTCGAACAAGAGAAGAAAGCAGCTAATGTGAGTTTATAAGTCATTAGTCTATAGTTATGCTTATTGTGTGTTGAGTACTCTTTAGCTGCCGAATTCGGCGTTATCGAAAATTTTCGGAACATTTAGAAAACTTCGGATGCGTGGAAAACTCTTCTCAAATTATAATGCCAAACGAAATGACACTGAAGGCTTTTCTTCAAATTCTAAAATTTATATTGAGTGATTTTTTGGGATTAATTAACTAATTTTAGATATTACAATATAAATTCAAGGGATAAGGAGGAGGGGGAAGGGAGAATATGAATTCGTAAAAGAATTTCAACAAATGGAGGCCTTTTCATCATTCTAGGGTTTTCTATGGAGTTGTAATTTCAATTTAATTTCGTCCTATACATATTCGCATCTCAATTACAAATATTCTATGAAGTGGAACGTTTTGCCGAAATTGCAAAGTATTCTCATTTGGAGAATATTTTATTTACCTATTTCTTCATCTTTCTTTCAGCTTGCTACACTTGTTCTTTCAAATATGAGTACAATAAAGGCGTATACATTACAAGAGCATTTCAATCAAATATTCTGTGATGCATTGAAACCTTTACAAAAGTAAGTCATACTAATACTCTTGAAAGCGTAGTAAAAATATGTTGAATCAAGGAGATACTTTGTTGTATTTCTTTTTTCGCAATATCAAAATTTTGTTTAAAAAGAACATGAAATAGTAAAGAGAGATCAGTTACGGCCACCAAAGCACTTTTTCTGAAATAGGGACGAAAGTAAGGTGAATAATGAGTCCAATAGTCATAACCTGGTTAATTGATGATCCATCCGTTAACCAATGATTTCTAGTCATAGAGCTCTGTGAGAATGCCATTTGCGCCACCAGTCATCGTGACTTAAAGTCACGATGACTGGTGGCGCAAATGGCCACGGTTTTGCTTTTCCACACTTTGCTGAGATGAAATGGAAGTGGAATTGAACAGAAAGAATTTGGAAAATGAAGAAATAAAGAACAAAATATAATAGTATTTAGCAATTTTGTTATCTAAGAGAATCTGGTGATTAAATTAAATTGTTTTTTCATGGAAAGAAAGACTTAGTGAATAATGATATTTCATTTTGCAGGAGCTTTAGAGAAGTTTTCTTTTTGCAGGACTATGAAGCGTCAATCTTGTATCAGTTCATTTGTATTTGCATGCCAGTTTAGTTTTACTTATATTCTTATCGCGATTACACTACATTTTGGAAAAGTGATGATGCTCAGCAATGAGATTACTCCGTTCGATTACCTCAGGTGAAATTTATTGCGTAAAGCAATCATATTGTCTTAGTCGATTATCTCAACCAAACATTTTGAATTAGCTGTCCGTACCGTCGAATTCGGTTACTTCAGATAGAGAGTCCTTCGCTATCTCCCAACTCATAATCGTTATTTTTGAAATGTTCATTCGCCAGTTGTCATTTTTAATGTGCTAACTTAATGATCCAATAATCTTGGAGATAATTGAAATATGAGCATTTCGTTATCAGCTATAATATTGTTGGAGATTTTGAAAGCCTTTGCTGAACTCAGGGTTAACATTTGGAATAATAGAAATAAGCAAATTCATTGTTCACGGATTTAAACGCATTTTTTTCACCCACAATCATTCGTCGTTAATTTTTCTTATGAACTAATTAAACGAAGAAGTTTCTGCCGTTAAGTATGTTGAAGTTTCTAAGTTTCCTGCTTTTAAATTTAAGTTTCGGTGATTCTTTTTTTCCGGCCAACAATGAACCCATCGAAAGTGTTCTTATATTTCTGTGCTAAAAGATTTGAAATACATGGGGAATTTTAGGGGAATATCACGAAAGATTATGAGGAAATTAGTTCGTCGATATCCTAATGTAGGGTTGTTGCGCTTACGCTTATATTGCCAAGAAATGAACTCGGTAATACCGTGTAGTTGAAGTGCTCTATTTTATCGATGTACCATTGTTATTTCTAAAATTTGCTCTCATAATGAATGAAGTAAGCAATTACTATATAGATTTATGAATTTAGGGTAGTGCTGTTGACTCAGTTTGGTGCAAATTTTATCAGTCAGCTAATTGCATCGGTTAGTGACCTTACAAAGGCACGAGTGGCGGCTGAAAATATTCTTGGCGTCATAAATGAAAATGCTGTTGATATGAATAATTTGAGCGATGAAGGCCTCCGACCGGTTAGTTTTTTGTTTCTTTCGAATTGAAGGTGTGATCATGAAATTGATTTTTTGAATATCTCGGAATTTAGAGCACTTCCTCCACTGATCTGTGGAATTCTGCTGTGGAAAAAATGAAGTGTTTTCAAATCATGGATTCATGTCATTTATGCATAAACCCTGATTATGATCGTATTTCTGACATAATTTCAATGAAAATGTATGTCCTCATCGATTCTCAGCTTTATCATTGTATCGATCAGCGCTTCGTTTCAAATTCTGATGATGTTGAGCGGCCATGACGTATAGTAGCAATATAATTTCTAATAATTTACATATTATTTAATGGATCTGAGAATATAATAGATAATTTTATAGTGCAGTTTTTCGTCGTAACGCATCGATATATGTTTACAGTCTTAGCCTTGATGTATTTTTATAAATGTCATGATATAAATTATTCAAAGAGCTTTTGTTGATCCAGACTTTCTTTTATTCGATCTAGAGTTCCTTGCAGTAATAAATTAATTCAGTGATTGTAGAACTCGAAGCAGTTGAATTTTCAGAAAATCAATGGGCGTTTAATGCTGAAAAATGTAGAATTTCGCTATCCTTCAAGGCCGATTTTACCTGTACTGCGTAATCTCACCTTCAAGGTAAGAAATAAATTGATTCTTTTCACATGTGTAAATATAGAAGCTCACAAAAAAAGCCAATATGAAGATGAGCTGTACTGCTGATAGACCATTTAGAATTCGACGGAAATGTAAAATCTCAAGAACAATCGTGTCACAGTAAGAAAAACGGAGGTTATATTTTTGCTCCGAAGACTGACATTATTGAGCTTAGAAAGGATGCTTTAAGGAGCATTTACAAACAATCCTTCAATTGATAAGGGAAGGAATGTGTAGAAACGGGCAATTTTATTATGTAACACACGCAGATATATGCAACTAAGCATGGAAAACACAATCAAATTCTCTAGCAATAGATTGTATTGCATTGATATGTTGTTAGTTTCCGTTGATACAGTTGCTGCTTTATCGAGATCAGGTGCACATTCGCATAGTGGCACTGGTTTATAGAACGTTGGGTTCACATTGGAATTGACATTTTTTTATATGTTCTTTAAGGTTGTTGTGAATAGTTTGAGCACTTCTGTTGCAGTATTCTGGATGCGTAAAAATTGAATGCCACTTTAAGGTACGACCAGGGGAATCGGTCGCAATCGTTGGACCATCAGGCTCAGGAAAAAGCTCCGTTTTCGCGTTGCTTCAACGAATGTACACTCCGACATGTGGAGAAGTTGTGAGTTTCATTCTGGGCTTCTCTAAAAGAAAATCTTCCGCAAAAGTTGCCGAACATGAACAACATCTGGGCTATGTATGTGTCGTAGATAGGTGGGCAACTCAAACGCCTTAGAGGCTACAGAATTAGTTCTGTAGCTATTGTGGGCAATAATTGAACTAAATTCTGTTATAATTGCTAATGGTGATAAAAATTCTGTTGTTGTTGGCCACTGAAATTGGCCAGGTGATGTATTCTCTAATCAATGGTCAGATACTGAGAGAAGCATTTTTTTGCTTATCTCCTTTATCAAGTAAATCAAAATGAAATAGATAAATTGAATGAATAATTCACTCCACATACTGATGAGTGCATTATTTATCCTCATACAAGAGATTGCAGCTGATTGATAACTATAACGTAAAATCCATCAATCCTGCATATCTGCGACGTGTTGTTGTATCAGTTGGTCAAGAGCCGACATTATTTTCATTTACTCTTCGTGAAAATATTGGTTAGTGATACTTTCTAAAGTATTTTAAAACTATTCCTCCTTCATTTCACATTTACATTCTTTCTTATGGAAGTCATTTTGAGAAGACTACTTGAAATTGAAAAGAATTTCTGTACTTCTTCCACATTACGCAAGATTCGGATTTGCCATAAAAGTTCACTGCATTTCATCTATAATTTTTTTGATAATAAATCCTTTCATGTCAATTCATTTCTTTGTTTCCTTCGTGAGCATTCAGAAAAATGCCAACTTAAGAGCATTTTGGTGCAGTTTCCTCGTGTATTCAACTTGAAATGAATAAGTGCTTGAAAAGAGGAATGAAGTGAGTTAGTTTCAAGACACTTTAAAAAAATATATATATATATATATATATATATATATATATGTATATGTATATAGTATAATTACTTATAACTTGTAGGATATGGATTACCGGAAGATGAAGCAACAGAAGAGAAGATTATCAAGGCCGCAAAAATTGCTAATATTCACGACTTCATTGTTTCGCTACCACAGGTTTATAAGTTGCCCCTTTATACGCGTAGTTTAGCACCGTAGAGCATAAATTCAATAATATTTGCGGCAATCGATTGTTAGAAATAGGAAAAGTCGTTTTGTTTTGGAATTAGACGGTGATTTCGATCTGAATCAAAAAAAAAATCCTAATGAACTTTGAGATTACAGTGAATTCATTAAAAAAGAACCGTTAGTTCATGTTTATGGCCAGCAATTTTAGGTGTAAAACACATCGACACAAATAAATCTATCGATGAATTACTAGGGATTTAGTAGCCACCGAAGCCTGGGAACCATTTCTAAATGCCCATCTGATTCTACCCGTGAAAATACTCGTATGGAATTTGCGGTAAAGAAGATATGCAGATGACACGCAATTGTGTTAAGGGTTACGATACGGAAGTAGGTGAATTCGGTGCACAGCTGTCAGGTGGTCAGAAGCAACGAATAGCAATTGCGCGGGCAATGATTCGTGAGCCGAGGATTTTGTTACTTGATGAGGCAACCGCAGCTTTGGATACGGCAAGCGAAAAAGTAATGAAGAATTCTTTTTCAACAAACAGAGAAAAAAGTCTTTTCTCTAGAAGGTGATGATGAGTATATGGAAAATGTTCATAGAAACAAAAATTTTCCATCGAATTTTTACGAAATATTTCTGTAAATTCCGCACTGCCTTATTTCCCACTTTATTTCCCACTTTTTGCAGAATTTCTGTGTTGGAGTAAATTGTATAATTGAAGTCTGAGATAGGGCTTCATGGCGTGGAATTGGTAACTGATGTTTGGCTTTCGTTTTACTCATCTCACTATAGTGTTTCTTGTTATTCTTCCAGTCTGTGATACCATTTGCAAATTTTACAGAATCACGTCTTCGTTTTCACCTGTGAGGTCACAGAGGCAATGAGCCGCTGTGATTCCTTGTTAAAAACAGAACCTTTCTAAGCGATTTAATATTTTTCATAAGGATTTCATTACAGAAGATAAAAAACCTGTCTCATTTAACAATTTCTAAAATGGATTTTTGACTTTGCATAGAAAGAATTCCTACTCCTGAATTCTACAGCGATAAAAAATGTGTATGAATTACCGAAAACCTAAAATATTTCACCTCCATTACAGGCTGTTCAAACGGCATTAGAATCGGCAAGTAAAAACTGCACATCAATTCATAGTAAGACTTTTTCTCGCTTCATTATTTCCAGTGTAATTCACCCATTTTTTGAGTGATAATTGCTATTAATGAGTGTATTTTAACGACTTTATTATTATTATATTCATTTCATTTATGAATATCTTCAAATGCCATGATAAAGAGAGGTTAAATCAGTGGGCAACAATCTCAGATAGATATTCGAAGATCCTTTATAAAAGCCGAGTAGTCGGTCGAGCAAGTTTACATTTTCAATAAGCATTATTTTCTACTATTAGAGGAAAAAATGCTTTCATAATGGATTAACCGATGTTCGTATTCTATGCAGTAGAAAAAGTCCTATTTTACTGAAGATCATCATATAGGAGCAGCAAGAAATTTGAAACGATTTGGTTGCAATAATAAATAAGATTTCAGTTGCACATCGTTTATCGTCTATACGTACTGTGGACAAAATTATCGTACTTGTTGATGGTGAAATCGCTGAACAAGGTTGATTTTAATGCTTATTTTAATTGGCCACATATTCAGATATTCGTAATTTCTCTTTTCTTGCAATCTAAGACATGCCTTCACAAAGAAACTGAAGTATTTCCGATAGTAATACAGAGTGCGTCATTATCAGTGATATGAGTGGAAATCACTCGTTTCACTTTTTATGCGTCTCCATATACGTAACGGTCATATTTTAATTGCCCAGCCGTCCGCCTACCTGCGTTATTTGCTTAACATACGACTCATCTTATGTAAGTATTAACATAAATTCATCTTCCGTAACAAATTCCTGCACAGGTAAAGAGCAAAACGAGGAGAAAATGAATAAACAAAATTCCAACATGCATATACTAACATTTCATATCATTTGCGATGCTTATGAGGCGATTATGTCGAGTCATTATCAGCTCGTCTATGGGCGTAGATTTGCACGAAGAGAGGTTTTTCAAAAACGACAAGAGAGGTGGCGAAATAAGGTGGAACAGCTTCAAAAAAGTACCCACCGGAGTTTGTTGATCTGTAAATTACATTCTTCATTTAGCCCTAATACAAATATCTAAACTTCGGAAGCAGTAGCAAACGTGAATCGGAAATGCAAAGCCGAATCTGTTCAGAAATCCAGGAACCCGAATTGTGGTGTCCCTCTGATACAAGAGCCAAAATGCTTAATTAGCAATTTGAGCAAATAATCCATATTATTGCTTTGTTGGTTAAAATATGATAAAAATTTTATCAGTTTCAGGCACACATCAAGAACTAATGGAGGAGAAAGGTTTATACTACGAAATGAATCAGTCTGAAGTTTGAAAACGAACACTGTTGAGCTACGGCTTTTGATTGAAACATCAGTTGTGCCGAGATCAGTGCTTTGTCGATGTTTATCACCTCATCCTTTGTTCTACCACTTCTCCCTCTTCCAACCCCACCCTCCGCTCATGTCTTCAGTTTTGAATGTGGTGTTCTCTTGACGCCTTCGTTTTTGTTCGCGTGCACGTGATTCATGTCATTTAACCCCAGTGTCATGTGATATACATCGTGTTGCACAACAATAAACAGGGTACAGCGGTTGTAGATGTTACCCAAATTGGGTAATATATTGGGTATTTGAATCTAGAAAATGCCGGTTATAAGAAAGTTCTCTATGGGATGAAAATGACAAAGAACGAACAGTCATATAGAAAACTTTTCTTTATGATAATTATTTTAACTTATGAAATACGTGAACTAATAAGGACGAAGGAAAAATACGCCTCTCTATTTACCGTCAATGACCACAATACTTCTTTCACATAATGCAGTGAGCGCAATGATAATGGACAGTTGCATTTTCAGATTTTATGTGCTTTAAAGTCTCTTTCGTTGTTCGTAAGATTTCAACCGCTCGGAGCTTCTGTAGGATTTGCTCTAAAAGTAGAGAGGTTTACTCCAGACTCCACCTTTATTCATCGAGGGAGCTAAAGAATTGGTCATTTCGGCAACGATTCCATTTGTTATGCGTATTTTTGCCTTTATATTGCTTTATAATGCCTTTTATTATTATACTTTGGTTATGTTAATAATCCGATATAGTACTGCTAAATTGTTGTGCACATATTTGTGGTGTAAAAACAGAACCATTGAAATAGAAATGCTCGACACTTTCATTTCTAAATGCACTAATTTGGGGGGCGATGAAATCATCCACTGAAGATTTTGAAGATTTGTTAATTACCGTTCTAGTTATAAGCTGTGGATAGTTCGCTCGTTGAAGAGGTTTCATAAAGAAAGCCGAATGGGACAGTCGGTTGGCACTTCATTAAAATTACTGAAATAGCTTACTCGTTTATAATTTAAAGAGAGTTGCTGTACTTCCACTCAGTTATATGGTGGTCATCTCTTAACACTATAGCCCCCATTTGCAAGTAGAAGTTATTGCTAGTATATTTCGCTATTATATTTCTCTTCGATGTTTATATTGTGAAATATCAACAACAAATAAAACATTCGACATGACGCATATAGAGTATTCTGAAGAGAATTATCCACAAAATGCTTTGTCTTAAGGCATCGAAAAAGATATGGCAGTGTTATGCATAAATTTATGCAGATTTGTGGGAGCATCTCAGGCCACCTGTTCACCTATTCACCTGTGCCCGGATAGCTTATTCGCTTCGTAGTGTTTTGAATTTTCAATATTGAACAACGAGACCAATGGAATATGTTTGAAAGAACGGTATGGATAGAGTAATTGTGTACACGCAGTATTTTAGTGCGATAACGATAACAGTGTGGCCAATATCTTGCAGTCATGAGCCAAAATTGAAACCACCGCAGCTATTCCAATCGTCGATATGAATATTTTTTCGGTGGCTTTCTACGGAGCAAAATTACTCGAACGTCGACGGGGAACAGTTTACATACCTTCGAAGATAACCGATGAAATTATGCAACAGTGGAATGAGTGCAGAGCGCCGAATTACTAAAAAAAAGGGTGGTGGTTTGCAGCTGTTTGCCGGCGTCATGCGATTTTTCATAGCAGAGAATATATAACGGCAGAAATTTTTAGAATGGACAGCCAGGAAGTCAAGTATGAAGTCTCCTTTGGCTCATACATGAGTGACACTGCGTAGCGGAAGTGATGTATCGAAAGGCTTGAATAGTTTTCTTTTCCATTTAATATCCTCGTACTGGGTGATTACGCATAACTGACAGCTGCTGCTTAGTGGGTATTTGCTCATTTTTATCGATCATGAGGTGTACCAATTTCTAAGACGAATAGTTTCCTATGTTTAAATATTGGACATTTGCATTACGTCTGCGAAAAGAAACATATTTGACGAAAGGTATTAGCAGAGGTGAATGAATATCAATCAGTAGCCTTTCGGAAGGAATTTGACATTTGCTACGAGAGCGAACTTTCCGGTAGAAAACTTTTCCGACGATTACTTCATTAGGATGGAAATAATTCAGTTTTTCATACTCCCCTAAAAATTCATGAAAAGTTTCTGTCATATTTCAGCTTGTTCAATGAGTGGACGTGACTGACATTCTAATGTTGGACGTTGTTTGAGGGCTAGATTGACTGCTCGCTTCGCTTCATTCGCTGACATATTTCTTACTCTATCGTGCCTATTCACCAACGCATTCCACTGACTTATTTAGAGAGAAATTGAATTAGGCATAGAATGTTCGTTTCATTCTCTCTATAATTAAATGCGTTCGAAATAACAATTGCCCTTGCGAACTACTTTCTTGCACCACATATAGGCAACCTTGAAATCAGCACATAGGCTCTGCTGAAATCAGCTTCCAACGACACCTCACTACTTAGACTCTCATATGGAAATATATTGGATGGTAACTTGTAGTACTTGAATTGAAAAGTATTTAAAACACTACTAAATAATGTGTAAAATGAGAATCTCCGTCAATATGAAGTGAGACGATTTTGTTTCAGTCAGTAATCTCTAAAGTTTTACGTTCGATCAAGCCGTTTTGCTGACACTTTCAATATGGAACATTCGAGGCAGAAGCCCGGTGCGTTGTAACGGATGTGAGACTATTGTTCTAATTCACCCATGGGATGAGGTGATTATAATGTACGTTAAGGTTCATCTATATTTTCTCCCAAGAATTCGACCCTTGGTGCCACTTCATCCAGATTATAATTTGAACATATTATGCAGTATTAGTTCAAACAGCATCATATTCGGCGTCGTTCCTTTGGCATAAGCATTCATGGCATTTATACAAATAATGTGAAAGATTTCGGAACAACGAATTTACTGACGTACCATTATTACACCATCCGAAGATATCGTCAAATTTCAAAGTTTCCTCGTTGATTGCTTTAAGTCTACAAATATTCAAGAACACTGTTTTCGAGAGCTTTAAATTGTTAAATTGGCCGATCAAATTCACCATAAGAAAAATAATTTCTTACCTTTATTGAGCGCAATTGAGTATTCGAACCTGTTGAATCATTGAGGTACATAAAGTAGTTCAAATATTGACATCATCTTCCTACTCAGAACAAGAAAAAGTTTTTGATTTCTCGGCAGATTTCATGCTCCAGAATGTTCTCATCGAAGCGAACGCTTAAAAAAAATGGATTTGTCATATTTTTTGGTCGCTTACACAGATCTGGTCACATATTCTTTACATTCATTCACTTGCTGATGCCGTCAATGTAAATCTTAGTTCTGATCATAAAACATTCTTTTCATTTGCCGTTTACTCTTATTGTTTTCTTCCTATCACTCGGAGAAGATGCCCTTGGAATTTCCAATAAGTTGGCTGTTGTTGTGGAAAGTTTGCTAAGCAAATTTTTTGCACACTCCTATCGTTCATTAATCGGCGGCTATCGGTGATTTTTGAAGATTGCTTTTCAAGGGCAATATTGGCCGTCGAATCTTTAGATGTAGTAGATGGGAAAATTGAGAAATGTCCCTCTTTTTTTCTTTCCACATCAGATGCATTTTTGAGCGTTGATAGGCAAAAAAAGCCCACTAGCAATGAAAAACCTCCTCACATGTTTACTAGCTAAGTCATATTGCTTGGCGCGTACCGTTTGAAACCAGATTTTGCAGCTTGCTTATAGCACTGGGGAAAGAGACCACTAAAGTGATTGCACTTTTCATTTTTATATCCACTACCCTCATCATTTGTATTCATGAAATTCGATCAGAATGCTTTGTTGGCTTTAGATCTTTCCTTAAGTCTGAAAGCTTGCTGCTTTTTTTGCCACAGTTGAGCTGTTCCGGAGCGTCTTCATTGGTACGATGAAGGACCGTTTGCAAATAACATCAGAAACAAAGTTCGAAATCATATACGACGTAATATCATTGCCACCGTCACAGATAGTCCTTTCATTTAATTGTTTTCGGTTTATTGCAAATGAAGTGTAACGCACTGCATCAGTCATTCCTGAATCGAGTGACCTAATTTGAATAAATCAATACGGCTCCAAAATATCACTGTGGATTTACGTCATTTTTGCAAGATCATCTGACCCCTGGACGGGTCAATATCATAGTGCCGCATCATAACCTTCTCCCCTCACTCCAGTTTCCCCACTACCTCTGAACCATATCTCATACGATCGGTCATACGCTATCTGACCAGTATTAGAAAAAGTTATAAGAAGTGCACATCAGTTGACCTCACTTTTTTCGACTTATTTATAGCTATGGTCATGTCCGTACAAAAGTGTGGTCGAAGCGATCACGTTTATTTCTGCAAGATACCAAAACACTTCCTAAGCCCATATCTTTGCATCGCTTGAATGACTTATGTAAAGAAATTCGATTATAGAAACTCATTTATCCCTAAATGCACTTACTTGTTCATCGAAACCGCAGCAGATGAAAAGATCTTACCTTCAACGATTATGTGTAGTATATTCCAACTAATAAGAAAAAGAAGGCTATATACAGCGTTGCAAATACGATACATAACATTCTCATTTGAAAGGTTATTCAGTTTCCGCTCGCCTGGTCCATTTTTCAGGACAGGGCCCTTCAGAGGATAGAAAAAACGATGAGTGCAGAGGGAGCGGAGTTCTGCTACAAATTTTAGAGCTAAGACATGGTAATACGAACGAAATATTGGACGTTTGTGTGGGTGACTCGATGCTGTACGGCATTCAGCAGAAACACCCAAGAGAGCAGGATGTGGAGGAGAAAAGTCCATGCAGTAATGACCTAAAGCCGGAAAATGCTTAAGAGCAAAAGCAAAAAGTCACATCAACGTTTCACATCGCTCAAAACACCCATCGAATTCCGCACTAATGTCATGCCGAATTGAAATCCGAAATATGAACTGACGCCTTGAAGAAATCCCTTTCAATAAACATGGAAACGCTTGTGCATTTGCTAATTTAACATCCTCAATCTCTATCAGGTGGATCTTTCGTTGGCTATACGTCCTCGAAGGAGAACAAAACTCTCATAATATATAAGCAGCTTATTTGCGATTTGACGTTATTATCCATACACATAAAGCGGTTGCAATAATTAAAGTTTAATTTCAGAAGTGTGTAGCATTTCGAATCTGCCGAAACCGTTTTTCTCTTTGATATAGAAAATAAATTTCTTCTTTTTTTTGTAAGTAAATACATATGTATGTAAGCAATGGCATTTGAAGAAGAGAACTAAAGCGTCAATTAAGTTACAGGTAAATATTCTAAGTTAATAAAGCTCTCAAAAATTAGCAATTATGATTTTCGACTCCTCGAAACGCATCGATCGTGTAGGTTATGCGATATTATACAACATTCGATGTATAGCGGTCAGAGAAAATGCCCATAGTGCTTTTCGCACACGATTAATGATATCTATGGTGTGCTGTATAATTCCACGAATAGAAAGTCAGCACGAACTGATTAAAGTTCATATCGACTATATATGGGTATGATGCAAATAACAAGAGCATCATTCAAAAATTTTCACAACAGCTTAATTCTTCATGTTTCTCTTTCATATTTCCAAGTCTTTTTGTTGTTTTTTGATTGTTATTGTTTTCGATTACCTGTAATAATAACACCTACTTTCTAAGGTAAAGTTCTCATTGCTACTGTTATTATCACTTTCTATCCATTATCATATATCAATCATTCACATTGTGCTTAGCGAATTGTTGGATATGGATATTAAGATATGGATATATGAATATGGATATGGATATTAACAAGTAATTCTTGAACTCTTTCATTAATCATTAGAACGAGTATATAATCAATATATATAATCATCGTTGCTATTATGATTGTTGTTCTTGTTCGATTAGTAAACCCTGTTTATAGCGTTTGAATTGAAAATGACTCAGTGCGAATGCTCAATAATCTCTCGTTAGATTTGCAAGGAAAAAAATTCAGAATTAATCTTCAATATTAATTTGAAAAATTCGCATAAAACTATTTGAAATACATTGAATTTCCACGATAGTATTTATACACTCGGGATAATTTCCAAAGTAATTTCTATCACCTTATTTGTATTAGACAATGTGAAATGAACGCATCAAATACTCCCAAATCGAATATGACCCTTATAAATATGACCCTTAACTTAACAAAGATATGGTTTGAGGCATTAATGGGTCGAAAGATACGATGAAGGCGTCCCTCTTACTGACTCATAATTTTTTGATTGGTAGGAAATGAAGTTTCTTTTCCGCTTCAAAATTATCAAAAAAAGAAAATTCGAAAAAATGTGTACAGCAGCTGATGAGTGTTGTCAGAGAACCGGTACGAGCATATCAACGATCTCTCCACTTGTCCTCTACCTCATTTGTTGCTTCATTCGGGCTCAGTGGCAGCTTCCTTCTCTTTTCTCATTGTGGATAACCCTATATTTTCCCATGGAAATCTTTCATTGCGTCCATTGTCGTATTATTTTCAGCGAACGCAATGAAATGAACATTTGAAAATGCAGCAAAAATTTACACGAATGAATGCACTCTGAAACTGCTCAAGAATAGTAAAGTCGACGTCGTCGAAAGTCGTGCTTTCAATGCTCATTGAAGCGACTCGTCGTCGCATGTAACTTGCTATGTGTAACATCGCGCATGCATCATTTCACGTATACTTTTCTACATATGTCTTTATAGACTTCAACACAGCTAGGGGATTATCTTGATGACTATAGAGAAGAATCAAATTTCTAAAAATTTCACTCATTCGTTGCAATTATATGGCATTATTGTTGGTATCTTTCGAGCGGAAAATGCTACGCTTAGCTGCAAATTTTAATTTTCGTTCAACGATGTCAGCTTCGATGATATCCTCGCAGTCACAAACTTCTACTTCATTTCTTCGATTGGAACTCTTGCTGTACATATTCAGTAGCAACTCTCTCAGATCACACCATTCGCAAGCTTCCGATTTCCTATCAAGATATTGCAATTCCAACTCCATCGCATATCCTGCAACCCTGCAATCATAATTAATCTTGAAATCGAAATAAGCAACGCAAACATATATCGTTTATAAGCAATTCGTATTAATAAAACACGTATAAACGTTGATCGCAAAGGATCATATTTTCATATTTACAGCCCGTATAACCAAACATTTCAACGAGATCCCTTCGATCGCCTTTACCAATCCTTTCGTCCTTTTTGTCGCGAAATGATTTTCCATCGATTTTCATGGAAGCTACATCGTGCTACTCAATCCTATTTGAATCTTTTTCACTGCATCCAAATATCGTTCCATTAAACGCCATACTACAAGGTACCTTTTTTGTTTTACTTTTGCATACTGAAACTCGTTTATGTGATGCCGATTCCTCGACGCCGATTAACATCTGATCATTTAAGTTATGAATGCTGATCATTAGTGAATAAATGTTTCTTAGAAAGTAAAAATATTTGTGAAGGCAAAAAATCGAATAAAATAATCCATATTAGAGCTATGAGGTGGTAATAGGCATGAAATCTACTGAACCCATATGAGAACTTAACTAATACGCGCAAAACATTTGAAATATTTTCGAGCGGAAACCATAAATTATGAGTGGAAAATATTTTTCGACGATATTTTTCGATAGCACTAGGAGATATTCTATATTTAAAATTGCCGTCCTACACTTCAAATTAAATTCCGATTATAGTGAAATGCTTCCGCAGAAGTGGCCTACTTAATGAGCTGAATTTCTCATCTTGTAAACTTCCACTAATACTGAAAAAAAGAACTCATAAAGATCCCTCCAGTAGCCGATTTATGGCTAACATAGATGGAAATATTAAAATACTTCTAACCAACTATATTGAAATTCATGCATAAAATGTTTCCTCTCTATCGAAATTGCGTCGGCCTTTTCAAAATTTCACTATGGAAAACTTTAAGAAAAACTTCCTTTGCCTGAACCACGTACGACATTGAAACTGCGTTCAAAGTTATTCTCGACTTGGTTTTAAGTTGCGGTTTTAATAATAGCAGAGGGTAATTGTGCACGGAAAAGACTGAAGTTCAGCGATAAACAAAAACGATTATAACATAAATTTCTCTGAGGGAAAAAAATGAGGTAATCGTTGAAAATATTGCGACACATTGAAGTTTACGCCTATCCTACAAACGCAGACTTCTGTGTTGTTTACAAACCACGGAAAGTGTGCTTAACCGTCTCGTTGTACTCGATGAAAGAGTGCGCCAATCGAGGTAAACATCGTATTTGCGGCAACGAATGATGGACCTATGCTTGTATTTCCATAGAATACTTTTTCTTCCATCATCAAGTTATCGTTTCTGCTTTATCTATTCGGCTTCTCAAGAAGCTTGTGAATTTTCTATCGTTAAATTCTGAAAATAGGACTAAATGTCATGAATTATGGTACATCGAACCTTAGAACTGTGGTACATAGAACCATGAATTATGGTACATCGAACCTTAGAATTGTGGTACATAGAACCATGAACTGTATTACATCGAACCTTAGTTCGACGTACCACAATTCATGACGGATCCTTTCATACATCCATATCCTCGCATCCAAATTTCTCTATACTTGAACTCAAATTAAGATAGTAACGGGTAATTTTCAGCGAAATCCATCGATGATCATATTTCTATAATGATCCAAAGAGAAATATTCACTAAGAATGCACAAATTTCTTATTTTCCATAGAAATTATTTACTTCTATGCTAAATTCTAACAGTAATTAAAGTCCCCACCGCTCTTATATTTCAATAAATTGCAAAAATGACTTTGCGCGAAGGCGGATGATGATAAGAGTGAATTTCAATAGCGCACTGACGTTTAGCAAAAGAAAAAAAAAGTTGCTTAAACGCAATGCGCTTATATAAAGCGAAGCTTTTTCGCATTCAAATTGTTCCGCTATAGAAGCAGCATTTTTTTTCCCATCCATAAGTGAACATTTCAGCTCCCCATCCAGCTAATCTACTCTACTCTACTCTACTTTCTCTCTCGCTCTTTCTCTTTCTCTTTCTCTCTCTTTCTCCCTTTTCTCTTTGTCTTTCTCTCTCTCTTTCTCCTTCTCTCTCTAGAATTCTCTCTTTCATATTTCCGCTGTCTCGTCGAATCATTTGTTTCTTCTCTCTCTTTTTTTACTTATTATACTTCATAAAACAAACGGGTAATCTCCATACAGTAGCTGGAAAGAATATAACTCTATGGATCATAATACAATTTGATAAGTATGCAAACTGCGAGCGAACGCATCGCGAATATCGTTAACACTTCATATATTATTTCATTCGATTATCGATTGATTACAAATACTGGTTAAGGTAATTTATTCAATAAGTCGATAAAAGATGAAAACCCACCGCTATAATACATAATGAATCATGCTTACTTAGCAATACGCAGCTCTTGCTGAAAGCTTTTGATGAGTGATGCAGATCTCACTTCTCGCTTACGCTCGCTTACGAAAGATTGTTTCGATATTCATGATTCGTTCCGTTTATAAATTGAGCATAGTTATTCTCATTTTCACTTTCGTGGATTTTTTGAAATCCTGAAACGAAGCTTCCTGGAACACTTAAACTTCCTGAACTGATAGCCAAATAGATGTAAATTAGCTACACTTAAAAGCTACTCAAATGAATAGGCGAATTTTAATTTAATATGAAATTGATCACTAAATAAAATATACTGAATGATTTTCATTGTTACCTATTCTATGCGTTTATTTTCTATAAGAACATTCGATAATTTCGCAGTGAAATTCGTTTTGTTTCATTGTTTAGAAATGTGGGAATTGCACATTTAAGTCGAATTTATCGCCAATATTGTGTAAACGTTCTCTTATGATAAAGGACGATGAAATAGTCCCCATAGGAACTGTTTGGAAGGTTATCGCTCAGTCATTCGTCATGAAGAATATATCTGCACAATAATTATTAATACTTCTGGTGACAACTAGTGTCATGTTATTCCCAGAGAAGCTTAGCCAGTTGCCTCTGGATCACCCACTTAGGCCTCTCTGGAGTCGTCCACCCTATCTCCTCCGGAGTCGCTGCACTTTGGAGTCACATGCTCAATCTCCTCTATATTCCCCACTCATTCTCCACTCATTTCATTCACTCTGTTTCCTCCATGCAGAGGAAGAAACTTCTGAATGAGAAAAAAAGAAATATTTTTTTAAGCAATCAATTTGTTAGCTGGATTCCATAGTACCATTTTTTTCCCCTCGTTTTACTTTCATTTTCTCAATTGTAGGAATTCATTTGCTTTGATTCGAATTTAGTTCCCTATCACAACAAATTCATAAATCACCAGTATTTTAATTTTTACTTTTTCGCAAATTCCAATCGCTAAAAGACGATCAGATGTTCTCTTGAAAGGTGTAGCAGAGATTCGAATAGCGAATAAAATCTCGAAAAATTCAAATACTCATTTTAAAGGTACCAAAAAAGGTGTCGCCATATTTCTTATAAGTTCATTTTTGCTTAGCATAATACGCTTAGAATGCTTGTATTTTATGAGCAATTGCATTTGTATGTCTCCAATATCTATGAAAACCCGCACAGATATCTTTTCACGAGCACACATTTACTCGTTCTCATGTATGTTAGACGAGGAGTGGCTGTGCGGATGGCAACAAACAACCACAGAATTCCTTAATGGTCATCGAGCTCATTTAGCATTAATTGGCTTTGCATCTGCCACACTTTGTAGAATATTCGGATGATTATATTTTATGTTCACCTCCTTAAATCGCGTGATAAATGCTGATAATCAGCTCTTAAACAGCTTTAAACTTCCCCTTATCGCCTTCGAGTAGGGTATATTTCGAATTCCAACAATGAATCTTTTTTTCTCGCATTTTAAGAATTTTTTTGTCGTTGAATAAACCAAGAATTAGAGGGCGAGAAGAAGGTGAGATGAAAAGGAGGGAAAAAAAGTATAGAAAGGTAAATGAGCATAGTAGTTTTCGTAAACGAGCTTTTTGAAATTACTTGGATGTTCAGAATATATGGATTGTTCGATGAAGTGATAGGGTATCACTTTCTTCACCGATCGATGCTAACGGACGCTGTATAGAAAACATTCGATAGCGGAGACAGTGAACGCTGCTCATGCGCTTATTTCAATCCGACCACACCATTACGGCTACACCCTGATGTGTGAAGATCATCTATGAAGCGATACTTCGTTTCTTTATGAATGATGAAGCTTACATTTGCCAAATATATGCCTTATCATTGATAATAAAATTGCGTATTATTGGGCAAATCTAAGCTTTATAGTTTTTCTTAAATCATATAAGCAGCCGCCTAAAGAAGTTTCTATTCATAGGAAATAGTGATTTATTTGAGAATTCAATATATTTTGCCTTAGCTAGGATGCTTTTGCGCAATTTGCCGGCTGTCAATGCTAATAGCTTTCGAATGAAGCACAAATGAGCTTCGTCGTTGATGTTTCAGCGTCGATGAGTGGTTGCTATCTATATGAGTGCATTAACGCAAACGGATTGCTTGTCGTTAAGTTGGAAAGTTGCTATGTGCGATGTGGAATATTCTACGAATCAATGCATTCTCTTATGTGCAGTTTTTGCAATGAGAATTTAATGGAAATTGAACCGTTTGTCATTGAGTAACGGATTTCATTGATTTTGCCATATCGCTGTCTCAGAGGTAGATTCTGTCACTGAAAATTTCTCCAATATGTTTATTGCATACGTTTCTGTCGAAGAGAATGCGATAAAACTGAATCTTTTATTGAGAGAGAGAGAGTAATATCGAACTTTTGATATCCGTTGGATTCACTGGAAAAATTTCCATCTTATTTTTGGAATTTTTCTTAAGCAATGAAATAACTTCCACTGCTTGGAAATTTTCGTTTTCATTATATTTCATAGAACATGAAATCAAATTCTCTCGATCATTTCTCTGAAGAAGTAAAAATTACATATGTGAATTTTCGAGGAATTTATCGATACTTTCTTTTTAGCGCATTTTTTTCCTGGCAGCTATCATTTCCATATAATCTAACAAATTGATATATATATTTTGAATGCCAAAAATTACTGTTTTATTATATTTCAAGTAGTGAATGACCTAAGAAGGAATTTCTCCCAAATGATATCGTAAAAAGTAATACGGTTGTATTGTAAAAATGTCACTTTGGGACGAAATATTATAGGTTCTAGAGCATTTAAGACTCTCATTGCTTCAATGCTGCTGTCCTTTTGCCATAGGGAGGTACGAAAGCAGTAGTTATAAACTTGCCCAAGAGGAAATGAGAAAAGGGGATTGTAAAAGGCTAAGTTTTCTCGTCGTCAGCAAAGAAATAAATCACTCAGCTTTGAAGGATTTTATACTCGTCACCTCTATTTAGCTATATTCCATGCATTGAAGTATTGTCGTTAGCAATAAGCCGCGGCAGTAATGATTTACCTTGAAGAAAATTTAATTTAAGTCAATTTTTCCAATGTTATGAAAACAGTCTAATTTTAATCAAAAGCACTTCTGTGGTGCCTTTTTTTTGATTTTGTAGACTACCAATAACCAAAACGATGAAACTTTACTGCCAAGAAAATTAGAGTAGTCTAATACTCGCAAAAAAAGTTCATTTTACGGTTATTTCTGACGAATAATAAAGCAGTAAGTCCGCCACGTCCGCATGTCGAGAGTGTATGATAAATGCGAGGGTCTGTTTCATTCAATGAAAATAACACAAAAATGCCAAAAAGAACTTATCGTTCACGTATCTGTTATTCTTGAAAGACATCATATTTGCACGTGCTTTCTTCATTAGCTAAACTGAATGATGCATTAGAATATTATACGATTATATACATATATCCTTTCAAAGCGTTTGAGCAGATTGCTTAAGGTACATTTGCAGAAAATGCAAATTCTTGGTTTCTTAATCGAGAATAGCCTATAATGTCTGTTAATTTATGATTCATAATTAATCAACATGCAGGTAAGTCTCAGATATGTCTTGTAGCTCTACTAAGAATCAATGTGTTCAAGTATATCGTTAAGCATTAAGCATGCGATATGATACTATAAAATATGTAAATTTAGGTTTTGTTTATTCTATTAAAGAACTCAAAGACAATTTATTTCCACCCATTTCAAATCGCACGTTTCAAAACTTTGCTAACGAATATCACATATATTTACGAAGGAAAGCGACTATTTTCTAGAAGTTTAGCTCCATATTACTTTAGTTTACGCTCATTCCTGTCCTTTTTTTCTGAATATCATTATCTATTTCCATTAAATCACTTTCTTTTTCTTAAACAATTATTCAATTTCGTCCATTTATTGCTCGCATCGATCTCATGACATGATCGTGCAAGTAATTCTACCTTCGTAAAACAAAATAAGCAACAGCATTCATATACATCGATTCGAACTGAAATTTACTTACATATTTACTGAAATACTTTCCAATTAGCTTGGTTAATTTTGCGTATGATAAAATATCTGATATCACTTAACTCTAAAGATAAAGTATTAGTCTCAATGCTCGTATCTGCTTTCATTTGGGGAGGTGAAGTGCAACGGTAGGGAGAGTGAGAGATCTAGGCAAATGAGGTAGTGAGACTTTCTTCCGAGGTAGACGAGTTTCCTCAACCGAAAGACTCATTCAATCTCCTTCAAATCTCATGAAGTAATATTTTACTCCATCAATCACTATTCGACGATTATTGGTACTGATAATATGAGAGCTACGACTGCATGTATGCCTCTTTCGTAGACTGAATACTGAGCAACATTTGTGTGTACTTGTCTCGTTCTGTGATCATTACATAATGCTAACGTTGCCACGTCGATATTTAACGTTAGCAAAATCGAAGCAACAATTTTTTTTTTTCGAAAATGACGTCGTGAATATTTTTTCGAATCCATCATTTCATTGTCTCTTATTGTTTCGAAATCCGATCGACTAGTCAGTCGTTAACATAGATGTTTGTGATCAATTTCTGCGATTACTGAATTTGATGAGAGGGGAACTTAACTTTTCCACAGTTTTTTGAAATGATCAGTCCACTTTGAGCGACGAGAAATACCGATACAAATGATGATTTCTTCGGTTATTCCGATAATGTTTAGTGGACGATTTACTCCACTCTTGTGTGCGAGTGGATTAGCGCGTTGTTATGTTGAAGTTCATAAATGATATTGCATGAACAAGTTGGCGAACAACGTCGGCACATATGTATTATGTAAAGTGGTGCACTGCCATCAGTGTGGATTCTGCAACAGCAATACTGCTATGTTAATAATTAAATTTACTGAATGGAATAATGCGAATGATTGGGTTTTCATAGCGATTATTTCCCTTCACTTTTCCATTTGCTACTTTCACTCATATTCGTTGCCTCTTTCAAAGTGCCCTGCAAATTTGTTCAACCAATCTTTGTGCCTGCTAATAGTATCCTAGAAACATTTCTGCAACATCCAGAATTTCTTGTGGTTTTTTCATCGACAAGTCGAAAAAGCTTGAAGCGCAACTGATGCTTTAACAAACTGAATCGAACCCATGAGGGTTGCTGTCAATCAGCGGCATTTCTTGAGGCAACTGATTTGATAACCCACTTCACAAGACTATGCGATGCACAGAAATTGATATTTTTTTAAAATTATATGAAGGATTATATTTTTTAGTCTAAAAAAATCATATTTCCTACTAACTGGATGAAAATGTTGCCTACATCGCCACGTAAATATTGAAACACAACTGTATTCTACCATATATCAGTTCTCAATAATAAACGGCAGCTTATCCATATGTCTCGGATATTTTATTTCACAGAGAAGCCTGCTTTGGCAATGAATGAACCTCTACTGAAATTAGTAGATTTTAAACATCGACGAATTTATGAAACAAAATCTTGAACTGAAGAGCTATATGCAGATGAGATAAGTGAAGATTGCAGAGGAAATGGATGAAATGAGCGATCACATATACACATTCAGAAAAGCCGATGAGTTTTTCTCGCGGTTGTTGCGCTCGCTTTTCAACAGCACTTAACGCTTGCCCCAATCGGGCTCATTAACGATTCAGCTCATTTCACTCCTTTGATTGTCAAACAACACTAAATTCGATATGAATTTATTTTCAAAGTAAAGTAAATATTTCTTTTAATCTTCTATTTCAATGAATTTTTATCTTAATTTATCAATAAATATTGGATTTATTAATATTTTTATTTCATAATTTATTATATTTAAGGTGTTTTCTTTGGTTATATTTAATTTAGTAAAATATTCCAAAGCATAAGTACTTAAGAAAGACAATGAAACTAAATGATAGTGGAATTTTATTGAATATTCCACCTAACGCAAATGAATAATTAATCTAGACAAGTGAACAGGTAATTTTATGCAATTGAAAATGTATAGGTGCTTAATTTCACAGTTGACGACTTCAAATGTGCATTTTTCACTTCTTCTTGAATGAATTCATAAGTGACACAGGTGTGTACACCTATTAAAAAATCATCATTTACTCGAAAGTAACACTGCGATCCGCTCGTTTATTGCATATCGCCATGACTTGATTTCACTAACAAATTTTTCGTTCGTTTCTTATTATTTTTAGGGTATCAAAGCGAAAAGTACGCTTTCTCAAACACCAAGAAAAATGAGAACGTTAAATTTTTACTTAAAGATGCTAAAAGCTAAACAATGGCGTACAGGATCATAGAATTGTTTTCAGTCGAATCAAGCAAAAAATTTCTGCAAATGAACGCTAATTGTCTATGTACGTCACCTTAATGTCATCTTAGTGGATATCAATAATGTAGCTAGGCGTTGATGACTGAACGTTTAAAAAATTCGGATAACTGGTTAGACTGTAATGTTCCATGAAGTTGGAAGAAAAGGCTAAGCAAAGAAGGTAAAATAATGAATACGAGAAGCGAATGGAGAAAGAGGCGGCTAACATCGGTGCTGTCAGAGGATCACATTTCCTGCCACTCTAATTTGTGCATTCTGCACCACTTACTTTTCAAATCGCCAAGCAGTTTCCATTGGTCAACCGACACAAAAAAGAAAACCTTTCAGCTTCTTTCTTTCACTGTGCTCAACTCTTTGACTTAGTCCTTTTTGTTTGAGAACTTCTCGATTTTTGGGAACAATTCATCGTTTTTCGAAGAAAATTTCGTTGCAAATTCTATATTTCAATAAATTCTCATGAAACTATTGGCGCTGATTTCTTATAATTATATTTGAATTTGCAGTAAAAAATATGTTGCGGGACTACTATTACGCACAGTTATCTTTCTAAAAGAACCCTTATTCGACAACGATAGTTTATTTGAAGGCGATCTTTAATAATGATTCTCCAAAAATGACTGTGGGTTTCCTAAAAATGATGCTCTCTATCTATAGAATAGCAGACGGAAATGTTCATTCATAATTACTTCATTAATGCCCAATTTTAGTATATCATTGATACATTAACGTTCAGATTATTAATTCATTGATTCTTAGATTTTCATTTCGTACAGATATGAGGCAATGCGTAATAAATAAATAGATAAGAATTATATGATACTTAATAAATATCGCAATTTTGCGGTTTCATGAAATAAACATTGAATTATGAGCGTTTATCTTATTCACCTGGCTTGAAAATAAAGGTGATCCGTTATGCGTATCTTGAAAAAAGAAGAAATTACATCGAATTTGAACAGAAAATTTGAAATATTACGCACATTAAGTGCCATAATAAGGAAAGCCATAGTGAAATTAATTGAAATAAGCACAGATATATTTTCCATATGATATTCTCTCAATTCGTTAAACAATTCATATCGTTCTTTCGATTTGAGTCCGCAAAATTGTTCTTTTTCCTTTTCATCCATTAGCTATAAAACTAACAAGCAATAATATGTGGAATAATTTCTCTTATCAGTAAATTTTTTCGATTATATTCTCATGAGAGGAGACTTTATGGCCCATTGTTTGCGTTTATCGTTTTTAATTAATCGTGCTCGTTTGCAGGCAGAATTTCAATACTACTCATTGAATTTTATATTATGTAAGAACTTCTATATAAGTTCTCATAAATTTAAGGATTTGTCCAAATGCATAGTTTAGTTCCTCTTCTATTCATGTACATGGTATATATGTATGTATTTTACTGTGCATATGAGTGATACGAGGAGGAAATTTCGTGACGACAATTGCTTTCAAAGAAGCGCTATTTCTATAGATATAGAGATTCATTGCGCTTGTTATTCATCATTTGATAAGATCTCCATTGCTATATTTAGTTGAGAATTTTAAGAATCTGAAAATTGTAGAGATTTTCTAACATTTCATAAATCGACGAGGGGACAAAAGATTGATGTACATCCGGAGCAAAAACTGATAGAAACATTAGCGAAATTTGTGAACTGTTCATTGATGATAGTGTTTTGGATTTTTTCTTAATGAATAAGTAAAATTTTCTTTTTGAGCTCTTTTAAACAAATGATCTGATGAAGTTATCGGAAAGATGCATTCGCGATCGTCATCGCCATTAACTTCATTGCTCGCTAAGATGTCTCGCCGTTCAACTGCACGAAATAGAGAAGCATTTAAAAAAGTTAAGTAAATAAGGAAACAAAGTTAGGCAATAAAAGATCGAAAGCAGCAAAACGCGAAAATGGTAAACGAACGAAAAACGTCCAGGTGAAGAAAACAAACACCTTTGATTAAAAGGATATGCAGTTGATCATTTCGGATAAAAAATATTCATCAACATTGCGAAATCTCAACAAACGGCATTACATAGACATACAGCTGAACCTCTGAATTTGGCATAGTGAAAAACGCTGTCCCATTTCTCGATCTCAATCCATAAAATTTGATCACGATCCCTTGAAGCAGTTCCATGAAAAAAAACTTGCGAGCTGGCGAAATTTTATTCCAATTGCAATGTTCATAGGAACGCAAACATTTAAAATAACTCGAGTATTACAGATTACTCGTTAAGATAATATCAGAAGAAAATGAAATCCCTCACCAACTGTAGCTAAGTTCCAAGAGTTTCACGGGCATCTATCGCCTTCATTATACGCATGCACCAGCAAAACAAATGCATTTTTTTGTCATCAATCATCTTAACACACTATTTCGTTGCAAATGTGACACCTGTCTGTTAATTCGCTGCATCTTTCGATCTTTCATGCACAACTGTTGCAAATCTTCACATCAATTACATGTACATTTTGACGTACAGGTAGCCTTCTTTTATTGTTACGATGTGACAAATACTAAAGATCGGACTTTGGTTAAGTTTTTAATCTTTTATAGGTTTCTCATGATAACTTCCGCAGTTTAGGTGAAATTGCAACTTTCCCAACGTTGTTTTCGTTTTCAGAAGATTTTTTAAAGTTGCGTCAATAAGCACCAATCGATCGGTTAATGTGACCTTTTTTCGCAAAAATTTTCCACGGACACACTAAAATAAGGTGGAGACCGATGAAGTGTAACTCCGGAGTGAAGCTTCATCATAAATCCGCCTGCATAGTTATTTCGAGTTGTAATGGTTACTAAAGGAAATTCCCTATCCCATAGATAAAAGGTGACAAATTAGTTCCATTTGAATGAAGTGCAGCAATGAAAATCTCTAAAATTTGCGTATATAATCGTCGGTAATTATTGAAGAGGTTAAGTTTAACGACCGATGCTTTCTTCGTGTTTCTTTGTGGGGAGGGGGATAGGGTGAGGAGGAGGTGTAGTTGAATATTACTTCCTCCTGCTATGCTGATGAAGTGATCGTTATTACAGGTGAGCGGAGATAACTGGAAATTCTTAGCCATTTTACTTTATGTATCAAATTTGTAAAGTACAGATGTCATTTTTTAAATGATCATAGATATTCGATCGATAGAGCAGTAAATATGCCTTTCATATCAGTATTTTATTTCTACAGCCAAACCCGAAGGAACGCAACCTAAAATTTAGCACTTTAAAGGCGTTTATTCTCGTAGAACACGTCAATTTAGCGACGATGTCAATGAAGCTATATTGCAACGTTGAAAAAAAGCTCTCCCTCTATCATATAACCAAGTAGTAAAATTCCATCGGCGTATTTGAAAACAAATATTTATTGCGCTGAGTGTATTTCAGAATTATTCATAAAAACGTTAAAGAGATACGGGAAATTTTCACTAGTTTCCTTGAAGAATTTTCACCTCTGAAGGAGCGAAATGAATGAGAGTTGATGAAACTGCCTGCTAGCTCGATTGCCTTGATGAATTATGCCTCTAATTATATGAAGGTTCTTTCCATTAAGTTATAGTTTTGATTTTATGTTGTATCTGAACACTTGTACTATATTGGAATGCTTCCGGTTTTTGAGAATAATATAGAAGTTATATTCAACATCAATATGTTAATTGAAGGTGACGCAAAAATCAGTGGAAACGAAAGCGTTCGAAACACTGGCTCATTTTTGATGAACATTATCGATTCAAGTAATTTCAAATATACAATCTGTGATAGGTTAGCATTTGCGTTTTTTTAAAAACTATTATCTCTATGGATTTAGCGTAAAAGCCGATCACATCATGAGAAAAATTCTTAGTGATAATGATAAATTTAATTCAGTGGTGAAGGAAAATAGCGACGATAAAGGCAAATGTTTGAATTGAAAACGTCTCTATTACTTGAACAATTTACCTCTACGAAGTAATCGCGAAACGAATGTGGCTGATTGTAAAGGAGGAGGAGGATGTCTAGAAACGTTTTTGGATCTTTTTTCCCCATACAAACGGAAAAGGTTTCAATTATTTCGTTAAAATAACGACGAGCAAAATGCAGCGATGAGGCGACTTCCGTTCCCATTTGTTGAGAAAAGCATTTGTTTAATAAACATAGAAATTGCCAGTCGTAGTTGAATGCTTTTACAGATTGAAGCAATGAGTATCACTTATATGCTTATCACACTTACACGACGGAAATTAAAATATTTATTGCTTCTCGTGATCGCTATAGCACTTGCAATCTACTGCATTGCCGAAGTTAGTTTAACTTATCAACGTATCGACTTCCACATCCTTTCTGTTTTCACTATCGCCTCGGAGTGTGCAGGTTTGATGCCCATATTGAAGAACCTGTACTACAGGAAAGCAGCAAAATCACAGTGGATCATTGCAACATAGGGCTTACGGCAAAAGACTTCTTCAGCATCAACTGTCGCTTCTATTATTTCTTTCGAAAAAGCTTAGAGAAAAATGACCATGACGCTCAAAGAAGGATTCCCATGAATTTTTATGTAAATCTAGCACCTTTATAAGTTCGCTGTGAAACCTTTGTCTTAAACCATTTTTTTCTCTAATAGAAACGGTTACTAGCCAACTGTTTGCTCCTATCCTTTTCCAGCCATAAATCCAAAGGTATTTCCAGTCGGATGGACTTTCGCGTCACAGTTCTCCCTACCATCGATGGAACGCACGTATGGGGAAGTCGATTCAAAAGAAGGAGGCACAGCTTGAATCACCTATTGCAAAGCGAGAGGATTTCGGTGGTGAAATATCACAAAATTCACTCGATTACTATGAACAAGAGACAGTTATGCGAAAAGCCTACAAATGTGAGCAGCAGTATCCAATTGAAGCTATCACTGATTTCAATGTATGTTATAAAGACGTCCATCTTATTCATTTACCGTAAAAGAAAGATAATGCCATAAAATGAGTTCATTTAGCTCCTTAAAATGATGTAAAATTCACTATAATTTCTGCTATTCAATTATGCGAAAATTGAAGGCATAATATTATGCTTATCGGCAGCAAATCAACAGCTAGCCTGCCCAATACTAACTTATTATGTTTACTAGAAGTAAATCACGAGTTATTCTATCCTGGCGTATATCATTATTTAAGAGTTATCGGTTTCATAATTGAAACTTACCGAAGTTTATAAATAGTTGGGGTGACGATAGTTGGAGTCACTATTATAGGCACTAGTCGATTCCATAGCTTGCACTTTTGCTATGACGTTATTTTTATTTCATTGGTTGTTTTTTTTTTTCAATAATTTAGCATTTTTCCATTTCTATGCTCGAAATATTATTCCATTTCCGTTATCTTATTGCCGCAAACCGACTACAGTCTCATCTTTTATGCTCATTAATGTGATACGCTTTTCTGCTGAATAAGTGGAAATTTCATTGGATACTTTAATGGATTACCTCGAATAATCCTATCAATTAACTTCAACGTTCACTTCTTAAGCACAACAAACTTTCTCTACCGCCATATTTAGCCTTCTTTTTCTCTCTCTCTTCGAAATATGAAGTAATTCAACGATCCAAGCAAACAAAATAAAATATCTATGGAAAAATTCATTCAATTGAAGCGCTAATTTTAAGTTGAAATATTACTGATAATCTTTGAATTTTTCACTAATAATTTCAGCCAATAAATGTAACTTCGAGCATACAAATGTGATCTTAACAGAAATGAAGTTGAACGTACGCTGAGTAAATTATGGAGGTTAACTGCGATATCTAAAAACTATAGAACTGCTAATAACTTTATTTTAAGACATTCGAAATGTACAAAAATGGCGTCTCTTCAAGTTTGTATCCGACTTTGAAAAAATCGAGAACGAAGATGAATAAACAACCTCTACAAGTTTTCCTGTTGCCGATGACACATGTCGATCCGGGTTATTGCATTCTTAACATATATCCTTCCTTGACTTTCTTCGTTTGTGTTTCCAGCTTAATTCAAATTGATCTTTTTTAAACAATTCCTGCTTTTCACTCAATCTGTCGAATTGTTCTTTTCATCACGAGAGAATGAATTTGAAAAGAGATTTTTTCTTTTCGAACTTGTGTTAGGAGCTTTGAATCTATGAATGGTAGCCGCAATGGCGACTGATGTATACATATGAAGTCGATAGTGGAAATAAAGAAGTAATAACGAGTAAGGGCATTATTTCGCCCCGAAGAGCATCTGATTTTTATTTACTCTAACGAGATGTTTTGTAATAGTATATTTTTTCACCATTTGAGGGTAGCAGTATCTAATTTCTCGACGAGAGTTTCTATTATTTGCATTACTATTACGAAGAACAGAGGCTTTTTGATGGTTGAATTTTATGGTTTTCGCATAATTTTTAGTCTTAAAGTGAATAAAATAAACAAAATTTATTGCAAATTGGGTAATTTTATCATCAATGGTTCGTTTTCTTTCGCATGAAAAATTGGTGCTACTTTCATCCATATTATTTTTCGCATTGCAGATACTAAAGAAATTCAGCGGGTGAGTGTTGGAATTTCTTCTGCGTGCTAATAGAACTGAAAGAATTCCCTCTTCAAGGAATAGCGTTGCAGTTGAGGAAATGAGATAGCTAAAGAAATGCATTATAGGTTGGTTAGAAACATTCGATAGCTATACGAAGGATACAAATCAAATCCTCGATAATATGCTCATATTCCTAAAGAAACATCCAAAAATGCGTTTTATGTGGTGTGAGATGGTTTTCTTTGAACGTTGGTGGAGTCACCTCAACGATGCAGAAAAAACTGATGTTAGGCAGTAAGCCGCTTTTTCTAGTTTTTTCTCTGCAATTTCATTTATATTTTATTTTAATTCAACAATTATGATCGTAAAAATTCTCATTTTCATTGAAAATTTCAAATTTAATTATAGATGAGAGGGTGAAATATTACTTTATTTATTATATTTATGTAGTATCATAATTCGGAACATAGGAGATCTTTTTTTATAGGTCGGTGATATTTATTTATAACCTTATGGTATTGATATCAGTTCTTTGGATTGAATGGTTACTAAAAAATTCTAGTACAGTGGCAAAGCTGTTGTATAATGCGAATTTTTGAACGATTGTGGTAAATGATGTGTTTTCAGGTTTGTCACCTCTGGGCAACTAGAGCTCGCAAGTGGTTCTTGGGTGATGACTGATGAGGCTAACCCATATTTTCCGGTGACAATCGATAATATAGTCGAAGGACAACAATTCATATTTCGTGAATTGGGTTGATGATTTATTCTTCACCATTTTTCATGGCCTTTGATATCTTCATATAATCATACGATATTATGACAGTGATCGCGCTCTATTTGCCGGTTCTTAAAGAAAGACATTATAGAAGCTTAAGCCTCTACTCGATGGGATATAACTATCGTGATAGGAAGATCATACCTAGTTGGTGGTAGCATGATAAGCCTCGCTTGCCTTTATTTTTTACGGCAATCGCTGTTGCAATATCTCGTCTGTAGAGCTAACTATAAATGAGTTAGTATCAAAAATATTGTTAATATCACTTAAATCCTTGTGCGTTTACACTAATATTTACTGCTATAGCATTACAGCGTAGTGTGACCTAAATTTTAAGAGTGAAATATGGTATAGTGGTGTAAATTAGTGGAAGCACTCTAAGTTAGTAGAAGCAGTACGGCAATAACTTTTAAGAGACTTTGAAATTAAGTTCTGTTCATTTTTAAGCCTTTTAAATTTGCACATGATTAAAAATATGACATCAACCGTGCTTTAAGGACTAGAAATCACTCTTTATGTGATTTTAAGGAGCAAAAGCGAAAGTAATATGGTCGAATGATCCGTTCGGTTATGGTCCATCTGTGCCATATTTGTTCACAAAAACCGGTGTTAAATTAGCAGTTATTAATCGAATCCATCATGGGATGAAGAATTACCTACAGGAATTACGTGCTGTACCGTTTAAATGGCGACAATACTTTGGTAATTATCTGCATGTTTGTTGATCTTCATAAGCTACCGTGAACAATCGTTCTCTAAGCAGTTTATTTACGGCGAAAAATTGTGAGGTTATTGCTTTACCTGCCGTTGTGCGAAATGATATTTTTTACCTGGACTTAGAGAAAATTGTACTTCTCACGTAAGCTTATACGAATCGTTTATTTTTTGCCATAATTTACCTCATGTACCATGTCAACATTCATTGGGATACGAATCTCGCACTTCGAGCGACCGTTAGCCCTACTTCGTTATTCTGATGATATTCGCCATTGCGAAGTCATTAGTTATCACGTTATCACGAATTAAAGGATTTAGCGAATGATGAAGAGTCCACTAAGTTGCTTTAGATGTGACAGAACGAAAAATTTCGCCCACTTATTCATTTCATATTTTACAGCTCGCTCGCTATTCGATGAACTCATAAATAATCAGTTAAAATTGTTGATTCTAAAGGATTGCGAAGTTATCGAAAGAGTAATGATCACAAATCGGATTTTACTGAACTTTTTGTTAGGTCTTTCCGATCAGACGATCAATGTGAACAATAACCTCTTGGAAGGGCTTAACTATGATAAGTGGCTTAACTATGGTAAAAATTAAATTCCTGGCTAAATCCGACCCAAATTGCCGGTGAAAATGAAACTAGATTTAATTTGCGTCGAAAAAAAAAATTGAGAGTAACCTTTCAGAAGTGATAATTGAGATTACTCAACAAATATGGAAAATAAAATAATAAACCACTCAAAATAACAGCTCTACTTTATTCTAGATGCACGAGGCGAAAGCGATGTCTATACTCATGTACTACCATATGCTCATTACGATATCCTCAATAGTTGTGGTCCTGTGGCGAGCGTTTGCTGTGAATTCGACTTTAAGCGATTAACGCATCATATGTGCCCACTTAAGAAGCCAACTGCTATCACAAAGGAGAATGTCGTCGAGAGGTTCTACAATATTTTTGCTCCTTTTTCTTCGTCAACTCAGTACTCGAATTCACATATGAATATTCTGATTAAAACGGTAACATTCAACATCGATTCTCATATAATTAGACAAGAGAATATAATCAACGAAAACAGTGACTGATAACCGTGGCAAAACCGTTATGGCATTTGCAATAAAGTTCACATTCGTAGACTCGGATCCTTTAAGGAGATCAGGTAGTTTACGACAATTATGTTCTGCTCATTCGAAACTCACGACTTCAGTTCACAATTCAGAACATTAAGATTTTTCGTTCCATTCATGACTGCCCTCACAAATCGCTCATTTTACAATCACAGAATTCGCCATTCGCACTCGTTTCTCCCTCACGTCAAAGCAATTGAAAGTTGCATTCCCAGCTTTGTTTTGCGTATCATTAGCAATACGGTCAGTTACATAATTGTTGGCTTACCCAACGCACTGTACACTCCCTCAGAGGTTCGTCATAGTAGGTTCGTATATATCATATGGGAGAGAAGAACTTCATCGCATCACTGACGAGGAAAACGGCGGCACATTTGTTTAAGCCAGCATTTTTCATCCGTCGGAGTCTCTTGACAAGTGCGTGCGAAAAGCTGACTCATGAATTTGTCGCAGTGTTTAGACATGTCGGAGATGTCTGTCAGGATGTATGAATCAACGCCTCAATGTCTGAAAAATGCATTTTAAATGTTAGAGTACATTTCAGTCTACATTCAATGGTATATTTTGTAGAGCTGCACTCTTCGAAGATCAGCTAATGAAATTATCACATCTTTACGAATCGAATGTACTTTTGGTAATGTGGGGTGATGATTTTCGTTATAATATGCTGGAGGAATGGCGTCAACAATACGATAACCTTTCACCAATTTTTGATCAGATCAACTCATGGAATCGAACTCGAATAAGGTAAACAACGGCTGAAAGTAAATTTTCTTTCTGTGCTAAGAAGTTTTCTCTGATCATTGAAATGTGAAGAGCTACCTAATAGAGAAAGTCACTGAGAAGATAGGCGACAGATTCATTATTCTGTTAGGTTGAAGGATCGAACAGAGTGGTTACGATATTCGTTGAAACAACCTCTTTCTCATGCCATAGCGCCTCTATCACTGGAAGGAACTTTTAAAGTTATTGCAAAAATCATAACCGCCACTATTCTTTAAGTGAACAAAATGTGATGACAAATGATTGAAAGATATATTTCAACAGTTTTATTCATGCAACGTAACAGATTTGGTACTTTTGTCGACTATTTTACTGCATTACAACAATTCAATATCGACAATGCGATTAATGCTGCTACATTAACCGGCGATTTCTTCCCATATCAATGTGCACTCGGTGATATTTGGACGGGCTATTATACAACACGACCATTTTACAAGAAACAAGGACGTCATCTACATGTAATATTAAGATATTACTCTAATTTAGATATTTATTCGCAAATTTCTCATGAGAACGTAATATTCATCTCTGAAATGAATCAGTGCTGACTGACTCGTAGAAGACGAAAATTGCGGATTCAAGAAGAGGAACAATAAGGCCGCTTATTTATTTCAATATAAGTAGGTCGATTATTATGATTTTATTGACGAATATTTACATTTTGCTTATTTTATCGTACGAATGAATAAAATTTAGGCTCTCATTCGAGCGACAGATTTAGCAACCACAAATATGATAGAGAAATTAAGCGACGATGAAAGGAAATGGATAAACGATAAACTTACATTTGCACGAAGAAATCTTTCGTTATTTCAACATCATGATGCTATTACTGGTGAATTTTTCTATTTCATTAAAGGAATCTAATTGATCATTTTTCCACGAATTCAATAACTTCTACTATCGCGTTTAGAACCATCATTTCGAAGTAGTATTTAGAACTATCATTTCGAAGTATTCATGAAATTATTCGGGTTTATTTTGGTTTATTCTGGTTTATTGCGTTTTTTTCCGGTTCATTCCGGTGTAAAATTAGCCATCCGTCGGCATCAATATTAGGTAACGAGAATTTTAAGATGCTAATAAAATCTGCACTACCTACTAATAGGAATTGCTGCAATAATAAAATATCATATTTTGAGCAAATTATTGCTTCTTTCTGCGCTTTCATCACTGTCATACCTATAAAAACTATGTCTTGAAGGGATAAGTTTGCGGGCGACATCGAATTAACACCTCTCGCAAATGACGAAGAGCAAACAAGCGAACTACAAGCTGAATGGAGGAGAGGGGGTGGGAGCGTTGGTAAGAAGGATAGGTGTATGCGTATGTACAAGGGATTTAACTGCTAAATATATCCATGTTGCAATCGTAGGATTCGTATAAACTAAAAGATTTTTTCTTAACTCTTAGCGATGGGTTTTTATATTTTCATCGATCACTAATTTCTCTTCATTGACTTTCAACTAAGTGTTTTTTAAAATTAATATTGAAATAAATTATTTCAAGCATCTACTTTAGTTTTATCTTGAAATTTCCTCATAGACGATCCTTTTTCTCAACATTTCAAAGGAAGAGAGCTATTATTAAACTTCCTAGTGCAGTTATGCGAGATTCTTCAATTCATTTCGATGATAGGTCATTTTACCTTACCATATCACGAATATATTTTCCGTACATCAGATCAACGTTTTCTCTCTTTTTTTTTGCAGGAACGAGTAAGAAGCATGTTATGTCAAATTACGCTCAACTTCTTTTCCAATCAGTGAAAGCAGTGGCTAGTTGTCTTACAAAAATCGTCAGCGTAGAGAATATGATGGATTTCGAAATTGTAAGTGCTATACTAAGTCAAACAATTACTATATTATTAATTAATAAATGTCTGTTTGAATACAGTTTTTGAACATTGTTCTGCTGAAAAATGTTCAGATATGGTCGTACTGCCGGTTGGCATTATTTTATCGGCTGCTTAAATGAGATCTTATTCACAGAAATGAAAAATGCTTATGAAGGAAGTAGATATTTAGATGGGCACAGATCTTGCAGATGAAGTTAATGAGATCAGGAAGAGTGGACGAAAAGTCAAGAGAGGGGGTAAATATGAGGAGAGAAGGAAGATTATGGTAACTTTGCTAATTAATGAAAAAATTCTAATGAGATCGACTTTTATATTGGAAAAAGCGTCAGATGCCGATTAATTACTGCTAAATCTTTGGCAAGTAATTTTCGTTGCATTGTCTCTTAAGTGGTGAATTTTATCAGTAACCACTGATCGATTTCCAAAGTTGATATGTTGTGCGGAATTTGTTAGCCACTTTTCCCAGCTACAAACTAATAACCGTAAAGTTTTTCCTTATTTATAAGAATTCTTCTTTCTCTATGAAAACTTCTCATTATGATATATTTTATTATTGCAGTGATATTATTACTATGATATTTTGGAACTAGTTAGTCAGATAAAACAGTAAACTTTCATTTTGCTACTTTTAAAGATGTTAAAAAGCTAATTCTACTGTCAGAAATTACTGAAAGTTCAATTGAATAGGTGATTTCATCTTATTTCTAAATAATGGGAGATGAATTTAATAGACGCAAAGAAAGTTGCCTAGTAATTCTCAGATTTCGGCTAAGAAAAATTTCACCCCTTCCCCAACCGCCTGGAATATAGTGCTTTTTATGAAAATATAAAGGGGAATATGAGTTACAGAACGAGGTACCGCTTCAATACAATCAAATTCCTTCAAAGAAACTAATTCTAATCGAACCAAATACAATAATGTAAGCCTTTTCATCCTCTTTTTAGTTCATTCTTTCTATTTTCCTAATACTACGGTTATTTTATTCTCATGAGCTGATGTTATATGGTTGATTTAGAGCTGGAATGATGCGGTGATGCAATTCTTTATTGGTACTCCGAAATATATTACTTTGTAAAGTCCTAATCTAAAAATATACGTGTTATCAAAACGGCGCTTATCAGTGGTCCCGAATGTGCAGCATCATGAGGAAAGAATGTGTGCAAACATATCCTATGTGTGAAGTGTCGCCTATTGCAAGAACACCTATAATGATCATTAAGTTATTGAAAAGTTCATATGAGCAGATAGGTTGGAAAGAGAGATAAATATCATTTCTACGATTTGGCGAAACGATTCAGTGCAAATAAATATGCATATGCAAATCGAATATGAAATACTATTACAGATCGGTAGCCGTTTACAATAGTGTTGAGCGATGGCGTTTCGAAACGATCTCGCTAGCGGTTTCGACCTATATGGTTAGAGTTATTCGTGGAGGTAAAACAATCCAGGCACAAATTGAACCGTTCATCGATCCACGCAGTGGAAATCTAACTTCTCATTTCAATGTAATATTTACTCGTTATTTATTATCTTGTTCTGAAGCTGTTCATTATTCCTCTCGATAGTGGCATTTCTAAGTTTTATTTCTCTTTTCGACTTCCTCCCGTATTTTTTGCTCAATGTTTTTCTCAAGCATTTTCAGTTGTTGATGCACAATTACCCAGTTTAATTTGCATGAAAACTCGCTTCTAAATCTTTTCAAAGAAACGATTATTGAAAGCTATATTTTTGGGATCAGTATCTATCGTTAACTCCTTCCCAGTCTTTTCTAAAAGATATTATACACTCGATAACGCTAACTCCTAAATGAATAGAAGTATGGAACTAAGTGCAGAATAAACTTGCCTAACACTTCTGAAGATTGCACATTATTAAAATAAATGAATTTCGTTAAAAATCATAGAAAATCATGAGTAATATTATAGTTGATATTCCATGCCGATCTACCGCCATTATCAACTTCAATCTTTACAATAATAGAGGATGAAAAACATCATGGAACAGTTATCGCCGAGGTCGCATATGTGAATGATCATCACGAAGAGGCAGTAATTCGGTCGGAGCATTTGCCAAAGTAAGTCATCCTGAGAGGATTCATGTTTAATGCAGAGCAATTCAGAATTTGAATTACGCCAAAACTATTTCGTGCTACGCACAAGATCATCGACATCACCAATATAGCTTTGTTCAGCTGAAATTTACCAGACACCGATGGCTGTTCTCAATTCCTATATTGTTCAGTCAACATTCAGATTGCTACAGACCGTTCATCTTTACTAGACGCTGTCAACCGAAAGGGAAGATTAACTATTATATTCTCCATTATTATATATATTTGATTCGCATTCTTTTGCCTGAGCTACAAATTGGAACAATTTGCTACAGGATGATTTCTGGACACGGATGTTGATCGGTCAAAGAACTCTGACGCTTCGTATCGGCAAATTAACACAACTGTTGCAAAATTACCATTTTTTTTTAATCGTTTTTCATATTCATTTGCTTGCAATCTGTTTCTGTTTTGTAGCCAGAATAATTCATTTAGGTTAAAGTTGACGTTAAATTATGGACTCAAATAGACTGAGTTAACCACTGTCCCAGAAATTACTGAATGTATTTTTTAATTATGCTCGTGGATTTGTAAATGATGAAAATAGTCATGGCATATAAATATGAAGGTGCACTAATCTTTGAAAAACTAAATTTCAGAGTCTTCAACGTGAAACTCGTCAAGCCTGATGAATTCTTCATTGAGACCGATGCAGTGAGGACAACTCATTCACCAGAAAATGGCCTTATAAATGTTGGTGCATTTTCTTGCATATTATGTGATTGAATGCTACCGCATATATCCTAGCGCAAACTCTTGAGATACTTAAATGAGATTTCTCGTCATGGTTTCTTTTCATCTTATTCAGAAACACCACATCCGACAATTCTGTACGTTCGTGGCTTTTTTGGACGCATTTCGCATAGTGTTTTAATATTGAGCACTGGATATTATAAGCAATCCTAAGGGATTACTGAGGCTGTTATAGCGAGGCTATACAACGTTGTATCCGTTGGCCTGACATTTTTCTTCTGCTAGACGGTAAAGATATTTGTGTGACGATGGAATACTTTATATGTAAATCTTTTTTTATATATGCTTAAGCAGAGTTCATCTCTATATTGCTACTTCAATTATTTGGACAATAATGGCCATTTTTCTACTGATTTAAATGTTATATTGAACGAAAACGATACTTTTAGATTACTAGCTTTGAAATTCCCTCATGTATTGAGTTTGTTTAATTTTATAGTTAATATAAATTCTTAAAACTTTAAATTATAGTTTTATTCTTATCAAAGACTTCAATGCCTTAATAATTGGACTGTTTACAAGAGTTGTTTAGAGCAACTCAAAAACATTTTCCTTACTATGTCAAAATTATAAGGATTTTTCCACTATATCGTTTTTATTTCCAAAAGATTCTCTCTCACATGAGTGATCCTTTTTTTATCTTCTATTTTCAGACTATAAGAACAAAATCGGTGGGTGAAATGCAGTTCGCGCAAACAATGGATCATTACGTCAATAGTGGAGGTGGTCCTTATATTATGCATCAAAGTGGGCCGGCAGTGGTGGGTTCTTTTCTAAACAATCATAGAAGAAAAACGATTATTGCTATAAGCTTTTGAAAGTATTGAGGGTATGATGCTTTACTAAGGTAGGGTGAACTTGAAAGTGTGATATTTAAAGTTTGTCACTATGTAGTACTTTCCAGTTACAAGTAAAATAAACCTACTCACTGTAATAACGCAGTGGATGAGAGGTTTCGCTTTGATGTAAATTAATTAGCGTTTGTCGTATAACAACGCTTCAACGTTATCGCAGTTCTCAGCGGCGCATCTGTGCTTTGATTACCGACCACTTTGCGGCTTTCGACAGCTCTAAGGCAGCATTCAACCCAATAATGTATCCTCCCAAAAAATAGTACAGCCTTGGCTGAGCACCTCCCCCTGCGCCCTCGCCAAAAAAAGAATTAGAAATATTGTCATAGCATCCTCTCAACTTTTATTATATCATTCAATTTTCTTTCATGCCATTCCAGTTCCAAAGGAAATCGTGTCCTAAAAATGTGTTGTCAGTTTTGCTTTGCTCGTCTTGCTCCAACAGCTCTTCACAGCGATTCGTTTATAATTAAATATTCTGCCGAAGGGAATTTGCTTGTGTAACGGAAAAAACGTTGCTCATTGTACATAGTATGACAATATTGAATCTATTTATGAAACAATATCATCCCATTATGCTCATTGAAAACTTTATCGGCTTTTATGTGTTCTTGATAGTTATTATAACAGCATCTCGACGTTGAAATCCTCAAAAAAGTTAGTGCATATTTGACGTATCATCACCGTGGTAACGGAATGGAAATATTTCCGGCAGCAAAATCCTTTAACGTCTTCCTCAGCTTGAATTTTATGTGTTATCAGAAATACTTTAGGCGTTCAGTTTATCCGGTTTATCTCGATTTGTAATCAAAGGACCCTTGCAACAGTCCGCTTATATTCATTCAACTAGTCTTATGCAACGAACTACTGTTCGTAATGTCCCTGGTATGTTCGCTTGTTTTTTTTTTTTTGAGATAGTTTGCTGCGTGTATTTTTATTTGGTTGTTTCGCTATAAATGGGTTGTTGTGGTATTCTTTCTGGAGACACGTTCAGATATTAGTGGCTTATTTTCTTATCTTTATGCTGGAAGCATTATTATAGATAATTGCGTATTCGTACTCGCTTACATTCACAGAAAATTTCGATGGAATCTGGAGAACGAAAATTGTTGACCATTGAAACTGACACTTACATTTCTCGAGATCCGTTAACACTTTTGAGCACAGGTGATCGCTATCATACCTCGTGAGAGCGGAACTTGTTTAACTGCTACTAATCCTCGGGAGCTTCACTGTACTGCAGATCATTAGCCATCGAAACATTTTTCGCTCCGAAAGTGGAGAGTACCAATCACGGTCTAATCGATGAGGGAATTCTTCAACTTTCTAATTTCCTATTTCCAATTGCGACGTCCATTAAACATCTATTTTCAGGAAATATAGGAGAGCAATTGCACATCGTAATGCGTGTGGATATTCGACGCTTCGCACAGACGGAGCTGATCACAAGATTCAATATGGGTTTGGATGGCAATTCGACCGTCTTTTATACGGATAGCAATGGACTTCAGGTTGGTGAAGAGAGTTTCCTAGAGCATTGCAATGAATGTATTACTAGTATTCAATATTTTAAGTAAATGTGGTCTCCAGTTATTTGCAGTTTTTACAGTCCTCCCAATGATCCATTCGTGATCTAAGATTTTCTGTTCTTCATGGACATGATCCTTTCGCTTTTCGTTGGGACTTTTGCAGCGTATTCTATCTGAGTATGCGTGGAGAGGGGAGGTTTTTGCGAACGCAGACTTCATAACAGGCAGTTTGAGGAGCGAGGGATGAGAACGGATGTGAAGTGCATACAGGAAAAACTTAGAGAACCGTCTGGCCATAGTGATACAGCTGAACGAGGCAATGTAGAAGCGAAGGTGTGGCCCTTACTTTGCAAGAATGATATCTTTGTGTCGTTGGAGTTTTCATTACTACATATTCTTCAGCTATTGAGGCGTGAGTACAACGAAGATGTACCAGTAAACGCGAACTACTATCCGATGCCCACATCACTGATGCTTCAAGATCGCTCACATAGGGTTTCCATTGTCAGTGATGTCGAGCATGGCGCTACGCTCTATACCAAGACCACTCCTGAAATTATGCTGGGTAATTGTGCTATGTTATTGCACTGATATTTTTCACCTACTGTTTTTCCATGCCATTCCTTGAGCCTAAAAGGGATATATCCATGTCATTTACTATTTCCTAAGCGGGACTGAGTTATTATCATTTAAGCAGTAAGCATTTTGAAATCGCCTAGCCCCAGCTATTTGTTCATTTAAATTTTTAATATATACACTAAATAGAATTATGTTGACATGTGATGTTTTAATTCATGCAGCTCATTAATAATGCACTGCCGATAATGCTTATCGTTTTTATGCATCTTTAACCTCCACAGAGTCTTACATTGTTATGGAGCAATGGAGAATGGGATAATGGATCGGTAGTTTTCAGACCGAATCCTCTTGCATGATGATGGTAAAGGACTTGGACCTGGCGATGATAGCATATTGAATGACGTTCTCCCAGTCGAAATTGGATTTACGATAATATTCGAACGCGTCGATGAATCGCGAACTTTAGTATGTTGGGATCTATGAAAATTAATAATTATCATCTACAGGTATTCATGTCAGTGAACATCTTTTCCCGTTTGAGAAATGCGACCGGGTGAGGAGCTGCACGACGTGGCCTGTTGAGCACAACTGAACCCACTGTCAACCAAGACATGGAGGATCAAATACACGCGTGGGAGATAAGATCAGCAACTGTGATTAGTTTCAGAGTAGATCGCTCGTTAACAAGAAACACGATCATTTCGCTTATATTCGTATACTATTACATATGATTCAACGAGTTCATTATCCTTGCCTATACCGATAACGCTCATTGTTTTAATGTATTCCGATGCTGCGTGTACCCTCACATTTCTACAGAGTAGTGAAGTACGGGATAATCATCTTTTCAGCCGGAGCATTTTGCATACAATACGCTTTCGGCTCATCTTGCGCTTCAATCGCTGCTTTACAAGCCGATTGTTCTTACGAGTAAAGGTTAGCAGAATTGTTGAAGTTGCTTGCGAATTGATATCCTAAAAATGAAGATGTTTCGTTTATGTTTCATGTCTCATAAGTCAGAGCCCTTCTATATTCGTTCATTAATTTGTGCGCATTAATTTAGTTGCTGGAAACAAGGTGAAGTTTTTGAGGTATTAGAAGAAATCGTCAGTTTTATATCGCTCATTTATAGGCTAATTTTTTATCGGGTATGGTTTATTTCAATTCAGATATGCAATATTTTGTCGTAAAGAATATTTGATGAGTGGAATTTTTTCGGATTATTTCTACTAAGATCAATGAAACATATTGAATGCCTATGTTATATTTTGCATATATTTCTGCCTCTTTTAACATTAGCTTAATTTTATATTCCTATAATGAAAAAAAAAAAGAAATTTTCAGGGAATCCGCCATTAATCCCTTCATCATCGTTGAAGTCATTTCCGTGTGATTTACAACTAGTAACTTGTCGTCCAATTACACCTCATCTAAATCAAAGGCTACTCATACTGCATAGACCAGGTATCGATTGTAGTGGTAACGGTGGTGGACGTTGTCAGTCGATTGACTTCACCGTAAGTTCGTTCGTCTAATTGAATTATACTGATTTATTAGGAACCTGCGGTAATTTTTCTTTCGAGAGGAGATGGGCAAAATGAATTAAAGATTATCGTTTTATTGTGTTGAAATTGCACCATCAAAAGATAAAGCTAAAACATTATGGTGTTCCGGAATAGATCCGGTTGATTTTGATAAAGGATTAATCAACATTTCCAACTTGGAATTTTTTATTTTTCCGTCGAAAAACATACGATGTCCATTATAAGCATCCTCTGATAATGTTTTTGCGCTTGAGAGGGATCGAGTGAGCAAACGTAGAAATAAAAAGTAGAGACAACCTCCCATAACAAGTGCCTTACTGTATGTTTTAAGATATTAGTCATCAGCATCGCAATATTACCTCTTATATGTTTCTCGAAAGGTCGGAAGATTTATTCCACTTATTCACCAACTGACTATTATCTTCAATAATTCTGCTGTAATGTAAAATTCAGGAAGCTTTGAGGAGATATTTGAAATCCATTGGTGCGTTAAAAGTGCAAAAGACAACACTGAACGGAATCGAGAAAATTGGAGCCGAGGAAGTTGTCGATGCAGTGAAGCTTCACATTGAACCAATGGACTTCGCAACTTTTATTATTACATTCATCTAAGTGCCAAGTAAGTGTGTTACGATTTTGTCTTGTTTCCACAATAACATAATGACTGCACAGTGTACGAAAGGTAGTGCTGAACTAAAGTTTGCACGTGTTGAAAAATGAGGAGCGGAGAGTGTTGGTGGGGAAAGATGGAACATATGGGAAGGATGATGGACGCGATTTCGTTTCTCCGGATGCCTTTCTAAAGGCGAGCAAAAAAATTTTCTTCTCAGTTTTTTCTTGATTTTAGGAACTTTTATCATCATTGCAAATCTATTTTTCAATACTATTGCAATTATTTTCATTGTAGTATAGTTGGAATGTATTCACTATGGTCGCAATCATTGCAATTCGTTTGCAATGCAATGTTTTTTTGTGCCGCCGAAAGGGCAGTATGATTCACCTGGCCTCACTGTGTTTCTCTGTTCGCAAAATCGTTTCTATTCTTTCGATGGATGCATTCCATCGTCGGCTGATTATTTTTCCATTTCTTCTTTCGTTGCGGGAATATAATCTATGTCTTTGGAATATAAGCATAAAATGTGCTTAGTATAAGTTCGCCTAAAAATTATGCTGTCATTTTGTTCGTCGAATGAGATTTCAATATTATTTGGAATATGAAGTGTTTTCGCAGTGGTAACTGAGACGATTGTTTATCAGCTACGAATATGAGCGAAAGCCTCTAATGATTATATTTACGATGAAATAAAAAGATGTCTATGTATATTTCCATGAATTTCATTTGGTTGAGTTCCACCAAGTTTGGGTTTCATTTATCTTTGTAGGGAGTGGTCATAGTTTGATTTATAATAGCCGTTAAAAACCTATAATCTAATAAGATTTTTTCCAGATATATAATATTTCAAAGATGGGACATAGTCAGTACGCACATTATTGTGGTAGCTGGGTGTTCGCTCCTTGATTATATCTCATTGTCGATGCAGTAATTCTCGAACTTATTCTCCTCCAATTTCGCTATGAAGTCTTCATTCGATTCTCCGGCATGGCGCCTCCATGCTTTCTCTATCGTCCGGAAAAAGTCTTTTCCATATACTAAATTAATCATTCAGCATTGCGCATATCAGATGTATTCACTTTTTTTGCTCTCGTCGTATGATGTAATTGAATTTTTTGTAACTGTGCGTCTCATATCTTCTTGAAACGATCTTGGACGCTTCTTTGTTTAACCTTTTCGACATTTCGTTTATATAGGTTCCTCGTTGAACTTATTAATTAACTGAATGGGAAAAGCAATGCTGTATTGCAGATTTTATCTATGGCCTCATGCATTGCCCGGTTGAGATCGTTCACATATGTCAAATTCTATGATGTTTCGGCACAGTTGTAATACTCGATTCATCCCTCTAACATTAACGTTCCATTTTTATTAATACCTAAAAGGTGATCATTTTCTAATTTCTTCAATTAAAGATAATTCCACCAATTATTGGAAAATCGAAAAGAATAGTGTCCAACTTTAGCATCTCTCGCCCGCAGCTTCCGTTTGTGCCACAGAACATTCTTCTTTAACGGATTTATTCATGTGACGCTTTATTCACTTTTAGCTCGTTGAATATTTCCTAAGGCGTTGCTATTTCATCGCTTTAGAAAGCAACTTAGTTTGATGTTGAAACTCCGTTGCCTATTGTTATTTATTGATACTATGACGATATGAAGGAGGCTGACTTATCCTTCATTTATAGTTCAGTCAATTTCCTTATTTTAGCTCATTTTAGCAGGTGTTTGTTGTTTCCCTCATATATTGTCGACACAGGTAAACTTCAAAAAAAAAAACTTTCAGAGGTTTCGTATAAGAAGTTTGCAGCAACTTCTTTTATTTTGTATTTGTCATCCGTTGCCTACGGGAAGGCTATCAGGAACTTTCTTGGCCATGAAGAGGCGATGTTGATAAGGCGTTCAACCTGTGCCCAACTCTCTTTTGTTAAGAAGGCGAAAAGAACTATCCACTGTTCATAAGCCCTGACTGCAATCGTTAAGCCCAGTAACCGTGCATTAGACATGTGAGGACATTATGACATTAAGAAGTAGCTGAGAGGGACTATAGTCAGATCGCCTTCACATTCAGTACCGCTGAATTTTCCACATTAAGCGAACACTTGCCGATGAATTTCTGTTGCTTTATATCGGGTATTCCTCTCTAACTGTGATTTGCTAAGCGCACCGATATCACTATATTCTATAGTTGTGATGTTTGTGATCATTTGGAGAGTATAACGTTCTCATTTTATGAAGTCGATAACGCCTCATTTGAAATTCGTTACTAGACTTATCGATAATGTTTTCTAATAAAATTATCTTTAAAATCACGTTCTTGAAAATATTAACCAAATTTTTCGGCATATTTATTTCAAATGCACTTTCAGCAATTCACAAATTGTCTCACTTCGTAGAATTTGAGTAATTAGCAGTAAAGTAAGGAGAACTGAAATCTTAGCAGCTCTTTGCTCAATAGAAAACAAATACGGGTTGCTTGTTTTGTTTATTTTATCGTTGGCACTGTGAGTTGAAGTAAATGGACAGAGGATAACACGGTCTTGTTGTATCCCTGTGTGTAAGAATAATTTGAGAGTAGAAGTCCAATTATGATGCTATCACTCTTAGAAGTAATGGTTACGTATAGAAACGCTAGTGGGATGGATGATATGTTTCATTGGAAGTTAGTGTGAAAAGTACTTCATCATGATTTTTTGGATGGAATATATCATGGATGGAGTTTTCCATGCAAAGCATGGAACTTTGCTTTTAACCATTTTCTACTCGTAAAAATGCGATGCATAAACAAACTGAATATTATACGATATCTTTTGATATACTCATTACTAACAGAATAATTATTAATTTAAAAAACGAGACATTTTTATTTCCAACGGGAAAAAATTATTCAAACATTAGCAGGATGTGTGTAAGATCGCATTCGTTTTGCACGCGTTTGATCGGCAATTATTGAGCGCATTGTTTCACAACTGTAATCAATCTTATCCTTACGACCACGACAAAGAACGAACCTCATCAATCGGCGACATCTTTCGATTATCCGAACGCGGTAATTCCTCATCACCAACAATAACACACTGACTATATATAACGGCGAATAGACGACTAATTCGTGTGAAATCTGTAATTTCTCAATTGCACTAATTATGATTATATGCTGCACGGATTTCATCTTCCAACCAAGCTTTTAATGCATCTGAATTTGACAGAGTCAAAAAAAAGGATCAGCAATTCACCATTTTCTTGACCCTGGACAAGTTTCGATCAGTATATTCAACAAATGGAACTTCAGATGGAGGTGCTTCAGCTGAGGCTTATTTCTTAATGAATTTGACTTGATGCGATTTAATTATTCCATTAGATGTTTTAAAAAAAAATCTACAATCACTATTTCTACACTTCTCTGCACATTCGCCACATCTTTTACCGGTTTTAAGTCTCTGTGAGCAAGTCATAAATCACATGAATTTGACCTAAAGGAACAGTTCCTCTTCCAGTCGTATTTACAGCCACCACCTAAGGTGCATCGTAATCTACACGTATATGCACCCAGAAAAATAAAGAATCCCCATACAGCGCACATATGGTACCGATTATTTACTTGACAGCTATTTATTCGTTGATTTATACGTGCAATTCCTTTCGTTTCTAATCGAATCAGCACCGAAAATCTTCGATGAAATTTGTGAAATTCGATGAAATTTTGCAAAAATACTCAAAAATTTGCGACACCTGAAAGTAGATTTGTAAAGCGCCCATGAAATAAGACGCATCACTCGTCGTTTCACCGATAGCCATTTCGATATCAAAATTTCGACTCATAAGCTCGACAAAAAATGCGAACTTCTCGAAAAGTTGTACAGTTAGAATTATTAGAATTGCAATCGGATATGATCGTTGATTGCAACGATATGATGAGATGATATTCATTTGCCTTTGACGCATAACCGTACAAATCGTGAATACGAACGCCAACATCGACGGTATAATTAGTGCGAAAATACTATAAAATCGAAATAACTTTTTTTAAACTGTGGTACAAGTATATGATGTTATAACGTCGAATCATATAGAATATCCCCAATTTATGATGAGCAAAAAATCCTAGAGTATTTGATACGCTTAAAGAAGAATTATCTTTGTTTTAGTTAAATTTTATATGAATATCGACTGCACCAAGCAACACGATCAGGTTCGGCTGTAGCACAGAATATGACTGCTGATGTTGAATTCCTCCATATAGACGTGATAAAATTTGAGAAGGCTATTTTGCCTAATGGCTGCTACCAATAATAAGAGCACAAGTAAAAATGATCAGCTGTAAGTTTTGCATGAGAGTATCTTTGAAGTCGATGCAGTCAAAATTACAAAAAAAGATGATTATATTATATAGAATAGAATATATAATAAAGATATAGGAATACGTAACATATAATATAAAGCAATGTTTAATGAAACGATAAAGGTACAGCAAAAATGTAATAAAAATGAATGGACTGGTAAAGGTGAGAAAAGCATGAACATGATAAGGTAACTGATGTATTGAAGAAAGTTAAATATGAGTGGAACGTCGTATGCATTCTCCGTTTCCTTTCCATTTCACCTCCCTCCCCCAACTTTTCTGAGATCAAATATCTTGACAAATCTCAAAATCTGTGCTGTTGCATAACACTTCGTTCGACATGAGCACCGTTTTTGCACAAAGAGTAAGAGCAAATATCTCACCCTACGATCAGTCTTATACAGATAAGGTCGCTCACCAAATGAATAGTGCGACCGAAGTGCCGAATATGATATTCTGCAGACGGAAGTCAAGTAATACTGCAACGAGAATATAAGGTAGGATTGTGATCAGTGAAGGCGTCCATGATGACTCAATGAAGGGATCATAGTTTGGGAATAACGAGAAATAACGATCAACAGCGATGAGCAGAATAAATAGAGCTTGAACAAAGACCACATTGTGAACAATCTGATACTTAAGGGTTTCCTGAAAAGAAAAAAATACCAGTTCTATGTTTGTATAACATTCATTTTACATCAAATAAATTCGCCTGAGAGCTTAACAGAGAAATTTGCAAATAACGCCAAAATCTCGAATAAACCCACACCAATATAACCCTCCGACGATTGAGATTTGCATACTTATTCTAACTGTGCCTGTTTTCGGTGACGAAAAAATGCGGATGAAAAATTTTGCAGAAGAGTGAATTTTATTCCATCTGAACACTGGTGAACGTTTACGTTTTGTTTCTTGATCGAAAGAAATTATAATATGAGAAAGTTGAAGTTACAAACTGTCAGAGCTGCATAGCAGAAATCAGCGAATGGCCACCCAACAATGAAAATACTCTCGATATTTTGCACATAATAGAAAACGTCAATTAGCAATGTATATGCAGTGAAACCAATCGTTAAAATAATATTACAAAATGCAAGATTAGCCATAAGTAACGAAAGTCTGAAAATACATTCAAGTTATTGACAACCGCCTCATTGCTCATGAATGATTTCAGCACTGCCCGTGATAATCTCATGCTGGTGATGAGCACTATTCACGCTGATTAGCTTTTTTGATCAATCAAACGGGTGTCTGAAACAAATTTAATTCGCCAATGTGAAGAAATTAAAGGGGAATTTCAAAATATTCCTAACTTCAATCATTGTCAACTCTATGAAAACATTAGTCGATCATATTATGTGCAAAAGATTTCGTTTCATCGAATATCACTTCAATTTAACTCTCGAGAGCTCTTTTCTAATCTTCTCTTTCTCTATTTCCGTTGCAGGAACCATGTCAGGCTAAGAAAATTTGTGAGGTAGGAATATCGATAAGAGATGACTATATACCTTGACGTCAATATTCCTTTAATTGAAATATTTCACCTCCGCATAAAAATTCACCTTCAGCAATGAAACATAACAAAGCAATGAAAAATACTTCAATGAATGAAAAAAACCTTTTCCATCGGTGTTTATGTGGTTTATTTACGCTCATTAGTAATAACACAGAGTTGAGCACAATGGACAGGACATATAGTGAAAGATAAGGCACGTTGATTAGCGCACGCATCCATATATCCTCACAAAACATTTGATCGCCATTCAATTCCAATTCCTCTCTAAAAACAAAGCGTTAAATAGCGTTTGAGGTTTATGACCAGGGACGTATATACTGCCTTACATCTGTGCCTCTTCTTCTCTTCCCTTTTTCTGGAATTTGTGATCGCCTCAAACCACTTTTCGCAAAGTTCAACTTAAATATGTGAGGTGATTTTGCTGAATACTTCGTTAAACAAGTAAATTGCATCAAGTGCTTTTTGCTAACAAAGTGATAAATTATTTCTGGGATTCCGTGGAATATAAAAACAGAAATATTTCAAATTCGTTGAATATTTTATGTGTTTTCTCAAATGGCCTAGAAAAACCGCAAGACAAATAAGCATTACCATTTCAGCTCTATTTACTTCACTTTGTTTTTTCCCTAAATAATACAGAACAAGTCAACTGAAATTCGAATTTTCTATGCTTTTAAAATCACCGGAAATACTATAGAGTTAATTTACACGTATGCATTATTCATTCAGTGGTCACTAAAAGAATAATTTCCTCCTTTGGGTTAGCGCTGTTACCATTTCATGTATTAAATAAACCGAAAAATGCCCGAAACAAATTTACATCCATTTGAATCGCAAATGAACAGGGAAATCTCCCCTAATATATGAATATATATATAATTATTGAAAGCGATGATTAATTTCACTAATAACTAACCGTGGATTTTCCGGATACACGCTCCGGTTATTACGAAAGAATACAACATCGGCAATTAACAATACATTGTTGCTTATCAAATCCCCTCCAAATGTGATATTGTCCATAATCTGAAACAGTTGTATATTTCGAATAAGTGAAATACGATAGGAGGAAGTAAACCGACGTTAATTATGAGATCTCATTAAATTCTGCGCTAATTTAATTACATATTATTTTCATTTGCAGTTGCAGAAAAAGAGACGAATTTCTCACTTAAACGAACTTAGGGAGATTTTTAGACGACATTTTAGTGGACAATATATAAGATTTCATGACCGCTAGCCTTTGTTGATGATACCCAACGCTACCAAACTAAAAATACAGCGGTCATATACCAAATAGTCTACGCACAACAACAACTACTGAATAAAGCAATCGAAAAAGCAATTTCCAGTGGAAACATTCAAAACACATATAACGGAAATAACAACGTAATATTTTTTCCGAAATGAATAAACAACAATGTGTCGAATTAAGAGTTTGGAATATGAAAAATTGCCAATTTAAATGAGGAATGTTGCAGAGGGGGAACCAAAAAAGAGAGCAAATAATCCTGGAAAAACTGTTGACATTGGAACCTATTAAAACTATAAAAAGACCAATGAAATGCGTAAGTGAAATAAACAGGCGCATAAAGTAATGAGAAAATACGATAGCGATGGTTTTAACGCATGGAATAAAACGCCGATAAAATTAAATGCTCTAGGTTTGCTGGGAAAGTTGATCCTAAAATTAGTTAGCAGACGGTGGCAAAATATTTTCTCAGGAGGAGAATCTACTTTTGGTATCGTCGTTTCCGAAAAAAGCAATAACGCCTGAAACAATCCACACTGAGTGACTGCAAAGGAGATTTTGAAAGTCACGATTTGAAGGCAATCCCATGTAGCTATTTCACAGACCACTTTGTATGGAATTACCAAATCTCGGAGATGGGGGTTGTGGTAGAGAAAGAGATTCGATGGACTGTGCAATGTAGCCTCAAAATAGCGCGCCTTCCAATGGCGTATACTCATTAAGGTGCCCGACAGAATGTGCGATGCCAGATGTCTGCGAGGAAAAAGAGAGAGAGAGGTTCATAGTGCAAGCCGCACAACTCTACTTCCTCTCAAACGAGCTAAGACAACGCAGTGCTACGATGAAAGTACAGTTTGTTACTGTTTTTGTGTAAACGGTCAGTTAAAAACGATAAATATTCCACTCTTAGGAGATCAGTAAGTTGTGTGTTTTTAAAAATTGCTACTACAGTGAGGAGAACAGAAACTCAGTACTTGTTCTTCCGTATATATCGATAAATTTTCGATAACTGATGAATGGAATATAAAAAAGTTTTTCCTAAAGTAAACATTTAGCAAATAATAAAGGAGGGACAACCTAGCTGTAGTAAGAGCAACAACATTAGCTAATATATCTCATAGCTAGAGTTACTACAGTTAGACTAAGAGGCGTTAAAATTTCCCAATGCATTACCGATAAAAAATCACCATCAACAAAATGTGTTACGAAAATAACAGCCAAGAATATAAAGAAGTCTTCATCTCCATAAAAAAGGATTGTTGCTTGGACGATTTCAGTTATTGGAAAGGTTTATAGAACCTTATCCCTTCAATCGTTTCTCGAAAATTGGCGAATTTGCTATCGGAAAATTGTGAGTTTTCCGTTTGTGGTACAGTTTATGGAACGTCGATTCCAACTTCTTATTGTGTGGTATAGATAAAGATTGCTTTAGTTAAATTATCATCAAAGCTAGCAGTATGGGTGAAAAATGTTGCCCCTTAAATTTTCACACACTTTACAGAACTTCCGCATAAAGAAATTCCGCTCGAAAATAAATGAAACATCGCTCATTTTATTACTGCATTGCGCCCATCAATGACATAACAGATAACATATGTGATCTGAAATTGAACGCAGTACTTCCGATAGAAAAATGCATTCGCTCTTTTCGCAAAAACTGATCATTTGTCCAATTAATGACCTCCTAAGGACACAAACGCGATTCGTTTGGCTAAATGAAATTTGGAAAACGCGCTAATTATCTCATTTATATGTGAGGTTGTTCGAAAGTGAATGAAGTTCGCATGAGGCATTTATTAAAAAGTTCGCTACTTTAGACGAAAAAATGGATGTCTTTAATTGAGCTCACAACTTCTCATGTGCCTTAAAAAACAGTTATATTATCGCGACGTGCTTCACTTAGAACATTGCGCGTATGAGCGTTTATTTTTGCATAATTATTTCTTCTATACAAATAATTCATGCGAAATTTCAAAGAGAAATTTTTCATATTGAAATTTCTACTTGTATGGAATAACTTCATAAGTGGCATCACATCATAGCTGAACACTGAGAAAGATGGCGCGCTTTCCAATAAAAAAGTGCCAATTATGACGAACAGATGAAAATTTCTGAACAATCACGTAAATGCATATAAATGCAAAAGTATAACGTCGGAGACATTTCTCAGTGCTGATTTTAATCTAATAGTTCCATATACTATCCAAAATTTATAATTCATGTAAGTGAGGACATTTTGTGGTAATGTCCTACAACTAAGCGAAAGTTGAATAAAAGCATTGGCTTTTTTATTCGCTGCTGACGAAATAATGCTATGAAAGTATTCACCCTTAGGACTGCTATGAAGCGACTGGTCATATGCCATGGAAGGCAATCAAATGAAATCTATTTTGACTGTTTGATGCTAAAATTCGTTGATATGCGCCGTGTAAAGATCCATAAATCCAGTAGACGCTGTGTCTTGTACTAATCCGTACGGTCCATTAAAGAAAAAAAGATGAGTGGAAATATATCTCACTGGCACTTTCATTTATTAACAAGGGCTCTGAGAACCTGACTGCACCTTTCTTGATCAATGATTGGGATGACTTATTGATTGCATCAATGATTGGTTTAATTGAGTAGTTAGGTTGATCTATAAAGATTTCACGTCCAATATCTCGCTAAATTTCAGGATTAGTTCGCTTTGAGATTGTAGGTGCAGCAATCCAGGAACACTTTTCGTATAGGCAAAATCTTTGACGTAAGTAGAGGAGCAAATAACAGTGCAGCACTTTCGGGTGCGCTAAAAAAAACGGAACGTAAAAGTGCAAAATGAGCTATTGTGTGTGGAGCGCATAAAAGAGTGGAATCGTTGGCCAAATGATACGGATCGTCTATTTTTATGCTTACAAATGGGAACCGCTTGCCCGATGATATCCTTAGACATATAACGAGACGCTTCAATATTGTAATGGGAAGACTCTGAGAAAATGCCAAACATATGGTTTAAAAGGATTATTGTCCAAAATTTTGCAGGCAAAAGTAATGCAATTTGTGCTATTAAGACATTTTGCATTGAAGGAAAAATCTCTTAATTCATTTGCATATCGGCGATGAACTTCTGTAAATGGTTTCAACTTCAAGCAATATTTTCAAAGCGTCGAGGAAACGCACTCAATGAGCTTTTGCTTTTGCATCGACAAATTTACATCCGAAGCAGATACGATTTCTTTGTAATCGCCTATGTCATAACAATAAAAGCGTCGATCTAAAATGGAAGCGATAGTAGGCGTGTTGTTGTAGTCGTATTCCGAACTAAGGACGGGAAATATTCGGAAATGGAATTAAGGAGGAAATGCTCCTTCGACACTATTCGGAAAACTTATCAACTGAGATGCTCTTTGAATTAAATTTAGATGATAGCTGATAATGTAAGGCGAAGTTGTTTCAAATATGAATGATATAGTTTACTATAGTAGATAGTAACTGCACAAATTAAAAGATTGAATGTTCTATATTTTTTGAAATATAAAAGATGTTGTAATATTATTTTCTAAAGAGATGAGCAAGTAAATGAAAAGTATCGTGTTAAAAAACAAGGTGCACATCGAAGCATCAACAATAGAGGTTGAAAAAACCCTCTGAGGTAAAGCGTTAGGAGCACGCAAAAGCGGAAACAGTGTTGCCAAAAAGATACACTTTTATAGATCGGATAAACAAAGCCCTTATCGTGGGATAATCCGAAGATGGTACCGACTTATCGTGACCTGAAGTGTTAAATCACATCGTCGAAAACAATATGAGCATTATTAGCATTACGGAACTTCAAAATACGATGGCGTGAAGTAACACAGCTCTCTAAATGAATCGCAAATATTTGCTCCACTGTTTTCTATATTCGCAGGTTAACATTGTAATAAATCATTGCAATAACGCTTCTTTTATTTCCCATTTAACAATAGTGCAATTTTTCACTGCACTATTCAACCGCACAAATCGATTCTCAGGAATTTAACCATCGAAAATAATTTTAGTACCAGCAATAAAATATGACACTACAATGAGAAGTTTGTTAAGCGAATTAAAAAAATAATCCTTTCTTCTTTTATTCGCTTTCTTTTATTGATGTCCCGAATTGTTAGGCAAATCTGGATATTCATAAATTGATATTGGTCAAAAAATCACTTAATAAATAAGCGGATTTTTCTACTTCCAGCGTTCGTAAGTTATTCGTGATTACATCCCTAACTAGCGATTCGTTCATTTATGGATGAAATTCCACGCAAAAATGGTCACATTAAGTTGATTGCCACATGTTGAATGGTGAAAATTTAGCATAAAATCATGAAGAACATCGAGGATTCAACGAAAGAGCATAATCATGTAGCAGTATTTTTTACCCTTTCCACCACCATAACCGCCTACGATCACCGAACAATATGTTATGATGCGCAACAGTAGTGATTTCTATGAGTTCACGATGTTCATTCGTTGATGTTGTATATTCTGAGCGCATATAATGCTCCACAAAGAGCAGAAAAGGAAGCAGAAAATAAAACACAGTGAAACATGACCTATAAAGCGTGAACAATGTAGGGCACAGGTAAATTTAAATTCAAAGAGTAATTTTATGTTAGTAGTAGCAATGGATGTACTCAGTCAACTGCGATAGCCAAATGTGGCGTATCAACATACACTTACGGTGTTTCCGATGATAGATTAGTGCTCAAGAACAAACAAATTAAAGCGTTAGGGTGGCCTACTCTTGCTAGACAAATATCAGCACTTGCGCATTTACTTGAAGACGGAGGCAACATCTATAAAATGTGAAAAGTATCATCGAAGAGCACCAACGAAATTCGCCTCAAAAATGACCACCCTCTCCACTCTAATTTAAGACTCCCTCTTAAAGTCGGTTTTATCATAGAATTACTCTTTCAATTAGCATACGGTGGGTTCTAACCTGGAATAAACTTTGTCTGAAATCGCAAAGAGATCAGCATTTTCAAAAATTTATGAAACATCAAATCATGAACTTAAGGCAGCAGGATAATAAATGAGAGGCCAAAGGATGAAAAGAACGAAACGCAGGAAATATGGGCATAAGGAATGTTCATATTTCATGCGTGTTATTGATACGGAGATATGCAAACACTTCATTAAAATGTGGTTTTTGTTTCCAGAAAAAGAACGTATCAGATAGGGCAAACATCCTGGAAACATTTTTTCAAATTCTTCAAGGCAAGTAAGTATTTTCTTCAAAAATGTAGTATTATATACTGTACGATATTTTAGGGCTATATTATTATTTTATTTTACCTAGAATAGAGAAACACATAAGTTTAATGGTACATGTAACCTAGCTGATCATCACCTGACCATCTCCTGATCTAAACCGCAGCTGTCCTTACATCAAGATTACGAGCATATTAGTTGGCCAAATAGGAAAGTAACAAATTGTTACAAGTGGAATAGGAATCGAAAATGGAAACGTGTCTTTTGCCGTTTCGCGGGTTAATTTTTCAATAGTGAAGAGGGCGGCTTTAAAGGGGAAACACAGAAATTAATTGGCATTGTTCGGCGTTGGCAATCCATCAATGTGCGATCAAGGTCAATAGGAGGTACTCATTTCGGAAGAAATGGAAGGTTTTATCCACTCATTCATCGTACTTTTGCACTCACAACGAGTGCTATTAGGAACAAAATCATTGGCTATAGTTAGCAGGAATGTTTTGTTGGAAAAGTTCATGGGGTTTTCTTTCTCCACCTAAACAAGAAAAGAAAATTTTCTTTTAAAGAGAACTTTTCTAGATATTTGGAAGCTATAATCGCCTAAATCAAACAGCTGATATGATTTAGAGAGCTTTTATCTGCTAATTAAATCTTTTATCCTGCATTCGTTTTGCGTTATAGTGGTGATTCTTTACAAGGATTTTGCATATTCTTGGATATTTCATTGAATTTCCTATATGGTAAGCGTATTTTCATTTCCTTGAATAATCTCAAAATGGAAAAGCTGATATTTCTGGATTGCTTAAGATGGATATTGAGAGAAAAAGGATAGATAGAAGTGAACTGAAACAGAATCTTGGTTATAATTTACGATGCAAAATATTCAGCCTAAATTTTCATAGCTATCCGAAACTTGCACAATTACGATGGCAGGAAATAAATTCTGCCTTCTCAGCTGTCACGGTCAAAAATTACGCTGTTCGCCTTTTCAAGCGATTCAAAAAGTCCCTCCAATGAGCCATCGAAAACACAATCGTGAAATGAGATCACGAGAAAATATTTCCTAAAGCCAATGAACAACGCTCGTAAGATTATTAGTTCATCAGATCTTCATTTCCGTTTATTATCATTTTCATCGCCACGACTGGAAATATAAGGTGAAAGAAGATCATATCTGCTGCCGCTATTTTATACTCGCAGAGATATTTTGAGATGCTCAAAGATATCGGTTGGCAAAGATAATGGTGTCCACTGACTCAATACCACATGAGCGCATGCACTAACACCCAATAGAATCTCTTCTTTCCCTACATAAGACATTAAATTGTTGAGACAAATTGGCAAAAGATGAAGTTAAGCTTGAAATGATGAGTATGTGTTCATGATTCATTTCTTGGAATATCTCGAAATTGGCACCTATATTCAAAACGTAATGATTTTTCATGTACTAACTGTGCATGCATGACATATTAAGCAAGCGGAATAAGATATCAGAATATAGTGAAGATATATGGTGGAAGAAAAATTTCACTTCGATGTTTTCTATCAATAAAAGCAAACTTTTTGAAGTATTTAAGTGGAATTCCTCTGAGCAATACTTAGGAAATATCTTAGTGAAGAGGAGAATTTTCTATAAAACAGATAGCTGTCAATAAATGAATTATGATACAGAGCGTTGCCAAGAGGCTATGGGCGAAAGACTTCACATGCTTAATTCTCTATTTTAACAACAACAAAGAAACAGTGCAAGGCATTCCTTTATCGATAAACACTATCACTGGAAGGAGAAGTCAACATTGCATTGTAAACGCGAATCTTCGAATCCCTCTTAAGTATTTTACAAACTTTAAGAAGGCATTTAAAAAATGAATTTCTCTACGCCAAAAATATAAAAATATCATTTATTACAAATTATAAATAAAAACTATTGTCGGCTTATAAGCAATGTATCATTCTAAGCTATTACAATAATATACGCTACTCTACTATTCTGTTCTATTTGCAATAATATTTTACATATTTATTCGTTTCTTATTCACTATTCTTAAAGAATAAATGTCTCTCCACACCTCTTCTACATGCACTGATCCAGGGTTCGTCTAATTCATTTGGCGCTAGCAGTCTTTAGGTCACCCTGCACTCCTTGCAGATCGCTAGCGTGAGCGTCTATCGGATACTAAGGAACCTAACCGTCGACTTTATTTCCGTAATAGTAATACATTATACTGCCACAATGCAATTCAATACCCTTATATAGAACGATGTGATCAAAAAGAAAGAGAAAAGCTTAAGTGCTCGGTCCGAGCTTGAAGTACAATTACTCTTAACATAGAGAGTATGAAAGAAAACTATGATTTTCGTAGGCTATGGTGAAATAAATGAAGTTAAATCATAAGCAGTGCATTTTAGAGTTTCACAGTCAGCGCCCATTGAAACCAGTCTAATGGTTAGCGGATTAGAAAAACATATTATAATAGGAAGAATATTAATCATAAAATAACATTCATAAACTTACGAGAGAAGTAAGTAATTTAAGAACCTATACTGAGGAAGTAACCAACTGAAAGGATTTAACGGAAGTATTACAAAAAAAGCTCACTCGTTATCTGTATTTCATCTTGATTTTTGTCTTTTATAAACTGGTTTCTCGTTTCACCATCACAATGAGTCATATATTTCCGTAAAATCATTCTCAGTGAATGCCTTTGCAATCCTAAGGCAGTTATTTAATTATAAGACTCATTTACATTAAGAAAGAGAACATTTCAAAGGAGGATCGAATTTCTAATGTTTAATAGTCTTCTAATGCCTTTAGTAGCATATCATGAGAAAAATGGCGATCGAATCATCGAAGATAAATGTTTCAATATCAATTTATACATAAGGAAATCTAAAGATGAACGAAGTCATTTCGTTCAATAATTGCTCAGATATTTGCGTTTATCTTCATGAATTCTTAGAGAAACCTTTGCGAATCATTGCATACAAAAACACCTCAATAAAAGAATGTAAAGATATCTGTGAAATCGTTATCGTTCGGCGTTTTAAACTGTGCAATTTCTGGAAATACGTAGAGAAAATACTGGAGACTTTTAAAAATTTGGGTGCTAAATTTCTTAAAGAAGAAATTTTGCTATGATATCCCCATAATTTTATTATATCGAAACAAACCTGGAAATCAGTAAGATTAGTGGTAAGCCGCAGGAAATTTAACACTTCATAGTTTTCTCACCGCTATTGCTGGAAGCCGAAAATTCGCTCTAAACTTGCGTCACCTTAGGCAATGTTTTATTAAAATCATTAAACCCATTCGACATACCTTGATCTGAAATACTGGACTGGATAATCTATTGCGATAGCAAGTAAAAATCAGCACGAGTTGTACCCACAAAATGAAACGAACGATGGGAGCGGAAGTGATTGGGCATAGCAACGGTAAATATTGTTCGCGCACAATAACTACTCGATCAGCGGAAACGCTCCCATGAATCACACAGCGTTGATCCGTATCGGCGGCCATACTGTGGCTACATTCAGTGAAGCAGCAATTAATGCAAGTCTAGTTTCGGTGATCGAGGGCGACAAATTTGAAAGCCGAACGCAAAACACGTCATAATAGTGTTCACAATCCGTTAGTGATCGCCAATCTTTGTGGCGATTACGGAAAATGACGACCGAACAATCGCCAGACATTTTACTATTGCCACACACAGCAACTGCCTCATTATTGAGGTTTTTATAGAATTAGGGCGTGAATAAAAGTGTGAAAGCTCAGTTAATAAAAAAAAAATTTAACAAGAAATATGATCTTATGATCTTCATCGGTAGAAATAATGATGTTCATACGCCGTAAAAAAATGTGGCGAGGTTTATGGTGTTGCTTTTTTCATTCGATAAGTTGAGAGTGCACATTTTCTAAAAAAATAATCTCTTCTTTAACGTGGAAATGCTCACTTACGAGCTTTTTTTACTGCACCTATGGCAAACATGATATGAGCATAGGACCGTAAAATAATATATAGTTTGTGGTGCTTAAAAAGCAATTATTTCGCTTTTTCGATGGTTTTGAAATTGGGAGACGAATTTCGTGGATTCGCATGGCACTACTGCAAGACTGTAGTTAATGGAAAAGAAGCATAAATAAAAGGTATTAATATGGAATTTTCGTAAATGCTTACGAATTTTGATGATCTTCACAATGGAAATGTGAAAGCCTTTTACCACTCGGAACTATTTTCAATATATTGAGGTGAATTTTCCGATAATCAAATTTATGTGTTAAATAAAAACGATTCTAGAATATACTTTTTTAAGTTCAAGTAAAAATTTAGCCAAAAAATAGTTTGAAAGAAGGAGGTTCAATAATGAACGGAACATATGCACGATATATTCTTCTTGATATTATTTACGACTTCAAAGTGTGTGTTTTTTGCGTACTTAGTTAAACTTTGTTTACATATACTTTGGCGGAAACCGAGATTGTCGTTACTATATAGGATGTTAGTAATTTTTTGACAAGTTTATCCGATGTTTTAATAGAGTGAAGAAAGTCGGCCTGAGATAAGCTTCTGTACAAAATTATTTCACTTACGAGCAGTTTACCTTGATGTTAATCTTTCTACTGTTTGTGATATGGATACTTCATTTTCCGAGCATTTTAGGTAATTTTATGACGGAAATGTGATACATTTTGTAAACTAACTTGAGCAAATCCACTGAAACTGCTAAGTTTTTCTGGATCATTATCCTTGATCATTACAGGAAAATGACAAAATTTTACTCTGCTCAATAATTTGAATTTCTTAATTTTCATAGACTGAAGAAAGAATTTCCTTGTATTTTTCCCCTCAAGAACAACTCATTTATACTCATCAATTTCACAGCGCACTATCATATATGCTCGCATTTAATCACACAATTTATGTGCTAGTATAACGCTCACCTTATGATTGCAGTAGTATAAAAACAGATACTTTTCAATACTTAGGATTGTGTGATAGCAGATAAACGTCTAAGTTGAGCTACTGATGTTTGATCACCAATAAAGGTTTCCGCTAAGACAACACAATCAGTTTAACTTTGAAAGAAATCAAACGCAGTTGTTCGTCAAAGGGTTGTTGGGTACGATCACTTTAAGTGGCTTATGGTGTTTTCTTCTCTTTTTTTTATGTAGACACTCGTACCTTTGTCTTATCATTGAGTGCGTGCACTTGAGTTTTACAGCTTTTTTTTTCGTCATTCGTTCATATTTAATGGTTGAAACAAGATTATATACAACTCCGGCATCTGCTGTGATCGGGCATGACTGGAAAGGAGTTAACATCGACCTTTACTTTAACCGTAACTGTAACTGGAACTTGACACAATCGATATTCCACCTGGCTGTGTACAGAAGTTAGGTTGCCCACTTATCTTAACGCAGACAAAACTCTGATAGGTATAATAAAGGCGGCCATCAGAAGACCGCTGCGTAGTGTGCTGTAATTCCATTGCTGACATAAGCCATATGAAAAATGGCATAGATTTGTCATTACTGAAAAAAACTTTTTTTCCTATCATCTCAGCTTTCATGCTCGAGAAGTTAAACTCATGGAAGAGTAACTGCTCAAAAAGCATCTTTAAGGTACGCAGCATATCCGAATGAGGCGTTTAAATGAAACGATTGCGCTTAGCGTGCCATATGCGATGAAAACTAACTACCTGCGTAATAAATGAATATACGTTCATATATAATTATTGAAGAAAATGTGCTAATGGGAACAATGCCAGTATTCCCAACAAATATACTCTGCGTTGCACTTCAATGAAAAATTTTTGAGCTCATAGTGGGAAACGAAATGCTGACTTGTTTGCCTATTTCGGCATAAAAAACTGTTCCAAATGAGCAATGCTGCAAGCGAAAATGGAACCATTATTGATTCATAGTTGAAAGATGAGAACAGAATCGATCGTTATTTTATCTATTTGTTCGTTCGTCTTTTTCGTGCTATTGATTTCAATCTCCACTTACATGTGACTTTTATTTTTCCTATTACCTATGAATCACAAATTTAGAGGCCTTATATTTCACTGCTCCAACTTATCCTAATCTTATTCTGTCATTATAGTTTTGTTGTCCAATGGTTAGAGTTCTCTAAATGAATGAAGTTTGGTTATGGGGTTCCGCTTTGTGCAAATATATATATATTTTTTAAGTATATTACTTCATATGTTTGACGTATTTGTTTTATTGAAGCCATACCCGTAAATATGCATGTGATGATGCGTTAGCATTACTTTGCATATGATGCGAAAAAGAAACCTTTATTAGTTTCTATATGAATGTTTTCGCAGTGCAGCGCTATTTCTGTGGAAATGAACAGAGAATTTTTGCGTAAGCAATAAAGTTACTCAAAGAATCTTTTACCATGAAATAGAACTAAAATTTGCTTAAATACATAAGATGATAATGAAAATTTCAACACAAAGAAACAAACGAGGAAATATGCTGAAGTTTACTGATCCAACATCCTATCCAACGTCAACAACTCTAGAAAATTATCGCTCAATTTCGTTGACTCATTTAGTATAAAGCAAATTACCGCTTATACAAAATTCCGTTTAAACTTCTTCAATTTTTTGAACGTCTATGATCTCTTAGGGAGTCGATTTATCTGCATCACATGTGAATGGAATGATTTAAGTGATTTTGTGGATTTCTGGTAACTTATCCATCATATTTCACAACTTGTGCAAGTAGTCTACCAATATTACGCACTAAAAACAACGACTATGTGATTTTCTTTGCTTTGAAAACTTATTTGAAGTGGTGCAAATGTGTATATTTGCGCCACTTTCCTTTCCTTTTTTTTTCAAGTATTTTTCCCTCCCTTTATATTCTCTCGTGAGAGAATATAAGACGTTGGCTTCACTAAAGAAGAAAGATCACCTTTCATTTTTACGTACGATTTCGAATAAAACGATTATTTATACAGTATATTCCATACATTTGCGTTCTTAACTGCTATTGATTTTTTGCTTTTTATAACGTTGTCAGTTCCACTCATCGCTGTGAACGGATCAACGTGAAGGTCAGTCAGTCTCTATAGTATGCAAGTATATGTGTGATCAGCTTTCGATGTATTTCATTCAAAGAATTCGTTAAATCGATGTTCTTTCGTAATTTTCCATGCCATTCCTTACTTTCATGTGAAAATTTCTTAGATTTTCCTCTTTTTTCTGGTTCGTTATTTTTACTTAGATATTGGGTCAATGCTAATTGGCATATGATCCAAAAGTGAATGAATCTTAAAATTAAGTAAGAGGAGAAGGAGTGGAGGAGGGGGAAGAGTGGGAGGCTGGATAGGCCAGAAGTGTAGAAAGGGGAGCAATAGATTATGCTAGCAGGGCAATCATTGATAACTGCGGCACTTGTGGTGATGATGAAAACGATACGGACAAACGACCACTGCCATATATCCCGTTCTGTTGCAAAAATAGTACTACAGTATGGAGTCCACTGAAAATAACACTACTAGATAGTGAATTAGGAATAATTATAAAGAATTTTCACTGTAGTAGAGGGATATTTTTCATATTGTCCACCGCGACATCCTGGCAATGGACGACATAGTAATCTTAGCCGGCAAAAAGGAGGATTATGTCGATGCGGTGGATGAATCTGCAAAGTCGGAAGGTTGGGCTATGTCATACGGAGATTATGATGCATATCTGATGTGGCTTGGTTCGGATAAACTGCATCATGCAGTGGCTAGAACTAAAGGTAAAATTTACTTCGATTTGCTATTTGATGGTATAGATATTTGTGAAGTTTATTATTTATTAATAATTTTACTCACTGTTTGTCGATGAATTGAGTATTTCGAGTAAGCAGTCGAATCTTTAAAGTTTTTCTCCATAAATAATGCTCACTCAAGTTTTCGAACTTTCCGAGATGTAACAATCTCCTCGCATAAAACGCCCATTCCCAATAAATAATCCTCTTAATTTTTAAAAAAATGACCTCGAAGAATCTGTGATATTTTGGGTTCTGCTAGGCTTTACATCCAGCGTATGTTCAACAGTGTTCTTATTTATATCGTATCGGTGAGTTGAACGACATGAATAAATCAATGCATTTGAGGTAATATAAAAATTTCTGAAATGTCGTACTTCGTTCATCAAATGGTTAGCTTACTAGAATATTATATTTAAAGTGCTTCGTTAATGACCTCAGGAAGCAAATACCTGGATGGAATGAGGTGAAGGAATTTAGAAAGTAATATACCGACGATAAGTGCATTCTGCGCTCATAGGTTTGTTTTCGGTTCCATGCCGTACAACATTTCACCATGCTTTATTCTGGGGAATAAATTCACATTGGCGGAAAAACAATTCCCATGTTTACCATAAGAAACACAATTCGATATCCCCGGAGCCCGAGAAATGCAAAATTGCTCCAAAGAATTTTTCATTACTTGAAATTCTATCCGAAATTAAAATCATAGCTCTAAAAATCTATAGGTTTATTTGCAAAATATATCGCTTGAGCAATTTCCCAACCACTTACATATCATTTATCTGTATCATTATTTACTTAACTCTTTTAAGGATTGACTTCGTGTAGTAAATAAGTAGGATGTGAAAATAATTTTTTTGTTCGTTTATTTGTAGCCGGTGAATTCGTTGGTTGTTGTATGTGTCTTAATATGGACGATATGGCATTCGTAGCGTTATACTATGTACGTCCTCAATATAGAGGTAGAGGTATTGGTCATCGACTCTTTAAAACAGTACTCCCTCCCGCATTGACCGAAGAAAAGAATGCCGGCCTTCATGCAGGTACCAATATTCTTAAATTTTCCGAGCTTTACGGTGAAATACAAATTGATATTTAAAATCAAGTGGCTAATCTATTGGTGATGTTCGATGTATCGATAACAGTGTTACATATTTTAGGTCAATAAAGTTTTCTCAGACAAGATAGTTTCATCCTCATCCGTTAACCACTGTTCAATATTTCCAACTTTATACTTTGAAATTTCCGTATATTTAATGTTATTTACGTCGTATAAAATGATTTCTGAGATGAAAGTTTAGCGATCATCATATGTATTCGTAGAATTCGCGCAAAAGAAATTACACTTTCCATACGAAATTTTTATTGGCAAAAGACGGCTCATTATAGAGAATAGTTAAAGAAATCTATCTGAAAAAGGGGAAATGTTAATTTCTGAAATAACTACCATTATTTTTTGCAACTTGCGAACATTCTAAGGAGTGGAATTCATTTTCCTATTTCGTGGTTTTTTTTTAGAATAAAGAGTAAAATATGAGAGCTACACCCTCAATGAGAAATATTCGGCATATTTAGTTTCATCCTCATATCATTTCTCAGAGATGGTCATCTTCATGCTGCACATATGAGAAGTCTCTGGCCTCTGGAGAATTTATTCTACTTTCAGTGTTTGAATATTACTTTAAATAAGTGAAATTCCTTAATGAGAAATGTGCTGGATGCTGATGAAAGAATTTTCCAATTCCATGATTTTTAAGTTTTTAATTTTTCAGCGCCAAGGATGTCTCAGATATATGACAATGTTCTTGGCTTTAATAAATATACTACGTGGAGAAGTGATGTAATACTACTGCAAGATATTGATTTGGCAAAACTTAAAGGTAGGAATTTTTCTTTCTTTTGAAGCAATTGAGAGCTTTTTTTTAGCACTCTAACGATCTTCACCTATTGATTTATCGATGTCAGCCGCATCGAACAGAATTTCAAGCAGGAGCTCTGAAGGATTTTTCTTTTCACTTAAACTTATTCGAGTGCTAAAATTGTCGAAATGCGCATCTGTATCCTTGTCGAGACTAGGGCCGACCAAAATTTTGTCATTTACAGAAGTCCTAAGAGGACGACAATACTCCGTGAAGGATGTTAGCGAAGTACCGATAGATGAGGTGGTGGCTTACGATCAAACTATGTACAAATCAAAGAGGGAGGCATTTGTTCGGAACTTTATTGCAAGAAGGAAGGATGGAGTATGTAAGGTTTGTTTTGTCATGTGTGTTCATGCAATCATCGTTATCTTCAGGGTACCTTTTGTAATGAAGCTATTTTTGAGGTGAACAGAGGCAGAAAATAATATAGCAGTGAGAAACTTCACGAAGTTCACGAAATCCTATCCGTCATTATTCACACAAGAGCACCTTGTGCATTACGTTTATTGGCCGAACGTATTTGCACTCTCGATTGAGGCTTTTATCTCAAGTGCAGCAAAATATTTCTTCAAGCCCATTAGGGGCGAACGCTCTGTCAGTGTTTTTCTAAATAGTCTCATTAGAAACAATTAAATAAGACTATGATTCAAATGATCATTTACCATATGTTATGTTTTAAAAGCTCGCCAGTGAATGCTAATCAGGGCTCAACGACTGTAAGTATCTGCATTGCTCCTTGAGGTAGAGATTTAAATATGAAATTTATTTCAGGTTGTCATCGATCAACAAGGAGCTATTGTAGGATACGGATGCGCACATATCCTAACAAACGGTTCGCCGACATTATGCCCTATTTATTGCGACATGGATGATGCGTTTCTGGCACTAATAAATGAAATACTTTCATGCTATTCGGAAGAGTTGAAGAAAACCAACTGCGTTGATTTAAGACCACCATCTATCAAAACGGCACGCATTAGCACAATGCTTCAGGGTATATCAAAAGTTGAGAAGGTAAGGAGGTCTTTCATCTCATTTAACCTGCTTGCAGCATTATATCTTCATAAGCCATAGAATGATCGCTAAAGGTGCTAAAAATTCAATAAGCTTTTATCAGTTGCCCGTAAGGAAATGGCCAGAAAGTCTTCAGCAAATGTTATGTGAGGACACGTTAGTTTTTGATGAATCCCGAAAATTGTAAAGCATCTATTTGTTTCTCGAATGCGCCTCCCTAAAGTTAAACGAATCGGAAATTAACCGAAAAATGTCTTTTCAAATAATATATTTCTTTGCAAAGGAACTCATATGGCTTTTTACTTTTCGATGATTGTAATTTGGAATCTCGAATAACGTAACAGTCAGTAAAAAATTCCGCAACGTTCTCTCCTATTAACAAATTAATTGCAGTACATATATTCATGAATTAGCAAACCTGTTTGCAGCATTTTTATACTCTCCGTCTAAAAAAGTATTTCTTTTCAGAAAGCGGACAATTTACCGCAATTTACGAAATTTATACCCGAACATGATGTGAACAAGTTGTATAGTTTGGCAGATTTAAATACATGGATATAAAATGTGAATTTTTTCATATTTTGCTATTGTTTAGTATTGTTTTACTATTGTTTGATAGTAATTTTTAATATGTTCATTTTCTCGTGGTTATTGTAATGAAATATGTCTGCTTAAAGAAATAAATTCGTTATATAATATAGTAGAAATACTTTTTGAATTATCTGAAAATTACTTCGCTTCTTTTGATATCATTGATGTATAATTAATTAAGTTTTCAAATGCCATTGTCATAAGAAGGATTACTGGTGCCCATAAAGGCTGTACAAACCTTGTCGAATGGAAATTGCAAACAACTGACAGGAACTATGGGATTTTATGTGACAAAAATCACCAGGTAGCCACGAAACTGTTTCCAGGTGAATCCCGATTTTCTACACAAAAAATATATTCGACATTAAGACGTATCTATTTGAGGCACTAGTTAATTTTAGAGAACCCATTATAGCTTGCAAACGTGAGGAAAAATACGGAATCCGATCATAAAAACACACGAAAAATGACATAGATAGATTGGCCATGAACCCTTCAAGAGAAGACGGCACAATTTCTTCGGATGCGTTGAAATGCCTTTGTTTTGCTAAACTTTGTGTTGAAGAAATGTGGGCAGCACCGTATTTCTATTGCCTCCTTCATTAAGATTTAAGCTTTTTCCGGATGCCTCAGTAAAAATTTTCGAATTTAGCGTTCAGCTTAGAATACCCGTATCACTTGTTAAAACAGAGACATTTGTAATTTTTTGCTCTTTGGTTCTTTATTATTATCAGCTTTTAAAGGTTTCTGTGCGTCTATGATATGTTATCATTTCTTTTTGTACTAGCTCTGAGAATAAATACCTTTCACAGTTGGATCAAGTTTCGAAGCTTTCCACTCTGAACTTCAAGTTCGAAGGTGTAATTAAAATTCCGGCAAATTGCAAATGAATTCAAAGCTTGCTTCATTGATTAGTTAACTTTTTGTGATCATAGCTCGTATGGTGATTAATCGCTCGCAATTTTCAATTTATATGTTTTCCAAGTGAATCGGAATTGCCCATTGGAAAGAGGAAAATTTATCCCACATTGTTCGATTATGGCGACTGCGTAATTAGTAACTTTGATTTGCTTAACCATCATCGGTTGCTGAAGCAAGTGTATGACGAAATAATAGTTATAACATGGGACAAATAGTCATCTTAGGCAGGTTACCCACCGAAATTAAAATCATTAAAGTGGACTGAGGTGGAAAAATCTTTAGAGTGAAAAAATGTAAGAAATATTTTTATCGATAAACGATAATGGTATAAATCAATAAGCGAAATGAACACAGCACATACATCGATCCTAACATCAACAGCAAATATTCACTATCGCTCATGAAACGTCCAAAAGGAATCGATCGCATTGTGTGGCGGGATGGTGCAAAAAGCGAACCGACTCTTGCTTGCCTCAGCGCTTGATTTATTTCATTTACTAGTCAGTAAACATTTTGTTATTTTAATTGGTTTGAGTGTCTCATAAATTTAATTACATTCATTACTCGTTTATTGTAATACTTCTTGAGAGATGAGCGATTCAAGGACATTGAATTATTTCGACTAAGGGCTTCGGTTATCGTGGAATTTATTGTGAATTCTACGATAGTCGTATTTATGGCGGAGACTCTTCTAAGGCGGCAAATTTCAGTAAAAGAAAAGGTAAACATCTCAATAAGGTATGTTTAAAGGGAGAAAAATCACCGAAAGGCAAAACCAGTAGCGAAAGTGGCTCAATTCGCCTCAAAAGGTTAATCGAGAATTAGTGAAACTAATTAATCGCTAAATTTTTTTACCTAATTAGATGTGAAAAGTTCTCGACGTTGAGGTTCTCTTCGTATGTCGTCCAATATTGCTTTTGCTAAGAAGACGATTGCATTTTACACACTACACATTCTTTTCATCAAACGCTTTTCATTCAATGAAATTAAAAATATATTAAATTAAATATATAAGTATATTGTAAATATATCATTAAATATAATGCCAAATTCCAATCGCCTTGTCCCCGTGTCATCTATTTTCATCGTTAAATGATGCTGCTAAATGAGGTCATTGGACCCGAGTTTTCTCCGCCTTAGTTGTGAATTCATCTATCATACCCAGCAAGATAACGGAGAGTAAGTATTGCTTAGTCTAAGAGCTTCTATGATAGAAGCATCTGCGATTCATTCTGCCTCATTTCTTCAAGAAAAAGTACTTCAACAAAGATATACTAAACGCGAACGTAGCGTTTCGTGATGCACGAACAAAGTTCCAGTAAATACTATTAGGAGTTAATAAGTTATGCTTAACGTAACGACGTTGTCTTCTTAGTCACCTTTTTATGAACTTCTGTGCGATTCTGACCAGTGCATCTGTCGGCTTCTTTATGACAACTGGAGGTCGTCACAGCCACTAATTACAACGTCTACACTATACCGCTCGCTTTTTAAGGGTTATCGCATACCAACTTCATCAACCTCGTCGAGTTTATCCACTTCGTCCTCATCACGCTCATAAGAACTCTCGCTGACCTGGTGGGATTTATTACTTTCTTCGTCATTTCAACTGATCACAAATACTTCCACGTAATATCCTGCATTTTCTTTCGGAATATACTTCAAACGTCATATTCTTTTTCAGAAACATATTACATTTTTGTACAAGTGAGTATCACCTTTGATATCGTGAATTGATTAATGCCACCACACTTCACGATTTTTCATTAAGCTCGCTTAACGTGACATGCATATTAGTTCTTCAAGCACAATATCGCATTTTCCATGAACATCTATCTCCAACTTGACAGATGGTTGCAATTTCGACGATTCATCCATATATCATGACTTCCAAACGTCGCTTCCGGCCTCATAAATGATGAAGTTTCAAATGTGTCACGATACCTGTTCCAAAAGACAGCAAATGCTGCGCTAATTCGCGAACGCAAATCGCATACTCTCTGTTCTTCTCCCCCCAAAAAAATTCTCGTTGAAATAAAAGTAATATTGAACTTTTGGGCTCTTATTTAATTACAATTTTCCTATATTTTCAAATCTGCAAAGTGATTTAGACGGCTTTAGCATGCAATCGTGAAGATAATTATGGCAATATGGTGAAAAAACCTCGACGATTCCGATCGATGATGATTCATCGCTTTTTTCGAATCACCGCTTTCTCGATCGCTAACCTCAAACAAATATTCCGTTTGGTTTTATTCGTCAGAAAATTCGAATCGTGGCCAATAATTCAGACGTCAGCTTGAAATATGGTCTTTTGATTATATTGCAGGCTCTAAAGGCTTTAATGGAAGAAATCGTCTGTTTGGAAGGTACAAACGATGATTTTCATATTTTGGTGCAATTAGCGAGTAAATACGAAGGATGGACGCATTCATTGCATGATTATAGTGCTCTAAAAAAGGCTCTTGGTGATAATGTTCTCTTGATGGTGGCTAAAAACAGACGTAAGCAATTTTTCGATATTGTTTATAGTATGAGTTATTGAAATCCATTTCTTCAAGATACAACTGTTTTTTAAAATCAATTATTTTAGCCAATTTATATATCTTCATTTTCTAGTATTATAATATTAGGTTTATGAATGTCAGGGTAACGGTTTCACTATCGAGAAGAAAATGCTTCCCTCTCGCGTAGCTCATTACTTCATTGTTTTCATCAGTAGGAGTAAAGCAGATATTGTCCCTTCGTTGTTTTCTAGTATATTGTGCTAAGCTTTCTGATGCCGTTTTTTTATGATGTTTAAAGCAAATTGAATAACATAAAAGAATCGAAATCAAATAATGCTTCATTTGAAAAGTAAAAACATAATCGCACTCATAACTATTATTGACAAACTATTCGTAAGGTGGTGAATTCATGGGCTCATGTATGTCACTCGTATTCGATGATATGGCATTTGTGGGCTATTATTTTGTGATACCTGAATGTAGAGGTAAAGGGGTTGGACGACGACTTTTCGACAGTGTGTTGACGAAATCGATGAAAACGATGAACATTGGACTTCATTCTGGTTGGTTTATTACTGAAATATTTTTCCCATCAAAGAAATTATAGAATTAAAAATATTATATGTCATAACTTGGATCTTTATTTATTCTGAAAAAATTTTTAATTTATTCTTTTCGAGTACTGCCAATAATTCAACGACTAATCTGTATAGATCAGTGAGCACGTTCTCTTCAAAGGAAATGCTCAAATGCGTTTAAAAGCTTACGAATGATTAAATTTAAACGTTGAAGGATTCTTGCTGAACGATTCTAGTTCATAGTAAGAAAATGATATTTTAAATTTTCCAGACAGATCCTGTTAGAGATTAAGACAGTGATGTACCGCCGTAGTGTATGAACTAGGACTCTGAGGTAACACATTTATTTGACTGGTCGGCAAATTCTAATATTTGATAAGAACCTTCGTTAAATGCATTATCATCAGTTTCGTGCTGAGACCGTGCTGTAGTCAGCGGTTATTGTGAAATCAGGAAAACAACGTTAGGATCATTCGGATGGATTTTCCTGGTAATATGTTTTGTCATTAAATTCGCGACATATTTGTACTCCATACTTCAGTGATTCCAGCTCGGATCCATCTGCTTTCTTGACGATGCATCACAAAGTTACCATAAGCTCATCCTTCCTCCTCCCCATACCTCTTTTCTTTCCTCCCACACCTCTTTGAAAACAAAACAGAAGGATGTTGGTTTTGTGCCCAGCAGTCGAATTCTTTTCAGCGTTGAAAATGTCGCCAATATATGAGCGTTGTTACGGATTCAGTCATTATTCTGAGTGGGCTACCTCTATTCTCCAGATCAGCAGCGTGAAGCCTAATAAAATCAAAGGTAGGCAATTGATAATTCTGGTGCCTTTCTATTCGTTCCCTAGTGCGTTCGTTTCCAATCTAGTTTGTACCGATAATTAAGAAAAAACTCCGATATATAAAGTCCTCTATAAACCGTAAAATAAATGTTCTGATGTTCATTCATTTTTCAATTTGCAATATTATTCTAATGCCCTAAGCTCTGAGCTGAAAAACTCTTTGAGAATCTAGTGACATCGCAGTGACCGTACTGTTGCAATAGCAAAAACATTTAACTAAAGTCTACCATAAATCGGACGTTTTTGAGCTTTTTTCTTAATAGGGTCGTGCTCCAAGGTGGTCATTAAGCACTCACAATCATAGAGTATTTTCATAGATCTATTTGCTATTGTAAGCAACTCGGAAAACCCATTTCCTTGTGTTAGCAAAAGCTTATTTAACTGCAGAGAATATGCCACATGTATCCGTACACTGTTTTCTTTTTTCTCACCTTTCAATTTGCATTATCTGTCCTAGACTTTTTTTTTAAATCTCATGATCCACAGAGCAGATAGCGCCCAAGAAATGTATGATACAGAAGGCCTTTAAACGCACTACTAGTAAAGAAGCATAAACCCTAGGCTCTAGGATTCCTTTGCAATTCTTTCGAAATAAATTCGCTTTGGGGAGTACTGAAAGCCCACAACTGACGAAAAAAAAAATCGGACGAAAAAAAAAATTGAGACACGAATTAAACGCCTGTTTAAACTTCTAGATCATAGAGGTTCTGAATTTCGCAAAATTTAACCCGTGCTTTTTTTTGATATTTTAAGGCGTGTAATATTTGACCGATTTCATGAAATAATTTAGGCCATACTTCCGTCTCCTTCGTGTTATGTATTTTCTCTCAAAAGTAAAGGCACTCAGAGAATAACACGAATCAAAGGTTGAACTAAGCGATATTGGTTCTAAAATCACAATGCGAAGATTTCCATCTAAAATAAACCCGTTATGCGCGAAATTTTACTAAGATGAAGCGAAATTCAGATGTCTTCCATAGAAAATTGTAAACGTGTTATGGAAGCTCATCGGCTATCCAGTAGGTCTATTCCTTGAAGTATTTCGGCATTTGAAAGAAAAAAGACAAAGAGTTGATCGCATTCCACCGTTTATTCAAAAATACGCCAACGAAAGACTAAAAATCAGCAATATTATTTCTGAGAACATGAATTTTAGTCCACTTTATATTGTTGAGTAAAATGCAGCGCCACCAATTTTGAGTGCTCAGGTATGGACGATAATATTGAAGTGAAGAAAGCAAATGAAGTTACGTTCTCCGAATTATGCGACTATCATGAAAGTATTACGCATTCAAGACGAGAGGATTTCATACGCTTTACCGCTGTATTCCGAGATGACGCTATATGTAAGGTGAAAATGTGCTCCTTGCATTAATGTTTTCCTTCGAAAATAAGCCATTGAAATGCTGTCGAACGCAACAAATGTTTACTTCATTTTCTTTCTCAACATTCTCCGTAAATGTTACAGAGCAGTTAAAAAAAGCAACGGCAAGATGTGAGTAATTAATATATAGAAGAGTAAGTTTCAAGCTGAGCAATTTTAAAGCAACGCCTCATTTCATAGGTGCTTGCTTGCATTTTTTGGGCAAATTCATAACTAATCAAGGAAAAGAAAGGTACCAATATCCCACTTTACATTGACTGATTTATAACTAAGGTAAGATTTAATTGTTTTTTTTTCTACATTTCTAACTGATAATTAATGCGCTAATAATTGAACTGCTAATATTTTCAGGTGATCATCAATGAAGGTGGAAAAATTATTGGATTTGGACGTATTCGACAATCACACAATGGATCACTAATTATAGGCCCAATATATTGTGATGCGGATGCAAATTTTATTACACTTTTCAAGTCGCTTATTGAAAGTTATTCAGAAAATATCTACAACTCAACGAATATTACAATGAGATCTCCCTCAATCAAAACTGCTCAAATAACGAGCCTATTATGTGATGCGGCTGAAACTGTGGAGGTTTTTTGAATATTTCCTACTTTTTATTTCCTACTATTTTGATAAATATGAAAGTAATCATAGTCGAAAATTACTTTTTCTAATTTCTTATCAAAGCTTTGAACAAGGATAACTCTGGATTTCAGGCGTTGAGAGCTGCCGAATTTCTAATTGAGATTAACTAAAATTCCCATAAATTATCCACCAACTAATCAATCGTAGCAATATTCTATCAAAGGCTGTAATATAGGCTGAAGAAAATTCCGAATATTGAGTGCAAGAAGACGTATGGATAATCCATGCTTGAGGTTACACTTCTAGTTGGAGATTCAATGCAATAATAGCGATAAGGAAATTTGTTTCTAGTGCAACCATGAGAAAATTCGAATGAGATAGCATAATAAAATAAAATAATATTCGCCTATTGCAGATATCAAAACTTCAACCACAATTCACCAAATGCGTTCCTCGCCATGATATCGTTAAGATTTACGCAATTGCTGATTTATTTGTTTTTGTTTAATTAGTTATAATCGTTAACGGGCAAATATGCTGAATATATGAGTACTATTTGTGACGGTTGTAAGGAATTTTCAAAGTTTTTCAATGTTACTGGATTTTCTAAGTTTTTTTTTGTTCGATAAGCTGTAAAAGAAAATATGGATGCCCTAGGTAACTATTTCTTACTCTACAAGTTGGAGTTCTCCATTTGCTTTTTTATCATAATGAATTATATTCGTAGGAATCTATTTCATTCTGTCAATGTTCTTCCTGATTTGTGTCTTCTACTGAAACGCTGAGAACATTTGTCAACTAACACTGTCGACGTAGTCCGTGATTGATAAATCGTGACCATTTGTTACTAGTTGCTGTAGACGACATCTTAAATAGTCTTAAGGAGTCGACTGATGTTTGGACGAAGCAAATTCTCAGTACTATTTATTCAGGATTTCCGATAGATAACCCTGAATTTGGCATCTATGATTACAGATTGTCAAACTGTGTAATATAAGCCTCTATCCATAGTTTCATCGCAGTATTTGAGACGACTCGGTTGACTGGAGCATAGTTGCTAGCATCATTTCACTGTCAGTGCTAATAATTTTTCATTGCACAGATAAAAGGATAAGAAAGTTGGAAGAAAAGCTTTTTAAAAGAAAAGATATAAAGGCTATAAAACTAGTAGTGGCAGCTGCTGTGTTATCAGAATATTGCGCAAATAATATTACGTAAGTGGCTCTATACGTATTTTAAATGTTTTCATCGAAGAACTTCGAGAACAACGTCCGGAACCTCTTGCTTAGCTGTAATTCTAGTCGGGACATGATATGTTGCGTACAAACACTACTGTTGCGGTCATCATCGCCAATAATAGCTTATGCATTATATGCTTGCTCTAAAAAAGTGTTTATAAAGCGAAAAAACAGACTACGGATATATAAACAGACTATTCATCACCGGTATATTCATCAACGCAAATGACAGTTCCACCGTTTTTCAAGTGAACAAGAAAATGTATGACAGAATCTTCTATTAAAGTATGTATTCTTTCATGCGTCAAGCGATATCAAATAAAAATACATTCCCAGGTAATAAAGCAAAATCAACGAGAAAACAATGAAATAAAGCTGCGCATTTTTCGCCAATATATTAACGAGCGTAAAATAAAGAAAGCCTCATTCGATCTGAATATAAGCTCATATATAAACGGCAGAATCAACAAGCCTATTTGGGAAGATCACCAGTAAAGTGAATTTTAAACCTAACGTTCTCACAGAAAATATTCGACAACAATACTCGAAGCAGTTAGTAACAGTCGGCTATTGTGAGCGAATCGAACTAGATTATCAAAGATGCTTAACATCTTGCAACACCGTTGGTGTACCATCCGCTTCGTTGTGTTTGATATACGAGAGAAAACAATTGTAGACCAACTGCACCGTTGAGACGTAAAGCACTCGGCATGAAGACGGTAGCAACCAGAAATTAAATGTCTGCGTCGGTGGCCAAACGCAACAATCGAGCTGAAAAAAACGGCGAATATTTATAGGTGCACTGGGGAATGGAGAATGGTGAAGAATGAAGAGTAGACGGGAACGAGAAGTACCGAATTGAGGGATCCATAGTACAAGAATCGAATAACATCGCATACCGATCTCATTTAATAATTTAGTAGCAATATTCAAGAATATTAGCAAAGACTTTACGTCACATTCATTGAGGAAGTTCTGCTCAATTGATTTTAGATCATCGTGGAAGTCCAGAAATAACTGCTAATCGTTAACTTCTAAGTAGAGTGTGGTGAATATAAGCAATACAGTTAAATTTCGAGGCTAGGAATCAACGCAATTTTGTACGCTAGATTCACGCCCAGACCAATACGGTCTTTCATTGACTGCGAAGAAAAGTTATACTGAAAAAGCATTCTCCAGAACTTTTGACCCGTTTACAGGCCTTGTAAGTTATTTGTGCGATTCGATGAGAATCACTGATGCTTTCGATAACCTCCGTGCTCTGACGAAACGCTCATTGGAAATAATATGAAATAATCTGAGGTTGGTTGCATTGCTGCGCAAACTTGGATTCAAAATTTTTTTTAGCTTCTACTACTTTTCCATGTTTGGGTAAGCAGTTTACATCGCATTTGAGAAAGTCGTGTGAAAGATGGTAAAGGATCAGAATGTACGCAGATATACATTCGTCTAAGATACTTCTCGGCTATCAGTTAAGAATTTCTTTTTCGATCGAAATTTAATTGCTGCTAGGACGTTTCACTTAAGTCGAGACATTCGCTGGGCCATAACTGTCACTTCGTTGGACAGGACGGCTACTGTGAAATTTTATTGCCAACTTGTCAGTTCAGAATATTATTTTTTTGCTTTATGTCCGCACTTTAGTTGGCAACAGAGCTTCTTGTTCAGACATCGCTTTTATGGTACGTTGGAAATGAAAATAAAAAGTTCGCGAAGGTAGAGCCCATTCACAATTCCTCGACAGTTAATGCAACCGTAGCTTTTTAGATTCCTTCCAGGAGTCATTTCGACGGGTACATAAATACGAAATGCAAGTAAATGGGGAAGCGGAGAAACCACATTCCGCAAAGAGAGACTCTCCATAAGTGAAAGAGGAAGACAGGCACATCTGCATGTAACTACTACCGACAATGGCTTCAAGATCGAATATGAAAGACTTTGGCTATAGCGTCGATATCGACGCAAAGTGACCATGGTTCGAGCCGGATCGTCAGTAATTACGCTGTCAATGCTTCACATTTTCAATCATTTCCTCTTTTCTTTTCACTTAAAATCACCATCAACGAATCAACTTCTCAGGAAAAACCTTTATGAGATGTTAGGGGAATATGTTCGTAAATATTTTCATATCTTATGGATTCTGATGCTGTTTGTCCACTCTTACAAGAATCTATTTTGTAACTCATTGCCACTCACAAAACGAAATGCTGATAGCGGAACCTTGCCTCTCATGTCTACGTCTGTTGTTATTTCGAAACATCCAAAGCGCTAGTATGTTATACATCTTTTCTCCACTTGTTATTCGGGAGCGTCAAAGAAGCCAGATTCTGCGACAACTTCGTCTACGCGTTATCGCGATTGTCGCCGCAAAACCACATTGTTTGTTGAGAGCTGGTATCTTTCGCTGCCGGACGGTCGGGCTTCGATCAGGTTTTCAAAGCAGTATAGGGAGTAGAGGTGAAGATGCAGTCCTGTGACGCCAGAACAAAAGCTAACCCTGTGATATCCAAATAGACGCTAGTTCTCCTGAGTGAACGATTTAAATGCAACTCATGTTCTTGACAGTTTTCTGCCCCTTCTATGAATCGTCGGATGTCGACCAGATGATGACTGGTTAAGAGGTTAAACGGAGATGTTTTTGTAACATTTGTTAATTAAGACCAACAAACCTGTTCGAAGTTGTAGGGTTCAACTAGCTTCATAGTCAAAGTTTTTATTGGTTAAAAATCCAGTTAAAAAATGTCTCCTGTCTATAAAGAAATAGCCTTTTTAATAAGCCAAATATCATCACAAAAATGAAACATGCTACTTACCATGAGAATCCTGAAGAATTTCCGGCCATATTCATTGAGTGCACCCGAAATGGATTGCCCTTCGAGTAAAGCAACTCCTAAAGTGAAACCATAGCTTAACGTTATTTTCTACCAATGTCGCACTTATATTCGTCAAATATTATTGTCATATAAGACATAAAAAGCGGAAATAGACAATGGAATTAGGCATTTTTTCTTCTTTTCAATGAAAATACCTGCATTCCATATTCGATGATTTCGAGAACGACGTTTTTCTAATCGCAAAGGAATGGGTCAGTTGCCATCCTAGCCATTTGGTCAAGGATCAGAACTCTCCATCCCGTCGTCGCTCTCATCCCATGAATTTTTTTGAGTAACATAATTCTCAAAGAACATACCAGAGATAAAGGTCGATGCGAACACCGGTGACACACACATATCAGCGAATACTTTCTTGAGCACTATTGCTCCCTGTGAGCCTCGAACTATCCGCGCATCAAGCCATTTGTACCAGTAATGGTTCATTGGACCTACCACTATTCCCATTGCAGTAAAACGCACTGCAATCAATTCACGTTACGTCACAGGCGCTAATCCCTCGTATAACACCTGTATCACACCTGGAGGCAGATAAAACAGAACACCATGAAAATCCCTTTCCACTGTCCTTGGAAAATATTATGGCCCTCATAAATATAACGACAGTATTTCTTATAAAAACCGTTCATTTAATTTTTCTGTTGGATAATTTTTTCCTACAAATGATTAAGAAGTCTATACATATCATTGCCCAAAGAATCTCGTAAATTTTAGTCTCGCAGAACAAACTTTGTTTATACTTAAGTTTCAAAGACCAATAATTGAAATGTGGATTTCATTGCTCTCGCTAAGAACATTTAACAACCATTGCAGGCGCGTTCATAGAAACTCATCAGCTTTTCTTCCATCGAATTGCTCCTAAAAGCATGCAGTCAAACTCTCTCCTTTTAGCCTCGCGCTTCATCCCTCCTCCCTAAAATTATACGCCACCAATTTATTCGAATATGAGCTGATCACTGTTCCAAATAACATTATAAAAGTGCTCTTCGAATTGTTAATTAGAAGGAAATACATACAAAATATTTTTTCTACTATTTCTGATAGTTACATTTTTGTATCATTAGTTATGTTCAGCATCTCCAAGATCTTTTAATTTAAACATCACAGATTTTCTTAGAAATTCTACGCTATATTAAGACAAGAACAATATATACGAAAGAGTTATGATCGCCTATTACTTTAACGTGAAAGCAACCTACCAGTTCGCCATAAGCTAAACGGGCGGCTATTTTTTGGATCCCAGTCACCATGTATATATTGTTGTAGAGCATCGGCCAGTCCAAGTAACGCAGAACATGATATCGTATTCGTTGTTAAAAGATAACGCGATGAAAATGCGATATTGACGAATTTCTAAAAAAACAAAAAGAAACCGATGGAAAATGGTTATCATTGAAGTTGAAATAAAGATACCAATAGGAGATTATTCAGTTTATCATGAATAAAGAACCTTCTTCAAGAGAGGTTAAAATTTGGCGCAACGAAGCGACAAGGAAATGCACACAGCAATAATATTGATAAAACTTATTTGTAACCGTATTCTTCATTATTCAAATCAATCAATCGCCATTATAGAAGAAATCTCAGAAATAATTAGCGGTTTATGAACCTCCATATGGTATGAAGAAGTTAACGGATATATGAAAACGCTGTGAGAGTTTCCTTCGATGAGAATGAAATGGGAGAAAAAATTACTAACTGTTATTCTAGTAGCCATTAATTAAATGAGTATCGCCATTAGCGTTTAGTTGATCGCCATAATGAACGAGAAGTGAAAATTAAATTCAAAGAGAGACGCACGTATTGTCCTGAAAAAGTCGGAAAAAAAACTAACAGTTTATGGATGACGAGAGCAGCGCTCGTTTCGTTCCATTTAATAGCACCGCATATTAACTATTTTTATTTTCTCTCATTTTCTTTCCCCTTTTGCCTCTTAGAAAGAATTTAAGCTGAACTAAAGGATAAGAAATGTTGGTCTGATTTGTCTGAATTGCATCTTGAGAGGAGGCTACGGCTCAGAACAGTCCAAAATTAGGACAGTTGTCCACGAAAAAACTCCCGATGAGTTCTGAATCGACTATTTTAATATAAAGAGGGACAAAATCAGCTAATATGATGTCGCACATAATTTTACAAATATGATTAAGATTTGCATAATTCGAATGAATTATATAAAATACGACGGGGGATTAAAAAAAGGATGAAGAATAAGATGCTAAAGTAAGCAGGATGGCCACACGATCGAGATAAATGGCTTGATAAAACCAGCTGCTCCGTCACATTGCCTCTCGCTTTGTAGAGAGATCAATAGTAGCGATTCTGTCCTGTGTTTTCGATTTCGACTACCTTCATTTGAGAAAAATTATGGTGATATTTATCGTCATAATTTTTTATCGAAAAGAATGGGTACCTGAAGGACGATGTGATATAAGATATCAGACATTAACCTAATAAAAATAAGCAAGTTATTCATGGCCCGATCACTGATTCTAAATAATTATAGCAGAAGACACGAAAATATAGTCGAAGGATTGGCGAACCTTTGAAACTAGCTATAACGGACGACATAATGATAGATGACATACATAAGGAGAAAGAACTCCTTCATGATTGCATTTCTACACAAAGTGCTGTTATGTTATACATATTTATGTTCGTTCCTAGTGAAAATAGAAATTAGAGCCATGTATTCACAAATCGGGAGAAAAAACATTTGCGTTGACGTTATCGTGAGAAAAATAAAGAACTCAGACAGCTATGGTTTATTCTCATAAATATTTCAATGCAAATTGAACATAACTTGACCTCTGAAAGAATATAAAGGACGGAAATTTTCTTTTTCAAGCTCATATATACATCGCCAACTACGAAATGACTCGTGAGAATAGAAGAATTGCCATAAGAGAAATGAAATAATTGAATTGAAAAAACCCACCAGCCATTTACTTCGTTCACAAAAGTAAAGAGTACAATAGAGTATGAAAATTGGGAGGTCGATATCATTGCAGTTTTGAGCATTTTAGGCAGCGGGGAATTTTTCAACTTAAATATCTATGCTCCGGAAAACAATACAAGGAAAAAATGGCTCATAAGTCAGTAAGTTGCTTAACTGCAAGCAGAAAAAAAAATATTCCGCTAAGATCTTTTATGGTGATTGTACTAAATTCGCTCTTTCCTGGATGTGGAAGAGGGCATACCTCGTTTCCTCTCGAAACTTAAAGTAGAAAATTAATCGAAATCATTTTTGCAAAAGTAGAAATTTATTCAGATTTGAAGAGCTATGATTTTCCAGAATGCAAAATAGTTGCCGAAGACTTTGAAATTCAAAAAATCTTATTGGCTTTCGCTATACTAAGAATTCAGAAACACTCTTTCTTGCTTGGTACTTGCGGGTTATGCCGCTACGGTTCCATGACAGTTGAATACAAGGACAGGAGATGGTTCGGAAAATGAGTAAAAACAACTTTAAGGTGAACAAAGTGAGGCAAATAAAGTGAGACCCACATTATTTCTCAAATAATTTTAGATCCTTGCCTTCTCTTCCAGTAAAATCTGGATAAGATATAAGGAGAAGCTTTCTGCTTCAAAAAAACTTTTCCAAATTTCAGGATGAAATAGCACGGTTCAGCGGGAAAAACCAGCATTTTCTTAAGCATTTTTTAGCTCTCACTCTTTTCCATTTATCAATAAAATAAATTTTCTATTCTCGAATCGAAAACGATGCCAGCACTCACCGCATGAGAAAAAAGAGCATTCACTGGTCGGCCATTCAATGAACAGCTTTTATAATGGATGGATTTTAGAGTGGGTTACGTCTCTCGACGAAAACAATCTTTTCATGTGATATATTCACACATAACACATATATTTACTCCTTTTTTTGTAAAATGATACCTCTCTGAAATGCTACAACGAACAATAGTATGTGGAAAATGATATGCATTAAATAAAGAAGCAAATGACAAACCGGAATTCGTAAACTCCTTTACAAGAGCGATCCTCATTGTTGGCGGAAGAATCGTACATGAAGCAGTAACACCAGCGTTAAGTGTGAAAACGCTGCCATCCGCACAACATAGTCGATGCGCTGTCGATCGATCTGCGTTCGTCGGGGTTGTTGCATCGTTGCTGGAGAGAAAAAAGAAGCACAGCATTGCCGGTTGATTGCAGCTGCAGCCAACCTAATTCGGGTGAAGTGGTAGCATTGCTGCACCTTAAAATAGCAGCATTCGATGACAGATGATTGGCAATTTTCTGCACTAGTAAAAATATCGGTGAATTCACATTGGCCATCGTTAATTTTATTGTCGATAAAAATCATGCACTTTTGAAGCATTTTCAAAGAAAGGCTGAAAATAAGGAGAAATATTGTGGTATGATGATTTTTGTACAAGCTACAAACAGTGTTAGGTTCTTTTTCGTTAATTTTCATGAACTTTCAAAAATCCATATTTATATGGATGATTTTAATGGCGACAAGAATCGCGAATAAAGGAAGCATAAAGAAGATGTTCAAAGAAAGGCTGAAAATAAGGAGAAATATTGTGGTATGATGATTTTTGTACAAGCTACAAACAGTGTTAGGATCTTTTTCGTTAATTTTCATGAACTTTCAAAAATCCATATTTATATGGATGATTTTAATGGCAACAAGAATCGCGAATAAAGGAAGTATAAAGAAGATGTTCAAAGAAAGGCTGAAAATAAGGAGAAATATTGTGGTATGATGATTTTTGTACAAGCTACAAACAGTGTTAGGATCTTTTTCGTTAATTTTCATGAACTTTCAAAAATCCATATTTATATGGATGATTTTAATGGCGACAAGAATCGCGAATAAAGGAAGTATAAAGAAGATGTTCAAAGAAAGGCTGAAAATAAGGAGAAATATTGTGGTATGATGATTTTTGTACAAGCTACAAACAGTGTTAGGATCTTTTTCGTTAATTTTCATGAACTTTCAAAAATCCATATTTATATGGATGATTTTAATGGCGACAAGAATCGCGAATAAAGGAAGCATAAAGAAGATGTTCAAAGAAAGGCTGAAAATAAGGAGAAATATTGTGGTATGATGATTTTTGTACAAGCTACAAACAGTGTTAGGATCTTTTTCGTTAATTTTCATGAACTTTCAAAAATCCATATTTATATGGATGATTTTAATGGCGACAAGAATCGCGAATAAAGGAAGTATAAAGAAGATGTTCAAAGAAAGGCTGAAAATAAGGAGAAATATTGTGGTATGATGATTTTTGTACAAGCTACAAACAGTGTTAGGATCTTTTTCGTTAATTTTCATGAACTTTCAAAAATCCATATTTATATGGATGATTTTAATGGCGACAAGAATCGCGCGCGGCAATAAATATCCAGAAAAGTCGAAAGCGGTTCGGGCAGATGCATCCTGGATTTCCTTCACGTATAGGATTACTTTTAATATTGAAATTAAGGTGCAGTAGGGTCTGTGTTATGAGTACTGGTGTTGAAACTAAAATTTAGTGAAGAAATTCACAGCGATCGCATAAACTCTCTATTTTCTACCCACGAATTCTCAACAGACCCACACTGAAAAAATTATTCTGTAAGGTTAATGCGCACTAACTAAATGTAATGATATTTTCAAGTCAGATGTGGTTATGTGTAAACACTGCCCCTAAGATCACATGAAATGAATGGTCACAAGCAGTTCGTGAAACGCGACCGGCACGATCTCCCCTCTCAGCCACTTCTTTGCTACCAGCATTCATTGAGGTTCGATACCATAGGTATTATCCAGCTTTTAGAAATGTGGATATGGCCCCAGTGAGTCGGCTCGTGCCAAAGTAAACGATCGATCACTCAACGTTTCACACTGTTTGCTTAGCCAGTTAGTGGGCTTTTAAAGTTTACAGGTGTCATATTACTGTTATGAGCGCAGTGTGAAATCACAGAGTGAGGTAATGCTCAATGCAACGAAGCAGTCTTTGCGTTTCCATGTTTTCTGGATATAACGGCATGTTATACGTTTCAAATATACAGGCAGTTGGACACATGCAGATTTGCCACTGAGTAAAGCTCATGTGGGGCGGCGGTGCGAAACGCACGGGAATGATGAGATTTGTTGCGTTGAGATCGAAAAATATAGGTGAATAAATAATCAGGAGAGCATCATTCCTAGCCTGAACAATTCTCTAAAACGCAAAATTAATTAGCGGCTTAAAATCTGCATTTTCATACAAAAGATGAACTGTGATATTACATAGCAATATATAATAAGATATTAAAAGCAAAAATTCGCATGTAAACGTCGAGTGTATGTTGAGAAACGATATTGGGCACTGACGCACCCAATTAACTCTTACTGATCAACAGAAACTTGAAGTGTTTTATGCTGACGGCATTCTTGTTCAAAACGATTTGATGGAAAGAAATATTCCATTGAAAAAAAAAACATTTATTATAAGCATTTATTATAATATTTATAAGCTTTGCTCTAATTACGGAAATTAATTGCTAAACGAATATGGTAGAGAAACTAAAATAGTTGGAACTATACCACATTTCGGCGAAAATTTACAGGATGGACGAACGCGAAAATAAAACCTAAAAGTCGTTCAGCGATATACTCTTGAATGGTACTATAATTGTACAGAAGTTTCCAAGTATTCTCTAATCTTTAATTTTATGAATCTAGGACGTCTATGGTACTAGGTAAAATTTCTTGTTTTATAGAAATGGAATTATTTCATAACCACTTCAGAAAGTTGTCAGTTTTGTGGGGAAACCTTCAAATGCATCAAAAACACAAGTTTCGCCTTTTTATAGAATGTGAGTTACGTCGACTTTTCTTGTAGGGCGCTTTCAAATGACACATTGAGATTTAGGACACCGTCCATTAACGAATCATCTTGACAGCTTAATTTAAAGATTTCACTTGTATTCCATAGAAAATTTTGAATATTTGTCTCTTTTTTTCGCTTATTTATATGCAAACATGAGGGGATAAAGGAATGACGACGACTGAAAAGTGTGAATGCCGAATGATGGATACATAGAAACATCAATAATCTTGAGATATGGCCAAGTGTCTTTGATGATGAAGTCATGTTTTCACTATTACGGATAGACGATTGCAATGAAAAGAAGGGTCAGCCTAACTGAAATATACCATAGTAGCAAAATTAATTGAACACTGAACGGTTTCACAATGTACTATTTCCGAGGCTTTTCTTTAAATTTTAATTACCTCATTGCCGGCTTCTATCGTGGAATATTCTCCATCATTTTCCGTCTCCCGCTCCATATAAAATGATTACTATCTATCCGTGAGTGGAATCTCTTGCTGACACTTAAACGAAATGAAATGCTCATCCAAGCGTTAAAAGAAATGTCTACATGCTTCATGGCACAATTGATTAACGGAGGCATCGTTGAGACGGGCACTGGCACACGATTAAGTATTAAACAGGGGAAATTATTCAACTTGGATGTACAATTCAAAATTTTCAAGCTTAATTATACAAAGCATCTTCTTATTTTCACAGAAAAAACGTAGAAAACATCAATATTGATAATTCGATGACATATGATCATATGTGGGATGAATTAAGGGGAGAAAATTTATCCTCTCCGTCTAAAGTGTTGACTATGATTGAGTACTACTGATGACATTTACCAAAAAAAATTTGTTAAAATTTCACTTAAGATAACTTTTTCCGCTAATTTCTTTTCTCCTTCAGTGATATTCTTGCGTGATGATACCTATATTTATTAAAAGATGCTTATCTTTAGCATCGGGGGACGGTTCTCACAGTATTTTTTCTGAATTCCTTTCCTCTTCTATCATTGGGATCGTCCATTTTCAGCAGTTCATTTCAACTAGAAATTTACAGCCGTATAGTGACTGCAAGAGGATAAGCAAATCGAACTGTTCGAATTGGATTAATTAAGCACTTGAATTTTAAAACCAATAATACGTTAGGCTGCACTGAGTAGAATTAAATGATGGAATGCTCCTTACGTGAAGATATCCCTTTTCGAATGAAAACTTCGCTTTCTTTAAACGAGTTTCAGGATACTATTTCTTGAGCTGTTGTTGTGGGTCATGATGTATTCCATATAGCTACTTTCTTTACCACTCAATATTACAGTTTGTCCTAGTAGGTAAACTTAGAATTTCTCTTTAATCGGTACTCCAGTTGTTATTTCCACAATATATTCGTTTGCAAAAGTACAAGTGAAGAAGCGCACCAAAACAGATGGTACGTTTATGAGCTCTTGCTGTCCACTTTATTTTTTAATCTGTTTCAGTAAATTACCACCAAATAATCGATACGCAGGATAATTTCATCAAATTGACATTTATCGAATCCACAAAACATTCGTCATCTTCCAACCTAACTGATATGAATTAAACAATTGATCTATGTGAATTCGCTTCCGCATTTTGACGTTTCAAAATTTCTTCCAAATTCATCCATAAATACGAAAAATGTTAAAGAAGATTAATGTAGATGCGAATTATCGCATAGAATTTCGGAATCAAAATAATTTCAATGTGGTAAATGTTTCCTCGACGATATAGAATTTTGATTAGGTGGAGAGACAGAGCGATGAACATACTGCTAATGACGAACGGTGATATTGATCAGTTAAAATTTTTCTCTTTGCTACTGTTATTTTATTTTAATTCTTTGGGAGGATTTCATGCTTGATATTTCACATTTTCTTCATCTCTTTAATAGGATTTTATTTGGCTGATTCGGAGGGTAATAATGTAGCGCACCTACTAGTATTGCCATGGCTAACGCCTTTTATAGCTTTTCAAAGCTATTATCTTCAGTCTGTGAAACAAAAGACCAAACTAGTCATTTCTAATCATACTTTCAAGTTTAAAAGCGGCAGCTTGGCATGCTCTTGAGTTGCAGAATCATCATTATCAAGTTGCACGATGAACGTTTATAAAATAAACTGATATCGCTCGTCGATGTTGATAGGTGATAATGCAAAGTGTGAAGCCAACATTTGCTCTTTCTCATTCTTACGCGTTCGAACCAAATCCGTAGCGATGCGGATGAGCTGTATGTTTCTATCTAAACTGATTTTTGACCTAATAATCCGCGAAAATTGAGCTTACAAAGTCCGATAAGTAATTTACACACTAAACGATACCTCATGTACCATATAACATATTGGTTCATAAAGTTTAAAAAGAACTGTAGACAGTCAAAGAACTTTTACATACTATATAAGCAAAATTCTTTTATTTCCCACTGCTGAGAAAGAGCTGAATGAAATTCCACGATTTCTTTTTTGTAAGCATATGAAGAGGAAGTTGTTTTATTAAGACGAGATCTTTTTTCCGAATATTAAAAAATAAAATATCGACTGGTGTAGTACGCAAATGAATTCGTCGACTGTCAAGAGTTTCATTCAACCTTTATAAATTAACATTTTTTGAACTCATCGATTAGCATTCATTTGAAAATGATCGGATCGTCACTTCGACAGCAATCACCTCACAGGTAAAAAACAACTTTCTTCAAGATATCTATAGGCTTCTGACCCACTTCAAATGTATAACTGTATTATAGATTTTGCGAGGAGCTTGAGGAAGGTGGTGCAAAAACGTATATAGTTTCAGCTGACCCGACGTTCTTTCTCAATTGTTCGAAGAACTGACTGATTGGCTCATTGCTTGCTGCAGAATTATGATTTTCTCTCGTATCTATAGGGAACAAATTTTTCTCCACTAGTCAAGAAAAATTAGCTCATTGAGATTTGAGCGATTCAAAATGGTACTGGAATCCGGAAATTGAGACAGGTGACTGAATTTGATAAGAGACGTCACAAGCTGCAATTAGCAGTTGAAAATAGCAGTGGAACTCAGCACCACTTGAAAAGAGCTATTGAGATTCGAAGTCTTAATGTGCACTTCAAATAAGTACTTGAAAGTAATGAATAAAAAATGAGTTCTTGAACTTCGTAAATGAATAGGGTATGTAAAATTAGCTACACATAAAATCATACGCCTAGATTGAGCTCCAGTTTCTGTTTGTTTTGAAGCAATAAAATAAACTTGTGGAAGGTCTCATCCCACGCAAAAATCGTTCAGGTGCTCTTCTTCTCTCATATCGGTATAAGTGAATCAAGCAGAAAAGAGGTCGGTCGGTGGAACGGCTTTTTAGTGAGCGATGTTTGACATTCTCCTTGTTTGGTTCGCCGCCGAATAGCGAATACGTAAATAAGATCTTCGTGCTCGATATGGGCAAAGTCATTGTGAAAATCAGCGAAGGACTCGGCTTCTTGAGGAGAATAATAGGGAAGAAGAATTGAGGCGATTTCAGAAAGAAATTCTTTTGGAGAATTTCGAATGTCTACTAGTGTTAGCGACAGTGACGACTTAGCAAGAAAGATGTATACGATATGTTCTTGTGGCCTATTTTCCAAGTTTCATAAGCATGCACTCAATGTTTCTGCAGCTGAAACTACTGGGCAATGAAACATTCACACATGCGCATATTCCTATATTACGTTTGGATACGTTTCCTCAGGTACGTTGTAATATCAAAAGCATATTATGATATCATTATATTTTCGTACAGGGTTACCAGTATCGGTGAGAGCGTCCCACATTTTAAATCACAATCCACGAATGCTCTGAGGATGCAGTTGAACTGCCGGAATCTGCGCCACAAATGCTAAGTCATCCCAGTGATGAGTTTTCAGCACTTCACTTTCACTTTCAATTCGAGCTGATTTCGTTTGGCAAGTACCTGGATTTGGCCTCCAGTGCAGGGTCTATGCCTCTTGTAAATGTAATTAATGCATTCTGGCGACGTCGTATCTGAGTCTACGTATGTATGTGTATGTATTTGTCATTGCACAGCTCCGAAGATGCTGAAGTGAAAAATCAGAAATTTCTCACACCTAATAACATTACACACAACCACTCATACACCAGCTTCTCAGGTTGATCAAACAATATCGAAGGGGGCAGATTTAGTGACCTAAAATTGCAGAAGAAATATACGCACATTAGAAAGCGTACACATGTTCGGTCTACACTTCCTCAGCTTGAACAAAATGAATCTTTTGTTGCAATTATGTGTTAGGAGCTAAGTGAAAAGGCAAGTGTCTGTTATTATAATAAATGGTTGGTTTCAATATTAAAAGCGCATATTGCATCAGATTCTCTGAAGCATTTCTTCGTATCCAAATCTAAAGATATCGCCCATATTCTACGAATATTTCATGAATTTGAAGAGTAATTTTGAAAGATACTCCCTACGGATAGAATAATACAAATTTATTCAACGCAACGAATTCTTTACTGCGGTAGACTTTACTGGCACATAAAATTGGTAGGAAGCAATAAAAAAGTTCTCAAGATTCAGGTCTCCTCTATCCCTCCTCCCCGTCTCCCCCACTGCCCCCACTCTTCCAACTTCTATTGATATACTTCATCGTCGAAAGGCAGTTTTAGGTGACAAAATGAATACAATTTTAAAGCAGTTTTTATGGCAGTATAAAAGAATCTATCAAAAAACGCCATATGACGTATCTTATCAAAAAGAATATGTCGACTATCGCTCTCTGCAAGCCCTCAAATCTTGCAATGTTCTCATTAAAACGATTTTCTCCTCATGTAGCGTTGTCACTCAAACATTTAGCTGAATAACATAGTCGAATAGCCACTTGTCGACAATGTCAAAATGCTGGATGAAATATCGCTATCCAAGAATATTTATTTAGCTCTTTTTATAGTCACAACGAAGATATCGATTCTTAATTTAATTCATTTAGTGGTATAATATATAAATAAAATATTCCTGCATAAATTCTTTTCGATCATGTTATGTTCTGTTATGTTAGTTCGTACTTTTTGTACTACTATTTCAACTAACCGTCTTTTACAGTCATATATCCAAGAGGCACTTTTTGCTCTTTTCTACGGCGCATATTTAATAGGAAAAAAATAACGTTTTCTACGGTGTATATTTAATAGGAAAGTGCGCTTTTGAAACATTGAGGTGGTGATAACGTTTGGCTCTAATGTAAGGTTTCTCTCTTGAAAGCGAAATTCAGCAGAAAATGGGCTATAGCGACATTTTCTATTCTTTAAAGAAATGCTCAATTTTGCACTTTTCAAAGCAGCTCAACTCATATTCATTGTAAATGCCTTAAGAAAACAAAAGGCGAAAATATTTCACTGATAGAAAAATGTTGAAATAATTTATTATTTCGATATTTGCGAGTAAATTGCACATTTTCTCCGAAAAAGAACTTATGATGAGCATTTTTTTTGAAGTAAAATTAAAATATAGTAAAGTAGAATTCAAAAATGCAAATGATCTTCTCATTAGAATTTTTCTTCATAAGAAATGCTCATGCGATTCGTATAAAGTATAATGAAAATCGCCCAAGGAGCATAAAATGCTTATCGTTTGGATGGCAATTTTTGTCGACGCGAAAAGCAATTCGAAGGAATTCGGCGTTGAATTTCTATCTTTTCACTTTCGATTGACTTGATTATTATTTGATCAATTGGAAAAACTTACTTTTTATAAAAAGCAGCGATTGATAAAAAAAGAGCTCATCCACGGTTAGCGTTTTCCAGATGATATCGTCCCATTATTTAAGCTAAACTGCTCCTTCATATGAAAGAAATTTATCTACGAAGAAGAGAAAGAAGTCTGTTTGGGCAGGTTCGAGAGTCGATATCAATGTGCGTCCATACACATCACCTAATTCAGGGATTAAAGTGATATATTGGGCTCCTACTTTCATTCTCAGCAGTCCAACTAATATGGCTCCGTTGTGCCATTGCATCTCGTTCGCTTGATTTTGCCATACATTTCCTCCCACCTTCTACTATTACCCATCCATTCACCGATAATTTCCTTTTTCGATAGGTGAGTGGGAGTGTTGCATATGTGGCGAGTAAGGTTTCAGTTTATTGAACGATGTTATGCAACACTTCTCTGTACTATAAGCATTTAAAAGTTTCTGTCAGTGTTGAAGTTTAAACTCAGCGTGTTGTAAAAATTCTCCCACCTTAGTTTTCCACCATTATTCTCAGGACTGTTGCAAATGATCGCATGCATTACGCCTTAGATCATCAAACAAGGTTCTCTGTTCAGTCTGCGTTACTAAGCCATAGTAATATGACAACATTCAAGCATGATTGACGAAGAAGAAACTTTGCTAACTTTGCCGCCAGCTTATCAGCAATTTTCGTGATATTCGAGATATATCGTTCTTTATACAACGAAACTTGCTTATACCATTATATTTTCAATGGTGACGCCAGTTCACGCTCATTATTTCACGAGTACATACTGTTTTTTGCAATTTATCTAATCCAGTACTTTGCAGCCAATTGATAATTCGATCCATTAGCCTACCTGTTGCTTAATACAAGTCTCTTCGCTCTGATGATTTAATGCACAACTCTCGTACGACGTAAAGATATTCAAAAAGAAAAGTGAGGTAAAGAATAAAATGTGTTGAAAAAATATTCGAGGGAAAAAAGAAGCCAAATTGATCATCATACAGGTATATCAGAATTGGTCTTAACTTCGAAATAAATTACACTCTATTATTTAAAAGTAAATGAAACTTATTTCAGTAATAATTAATGATACGTTGTTGCTAAAAAGCGTTTAAAAACTCGTTAGAACGAGAAATTCTCGCACATAACAAGGCGAGGAAGAGCGCAATATTGCCGGTGACGACCAGATTACATCATCCGATTACATCTTCATTTACGATGCGCCTCCTTCATGCCAATGAACAAAAAAGTGCGGATAGTACAAATGTGTGAAAATATTCGGAAAATTTCCCTTCGCTAGTGCTTCTTTGTTTAGAAATTTGTTTAGTATTTATTTTGCTATTTTCTTAATTATCCCCGCTAATTTACGTTGCAAATTCCTTCATTTCCGAAGTGAGTTTTACACCTTTACGATGGGGTTCACTCTGGTTAATCGTTAGTGATAGAAAAAAATTTATTATTTGGATGCATTCGGTAGGTGATGTAATTTACGACTCGAAAGCTGCTTCTCAAGTCAAGCATTCGTGGATCTAACTTATTTCTTCATATAGTATCTGAAATTTTCCTATCATTTCTTCTATTTATTCTGGCGGTTAAGGCAAATAGCAGACGTACGAAGCTTCCTTAGCATATTCAGTGAAATTTTTGTCAGCGTGATTGTTTCATTGCTTCTGGACAAAGAATTCCTAACAGCAAACCAATGAGAGAGCATGGACTATCGATAGGCGAGCTTATAATAGACGAAGGAGGAGCTTAATATCGTTATACGACATGAATAGGGATTAGAGATAATATATACCTTAGGAAATGAAATTTTTTTGGCTGCCATTGGCACTTAAGAAATTCATCAAATTGGCCAATGGAACGGAAGCTATTGGTAGTGGTGCATAAAGTAGTTAGAGTAAATAATCGAAAGCAAAGCGCTTAAACACAGCTCGTCTTTGATGATTGTATAATCGAGCCTAGTCAATAGAAAAAAATTCTTTCTTCAATAAAATCTAAAAATTTAGAAAATACTAAGTAAAAGAGCGCTAAAACAGCACTAAGAAATAAAGATCCTTATTTTGTGGCATTGGAAAAAATGGGACATTAAGGTAATATCCATGAAAATGAAAAAAAAAATTCTCGGATTTGAATTAAAATGATTTTCAGTTTGCTGGAAAAATGCTGGAAAAAATGCGAAAGTGAAGTTGAATCTTTTTTTGCAAATATTAAAATGCAATAGAAGTTAGAGAACATCAAAAGTGGCAACTCTAGTTACGTACATCCGGCAAATGCGTAGAGGCTTCTGCTTTTGCCCGACTCGTTGTCAAACATCGCCACACTCACCAAACGACCACTTTATCCGAACGCTATCGTTGGAACGTCATAAATTTGCTTTTTTTTGCTTCTCAAATAGTATTCTTCTGCAATAAACATTTGCACTTTATGTATTATTTTTCCAGTATTTTACCAGTTACACAGTACTGAATTTTTTAACGATATTTGCATTGATCTCGGTGATCATCGCCATCGAGAGATGTCGATCTTATAGGGGCATTTTTAATGCTTATGATTATTCCCCTATAATAACCACTTTCGTTGTGAATTGATTGCTAAAGAGCCCTTTACGTAATACGAATATTTTATATGAGCGCAGGTTTTCTTGTTCAGAAATATTTTACGGGAAAGAATTTTGAAATGGGCATATATATATATGCCCAAAATTGAAATTATATATATATATATAATTTCAATTTTGCATCAACAAACTTGAGGAAAAGATTTGCAAAATAGGAAAGTCAATGCAACTGCATTATCCTCCACTGAAGTCGAAAATACCATCAAATAATCAGTCAAATAATTTTCTCTATGAGTGAATATTACACAATAAGAAATGGAATATATCACATTGATCGCAGTTGATTTACTCATCAATGAGATCAGTAATTGGTCACACTGTTATATCAGTGATTTATTCCTTCAGTTTATTGTCGCAATCATTCAGATAGACGACGATACCACAGTTAGTGGCATTTTATGCATTTTCCATTTGGCACTAATGCAATTTTATGCATAAGGCATTTCACGCATTTTTTATTTCATGCAATAAGTATCGTTCTTTTAAAAGTGTCGATTCCAGACAACTGTTTTCATTGTAGTAAGCATCGTCTAATCGTAGGCGTCTTTTTCATTGTTCTTTTATGAGTTTCAGGATGTTGTCCATCGAAAGCGCTCACTTACAAAATTGCTTTTTCAGTTGAATCGCCATTGGTTAATGGATAGTCACAGAAAATTAATTCATGAAAAGAAAGATATTCGTACTTGACAAATTCATAGCGCAAATTTAGATTATTTGATAATAGTAAATAGCAGGCAGTATTTACTGCTTTTTTGATGCTGCAACCTCTTTATTTCTTCATCTTTTCTCCTTCCTGCTCTTCCATTCCTCCCCTTTCCCACCTCTTTCTGTTCTTCCTGTAAAAGAAAAAAACCTCTAAAGGATGGCGAATATCTTCAAAACTAAAGTATCGCGATAGATAAAGGGCAAAAACACCGCCTTCTTAATCCTCCATGAAATGAAATAATTTTCCTTTTTTTCATTTTTCTGAGATTAATTCAATTAACTGCACGTATAAACTGTTTATAGATAATTTTTTTAACAGTGCAGCCGGTTGACCCAATTTTGGTACGACGATCGTCCCAAACGGTACTTGAATAATCTCTTGCATCGTATAGTTTTTGTCACGCCTAATGAAGTGTTTAATAAATGCAAACTGTCGTATAGACAGAAACGCACATATGGAAAAAGAAATTTGCAAATATCGCACAGATATTTGCACTCAAGTCGGCAGACAATCATGCAGAAAGCAGACACATACAAACCTGTCTTATGTCCGCAACCATTTAACTTCGCTATGGCAATTTTCGCAAATAGAAATTTGAGGATGCACATATTCATCCTTAGAGGCATTAATTCTGCTATTAATTATAGTTGTTTGCTCGTGTGTGTAAACACGACAATCCTCTTTATAGGTCCTTTTATTTCCATACTATAGTTCATTCTAGCGACTTGTTTTCAACTATCCTCTCAACTATATTTGCATATTTAATAGACTGCATCTTGCTCAATCACTAATTGCTTGCATGTCTTGAAAGATCGCCTGCAAATCGTCGCTCACTCAATTGCCTATCGACTTTGGCAGGTTCCCAGTAGTTGATAGAAAATTTTTACACAGCGGATATATTTTCGGTCAAATGACGTAATTTCATCCAGTCGAAAGAAAATTATTTACTGAAATAAATGCATATATTTACATATGATTGCACATATTTGACTCGTTAGAAGAATTGCTGAGCAAAATGTTTATTGCTGTGTTCTTGAAAATCAATGAGATAGGCATTTATGCTTAATGCAAAAAGGGCCCACATATTTGAGTCGAAGGGTGACGGGATCTGCGAAAGGCTTTAAACACAACGCATCGGCATTCTAAAGCGCCGCTCAAACATTTCTTGGGGCTACTATCTTTAAACCTTTCGAAAATTGAACTCATTTTGCTTCGAATTGCTTTCCACCAGAAACAGGGCAGTCTCATTTGAGAAGGAATGTTTGAAATCGACAAGTAGAATATGCACTAATCGGAAAATTTTTCCTATGAACTTTCGAATTCATTAGAAGAAATTCATTCCCGTAACAATTTCCAAATGAGGATATATGCGGAATATGAAACACAACCACAGGACTCCTATTCATATCTTTTACATGATAAGTGCCGCTTGAATAGTTTCGCAATTACGTCTATCATAATATTTCAGTAGCTTTTAATAGGTGGAGAAAAATTGACTCTACTCGAAAAAAATATGAGCAATCAAATTACACTTGCTCAAATATTAGGAGAGATTATGTGTCGGTCATTCTAGTCCCGAGATTTGTTTACATATTGGTATGAGTTCATTGAAACGGCGTCATAATAAGAGATAAAACTTCAGGTTCGCTATCTTATAGCTTATAATTTTTGGAGGTACCTGCCGACACATAAGCTTTTCCTCATCTACCTTAATGGAATTTCGATTTATTTCACGTCCTACAGAACAGAAAATATAATATTTTAGTTCAATAACGTATAGCCTCATTTATTTCGAAGGTCCATTTCGTTTTTTTCATACATTTTAAACATTCTCCTTCGATAAAATATTCAGTCTTCCACTTTCCATAGTTGACATTGGAACAAATTTTTATGCCACATTCTATAAAATTTTTAAGTGTTATTTAGGAGCTATCTCGTTAAATTTGCAGAAAATGACCGATAAGATAAGGAATTAGTTTCGACATTCGGGACGACTTCAATACGCTATTTTCTTTTAAATTAAGAAAACTTTAAATAATTGTATTTTAGTGGTAAGCATCTCATCCTGAAGATGAACAAACTTCCACTGATAACGTTAATCATCTAACGAACGAACATTGAATGGGAATTTCATTAAAGAATCATTGTTACCTAAATGAGTGACATATGATTATTGAAGTAAGCGCTTCGAACATATTTTATGTGTCAGTGACGTTTCTCTTCAAAAGTGCGGGCTTTCTCCTTAGAGCACACAAAAATCCAACTTCAAATTGATTAAGTATTATTGGCTCAGTGTTGGTTCGGCAAAAGCGTCGTTAATGCATGCGACGTGCATGAGAAGGTACAGGGAATATGAGCATCACGCCTACTTAAAGAATTCAGGCGACTGGCCATTCGCCAAGCATTGGCTTTTACATAGATGATTCAGTGTTGCGTCACGATGAAGTATTTTATATTCCTAATATCGAGTTATAGTGCTATATTTAGGTGGATATAAATTGATTCCAACAGTTAACCGTATGGAGAGAAATCGTTAATAATACATTAATGCCTACTAATTTGACGTCAAAATATGTTAAAATTTAATTGCAACTGCGTTTTTGCGTTTGCAACAATTGTGTAATTCAGAGGGTGCATTTTCATCGACTGTCCTGATAACGGAAATCTAGTGTCCACCAAAAGCAACCACTCTTCGTAAAATTGCACAATATAACAGCAGCCATAATAGCACTTCGCAAATATTCGTCTTTTCTCAAGTGATCGAATGAACGCATCAAATGGTATGCTGATTTGGATTCTGATCGAGATAAAAGAGTTGCCGTGATGATCAAACGGCTTAAGCTGCTATGTAAGAGTGATGGCTGCTAATATAGGATGACGTAATATAGGTCTAAGGGACTCTCTTTAATTGTCCTATTAAAATCAAGTGGATTTCATGATAGACCGAGATTTCTCTCCATAAAATTTGATCGCTTCGCTTTAAAAATATCATTTCCAGCGAATAAAAATTATATGAATGAAAGAGAAAAAAGGCAGTAGAATTTCCAGATATAAATATGAAGGAGTATATGTATACATGTAAGTATTTATTTATTTATTTATTTATTTGTTTCTGTGCGTAAGTTTACTCTTTTTGAATATTTACTATTTCGCTATGCACTGTGCCTGAAGATATGATAGAAAAAAGTGACATTTATGAAAGAATTTTGGCGTTAAGTGTCAAAATGAGGACATACCGTTAAAATGATTATCTCGCTTCACAAAACTGATGCATTTTTCATGAGCAGCAAACATCGCAAATAATGCGCCGCCCATTAAACACTTCCTCCGTCGATTGTCCACCTGAGGCCTTTTGCATAGAATTCCGTACTCGAAACGAACCGAAAAAGCCCTCGTACGAGATCAGCTTTCATTTAACAGTTCGTGGCGCCTTAACGTTCGTCACAACACAACCTCCTCGCACACCGTCCCCCCTCTCTGCTCCACCCTAGCTCCACCTCCCACCTTCTCTCCCTAAAACTCTGTTTAACGTATCATCGTAATCGCGCTAAGCGAATGGCGACCAGATAATCTGCGGCTTTTTATACGGAATTTGGATGTCCAAATTGCCAACAAGTGCATTATTACAGCGAATAAAGGCTGGTAATGAATATTCATCGAAGTTGTATATTCATCGAAGTTGTATTCACAATTTCTTCAACAGCATTTCGGTAATGCTAATAGAGGCACATATGTACAAACGCGACTACAATTAAACTTTTAAGTAATATGTAAAAAGAAAATAATTTCTAACATTGTCAAATCCAATGCAACATATTTCGACCAATAAAATAGAAGTGAAGGAAAATTCTTTGTTTATTTTTCCTGCCCTATTTTACTAAATTCATAAAGATTAGTGCGTTATTCTCCCATAGGCATTTTCTTCTTTGCAATTGCCACAGAGAGTTTTTCAAAATACGAATATTCGTTATGTTCATATCGAAAATACGTGGAACGATTAGTAGAATGCTTCAAAAAATGCCTTCTAGAAGTTATGCGGCTTGTCGTTTACTCATTAATTCATGAGTTCACGAATGTATTATCGACCCCAAGAATTTGCCTGCGGTTTCTGTGCTCAGTTGTATTCTCCTAGGCTACTAAAGTTACAAGAAAGCGGTTTTTTCAGAGTATTTGTACAGTCTCAAAATTAAAACGACATGGATTTTCAATAGTGCTTTTTTGACAAATTGCAGATTCTTGAGAAACGTCAACATAATTAGGCAAATCACATGAAGCGCATGTTCTATTATCCATTACTATTTCTTTTCCCGTTTATGAACACATTAAATGGACTGTTTCTTGTCTTACAAACACTGCTCTATAATGCCCTACTATAGCGCTGATAAACATTCTTGCTCTATAATGCTCTATTCGTATGATACTAAATACTATTGTCACTGAGGTGACAGTGCATTGCAACGTGGTCGAACGATTTCGTCGATCACTATAGGCAGCGAGGTTTGTTGGCTATGACTTCAATTTGACTCACAAACAAAGTGTGCTGTTCAGATCAAAACGCATGACTTTATTCACCGTTACAGAAATCCGCCTTGGGGCAATGCGCATTCGCAGTATTTCGGTTGAGGCACACAGATGCCGCAGTCTTACCATCTGTATAGTCGGCGTGCGGTGTGCTCTTACTGTTTTCTGTGTTTGTTTTAGATTTATTCAACAAAAATTTGATCGAGGAATTTTATGTTTTAGGAAATGGCAAGGGGATGAGGAATGGGGAAAGAGTGCGCATTGGAAATTTTAGGACATCCTCTCCTCTCGGTCATTATGCAATATTCTTATTCCTAGTAAGTCCGCTTATGGCGTGTAGAGTCTGAGTTTGATGTAATTTATGACCGCTGATCGCAGGGCGCAAAATCCTTCCATACTGTGCTGCTAATTTCGTTCATCAGTGATGTCTCACTAACGCTATTTCAATGGCCATTATTAAAACGCAGCATGCTCTTGTTGTTGTTCTTCGTGTATACTTGTTCCATTGTTTGCCTGTTGTTTGTCTGTGTGCCTGATCCCTGTATTGTTCATGGTCTATACTGCATTCTGGTGCGTTGCATTTATTTATCATATGTGTGTGTGTGTGTCTGCGTACATCTAGTTCTATGTAATATGTATGAGTATTGCACGGGCATATGCGAGCGCTAATATATTTATGTCAGTGATATTCGTTGTTCCTTTCGTGATTTTTTTCTTTGCACCAAAAAAGGATCTCCTAAGCATTGAATTTTATGATTTCAACCACAGAACCTGGAGTAATTCCAAATAATCGAAATCTTTCTTATGATCTCATCATTCTTATTTCAGTTCAATTTCTGGGGGTTTCTTTCATTTGCCATTTTCAATACAGTTTTCTAGTTTTGTATATTATCGTGGGAACATTGGAATAGCCCACATACTAAATTTAATTTCTTGATGATCCTATCGTCGCTTATTGGTTACTCACGAATCGTGTGATCGTTGAGAGCTTCAACGTCCCGAATGATGTTGCTTGAAAATAGTGCTTTATTTGAATGTCGAACTTAAATTCATATCTGTTTGCTCAATTTCCGCATGCATAAGGTCATTGATAGTCCCGATTATATAGGCGTCTCACATGTCGTTCCGAATCATTTCTCAACTTTCTTAGAAAATCGTATGGTGTGAATCGCTCTTCGAGTTTTCCACAACATCCTCAGTTCAGCGCACAGGAGTTGGATGTTTTTAAAATGTGCCAGTATTGGTCAGTAGATAATTTTGCTCACAACATTCGCCATTACTATAGCGTTTCAGAATTTTCTGAAAGTTTGTTGCCAATCAAGAAAGCGGAAGAATTGTTGAGCTCCCAGAAGTTTAGAGCATTTAAAGACGAGTTATTTGTGAGGTGACGGAGGAAGAAAAGGAGTAGAAAACCAAAGGGAATGCCACAGTCGAGGATAAGAGACTCCGTTCATTGCCTATGTTATACACTGTTCATCTGCTTGTCGCATCGTTGACATCTCACGAATAGCAAATGGCAAGTAAAGTTGCGCTAGTCGTGAAATAAGTCCCCCTCTTCCATGAATTTGGAGTACAATATGCCCCTTTATTTCTTGTGGACTTATTCCAAGCAGTCATATATTTGCGTTGAAAACGCCACCAGGTCAGAATTTCCGACTATTAACAGCTCTCGTTCAAAAAGTTGAGAAGCTGGAATATCGGGTGTTTTGTTTAATCCCTTCTCCCTCCTCCTCCCACCTCCTTCACTATCGCCCTTTTAAAACTACGTTTACTTCCAGCTACAATACTGCTACTCATTTACCAAATTGTTCTTATTGCTTTATTTCTGACATTTCGTTGCTCTCTCCTCAGAACTCGGAACTGAGAACATTACTTCACATCACTTCTGCTCAATATCAACTCATCCTTCCAAAATGTGCATGTTTCTCTAGCGGTTTATTGCGGAATAAGTTGCTGATGATGCTAAAGCAAAAGAAAATATCGACTTTGTTTTTTCGATGCTCGTTGCTGTAAATTGTTCCACATTGTACGACGAATGGAGTCTTCAAATAAACATGCTTATTTTGGAAATTTGCTCAGCTCTGTTTGCTGAGTACAGGAGTACTCTGTTTCAGTTATGAGTAGAAGCAGTCATTAAAATATTGTGAAGAATTATCGCATTCGTTGAGTCGATCAGAAATTTCATATCAAAAAGCAGCTTGCTTTATGAGGTGTTTTCTTAGGAGGGAAGAAGGGGTGTAATTTTTGATGCGGCTTCTCCATAGTAGAGGTAAACGGTACTACCATATGAATAGGAATAAAGAAGGCATATAAGGCGACGGAAGAAATAATCACGAATTGGTTTCATATTAGAAGTGAGAACCGCAATGATCATTGTTTTCTTATTGATTCGATCACCTAATTACTTGATATTTTATAACTCGTTTGACATGAATCGTATCATTTGATATTTGAGGTGTTTCATGAACGAACCATTTCATATTGATGTTTCTATCCATCAGTTTTTTATCAGTTTCTCTTTCATAAAATTTCTTGGTAACTTTCTGATTTCAGCAGAAATAGTTTTGTTGTTTACTGCCGGAGTTTCTCAAGTAACCTTTTACTTGAAATCCCTCAATAATATGAAGTTGTATGCTAGTTTACTTACAAAACATTTCTTCATTTAATTCTAAAAATCTTCTCCACATTATCGTGGTTCTTGATATTAATTTTATTTGATTTTATAGTCAATTTCCCCCATAATGATTCATATAGAAACGAGAAGTACTGCGTTGAACAAAGTTCCCAGAAGCTACTCGTTTCTTTTTTCGTACGATTATTTTCCACTCTCCACACCTCATAGATAACATCTCTTAGATTCCTTTCTTACTAAATGAAGGATTGTACGTTGTCGTTTTGATGACTATCACAACGATTGCGTGCGGCTACGATCGCGTTTAGACAAATCGTTCTAAGCACCCCATTAGAGCATCGCCGAAATGCTGATATTTTAACCGCAATAATCAATTTTTCTATTATTGTGAAATGGCATAACGTTAGCCGCATTAGCTTTCTGGATTATACGGATGCTGCTCACACAAATTTCTTATTCTTAAATTTTTCATACAGTTTTTTATGGGTACCTGTATGCGGGGGTGTGTACATTCATCGTATGGAGTCCAGCACTTATACTTGTCGCACATATACGAGCGTCTGTGTTTCTCTGTGTTTGCGTGACTTACTCGAAATTTACATTTGTATACGTATGTATATATGCGCCGTATGATGCGTGTTCAAGGTCCTCACCCTTCGAACTAATTTTCTTGAACTGTTTATATTTATTATACATATATCCATCACAAAAACTTTGTTTTTGTGATGAAGAAATCCATTCTTTCGGCGATCTTATACAAACTGTTCATTAACTGAGCGGACATCAGTCAAAATAATAAATACTAAACGATAAAACCAACACTGAGAAATTCATCGTTGATTTTGATAGGATTCTGCTAACTCTTTGAGAATGGTTCATATCTTCGCAGCTGAATGCATCATTGCTTCGTTTCATCTCCGTTGCTTTGTATTATAGGCCACAGTGTAGAAGCGATTTATTGATATTTGCTGGTTACTCGATATGTAGCGTGCATAATGTACAATTTAATATGTAACATACTAAATATTAAATATAATTTGTAATAGTGAATCCAATATGGCGTATAGTATATGAGATATGCTTATAAAAAAATATGTAGCATAAAACTTATTGTTTACTCGTTAGGTTACAATTTTTCGTCCCTTCTTTCATAAGACGGAGATTAAGAGAACAGTTATCGAATCGATGATTTGAAAAGAGAAAAACTCTTTATTTCAAGTATATCTTCGTTGTGAAGAGAATAATCCACGAGTTTTGAGTACAATCAAATTATGGCAGCAAATTTACTTCTTACTAATGCTTCGATGTTTATTGTATGAAACAAATTTTGTTTCTGTGTTATTTTTTCGGTTTATCGATATCTCACATTTATATTGGAGTATTTTCTTCGACGAATTTTCCTCTATTTTCGCCTGAATTCAATTCAGCGTCTTCAATTTTCTCAAAGCACGTTTCTAGCAATATTTGCTTAATTTTTTTTTTCATATATCTTACGGTTCATTTCAATAAGAGCATCCATGAAAATCAGCAGCAACCGGTGTGCTAGTCTGGATTTTTTTTAAATTCAGGAAGCATTGGAAACCTACAGCAACCGATGTGCCAGTCTGGATTTTTTTTAATTTCAGGAAGCATTTGCAAGCAATACAAGCTTACTTCTTCGCTAATGATTGTTCTTAAATGCGCAAATTGTATGTTAATAATTGCTGTTGTAAGTTCCGTGTTTTGTCCGCGTGTGTATTTATTTGTGTGCTAACGGATATCATTTGCTCCATTCATTGGCACTTGATCAACCTGATCGCTTCCTATCCGCTAGTTGAAACGTACCCCAAAATTTGCACAATTCGAGAAATTTAAATGAATATTGAAAACTCACTTGTGACCTATTATGTCAAAGATGCCGCATGCCTAGTGCGTGCTGATAGAAACCAACTTGTAGGAGCAAAGCATCTTGTATATTAATCTGCCCAAGTAGTAAAAAGGAGCTAAAATGTGTGCGTAAATATACATGCGTTTCTGAGCTCAATTCCCTTCAATAACTGTTCTATGAGTAGCGTAGCTAATCCCACAAATCTTCAACAAGATTTTTCTTTTTCTATGATTTGACACATGCGAAATGCATATAAATTTCTCCATATTTGCATATTCATAAATCCTTTCAGCTTAATAGAGCACCGTGAAAAGATGCCCTAGGAGAAATCACTGTAGTACGAATTGAATCACCCAATTTATTTGTTCGTTGTTGAACTTAGGGACAAGGAGACATATGGGTTCGGAAATGTGTATGAAGGGACAATATGCTTTCAAAATATTCACACAAGCGCATAAAAACCGATACTCTGAGATACTGTTCAGCTTGAGGTCTTCCCATATGAACATGAGAGTCTTCGCTTCAAACCGTATGTACATAAGAATGCGGTTAGCTCGAACTTTATGTGAGAAATGGGAGCGGCAAGTCCATCTTTGTGTTAAATTTGCTAATTGCTATGGTTTTGGCCAGAAATAATTACATGCCAAAGCCTTCACTAAGCGCTTTCGAATTACGCTCTGCCGTACTCTTGGAACAAAAGTACGCATAAAATGCATTTGGCAATCATTTGAAATACAGAGCACACAAATATTTATTTTCATGTTTTCACGCATGGTTTGATATCCCCTTCGCTAATGCAACGGTGCAGAATTCACGATCTATAAAGAGAACGGCTGCTATAATATTACTCTACTATTTCATATAGGACGCCTACTATAATATAATTCTTCTCCTGGAAGAGATTTTCCTTCATTGTTTCTCATGGATACTAATGAAAATGAGTATCACTGCAATGAATGTTGAGTGGAATTTACTGTAATCTTTAAAAGAATACGGAACGAAATCTATAATTAAAGAATTAGCGCAGCTACTAAAAAAATTGGTTCATCTTCCGGAGTTCTCGCTCGGACTCAGTAGTTTTTAAGACCTACTCAGTTCGCATAGGCTCCGAATTTTCTGAGTATGCTGATTGTTCAAAAACCAAGTTTGATACTGCGCAACTAGTCTGAAACGTTATATTTTTTCCAGATGATGCTGAACGTATATTTCATAACAAGGTTCATATTTATATTCATTTTAGCACCCGGAACAGTGGTACCATATAAGATCCCCTGAAATTGTATGAAATATTTCTGCATATTTCTATAAGGATTTCGTTTCGCACATTATTGAAACTTACTGTGAGCTGCATTTTAAGTGAACAAGGTGCTGAGCAATCATAGGATGAACAACACTTTCCTCAATGTTTTGTTACCGATGTGACCAGCCGTTTCTTTCAAATTTATAATGCCCATCATATTGGAACAGAACTATTTTGAGGGGTAGAGGGAGTGGAAGAGTGGAAAAATGAGAGGGACATGTTGCTCACCTTCAAGACGAGGTCAGGTATATGATCCATCTTTTAATGTCAAAAAGAAACGAAGGGATGGAAGGATAGCTGGAGTGAAAATTTCGAAATTGAGAATGATTGAAGGAAAATAAGATTTGTTTGCCTACCAGTATCAACGTTCACTTGAATAAGACTCAAAGAGTTTCTTTCAACCTTCAGAAAATGGGTCTCTTTTTCCCGCTGTTTGAGGTATTTCCACGAAACTTCGAACAGTTTCCTATGAGATGGAAATTATTCAACAGTTTCTTTCGTAAAAGATGTATAAGTAGAAGGAAAGTGCATTAAAATAATTCTGAGAATGTTTTCCATTAAATTAGCTGAACCCTAGTATGTAATTACCAATATTGTTTTCTGCACAATAACTGTACTAAATTTGCTCACACTGAATAAATTAGTAGGTTTTTGCTCATGTGAGATTCACGAAAAATTTGATAGCGTAAGATGTATAGCGGCGAAAAGACCATCTTCCACTGTGCTGTTAATTTATTCATGCTTCAGCATAACGCTCAATTTTGGATTCTTTACCTTCCGCTAGCAAACCTTTATTAGTTACTCTTGCGTACGCTTATATTTCACCGAATTAACTCATAGAGATAACCTCTTGAAGTGGACGTTGTCATGTGAATCAATATCGCTCACCTGAACTCAGACGTGTTCTACAAACAAAATCCGCGAATATAATAACTGCGTGGATTTCATATGCACGATGTTTAATTGCAATTTAATTCCAGTAGTCATTTCTATTTCAACAGTAAACTGAACTATAGTTGAGTTAATTTCTCACCTCTTTCTCCCCTGTTGAAGTTCAGTTGGAGTATTGGATATTCTGTACAATTAAGCAACTATTTTTGATTAATACTTCATTTTGGAATATTTAACGGAAATAACTTTTTTAAACCGCGGTTTAGCATGATTGTGGAAGGGGTTGTAAGTTGGAGGTACATGCAGAAGTAAGAGTTAAAGAGATAAGTAAAAAAGATACCATCTGGTAACCGACGATGAAAAATGTATCGGTAAAGTGCGGTTATGCACGAAAAAACCCTGTAGAGTGGTGTATCTGCTTCATCGTCATTTCCCACTGTATTGAATGGTACTATATTGTATATGATATTCATATTCATAATATTTCATGCTATTACTTTATCTTACTTACACTATCGTGTTACTATACATCATCGCTCGAATTTATATTTCCAGTTTTACCAAAATAAAACAACCTCCTCAAATATTTTCGCTGACGGCCGATTAGATTTGATGCGATCTTGTTTCTGGGCCACAACCTCCGTTTTCTCACAGAGTTATACGATTAAGCGCCATACTGCTAATGCCTTGAATATCTTCTCAGTTTCTGATGGTCTGTGTATTTTTTGAAAAATTATATGTCTTAAGTTAAAATGTATATTGCACTTTAAAGGTGAAAAGCCGAATATCAAACCGCAGAGATGAAAAAGAATGGATGAAAAGAAGAAATTATGTATTTCATAGTTTATTCTACGCAACATATTGCCATCCTCATAGATGAGAAGGAATTCCCAGACCACTAAATAAGAAAATTATAAGGAAGAACATCATCGCACTCATGCGATCATCAAATCGGATGCAAATTTATTTCAAAATATGAGGATTCAGGAAAATATTTTATTATATTCAACAGCGGAAAAAAACGATGTGAAGCATATAATTATTGGCACTGAGATATTGCCCAACCTCTTTAGGATATGTCCTATGTCGGATTGAACGATAAGTGGAAATTAAAAGGCGAAGGGCGAATTGAGTAGATGGGATTGTTGTTCGTATTTGAGGTTTTTTTACGGCAGCTACCTCCCACTTCAACGATGCTTTACTAATCAAATGACAGTAAGAGCCATTAGTTTCTTGCCATTTTACTTTTCAGCAATATTATTAAAAAAATATACGTAACCGCTCAAGAATGAAGTTGCCATCGACGAATTCATTACTTTCCTCTCTGCTACTGTATTTTAAATTTATCCATTTTTTTAGAATTTTCTCCAATCTGCACTTTTTCACTTTTGAGTGTTTTAACCTACAAGTATCCGTGCAATGCAATGGAAGTTAAAGATTAGTTGTAATATTTTTGAGTGAACAATGAAAAATGATGATTGAAATTCTCGAATACGTGCTGTGAGTGTGAATGGTGCACCGGAAATGCATTGTTCGAGACGACTGTATGTGGAATATTTTTGCATTTTAAGGCAATAGAGCATACGTGTGTTTGAATATTTCTCGATAGAATTTCTCGTCGCTTTAATTGTTAAGTCGAAATTCGAAAAAATGTTATCATCGATTCGTATGTACGTTTCTTTTTTTATGCATAATGAGGACATTTTCTTAATTGCATGTGCGATAAAATGACCGACATCTTATTTGTTAAATATTTATTAGCGTAAAATTCCTATTGAAGAGATTACTTTGAAGTAATGGCTACACGTCGAAGCCAAATAGATCCAAGTTGGTAGTGTTTCAACGAGGCGACAATGTGAGGGAGGAGCAAAGGGGGAAAGAACTTAGGATTTTCCTGGCGATTCATGATGCATTTTCGAAATAATCGGTCATCTTATGAAAAGAATTTAAATAATTGAAGTTGTTAGACGATTATACTCATTCAATGCAAACTACGAAATGGTTTCCATCTTCAAAAAGAGAGAAATTTTTCCGTTCAATTGCAATGCTGCTATTCCATAATATGCCAAATAAATTTTGCAATATCGTTGATACTGACAGCTTTGTTATTGCAAATCGTACTATCCAGTAGTTAAATATTATAGGTGAAGCTGTAATTGCGAAAATGATTTCTCCTATTGTATAGCACCGAAATGTGAACAAATGCAAGGGTGATGCGGAGTGACCAGCGTTGAATTTAGTAACATTCAATGATAAACTTCTTGAACGTTTTTTGTTCTTAGTAATGTTTTTGCATTATAAATGAAATTTTTTGCTCTTGCAAAAAATCGAAGGAATAGATTTTGAGGTTACCTATCGGATAGCATTGAAACAATTTCAAAATTGAAGATATTATTTCCATAATCAACTTAGAGCTGCTTAATATTGCTAATGATGAGGCACATTATAGGAGAATGCCATAAAGAATAGTTTAATGACGGCGATAACGCCAAATGTGAGAGAATCTTCCGAGGATTTTATCGCACCGTAATTTTAGTTCAGTTTTCCCCAGGAATATTTCATTCGAATTTCTCAATAAAAGCTTCGGAAATTACGTTCGAAGTTTGGCACAAATTCCTCAAAATTCTTCTTGAATATCTTGAATAAAGATTATATTTGTATGGGTGTACAAAAATTATTCGCTAAGTAACTGTTTAGAAGCCAGCTTCTGCAATATTCTAACGGAAATTATTATTATAGGCGTAGTTTATCGATTTTGTGCGAACGACGCGAAATAAAACCACTGTTTTTTTTTTTATTTTATGTGGAAAAATCTGCTATTGCTACGTTCCGAATTTTATGCATCGCCTAAGATGTACGGCACTTAATCCGGAGCTATGCGACATATCCATCAGTGGGACTGAAAAACTTCCGATGTTTTAGAGGGCGTAACTATTTGCAGTTGCTCGAAGACGTTAAATCCGTCGTAAAAAAAAGAACAAATTCAATATTTTCAAAGAGTGAACTCAGATGAGCTGAAAATCTCGTTGATGAAAGTATCGCCCACTGAAATGAATTTCGAGAAACTCATCTTGTTCAAGAATTTCTTGAGGAAGTGTTATTGCTGATCACGCTCAGATAGGTAACGAAGGTGAACTTAGCACTTAGCACTTTCAAATGCGGTCATAAAAGTTGAGAGGAAAGCTAAGCGCATCCTTAATTAGTGCCACTTTTTTCTCCTTCTTTCAACGTTACGCTTGCATTTTGTTCCCAATAATCGGCTTCCTTTCAAAAAGTTTTCGACCAATATTTTCCACCTTATCAACTGAAGTTTTACAACGCTATGGCATGCCGATCTTGAACTTTTCTGACTAGAAAACTTCATTATAAGTGACGTCTTGCTCATGGAATTCGTAGTTTGTCGTCATTATGATATGATAATTTTCAGCTTCCAATTAAATTACAACTGTTGATTTTTCAAAGCTTGCTCACTTTGCCTAAAAATCCGCTTCTAGCAGCAATTTGTTTCCCTAGGGAGAGGGAGAGGGGGAAAAAATGTGGTAGAGGAGAGAGGGTGTTTCGATCTTCACTATATTCGTTAATCGTTGCCTTTACACCTCCCGCTCCTGTAAATGTCTCACATTTATGCACTTCAAGATATGTTTCACAGTTCCTTCCAAATTTAGAATGGTTTGTGCTGTTGAATTTTATGTCATCCTGGAGTATATAACTGTCATGCTTTGCACCTGAAAAGCAACACCGTTTTCATAATGCAGTATCACATGGAGCAATTACACGGTGCCCGTGAGTAATAAGTAGAATTATCGCTCGAACTATAAGATTGGAATTTTTTGGGATGTTGAGACTTTAAGCTTAAAATTCTCAGGGCAAAGTCATCGGAATAGTTTTCGACAATTCCACCAGAAACAGGTTCTGCTAAGAGGAGACGGGAGGGATGACGGGAAAAAGAGGAAAAGGTGGCAACTCTAGCTGGCACGGTTTGTGGTTTTCGCTATCACCATTACGTAAATATAATCCGTGAACGCACATATAAATCATCAACGCACGTTACTGTTGTATTGCACATTACCGTTCAGAGGAGATCGAGTGGGGCTCGAGAAAACACAAAGATAATCGGAGTCGTTTATCGAGGAACACCATAGCTCGTAAGGAGCAAAGTAGAGAAGGTGAGGTGTCCGTCCTAAGACATGCACCGATTACAGAGCCTTTGATGTGGAAGGGTGACTCCGACGGGCTGAGGTCGGCCATATACAGCTTTCACATAATTCGTGGCATGGTGCGAAGAATAACTCAATAAAAGCGAAATGGTAACTATTACATCACAAGCAGATATCCTGGAAAGGGAGTGCCTGTCACTTTTCATGTTTTCCTTAAAAAATTTACAATTAATGTATCTGTGATTAGCAAACTTATCAGCCAAAATTGCATTCCATTACATTCATTCCAACAAAATATTATATATGTGCAAAAGTGATATCCTTCGTATGATTTTTTTGCAAATTTCATCAGATTATTAATTTGTCATATTCCTTATTAGGCGTCCTTGCATTTATTTTCTTATGAACTCTATAGATTTGATCTTCTCGTCATTATATACTGGAAAAGAGACGAGCCACTAATGCATAAGTTTACCAACAATTTGTAGAGTGGTCATGAAAGATATCAGATAGAATAAACAAGAAATCAAGCTTGATTAACCTCTTGTGCATGAAGTTTGCTCGCATGAAAATATCTATAGAATTTGAGAGAATGTAACAAAAAATTAGTGAATGTGTAGGTGGTGGTGGCAAAAGACTATTTTAGCGTGGATAATCGTATTTTGAACAACACTGAACTAATGGATAGATGTACTTGACGTTGACGAGGATCGCCAACGTAGTCGAATGTTTGGTGTATGGACATCGAATGCATGATTACTGCTCCTCTTTTTGTCTCAAAGCATCAGCAATATGGTAATTATGATGTGAATTTCCGGTGATCGTGTTTATTCAGTTCTTTAGGTTTGTCGTTTAGCCGGAAATTCTTCACTCCTTTTACGTTTCATTAACGAAACTCAGCTCTTCATACTACTCAAAACGCTTTTTTTTCTTAAAGTTATTCATTTCTTAAGTATTTATTCTCTATTCCTTTACTTTCCTTAATATAATACTTGAACAGTAAAAGGTCCAGAAATTTTTCTTGACTGATATGATCTTTGCGTCCATAGGCAAATTTATTTGCATGCTTCGTTAAATAGTAACATAGAAATGATTCAGTAATATTTCAACCTTCTTTTAACGCATCTTAAGTCCATGAGGTTGAAATTTAAATTTCAAGTCACCGTTTATCCACTAAGTTATGCATAAATGGCTTAAGCTTTCTTAAAAGTACCTTTCATTAGTGCCTTTAGAGAAAAGTTGAACTTAGTGTTTCCTTATTATTTATGTCACTGATGTCAATTGGCTTTTCTGCTCTCATCAAGTAATCTCAGGTTTTTCTTCAACATCACCTGAAATTCTCAAAGCAAGACTACCAATTATCCACGTAAAATTTGTGTCGGCAGAAAGTTAAAATTTCAGCCTAAGAAACATCGATGTAAAATTGCAATTTTTTTCAAATGATTTCCGTTGAGTTTCTTTTTGGAAAACGTCAAAGATTTCTCTTGGCTCTTTTTACCTTCTTCATTATATTTGCAGATCTTTTTGTCTATTATAGGCAAGAAATTCTGAAATTCTATCGGAAGAAGAAATTCTATGCGAAGAGAATTTTCATCGATACATGATAGTAGAGAAAAGATTTAAGTGCAAAGGTTGTGGCAGGTTTCGTGTCAGATTTGATGAAATTCAACCCTGAAATCTGAGTAATAGAAATCATTCGCTTTTTTGCTACGTTATTCGCTTTGTCACTTCGTTGGACATTTCGACTACAATTTTCGTGATAATCGACTAATGTTTGCATTGGTTCGGCACTTTATTTATACATGATTATTTTGCCAATCAAGTTCGCATAACAAACGAGGCAACTTTCGAAAGGATATTAAGTTAACTGCTCGAATGATCAGGAAACTTGCACTTATCATGACATGGTAGAAGGCCCTGTATTTAGTTCACCAACATTCTTGACGTGCTTCCGCTCTTGTAAAAACAACAAACAACTATGCCATTCACAGATTTTAATGAGTAAAAAAGAAGGTGAGTGAAAAATATCGAAAGACATAGCTTAGCTCTCTCAAATTTCCGTTTCATTTATGTGAAACTCGTAATTCATATGTTCAAATTTTTGATGAGTATAAATATCAAAATTTGAATTTTGCGACGACGATCGGTTCAAATGGGGCTCGAGCAATGAATGCGGGCTTAGGTGACCCATCAATGCGGCTTTGCCATCATTACCCCTCCCTTTACCCTTGTTTTGGGGGGAGCATTCAGAACATTTGTTCTGTCGCACTATTTGGTCATATTCAACAACCAGAACCGACGAAGTTTTTTTTTAAACTACACTCTGCGAGTACGCATCGGTGTCATATTCAACGACCCCAATTTGCTATTTAGCATCCCACCTTCGTGGAAATTTGATCTTTTATGTTAAGGGTATTCAGTGAACGGAGCGAGCCTGAATCCTTTTCTCATTCGCATCAATTGCAATAAACCGTGACCAGTGAGCGCTAATTATTGGCTATCTGCCATTCGACCACAGCTTGCTTTTCTATTCAATCATTTTTGAAAGCTAACAACATTCATTTCTCTCATATATGTCAATGAATTGATATATGCTCAAAATACAGCCGCTATATTTGGGCATCATTTTTTATGAAGAAAACCGCTTCTGATTACTTAGCACAATTGTGATAAACCATCATGTAGGGTGGCAAGTGATCAGTCAGCTAACTCACCGATTGCTGAGCATAATTCGAAATATTCCAGTCTCGTTCTGCAGTCCTCTATAGGAAAGTAAATTTTAGATGAGATCAACCGTTGGGTTCATGTATGTACATATATACGCGCATATATGTATGTGTGTGTATGTGTATATTCGTGTGTATATATGTGTATGTGTTTGTTTGTTTGTTTCTTTGTTTGCTTGGCCGTTTATTTGCTTCTTACTTTTTTTTCTTTTTTTTGTTTATTAGTTTATTTTTTTTAGTTTATTTTAGCGCATATTTCCAGTTGGAATGTAATAGAGTGGCAATTAGAATAAATAACTCACATAGCTGATGATATGGGAAGTATTTCTAAGCATCAAGTTCACCTTTCGTTATGAAAGTTCAACTCTTTAAGCAGCATTTCCTTCTAGTTTTCGTTGTTAAACGAAGAATTAATCTGCATTTTATGTAAAGGTAAAGCGCCAATCAGTATGTTCAACGATAAATTGAACTGTGTGATTTCCGATAGAGACTACTGAACGTCGATGTTGAGCTTGGTTGCGTAAATAGCTATTTAACGAGAATATCGATGGAGCAAATATTGAGAGAAAAAAAAGATAGGAATGAATTGGAATGAATCTTAAATTCACCATTAGAGTAATGAAAAATTTGTTTCACCTGCTTCAGAGGAGTGTATAAGATGAATGGCAGATGAGGAGTTAAAGATAGAAACGGAGTGACATAAGGACCTGGTAAATGAGAGTTTGCGCCAATGTGTTCAAAGTTTCCTTCTCGCAGATCGTCTTAGATGTTTTCACTGAAAAAGTTTAAAATGTGCACAAAAATTAGGCAGTCTTTTCACACCTTTAAAATTCATTATGCTTTTGGCATTTGCTTCAATAAAAAATAGGCCCAAAGTGGCGCACATAGGGCTCTAGCAGACCACATCCAAAATATCGGCCTCAAGATGTGATTTGAGGAGTATATAGAAGACGTTCATAATAGCAAAGGTTTTAAAGCTGGTGGGAAAGGTCTGAAGATTAAAAAGCGAAGAGGAGGACTAGGACTCCTAGAGAAAAATCCTGCCTCACTAAATTTTTTAAGAGAGGGCGAGTATCCACAAAAATCTTTCCATCAGTATTTGAAGATTACAATTGATTTTCACTCGTCAAACTTTCAGTAAAGCATGTCGTACCATCTCACCTCCTTTTCCTTTTCATTTGTACGAATCGCTAATAGACGGCTGTTGACTGAACAACGGGTGGTATTCGTCGATTTCCGATCATAGAGATTAGTTAATCTACAAGGAGGGTATTTGAATTAAGGTACACGCAAGTGGCATAGCACGATGTGGCTAACACTCTAGCTAATGGATGCGAAATTTTTCGCTTCATTGCATATGAATGTCAAATTTTACCGTTCTTGTGTGCTTCTCTTATCGCGAAACATTCAGATGTGTAGGTTTTCCCCTGCATCTAATGACTGATTTTCGGCAGCATTCCTTCTACTTTCGTATCACTCCAACCTCTCTCCTCCATCCGGATAACCTCTCTTCTAACTTTCCACTCAATAAGTGATTCTTAATGGATTATTTGCTTATAGTACTTCTCTGCGCCTAGCAGGCATACAAGTCGCCGTTAGGAATGATACTTCCATGTTAGCACATGTTGTTAATGTCAGCAACGTTCTCGATGGTATAAAACATATATCGTTGGAACATGCTTCCTCTGTCTTAATTTTATTTATCTTCATTTATGGAATGGAAAAAAAAAACCCTACTACATTCGGAAAGCCATCGTTCAGGCGTATTTCATTTTCAGCACAATCTTCCTTTCCCCTATGGCACCGGTTTTATTGATAACTTTTTTATTCATAATTTTTTACTGGCAGTCTTCCGTTCCTTTCCATTTCGTTGATGAGAATGATCATTTTATGTTGATGCTGTTTATTTCCCATTGTCTGGTTTTTCGACTAAATTTCCAAATCTGTTTATTTTACTATTCATTGATTTATTAAATACTTGAATCGAACAATTTTATCAACTGTATAAGATTAAAGTGTGTATTCGAGGCTCTGAAGCACAAAGAAAGTACTCTTTCCGAAGGATGGTCAAGGAAGAACATAAGAACGCACAGAACGTTTTGTTGAGGCACTCTTTTTGATGAAAATCTTGCCATATTACAACCAAAAATGCTCGTTTATTTATGCTCATTTTTTTTAGTTAATCTCGAAGTTCGACTTATCCGACGAACGTTGCGATTGTGATTACTGGCAAATGTGACTATGAACTTTGTAGGTTAATGAGATTATTATCACTGATTTTGCGTTGAGGAAATTTTTGAAATAATACTTAATGATATTCATTAAAATTTGAGAAGATCAATGAAAAATATCGAATAATGGGATGCATCCATAAATTTGCGAATTCTCTTTCAATTGTTTCTCGAGAATATTCTCTCAGGCATAAGTGAATATATCAATTTCGCTCAAAAAGAAAGTAACGCTGTTCTAATTCCGCTGAGCACTATAACGTCACAATAACAGTATGCCTACTATGAGGTGCCCACTATGGCGCTAGTTTAAAGTTTATTCATATAAGTGAACTTCTCTCAGAAGTTAGCGTGATATGAGAAGCCATGCGATTAGGCGTTTCTACGTTCCACTCACCTTACAGCTCGACTTAATTTTCCGTAAAAAATTCACGTCTTCCGACCTAAGATTTGTGGAAGTTTTTTCGACGAATTAATTTCTGCAATTTCTTTGCTAATCGTTCGTCAATATGGACTGTACATCATACATCATACAGGCCAAAATTTTCTTGTCTGTAGTATTTTTCATGGCAAATCGATCAATTACATACAGAAATGAATAGACCACTTTGGATGTGCGTGCACAAATGCCGAAACAATGCAGTAAGTTGATTAATCGTACAAAAATAGATGGACCACAGACAGACTCCAGTGTATATGTTCGGATGCTAAATTCTTTATTACACATAATGCTCACCTTATTCGGTATATTACACTGCATATCTGACACGATCAGTACGCTTACTTGTTACATTTCGTCTTATCATTTCTTCATTCCATTAAGCAGTTCGTTCTCATTTGTTATATGAAGAATGTTTTGAATTCTTTCTCTTAGTGGTTTTCATTTCGGATTCTTATTTTTCATTTCGGCCTAATGCACTCTGATAAGATTATTGCTAACTTTGTCTTAAAGTCTGAAGTGTAGGTAGAAATTGCATTTTCATTTAATGCTACTATAAATGTGTTCGAAAAAACTTTGCATCAATTTGTTCAACTTGTAGTGGGGAGGAGAATACTGGAATTTAGATCGAAATAAAATTAGGCCGATATTTCAGGCCGCATCATAAGTTTTATGTAGTATATAAAATATGACAACGCGGATTCGCCGAAGCTTGGCCAATATCTATTTTCCAAATAGACATCATTAGGCGACGTAGGTCACGTTTACCTCATTTGTTTATCGATTTTCAATTTTACTTTCTTTATACAAGAAAACGAACGATGAAATATCTCTTGGAAATAATCAAAATATGAATCGGTTTCATTAAATCTTTTTCAGTTGCTTAGAGACGAAGAGTTTCCGAATGAAATATTTCCTCAGATCTCTTCAGGTAGAAAAAAATGTCCATAAATCTTCGGCGTCACTCGATGCATCTCATTTGAACCGCTTTGAACTGCTAGATTTCTTTTAAATCGCTCCCAAATAGAGTAAAGCAGTTAGTATAGGACGTATTCGATGAAATGCTCAGTTACAGGTTTACTTATGACGTTCGTAAGGTCGACTATGCTATCCCTATCCCGTTTCACTGCTAAAAGTGATAAAATGTACGGAATAACGACGTGTACATAAAGGCGATTTAAAAAAAAATGAGCCGCCCGATTTCTTTTAAATCCATGAATTCTTAAACGCTTCTGTGATGTTGCTAGGCAAAAATGCATGATGTTGATCTCGTCTATATTTACATATACATGCGCAGTTCGATTTGTTTGTAGTTCAAGTTTAATAAATACTGAAATTATAATAGAACAATTTGATAGTAACCTCTGGATGATGGTAAAGCCTCTAATGGTATGCTGAATTTTGATTAAATTTGTATGCTTTTCTTATCGATCTATCTTTCACTTCATGCCGCTTCAGTCACAACAAGCAGAGAAAAGTATTAGCATAGGTGGAAACATACGATGTTTTGTATTGTCAAACTTACCCAGACGCTTCATAGGTGGAAAACAAGGGCAAAACATGCGCAGCAATACTTCAACGTTTTAGTAAAATCTGATTCCTCGTGCACAGTTCTTTTCCAAGGAGCCCACTTTTTGTATCTAGACACGTGTAGAACGGAAAAGCAAGCGGAAACTTGGAAAATTTTCTCGTTTTTTTGAACAGTACTACATGAGAAATGGTAGAGGTCATTCATAGAATGTATTATAACCACAGCATTTCCTGCTTCCACCTTCGGAGGATCTCAGTTCAAATCTACAGGACATGCTCAAATATATGCACACCCACGCAAACGCGCTCAGGCATCAGCGCATGGACTCAGGCCCCGATAATGTGCTGGGGAGACAATGTCATTGAGGGTTGCTAAAGCGATGCACTTAAGTGATAAAGGATTTATGAATTTTTTCCACTTATCCAACAACTGTAAAGGGATATTTCATTGCAAAATCACTCCGTCTATTTGTTTTGTTATTATTTTTTTCATTTGGTCCAAACCTACGAAAACATTCAGTTGGGTTAACGGAACGAGAGAACACATGTTGGGGAATCTTCTTGGACTCATTTCCTCACCCGTTTCTTCTAAATTGCTTTAGCAAATACTTGTAAATCATGAAAAGATTTGATGAAACATGCCAGATGGTTGCAGAAGGTGAAGTATTGCAATACCTGCAGTATTGATTAATTTTATCAGCTACTAGCGAACTATAAAGAAAAAATAACAGAAATAGGACGAGGTTAACGACGCACTATAGCAATGCGACGTTGATCACAGCAACGAAGAATACCCAGGTCATTTCGAGAGCTGTTTATGTTGCCGTCGAAACGATTTAGGCACGCTCGTTTACAATTACGATCGGGAACTGACCTCTTCTTTTCGCTGCCCTTGGCCGTCACCGGAAACTGGCGATTCATCGGTTGAGACGGATATCTCGATGTAGCTGCGCTTGCCTGGCACCGGATGTCTGACCGATTTGTCATCGACACTTTTTCTTCTATTTCGGGGCACTTCAAAACGAATTTCGTTTCTGTCTAGACCGACAGCTATGGACCGAGTAACCGGGCCAGTTGAAAGTGCGCTCATATTTTAACGCACCACATGTCTGTGACTCTATTTAAAGTTGAGGAGATCAACGTCGATTAAGGAGATGTACATCACCAGTTGGAATAGCGAAACTTACAGTCGTAGCTTTAGCTGTTCCTTAATTATTACTATTTGAAGAACAAAGAAAGAGATGCAAATACAGGTACAGCACGACGGTAATGTGGATTGGAGATACAAATTTGTAAAAGCGTATGAAAAGCTGAAAAACGTTAGCAGAGAGGAGAAGTGGCTTCGAACTCCGAACTCTTGTTTTCAGGAACTTTTAATGTTAGATTGAAGCTCCGAACTCATGAGCTTCCGAAATGTTTTCAGGAATTTTAGACCGCAAAAAATCTTAGAAAAAAATTGTCTGGTTCTCCAAATTTTGACCGTGCAAGGACCTTCGGAAGCATTTTGATGAAGTCCGAACTTAATGGATCCAGAAAGGCCAAAGAACTCCATAATTCAGATGCTACACCTTGCGAATATGTGCTTGGCAGTAACCTTTCCCGTATATTGTAATTTACCTTCATCTTGGAAGGTGACTTCGTATTGGTTCTACTTACTTCAGTGCTCATTACGTTGAGTCAAAAGCCCACTGCTGCTATGTTGCTATGTGCTACATCAGTGCCTTATTATACATAACATTTTATTTTTCATTCAGGTGCCTTTGGAGGCGCTGTTTCGTGATGATGGCCGCTACCTTTTGCGCAACCCATGAAGCCGTACTTTTACTTATTTTCTTTAACCGACAAAGCATTCGTAATGAATAAAAGTCTTTTCATATTGATTTCACTTCCGCTTAGACGAAGTTGCAAGTAGCATAATTATTGGGCTTAGGCTCATCTCCTGCCTAGTGGACACTGATCAGTCGATTCATTGTTGTTCCACTGAATAGGAGAGCTCCCACTTGCTGCACCACCCTTGTCCAGCCCCTGTTCCGAATAACTCAGTAGGACGAACCAAAAGCCTGCTGGGAGATCGCTTCAGATCAAACGCGCCGTAAGCGATACTAAACGATGAATGCTACGAAGCATTGGAGGAGTCCAATTTGACTTGAATATGATGCCTGGTAGGCGTAGCAGCAAAACATCTAGTTGTATTCCTAAGCTTTTTCCAAGCCAAAAGTTAAGCAACGTAAATAGAATATTTCCACTGGTAGCTTTTTGGTGCTTTTGCAACTTGGCGCTTTTTCTAAAGTAGCTGTCATTGTTGATTACCATAACTATATTCACTAACGAATTCAATTTAACCCGTTCATTTCACTTTCACGAAGTCATTTTCACATATTTCACTTCACTGCTTCCACGCAGAGCACAGAATGATTTCAAGCATGAAACCACGGCACGAACAACTGCACCATCCCATATTTGTGAGAATGGACCCGCTTAGATAGCATATGTATCCTCATACCTTTCGAGAAAGTTATGGATTGTTGACTGTTGCAAATTTTCTGCACGAACTTTCTACATGGCAAATTGGAACTGCAGAATGTGCTCCTGATCTAACGTTGTTGCATATTACTTCATCACTGCTCTTCTGGATTTTGCATTTCTGCGTATCTTCCAGTACGGTCTCTTTTTGTCTGCACCGATCGTCCGAAAAGAACAAAGCAAAACCTCCAGCCATTCACAAGTTCTACTAGGCGGAATTTTATTCATCAATAGCGTCAGTTATATTTTTTCGTACAGCGCACAACTTGGGGTGAAAAAACACCTATTGGAGGTTGAATGACTCCATTGCACCAATTTTTTGAAGTGACCCATACATCCACGAGAAGTGATTTTTGTTCTGTAGCTTATCAAGAATATATTGCACTGCGTTGCACTGCATATTTCATTGCATATGCAATTAAACTTTTTCCGAAACTTCATTGAGCACTATTGTAAGGTTTTAACTAAAATAACAGCCCACGAGTAGTGTACATTAATTTGATATGAATTAACTCATGAGCAAGTGACCTGTGAGGATTTAGCCATGAAGGGAGGTAAATTTCGTTCTAGAAGAGGGAGTGGAATTGAATTATATTAAGGTGTGAAATAACAGTGAGTATTCTCACAAATTCGGTAGTGTTATATCCGTTGTATAAGTTTATTGCAGCTTTTTGGGTCGCATTTCAATTTCTATCGTTGCAAATCGAGCGCAATACGCGCTTCAAAGGTTTCTGACCGAGTTTTCAATTTTTTGTCGAGAATTCAAATTCCATAACACATAAATTTCTTTGAAAGCGATATGATAGTGGTTAGTAATGTGCCGTCTCAAAGTGCAACGTAGAGATTGAAATATAGAGTGTAGGAAATGTGAATTCATGAAGTAAAATATGAAAACAAGAGCAATATTCGTAAACTTTCGGCGCGATATGTGCTTTGCCGTTTCGCTCCAATTGCCGAAATGAGCTGAAATATTGGCTCATCGCTCAGTTAGGTATTTTGTTGCTAGGCGAAATAGTTGCCGAGGTAGTGAATGAGATGATTTCTTTCGAACTGTTAAGAAAAAATTTCAACTAGAAATACGAGGCATTTTTAAGAGTAAGAGTAAGTCATCAATAGAGTGATGAATCGCAATAAAATCAAACATGTGCTATCGCTGTATCATCCAGATTATGATCGTCAAATTTTCTTTCCCTTAATTTCACTATTCAAGACTAAAGCCATAGGAAGGTTTTGAAATATAGTATGGGCGTTGTCCCATGCAATATGCATAGATACAATGCGGTAATAATGCATTCACGCAGAAAAATTTCGGTTCAGACCTATATGACAATATAATTAATGAAAAATAGCACCATGTAATGAAAATATTCCACTTTAAAGAATAACTTAATTTGTGAAAGAGAACTCCGTTTACCGTTCTTAGATATACATACTTTCTCCATCTAATTAAAATGTGTCGATATCAGAAGAAATGTTTGTTGCGTAGTGTGCAATTCCGAATTGCTCATTAACAGGCATTGAAAGTATATTCTTTAGTCGTCGAATTGTTCGAACAAATCGATGAATGAATCGCAGTTTTATCTGTTTCCAAAATAAACACATAACAAATACCTTCGAAAGTATGAATTCAAATGTATCCGATGGGAAATGATCGCAAAGTTCACGTTGAAATTAGCGTTTTCGAGTAATGCACATTTCGAAACAAAGATGTGGTGAAACAGATAAATCTGCGCGCACGTATTCGTGCACGCACACATAGACAAATGCTCATGCATGCACACACACAAACATGTAAGAAGCAAAGCATATTCGCCCGGGTAGATTTGGTCCCGTCGTGTTGTGTATTGAAAAAGCCGATTTTCAAAATTGGAGATAAAAATTCCACTCCCTGGCTGCGACGTTTGTAGCAGACGTATATTTCAACCAAAAACGATATTTAATAAAGTAGCGGATTTTCTTGCAAGCAAGCATATATTTAGTTTGAATGATTAAGCGTAGATATTGATTATGTGCAAATAGAAGAAAAATGCCTCATAGCCCCTACGAGTACATCTTGCCTCAAAGATCGCTAAATAATTTTGATTATACGAATCTTTCGAAGATAACTGTAAAATGAATATGTTCTGCATAAACGTGCCTTCGAGTATTCTTGTGGCGTCCAGATACGATTAGGTTGAGTATGAAGGGCACATTTGTTTGTATCATGTTTCAGAAGGGATTATGGATGTCGAAAATTCTGACCACGTTTCTAAAACGCAGTAATCACTGTTAATTTACATCTGCGCTGTATTGTAGAAATGAAAAATTGTTCTATGAGCGTTTTACATTTGGAGTGCTCTATTAGTATACAACGTTCAACAGCGAAAGTAGGTACTGCAATCAATGCAGTACCTACTTTCGTTATTGGAAGTCATATGCTCGTATGTAAGCGCGTCTTCTGTACCTGTTTATCGGCGCAGTTTTATTTCCGGGAGCTGCACTCATCAGAGCTGCGAAATCAACGAGGAGTAGTCTGCACAATAAGATGATCGCGTAAAGTAAGCGTTAGGTTATTTCACTTGTTTTCAATGAGGTTTGAACCCTTAAATGTGAATAAACCTACTACGCTTCTTATAACCACTCGGCTAGTGAGTGCATCGGCTTTTGAATTCGTTGAAGCAAATTCAAGCTTCATGAATTTTTGGGCATTGGAAAGGCGAATTTCTCGCAAATGATTTGCATGAGCGAATAATCTGATAACGATATCGATGTATTTCGCTATGAATATTTCACTATTTACTGACGAGTCTTTTCATTGCCGCATTTCCTGAGCCATTGAGTCGAGATGTGACGAAAAAATTTCGCGTTTATTGAAGCGAAAATTTATCCTCATTTATTACGTCGATGCTCCAATTGCTGTATAAACATTAGCAAATAAAAAGCAAATCACTTCGCAATGTCTGAAAGGGGATTTATTAGTTTTCATTCAGCGAATTTTAAGAGTATCATATTTGGATAGCCGATAATGATTGAGAACGCCTACGTTTTTATTTGCAATGATTGCATTGCTCTATTTAGAAACTTCTCCATGTACATTAGATTTTGCGTGTACTTACGCGTCGAGCCAAAACGAAGATCCATACTGGAAGAAGTTTTTTTTTTCATCGAACGTCTCTGCAGCACAATTTCCTATATGGGCTTTGATATTATTCATAATAAGCGTGGTCACTGCATTCAGTGAATTCGTGGATTACAAACGCACTTGCCAAAAGCCTCTTTAGGCATATGTTTTCAGAAGAAAGTTCACATTTTTAATTTCGGCAAACTTTGCTCAAACTGAGCATGCCGAATATATATACATATATATATATATATATATATATATATATATATATATATATATATATATATATATATATATATATATATGTATATATATTGTGTGTGTGAATAGAATCTGCAACTTGCGACGATCCTCGGCATTTAATTTCCTTGATTTCCGCACTATTAATTAATCGTTGCATACAGGGCGCAAAAAGTTTCAAAATGCAATTTTTTTGACAAAATTAACCAAATGGTTGCGATTTTAAGATGGGATTTTTCCATCCTATAGATATTTGATAGCGTTTAAAGTAGGATCAACATTTTGATGAACGATTAGTAACGGTCTGGTATGCAATACTTGAGTTGTTGATTTATTGAGAAGGTTATTTTTGGTGGAATATTTTTATCAGCATATTTGGCATTTGGTTGTTTTCATCTCAGAATGAAATATGAAAAGCGTGTATCAAAACGCCATTACATTACTTCGACATTCTTTTCTAGAAGAACTTTCAACGTAAAATCTACCATATATTCGAATGTTTTTTTCGTGATTTTCTTCCTCCTTCTTGCAGAGTCTTTTGATATCATATATGATAATAAAATATGATATTCAATTAAGGATTAGTGCCGCTATAGAGGCGAATAGAGAGATGAGACAAAAGCACCAGCTGCGAACGGTAAAACCATGCTCGTCGCTTTTGAGGCTCTTCGATTGCATTTTTTATGTCAGGATTAAATATTAATTAATGAAACGTTTAAATCGTCTGAAGGCGTGCTCAGCGCTGTTACCCTCATCGCTGAACAAATTGCGCTTTCAAATATCTGCAGACCGCATAATTCTTCAAGCTTTAAAATGACATTCTGTTCTTGACCCTAGTAGGAAATTGTTGCGGTGGAGGAACTGGAGAGGTCACGGAGGAGGGTTGAAATTTCGGTCTTCTGATCTCACAATGAGTAATTTTTATAAATTCAAACAATCTGGTTGCTCGTAATAACCTTTGTATTTGAATCAGTAATATTTCATGCATATTTTAGTTTGGTTGTCACAAATTTAAGACTGAGAAAGGGGATTTTAATTCGGATGTAATGAGGTCCAACTTATCGTTCAACATTTCATACTGTAACATTAATTCTTCGATCTGTTGAATTTCTTCACAGAATGTGCGTTTTGTGTGGCAGTTTATGCACTGGCTCGTTTCATTCGGCTAGGTATCGTGCTTTCATCTTTCATTTATTGCTTTTCGGAATTTTTGAATATCTTCCTCGCGTATAATAGATGTTCCACTCCAATTCCTGCATAAGCACCGACCAAATAAATTTAAATCTATGGCTGAAAGTCGATCTGATATAAGTTTTTTTTACATGTCTGAAATTCCTCTATGTGCACCTTTGTCATTTTCAAATCGTTCGAATATAATGGTCACCAAGGTCTTTCACATATAGGAGCCAATCGGCAATCGCAAATTTCGTTTGCATAATTAATTACCTTGCCTTCTTTCACTTGGTCTTCCCGTTACCAGCGGAGCACACGATTTAGAAACCAAACCAAATGTCTCTGAATCGAATATTCCACTGGAACCATCCTTATCTATAGTTACTGCTGAACAGTGCTAGTAGCGCTCGGAATGTTCGCTTCAATCTCAGTCGGATGCAACTTTCGAAATTTCGAGATTTACCAAATCATCGTCTTATACATTTTCGAGGCTTTTTACTTTCTCTCCATCTCTCAGATTGTTCGTTCCTTTCGCTCTTTTTCCCTCCTCATCCCTCCGCCTTCCTCACCTTCCTCTCTCTATTTCCTCTTTTCTTCCCTCTTTGTCTGCCTCTTCTCTTTCTCACTTCCATCCTCTGTACCCTCCCTACCATTTCCCATAATCTCTCTGCCCTTTCGCCTACGGTGGCCCGCTCTTTTACCTTTCCTACGCATGCACCTGTACATATGCTTATCCTGTGGAATTAATAGTAACTTTCATTTGTCCTATGCTCGGCAAATCGCCGTTTTTTAGGTCAGTTTTGGAACCGATGTTTCAAGCCTGTTATTCCTCCAGTCGCAATAGATGCATGGCAACCGGCGACCTTTAACGGTGATTTGGGTGTTGCGTAGGGAAATTCTCGCCGACAACTGGTCATTGGTTTAGGCGATTCAGTTTCTGAGAGCATAAAATCTACGATTAGGGACTCCATGCTGATATTCCTAGTTCGTACTCAGTTTGGTGCTGCATCTTCTGATTTTTTGAAAGATTCACTATGCTGGTTCAATGGAATGTGTTGGAATGCAAAAAGCGCGTATCGTGGTGATTTCACTGATGCACATTTCCACTTGCTTAGATTTTAGTGTTGCATTCGTAATCACCATGATGCTCACTGATGAGGTCCTTTTCTATGATGTTTTTTTTCGTTACTCGAAGTCAACTATTGCGTTTTAAAAATTACTGAAACTTGAAAAATTGCAATTCTGAAGCAAAGAATTTGTTGATCTTGCAATAAAGAAAAGTTGATCCTTGTTGATCCGTCTGTGGCATCTTTGCCAACAAACTAAAATGCGTCATAATACTCCCTCTATATATGCTTTAATTCACTGATTCCTTGAAAGCACCATAGCATTTTATTACTGAATCAGGTTTTTCAAGCATGCGTTAAGAAAAAGTTGATTTCCATTTCCGCTATTAAACCGGCTTATCGGAATCGCTCGCACGTGGACCTTATGACTTGATTGTGAAGATTTTTGCCATCGACTTGTTACTGAAGTTGAAAAATCGGCTTGGAGTTTCCTATGCGTATACTATATGGGATAGCATTTTCTGGTTTCGAGAAAAACACGTTTGTTTCCTACGAAATGGAAAGAAAAATGGGCATTTTGCGCTGGCGAAAGTGGTGGCTGAAAAGTGGTTTTGGTTCGATTCGACCACATTGGTGATAGCTATTATGTGAAAAAGCTGTAGAACACAGAACTTGTTGAGAAGTAGTAATGCAATGATGCTCTGTTGCTATCATAAGCGTATTAATAGTGTTCGCCGTTTATAAACCTTTAGAGATTATGAATTTTTGTTCTTCTGCACAAATTGAAATATTTCAAATGAATGGGGCGCTTATAAAATGAGCACGAAAAATGACATGAAAACTGGAAGTATGAGAAATATTTCATATTAAATTCACTTCAATTTTTTCAAGACCCATGAGAGAAAAATGAAAACCTTAAGGTCTAGCAAAAAGAAGCTATTAAGAATTTTGCCGTCTTTCAGGTAAGTTTATTCGCTATTATACAGGTTTTTATATTTGTAATGACTTGAGCATTTTCACGAAAAATAACGCCTGTCGAAAGAATGGTCTAAATTGGAGAATCGACAACTTTACCGAATGTATCAAAGAAATCGTCAGCGATATAATTTCCTTCTTGTAGCATTATTTTCTATAAATCATAAAGAAATCATCATGCAATATCATTATCGGAGTTTAAATTAACATCACTATGTTAACGAAATAATCTTGAGATCTCTGAAGAAAATGACGTCTTCAAATAAGAAATAATTGCTTAATGTATCCTTTACTTTCGTTTTATTTACTCAGCAATTTATTGCCCAAACATGGATCAGTTGCATTGGATGCATTAGATTTCATTGAATACTGCATTTTTTCCAGGACATCTGAATGTGGAATTAAGTCCACACTAACTGCAACATTGTTTATGATATTATGCATATGTTCTTTTTACTTGGATGACCAATGAAAAACAGGGTTGGACCGTGTGTGCAGCGAGTGCTTAGCTACTGCGCTAACACTGTTATTTTCACTGACCTTCACTGGCGCTGGTGAAAATATTGTTGCTGTAATACATGTTGCTTCATGGTGTTGCACCATGAGCGCACATAGCCTAATAAGACCTTCAGTACCACAAATGGTTAGTGGTAGAAATACCTACCGATCTTCAGCGGTAGAGCACTCGCATGATAAGTGAGATCTCATAAGCCCATCGGTATCAGCAGATAAGGCTTCAATTAGTCAGGAAACGTCCTCAACGTTATGTCATTCGGAGTTGAGCTCTACTTGCCTTAACACAAATATGTATCAATTATTCTCTTCCATCTCTAGTCATGTTTTTTGTGCTCTCCACTATGCGAATATTTATTTTTTGAACTGAAAATGGCCAACGAAAAATTCGCATCGATTGTTGCCAAACGTTCGTGATGAGTTTCATTATAAAATATTCTAAATGTTGAACATATAAAATATACAATTTCACGAATGGACAAAATATTTCCTTCCTTATTTCGAAAAAATTTCACTCATTTATTCGAATATCGCCGATGGTATTTAGCAGCATTAGGGATTTTCTTTTACAGCTTCAATATGAATTTTTAGGTTTGCGTCGAAATCCAAGGTGCGATTATTGTTTGAACGCTTACCAGCGACAAATAATCTCCGTCGCGTTGATTCTTACGGACGAACTATTTCGTTCCGTGTCGAATTGGATTCCTATTCTCTTCACAACTCGTAACGATCTTTTAGCTCAAGGTGGCGGGCTGGCTGCTATCACGTATTTTATATCGCTCCTTGTAAGTTTATTTCTGATATTGCTTTTCTTTTCATTTCATCCTATTTTCTTCTCGTGTGTATATCTTGTTTTGTTGTCATCGGTAGTATCAATCAAATTTGCGTGGAATATTTGGATTTTCTGGAAGAAGAGTTCTTTTATAAATTCCATTAGTGAAATATTTTTAAGGCCATAGTTACTTGGTGTGACGAAGTATTTGCTTTGATTTTCCGTTAGAATGTTGCCGCATTTCTTGCAAAATTTTAGCTAATTTATTGATACGCTTACATAAAAGAACTCTTATTTTATTTAAAATCCCGATGAGGTTAGCATATAAAATTTCCCTTTCGAAACGATTTAGTGTAAAGCATCTCGAGCTCTCACTTAACGAAAAGAAAAATTAGCGATGGTGTAGTGCAATGGCACTCTTTGTGTCAAATTTCACAGCAAGTGCTCAAAAATGCCACATGATTTCAGCTGTTTTTGCATTCGTCTCTAATGTGTTGAAGTTTTCACTCAGCAAAATGCTTTCATCAAATTTTTGTTAGAAAGAAAGCGTCCAAATTTCGACAGCTAAGTCATTGTTTTTTTTGGTCTGCTATTTGTGTTGCTAAGAAGAATGGGAGTGTACTTGATTTCCTTAGCCAATGCGCTATTTTTCGGTGCTTATAAGCTTTGATTTTCTCCGAAGTCATGCGTGGCTCGTCATTTGGAATGAATGGTGACTATGGACTTTGACAAGGTTGTGGAATACTTCTCATATATGAATTTTTGAACAGTGTACTTTAAAGCTTCGATGACTTTCGATTATGCGAGAGCTTGCAGCATTCATCTTTACCTTAAAAGTGTTTTAGTGGTTTTGTAGTTTCAGATGCAAGTATATCCTCCATACTTGTTCGTGTAGTGCTATTTTTACGCGCATTTCAATAACTATAGAAGATGATAATGATCAACCACTAATTTCATTTAACTTAACGCTCAGCTTAGTTTTCGCAGTTTTATTCATTCGAAGTTGCAGAAAAATGTCAAATGGTTTTTAATGACTGGCAATTGTTATGAAGAGGATTTCATTTAGTGTCGTATTCAAGTCTGCTGGTTTTTTATTCCAAACAACCGTCAGAGATAATGAGAAAAGCTGTCGATGAACTTATTAACTTGATAACTCCATCCGACGCTAAATTCAATAATTTTCAAGTACCATTTTATTGCATGAAGGAACTTATGGTGTCTAGTATTGTCTTTTGTTGTTTGTTGAAATATCTTCATCTGCTTAGGCATGTAATATCTTCATCGAGCCTTCTTGAACAATCTACGCACTGCACCATGACACTTTCTCCCGACAAAATCTACTTTTCCGAATGGTATTGCTCCACTCGACATGAATATGAGATATTTTCGCTAACTTAATAAAAGCTTCAGTTCCTCCGGTAACCCATATTACACATATTTCTTTCGCGTTCATATATTGTCCATAATGTATGTCACATTTTAGTATAATATTTTCGGTTAGTGAATGTCGTCGATCTATATATAGTTCGTTTAACAGCATCACAGCTTTGATTAGTGATGCCATGAACCGTATAAGTAACAATTACCTGCTTTTGCAAATTTTAACTGTTAAACTACCTGCAATACGTAGGCATATTCTCTCCAAGCATAAGTAACCTAGAAGCGTCTAATGAAGAAAGATGAAATGTGGATCTGTGCGAGTGATTTCAGACTTCTTAGAGAAACGAGAAAAGTCCAGACGTCAGCAATCAAACATCGTTTTGTTGAACACCTGATCATTTCGTTGCACTAACCAAACGAAATTTCATCGTTACTTACCTGCTGCAATAGGTAGCTGTCATGATGAATCGTTTCAAAAGTGTTCTCTGTGCATTTCTCAATAAAATTGTTCCCACTAGTGGTACTTTTACCTTATTACTGTTAGTATAGTTATGTGCTTATTCTTTATTTTATAAAAGCCACAATCATCTAAGATATTCCAACGGAATTAACTCTCTATTTGACTGGAGGTTGGAATATTGCTTCAGGGATATTTTATAGGTTCAGATGGAAGTTTCAAAAAAAACGAACAAAAAATGCGCGGCATATTACTTCGATCTTTGAAGAAAAAAACATAAGCTTTCATCGAAGTAAAGAAAAAATTATATGAAGTATGACTTTAATGTGAGAAGATATAAGCTGAGCTTTCATGGAGAGAATTTCCAGCATATTTATTACTTTCTTTCTTTCCTATCGTTTCTTGAAGGCATCAAGCAATCATTATTATATTAACAATTGATATTTTCACATAAGGCTTTTCTTCAGCAGTAATTTCTTTTTCGCTACCGTTATGCCGTCGATTGCCGTTAAGCTGTTTTTTGCATATTTTCACATATGTGTATTCACTTGTTCTGCTTCTTCGATAGTTTCGAATATTAGCCTTCTATAAACAACGTTATGAAATTTTACAGGTAGAGTGTTAACTAAATGATGACCTCCTAAATGTTTCGCAGTGATTCATGAAGTGCGAAAGGAGGTATAGACATTTCAGCAGAGCAAAGAATTTTGTACATGTGAAACGTGTCGAATTTTTTAATAGAAGGTTGGTTCTTCTTCAGGGAATTTACGCATCCGTGAGGTCCCTCTAGTATAGCAGGAATACTGTCTTTAGAATAGTTTTATTTTGCTTCCGATGTGAAAATCTTCAGTAACATAGTGTAGGTTGGATGGATTTTTATCGCTGCAGTTTCGCTGGCCCACTTCCTCATTTAAGGTATTTCGATTGCGAATCGTTCATTTTTGTCGAACAAGCGGCCATATTAAGGTGGGAAAAATGCCTTTTAGGTAACAACATAGCAAAACAAATATAGGAGCTAACAATAATTCTAAAATTACAATGCACTTGGCGATGTTTTGTACACTTTATTTTCATTAAATAGAATTCTGGCCATAGCCGAACAATCACTGACTGCCTTGAATATGGTGTCGTCGTTTCGGTTGCATTCTTAACGCCGATATCCCTGTAATTTCTGACCTCATGTATACTATGCGTATCAACGAAAATTGCGATGACGCCAACCATTGAATGCTTCAGTACTTTGAGAATTGTTGTCATTATTCACTCCACAGTCTCTTAAATAAACTTTAAATATAAATAAATGAATATTTTAGATTGTTTTGAATTGGTTCATATGTTAAATTTCATAAGTACATTTAAATTAGAATATGTAGATCACCATTGATAATGCATTATGAAAGGTGCCAACAATGAGACATATAATGCGTGTTTTTTGGAGAAAATTATTGAAACGATTAGGGTGCTTTATTTTGAATGAGTGACAATTGTGTCGGATTGTTGTGGTGTGAAGTTGATCGATTTTGTCTCGAGGGGAAACAATTTTCCTTTGAAAGCAATTCGAAAGCTCATGTCGCATATCAACCACGCTCACTTCCTCAAATCGCTTTCCAAACATTTTCACTTCCAAATTTTCGACGCTCATTTGGCAGTTTTGCAATGATGCTATTAATATTGCTTGTGAATGTAATAATCTGATTCTTCCGTATGTTAATTTTAGTGCTATGTAAAAAAATATATGTGAAGAAATCGACTTGACATCATACATATGGCCTCATTATTAAATGCTGGGCAAATTCCTCGGTTGATAATATTTCTGAATAAGATCTCCAGCATTTAAAATGTCTTTCCAGAATACATCATCCCATCGATTTCGGCCTATATAATGCTTTGGGAATTTTTAAATATTTTGGCTTAAGAAAAAATAAACTGCGGCTATGTCAGAAGCAGTAATGCGTGGGTTTCATATCATGAGTGCTAATTATAATTAAATATTACCGGCTTCTTTTTCTAGTCAAAAGACCTATTTTCTTCTAAATTTTATACATATGCGGGTATCGTCTACTATTTTTCATTCAAATAAATGTCGAATATTATCTATAAGGTCATTCATTAGCATTCTAAAGTGCTTTCTCTGAGCTCTGCTGTAGGGATTCGTGTGTGAAAGAGAAGGCGATAAAGAATAATTCCAACCTGAGAATGTTTTACTCACTAACGAACGCATGCCTTGCCAAATATAAGTGGTGTGTTTAGCGGATGGCCAGACTTATGCCAAGGAAACCTTGGAAGTCGGTTGAAAAGTAATGAACTACTGCTAACTGACGATGTTGACAATCTTGTGTATTACGTTAAAAATCTGTATACCCTTGCGGTGATCGTTTTTCTATAATTTTCCACAAATTGAGCAGCTTCTCTTGGCCAGTTGACAGTCACATAGCGTCTAATTAGCTGCGCGCATAGAAATGCTTCAGATGGGCAAAATATTCTGATCGTTAAGCATTGAACTTTCATTTTCGCTGTGCTCGAAAAAATCTTCTATGTGATCTGAAGCTGTGATCCTTTTTTTGCGAATGAGGATTGCATATTTTCTTCCGTTTCTTTTTATCTCTATGCAATTGCATGAAGTAATCAATACGTTACATTCTGTTCTCATTGCAAAAGCTGTTTCACGCTCATCACTTCTTCATAGCTTGTTCCCCTCTTCTCCCATATTACCTTCGCACCTTCTTTCGCCTATACAAACTGAAAGAACTTTTCCGCAGCCGTACTCAAGAGGTTTAGGTATGCGAGGAATGGAGCTAGCTGTCGAAGTTAGCTTCCAGTGTGGTTCTTGTTCGCTGGTTGTTTTGTTCTTTTTATTTTTATCTTTGTTTTTCGCAATCAATTAAATTAGTGGTGATCTGTGAATATGAAAAATCACTTCTTTATATTGTTACGTTCAATAATTTCATGTGATATGCTTGAATTCGACAAAAAAAGAACGATGCGAACAAAGTTTAACAGCTACGTACGATTCTAAACTGCCCAATTGAGTGAAGTTTTTGCCCAATTTTGGGCAAAATCTTTTTTCATTCTTTCCGGCTTCCTTTTAACCTACTACTTTAGCATTTATCTGCATAAGTGGACCAATTGAGGTTTTATTGAAGAATGTTGCACACTAGTCAACAAATATAACTTTTTATACAATTGTAAGCGTTCAATTCAGATTTCGAACCACTTCAGTGGCGACGTGGTCTCAGTAGCGCGTATATTCATGTGTGTCAGCCTACCGTCTACTTGCAACCAAAAGGCCACTTAAGCCGAAGTTGCAAAATTTTAGGGTGACAATCAGTAGTGAGGACCAGTTGAAAGGTCCTAAAATTTGCTTGGGCTCTGCAAACAGATTTCAGTTTTATGCTTTTCAGCTTATAAAAAAGCAGTCTTTTGCAAACAGTTTGAAAAACAATGGAATCCTCACTGATATGAATAGATTCCTCCGTAGAGTCCATAAAAGCGGTCGATGTGATGACGGAAAAATCCCGAGCGCATGCTGAGGAAATTCTTCTTGCGCTTTTTTCTTCCATTCTTGCCCTCAAGTCATTCATAACGCTTTGCGCTGATCAGGTATTTTATCTTAGTAGCAACGAAAATAGTTGAAAAAAAACATCAGTTCAGCTTTTCATAATTATATAATTAACAGCTCATTCAAAATAGTATTTTCATACTCCCTCTAATTTTTCGCGTAATTCTATTTCCAACTTTCAAAAATACATTAATCTTTTGCCCGATATGTGCCAATACTATATTCATTTATGATTTACATAAACGGCACTAATACATGCGAAGATTATCAATTTTTTTGGCACTAGTCGTCAGTACTGTCAGTAAACGTTGTACAAAATAATGTTAATTAGCTGGGACATTTGCGCCATCATCATCATTTGCGCCATTCATTCTGAGCAAAAGAAGTGGAATTTTTTTCTATTTATATTGTCTTTCAGATGGGAAGTTTTTATAGAAAATCATCGTGCATTGCATATATAATATGAGATGTATATTAGGAAACATTTTTAGACTTATTTCCATTTAAATAAGATTATGTGCACTCATACTTTTAACGAGAGCCTTTCGTGAGGCTAATTTTCATTTATCGAGTGAAAATTTTCGAATATCATATGTTTAGATCCAGAGATTATAGTCGATACTTATATTTATTTTGATAAAGCTGAATTACAATTTGATACATTTAATGCCTTATAACTGTATAAGAAATAATGCATTTATATTTCCAAACAATATTTACTGAAGTGTTCAATATCTATAACATTCTTATCACTTGTCCAGGACATTCTTATCGCTTCTTGTCAGTCTTTATATATATACGTTTTATTCCTGCCTGAAAATAATCGACATACTTTTTGCGCCTGGAGAAATTACTAAATGCTGATGGAAATTAACTGTAGTAATGTTGACGATTCATTTGTTGAAATTTATAAGTTTTTTGATTTACGCACACATGTTGCTGGATAATGCGCGACATGTTTTTCGCTAAAACAAATCCCTCCAACAAGTGATCGTTCATGAGTATGTGTATTTTGAAGAGAGATTTTACCTGCCTATGTAAATGAACTAAAAATTTCGTGAGCTACTATTCATAAATTACCGATTTTAACCGGATAAACCATGGATACAATAGTAGAAATTTTTAAAAATCATGTAAAATGGAAACATCACATAGAGTTAATCGATTAGCACTTCAATCTTTTCTTATGAACATCGAGAACAAAGAAACCCATCATTTGCTCTGATGAATTATTACCACGCATTCTTCAGCATCATTTTTTTCCTGCTCCAAGAATTTCAATGAAAATCATATTTTCTGTACTCTGAGAGCCGTCTTTGAAAAGAAATACTATTGGTGAATTCAGTTACCACCAAAGAGGAGAATATTTGTTTACCCCTATTTAGTGTCTCATTCATTTATGATCGAAGGAAACATTCAACTTTCAAATAGATAGAGAACAAACGATCGTATAAATAACATTGTGAATGAGGGTGACTACCAGTTTTGATGGACCATCAAATATCAGTAGCGTATATGATTAAGTGATAAGCGTCGCCAATCGTAGATTAGTTCTCCACAGCACATCAATGAACGTTTATCAACTAACAATTCGTTCATGAAGCACTTCCATAAATACTGCTCCTTAGTGAGCGTCACATATTTCGACCTACTGTTTGCATCAACGACAAGCCATTCGCCAATGCAAAGGTGACCAGCTATTCAAATATTTTCTAAATTCAATCAGTTCTAGAGCAAATATGATTTGGAGTAGTTTTTATTGTTCCATAGGGTGATGAAAATCTTTTTATGCGAACTCATAAATACCAAATCGACATTCATGATTATGCGAAATCCGAGAAGTTCACTGCCAACAGCTAATTCGACAATGTTAGACTAATGTACCATCAACACAAAATGGGCAGTAAATTTACGTGTCAAAGCATAAAACAATATTGAACCGTGCATGTCATTTAGATGCGAGAAAGGAACGAATATGTTTATTTCTTATTCCCCGTGATCCTGGAATGCGATCCATGAACATTTTTTCAAAATTTCCTATATATGCGCAACTCGTTCCTCTTCCGGTTACTGCAAAAAATTTCTCGAACGCTTTAAAAACCACGCTATCGACCTCACTTTCGAGTCAACAGGCCGCCCATATTCAATTAGGAGGTCATGCATTCAGCACAGGGAGACGAGATGCGCGAAGGGAGTGTGCAAAAGCTCGTAAAGTGTTACATGGAAGGTGCGGAAGAGCTCTATTGCTCTCATCATGTGAAACCCTGTATCAAAATCCACGCGAACAAGGCAAGTGGAGACATATTTCAGAACCGATGTTTGGTTATACGCTTTTGCCTACCTCTGACATCACTAACCAGCCTGACAAGCTACTAGGAAAACAGTAAAGTTTCCAGAAAAGCACTCCCTCATTTTATCAGAATTGCTCCCATATTTTATGTGAATCCAGTACCTACGGAAATATTCTTCAAATTGTTATTTTTTCAAATAAGAATTGAAATGGTACAGGTATGAAATGTGGGGAAATCGTTTTCGTCTTTAAGTGCATATAGTACCTTAAAGTTTAGGGGATCAGTGCAGAATGTTTACAGAAATTTACCTCAGCGTATGTATCAATTCCAGTGATTTTCCTGTTTCCACCTTTCATCATTTCTTGCCTTAAGTAGTGGAACTGCCTTATCAGGTCCACTTCTTAAGGTGACAAATGCATAAGCGAAGAAATGCAATCACTGAAGTACTTACAAACAAAAACACTAATCCTTAAGAGTTATGGAAGTAGCAGTAACCAAATACGTGAAAATAAATAATAAACTCCCAGAGGTATGTGATAAAAACGTACTGATTAGAGTAATGAGTCGATAACGAGTGGCTGGTGAGGAATAGACGAATTCCTTAAGACTGAGCATCAAAATGGGCGCCCAGCGATTTTTTTCTTTTGACTGAGGTTTACTTTTCATTAGATCTTCTGCAGAGCTTTTCGCCACTCAAAAACATTTGTCTGCTACAGGGGTAAACATTCCCTGAAATAAAGAATTTAATGAGGGGACGCTATGTGGGATAATTTATGAACGTTATGAGGGTACTCGTGGGGATGAAATCCAATCCTAAAACATTTTAAAATGATGCCGTCATGAGACTAAATTTGCTGCGCGGGAGTTGCCTCATCCGAGCTCCCGCACCCCCTTCCCCTTCTTCAAAAAAAAAACGTCAGGAGTTTCGAATGGTCGATACAAATTTATGAGATGAATTTTTCTTTGCCAGCAACTTCTTATTATAAGGATATCATGATACTATTACGAGGTTCATTTCTGTATTGCACTGAAATTTTTAATGACTTGGTGCATAGCAGGAACGATACAAATGAGTAGCGCTAATCGTAGTTAACGGTCGCCTATCATGTACTGGGCTTTTTCTCTCCTTTACGTCCAGGCGATGTCTGAAATGAGCCAATCAGAAACTCTCAGTCTTCCTCAAGTGCGTAATTTTTAGTATTCAAGTTTGAACTTTGAGTCGATCGATATCTCCATATAAAATAAATCAACTCCAAGTCGATAGAATTAATGTCTCAACGTATATCTTTCATTTCGTTTCCGATCGGCTTAAATTCCTGCTGAGCAAATTCTCTGCCAACAGAAGCGATTTGGAAATATCCTTAATGAAAAGTGGCGATCTCAGCGATTTCATTTCCATGAAAGTTTCTCGAAGATTCTCGAAGTTTCTCGAAATTTTTAATGCAATTTTATGAATGGATTAAATTATTTGAGAAATTTCACGAAAATTCTTTTAATTTATAGAACCACAAAAGGCGATTTGTTTCAAGCAGTCATATGAGCATGTTATGTAAGAACCTTCTTTTTCTTTTTTTTTTTAACTTCATTATCATTTTTGAAACATATCTCATGCCCGTAGCCGATTGCTCCACGTCCTTCCCAATCAATGAGTTCTCATTTGCTCTTCTATTTTGCTCAATGTTTCAACCTAAACGATTTCCTTTCAGAGAAGAAATTTTCTATTCGTATTTCTGCGATATTTTTAACGTTATAATCGTCATAAGCTGTTTTCAAAATGCCATTCAACTGATGAACAACTAAAAATGATCGATTTAATTCACTCATTTAAATGCATTTGTTCTTTTATTCAAGTGTAAAGAGACGAAAAAGATGAGGAGAACAAATAATTTCAGGCTTTTGAAATTAACTTCTCCTTGAAATGCGTTTTCGAGTGGTAAGTAACCCGAAGAAATGAAATAACTTTGTTGTTGAATTGCCCAAGCAGATATGATGTTTTGCAGCATAGTTCATAGGAAAAGTGCAAGAAGATTCCAATTTTCCTCTCGAGCAGCAGCAATCTTTGCGTTTCGCAAACGTTAATCGCTCATTTTTATCACTCATTTATCGATGTAGCCAATCACAATTGCTTTAGAACGTTATTCGAGATGTCTCTATCGATGTGAAAAATGAAGAAACGGAGAAATTCTGGATGTGTAACTCTGGAAAAAAGATTAAAGTATGCTTTCCGCAAGATACAACTTAAACACTCATACAGTTTAAGAGTTTCAATTGTCTACATTAATAACCATCTCCTTTTTTTCATGAAATGTTCGGCTCTATTTGAAAACATTTCGCACAAGCTTATCAATAAGGTTTCAAAAAATGCGTCTCATTTATTTTCTTCTTATGCCGCCAATATTTATATCGTGAAGTAATTAATTCTGAGAGGTGATTTTCTTCTATATTTATGCCCAATAAATCCTAAAAAATTTTCCATATTAGGAGAATTGATTGGAGGAAATGAAATTTGTAATTGTAAATGAGCGATTATTCATAAAATCACAACGTTATTGATATCACGTGAGGTAGTTACTTTAAATATATGAAAAAGTATGCTTCTAAATTGATAGTACAAAAATTGCTGATTATGAGGAGCAACAAAAATGAAGAAGCATTTCTGCTGTTATCACAATTGACTTATTTTATATTCTATCAACTTCATCAATGAATTTCTTAAAATGTAGCTAGTTAATAAGTAAATATATTTTAAAAGTAAATCAGTGCACGAATCCTTCAAAATGATCACATTAAGTAGGTAAGCAGAAGGGCTGGAGAGAAAAGCATAAATAAAAAGATTATTATTGAAACTTATATTTTAAGTCATGAATTTTTAAGTTGAAATGAAATCCTTGAAAAAATGCTCATCTTTCCAGAGTTTTCGCAATCTTAATTTGCAAATATATATATATATATATATATATATATATATATATATATATGTATAAAGATAGCGTCGTATGATATTAGTGACGTTTTTCACTTGTGAAAAGACGGACGATAACGATATTTGATATTCGAATACAACGCTCGGCTAAAGTCCATTCCTCACAACGAAAATCCCTAATAATATACTCTGAATTCTACTCTCAACGAACAAAACTAAATTTACAATCAAAAACTGATTAGTCGATTTTCGATCGCCATCGATTCAGTTTTGATCGCATTCACTTGAATATTTCTCTTCGATTTGTCCATCAGATAATATAATTCTTTTTAAAGTTGCTCATTTGAAGCATAAATAGTTTCATGAACTACGCTTAAATTACTTCATACTTTTCTGGAACATATGTTGCTGTAATAAATCGCTCCATTTTTAATGCTTAAGAGACCAAAAATAGGAACATTCCTGAATCAACTAGAGGCAGTTGGTAATTAGAAATGGTGTAACGAATCCATACAGCGAAGCTTCTCTGAATGGTAAATTCTAACCCGAAATCCATGGTATTAAGAACGTTCGCTTGTATCTATAAGTATCTTACCGTTATATCTGATGGAGTGGTTTTCTCTTGGACTCATAACGTTTACGTAGTCTTTTGAATCCCTCATCGATCACTATATGCCTACACAATGAGATGGATGTCTACAGCATAAATATGTAAAATTCGCCTATGCCAGTCATCGCCTTTTCTTAAAGGAAGGTTAAAAGAATAGAGAGTTGATTAATCCTCCATTAGATCAACTGATACATTGCCATTCATCTCAATGCGATAATTTCCTCTTCTGGAAGACAATGTAAGCTTCTAATTGTATATTTCATTACGCATAGAACTATAAAAAAATCCTATATTTTTATGTTCAGTATAATGCAGAGGCAGTGATTTTTTCTGCCGATCGTTGATGCTGAAGTGATGAAAGTCTATCGCAATCGCTGCAATAGTGCCTACATCCTATTTCCTTAATCTGCGACAGTACTCGATGAGCGTGCTGATTTGTCATTAAGAAAACGGCTTCCTCTATATTTCTGGAGGTTAGAGCTTTTTACTTGATCTCCTGTGATCTGTCGCATATAAAAGACCGTTGTATTTTGCGCGATTCTACTGCCAGTATTTGCCATTTTCCGAAGAAGCAGATAGTCATTCAGAAATCCTTCTTAGCGAATGAAGTGCTGAAAGTGATTCTGACATATGGAAAAATCCTCGGCCGAATTTCGTAACATGATCAACTGTTCAAGGGACATTTGCTGCAGGAAACAAGGAAGCTCAAATTCTCCAAAAAAGGCGAAAAAAATAGCGAATTAAAAGGAGCGAACAAAAATTTCCTTAAGAATTTTTTTCTTTTACTTTATTTCACATATAGTAAGATATAAAATTTGCAGTCGGTTACAGTTCAGTTCTTTTTACTTCTTTCTCTCCATTCTTCCTTTTCCCTATGTCAAAAAACCTGTCTATATGTTGATTTGCTCATCGGAAAATTTTACTGGTCTTGCTGTTCCCCTCGATGACTTGACTACCGCTTTCTTTTTGCATCATTGTGTGAAGTGCTTCAAAGTGCCATTGATTATACCAGTCGTTTTTGGTACTATCTCACTGAGCATAAACCTTCACAATTCGCTATTGATCAACGTAATTTCTAACGAATTTCATCGTTTATATTCAGCCGAATTTCTTTTTTTCGTATTCCAGTAGAAGCACCTTCAATAAGCGAATATTCTCTCAACAAAGTAATATGGTGATATTGGAAAAAAACTGTATATGCATTAAAAAATTTCTCAACGAATCGTTTTTCCACACAAAGTGATATCATCGTAGTGGATTCTCTAATCGATTACCTCACTTACGATTCCATCAGTTTGAAATGTTTAAGGAAATGCTAAAATTTTCATTAATTTCTAAGTCGATTTTCTCGCACTTCTTCGATGCTACTGCGAAGAATTTTTTAGGACTCAATGAAGATATCGGCAATATGCGGGAATTTCCAAACTAAAAAACGATCACTTTTGAACGCTATAAGTTTGTCGAATGTTGCTTGCCAGTAATAGAAGATATCGAGCATTTGAGAAGCTGTTTTTGATGTGCAAAATATGCGAATCGGGTCGACTGAGCAAGCAATCCATGCTTGGAGATCCTAATGCCGCAATTAGGCTTTCTTCAACGAAATACTTCTTTTATGTGTTTGCAATCGAATCGAACGCATTAGGATCGGTTGTTAAGGAGTGCATTCATTTTGGTTGTTCCCTTCGTAGTTTTACAAAATGCAAGTATATTCGGAATCAAGAGAGAGGAGAAAAAATGGTGGGATAGTGGTGGCATGAAGCTGTAAAATCGTTCATGATTGGCATAATTCTTTTGGAACTAACTAAAACCCTTCTATGAGGGGCGTAATTATTCGTTCTTCTTTCATTTTTTGTGTCCCAAAATACCACTGTTTATTAATGTTTATCATTTCTCGAATTTCACTAGCGTTGTATGAGATTACTAGGCTGATGCACCATGTAATGACCCAATATCTTCATTCCGCCATAGCTTTTCGAAGAGACCACATTTATTTAGAATTTGTAAAGTTCTTCTGAAGTCATCATATGCTGCCTAAAATTATTTAAATTTATCAAAAAATGAATAGCCTCATTTTTCGCTTATAACCTTTGCGAACATCTCTCACTATTATAAGATATTTGTGAACGATCGAATTTCTGGAATAAAGGAAGAAAAAAACTCATCTTGGTGGATTCGGGATGTGTGATGTACTACTGCAGTAGAGGTCTTTTTATAAAATGCAATGCAAATAAAAACGAAATTTTCGTTTTTTTTCTTCCATTTCAGTGAAAGTTTTTATTAACGGACAATATAAGTCAACAAAAAATGTGCATATGTCAGGATTGAAATCGCCTAAATTGACGTAACTGACTGAGCAAAAATATAATTCGGGAATTTACATTTGACTTTGGAGCCAAAAATATGTTATTAAACAGCGAATTATTTTCTACGCTTATTTGTTCGGCTATTCATGGTATTGCTGAGCGAAAATTGGCCTTGCTTAGAAATTCACTTTGCTCATCGAAGGTATAATTGGTGCATAGACTTTTGCAAGTAATGGTTATTTTTCGCCACATTGCTGAGATCACTTTTTTCTTAACATCGTCCGAACAAATGTGATATATGTAGACGCCAACAACGTTTCTTTACTAGTTTTTCATATTTTAAAGTTGAATTTAATAGAATGATTTCAAAAAATCGATAAACACATAGCAGGACCTTTAGGGACATTCACAAGGACATGCGAATATGAGCAAAATGAATTAATTATGGCATATATTCACATCAGTGAGTTCTTTTACTGGTCATTTTTGCACTGTGTTTCACCTACATCATCCAAGAAAAACGGGCGTTCTAAGCTGGGATTGAAATATTCCTTATCGCATGTACTTGCTTATGTCAAGGTAAGATTCAACTTCCGTAATTACTTCCCACCTTATCAGTTAAGTCCTCTTTGTTTTTAGTCGAATTTTATCAACTAAAATTTATCTCCTCAGGAATTGAGCAAATTTCTTGATGAAGAGGCTCCTTTTATTCAAGGAGAATGAATTTCTCGTTAGGCAATAATATATTCTCTGCGTTTTCTTTCTTTTACAGAAAAGAAAAATGAGGGCATAAATGAAAGGTGAATGTTTTCTGAGAGAAACTATTTGATAAATTCATAGTAAACGAAGAGTGAGTGGGTTCTTGTCCGGAAACACAGTTGCGTCGAAATGCTTCCAAATGAAGTCGCTAAGATGCTAAAAGCTATTGCTTGATTAATGCTTTCACATTTACTGATAGCTCATATCTAAGCATACCGCCAACGTCTCACTTATTTATGCTTCATATTGAGTCATTCGGACATTTTACTTGAATTTAAACGCACCTCCTGACTATTTTAATCTAGCAGTCAAAAGGCTCATAACTCTTAGAGTCGTCGAATTTTCTAAGCCTATTGCTTCTTATTTGCCGTCTTGCAAAACTCTTATGCAAGTGTTTGTTATGATTACGTCATGCTTGTTGATGTTTTTACATTTCTTTGCCTTTCCTTGTAAATGATAATCCCAAGAAGTAAGATGATCCTTTGAAAAAAAACCGATGAGGATGAGTAAAGCTAAATTTTTTCTCCACGATTTGTCACCTTCCCTATGAGCTGTCGCAGGGAGCTTAAATGTTACATAATTTCAAACTTCATGATTTACTCTACAGGGGTCCAAATGAAGGAAATAGTGAAGATATGAGCAATTCGTTATATCCATAGAAACGATATTTATTTTTCAATGCTAGAATCGTTCCGATCGCAACGGAGCAGATTGCAGTAAATACAGATAACTCATATATCAGTGATGGATTTTAATATGATTGAAATATCCTGGAGTCTTTAAATATCCGCATAATATATGTCTTCTCTCCTTAAATTAAATTAGCTTAAAGTATTTTATAAGTGATCATCTCCATCTATCTTCAATTTTTAATAAGCATTTTACCACTTTTTTTAAATATTTCATTAGTGGTTAAGAAGAAATCGAATAAATTTTATACGCCGATTCAAGCTGAAGTGGAATTTCATCTTTAGCATATGTCGGTGAGCGATGCTTAAGTTGTTAGGGTGGTAGTGAGCGCAAGGGCATATCAGTTTGGATGCGGCAACGCCGCATCATCAATCTCAAAGAGTTTCTCCCTATTCTTTTTCATCACGCTCATCCTGCAATCGTATCTTCGGGCATTGCTCTCGTTGGATGAATTTGCTTCCGCATAAATTGTTTCCTTAAATGTGACTATACTATTTCTTTAAAAAATCTTCAAAAGTCCTTCAAAACAGGCTTCAAAAAATTCAAAATTCTTCTTTCGTAAGTTTTTCGATCCATTCATTAAATAGTTTGTGCGCGAGTAGCAAATTTTTTCATGCATAGGAAATTTAAGTGCGCCCATCGATGCTCATTATCAACAGTTTTTCTGGACAAACGGTGAGGAAAAGAGATGGAGTGGGGGAGCGGAGAGGGCATGATGGATCTTTTTTACATATATAGCTAGTTCAAATAGAACACTCGTAAGCTTCAAGTATTTCTTTTTCAAACCTTCGGCATTCTTCTACTGTATTCAAGAAAAAAACTTCCAAATTGCGCCTTTTATTCATTATTATGTTCACGTATTTGTGAATCATCTGTCTTCGTCAATTATCCTATATCATCTGCATTCTTTTCCTATTGCTATTAAATATTACGCATTATTGCGTAAAAATATCTTTATATTTTTGATATTGTTTTATAAAATGCTTTATCCTTATATCCAAGTCTTTATATCCAAGAAAATCCATATTCCTGTCAGTTTAATGTATGTCCCATCTATGATCATGTGGAATGCATTTAAATGCTATCTCTATTTTATTCGAAAGTTTTTTATGCATTCGCAATTTTAATATTCAATTTATCGTGAAGGAGCGACGTCTCTTCTTCCATTTTCTTTGATCCTACTCATTTCCGCTCTCATTTCATACTTTTGAGTGAGCGCTAGTGGTTATCTTTAACAAAAAATTCGATCGAAATGTCGAAATGAACTGAAACGCATGATTAATTTCTACGTTAGGGATAATTGTTGAAGTGAGTTTCCTAATTCAATGATAGCATTTATGATTTTCGCTGCATCTATATGTTTGTGATGATTTTCGCTCAAAGTAGTGACTTATAAGTTGAATGAGTATTCCACTTTCAAGTATTTTCTTAAATCGGCGTGATTTGTTTATGGTGAGCGAAAAGAAAGCCATTTCTTAGTGTATTTTTTGTGCTTCTCTATCTTATCCACTCTTTAATTTTTTTCCTTGCATGCCCATATATTTTCCTCATTTTATCGCTTTTACGATTGGCAACATAAAAATGAGCTAAAAGACCCTAAACTTCCATAAATTTATTCTTGCCATATTTGTAATCTTTCTTTTTGAATACTGTTTATGAATAAATAGGGGAAAAAAAAGGATTTCAGATTTCATTTGCAATTTTTTGATTTCATTAGAAAAAGTGATCTCATCTAGCTTATCCACCTTAATACACACATATCATTAGGTGACCGTTTGTGGAAATAAGAGACAAATGAGGGTGAGACGAATCGAATACAACTTCCTCGATGAAACATTTGCCGATGACCCGTCGATTGCTTCCTTTACTCAGCGTGGTGAAGCGATATTCCCCTTATGGGAATCGACTAACGAACGCAGTATCTTCATTTTCGAGAGCTCCGTTGATTTCAGCATCAACTGTTGCTGATGTTATTTCATTCTAACTGCAGTATCTATCGAAAACATCCGTCACTATTGATTGTTGTAAATTTCGTATAGCTGATAGATTCTTCTATCAGTTAACCTACCATCACTAATTAACCTTTTTAGTAAGAATCATATGGGTGATAAGTAAAGAATATAAAGTTTCTTCTGCTTATAGGAATGATGATTTGTTACGATGGCAGCATTTAATACAAATAGCCTACAAATAATCTCATAGTCACATCAGGAACTGGATAACCATACCGCCATACCATTGTCTTCATCCTGTTTCTCGCGTTTGTCTCGACGCATCATTTTCCAGCATCTTAGGCAGTCCATAAAAGCCTTACGATTGTAATTAGCTTTGGCAACTGTGAAATTAATTGACGATCGGCAGGTGTATTTCTTTCGCAGAAAACATTTAAATCTATAATCTGAAATTTTGCATCACCGAATATTGAAATACTCACGAGGTTTGTGTAAGCCTTGTGCTGATTATTTGATCATTACCTATTTCTGGTATGGAAAGTGATTACACACACGTTCTTAGGTATGCATTCGTGCAATGCTTATTAAGACATTTTTCATTAATCTGTTTAATGCAGCTGCGCAGTTGTCATCTTCTCGTGGAATATATTCATATGAGCTTTTGCCATATCTCTATGCAGTAATTCTGGTGGCTACCTCTATATTTATGCGTTATATTCATTTCATTCCACTGAGGATTATTTCCAGGATTTTCCTTTAAAAATAATATGCAAAAGATATGGTTGCTTGATATATTCGATGAAATTTCTTGTTAGCGATATTGCAGTGGCGAAAGCGATTTTGTTATGAGAAATGTCATATGCGAATTCCTCGTTAAAGACTGGCGAATATACTATAAGAAAATAGTAGCAGCAATAAAGCATTACGTATGAAACTTCGATAACATTCCGAAAGCAACTGGAAAATTTTAGTCCTTTTCTAAATGAACTGCATTCTTAAGGAATTTTTTTCACTTGAAATCGTTTCATATTTTCCTCACTCATTTAATTTGTCGAAAATTCTTTATTCCTCATAAATGTGCAACATAACTTAATGAGTGCTAATAGAACTGAAAAAAGAGACTCTCAAGTCATAGATAGCATCCTGAGTCGATATTTCCTATTCCGGATAAAATTTCAGTTTACATTCTGCCATCATCACTATCTATTTCCATTCGTTCCGCTCGTTTCCCTTCCACTTTATCCTTCGTTTTTCACGTTTCGGCGCTCGTGGTTGCTGCCATTAGTAATTGCACACATTCTTGCGCTTGATGCTTTGAAGATTTGTAGCGCATAGCTGAGAAATCGCAGCAGCTCTAACCTTTAATTATAGAGCTCAGTTTGTGAAATTTATCGAACTTGCCAAATTTGAAAATTTCAAGCCAAATAGAAGAATTTTCATGAATATTTCGTTCAAAAAATCATGGGAATAAAATAATTTGGTGAAGAATTCATTGATTCGTGAGTGATAGTGGAATAACTATTGCATGTTTTAATGGCGTTAAATTATTAAACGAATTTAATTTCCGCATTCGTTCAAATTCATAGCGAATAAATATATGCAATCAATAAGCAAAGTTTTTGGTCATACAACATTTCCATTTGAAAATGTATAGAATTATTCGAGGCGGCGAAACTTGAAGATATCTATGCTCTTCCTTCAACGCTCAGGATTATCCGTCCTCGATAAGGATCGGGTGATTGCTATCTAATTGGCAATAGAATATTCCAGGAGTTTTTATGTCAGCGTCTGCGCCATCAATTATAGCTTTGTTGTTTTTAAAACGAATATGAAATTTCCATGTTTGCGTATTGAAAAATGTGAGGATATTTTTTCCATACCTGTATAATATTATAGTGAACAAGGGAACAGCGCAAACGTCATAATGTTAGAGTGATGCTTAGAGATAAGTCAAGTTTTAACTTCTATATGAGGTTTGTTAAACTTATGTGGAATGCATATGGGAGTGAATGAATAAAAAAAGTTAAGCAGTAAATATCTTCGTAGAAATTGTGTGAACACAGTGCGAACATGATCTTCATTGTTGTTTGTTTTGCTCGACAAAAGTGTGAGGTTTCAATCAATAAAACAGGCAGAAGTGTGAAAAAACATCCCGATTTCTTATTAACATGGTAGCTTAAACCGTACAGCGAAGATGTTCCATTAGGTGACTAGCATATCCTATCTTTTTCATGTCGGATGTTCAATAAAATCATGACTGAATATGTAAGTCAGACCATTCAAAGTGGTTACGAGGGAAAATTTTTTATCACTTATTCTTTATCACTCTTTATCATTTATTATCAATTATTCCATGAAGAATTTGGTTATAAAATATGTCCACTAAGTCAGTCAATTTTTAAATGCTGAAAATGGTGTCTAAATGAAAAGATAATTTTATACAGCTGGGTGTATAAGCAATATCTTATTTCATAAGGTAGACAGGATTCCTTGTTTGGAGTTGTAGACCAGTACTTTCGAATAGGACTGTAATATTGAATAGAAAATCTTCGGCATTCTGTGGACTCCTGTAAGAGCAGCCTGACGTTGTTTGGCTATAGAAATAATAACCCAAATTTTTTTGAGTTGCTTACTGGAACCTTGCCTAATGAAGCTTATGGAAATATAAAACAACATTGTAGAATTTTTAATCTTATGAGCAAAAATTATTTATCTTAGTTTATCTGAGAACGATAAACTTTTTATGAGAACGATAGAACGATAATTATTCATAGCACCGAACACGTCAAAGCATAACTCATTCATCAATCTATGTGGATATAGGGGGAATTGCAGTCATAGCGAAAAAAATTAACATCACCATTATGAGTAAATAGGATTGTAAACGTAGCTATCCTCATAAACGAGACATTCATCGGCGTTTGATAAAAATCCATATGTCAGTAATGATGCGATTTGTTAAGCGCTCAAATAAGCACAACGATTGTCGCGAAACGCGAGATGCGTCGTAGCGGCTCATTGCAGCCAGCCTGTAGCAAAGAAAAGGCTAATCGCGTCAGCGGCGCGTATGACGACCAGAAACGATGAAACACATAGTGGAAACGATGATACACCCAACGAAAACTGGGAGATAAAAAGTAAACGTTTCAATGGGAAAAGGGGCATGCTGCATACATTACCGAAAATGGTCGATGGGAAAAAGGGCATTTTGCACACATCACCGAAAATGGTCAATGGGGTAAAGGGCACGTTGCATGCATCATCAGAAATGGAAGGTGGAGCTAGGCAGATCAGCGAAATCTGCCCTAGCAAAGGCTCGCCTTTCGGACAGTGGTGGCAACTGGGGACAGGCCCACGGTGTGGAGCTCAGGAGAGCTCCGTATTAAGTGTCACCCTTCAAGTGGTCCTCCCCAATGCATAATCATCTGCTATTCGTAATATTGAATTCCTGTCAACGCTCGTATTCTCTCTGATCAACACTAGTCTGCTGCAAAGTAGGCCGCATCGGCACATCAAATTACTGAACGTAAGTAAACTCCGTTTAAACATAGTTTCATTTTTCTTCGTTCAGTACATGGGCGCTCAAGCCAGAGCGTGATCACAAGTAAATATGGCATCTGCTGCGTACCAAGCCTCCATCCGAGTGAAGGCTAACTTGCTAAAGGCAGTTATAAAAAGCATGAATTTCCCTGTCTTGCGTGCGCTTGCTGTGCAACCAGACCCGCAAGCAGCGTTCGAAACTGCTGTTTTGCAAGTAGAGGCAGCAATTCGAAGATTAGAACGTCACATTTCGGAGGTCGAGGCCGATCACAGTGCTTGGCTAGAATACATAAAGCAGCTACGCGCGGCTGCTGAGAATGCTAATGAAGCTTCAATTTACCAAACTCTGGCAGAGGCGCCAGACAGTTTTCTCATCGTAATCGGTGAGGCTAAAAGTGTATGTGATGACCTGGTCACTGCCAAATTGAATCTGAACTCCATATATCCTAACCCACTTCGCCAGCTGGCAGCGTCCCTACAGGAAACAGCACGCCTGCCCCGCAACCGCAGCAGCAGATGTCCATGAACGCAGTGCGGCTGCTAAGATTGCAGATTGCGAAATCCAATGGACAGCATCGCAAATGGTCACAATTCTGGGCCACATTCCTGCACGTAGTTGACTCGCAACCCCTCGCAGAAATTGAGAAGCTTTCCTATCTGCTGTCCTTTCTAGAAGGCCAAGCGCTAGAAGCAGTGGGTGGATTCACAGTAGCACCCGAAAATTACGAAGCCGTTAAAACAACGCTACAGCAACGACTTGGGAGATCCGAAGTGCTGTTGAAGTCACTGCACGCGGAACTACATGACGCAGCAACTCCCTCAAAGGGCGTCGAGGAATGCGTTGCGAGCGTCGAGCGCGTTCTACAACAACTGGAGCAACAGGGAGAAAAAATCGACAACTCGCAAACCGAGTTTTGCGTTGAAAAACGGCTACCGCTTTGGGCGCTGTTGGAAGTCGAACAGGCTAAAGAAGCCAATGCAGCCTGGAGCGTCCGAAAATTGAGGGACAAACTTCAAGCTGTAGTGCGCATCAGGGAGAATATGCGATCTACGACTATAGGGAAACCGACGCATGAAGGTCGGCAAATTCGAAAGCAGGTAGGAAGGCGAGAACAAAGAAATCTGGGGGTGTAAAGCGAGAGGAAAGTTTACATCACACTTCTGCACTACCCGCAGTAGCGAAACGACAGGTCGAGGGGAAGGGCAGACCGCACGACCTTACTCGATAGGCATGTGCGTTTTGTAGTGAACCACACTGGGCAGATATTTTTCCATACTTTGCCACTTTGAAGGAGCGATTTGACCGCGCTCGGCAGTTATGCCTTTGTTTCAAGTGTCTCAAAGAGGGTCATAATCAAAATGATTGTACACGAAGCGTCTCCTGCTACCATTGCAAGCGCAAAAAACATCCCATGGCACTCTGTAAAACGAGGCGTCGATCGCAACAGGGGGAAGAGGAGAATCCTGTCGGAGAAACCCACACTCAGACGATTCGCACGGTGGCGGCTATTGCGACACCCGAACAGCAAGCGAGAGACAAAACGGTATTACTCCTATCTGCCTTCGTGGAGGTTAGAGGCGACGCACCGCACACAAAAACGACCAAAGTGCCCGTGCTATTCGATGTTTGGAGCGAGCGCTCATTCATCACAGAAGAAATAGTCCAGCAATTGGGCATCGAAGTAACACAAAAGGAACGGTTGATTGTTGACGGATTTGGTGGGACGCACACTACCCACGCACGCCTGCGCGTCAAACTAAAAATGAAGCGCACTGACGGACGGCTCTTCACCATGTTCCCGAACTCGACACCAAGATTGGTTAGCGAAATGGCAATCGCCAAGCTAACGGAGAAAACGTTACGGCGCATCCGTTCAACGCGCAACATCACCCTACCGACGGCTACACTCAAGCCGCAGATCCTCGTGGGTGCCGATTATTTCCATCAAATCTTCAGAGGAAGTGCCTCAACAAAGTTACCGTCCGGATTTCATTTGATATGCACCTGTCTAGGCGACATGATAGAGCGGACAGGGACGCAGTAATCGGCACGGTACCTATTCAAAGATCAAGCCTGCAAACCGCTACTTTTGCAACGTGGCCAGCGCAAAGGACGAGCTAGAAAAGTTCTGGTCGCTGGAACTTGTAGGAGTTAGGGACCCCCCTTTACAAACGGATGATGAGCTCGCCGTGAAAAGGTTCAACGAAACCATTACCTTCAAAGATGGACGCTACTATTGTGGCTGGCCATGGAAGGAGGATGGAGGCAAGCTCGACTGCAACCACGGCCTTTGTATGGGTCGTCTGAAAACATCGCTCAAATGCCTGGAAGAAGATCCCGAGCTGCTCCGTGCTTACGAGAAGACGTTCGACGATCAGCTGAAGATGGGGATAATTGAAGACGTCACAAATACACAGCCCGAAGGCCCAGTGTACTACATGCCCCACCAGGCTGTTGTTAGGCCGGGCAGGGCTACGACAAAAATCACAATCGTGTATGACGCGTCGTCGAAAACAGTCATTAATGATGTGATACTCATAGGACCAATACTCCTAGCAAATCTCTGTGGAGTTTTCCTCCTAGTCCGACTAGCGTCATTACCCGTAACGACGGATGTCGAGAAAGCTTTTATACAGATAGGTCTACATGACGACCAACGAGACGCAGTACGCTTGGGTCAAGTCATCTGGGTCAAAGACGTGACAACACTAGTCAGCTCGACAAACCTTAGAGTGCTCAGATTCACTGGAGTACCTTTCGGCGTGATCTCCTCACCCTTCCTACTGAACGCTACTATTCAGTATCACCTCAAAAGGAAAGTGACTGACTTTGGAGAGGAGACACAGGACAACATCTATGTGGACAACGTGTTCTTGACCGCACACCAAGTACCTGCAGCGATTGAGAAGGGTCAAGAAGCGAAGAGGGTCTTCAAAGAAGCTCATATGAATCTTCGAGAATTTCGAAGCAACAGTCGGGAAGTTCTTTCCGCCTTAAATGAAGACTCAGAATCAGTGCAGCAAAGTGCAAGATTGCTGGGAATCGTATGGGACCTTCAGGAAGATACGATGGTCTTTAACACGAAGAAGTGTGACAAGTGGCCCGCAACTAAACGACAGTTTCTTGCATATATAGCAGAGTTCTATGACCCTTTAGGACTGTTCACGACTGCCACACTGTCGTTGAAACTGTTCCTCCAGCATTTGTGGAAAAAGGAATACGATTGGGACCAGCCATTCGACAACACGGACCGCCAAACTGCGGCAGCCCTACTTGAGCGCTTTCAAGGGCAGTCGCTCAAATTGGAACGAAAACTAACGGCTGAGCTGGACAAAAGATGCGCCGAAATCCATGTCTTCGTGGAGGCCTCTACAAACGCGTATTCTGCGGTGGCGTACCTCCACTCCTACAGCCAGGGCCGTTACGGAAGCTCGTTGCTGATGTCCAAAAGTAGAGTGGCCCCAATACGTGGCATTACCATCCCTCGGCTTGAACTAATGGCAGCGTTGATTGGAAGCAGATTGCTGAACTTCGTAAAAGGGCAGTTGAAGTACACGGTACCCACGTTCCTTTGGAGCGATTCACAGGCGACCTTGCACTGGATAGCGACGGCCGCCACTGTGGACCGTTTCGTCGACAATCGACTCGCCGAAGTACGCCGAAGCCCTGCACAGTTCCGCTATGTTGACAGCGGTAATAACCCCGCGGACCTGGCAACACGTGGTCTCACAACTGCAGAGCTTAGGCAGTGCAGTCAATGGTGGGAAGGACCTTCATTTCTCCAGCAAGAAAGCCGGTATTGGCCTGAACGGACTGCTCCACATAACCCACTGGCCGTGGTAATCATCCCAAGTACACCAGCGGTGACTGATGTATTTGATTGTGAAAGATTCAGCACTCTCAATAAGCTCAAATGAGCGACAGTTCAGGCACTTAGAGCGATCAAGCGTGTGCTAAGGAGTACCCAAATTCGTCCCCGACGAACGTTATGGGAAACCGCCGAACTCGAAGGACCCACCACAGCTGGTGAACTAGACTGGGTAGAGCTCATTCTTATCGTACAAGAACAAACCAAGATAAGCGAAGAATTCGAGAGAAATACTGACGCCAACTTGTATAAGGATGAACAAGGAATTGTGAGATGTTTAGGAAGGCTGGAACATGCAGCGCTACCAGAAGAAACAGTTCATCCTATTCTCCTCCCGAAATCATCAGCCCTCACCAGACTGATCGTATTAGCTCGACACAAGGAGTCCGGGCATGCTGGAGTGTCACAGACATTGGCCGACTTAAGGAAACGCTACTGGATCCCCCAGGGAAGGGCAACGGTCAAGCGCATATTACGACGACACTGCATGGCGTGTCGTAGATGGAACGTAAAGCCATTTAAGCTTCCAGCCTTCCCCCCATTGCCAAAAGAGAGGACATGGACAACGCGAACCTTCCAAAACGTCGGGCTCGACTACATGGGACCTATAACCGTGCGCGACCTTACTGGCCCTTGCAAAAGATGGATAGCCCTCTTCACTTGTCTAGGCGACTAGAGCCATTCATTTGGAAGTAATAAAAAACTTGTCAGCAGAGCAGTTCTTGCACGTCTTGAGAAGATTCATTGCCAGAAACGGCTACCCTACTAGTGTAGTGCCGGACAACGCGCCACAGTTCCAGCTGGTTAAACAAGTTATGCAAAACACCCTTGCTGCACCTATAACTTGGCGATTCATTACCCCCTTTGCACCATGGCGAGGAGGTGTTTATGAAAGGCTAGTCGGCCTGACCAAAACTGCGTTCCGCAAAGCAGTCGGGAGAAGGCTCTTGGACGAGGAAGAATTCAAAACGCTGGTAGTAGAATGCGAAGCTATAGTGAACAGCCGACCACTCACTTATGTAGACTCCGCCTCCGAAAGGATTTTAAGGCCAGTCGACTTCCTTTGACCACAGGATCATAGCAGCACAAGAGCCAAGCCCCGAACATGATAAAGGCCCGCAGCACACAGCAGACAGACGCGACAAACTGCTCGGTCTATGGAAGGCAACAATCAGCAGCCTAGAACGCTTCTGGAAAATCTGGACCCATGACTACCTAACGAGCCTAAGAGAACGGCACTGCAAGGAACACCAGCAGCCCTCCCGAGTGACGGACCGCGCGCCCCTGGAAAACGAAATCGTCATAGTCGCCGAGGAGGGTCTACCCAGAGCGGAGTGGAAGCTAGGCAAAGTTGAAAAACTGCACAAGAACCACGGAGGGAAAACAAAAGCGGTCGATGTCAAAATGCCCAACGGTCATGTGCTAAAGAAGCCAGTGAATATGCCGTACCCCCTCGAAGTGTCCGAAAAAGAAAGGGAGACGCAACCGACAACAAAAAGCAAAGAATCTGTGAAACATCTGGCAGACCAGCATCTGCAGGCAAAAGAAACGCAGGAAGAGGAAGAGAGCAGAACCAAGCCTAAAACCACCAGGACAATGTACGCGCACTCGTTATCAACCCTGCTGGTGATACTATTCGCCACCTTTGCACTGACAAGCAGCGCTCCGGCGGACTTACAGTTTCATGTATGCGCAAAACATGGCCACGGCTTGTACGTGAAGATACCAAATAAACTAAATAGCAAAGAGGTCCGTGAGGAAATGCACAGCTGCTCGCAATCAGATCGGTTAGTCACGATTCCATCAATGCAAGCAGTATTCGTCAGAAGCAAAAAGACGCAGAATGATACGAGCCTTGACACCGTGTGCAAGTTTCGGAGAGCCGAAGTAATGAAAAACGGAGTAGTCATAGAATTCAGCCCCGAGGAGCAACCCCCCAGGGAGACATCGAATCGAATCCTGAGTGGAAGAATATTGTTCGTTGAAGAATTGCCAGAAGAAATCAACAAGAATAGTGATGCATCCGTGAATGCTAAGCTGCAGTTTTTATGGAATAGCCTCAGTGACGGGAAAAACGAATAACTCAAGAGATTCGACACAGAATTTGCCAGCAGCATAATCGTATGCTTTGGCTCAATGGAGCTTTGAGCAGGACGGATCCAACTACTGCAGCGCGAGTACTCCTCAGACGAATGGATATCGCCGCAGAAAATATCGGGAACATGTTGAAAGTGTTCCCGTGCAAAAAGCTGGAAGTTTCTGAAGTTTTCGCGAATCGCGAAGTTCAAGGCAAGTGCTATCGAGATCTCCCGGTACGATACAAGGATAAGATCGTATTCGTGCACTCGAGGTCACGCGAAATCAAAGCAGTGTCAGAACAACTTAGTTGCAGAGAAATTAGGACGAAGCAGGACCATGAAATCACTGAAGAATGGGCGCTAGTAACTGAAGAAAAGGAACCAGTCTTCGAGGCGCCACCATTTACTGATATTTCCGAAGAAAGGCTTCCGTGGGTGCTGGGCATGATCGACAAGAACCCGCAAGCCTGGGAAAGATCCGCAGAAGAACAGGGAAGGTCTATGGCAGATGCCATAAGAGACGACGCCGAAGAAATCATCGAAGCGGCCAGCGATGCATTCCATAAGTCATCCGCAGCGCCAGCAAGAGAACTCGAGGACGTCGCCTTCCACTGGCGAGGGATCGTTGGAGGAGCGATCGCGGCTGTACTAGCAGTTGGAAGCGCAGCTGCAGCAATATTTCTCTGTCCACAGTATCGACTATGCGCAGCACGATGCTGCTGTGCACGGTGTCGACGCCAGGAACGAAAGCGCGAGCCTAGCCTCGCCCCAAGGGACCGAGCCTCCTATGGAAATGTGCGGTTTCGAGCCGATATGGATGCCCCCCACTAACGTCAAGGGCTGCAGGAGTATCGCGAAACGCGAGGTGCGTCATTGCGGCTCATTGCAGCCAGCAAAAAAAGGCTAACCGCCTCAGCGGCGCCTATGACGACCAGAAACGATGTGGAAACGATGATACACCCAGCGAAAACTGAGAGATAAAAAGTAAACGTTTCAATGGGAAAAAGGGCATGCTGCATACATTACCGAAAATGGTCAATGGGATAAAGGGCACGTTGCATGCATCATCAGAAATGGAAGGTGGAGCTAGGCAGATCAGCGAAATCTGCCCTAGCAAAGGCTCGCCTTTCGGACAGTGGTAGCAACTGGGGACAGGCCCACGGTGTGGAGCTCAGGAGAGCTCCGTATTAAGTGTCACCCTTCAAGTGGTCCTCCCCAATGCATAATCATCTGCTATTCGTAATACTGAATTCCTGTCAACGTTCGTATTCTCTCTGATCAACACTAGTCTGCTGCAAACTGGACTGCATCGGCACATCAAATTACTTACTGAACGTAAGTAAACTTCGTTTAAACATAGTTTCACTTTTCTTCGTTCAGTACAACGATTCCTGCGAATAGATTTTTTCATTCGTCGTTGCACTAAATACGGAAAAAATGAACGACACAAACATTTTGTCGCATTTTAACCCTTGAAGGACTTTGGTCTCAGAGGATGTAGGAGATTATACAGTTGTACGTTGCCATTCAAAAGTTTAAAAAAACGGAGGAAATGATGCTGAGAAATGCTCGTATGCTTCGAAAAAGATTAAGAGTATGCTTTCTTTCAGAGGAATTAGGATAGATTCCTAATATAGTGGTAGCAATTTTGGTGATAACGAGGGTGGAATGTTTCAAGAATATATGAAAGCAGTAAAGGAGCGATCCTGAGGTGGATAGGATGAACAGATTTTGTCGGAATTAAAAATTTCAGCTTGCTTGTCATCATAACCTACGTAGAAGAAAATTAGGCAAGAAAAATTTTATGATGTACTAACAATGATATCTTCAATCATTTTCACGTTTTTAATATCATATTCGGCATAATGCTATCACACCTACTTCGTCTTTGTTTAAAATTTCCGTACAGTTCGAGAGAATTTCGTTGTATTTCGTCTTAATATTTCGTCGGCCTATGTCATGAATAATCAAAGAACTCAAAATAGTCTTGACAAGAAATCCAGTTCCATATTATGGAATCACCTCCATAAATTTCATCTGTATATGTGTTTTCATATAACTGATAATTGAACAATGAAATGACTTTTGTCACTTCTGCTTTCTAACGTAAGTTGATGAGCATGAATGAAAATGTAACAAAGAGCGTTCTGGTATGGATTAGGGGAAAGAAGCGAGGGTCGGAGTTTGAGGGGCGGAGTGAGGAGCGAATCGGTGAAAAGGTTAAAATCTTCTGAATACCATACCATACCATGTAGTACCTTCTTAGCTGGTTTTATTTTCATTCCTTTTCCACTGTAAGGTTGCCGCATTCTAATATGCATAGTAACTGATAGAAAATGGATGAAATTTTCCTGTAGAGCAGTCTGAAACGTTTCTGTCGTAAAATAGACCTTGATGTTGGCGTCTTTAAAATATCCACGCTGATCAATAATATTTTAGACGGTCATAATGATCCCTGCGATTATTGTCTGAGACTATTTTTGCCTCTTTCTGTGATCAAACATATCACTGAACTTGGAAATTTTTTCCCATCTGTTGCTAAACACTATGCTCAACCTCACCAAATCTTCAGCATCGAATCACCCTGCGAATTCAGCTGGAACCGTTAAAAAGATGGAGGATAAGGATTTTTGAGGTCACTATAGTGGTACTCACAGTACATAGATCACGTTGTCTATAGGGCATAAAACTTTCGAAATTAGCCTCTGTAAAAGTGGTGAAAAATTGAACGCAGTGATAAATCTCTTTTATTTAATTCATTTGGCTTCTGATTGCTTCTTTGGCATCATCAGAGGAATCGGCGTTCATAGACGCAAACGGTGCCTATGATGTTTGCTTAAATAGGCTCTTTTTGATTATCCTTTCCTGCCATATTCGAAAACATCCTCCAGCTCTGAATATAGGACTGAGGGGGGAGGTGGGGGGGGGGGGGGGGTGGAGAGGTGGTGGGGGGCTATGAGTAAAGGGCGATTGCATCTTTGAAAGTTTTCTCCTTTTTATTTCATATTTTTTGATTGATTTCAAAGAATTACTGAAGACGCCATCACAGCTGAATTTAGCATCTAAGTAACACGCCTTAATCACATCAGATGTTGGGCCGTTATTGTGGAAAGCCGTTGAAGCGTATAAATGGGTGATTTTTTGACATAAGTTTTTCGTAGATAATCAGTTAGATTCAAGCAACGAATTACACGTGAAAAAAAACAAACTTCCATTCAAGAAAGGGCCAAAATTTTCACTGGATTTCAGTTCAGTGTACGTCTGTATTTAACGTGCGGATGGCTGTATTGTAGGGATTTGATACTATTGAAGCGGCTGTGGTACTTTTCAAAATTACAGTATTTGCTGTATCGCTATTTTGGATTTTTCCATGGGCCTAGTGACGTAGTGCTTTCTAAAAAAAACCCTTGTTTGATTTTGAATGAAATTCAGAGCAGTATTCCCTGAAATACTAAATGAATTTCTTCATCATAATATTTAATGCAATGAATATTGCAATCGTGCAAAAGTACATATTGCATAAAGTGCAATGTTGAGTGCTTTCAGCAGTCAACGTTTTGACGAGAATGCAATCAGAAAATTGAGTAGCGGAAATGGGATTTTTCTTTCAAAGTTTCCCATCAAGAAACTCATCACTGCACAAAACAAATGACAACATTTATGTCATTTAAGTGGCTTCTCCACTAGCGCCTATCATCGTTGCATTCATTCATCAATTTCAAATTACCTCATTTTAGCGGAAGTTTCTTTTTCCCACAGTCATCATTGATTTTTTTCAACCCGCAGTTCGAACAGTAAAAATTTCTTCCCATATATTATCCACTTTATTATGAAAAGGTCTTTACGTATATTATTAATTGTAGTGGAAATGACTGACACACTAAAAACGTTGCCAATGAGCACACTCCCGTCACTTTAGTATTCCGTATGTGGCACCAGGAAATTCTAAAAGATCATTTTTTTAGAATTTTTTGATTAAGTAGGTAAACCGTCGATTCGCCAGCACGAATAGGAGAATAATTCTTGAAATTGTTTAATTTATTACGCGAATTTTATAATACTGCTTCCTGATGGTGGATACTTTCGATGATGCGAATTGTTTCGTCGAACTATTCGTCGAATTATCTAAAAACACCTGAAAGTCAAATCTTGAAATTATCATTCCATGGAAAATGTTCTTTTGGTAAAAATTTTATGAAATTCACTGTTCATTATTAGCAGTAATATTTCGTAGTTGTTGCCAACAGCCGTGCAATTGTTTACGCACATTGGAGTGATGAAAAGCTTTTGAATGACCTTTGCACAGTTTTTTGTATCCTATCCAGGAGGAATTTACGCAGTTTCCTTTGCGAGAAATGGAGAGTAATATGGAGCTGTCTGATTATGCATTCATGTGTGGGTCAAAAGTCATACCATTAGGCAATTACAGGAGCTTTTTTCGAAATCTCTATCGCCTAATCTCAGTTGCTTTTTGTTGGCCAATCTCAACATGAAGGCGCAATCACTTCTTCGTTCGTGATGCCATCAGGTGTCCTCCCCATATGCTGACCTCAATCGTGTCTATCGGCCATCCACAACTCGTACGCGGTCACAGCCTTCTCTTTCATTTCAACCTTCACACTCGCTATGGACATCCACCTCAGTTCTAGCTGCAATATAATCGCCATTTTCTCTCTTATTGTGCAAATTGCATTGAATTCTTTTCTTCTGCTTTGCTAAATATCCTCTCTCTACGCAAGTTTTCATAGCTACTTTCCAAGGAAATTGATTGTTTTCTAACTTTCTATGATTTAAACTTTTCGAGAAAGGAGAAGAAATCAATATATGAAAGTAAAATTGTGCTGTCAGTGAAGGACGGTCAGATTACATATTCAGAATACATATTTGGTCTTCCGGAACTTTTTCTATGCTCAAATATGTCATATATCATTCATTCCTCTTCTTGTTATCATTAATCTTGGTATTGCAGCTCTCACGGTGACATGATTTCTTTACGCGAAGTATTGATAATGACTGGTATTGATAGTAGTGAAATGTGATCATCATCGTTCATGGACCTTTCCATCGCAAGTTACATAATAGGTGATCGGCGATACAAGGGGCTTGATTCAATATTTCTTTTTACTTCTTTGATATTTGATAGCGAGAGATAACTATCCTAGAGGAATTTTTTTCTCAAAATAAATCGTGATAATACTCCTCGATGGTGCATATATCCCATAATTGATACACCGCTATTCCACTATTCGTCGGATGAAAGGACGATTCTTATTGTGCACAAATTTTTTCTCAGCGGATCAACATTTCCATTTATCTTGTCTGTTGAGTGCGTTGAAAGAAAGGAAAAGAAAGCTTCATAAGTGAGAAGACAAATCTCATATCACCTTATGATGAAGCCGGAAATGTGATCATCATCGTTTTTATTCACTTTTTCTTTTCGCATGTGAACCCATTGAGAATCTCAGTTGTTTTTTCCACAATGCAATTTTCTACTTTACTGCTTTTACTTTTCCATAGTCGGATATTTCATTATGGTTTATTTAAGCTTATAAAATATAAATATATTTCAGCGTCTTATTAATGCGAAAGCGAACTTTTATTTTTAAAGATATGAGGAAATATTCGAAGAAATTTCATCGTTATTCCTTTATGATATGAATAAAATGCTCGTCCAATTTCTTTTTGTTGAGGTGATTTGCATATACTGAGTCTACAACTGACGTAAAATCTTTATGGAATTTAGCTCATTTTGTTGAATTTTTAAGCTTCAGATGAACTCTGTTCAATAGAATTTAATGCGACTGTTGAAATAGTTTTCAAACAAGCAAACAGCGCAATATTCCATTTTAATTTGCTTTAGTATTCGCACTGTCTAAATCCATTATAGTTAACATAGCATCGATTTAAGATTCACAGTCACTGTACACATCATTTCAATTGTAGTACTGTTTTGCCCGTTCTTCTGATATGCTAAACACAAAATATGTAAAGTTTCAACTTGCGGATCAAAATCGGCTAATTACACCTCAAATGAGTATTGAATACACCGATCTTTAATGTCCGCTTTGGTTAAGCCAGGTTTGCGATGTCGTCTTTGGTCATCTTGGCATTTCTACCTCCAACAATGTTTTGATGTTACTTAGGGACCATTCGATGTATAAACGGAACTGCAAAAGGCTGGTGCATTTTGAACGAAAATTTTCTAATGAAACTTACAGTGTTTCACTTCTCTTCCTTCTTGATCCATTCATTGCACATACTATGTGAGATGTTCAACGCACTTCTCTAATCTGTAATATAAAACCTCAACTTGAGCGTCGTATAGAGTATACTATAATGCGTCACCCTAGAGGTCAACACAATTCCAAACGTTCTTTTATTGCCTAAATTCATTTCTCGGCAATCTTATCACTCATCGATAATGGGAAAGATTCATACTTGCTAAAAAACGCTTTCTTTCCTTTCTTCGTATTCGTGGACATCGAGCAGTATTACATTTAGCCTAAAATGTTATTGCATATTGTTAAGACAGCAACTTAAATGCTTATAGATTCGATCTTTTTTCTTCATCCAACAAAATATAAAAATTAATTTTTTATCTCTATTATATGTTTCACTTTTTCCAGTAATTTTGTTTTTGAGTGGAGTCCTTCTAAAAGCACTATTAACACCCTAGTGCATTCCCCCACAAGAATTAAGACCAAACTGTAACAGTTTCACTTTGTGATTATGTTCACAAGTACAATTCTTAACGTTTATCAACTACCTCATAATTTTTAATTACTGGACCTTAAAATGTTTGAAATATAGTTGAATGTGGTTAAATACCTACAAAAGATTGAAATATTCTTTTTTTATCGATTCGTGATTTTAAGTGGTCTGCCTGCAACTAAGTTATCTTCTTCGGTCGCATGCATTCAAAATGACCACTAGAAAAAGCTCATGTCACCGTAGTGCGGAGAAGAGTGCTTTTTTTCGCAAACTGCGCTTTTTTCTGAGATCTCAAATCCAGTGAAAATGCTAGCTGACTAGTATCAATTATTGGAGTTCCTAGGAAATGCTTATATTCTGCAAATTTATCTTTTATAGCTCTCTTTTTAGGAAAGATGAAAGATAAGTTTGTGCGGCGTAACGTCTGTCGGATTTTTTGAAAAATATCCTTTATCTTCAGATAGGAGAGAGGATCATTTTTCATCTTATCAATGACCAAGTATTTTCAGATGTTTCAGCGGCATAAAATCCATTTCATTATCAATCGAGGAGAGGAATTTGCGCATCAACAAATCAAACGTGTCATCGAAAGTTAAACTTTTTAAATTATTGGAAAAGATGATGAGAAAGAAGGTACTAAGTCATGTTTATTAAAATATTAAAATGCACCCATTTCAATGACGTACTTACTCCTTCACTAACCAGGAGATCATTAGTTGTTCGTGATCAGATTACGAAAAACCGTTTAAACGCCAGCCATCTCCGGATGGGTGATCCGAAAGCAACTAACCGACGTATCATTGATTTCATCGCCTATCATGAGTTTTACCGTATGGCGTCTGCTAATGTCCAGGATATATTCATTCTTTTTTCCTGCATTTGGAAGATTGGATCGTGTTCGAGGATTTCCAGTTGGTAAATTTATTGTGGATGTTATGCTGTAAGGTAATAAATAATGACCTTTCTATATTATGCATGTTCATTTTATCAAAATATTTTATTTATTACATATGTAAAGCTTCAGAATACGATAACAAATTGTAGAAAATAACGAATTTGCAATTTGACGATCCTGTGGCAAAGTGAAATCAACTTTCTCATCATATTTCCTTTTCAAAATTTCCGCCATTTACCTAACTTCTGCACTCTTTATCATGGCTAAAACCTCATTGTGCATTGCACAATCGAAGTCAGATGTTGCTGCAATATTTCTGGAAAAGGAGGGGGTTTGTTTCACCTGAACCAAATCCTGCTCCCTATCATTTTATGGGCCATGTGTTTCTTGTCCTATTGACCATTATCTGCGCCGAAACTATTCAGTGATATTTTGATGGTCTATATTAATAGGCTCTTCCGTTGTTGATAAAATTCAGCACAGCCATCTGTCTATAAAAAATTAATAAATGGAATGCAAAAATGCTTTTAAATGACCGAAGATCGATTGCCCTCTGTGCATTAATTACTCAACATTTCTACTCCTGGGTCCTACCACAGTTGTGCATGTTATATCGGTCAGTCATCCCTATTATATCTGTTGACGTTGTGCCGACTTGCGCAATTTTATTTCAAGAAACATGCTTTATTGATGTTCATAACAAAGAAATCTATGAAGTTTTCAATATTGTTAGCCTAAGTTCTATCAGGCTTTTCGTTTAATGGTCGAAAGAAAATACTAAAATAATATCTAAGTTGATATATTGCACAATTTTTTAAAATCCCCAACGTATTCGATATTACGAAAATTATGAGGCGACTTACAAAAAGGAAACCAACTACCTTCGTAATCTATGGCTGGTTATTAGCATTTTTTTCTGGACTACTTATTCGATGTGGTCTCTAGACGTTCAACGCTGGATTGATCCGGAAACTTTAAAGCATCCCTGACACTATTATAAGGCACTATCCGTCATAGTGATGCAGAAGCGATTTGCAGTTAATAAATCTTTCTACTTTTCACTTATCAGCTGCTTACTCACGAGAGACAAAAATGTCGGGGTATGGTGGTGCGTTTAAATTTGTATAATTGAAAAGGAATCTTTTATTGCCTATTTTCATTCTTTTATCCTATTTGGTTTTCTTCTACTTTTAACTAGCATTCATATAAGTTGTTTTTTTTTTTCACATTTATCTTCTGGTCACTCAGTGACTTCCTTTTCCCACTAGCTATGAGCAATCAAAGTTGCATATTTGGTCAAAATTCCTTCGAGTGGTCATCTGTTCAGCCGGTCAGCGGTCTGCGGCCAGCCAGAACAGAATACTTCGATTCGTAATTTCAGTCATCATTTCTGATATGCTTATATCTGATCATTTATAGGAGTTCTCTGAAAGAGGAATTATAGTGAATTTTTCATACCATGAATGCTTAGAATTTGAGGTAAACCCAACCTTCCGCAAACACCTTATAAGATGATGAGGAAAATAGCCGCCTGTATTAATATTCGGTACAGTGAGCTTTTACCTAGCATTATGTGCTTTCGTCAACAAAGTATTCGCAACAAATGGACGGATGTTCGTATAGCGCCCGTTTTCCCTTCAGAGAAATTGTATGGTCGCTTGGAGATTTCTGCTTAGGCTTGCCGTCAGCCCATCGGCTGTTAATGACTCCGTCCGTATTTGTTCAGCTTTTGAGAAGGATGAGGACTTCGTTCACCGACATCATCCCAATGAGGAATTCAGAGGCATTTGATCGGTAAGAGTGAGCTAAGGTGTATAGTTAGAGCCCATTTGTAACCGATCGCATAGCAGTGAGAACGAAACGACGGATCATTGAGCCGAACGAGTACAGCTAAGTAAGTGGAATATCCTACTAGAAGAAGTAGTGTGATATGCGCGTTCCCATGCTATTGCAAGAAACATTCATAAGTCAACAGGAATTGTCTGAACATACGAAATAAATATCCGTTGCTTATGTAAGCTGAACAGTTGATTTCAATCCAGCTGATTTTATTTGCCTGCAGATATTTCGGTACGCTATGACATCTACAGTTGACTTCGATGTTGATCGATCCATATGAAACAACAGCAGCATGTCATCCTTAGAGAGAACAGCTTCGAGTTTGCAACCACTGAACAAAAAGGCGCATGCACTCATACAAGCATGCAGAAATAGCCGCTTCAGAGTATGCTTTGCGAAAAATAAAACAGAAAGCTCGTGATCATGGATTCCAATTCCTTTTCTTGAAACTGAGGGTTGGAGGATGTGCAAGTCCTGCAGAAAAATCCCCCCATCCCCTAATTTAAAAAAAAAGAACTTTGAAAAACCACTGAAGGTTACAAATCGTTATACATAAGATTGGAACATGTTAGCTAAAATTCAGCGTGGAAAAATTCATTGCAGTGGGCAAAATTTCACGCTTAGATAATTAATTACAATACCCGATGAGCTCGATTTCAGTTCGCTAGGTGTACTTTGTCAATGGGAATGTAGCACCTCGTCTAATCTAGTTTAGGTAAAAGATATTACAGGTAAGGTTATTTGCCATAATTCGTGACAGCTTCATTCTTTACTTAAAATTTATGACAAAGAATATCCCATTGGTTTCTCTGCTGCGTGTCTAAACTCATACGCATGGAACAGTTTGAACTACGTTTATCGCTTGTCAAAAAATAACCCCAAAAATCTTGGCAAAGAAAATAATATGGAAGCCGTTAGAAAAGCTAAAGAATTCCCACGCAAATACCAAAAACTATCAAAAAAGTATCCGAAACATTTTAAAAGGATCTTGGCTATATTCTCGTAAATTCGTCTATACTTACGTATCAAATTTCTGCATTTTGAGTGAGCTTAATTGAGGTTTTGAAGTTAGAGGTAATCCACAAATCGAACGGCAGTCATCGAACATCTTCAGCACCATTTTTAGGTTTTATAGAATATTAGCTGCTGCAATTAATGGATAAAAAAGGTATTTGTAAAAATTTCCTTTCTTAATTTTTTAGAGAGAGGGAGTGAGAGAAAGAGGGATGAAAAACGAGGGTTACAAAATGAGAGAGGGGAAAGGAGTCGACGCGCTGACTTTCTGTTCGCCGAGAACGAAAGCTGCTTGATGACGGATTAATGAGAGAGTATGCCGATGTTATACAACTATTGGCTCTCACATTGATAACATATCCTACTTGGACCAGACCTGATTCTGGCGCAAACAGGTAAGTCGTTGCTGTGAGGCTTCAATAATGCAAGGCTTTTGGCACAGTGGTAATGCTCGCTTAATAAATGTCACATTTATGCCAGTATCAGTTGTTTTGCAATCGCTTGGTGAGCTTTTGAATTTATCTCTAGGTATTTTTAGCGCCTTAATAATGAGTTAAAATTTTTCTTTCTCCCCAGAGGGCTGTTTACGTGGACGACTCATCGAGAACATCGAAGAAAACGTTCCAGTTGTACCCTTAATTGAATGTAGAGAGAAATGCTTTTTTACAAGCAATTTAGATCGGAAGTTGATGGCCCAACAATTAAAATGATATGATCTGTAAGTGCATCCTTGAGGCTATAAGTGCAGCTGTATGTCTGGGGATAACAGTTATACATTTACCTACAAATATGCATCCGAAAATATACCCTCTGGCCGTCTTATTGATATGGAAGGAAATGCGTCTGAACAATTGAAAAATGTGCACTGCCATATTTGCATAAAAGTATGCACAGAAACAAAAAGGGAAATTTCGAATGGAGTTTCCCCTGAGATTTATTTAGCGATCTTATTTATTCTTCATCTATGTGCGTTTTTCAAAAGAAGCAAGCTATTTCGTTGTTCAGTATTATTTTTGATAAATTACCACTAGCGTATCACGCGTATATATGGACTATTTTTTCCAATAATTGTTGGTTCCGCAAGCTTATACTGCTTTCTTTTAAAACTATCATATTTGTGTCGACCATCTCTACAGCAGTATTTACGAAAGCGGAATTAAATTTTACCTCATTCACCTCTCGAATTCTCTTTATCAGGGCCCTCTCTTTCAGTTAACGATATTTAAGGATTTTTTGAAATTTCCTGAAAGCGATTGCGTTGGCACTTCGAAGAGAGTTTGTCAAGTTTCTGATGGTCAACAGCATTAAAATTTTTGCAGTACAACTGTATGGCTGCCGTCCTTTCAGTTGCGCCCTTATTGTGAAATTTTTCAATTACTTAAATTAACAAGAAAAAAGAACCTGGACAAGAAAAAGAACTTATGGACAGGTACAGTTAACCGACCACGAGCTTTATTGCGACATAATTTGGTAGTACAGCTTTATTGCTTCATGTGGTGAAAGTCTTCTCGGAACTAATAAACATGACTTTTATAAATGGGATGGTCACTCTCTCGGACAAAAGCGTGAGATTTTCGAAGTTAGAAATATAGCAAACGAAATAAAATGTGCAAGCAACACGATTCTTGAAAATCGCATCAAACGAGAAAAGTCTCCAAAGAATAGCTCCTATTGCATCGTTTTTGCTTTTTTGTTCCATTTGCATCAAATACGAAAATAATATCACAACAAGAAAAAATTGGAAAAGTCATCAACTTATACCTTCAAGGAATTTTTGGCCTATGAAAGTTTATAGGATCAACGCTTGATCAGATTCGTAATTTTTGAAAGCTCAGCGTGAATGAAATCGTTAGATGAAAAGATAAACCGCAAAGAAATATTAGAATTTAGTAGGGAAAAAGGGGAAATTTGATTAAAATAAATAAATTTCACATTAAACAGCGACCACTTTCTTTCTTTGTATTTTCTCAATGTTGTAACTGTGGAGGTGACTGCGTTGAGAGGGAGGCCGTGCGCAGGCGAAGGCGTAGGAGAGTCTAAGTAATGTACTGAGGACCACTATAGCTGATAGGGGCGATTGGAAATGGCGAATGTGCCCAGAAAGCAGTGGATCGGGCAACTGTCGAATGGCGAAGAATGGCTCCAACGGTTTCAAGCTCGACCTGTTAGGCCTCAGGAAGATCAGGAACACATCAGTCGGTAAGTGGCAAAGCGCAAAGAACAATGAACGAGGACCGACCATAGTATCACAACCATCATTGAAATGTTAGGTCACAAATAGATTTTGATCAGAAGTAAGATGTCTTGGGTTGGCTCTTTAGTCCCGTACCAACAATAAACTAAATGGCGACGTCAGGAATTCATTTCAGAAACTTTTAACTGCTGAATGTATGAATCGCTTATGAGTACTCGATTTCTCCTCATTTTTTTCATACCTTAAATTTAAGGAAACCTCCGTCTTACATGTTTCTACGGGACGATGTATAAATTAAGCTGTTAATTATTACCTACTTTGAATGAAATATTTTCATAAAAAGGCATTGCTAAATTCAACTTCTCAAAGCTAATTCTTCCGCTATAAAACATTGTATTCGCTCTAATTACTTATTATTCTACTTTAGCAGTTAAAGGAAAAGAAATGAGATATAGTGGTAATCAGCCTGCTAAGCGTATCAATTTATTTATTTAAATGAATTGCGCCTTCATTTTTGTACAGTTATTCGTTTTTTTAACGAAAATATGAGGCTCGTTACCCGATGAGTGCACTGATATTGTATCAGTGTGCATTATTTATTAGCTATGAAAAAAAAATGAAAGACAGCAATATAGTAACTTTTTTTGGAGCTATAAGTTGCTTCAACTCTTTAACTCAACGATGTTGTCTTGTTGAATTAAAGGATCCTTTAAGATGTTTAATATTCACGTTAAACATTCTTTCCGACTTGAAGTTCACCACATTCTTTTGGCGATTAAATTGTAAGATATTCAGGTGATATACGCTGTATCATCTACTCTGTCTTCTTAATTATCAAAAATCGTCGATGAAATAGCAGTGATGAACAAAAATACGCCTAATTTGTGTAGATATTTCGGTCAGTGAGTTTATTATTGCATATGAAAAAACGAAACAATGAAAAAATCGAAGTTTGGTTTCAGCTTCTCATATTTGATGATTACGCTTGCATAATTCATATCCTTATTCTGTTTTCTCCTTTATCCACATATCTGTCATGTGAGGAAAATAACTCCATTAGTTCAAATATCTGCGAAATTCAGCTCATGAGAAGCTAAAAGTTATTCCTTGGCGCATCAAACTGTTCATTTTCAGTGAATGAGATGCGGTAAAGCTATAAATTAATTATTGACCTCCGTCTCATGCCGAAATGCGTTCACTGAAAATAGTGGATTATGGAACTGTAATGCTGCAAATTCCTAGGGCGAAAACTGAATGGAAGACGAAGAGAACTCTCACTTATCTCCAAAATTCCTTAAGAAAGAAGTTAATATACTGATGAAGTAAAAGGTACAACATTTTAAATCGCCCCCCATCTGATAATAATGAAAACTTCCTGGCCTTTATACGAGCTTTTGACATCTTTTCATTTTACCCAAAAATTGCACCAATACTTTTTGTAAGTGATTCGAAGTTCAGAATTCTTCCCTATATGTGGAGAGTGATGATTAAATGAATGTGCTTTCTTTGCCCTTTTGAAGGCACCAACTATGCCGTCAAATGCTACTTGAAAGGTGCCTGTTAAATGTTCCTTAAAGTATACTCTTCAGGTGTTTTTGTGCTCGAATGCTATTGCCTTAGGTAGAACTGAACATCTATCTCGGTCTTTCTTTAACTGCTGATGAAACGATCTACAAACACAATGTCATCTTAGCAGACGATACGCTCGAGAATGCTTTCTGGCCTCATTCATTTGTCTCAAGGTATTTTGCTGAATGTGAGCCGCGATCATTGTGGTTTTTTTGCGCTAATGAAAGAGGTGTTGATCAGAAAATACTGCATTCAAAGAGATATGACATGTCTTGAAATAGTGCTGCAATTTTAAGGTTGTTCCTCATCCAGCATCGATATTTATGCTAATCAAATGCAGTGGTTCCCACATCTTTGGAGCAAGGGTCTGAATCACTACATTTCTATTCATTCATTCTATTGCCTTTCTTCGTTCAAATTTGCCTCTTACTTTTTCATAGAAGGTCAGTCATTCAGCAGTTGAATATTATATTAGCGTTTATTTATCTCCACGTAAATGCTGCTCTCCTAATCAATATGAACAATAAGTACACTCATATCAGTAACCTATCAGTTATTTAATCCAATTGTTAGCGCAGAATCTATAGGAAACACTATAACGATAAAGAACAAAGTTGAAATTTTCGGAAGCGTTCGTTCATTTTGTGCATTTCTGCATGCGTCTAGGCATTTAATCCCTCGCGATATCATTTTCATAGCTGGATGTAAAATCTTCGAGAAAATAGTCACTCGTTCGAGCGGGAAAGTGGTGGATTCTTTTCTGGGATTTCTAATGTAGTTCGTTATTGTCCGTGCTACAGCTCAATTACATGATTTTATCGAATTTTTTTCTTCCTTTCTGAAGACGATATTGCAAGCAGAACTCAGATCACTGTTTGCACTATTTGATTAGTATACAACTTATTACTTCATCATTATTGGCACTCGTTAAAAACATACATGAATATGCAATTTTCCTCAGTAGATTGAGGAGAAGAAATTGGCACTAATGCATATTATGTGAAAATTCATTCAACGACACGTGATATCTCCGGTCGTTTCGATAACATCCTAGTAAGTGTACTTTATTCGTTTATTGAATCGTGATGAAACTCGGTAACAGGAACGAAGTTAATACTTTTCTAGGTTCATGTCTCTATTGCAATAGTCGTGAGAAGTTGACACTAATGTGAAACTGCAAGGATCTCTATGAATAGCGAATGCCCATAGCCACCCTTATATTATCGCCTTACTTCATACTATCTTATTCCACTGTTTTGTCTCCGGTTTCAGCAGTTCCCTTTGCTTTCTTCGTTAGGCCAAGGGACTGTCTTTAAATGCCAAATTCGTTTGTTTTTGTCATGAAGGGGACCTAAATTTCAACCAATTTGGCTTTTTGATTGAAATTGCATATGAACGGTCATTAGTTCTTCCATCGAATGCATGCAGTTTATTATTTCATCCTTCCTCTACCTATAAACAGTATACTGGGTAATTATACTGGGTACCTATGTAATTATATGCGTAGATAGATGTGCGTGTGCACAGAAATATGATTTGAAATGAACTGGAAGTTACCAAAGATTATATCCATTAAAATGAATGGCGATGTAATATTTCACCCGGAGCAACGTTAGGTAAGCGTGTGGTTCTGTTTGCATAAACACATCATTTTCTTAAAAGAAATGTGAGTTGAGAGTTTTTGATTTCTGTTAACTATCCTATTCTTTAAAAAAATTAAAATTTATAAGTTTCAAGCTCGATAATTTCAACAACCATAAAATTTGAAAGCGAACCACAAATTCACTTCATTCTGCAATCAAACTTATTTATTTATTTGTTTGCTTATTTGTTTACTTATTTATTTGTTTATTTATTTATTTGTTTGTTTATTTGTCTATTTATTTATTTATTTATTATTTATATACATTGTTAAAATTATCTGTTTACATCGCTCAGAGATCTAAATATAAAATCATGTACTCACTATATCATATATATGATATAAATGTATCACTAATGCAGTTCACTTCAATTTTTGCATCTAAATTCGCCAATTTTCAAGCCAAAAAGGAAATTTTCAAGTTTGTTTCATATTGAGAGCATAGAATGATCGATATTGCTCCGAAGGTAACATATGGCTGTTTTAAAAATTTACAGCGTTTTCTTGAAATTTTTTCAACTTGAACCTGCACATAATGAATCAACTTATTTTTGTGGAAAGTATATCAAGAATATTGAAATCGAGAACTGCTCACGTAGTACTTATTTCGAACAGTGCATAATATTCAGGGCTTCTTGAGCTTCGAAGCTAGACCATCGGCTGCTTATAATGATTTAAATGACATGGGAACTTCGACTCGATATTTCAGTTCTTATAATTAAAGGAATGAATATATAAATAAAAAAATAAATAAATAGATAAGTAAGTAAATAAATAAATCAGTCAATTAAGAGAAGACAATAAAGGAATCGCTTCATGTTCTCTTTGCTTCTCCAGCTGTATTGGCGCGTCTGGGCAAAGCGAACTGCATCAATGCATCACATACCTTGAGCTTTTTTTCACTCAAACATCGCATCAAGTCGAGGGCTAATGTTGCCGAAAATAATCATCTCCAAGTGGTTGATCATTGCCAATGTTTGATCGACACGACAATTTTGAAAAAATGTTGGAAAAGATGAAACAAAGCTTTCTCCGCGTCCGCTTTTTTCCACAAAATTTGGAAAAATTGCAATGAGCGTTTTGAAATTTTCTGATGAACTAAAGAGGCGTTCCTTTTTACACATAGTAAATAATGCAATTTGCCCTCTTTTTTTGGTGCATAGAAATATTTTCGAAGAATTTCCACTGAAGTTTTAGTTTATTTCAATTTTTCATTTTTGTGACTTCTTTTATTCGTTTATGATCTCTATGAACTTTAATAATGGTACGGAGATTGGTTTCCAATATATGCATAATTATATCTGTTACGAGTACTTCTTACTTTTTAGTGTAATAATTACTCATAAGAAATATAGTTGCTTAAGTAATTATTCACGAAATCGCATTCCTATTCAGAAGAGCGCACAGATGCAAGATTTTAGAGCAAAAAAGAAGACATAGGATCGACAAGAATCACACTTCACAATGAAGCGAAATCTCTTTGAATAGAATAGAAGCTATCGTTTCTTTATCGACCTATAGATTTTATTTATTACTTAGTCGGTGAGCTGTAAGTTATTTCGATTTATTTTCATATGCTAATAAATAAAAGCCGAAAGGATTACGACCATTGCATTTAAAATGATTGCATATTTCATGAGTTATTTCTTCGGAAATTTTTGATTTCGCCGCTATTTCTTTCTTCTTTTTTGAGATTTTTTTGGAGGGGGAAACTTCCTTTCAGCTAATGTTTAATTGCATTCAAAAGGTAAGAGGCAAAGGTGAATCTCTCGTTTGCCTTTCACTGAGCGCTTGCAGCTTGTTGGATGGTTCTTTGTGAGTACCGTTTGCCTTTCGACACTTTTCATGCTACATCATTTCATCTTAGTGTGATGTCTCCTTTCACTTCTTAAATGATTGAAGGAATCCTTCGTATCAATTTCCGATTCTTTTTGCGTTCAGACAGTTCTTTGGCAGTGCGGGTATGCTCATGGTCTTCATGTTGCATAATACTCGATAAAATGAGTAGGTGTGCATTTGCGCTTATGTTCTTCATCGAGTAATCTCGTAGTTCCACTAATTTCTTTTGAGTTTCGCCTATACTTTTGTATTTTAATTCCAACGTTCACCACCAATAACCCGAACTTTAAGTGTATTTGTTACTTTCAGAGTGTTTACAACGAATAATCAACTTCATGCTTCTACAAAGTTGTCTTGTTTGATCTCCTTACATTACACTTCCCAAATCTCATTGTTCAGCGACTATACTAGTTTGATGATGAGTGAAAATACTTTTCCCTTTAGGGTCGAAATCTAAAAATTCGTAGACCATCTTATCGAAGTAAAACTCAAAAGATCGAACTTTATCTTTGCCCAGTCTTGTTAATAGCTCATTACAGCCATTATCATGTAAAATCGAGCCAAGCTAAGGTTGATGCAACAAAAAACATTAACTATTCCCACAAATTCAGTATGGTTTTAGCATCGTCGACGAAATATTTTTCTAGCCTTTTACTATATTTTCATAACGAAGTAATTTTTGCCTTCCATTTTTCTTTTCGATATATTTCAAGAACATAAACAAAGCTCGATCACTTGACACTCACTGCTCATAAAGAGAATGAGATACCTAAATAGTGACCACAAAAATAAACGATGCGCTAATTATGGCGATAGTCTATGCATTAGACTGCACGAGCTTAATGAAAACGTTTTGATGGTGTTAAATTAATAAGCATGTCCCCTCACGAACTGAGTTGGTTTTCTTTTTCAAATCTCTAAAATGCTTGAACCGATTCCTTTGAAAAAACGCCATATCAGGTAGTACCATCATATGCTAACGAGGCAATCGCCGGCCATAACTGAGCGTAAATGTTTCGTCATTTTATAATTAGCTAAGAGATTTTATAAATTTTTTACGTATTGGTATCTTGAGATAATTTTTTTTAGTAGTGCACCATTCGTTCATTTTTCGCGATGATGCAACGAAACCTTGAGAAAATAGGCATAAGCTACGATAAAGTCAATTTAAAGCTGAAATAGGGTGGTCTCTATTGTTGAGAAAGAAAATCCACTACATTTGTCATTCACTTTGGTGGGCAGTTGCCGAGACACATCGAAAAACGATTCCTCATTTCTTCACCTTTGAAGCATTCTTCTCCTTTCCTTTGTCCCTTCTTTTTGTTGGCTGAGCTAAATGATTCAATAGGTTTCTTTCTCTTTTTCTTATTGGCTAAAAAGCAATATATAAATAAGAAATTTAGACAATAGATGGTAAAAAAAAATTAAGAAATCTTGAAGGCGAAAAGAAAAAGAAGATTTTGCAAATAGAGAAGCAAAAAATGATAATTTCCGACGAAATTAAAAGTTAAAAGCATATAGAAACGAGAAAATCCGGAATGACTGGATTATCGGGATCCGGAATGAAAATCCGGATCATCGCTATAGCTTTACTACTGCCAAATTTTAAAAGTAAACTTTTTTGTCGATCGCCATTTTGCTATAGTCACCTTAAATTACAGAAATTTTCCTACTCTAAAGAGAGCGCATAAAACAGCGTTTTTGAAATTTGAACGGAATAAAGAATATGAGAATATTATCAATTATTTAAGTAGACGGGAAAAAATTATCAAAAAAAAACAACGTAGATTCCACGTTATATGTAAACAAAGGAGAAATATGATGTCGTAAAGTTAGAGTAATGTAATATGATTCACAAAAAACTTTTCTTAAATTCCAGTAGATTCCTATCTTATGTTTATTGCTGATCCACTTCATCCACAGTCGGTGCATTTCGACTTTTATATAAAATGCCATTTTCAGCCTTTGTTTATTATTTTTTGCATTTATAGGTGATGTTTGCCAGTGTGCCTGTATGCTTGACTATCTGATGCATAACTACGCAAGCACACAGTCGGTTTGATGAACACCAGCAATTATACGAACCACTATTCATTAATGCTTCGTTCGTAATTAATTACAGTGAGGTAAGCATATCAAAATAAAGCTGAAGTTCGCAGATGTGATTTGATGCAATTTTTTCGGCAATACACAGAGGTAGACGACCTGCAACAATTATAACAAATATGCGATCAGTCGATTTGCCCGTAGTTTTCAGATCTCCCGCGAGCAAATTTCTGCTATACACAACCGTTTCACTAGCACTTCCCGACCGCAAAATTTCCCCTCATTAATAGCATATAAATTTTCCCTCGTCTTCTTCCAACATCGATTGAAGAAAATTCCAGTAATAGAGAAAGAAAATCCGTTGAAGAAAAATCGACATTACTGGAAAAAGTAACGAAACTTTCAAAGGAGTAAAAAAAAACATCGAATTTGCAATTTTGAACGACGCCATTAAAATATCGATGATATCAGCAAGTTGATGGATGTCTGGTGGTCATATGCTTTCTTGTCTAACATCCTTTTTAGTGCAACCTTTATATATGCTGACATTTCAGCCATCAAATTTAGCTGATTTGTATAGCGCTTCAAATATTCCCAGCAAAAAAATACACAGCGAGCATTTTTTAATTGAAGTATTTGATGGATTATTGCACCATCTGTTCATTGAGTGCATCCTTCATTTGCAAACGCTTAAATTTTCTCAAATAATACCGAATTGACAGTAGAAGAAAGGAAATCTCGCGATTCAACGAAAAAAGGGTTTTCCATTCCACTTTCGGATTTTTCGAAAATTACTCGAAAATATCCGTTTGTTGAAATGCGCTCACAAACATTAGCCAAATCTTGCTATTCGTAGAATCTTATATGCAGCAATTTAACGCGAGTAAATGTGCGGTATGCTCGAAATAGTTCTAATGAATTATATGGAATAGATTGTTCTTGTGACCAAGTGCATCGCCATTTGAGAACGACAAAATTAAATATGGGGGTGATTGGCTAAAACAAGCACCCAAATAGAAACTGATCGCTACCGTTTCTTTTTCGATTTTTATAGATCGATTATCGGATGAGGAAACTGTGTGAAAACCGCCTGCGTGTGGTGGTGCATTAGCATAGGGGTTTCCTAGTGCCTTTTATCGCAGGCACAGGTGCAGCATGGCTCTGTTGGATTTTGGAAGGAACGCTGACCGGTAGGTACGTCAGCGAGCACATCTTTGGGGTCAATTAATGGGCATCAGCAGTCGCCAAGGCAGCCGACCGCAAAGGAATGAATCCACATGTCTGGTTCATTTACCGAATACTTCAAGATGCATTCAGGAGGTTTTTTGTTCCGATGTCTTAGAGGGCTTCTATGAGATGCTGCTCCGTGCCACCGTTTATAATATTTATTAGCTTTTATTAGGAACTGCATTATTTTAATGCCCTCGTTTTTAAAGCATGAAATGTCACCATGTCTTTACTTAGAGTTGCAATTTTTTAAACCAAATGTATCATTATACCATCGTCCGCCACACTCATGAAATTTCCAATCTATGAATAAGAGCTTCTGAATTAATTTATTTCATACAATGTCTTTTTATTTCATACACTGTCTTTAGCGGTTGTAATATAGAAGTTTAATCCAATAGGTGCTTTCACTACTCGACCAAGTTAAAAATGTATATAAGAAGTTTTCGTCGCGGTTTTCATAAAGAAATTCATTTTTTGCCTATCACATTGCAAATTTATTTTTGTCCACATAGCAAAGCTGATGGAATTGAAATAATTCCGGATGTAGGCATTTAAAACAATTTCCGCGACAGCAATGATATCGGACGAATATCCGATAAACAAACGAATATTTACTACTTAAAAGAATTATTTTGATTTGAAGTTATGCAACACTTTTCGCCATTAATTTGCATTAAATATTCGTATATTCAGAACATTGGAAGTAAACGAACTTGACATAGTGCATTTTCATTGAACACCCCAAATGTTACACCTAAAATATTCGTTCGTCTTTCTTTCTTTTTTTCGTAATTATATTTGGGGTCCCTTTTCATATGGAGTTTATCGTCCAAACGATTTCTTTAAGTCTTCGCAGAAGTGGTGAAAAACGTTCATTTCTTATTTCGTTTTTTGGCACTCTCACTGTAAAATCTCTCCTCATATTTCTATTTCGATGATTATTTAAAGCAGCAAATATTCCATAAAATATATTGAATAGATTTTTGCTTCTATTCTTTAATTTATTATTATTTGAATAAGGCTAGAATTAGTACTTTTTTATAGTAGAGCACAAACTTTGCGAAGTAAAAATAGGCAGTATATAGTTTATTTCCTCGTTGATGACAGAGAAAATTATAGGTGAAAGTCAAGCGACTATTTATTGTGGAAACTAAATGAACATACACTTAATGAATGGCTTCTACTGAACAAGAGTGAAATCACAGTGGGTGAGCATTCCTATTGGGGACTTGGAGATCTGACCCTCAACTTGATCCTGATCCTGAATTTGTCGGTGTTCCCGGTAGTAGGGAAAAATCCTTCATTACTTTATGTTAAGAAAAAGAGATGTTTTCGTTAGGATTACTCGTTTTACGTTCATCGTCACATATGAATGAATAAACACTTGGCTAGAATATTAAGGTTGAAAATCTATAGATCGTACAGTTTTTGACAGATACAACTACTATGAATATTGGCTCATCCTAGCGCATTTAAAAGTAGTCCCTTACGACTCATCTCACCTGCTTGATTTCTATTGAATCTAATCTTATATGCTTGGTGTTTTTTATCATTAAACGATAAGATTAAGCGGTTAAATCAATGAATTCAGGCTGTAGAAGATGGAATGCTTGGGCGCATTCACCTTCCAAGTGAAAATTCTCTTCGCAGCTTGACGAATATTCTCTGTTATGTTTTATGTCTATTTTTGGCCATATGATTGAAAGTGATATATTCATTGCAATTCGTGACTGATCAAAGTAGTGGCCTGCAAGTTAGGGTTTATTTCTCATGATTCAGTTCGCGACATCTTACAATAAATTATTGTATCTCTAAGGAAGAAACGTAATTACAATCGACTAAACAGAACGGCACATTTCGTCGTTCGACACATAAGCTTAATTTCTTGTTTTATTGGATGTGCGGTCGCAAGTGTGACACATTCAGTGAAAATGAACAAAATTAACGCTGTCAATAGTGAGCGTGTGTTTAAAATAATCTTCGCCTAACATATCGACGCAAGCTTGGTTCACTCATCGATGCGGCTGCTATCTTTTAATGATACCGATGACAATTATCTATATATTTAATTCTCATTAAATAACAGCTGAGTATTCCTCTTTACGTTATTTCTTCATATATGAAGCATTTCTGAGTTTATATGTGGCTACATAAGGTAAAGTTTTTTGATATTTGCAACAATGTTGCCTATGAGACGCATTTTTGGTCCTTTATCCTCGAAAGACTTCGGAAGAAATGCATCTTGTCGTTCACCATCATCTGTTGCGGTTTGAGTATTTAGTTTCCTCAATGTTTCCTAGCTAGGGTTATTGTCACCATATTTCTCTTTTCATTCGTTACCAACAGCTCCCACTTCTCCCTTCTGCAGTATCATCCGCTTCTTGATGGGAAAAAGAATTCTAACCAGAGAAATTGTTGTTCGTTTGTTTTTTTGAATTAACGGTGCCTTTGAGCACTATCGACTTTTAAAATGAGTGCTGTCCTTGGCACTCTTGTGAAGGCGGAGACGCTTAAGAACGGCAGCGACATGAGGAGAATGAGGGCTAAGGAGTGGACTGACGGCTAGAACGCTCACTTCCGCCCAAAAAATTATAAAGAAATGGTGCAAGAGAATGAGAATGGATGCAGGAACCTTTGCTAGTTCAGACCGGTTCCTTTCGTTTTGCGGAAATGCTCATCACTGGATTAAGCATCGCATCTTTTATAAATTTAAAAAAACCTGTTTACTGAATTTGAATTTCAGCTTCAATATCGCTACTAATGTTATAATGTTTGTAACTATATAGAAGCATGGCGCTGCTCACATGTCTTATTCATTATCACGATTCTAGTTTAATGTTGGTTTTATTGTTGCGATGTTATTTTGTGCATCGCGCATTCGCCTTCAAACGCTCGCGTGTGAAGCATTTCATTTGGAGAACGACCATTTTATATGCCCGTCGGCTTTATAGCCGCAGAGTATTTTACTTACTAAGATTATCGAATCGATTCAACGAATATTTCCATTCGCCTGAAGTCATTATCGTAAATATAAATTTTATTTATTGCCTTCCAAATAGTAGGCAAATTTTGGCCAATCGTTTCACCGTTACAAACAAAAACAGACGGTTTTTTTTAACTGCGGAAATTACAGTTGCATTTATGAGAAAATCAGTGACGATATTTCAAAAGTGCTCAGATTTGATGAGTTTAATAGAGAGGTGAATCAATTTGGATTTCAAAATTTAAATGAATTCTTTAAACGGCTTCAATAAAAATCCTGAATTTTTCAATAAACATATCGGCGTTGTATTTGATTCACGAGACTAATTATCCAAAAAGCAGAGTCAAATTTTTCGATGTTTGGGATTGCTAAATAGAGGTTCTGACTGCGTCTTTCGCACTTTTCGTACTTTTCGTCGGTGGCTAAATACTCGTTAGCCTTGGAGATGAACTTATTTCCAGTTGAGTGAAACGTTTTAGTGCATTTTATATGCATCAGCTTCAAATGAAAGCAGTCAAATCTGTTGCCTTAATTACACCTATAGCTTTATTATTTCTAAGCATTTCTTGGCTTACTTCGTGCCTAAGACTGAATAATTTCCAGGAGTGCCAAATTGTTGGCCTGAGGCCACATATGACTTTATGTTTTAAGAGGGGCTTGAGCGTTCATTTCTTCACAAAGCTATACAATTATTCAAACAGCTCTCTCTTCACATTATTATTCCGGCCTTTTGTTACGTACTGCTTAACAATTAAATATTTTTTCTTCACTATTATCTCCGGCATCGTTTCAACGAAATAAAATTATTCATTACTGCATTTGCTACTGAAGACTATTTCGTAATATATTTTTCTGTGGGGAATTTTTCTGGAGGTGTTTTTTCCTCCCATTTGCAAGTGGGAGCGGAATTTTATAAACACCATGAAGCTAAGGATACTCTTCAAAATGTAGATATAAATATGCATTTAACCTCTCTTTTTGCAATAAAATTCTTAGTGGTGAAATTTCTGAGTTATTTTGAAGCATTTCGTTGATGAGAACATTTTTATCATTGCTAACATTAACATTTATGTGGTGCATATTCGTATTCGTTCCCGTCCGTCTGTCTGTCTGTTTTTTCGCTTGCATAACTGGTACTTTTAAAGCAAATAGATGACCGCCGTAAGAACTATATATTATACAATAAATTGATGTATTAATTGATTGAAATTTTGGCACATATACTTCTAAGAAAATGACTTTACTCTGAATATGAAACTCATTTGAAAAGATATTTATCGTGATTGCTTCCAGTCTATAATTCACACACTTCCATCAATTCTGGAAGAGTCTAGGAAGATTCCGCAACGCTAAAAAAAGTTACTTATATTCTGTACCACTCAGGTTTTCATTTTTTACTGATGAAACCTTCGGATGAAAAAATTTTCGTAGAAGGATTGTGTGACTGCTTAGATCATTCAAAATACGAAGACATTATTTTACACGGATTTTTTGTAACTTAGGGATATTTCATTAGAGTATGGTGATATCGGATAACACTTGTGTGATGAATTAGTCACATAATTAATTTCCTCTTCACATCCTCATTAATTTCACATCAGTTCGCATCAAGGAAATCTTAAAGCCTAATTTATCATTTCATTGTTTCTTTATTGTAAAATATTCCTTAGGTTTTGTCGTTTCTGTTAATTTGGTTTTTGTGTTATCCGATAAAAACACCAACTTTTCAGTGGATTATTCTGCAAATTAAAAATTGCCTAACGTCTATGTGTTGTCCATTGCCCACTCATTTGTTTAGAGAGGCAACACATTCATCGATGTCCAAACAAGCAATTGCCTTCTTTTCCCTCTTTCAAGAAATATTGCATCCGAGCCTACATTTTAAAGAGGTAACGTACATACTCTTTCTCTAAAGTGACTATTTAATTCATTGCCTTCTTTATAGGTTTTCTTTTCGTTTTCATAGAAGTTTCCATTAAAAATGCTTTTTGAATTTTCATCTTCTCTAATTTCAATTCCATCTATTCATTGCACCAAAAACCTTCTTATTCAGCTGTTTCAGCTTTCATGAAGCGTAATGTAGTACGTAGCTGCATTATAACCATAATATACTAATATTGCGCCTATCGCTAAGGTATCGACGTGGGAATATAACCGCACTAGCTGAAGATGAGGTTGTAAACTGGCAAATATATAAATTTAAAATGAGCATCTTTCAACTGTTATGGTCTGATTTTCATGAATCATTTAAGCATTCTTTTCGTAACCAACTTAGCTTTTATTGCTTTCGAAGGACCTTTTGTTTAAATCCTAAACGATTACCTGAGATAAGTGTACTTGATGGAGCAAAAATATTTCTCCCATATCCATCTCGATTGTCGTGCATTTGTTCGTCTGCGATAAGGACGGTTCTTGAGGTAGTGTGTTGTCTCTCACCGAATACTTTGTTGTTTTTTCCCCCCTTCGAAAAGGGAAATAAGACGCATGCAGCTTATACTGTCATAACAATCCATAGCATCTACCTTCTTTCCCTTCAACTTTCAAATTGCCTTGCGATATTCCCTCATCGGTTGAATTATAAACGCGACTAAATCACTAATTAAAAAGATTTACACGCAATTATAACATATGCATATACTGCCTATGTATATGTAATTTATTGCTATCGGTACATTACGTTGGATATTGTGAAACTGAAATTCGACGACTGTGGAACTCAAGAAAATGGAGCGGAAAAACAAAGTCAACTTATTCAAATTGTTTTCTTCTGAAAGCTTTTTGAAGTGCTTTCGGAAAGTGATATTTTTCTCTAACAGTTATTTGGTCCGTTTTTTCAATTATTCAATATAAAAAAGGGGAACGCAATTCTTTTGTTTCCTCTCACATTTGTTTCGTTTATCAGTGGATCTCATATTGAAGAAAACATTTTTTACCTCTTTTGTTTGAAAAAATTAATTTCAGGTTTTTTGCAGGCTTCTCATTTTCAAATATTATAATTTCCTTCGAATTTGTATTGAATTTACTTTCTGTGTGGTCAATTTGTTGTAGATATCGCCCATCTCCTAAATGTAACCAATTTTTAGCGATTATTTCATAGGTTAACGAGAAATATAATCTGATGACTTATAACTTAAAACGTCATAGCCATTTGCCTATCATAATCTTCGCATTCCTATCTCTTAGCGCATATCTGATTAGCTTATCATAAGTTATCAGTGATGATATTTTACAGTGCTATTGTTACTTTAGTGTAATTTTTCCCATCCGTTTCTCCGAAATATGAATTTGTTTTTTGATCTCCTCATTAACAAAATGCAGTGATCCTTCGATTTAAACTGTGGCTATTTACTGATAAAAATCATAAGACATCATTTTTCAACTATAGTTCTATCATCTGGAATCCTTTCTCACAATCTGGAAATGGAATAGAATGTTTTCTTGAAAAATTTCCTCCGCAAGGCGGATTTATTTTCCATTTCATTAAATCAACAATACCGCATGTGATGGTATCGTCAGCATAGAATGGTACGCTCTACACCACACTGTCTAAAGAGAAGGAATGATTTTCGATGTGCATGCCAGCCGTGAGAGTACTCCCACGTAGCTAATAACCAGCTTTCTTTAACGGCATCCATCTACCTTCATAATTAGTACTTCCTTACATATCTGTTGTCATATAATATTCTATGGAATAAAGCATCCAGTGTTCGGTTTGTTTGCTATGCATTCATCGCTCGGTATCATAATTAATTAAGAACAAATCGCCCGCTTGGCTTACAAACTGAAAATATTTCATGATATGTAACATTTAAGTCTAGTTCAATATTTTCTCACTATATGAAAGGGAAGGATTCAGGGGACGGGACGGAAGAGAGGAATTTAAGGAAACTAGAGGATTATAAGATGGTCACTAAGTTCTACAATGAAATTTTTATCTGTTATTTTATGAAAATTTCACTCCAAATATTAACTTGTATCGTATAATTTATTCGTTTATGATTAAGATTGATCTTTGGCCTCCTGAAAAAGAAAAGACGAACTGCAAACGGCTGATACTTATGGAGCTTCAAAATGCTGAAGTTATAACTTCAAATTCAGGCATTAATATATTGTATTCCTAGGAATAATTCTCGTTCAAAGAGTAACTTAATAATCGTTTTTACATGCTAAATAAATTGCAAAGCCGTTCTTATTGCGTTATTTTCTTCATATTTGATTATATGTATGGGTACTTTTTTGCTGGTTTTTTCGTTACTCGAAAATTTCTGATGTAGTAATTGAGTTTGCTAAACATAGCTGGATAGTAAAATTATTGGCTGAAAAAATCGATGTTTTCACTCATCGATCGGCGCATCGAGATAGTCGAAATACGCAAGACTCTCTGCGTTTAATATAAGGAAAAGAAATATTATCGATACCATTAGAAGTTAATTCCGACAGTCGTTTTCTTATATAAATGGCATTATTTATTCATCGAAAATGCTTCTTATTATATGCTAAGTCGTTGTATGCCAAGTCCGACCGAATTTTGCCCTTATTTCTAATGAATTCTTCATACCTAAAATTTGTGAAGTGACCAAGTAACTTCTCCCGCAAAAAAATTCTCTTGTTTAGTAAAATTTTTCATTGAAAATTTTGATAATGTAAGGATACTCGAAATCTATCATTGCTTCAATTTAAATATCCCATTTGACGATTGCTTCCGGCTGCGATTCCATGTGAAAACTGCTGTTGAGGCGGTGAATTCGATTGTATTCATACATCATCTGAAGTGATTCAGTTTACGCTCCACTGGAAGAATCGTTCAGCGGAAATTCGTCAGAGAGGTGCAAGTTTTTAGGTGGTGATGCCAGAAGGTGCTGTGGTGCATTCTGAGGTACTATTTTATAATGTAATATCACACGATGTTTTTTTTTTTTAATCCAGCTGCATTTATGATCCTCTCCTTTTCCGCTACCATTTCACTGTGGTCTCCTTTGTTTTTCGCAGAAAAAAGATTCAGTAATGATTCGTTGAAATTCTCGGGAATCTTTTCGATTTTATTCCTCATCCTGAAAACTTTAAATAATCGTTTAAGTAGCGAAATAATGAAATAACTAACCACAAAAGTAGATCCTAAAAGCGTGTGCTCGCTACATGACTGACTGTTCGTTTATCTCATCATCGATCGTTCAATTTCTTTGATGACCCTGTCGTTTAATGTTATTTTTGATCTGAATTTCCTATTTCATTCATAGATGAGCGCATTATTGTCATGTTTGTCTTGAATAACTTACGAGGAAATGTTCTTTCATGTGTTGGGACATGTGATGTGTCAGCATGGAAAGCTTTTTCGTCTTCATTCTTTATTGGCTGTGACAGTGGTGAAAGCCTGCAGTTCGCCTCTTGTCAATTATGCAAACTGCAGGAAACGTCATTGTAGTCGATGCGTCGGTGTTTTCGTATGACGTTTCATCCTAGCGTGAACATAAAGGGAGGGATTTTGGAACTTACTTTTATGGAATCATTCAAAGTTATAGTATAAGTGTGCGTTATGGGTCCGTCAGAGTGATATATATATACATATTTGCATACCTGTCAGGTAGTCTGATTCGCAGAGTAGAAAGGCGCGAAGGGCAAATATCATGGAAGCGATTTTGAGAATACTGAAATGGCAACGTTGTTCCTCCATGACATGCAAGAATAACTGAACGGTCGAAAAGGTCAGTCTGCGGTCGGACGCAAAAAAGTTGGAAAATAAAGGCTTTGATGTGTGAAATCACAAAAACCTTCATAGCTTCTGGCATATCTTAAACTAGGCGCATATTTTATACTATTTTCCTCTACTATATTTCTCTTCTGTCCTATATTTACGTCAGAACATACTTTTATGACAAATAATCAGCATATAGCAATTTGTGCTTTTTTTCCATATTCAGCTGTTACATTTTAGGGGCTTCCGAGCTCTTATTGAACTCTGCAATATGCAAATGATATTCGGAAAATGATCCGTTTGTTGCAAAGCATAGTGATTTATTCCAAGTAATTTGGAACATTGGAGAACGTTTTTTTTGGGAATGCAAAAAAAGAGGACGAAATTCCACTTCGTTGAATTTATATTGCTTTCTTCTATTCCCATTTGTGAGTGCAATCTCATTCAATTAATGGTGTTTATTTAATTATTGTGCTCTATGTGGAGACGAAAGTAGGATCCATCACTTGGTCCACTCAATTATTGTAATTCAATTATGTTTCTCTTGTTTGTTCCGAATTTCACTCAGAAATATGTTCGGTGGGATCTGCAATATCGTCGCTTTCTTTTACTCTTGTTTGTGATTACAATGCGATAAGAAGAGGATCTGCGTTTTTCGCCCTCATTTTACAAACTTGTTGGTGATCTCTTGCAATCCGGCTACTAGCAATCTCCACTAATTGTTTGGTATATAAAACGTAAAGATTACGTAGCCCTGGATCGAGCCATGCCATTCTTACTGTTACTTGCTTTCTTTATATCCAGATTGTCTTATTCCATTGAATGGAAGATTACTACTACTGAGGTTCCATTTTTCATGTTCTTCAGCTGAAGCTAACGTTTAAAAGATGAGATGGGTAATGCGAGTGGGGCGCAGGTAGGGAGGGGAGAGGGAGGGGTTGACCGACGGAGAGCTTTTGTTTAAGAAGCGTTCAGCAAAGCAACTACGATATCCAAGCGCTTACAACTCGACTGACCATGAAATGCATTAGTGAATTCAGCAGGATTACAATTGTCACAGATGTACGAGAACGTAATTGTTCATCACATTTTATCGCTCTTTATATTTTCTGGTCACTGGAATTGAATACAGGTGGCGGAGCGATTTGCTTGAGGAGGAATTCATCGAAACAAATGCCGTCGCATCATACATGCTTGACGGGATCGGCATTCCAGACTGAGTCGTCATTCTTTCCAGTGTTTTCTTAGTTGGATGCCGTTGAAACGCTTCACAGTCGTTATGAAAATGAGAGTAGAAGATCTGAAAGGACAAAAAGATTGCACCCGAAACGACGCCTCAATATGTGAGAAGCTTTAGCTTATCTCACGCTATTTATGCCATAAAAATATGTGCCATTGGAGTGTTTTGTCCCACCTCACCGATTCTCTTCAGCGCTCTCCTCCTTCAACTACATTCATTCAAAGTGGAATCACTTCATGCCGTTATCATTTTGTTTCTATTTGCGAACGTGTTTATGATGCCTCCAGTAATAAAAATATCCACGTTTTCCTTAATATCGGTGATATGTTCTTCCTGGAGTGCATTCGTTTGTCTCTTTTTAAGCTCTATTGTTTACAATAAATCGAATTTTTTTCGCAAAAAAAATGTGGGGTTATTGAGACAGACATGAAATAGGCCAGAATAAGCCAGAATAAACCGTAATAAAACGGTAATAAAACGGTAGTAAGCGCTTAAAGCGATAGTTAGCTGCAGAGAATAAGAGCTGATACGCTGGACTTTAAATATCAATTATTAATTAATGCTTAGTCAAGAATTTGTTATGTTCCATTTATTGGTAGTAAAATCTGATTATAATTTAATTTAATGGATTGATAGTTGCATGATAATAACTATGATTTCCATGAACGATGTGTTTTAGTGGAAATCATTTTCGATTATCCACTCATGATTCTACCGTTTCATTTGCACTTTCTAAGTAAATCCTCTCGATTTCTGCTGTTGCTAACAATCGCCCTCAAAAAAGGCGTATGATAAATCAGTCGATGTGTGAATTTTCCCATCGTCTCTTTCGCGGAATAGTTTGATCTACGAAGCTGACCCTTCAACAGTTCCTTTCTGTGTTGTATACATGTTTGCAACCAAAAAATATATATTTGAGATGTTCACTGCGTATTTTTGTTGTACTGAAATTATGCACACCCTTATTATTGAAGCATTAAGCGTTGAAGTTTTGTCGAATATCAACAATAAAGCCAGATAACCGGATGTTACGTATACTCAAATAAATTAAACTCGAGATGAGGATTTATGTCTGGTAATAAGCTTATTGACACCATTGTTAATGTGTACAGGCTTGTTTTTGTTGTCACATCTATATTCTAAATAGAATATCGCTAAAGTTACGTCGTCAGCGAGTTTCATTCCATTAAACTCTCGAATTGTATGATAATCATTCTTTGAGCTCTCAACTATGAAGAAACCCTTTCATAACAAATATTTTAGTTTATGGAATTACAATGAATAATGCTAAATATTTTTGTGAATAAGTACTGAAAATGATTTGTTGAAAATTCGACTAATATAGGAGAACGCGTTAGGTGATAAAAAAGACGGTGGAAGGCGAAAATTTCGATCATACCCTCTCTTCGATATAATAATTTGTAAAAGACTATAATTGCTCATAGTATCTATATCACCTAATTAGTGCCATCATAAACGACACTTTTCTAATCCTCCGTTAACTGCATTACTATGAGTAAATTAATGGACTATTCGAATAATGTAGATGTTTTACTGGCTAAGAAACTGCTGAAAATTATCGTCATAAGTTATATTGATTGATGAAAATTTTATGGCTATCAAGATTCTTTCTCTCGTTGAATTTCGACTTTGTTGTGGATATCTCTCGAGAGTCGATCGATACCGATCGATATCAGTCTGTAAATATTTTGCATTCTCTTGTCACTATTTCAGTGAGAGAGGGATTGTAGGTGTCTTCAAATGCGTACAAGTTGAGAGTGTGTAAGTAGTCCACTATTCATGAATCCTAAACAGTTCTATATTTTCATATTTCATTTATTTACAGTCATCTCTGTGGACTTCACCTCTTCCGGTAATGGGGTGGAGTTGAGAGCTGGGAGGAGGGGGAGGAATAGGAACGATGGTCATCTGTTGCTTTTTCATAGAGAGAATCAATCAGCGGCATTGAAAGGGCATCTCGTAAAGGTTGTTGTTTTAAGTAAAACGTGATCGAACAAAAAGTGACTGTCAGAGAGTGAATCTCACTGGTGCGTTACCAAATAACTTAGCATGAAGCACTTTCCTCTTAAAGTTGCCTGTAAGCATATTTACGTGCACCTACACTTGGTCATCTTCGATCTTCATCTTCGGTTTCTTTATCAGTGGGTGCTGAACACAAAGCCAAAAGAGATAATTGAAAAGAAAAACGAGCCGGACTGGAAATCCGGAAGAAAGTTCTCCAAATGATCCGCTGCTGTTGTAACAAGTGATGTTTCACCAGTTTACCTTTGAGCTTTGACATTTTCATCTAGTGAAGGTTTTTATGTTAGCTAGTGTTGGCTACTTTCTTGTTTGTGCGTTTCTTTCGATGGTTTTTCTGCTTCTTCGTCATCTTAAATGGTCAAAAATGAATGCGATGGTTATTTGCTATCACATAAGGTGAAACCAACACCAAAATCATTTTACTTTTGAATGCGAGATTAATTCCACATATTTACATCGTTTCTATAACTTGTTATTCGCAGATTTTTATCTCAGTTACTCAATTTCATGGATCTCCTCTCAATATTTTCAGGTTATTTTCTCGCGAAGTGGTAAGGTCATGTTCAAGATCATAAGAACTCTGACTAGTGAAATATTTCTGGTGCATTTGTGCGAGTGATAAGCTCAAAAAAGACTTTATGTTTAATTCCATAACCATATTTTGGTTTAAAAAATTTCTGAAAAAAGATTTCATAAAAATAATCTCCAATGGACTCTTCCTGTTTCTTTTATCGTTGCTTGATGAGGATTTTTCTTAAATAGGTTACTCAAATTGATAATTCCACCTTTTCAGGATTTTCCCAAGTCTCTTTATATATCTAAGTTATCATCACTCTAATTTCTTGGAAGTTATCTTATATAAGTGCTTGTGAATTGCGGTCTTCAGTTCTAAAAATGTTCTCCTTTTTAGTAGACAAATAAATCTCATGATAAAATTCTTTTATACATTTGTTTATTTTTATTAAGTTATGTTCATTAATTCATTTATTTAATTTATAATGGCTATATTACTCCCTATCATCATTTGTATTATCGGTATGCTATTTGCAGCGCCTTTATTAGAGTCAACAATGTGGCTAACTAAAGTAAGAAGTAATTGGCTAAAACAAGATGGATGCTTTCCTTAATGTTCTCTTTTGTGACATCTTAACTGGTCAATTTAGTTGCTTGGGGTGTTAAATGTAAAGATATGAACGCGATCGGAGTTCAGTTATTCGCCGTAACCGATCGTTTCGATGAGATGCTATGCAACGTTCTAGCATCCTAAAATGATGCTTATTTCACTCTTTAATTTTTTCATTGAATAGTGAGTTAGTTTTGCGATAGCAGCCAATTGAAGTAGTATATAAAGATTTTCAAATTACTCGAATTAATTTCATGAATTCAAGTATTCTATTCAAATATTTGAATTGAATGCCTAAATTGGAGAAATCATTGTCCTTAAAGAGTTTAGAATATCGAATAGAAAAAACCAGTCTTTTAGATCTATTTTTTTATTCTTAAGTTGCATTCTTGACAGTCTGCTGTCACCTAATTTCGTTCATTTTTTCATCGAACTCGAGGATAAGTCGAATTCTTTCAAATTAGTTTCTCTGGAGCACCTTTTTTAGCTTATGTTTTTTCTTTTCTAAAAAAGTAAGTCAATGCGTATTTTTTTAAAAACAAATCGATATTGCATCGAGACTGAACTTTCTACTATTCTTGAAAAGTTTGACTGAAATTCCACCAAGGAGTCGCTGCAATTTGCAGTGGGTTTTTTTCTTTGGTGCTGAATAAGTGCACTGAAAATTGATATTCTCTTCTCAGCTTTTCACATCCACCAATAATTTTTGCTAATATTTTCATTCTTACGCAAAAATTTTATTGTTCGAATATATATATTAAGTGGTGATGTATTTAGTATTACCTTCTATCTAAATTATATGGGATATATAGAAATAAACGAGATTATTGAATTCCAATTATGATAGAAAAATTATTCATGGAAATCAAGATGAGAAGATCAAATTTCAATATCATTCCTCATTTTTCTCAAGATTTTATGCACCAATACAGTTTTCCAGGAGATTGAACATATTTTGAGATCTTGACGGCTTCGATGAAATCTTGAAAAGAAGGCTTTAATTCACTTATATTCATAATGGCTTGATTTCCCTAGGTTCTCCATCATATAAAGTTTTGCCAGGATCGATTTCTCAAAAGGAAATTTCATGGATTCAGAATAACTTCTTTTCATCAAATCTTTCTTTAAAAAACTTTTTCCACTAATTTTATGAGAGCGTGAGCTTTCCTCTGGATTTTCTTGCACTTCAATGGTGCACATTGATTCTTTTTGATCGGTGATTTTGTATTTTCAGTGATTTCTTTCTTTACCTAACAGCATATTCATACATCGGCAAATGTTTAAGGATAGCAAAAAAAGGAGTTTCATGACGTTTCCATTTTTCTATTCATCGTCCACATTGTGCGATACTCTATTTTTGTACTTGCCTTGATATCAATAAGTCATAATTAATGAGTCATTGATTTTATTTCATTTAGGTGCTTTAATTACATTTCATTACATTTCAGTTACTATTTCACCTCACTGCGGTACTTTTAAGGCCGATTTTTGTTAGCCGAACGTTTCAATAAGACCACATTTGTGGCGAATTTTTTACGCGCCGAATAACTCTTGCGTATCTTAATTTTATTTTTTCAAGGCTGAAATAAATTGATATAGGGAATTCTTACTTCAAATATTTTGTTCTAGAGACAGCGAAAGCAGTGGTACGAGGAGTACAGTTGAGCCGCTATTGGGAGACTACGACGAACGAAGCTGGTTCGGCGAAAGCGGCGTGCCAGACCCGGCGCGAGATCCCATCGCGCAGGCGATCAACCTGCTTGCCAAGCCGGATACTATGGGCAACCTCGAAGCTCTCATCAGGTTGGTAGCATGTTTTTAACTAATTTTTGCACCTACCGTAAAATTTCATCACTTTACCCACTCTTCTATTGATTCGTACCGCATATGAACTATGAAATACGATAGGTATCAACATAAAATGCTTTTGTTTGCTTCGAAAAATTTGCACTTTCAATGCGCTTATCATAGTACAGGCACATGTTTCGGTATATCTTCGATCTGATAGTTGTAGTTCGGGAACCGCTGAGAGCTGTGAAGCAATATCAATATGAGCCAAGCAATTTCTAGGAGAATTACACATGGTTTATATATTGAAAAATTCCATATGCCTTATATAGCATGACATTTCATTTTTTTGCTGATTTTGTCGTAGAAAAGTAAAGCTTTCATAGAAGGATCAACCGGATGGTTGAACCAATTGAAATATGAAGGTAGTTCGATGCAGCTTTGTTTTTACTAACAGCTGTGAAATTGGTTGATCAGATTGAGGGATGTGCCTGAGTACAAATCTTTTCAGCTCTTATGATCCGCTGCTCCCCCTATTTTAGGAAATAGGATGCAAAATCCTTGCCTCTTTGAAATGGGCTCATTTAATGAATGATATATGGACGTGGAAGCGATTGGAAAAATTAAATCCCAGTGTATTCTAAATGACATTTTCTATACTGGGATATAATGTTAACGAGATGAATAACCGCTTTGTTAGCGCTAGTAAAGACTTGACCAATAATATCGATCTCTTCGCAAGCGCTTCGAAATAATCGTCGCAACCTATTGACCTTTCAGAAACAGTTGGAATGATGTTCATGGGGCTGTCATAAGGTTTCAAAAAATATAACCACAATCATTTTTTTAACAAATAGCCGATCGCGTCAATCTATGACGAACAGTGGCTGCAACCTCATTTCCACTCATCCAACACTTCGATGAGTGGCAAGCTCATCTTGGTGGAGATATAGGAAAGACTGGAGCGGAAAGCTTTGATTAAACTTTTATTGTTGCACCTTTATTTCCACATTCCTTTCTGTTTCATCATTTTCTCCATTGAAGAAATCTGCTTTCTGTCATCAACTTTTTAAACTGTAAACTTCGTAAGGAATGTTGGAATGATGTTCATCGGGCAATATCTCGGCAGTATTTGTGGTGTTTCACTTATTCCCGTATATCTTCCAAAATATACAGTCGTCTTTGTGGATAACGTATGACCTTCTTTAATATAGAATTGTCGATCATTTTATCCATCAAGAGAACAATTTCGGAAGAAATAGTGAAACTCTATTAACATATCAATGAAACATTTAGCGGACGTTGCCTTTTTATGTGGTTTATAGATTATATGAGGAAATCATATTTGTTAACCATGAAGGTAGTCTCTTTATTGTTTCGCCTATCGTTTTTCTTCACTTCTATTTGGCTTTTCACATTTCTTAGCAAACTTCAATGCTATCAAAATTTGGCATATAAATTCTCATAAACGCTTTCATATTTTTTTTCTTTCTTTAGGTCATGAACTCTATTTCGTCGTTGAGCAATTTACGTATTTGGGTTGCTTTATGCTGCATATTACCGCAAAGAAAGAAAATAAATGAATGTCTAACGTGCGAAATACATTACTTTTCATAAAGTAATGACCGTTTTCGCGCATGTTGCTTGTTGCGTGTTGCGCAGATTCAAAAGTTGCAAAGATGATGGCAATCAACTATTGTTTAGTCACAGATATCTTCTGGCGCAAATGTCCATGCTCACTACTTTATACTACTATGATGCTTTCAAGAACACCTGTTAGCTGTATGGTACAAGAGAAATATAGGTATTGATTGTTTGTTTAGAAGGTTATAGGCCAAGGTGAAATTTTGAACGCCCACAAGCAGAGTGTAAGTGACCTTTATTCGTTGAACGCGCATCAAGTCTTCCGCTATTTTTTATCATATCTGAAATACGCACACCGGTTTGGAAAATATAATTAATTCATCTGCTTTTTTGCATATGATCTTGCATCGGTAATTGCGTTCGTCTTCTTTGTTGAGCGGCATCGAAATTTGTGCGCATTGTGTAAACAGTTAGGCCACATTATGGATGGTTGTACTGATCATTAGTACTTTTATTTACAATTTAGAGTGTCATTTGACCTATTCATAAGTGCCCATCCACCACCCAACTAAGTAGCTTGTACTATTCCCCACCTCCTATGCATGCTATTTGTTCGAGGAACTTCTTCATAAATATGTTAAGCAAGATCTTTTTCGCCATGTCGCTGTTGGAGGTTCGCTATCGGAGTATTGAGTGGTAACACTGTAGAGGTCTGATTCCTCTCAATGAAAGAAACATCGAAGCTGCAAAAAATTCGTTTTCTTTTTGCAAAAGTTGAAGTTTTGTTGCCTAAATTTCGTACTCTTATCTAGCTGCTATAATTTTAAACTTTCTATTAGCCTAAACCACCGCACGTTAATTCTTTTGAATGGTTGATCGAATCCATTCGCTAAAATTTTGAAGATTATAGTAAATTCTCCTCTCACTCGCGATCTCGAAGTAATTTACTAAAAGTAACAGTGGTATACCTAATAGTATCTTTGAAATGATATGCATTTTATTTTATTTCTTTTGCGATATTTATGATCCGAGAGATTATACCTAGTACGAAAGTCGAAAAGAAGCCTCGAAATATTAATAAAAAATATAATCAAAATCGCAAGTTTAGAATATTTGCAGTTAAAATTACAGTTCATTGAATTCTCTTGGCTGCTGTAATTCACAGATCACATAAAATAGAGCGTTTTTGATTATTTTTAAGTTTCTTAGTTCCTATTTGGATCCCTATATTCCTTCACAGAAATTTCTGATACCTATCGTTCATTTAGTGTGATGTACGTGCTATAGGCTTCAAATTCCTGAATTGATTATCTGTCTCGATTAAATCGTGCAGTGGATGATCAGTGATTAGCAGCCGTTGAAATCTATCTCACGGGTCAAGCTGGCTGATGATATTGAGTTGACTGGTCACGTTCTTCACATTATGGCTAATAGTAATAATTCGGTAGCGTTAAATCAGCTAGTGGCATCGTTTCTCTCTCCATTAAATTAGCTGCTAATTTCCGTTGAACAAGAAGCAAATACGCACAATTCTTCACGTTTCGATTTCTCACTACATCTTATAGGCCAGTTACCACGAACAGATCATTCTGCAATCGAATTGCACGAGGCTTCGCTTGTGAATTCAAATCGCAGTGCACTGTTAGGAAAGCGTTTAAGATTCTTGCGAAATCATTTTGGGAAAAATATATTGTTTAGTTTTGAAATGCGCTTTAGGTGAGGACGTTTGAAGTAGCCAGCGGATGAGGAAGCAATTTGTAGATTGAATGTAACCTCTCTGATCGAATGTGCAAGTAGCAGGACAAATATCGGTTTCACTCTCTACCATCCACAATCCATCGGGTGCCGTCGTCAAAATTAAAGAAATTGAAGATGAAAATTAAACCGGTCATATCACACGTTATTCCGACCTCTAGCCATTCTAGACGAACGTACGCCTTCCGAAATCTGGAATTTATTTCCGCTTCCTAATGTGATCTGTCGCTCCGTCTGGCCTCTTTTCTCGCCAAATTCATAAAGTGCTGTTCTTGTAACCTCATTCCAAAATCTTCTTCTAATCTATTTGATGATTATCATTCCTCTAATCACTGGAATATCTAATAAAATTTATGCTGAATGAAAATAAACGAGAGGAAATTCTCTCGTTGAGAATTTTCTCAAAAATTCAACTATTATAGAAAATAGAAAGAGGATTTCATTTTTCAAATAAATCGAAATTAAAGGCGAAGAACTGAGTTTTTTCTCGTAATGAGGAATAAATTTTTTAATATTATTGGTTGTATTCAAAGAAATTTGTTAAGTACGCAATTTGCAGGTGCTCATAATGACGCATTTTCCAGGTGATCTATAAAAGGTTTTTTGTGCATTTTATTTTCCATTGCGTCAGTGTTTGAAAAATCTATAATGACGATGTCATATCAGTCATTACGCATATCGGTCGGTGTCTGTCTAGCGCTATTCGTTACTTCGGTGACTTGAGAAAAATATTACAGAAATACAGTTGGACAAATAGTGACCAATGACCCCAAAGTATCATATTTTTTGTGAATTATCTTGTAGTATAAATTTTCGAAGTTATATGGCTGATTTTTGTTTCCCTGCGAATGATGGGATTTGGCGAAGGAAAATGTTAAATATTAAAAATTGCCATAAATCGCCGATTCATTTTCTATTTGAATTTTTCAGTCTTCTACAACAAGACTAAGTAGATCTCGAAAGATCGAATACTTTTTTATCAAATGATTTGTTAAGATTCAGGGGTTTTTTCCTTTAAATGAAAGCTTATTAAAAAGCATCATCTCACAGTTTGTTGACGCCTTTAATGATAGCCTTTCGATTAATAAAGTCATTTGAAAAAAATGTATTGTCCCATTCAAGGATAGGTGTGTCGAATGAAAGTGGCTAGAAGCTTTTGCTTGATCAGCTTCATTGCGTTAAGCCGTTAAGTTTTTCGAAAAACAAAAAGAGGTAGTTCAACGGACTTTACTAATATTTATCATGCCGGTTGACCCTCAGCATTGATTATTTGTTGTAATTTCGAGGTAGTCCAGTTGCATTTTGCCTCTTATGCGCTTCCTCGTCGCTGATTTCGATAGAGAGATCAATGAAATGGCAGTCGATGTCCGCCTGGTTGGTATGTAATTCCGCCCGATAAAACGGACAGCTGGCTAGTTGCTTTTATCAAGGAACAATGAAAAACGATTGGCGAAGTGTTCTTTCTCGAAAGCAAGCAGCTGTGCTAGAAATGGAGCTATCAAAGGGCTTGTGGAGCAAGTTCAAATTGCATTTTTATCGCATCATGTTTCACTCGCCGACGCATCTTTAAAACAATCCGTTGAGGTGCCATTGACGACTGAATTATGATTGCGCTTTGAAAACATGACTAATGCTTACTATGTGAATTTATGGATATTGGATTACATTTCTGCAGCTTCTGAATTTTTCAATTGCAGCCTTCAGATAATTAAGGCACGTTTGGACATAAATGCTTACGCAGAACGTGAGAGATGAAAAGAGGAGGAGAAGGGATCAGGACAGCGAGACGGACAGAAAGATGAACTTGGAGGAGTAACATGAGCTATTGTTTCTGAAAATTCGGGAATAAGGAAAGACCATTTTCGAAATATATCAGTTAGATGTAGGACTTCTCAGACGTAAATGAGATCATTCGAGAACAGAGCAATACATCAACCACATTGGGGAATAAAAACATTGCGTCGAAAAAGCAGCATCTCGTCTGTTGCTCATTCTTCATTCGTCGTTTTTACAAAAATTTTCTCGATGAAACATCCATCAGCAATAGAGCAGGTGGGAGTTATATATTAAATTTATTGCTCGTAGAAATTATAGGTTGTAATTGGGAGAGCAGATGAAAAGACATTTCCTCAGCAGGTGGGCAAAATGTATATTTCATAAATATATTAATGATGCGATGTCCTTTCGTTCTTTCGTTTCCCTTCAACAAATAAAAAATAAACAAATAGGAAACAGAATACAATAACAACGCATAAAAATATCTTTAATGCATTAGGGAAATATGAAAATAACATAGAAGAATCGAAAAAATTGCAACCATTGAAATAATTAATCATATGAATTGGGGAAATTTTTGATGAACTTATATATCGCTAAGCCGCCAATCAAATTCTTGCCGCTCTCAATGCATAAATTCATCTCATTTGGCGCACTTTTAATTTGTTATAAATCAACTGACATCTAATGGAAAGGAAATTTGAGAATTTTTTTTGAATTTCCTTACATTTTACCAACAAATTTGCTATAATTTTCGATATTTTAGCAGTAAATATCTTGAGATTTGTTATATTCCAGTAATGATTTTCTTATCAGTTGTGATACTTACTTAGTAGAATACTTAGTAGAAATTACTTTAACAATTACTATAATGCCGTAATATTCATAAAAGTTTTCACAATTTAGCATCGTCAATTATGTCGACCTCAATAAATTAGACTTCCTTTAGCTAAATAAATAAACTTCCTTATTTATACGGTTTCAATTTCGCAAGTAATTACTTTGAAGATTTTATTTTCTAATTATACAGATAATCGCTACCCGGTTAATCACTAACACCTTTTGTTTTTCGTTTTCCGCATATTTAATCTGTTGAATCACATACGCCTCTCAGCGTATTTCATCTTTGTAAGTTTCCATAAAGAGCAAATCGCCTATTATCACTCTCTTGTGATCAGCTTTTCTTCTCTTTTCATGCTCCTTCTTATTCGTCTCGTATTTTCGACGATTGTCGGCCTTTAAATGGAAACTTATTATGCCTTCACGTTTAGCGGGGAGTGAAAAAATTCCAATTGAATCGAGAAATTATTGGCTGACTCATGAATATTTCGGTACTTCCTAGGTACGTGACGAAAACATTTGAGATCCTTCGTATAATAAATGTAAAATCATATATATGAGGAACTTTCTGATAAGTATGAAAAGCCGTATATGTCACTATGGACCTATGTCCGGGCTCACCCCAAATTAAATTATGTGTATAAAATTTGTCACATTAGAACTTTTTTCCAGTAATATACCTCAAGAGATTATAGTCTCATTTAAAACGTGATGATAAAGGATAGGAGGAAAGAAAAAGGGTCAGTGTTGAAGGAGATCGATTCTTCTCAATGTGATGTCCTCTTTTTTGATATCGCTAAGAAGTAGGCTTAAGATGAAGGAACAGATCCTTTAGTAAGCGGAATTTTTTCATCTTTATAAGAGTTTAAAAATGAATTCATCCAAACTGCAACGCAGTTAAAGATGAAATGCGTAAGGCCAGAAAGTGCAACAAAATAATATAGAGAAACTATTTTTGGTCGAAATAATTTTTGTCAAGTTGAAATTTTGAAGGCGATATGAATGCGCTAATATACGATCAAAAAATTTGCTTCCGAAGCAATATTAGGTGCATTGAATCCAGATATAATTCAACTAATGAAATTCCACTCACCTATATCCATAGAATATATTTCAAAATTAAATTAAATCATTAATGAGAAATACAATAGTTCGCATTGTTTTTCCGAATATTTGAAATATCAATGAAACAAACATTTCGCTTTTGCCTTAAACTGAGTCCAAGTATCGACTTGTTCGGCGCTGAGAAACACCAATTATTTCATATAAAATTTAAGTGAATCCCGTTTTAACAAATGCTTTCATGTATTCAGCGCTTTTATCCATTATTTATTCACTACATCGAATAGTTTCTCTAAAGGTATATTTCGAGTAAAAAATATTTTCATTTGTCGAGTTACTACCGTCTTGTTTTGAAGAACTCAGCAAGAAGGACGAGGGCAGGTTGAGGTAGGAGCGAAGGCAGGAAACAGAGGGAATAAGAGGATTAGCACTTCGACTACTAATAATGGTTCATTCAGAATCAGCATGAAGAAACAATCAGATTATTGCATCACTGCTGATAACTGAAGCCAAATGGGTAGGTTGTGGATAATTTCAACTGAATGAACGTGAAAATGAATTGATAACATAGTTATTGGACATTTCTGAAATTACATAGATGCATTTCGTCGTCGCATGTAACCAGGGCACAAGAATTTCACTTTGGAACTTTCAATCGAGAGAAGAATGATCACCAAATGGTAGCTCTAGCAAGATAGCATGCTCGAAGTCTTTCAGTTTACTCATAACAATCGCGCATTTCACAGTTAATATCAGGTCTCCTTGCAAATAATGCACTCAAGATTCGGCTTTACCTAAAATTCGTAATCTATAGGTTCGAGAAAAGTGATATTCCCACCTAATTATCTGATTGCTATTTGAATTGTTTGAATCGATAGTTTAATCCGAACTAAATAACTTTTTCGCAGAAAAATATCCAGACGAAATATCAGAATGGATATAAGTTGCGGTCTCCTCAAATTACGAATCTTGTGAAGAACGATGCAGTGCGATAGTGCAACAAAATTATCTTTCAAGATTATTAGCAGATTGTTGTTTGGAAATGACTCCCAGTGGATAAATTCACCGCTTACGAAGATACGAGCGGAACGGGAATGGCGATATTGATGAAGTGAATATCATAATAATCGCAATATTTCTTTGTTTTTTTGAGTATTTTTTAATTTCTGCAGAAGATATGAGTATTCCATTTGTTCTATGGGCAAAATAACTTCCCGTATTAGCATAAGGGAAGTTACTTTACCCATAAAACAAATGCCATTCAATTTTTCCTCTCATTACTATGTACTAAATAAGTGGCAGTTGTTTTGAGGAAGGCGAAATTAGCACAAAATAATTTCTGATATTTATGAAAACCGAACACTCAATATTTGGAAATCGAGACAAAAACGCCAAAAAATGCTGCAGGTCTGACAATGTGAAATGGTCCAAGACGTGTTTGATTATATAAAACGAGACGGCTCGTTGCTATTTTATTTTATGTACGCCGCTTTCCCATGTATCGTGATACATTATGGAAAGAAAGCACGAAAACGAGTAATCTCAATGAGCGATGAATATTTTCAATTCGAGAAACATGTAAGCGCTACTATCATTAGCACATTTTAAATGGAGCTAATAAATGCTTGAAAAACTACATTGTTATCATTTGTTCATGTGGAAAATCGACTTGAGGAAATGGCAGAAGAGAAAAGTGGATAAAAGTTTGTCGTCTCTGCTATGAGAAGCGATCATTAATTCAAAAATAAGTGGTGCCAAATGCTTAGACGAATGTTGTACTTTGCCTTCCCGCGAGCGTCCACTTACTCGCTTGTTTTCTTTCACAACTCTCAGGTGTGCACAATCGGGCGTTGAAATTCTTTTCCACTACGAAGATGAGGATGTCCATCGACGATTCCACACGGCTCTTTGTGACATCAAAACAAATTAGGCTCTACGAATGATGCTATCTCCGCGGAATTCAACGGTGATGCGAAAACGACGGAAACTGTGATTGAGGTGAAAAAATCCTCAAAACGTCCCAATGGTGCTATAATGACAGCAACGAATGTTGCGGATCAAATTGCTTAAGAAACATCGTTTATAACATGTGAAAATTAGGGTTCAACTCTGTCTACCCTTATTCAAGCTTCTAAGATCTCATTATTTCCTTTTGGTGCTTAACCAGACACCTTATAAACCAGCATCGACAGGATGATTGAGCTTTTAATACATCTTTGTAAAATGCCGCAAACAGCAAAGAAGTGAACAAGAAAGCTCGTCTAAAGAGCCTAGCTGTGCCACCGCAATGATTCATTTTAAAGGAAAGAGCCATTCCTTGAAGCAGGTTGAAGAACGCCTCAAATCATAGCATGATTTCACGAACATGATACCTCCCAATAAAGGAGCTGAAAGAGCCACCGTTGCTCTATAGGCGCCATGTTCGTATATACGAAATTTTGTCACACAGGAGTTTGCAGTTTACATCTGCAGTAAAACGCATTAATACTTCGATAAGAGATCCTTTCATCTCAGGATAGATTATGCGTAAAGAGCATTCATTAATTAGTGTACGTTACTCCCTGATTTCACTCAATGATGAACATTACAACGAGGGCGGATCAAATGATGCGATTAGCTCAAATGCTCCGCAAAGATTCGAATCAGAGACGTCGGCTGAAAAACACATATTTGCTAGTGGTTTGACGGCGTGCGTGAGACGCGTTTTCCACTCATCGCTGCATGAGCGGAGCGAGAGTGAGTAGTCGGCTGTTGATTGCAAGCCACCGACCGCCCCACAGAACGACGTGAAGGCAAGCCGGCGATTGCTCCGTTGTGTTGCACGGCTCTTCACCCTCCCAAATCCTCGACCCGACTAGGACTATTCACGACGTTATCACGATCTTATCATCAATATATGATGACGAATCAATCGTGGTGAAACGAGAAAAAAGAAGAAAAGAAAATCCTAAAATATTTAAGTCAGCGATTTCAAGTTGAACGTATTATATGCTCGTCATTGGTGATCGATATTTGCATCATATTATTGATACACTCATTAACGGCATATAATTAGCCGAACAACGAATTCATTTGCTCTACCGTGAAATTATTCTTCAAATTTTCTACTCTGTGTAATTTATATTCACGCCTTAAACGTTGATCATCGGTGCAGTTATAATCGTTGTATCGAGACGACTTTGCACTTTCGTTGTATTGATGTGTAATTTAGCATATTTTCTATCCATCGACTACACATGATCGTCCTTACGCCAGAAGCGTAAGTCAACAGTTTTTTGTTCATTTTTTGTTTGTTGAAAAAGTTCTTCTGAACAAGTTTCGAGTGATCAACAAACCTGAAACAATACCCATTGTTTGGGTTTTTTGTTTTCTGCCAATGAACTTCCATAAAACCTTCATTTGTCAGTGAGGGTTTTTTGTTGCTGTTGAAATCGCAACACTTTCTGGATGTAATTCAGGATACAATCCAGAGTATTTCAATTAATATGGTACAATAAATATATCGATGAAAAGCCGTTCTAGTCTTTTAATTTGGTTTTGATTATTGCCATTAATATTTCTTTTATTCTAATCTATCTACTGTCGTTTTATTATTATGAGTAAGGAAGTTTATTATTGGCTAAAAATTAGAGCGTTTTAAAGTGCAAATGATTGATTCCCTTTAGAAAATCATTTATTCATTTTTATGATGTGGAATTATTTCGTATATTTATTTCATATTCGGATATATCTTCTTTCAAATTTCCAATAGTTTTTTCAACTGATTCTTTTCGGTGGCAGTTTAGATTTGATCAGATATTATACTTAATTACAAATATTTGGGACTATGTTATGATTCCTGCGATTAATGAACTTCGCGATCCCAGAAATGAATTTTTCCAGCGAATAATTCCAGAAATCCTATATTTTTAAGTGGTTTTTTTTGCACGCTTTAGAAGAGACTCAAATGAGAGAATGCAATTCGAAGGGCTGTGAAAGACAACCGAGCATATTTAATGCTATAGAGGTTAAAATCATGTTAATCTCCATAGTGTATGTTACTAGCTGGACATTTACTTCTGTGGGACGCATTGAATGCAAGTAGAACTAACATACATATCGAAATGATCTCTACCTTCCGTGCGTCGTTTTTCTCGACGTTGTAGATCTTTATTCCTTATCGATAGCAAATTGATCGCACAAGTTATTTTGATATGGTATTATATTGGGGGAAGTGTATTACTTTTTGTATTATTGTTCACTTAAAGTTATCGTGGTTTAACGTTGTGCTGCTTCCAAGCTGATTTCTTTTTTCGTTTTATTGATTCTCTTTTGCGTGATGGAATCTTCCACTACTTCTATCAAATTCGACTCAGTTATTCCAATTTTTTTCCGGAATTTTTATCTCAGACCTTCAAATTTTTTTGTAAACGATGCCACAGAATCACTGAAATTTTCTCCTATTTTTGTGAAGTTCTTTTTTTTCTCATCACTCCGAAACTTTTCCATAATAAAAGCAAGGAGAGGAAATTTTTGAACAAACGATTAAAAAGAATTCTCCACGACATTAATAAAGTAATCCCTCTAACGTTCTAAATGATACCACCATATGGATACGACAACGTTATTTTGTACTCTTAGGTATTAGCATCACTTATGAATATTACTTTTCATTTCTATAGAATTAGTTACGCGATAAAAATTTCCCACTCTCAGAGCATCATATTCAAAGATCATATAGATTGATGCATTAAGATGAGTTAATCTTGACTAGCTTTAACATATGTTTGCTCTTTTCTTCTGCCAACTGGACTTCTCTATTATATAGATAAATAGAGAGGAAACCATTATATTTGTCTATACGCTATAAAATCTGAAATTATCGAAGCGGACGAATGATGGATCCATCGCTTGTAATTTCCAGCTACTCTGTTTTATGCCACTATTATCATCGTTGGAAATATTTTTTGTATGGAATATAAGGTGTTTTCTTTAACGAAGATACCTTCATCGCTGTATTCGGCTTATAGAATATAAATGAGTCTCTTCGTTGTAGTGCATTTTTTTACCGCAGTGCTCATAGCGAATATATTTCTGTACGTAGCCACCAGCCATAATTCGGGTAGATGAAATGGAGTTCGTTACCTTGCAACCGCCGATCTTGAGGAAAATATTCATATGAGTGAAAGCTCTTGTGCTATATATATGCAAATTTATTTATTTAATTATTTTTTTAAATTATTTATTTAGTTATTTATTTGTTTTGTTTATTTTCCCCTGCTTCAATTGATGCTGATTACCGTAGCATTGAAAGAGTTGTATAGTTTTTGCGATACATCTGTGTAATATCTCCTTAGAAATCCAATAAATGATTATTCCGATCATAATACAACATTTAGAAAAAAGAAGAGAAATAAGTAGGATACCAGTATTTCAAAGAAAGCTCTAATGAGTTTCTTTTTACTTTGAAACCCACCTGTTATTGGTATATCTTATGGTTATGCGGACATAGAAATTCTGCAGTGAAGTAGATCTTCGCAGGAAATAGCTTTCTGTATGCGATATTCGATGTATTTAACAATTGAGACCTGAAAAAAACCGCATCCAGTTGAGTACCGTTATTGTAAAATAATTTCTAAAAAGCTATAAACTATGATTCATAGATAAATAGTTAATATATGATATAGAAAAAGTGGAAAATACCGATAATACTTTAGATAATTTTTCCCATTCCCATTTTTTTAATATTTCTTTTAGGCAATAAAGTTTTTAGCATTCAGAGGCTATTTAATTCGAAAAAAGTTCTCTATCAGTCATTTTTCATTTTATTTTCCATTATTTTCCACTTTTTTTGTTAATTTAAGCAAATGTGTATTATTTTCAAGCGTATAATATCAGCAGTATAATGCCGCTAAACGTTGTTCGCTTAATATGATTCAATAAGTAGGGGTTATGTGAGATACTCAGCGAAATAATTTACTCAATTACTTAGTTTCTTCATGATTTATATTCATAGCCGTTTGCGCATTAATTCGCCGAAACAACTAATCTCAATAGCAATCATCAATGAGGTATCAAACGAATTAGCGGAATTTCTACAGTATCCGTCGAATATTCTATAGTATTCAGTAAATACGCTATATTATGATAATCGAATTTTTTTTGCCAAGCAACTTTTATTTTCCGTTTCTCCAACTTAAATATATCATCGTTAGCAAGTTTTCATTTTGTTTCATATTTTCTTTCATAAGTCATATTATTTATATATTTTATATTTATAGAACGTCTTGATAGAACATCTTAGAGAAGTTACGTTGAACATTTAACGATTATTTCGAATCGTTCATTTAAAAAAGCTATAAAATATACATTTGTTGGAGTTTTTTACATGCAATTTTGAGAATTTTCGTTTTTTTTCGTTCACTCCGGCTTGTTTCTGTTTTATTGTGAACGTAGCCGAGTGGATAATTGCGCTAATGAAGTTCTATCGGAGATTATTGTCATATGGATAGAAATGTTAAACTCATTTAGTTAATTCTTATCGACTGAACTACAGTAAAGCTTTCATTTCGTAGCTTGATTTATGAAATATTCGAGCCTATATTCACTTTAACCATATATTCGCTAACTGGTATCGAATTGAACTGTCCGGCGTATCCCCTCCTATCAATCTTAGTGACATCTTATGTGAATCGGCTAAATAAATTAAACCCTCAGAATAAGTTGAGGAAAATAAACTTCCTCTTCAGTATTTCCTTCATTTTATTCCATTTTCATTGCTTCTCTTCCCCACGTTTTCCTTACGCATTTTTTCCACATCATTTCACCTATACACATGAGTTTTCGTTTTTTTTCTTTTTCGAATGTTTCGAAAACTTATTTCTTCCTATCCAGTTTGGCATCCTGAATTTAAGTAATCCGTCTTATGTCAACCTATGTGATCGATTATTAGTGCTATGATAGAATTATTTTCTCACCACGGCGGCAAATATGTGACTTCAGCAAATAATAATATCACCCGAGCAGAAAATATAAAATCCCTTTCCTCGAAACTAATAATTTCGGAATACTTTTCCTTTGTTTTCATTTTTGACGCTGATAGTTGAAAATTTGATATTTTAGTAGTTAAATTTGTAATATATTTCTGTAGAACTCTTTCGGATTTACATTAACTTAACATATAATGATTTAAGAGCATGAATGATACAATAGAATATGAAGAGAAGAAAAATATATGCACACCGTTATCCCGAGGAGATCTTTTTCTCTTGATGTGACAAAAATGCTTTTTCCTCATTTGGGTTTATTTGTTCAACGTTTTGCTTTTCTTGCAAAGGAACGTTGAAACATTGGGACCATATTAAGAAAGTTTAATATTGCATCCGGCTATATTGAGTATAATTCTTTCGGGAATATATATTGACGAATAGAGAGAAAGAGAGAAAGAAAGAGAGGGAGAGGGAAATTTAAAGATATACGACAAATATTTGATGTCGTTTTCCATTTTTTTGTTTTCAATCATTCTCAGAAATTGTTCATTCGAAAATTCTCCTTCTATTGACTTTCTTTGTTTGATTGCTTGCTTTCAATGTTCTTCTCTCAAATATGAATACTCGAGTTCACCTTAGGGAATCTTCAGAAAATAAAAATGAACGAATGCAGTTGCTTGACGCCAAAAAGGAAAAAATTCAAAGACAGATAGAAATTTAGAAAACATATCAAAGAGAATTTAATCCCAAGAGGGCAAATATCGTCGAAGAAATTCGATGAATTTGAAGCTGAGAAAAAATATTTGTCATAGGCAAATCGTTGCCTCATTAATTTCTCCCTTGTTCGTTTCGCTTTTCTTTTCGATTGCTTGGTCCCCCTCCTTAAACTTCGTTCTCCCATATGTGAATGCTGGAAAAAAGGATGGAAAATAAAAAATGGTTGATAAGAGGTGGTTGGTTGAGAACGAGGGAAGAGAAAACGATAGGCGGAAAACGAAAGGAAGAACGAGTCGAGCGAAGCATTTAGCTGAATATACACTTTCGGTACAAATTCTCCATATTAAACAGTTATATTTGTAATGAGAAAAAGCATTTTCGAAAGAATATCAATTGTTTTGTTGCAATTTTCCATCCGGAATATTTTGTCCGAAGTGATTAAGTGTCCTTATATAAGCGTTTAATAGAGGAATTTGTCTTAAGGAAGCAAAAAAATCACATCGAACCACTTTTTGCATAAAGATTTTCGAGATTTTCTCGAAGTTTTCGTTCATTTCTAAGCGACTAATCAATAAAAAATATGATATGAGTCATATAAATGAGAAAATATAGTTAATTATTGCTAAATTATTGTATCATATAAGTTTAATTGGATATAAGTTACAACAATGTAGATTTACTTCTTCAGTTGAAATTCTACTGAGATCAGTGGAAAAACGTTTCTTTTTTCCTTCTGAATTCGAAATGCATACACCATCCATAAGTGCACATTTATGAGATTTAATATACTGACTTACAAATGTACTCGTTACCTTAATTATTATTTATGATAGCTTTTAGGTACCAGTATTCATTAGAAAATCTCTTATTCTAAAATCCTCATAAAGCATTCGTAAAGCTATAAAAATCTCTCATCATTTGATTGTTTTCTTAGCTTCAGCAAGTGCTTTTTTTGGTAAATACTATGCCTTGAGAGCATATGCCTGGAAATACATGGTGATTTTTTATCTCTTCTAGCCATTCTGGATTTCCCGCAAGCTATGACGGGGCTGAACATAAATGAACATCGAAGAAATGATATTTTGGGAAATTTTTCTCCTCTCTTGGTAGTTGTATTCAGTTTTTTCTTCTTTTTATGAGGGGGGGTGGGAGGGGTAATTGACCAGCTTACTTATAAAGCAAGTATTTGTTTAGATTTTTGATGTTAATAAATATTAAAAATTGGACGATAAATTATTAGTAAATATGGTGAATTTTGAAGATAAAGGAAATTAAGATTGCTAATTGATTTCCTCTAGTTAACGGATAACAATTGAATTTTATTGCCACCTATGACAAGTGTTCATTCGGTTGGAAATATTTCTTCGAAAACAATGCATGTGTAGCCGCTGAAGATATATTACCTCATATTATTACAATGCAGAATTCCACGATGCATTTATTTGCCTCAACACTGCAGTTGCTTCACCCTTATCGTTTATTGAAAGCAGATGACTGTCAGCTGACAAGAAACGAAACATAAAATGCATAGATAATAATCTTCGTCGAATTCTCATAATTCTTGATATGGAAAATCCCAATGAAAACATAGTTAACGATGAGAAATCTTATCGAAATGCGAATAAATAAGTAACTAAGTAAAATCCCCCTATTCGTATGACTGTTCTTCGACGTTGCTTGCTCATTTTTTTTAGGCGTGTTACTGAGGCAAATTGTGAGCTTAGTCTTTTTTTCATTCAAGCAGCAGATGTTGTGCAATTTTATCACTTCTTTAAACACTCGACGAATTTTTTCTTCCCACCCGTCGATGCAACGTCATTAATATGATAAAACGATTTGTCGGTTACTCAAACGACTTAAGTACCCATAAAACTGCTTATAAATTAGCGTAAAATTTTCCGATAACATCTTATCGTTAGAAAAATCTATCGATTTTTGGAAAGTACTTAAATAAAATGAAGTAGTTTGATGCTATGTCAATGGTAATACAATTGCGTTTATGTTAATGGTTGTTCACATTTACCTTTTGTTTTTTCGCAAGCAAATTGCTCAGACAAGGTCCTTTTAACGTGCATGCGCAAAGATACCGCTTTCAATGCCATAATGGATTCCTCCGACAACGATCGTTGCAAAAACCGGAAGTTTTCTGGAATTTTTCGGGAAAAATTTGCCCATCTTGACATTCCTTGAGCGAATTTTATCAGTGATTGCCATCGATGATCCTTTTTCATTCAGTTCAACGACTGTCTCCGTCAATTCCATTCCTCTGGCATCTAATGATCGTTATGACGAGAGCATTTATATCTTACGCAGATGTCTCGTAATAATGAAGTTAATCATGTATAACACCTGCCTATCGTTTTTTTTTGTTTTCAGATCTTTGAATAGTGGAAACTTCGAGAATGTCATGGATGAACATTAAATGCAAATGTCACTAATATAAATGAATATTTTTCTATGTGAAAAATTTTCACCTGACTCGTTCTTGTTTAAAGAGACAGTAGCATAAGTTAGTTGATCAAAGATCTCGGGATTTCTATAGAGAATCTGAGAAGCCGGTATTGCTACGTCCAAATGGTCGTCATAGTCAATGGATTTGATTGCTCGAATGCTCATAATTAACGAAATTTGAATAAGCGATTATTTCATAAACAATACCGAGAAGAAAGGGGGATGAATCTGCTCATAGAACGGATATTGTCGATTAAGAAACGATGTAAGCGTCGAGTGAAATGAATCGAGATGATTCATTGGGAAAAATCTGAATGAACTTGACAACATATCCGGATAATCCGGTGCATTATGAACGGTTATCCTTTTTTTTTCAGTGCATATTTGTATCATTGAATTTTCTTATTTACAAGAGTATATACTTAAGAATTCCTATTATCCTGTCAGTAGAAATATGGATGTCGATAAACGAGACAACTGAGACGATTCACTTTTAGGAAAATCTCTAACTGAAGACCATTTAATGACTTCGCCAAGTTCTTTCTTAAGAAAAGAAAAATTCCAACCCGGATAACTATTTAACTCTTATTGTTCCATGAATCGAACATATTCGACCGATCGCAGATTTGCACTGACCAACGATTGTATTTGTATTTGAAGCCATTGAAGAAGCTAGGTTTTTTTCCACTTCAACATCTTCAAAAGAACTTATGAAATGTGAATATATCGATCTATTTTTTCAATTTCAATTTGAACTTCACAAAATTATTCGGCCGTTTTAATCATCGAACAAACTTTTTATGAAAAAGACGGAATTTATCAATGGAAATGTAGTCGATGTGTTGGATGATGAGCCGAATAGAATATGATAATGGAATAGTATGATGTGCCACATTCCATCTAGAATTATGGGGAAGATCATTCCTTCTTCACTATAAAAAATTTTAGTGACGACGAATCTGAGATTCGTTGAAAAACGGCCATAGGTTAAGTTTATAGTGGATTACAGAATGGAGTAGGAGAGAAAGGGAGGCGCGGGGATGGAGAGGAGAAGATGAATGATAGCTTTTCTGGGACTGGTGGCAACATTTCTATGTTCTTTTTTTTCCAAATCGTAGAAGAGAGCTGCTTTCACTTTTCCTTTCCGTACTTCCAAAGAAACCGTGCGAATGAAGTTCATATATCGATAGAAGAACAAAACAACTGTACTCATAAGGTGAGCGCAGCAAAATGCCTCTTATCAGCTCAGTGGAGTCTTCTTTATGTTACGTCGAAGGTTTACAGTTTTTTTAATCCGCCGAAGATTGAATGACCGAGTGCTGTCGCCTTTTTGGGAGGTTCAGATGAGACGTCGAGGCTTTTTATAGAGAGCTGCGAGATGGCGTGACTTCGATAAAGAGGATCGAAGAAAGCAAACTCTTTTTCTCTTATACATGCTCGAAAGAAGAGGTGCAATCTTAAAAATATGCTGAAGGAATGGAAGGGCGACGAATGAAAGGGCAACGCCTGATGATGCTCCAACAATATTGGGGCATCATCAGGCGTTTCCAAAAGGCTTACTTCCTGTACCCACGTTATACTCATTCTTCTTCTCTCGTTTTACATGCATCGAACTAAGTTAAGTCTTATCTGAAAAGCATTTCATTGCATGAACAAGTTTTTTGTAAAGCATTGCGTCACTGCTAGCCTCGTCAATCGCAAACGATTGATTCTCATCGTTGAAAACAACGTAGTCCTCAATCAAAGTCTTTTTTATGCTTAACAGTTGTGGCTATGAATAGTTTGTCGAGCATTGCAGCTGACTGCATCGATTCTCTTTTCATCTGCGAAGAAATCATCAGTAAATTTGCATTCAAACATAAGAAAACATTGCTGATTTCATGTTCATATCTGTTTACCATTAATGTTGCTGAAATCTATGAACAGTTAGTGCATATTTTGTTGCTTCACGCAATTATTTAGTACATGAGCGCTTTTGAAGACAATAAGATCAATGTGATTCTTAGGTATGGGTGTGTTTCTGAATTTGCTTATGTAACAAAAATTAGATAATATCAGTGAAAGGTGAAAGTAAACTTTGTTTGATTGTGAATGATCAGTCATTTGAAGGGAGCAGCTCTTCGAGAATGATTGACTCATAAGCTTCACAGTTTTTAAGTCTCGGTTTGCGATGTACGATGTTCTTATGGATGATGTACTAGTGGCAGCAACTAACTCAAGTAATTGAATTTTTCTTGACAGCCGCTGCTCTCCATTCCCGATAATTTTCAACTCTTCCTAAAGCGATCTTTATCTCCGAAGTCTGCTTCACATTTATTAATCAGTATTTTATGTATATATATATATATATATATATATATATATATATATATATATATATAAAATTTGCACTGCAAATTATATTTATGAAGTTATTATTCCCTATGCATATAGATAATAAAAACCTGGATTCACTGTTACGTTAGTTGGATGTGGCTTTATATAACTGGAATGGCAGAAGTGAATATTTCTTTCTTAAAGACCGGCGCAAACGGCCGGACTAATTCCAATATAAAAGCACTTTTTTTTAAAATGTTTGTTAACAAAAGGATAAAACTCGATTAAATTCATTAGAACGATTATGAAATTTCACGAAATTGTGGCCTATTTGATCCAGATATATGGGCAAGTAGACGGCAATTTGGCCATATATTCCTGTGCCAAATTACTGTCCAATTATACAGTATTTCTAACATTACTGCCATGATGATTTCTTACTTCGAATAGATTGCATTCTCGAATTTCTTCTATTAAATGTAACTATTAGATGTAATTATTCTCGTATTATTAAATTGGCGACTGATTTAACTCTTCGATTCCATTATGCTCATATTTTATTGATAAGTACAACATTCTTTTCCCTTTTGCTTTTTCACTGTACATTAATTCTCTTCAGCGGAAAAAAAAAACGATTATTCGAGGCAACTGTGAACTCATATTGTGACTTTATATTTGCCTCACATCGTAAACGACTTTGTATATACGTGAATAGAAGAGATTTATGATAGCCATTTTACAGCTCAATAAAAACATTTTGTTTTCCGTCATATTAAAGAAATCTACGCGAAATCATTTGTGGTTTAAACGATGTTCCCTTTAAATGAATTTGCCAACATTCGTTTTTAGGTTATATGTATATATATATATATATATGTATATATATACGTATAATCACGCCTATTTTATCTGATCCATAGTTTTTTATTCTCTTTTACTACGTTCGAAAGTAATTTCTCCATCGGATGTAGCTCGTTGAAAGCATTTTCCTTCATTAATTGCATATAGATGCTTCATGTGGATCAACATTCTTCACTCTATGATAAATATTTTCGCCATAAATGTCCATACGGATGGGTAACGTTTTTTTTTGTTCGAAATAAAAAATAAACAAATAAAATTTTTGCATTCAGTGCTATATTAAAGAACGGGGGAGGGGGGGGAGGGCTCTTTGATTAGCCTCAAAAAAGAGAAGTACGTTAAGGCTACATAAGTGATCGAAGCATTCACATCTTAGTTGGCAATAAAGTTCCAGGAAAACGAATATAATATGTGCGCATACATTCATTTATGTTTCTACCTCTTAATCTCGTCAGTGATTTTCATTTTCGTATTACGGAAGTTAAGCCTACAAAATTTGATATTTGCTATAAATGTGATTCAAAAAATCTCAGTTTCGATACATATGAGAGTCATTGATTCAATAGATGGAATGAAAAACTAGCACATTGGAGTCATCATTTCTACTGTGCATCCTTGAAGTTGAGGAAAATGCACATTTCTCTTAGCGTGACTATGAAACGACAGTTGTTTCAACGATTAGATTCGATTTAGATTAACTTTTATTGAATTTCTTATCGCACTTTTTTGTCAAATGTCTTCATAATGCTTTAGGCTAAAGTTGAAATAAAATACTGGCAAAGATGTTCGATGCAATCGAAAATGAAATGGATATTTTTTACACGAGAATATTTCGCTAATATTACTGCTGATGCCCTAAAGTCTTCAGTTAGGCGATAAATTAAAGAACGGAACATAAGTTCGTCGGTTATATTATATCGGTAAATCACTATGGAATTCTTAACTGCAGATCATCTCCCAACACTGCAATTCCTTTCGTAGTTTTTTTCGGCAGCAAATCTATTGTAATAAATAAACGAAAGAGCAGTATGAGCTGTTATCAGCTTTTTTTTAATCATGGTAAACTAAATGGCTCCGTAGATATCTAAAAATGGCGCAGAATATCCGAATTATTAGTTCGTCCGTCCACTTCATCCCACTCCTTCCCTGTCCTTTCTGCTCCCGTCCCGCCTTTATGCAAGAGCAATCGGTTGATGTTTGATCCTTTTATCGAGCGATCTATGAAATCATAATCCGCGCTCCAATGTCATATAGTTTCTTTTTACATTTCCATTCTAGCACTTGAATTTCTTCGACGACTGAATCAATCGTTTATAATGGTATAGGTATTGAAATTAGACTGTATTATTTCTACTCATACTAGAATGTATAGGTGGATATAACTGCCAAAATTGTTACTCTTAACTAACAACTGCGAGATTCAATGACGCGACGAGTTTGAAGACTGATCAATGCAAGAAGATTTATAAATTAATGTGAAGCCTGCCAAGAATCATTTTATCCCATCGTTCGACTAAGAACACCATGAAAACGATCGCATGAATGCAGATTCTTTTTTTTATGGTGAGGGAAACAACCGAATAAATGAATACAGTTATGCCCTACGTATTGGTTCATCGATCGCATCTTTTTTTTTGCAGAAATATCGAAGACTTCCTCCTTAACGAGAATGGAGAAAAGAGGTGATTCGACAAGGTTATTCATGCTTGTGGAGTATATGGGTACTGGAAATAATTTTTACGGCAGAAAATGTTGCTATATTATTGCAGAAATATTTCTCGAACAGGGCGCACTATTATATTAACATGCATTTTCCAAAGGTACATATGGCAAACTAATTGAGAGTCTTTTGAAGGAGGGTGACAAAAATAACTGACAACTTTCTGAATAGGGGTGGTTAGTTTATGGAAAGTTAATGGATATGATGCGGCTAAAAAAGAAAAAAGTAAAGGAAACAAAACAAACAACCATCCTTACAAACAGATGGCGTTAAAAATAGCGCGTTCCGCCGCAAAGCATACAAGGAGAAATAGTGAATTGGAGTACAGAATCCTTTCGTTTCGTTGGATTTCATCTTTCGATAATGCTCCTTCCTTTCCATCGTCCTTTATCTTTCATTCTTTACTAAAGGATCTTATTATAATAATATCCTCAATCCTTAGTGGCAAATAAGCGTCTGAAATAGTACAGACTTGGCATCACCCCTGTCGTTATTTTTATCGTCGCCGAATTCGAAGATTTGTGGAATATCATATAATTAATGGTGTGAATGTCGTTTTGTAAATACTATTCCTTTTTGTTCAAAACATATTAAGGCCACATTGGAAGAGTGCAATAATCGCATTTGCCAGCCGAAAGATAGTGCTCTTAAGCTGAGAACTATCCTCGTCGTTCTGTTCGCTTAAATGCAAGAAGGGAAAGGGTCAACAATGCTATATATAGCAGATATATATATATTTTGCTTGGTCGATTAGGCTGTTCAACCATGAAGAAACTTTTCATGCTGATAGTTAGGTGGATACACCTCATGACAACTTCCAAGCCTAATTTTATTTCGTTGATTACGTCTCGCAGCTAGTGAAGCTTAAAATCAAGAGGTTTTCAGCACGGATTTCGTACCACAACGAGAGTGTTGCAAACACCGAAGTTTTTTGACCGGGGAATGTTCACAGGCGATCAGCGATCGGTCTGTAAAATGCTTAAGTAGATACTATTAATGTTTTTCCGTATGTGGTCACAACTTTTCGATCAGGACGTAAATACTGCTTATCGTTATGATCGCGCAAGTGTGATTTGCGATTTCCGAGATTTGCTAGTTATTATCCCTGAGGTGTGGTTCTCGGATAGTGCTGCTAATCCGTCGAGTTAACAAATACGTGCCCTCTTCTGAAGTCGATACATATATTAATGGAAATTAACATCACAAGTGTTGTAGGCAAACAAGTAATTTGCCTATGAGTGGGGTAAAAATAAATCAATCGTTATTGCCTCTCATGCCTCTAAATGTCTCTCAATGATTCTTCTGTCTCTCCAAATTTTAAGCGCTCAAATAAGAGGCTCTTCACTGATGCACACAAATGCACATCTTTTATTTCTATTCAATTTTATTTCGCTTTAAGCACATTGCAATTGTTATATTTTCACAATGATTTGGAATAATTTCATAGATTCGCTTCGTCGTTGTTGTTGTCTATCTTATCGATGAAGTGCCGAGAAGAACGAATAGAGAGGTGAAATTTTATGCAAAAGAATTTAATAATAGAGGCGAATTTCTGCTTACTTATTGAAAAGTCTCAAAATTAATTTAGCGATTCTTTGAATTACATTATAGTTGTCATTAATAAAAGCATATTTCCTGATTAATATTTGAGGGTAAGAAGATGCGATTGGAATATTTACAGCCGCTTAATTTTTACGGAAACGACGATATGTACTTCTAAGGGTTTTTTTTAAGCTACAATATAAGTATCACTTGAAAGTGGCAACATTTGTTGAAATAGTTTGTTCTTTTTTTATTCTCCCTTCCATATATTTTCGTTAATTTTCTTATTTTATTGCATAAATGCACCACCATATGAAGAGTTTTATTGCAAGAATTGTACTTAACGCATCGCACTTAACGCAATGATTTGTTCTCATTCATGGCTTTGCTTTTGCATGATTGCATCTTTTATGAATTCTTACACCTAAGTGAACGCAATATTCGCCCTAAATAAGATGTCCTTTTGACGTTCTTGTAATCATTGTATTACGGTATTAAATATTATTTCCACTCAGTTGCATATTTTAGATCTATTCGTTCATATGAGCACTTCTGAAACTCTTTAAATGATGCAAAACCTTCGAAGGGTAAATTAAACTGTTGAAGAATAAGATGAATAAAAGTTGGCATTAGGATCTCGATATTGGGTTATGAGTGTGCCTTATGTTGCTATATATATTGGGATTAGATGAGTGAATGTGTACGGAAACCGTCCACTCATACACGCACACATGCGTACGAGCGAGGGAAGAGAGGGTAAGGGGATGGGAGAAAGGACGCCCATGAGCCAAACTTAGGAAGAGAGTGTTTCTGTCAGCAGCTGCTATTTCGGTCATTTCATTGCAAGTAATTATATCTGAGGAAGTCATACAATCTGAGCTGCTAAATTGCTACAGTGCTATCACGTTTTTCTTAAATCTTAAGCCTCTGAGGAAGATTTTGACTTGATTTTAATCGGGTCGATCATTAAGCCCTTAGTCACATATGCGCAAATAAATATCTGTGGGGAAAAAATTTCAAGTTTTTCGATAGGAAACTAATCGAAACTTGAAATGAAAGTATAAAGAAATGGCAAAAACGAATGAAACGGGCCTTTATTGTTAGAACTATATTTATGCGCATTATTAACAAACCAATATTAGCAAAAGATCTCAAATATTCTTCATCTCTAATAAAAATTGTATAGAAAATCGGCGATATTTCATTCATCGACCGCTCGTTTTTGTTTACTGGAATTTCGAGAACGCCTTTTATTAGTTAAGTTAATGATTCGAGACTCTTGATAACATTCAGGAAAATTCCGTCAAAAAAAACACCGGAAAAAATCTCTGCATTACGCATCCAGAACGGCTCCATTCAAGTTATATAATGTAAAATTTCCGTCGTGGGCGAATTAGTTTTTAAGAGATGTGAACTAACTTGAAAGTCAAGTATGAGTCGAATTTTTGTACATTAGCTCACCAGTCAATACGAATCAATAAATATCAAAGATGTTCATCGTGATTTGTGTATATTTGCCCTAAGAAGCTTTTCTGGTGAAGAGAGAAGCCCAATAAAATATGAGAATTAAATGACGAGAAATGAAGCTTATGAGATTGTCCTCGACGTATACGATTAAAAAAACGAAAATAAGGAGAGCAGAGGACATTTCAGTTACTACTTCGTAACTTGTTAGGTTTCGGGTGCAACGTTATCGGCGTTTTTGCAAATATTTTCTGTTGGCCAAAGATAGGGGAAGAAAATTTCTTCACTGTCCAGTGCTCTTTATTTTATGCACCTGCCGCCTAAAAAGTTATATATGGATTGGTTGAGACATAAAAGTTGAACTTTCTGGTCTCTATTGACGTTTTTGAATTGATGAAATTTCGAGGGTTTTTGTAGTTGAGGGCTTAGTCAAGGAAAATTCTTGCAGTCTCTATACTCGCTTCTAACTACACTAGCTTCTAAGAATGGAATAAATACGTTGATTTTGAGGAATTTAAGTATAAAAAATCAAATATCACCTTACGAAAGAATATTTAATTTCTAGAGGCATTTCTTCTTCTCTTTCCTTCTAAGGGATAACTTTTCCTATTCGGCTGTATCAGAAACACAATTTGGAAAAATTGAATTTGCGCAAAGAGAGAGCGGCTTACATCATGATTAATTTTAAGGTGCAGTTGTTTGTAAGCGATGATTCTTTCGTTGTGTCGACGATCGCAAAAATGTGTATCGCGACAAAATTCCATTAAGCTCGATGTGCTATGTCTTTTGCCCGTTTTGTTGCTCCACTTTAGTCCACTTTCGGCTATTCTCATTTCAGTTGGCTCCAACTCGATTTCAACATTTTTTACTTCTGTTATCTCCTGTTTGATTTGTAAGCGCAGAAGGTTCATATATTCATAGAGAGAGAACATTCCGTTAACGTCTTTTGTCGTTACTGCTTATGATTGAAACGGACATGTCTGTCATTTCGTTATGCTCTTTTATTAATGTGCCTTCGAAAACGCATTACTATGATATCATGTCTTGGAAATTTATGTGTTTATTTGTCTATGTCAGACTGTCTGCATATCTCATCTGATAATTGCAACTCTGGAACTATTAAAGTCGCAATTAGGGAATCTAGTGGGAACAGCACGCATTAAATCTGCAACATTATAGTAACTCATCATTTTCGCTAAGACTTCTATGCAATAAAAGATACGAAGAAAACTCAGAGTTATTTGTTTTGTTTAATTTCTATTTCCGTGCAAATTTATTGACGCAAAGAAACAAAACAGAATCAGTTCAGTTCCACTAGTTTTCATTTTAAATCGGCTCGATTATGGAGTAGCAATTTCTTGTCTTAGATTCACATATTTGATCGGTACTAAATTCCTTCTACATTTCATTAAAGCTGCCTGATTTGCTGAGTGGAACTGCAGAGACGCATAGTTAATCATATTTCTTGCAGCAGTTTTTCGCTCTTAATAGAAATGAAGTCTTTAAAAAAATTCAGTATTTTTGCAGGTGCTTTTTGATTGCTGAATACGGGATAAGCATTGAGATTTATTGCCGAAATATACTTTCATTTAGTGCAAATGTGGACGGGAAAAACAATAAAGACAATTGCATATATGGTTTTAAATTTTCCTATAGAAATGAATTGTCACTCGAATCGAAGCGGTAAATTCTCCTCTTGCATTAATCCGATGTCGTGTTAATTGTTCGCGTTTTACTGATAACACAATTTTAACAGTTGACGATTTGTTTCGATAAAATATCAAAGATTTATTTCATTTTATGCCTCAATACTTCAGTAAATCTACTGGTTAAGTGGGAAGTAGCGAACATTCTATACAAATTTCCTTCTCAACAATATCTAGTAGGTAGAGGCACGTATGTGAGAGCGGCGATACGACACGAAGAGAACGAATGTCATTCGAGAAGGGAAGCGCTCAGCAAGGTGACTACTTCACCTTCATGGAACATCGGTTAAGTGGCACCGTCGTCGATACTTGATATATTCCTCAGTGCGTCATTTTCAAGTGACCACCGTCATTCACATAGCATCTCTAAATTCTGTCGATTATAAACTGTCGCAAATTATCTCTCTTTTTAAGTTTATTGATTTCTAGTTCCTTAGCAGTATTTTTATTTTGCTTATTTTTTCTAGTACCAATTGTCTATGTAGTGGCTTTTAACCAATGAATTTCATCGAATTTGTTTCACTCACTTTAGTTTTCTGCTTTTGTGTCGACTGATTTTGATGAAATGCCCTCGAGAACAGCTGCTCAACCATCGAATCGTCAATCGTCATTAGTGAATGAATAAAAAATAACAAAAAGTGGGACAAGAATTTCTGTCTCGCCTTCTCTCTGTCTCTTTCTCTCCTCCTTCGTCTTGGTATAAAGCACAGCTTATTCCAACTATTCAATGTTCCTCATTTGGAATATTGCATAAACAAATTCTGATAATAACTGATAATATGATATTTGCAAGTGCATCTAAAATCACTTCTTGTAGCATTGATGTTGTTTTATAACCCCTGGGGTTATGTTATAAAACCCTCAACAACAGCGCTGAGGTATGATTATGCAGCGTTCTTAGCTTTCTTAATAAGCAGGCAATGTATCCTCCTTCAGCAACCTTTTTGTCAAATGATTCAATGCATGTCATATCTAGTTCACACGCAGAAATGCTTTTGGAAAATCCACTTGACGATTGGCACCACAAAAAGCTCGAAAATATTCCAATTTATATTGATGTTAATATCATCTCTTTTTGCTATTTAAACCTTTTTTTCTATATCTTATCATCCACATTTTCTCAATATTTGCGTCAGTATTTCGTTGAATTTTTCTCATTCTTTAATCGTTTTTCTTGAGCAATTTCCTCTACAAATTTCGAGAGGTAAACGGAAAGAGAATATATTTCTTTGAAAAAAGGAATTCGTTTGGAGTAAAAATATAATAGAAATTTCCATTTTGAAATTATGAATTTGTTATTGACGCTATAAATGATGGAGAAAATTTTAAACGATTTTCATAATTCTCTTTCATCCTGCCCACTATTTATCTATTTCCTTAAAAATATCCTTAATCCGGAAATCACTAAATCTTGGTCATCTAGAATAGTACCTTTTATTTAAAAAGTAATGTTTAACCTTCAGCAGTTATTACCAACATATGAACATTCATTCCTCCATATGCATTACAATCGATAAGAAGATTTGTTCAATGATATAAACGAAAACATCGAAAAGTTTCATTGTGAACTTTGAAAATGAACATGAACGATTGTTGAGAGATTGAAATATGTTATTATTAAAATATCGGGCTAGCATAACTTCTTTAAGCTGCTAGTTAACGATGCGGCAAAAAATTCTCTTTGCAACGGTAATACGATGAGTAATATGTATATATTTGTAGGGAAAGTGGAAATTTAAGTAAATTTTCTACACTTTACTTCTATCTTTTCTAATTCCTTCTCCATTTTTTCACTTCTTTTTCTCTCTTCCACTTTCTCTTTTCATTCGTTTTGGCGAAAAGCAGCCGTCATAATTCAAGAGGAGATGGTATAATTTCTTAAGCGCTTTGAGTTCATTCTCGAAATGTTTTCCTTGAGTAGAAATGCCTCAGGTTTTTTTAATATGCAGTTTAAATTACTATAAGTTGAAATAAAACAAGTACACCAGAAGTTGTGATATTCTTTAAGAAGCATAAATAGGTAGCGATATTTTTCAAGTACGTTAGTATATAGCTGAACAAGGCCGGTATTGAAGCGTAAGAACTAAGGTGCTTTATGGCCGAAAACAATGCACACACTTTTAACGTCTATTTTATTAAGGGACAATTTGTGAGGGTAAACGCAACGATGCATGAATTATTTCTTCTCGAAATATTAGCCCCCATTATGGTCGAACAATATAAATCTTTCCCTCCTTCTTTTCACCATGCTCGTGAAAGTAAATGTCACATTATTCAGCAATATATTCGAGATGAAATCGATTGAAGCATATAGGCATATACGCAAAAATTATTTACTTTCAGCTTTATTTTAGCTAACAAAATCATCAATAGTTGCATACATCATTTATATTGTGATGTTGGTCATATGTGAAGCGTTGACATAACTTTTTCGCACTGGTGCTTCGCCCTTTCTTTAAGGATTCAAATCATCACCGTTATTCTTCCATTAAAAAGAGAAAATAGGCTTATAAATGTACCTCGTCTATTAAAGAGGAAATAGACCTATTTTCTTACAATATATTTTGTTGAAGGAAAAGGATTAGGGAATGTTCATTAGTTAAGAAAAGAATGGAGCTTTTGAAAGAAGCTTCTATCTATTGCAATCACTTCAGGTTGAATTTAAAAAGGCGATAAGTGAATACTACCTAAATCGTCAAAATACGGGAAGTCCTCATAACACCAGCACATTAAATCGCCGAATTATATGGTGACATTTGGCATGAAATTGTTCTTCTCATAGCCAACTAGTGTGCATCATTATGAATTCCAATTTTTGACATCCGATGCGACTGATAAGAATCCACTGAAATATCATCAATAATTACCATGTAAAGTCTGAAATTTTCAATTCTCGTTTGATCGCAGTAATAAATTGTCGATTATTGTTCATTTAAATGTTTTCTTGTGGAGGCAATCATTTGAAAATGGTTGGTCTTTTTTATTGCCTATGCTGGGCGAATGTCTCAGATAGGGTAGGGATAGTGAAAGTGGCGAAAATCACCATTATTTGCATTAATAGTCAAATGGTTGAGATTTATGAGTGGAACAACGAAAAAAGGGTGGCCGATGGAGAGTGTAGGGAAGGCGAGGGCAAGGTTTCAAAGGCTGTTTTAGCTCTCATTTGAACGAGTTAGTCGACATTTCGCTATTTTTGACTAATTTCCAGCGTTACTCAGCCTTTGCTCTGTGTGTATCAAAGTAATAGAGAGTTTTACTTCTCGAAGAGTGTGCAATCAATAAGAAATTCGTCGAGCTTCAGTGCCTAATCTAATTAGTAGTTCGTTGGCACAAAGAGTGGCTATAACTCGTTGGCCGAACTGGTAATATCTCGTATGATGTATTGCTCCGTCGAATTGAATTTCAAGTATACGACGATATTGCATATAGAGGATTTTATGCAAATATAATGAAGTATATAAATAGCGATTGAAATATATATATTCGCAATTTTCGACTTATTTTATCAAAAATTCATTTTGAAGAGATTTCCTAAACTATTTTTCACCTTTTATTGCCTAAATTTTCGAGTCTTTGAAATTACAAAATTCATTGCTTCAAAGTGATATTCTATTCACTCTCTGAATGGAGAAAAATTGCTTTGAAGAATTATAACGTGCAATATGGTCTTCTCCTTTTACGGCTTATTTATTACTTTTTCCCTCTCTTTCTTTCAGCATCTTTTTTTTCTTTTTCCCTCTCTCTCTCTCTCCCTCTCTCTCTCTCTCTCTCTCTCTGCACGTTGCCAAACGAAAGATTTCGTTCAACGTAACGCATAGGGAAAACAAAAGCTACAGCGCTCTCAATTAATGGGTAATGTCAGTTAGCGTTAAATAACTGTTGACTACAAGGATGGTAATATTTATCGCAGTTTACTGCTATCGCATATATTGAGGAATAATGGTAAGATATGATAAAAGTAGGAAATAGTCATAGTAAATTGTAAGGAAATTTAATGCAGTAAAACTCCTGATAGAATTGTTTAGCGGAACACATAATGTTCACTATTATAGGTACATAAATGAATAAATCGATTCGTATGTTAAATGAAAAAATATTGCGGTAATTATTTGGACAAAATCTTTGACATACAGTTTTTGAAAAACAAAAAGAGAAAAGAAAGAAAAGAAAATGTTCGTGAAACTTTTTAATTTAGCAAAAATTCTAGCATTTCATATTCTTATTCAACTCATCACCTGAAAATGAATAATAACTGAGATATAATAGGTTATACTTGTGAATAATTTTTGCTCTTGTAGCAGCAAAACAATATCATAAGTTTTAAATTTCGCCTTTAGTTCTCCTTTTATTTATTTATTTATTTTATTTATTTATTTATTTATTTATTTGTTCATTTATTTATTTATTTGTTTATTGTTTCTGTTATTTCTTTGCGAATAAAAGGATGATACGATTTCATCACTAATGTTGGATATGCGACGCATTTTTCCATGAATTAGCTCCATAATGTGGTAATAACACCGAAAAAAGTCTTGAATTTTATTGAATGGCACTACTTAAATGCTTCGTAAGTCTTAGGCAATTTCGCTGTTTAGGAGCCTTTAGGAGCATTTTAGTGTACTAACTGCAGATCATCGTTTTACTTGTTGACGATCGGTCACCGTATTTGAGGAAATATAGATCGGCAGTGTTCAAACAAATTACAAAAACGATTCTCTCTTTATTATTTCATTATGTGGGCTCATTTCTTTTAAATTGACTCAAAATTTTCCGAATAGTATATGTGTATTTATTTGTTGTTTTTACTACTATGAGATAATTACTTAATAGCCTAAGTACTAATATTATTTTCAGATAGCTTTATTGCGGTACATTTTCAATATTTTATGCCTTATGATTTTTCGCAAGAAAGAAATCTGCCTTATGGGCTAAGAATTTGGTGTGAATGATAACAGAATGTCTTAGGGCAAAAAAGCATTCTAAGCTGTGGTTTGAAGGAATTCTACTTGCCACAGTTGCCTGATAGTGAAGATCAAGCACTGTTCAGCATAAGACTCTTCAAATGTTGCAAAAAAAAAGCCACAGCCTATCAAAGATCAAAAATGAAATATTCATAAAAACAAGCCTACGGTATCTGTCGTAAGGGATTACAACGTTGCACATTCTCGTGATTTGTAATTTGAAGTAGCGTTGAGTGGGATTTACTGGAATGTTTGGTGGGCGTACAAACGTTTGCCTATATGCAAAAATTCATCAAAGTTTTATTTTGGGGCGAAAAAGTTGCTTTAATGAATTGTTAAGAGCGGAGACGATCAGAGCGAATTGCTGCTTTTTTGCATTGAAGTTCGAAGAAGTCGTAGGTGTTATGAACTCTTAAGAAGTGCTTTTTTTTAAGTTCAAGTATTCCCCAATGTAATTCTTTAGAATACTTGATAGGATTTAATAAATATTCTCCGATGTTAATTATCCAGAAAATATTGAATACTCTCGGATTTTATAGCCTTGAATGAAACCAAAAAACCCCTTTCTTATATTAAATTAAATGTTTCAGTTACAAAATGCATTTCACTTAGTTATAAATGAAATATAAATATAGAACCATATGTAAACAACGAACTGAAAATTGATGCTGATACCTTATGTTAATAAGCTCGACTTCCGAATTCTCTAAAATAATCTGAAAGAATTTGCACCTCAAGACACGATTTGAGTGTAAAGCTTTTTACTTCTAGGAAGATTTCCATCCTGAAAAAAGACACAACTATCATAGAAATCTCCTTTTCTTTGTATTTTCTTAAACGTAGAGATTTTTTGAGTAGAATCACCGTTCGTGACTCATTGGAACGAAAAAATTTTGTACATAGTCGCAATCGCCGTTGCATCTCAGTGAATTTTTTATCGTTCGCTAACACCGTACGAAGTACACTGAAATGTATTTTGACATATATTCAAGTAGTTTCAGTTTAAATGGCGTCATTCTGTAGCATTACATATGTATGTAGTCCAATATCAGTTCATCACTAATTAACATGAGCTTATCAATAAAGGGGAATATGCATTTGTTCAGAAGGTGGTTCTGTTGCTTCGCAGCCTCATAACTTAAAGCATTCTAAGGCGTGTCCTTTGATCCCTCTTTTCAAAAGCCACTTTCCACATTCGAAAGATTTCTCTCTGGCCGCTGAGCCGTCATTTGACAGTAATATCACTGAATCACCAACGAGAAATTGAAAATATCCATTCACTGAGAGATGGCAATAGAAACTCATCGGCTGCAATATATGACAGGTGCCCATACTATACGTGAAGAAAACTGCGCCATCAGTTGAGCGACGTTTTGCGAACTCGTGTCCATTGTGAAGGATTTCCGCATGAACCCAATATATGCTTTCCTTTCCGTCCTCGTTATTTTCAGAAAATTTGCCGCTATTCCTTTCCATGCAATTTTCCAGCTGAATATTTTAATCACTCTTTATAGAGCGAAATTAAACCGGGAACTAGCGAAGTGATATTATCTTTTTTTCGGCAGTTGAAGTGATTAGATTCGATGATACTTTAACTGACATAATGCTTCCAACGATAATGATGCAAACACGTGCAACGAACATTCGGAAATTGTTGTAAAATTAACCTCTTTCTGTGAGCTGTCTGCATTTCATTAGAGCCTTTCGAGACTTTCCACTGTTTATTTATTGCTCGATATCGACTGAGTTCGTTAAAATCCAGAAATAGTCCTTCTTTCAATTGAGCTCATTCATGAATAACCTCAGTCAAATGTGATCGGTGACCGAAATCTTTGGATTGTGGAAAATTCCGTTATTTTTCATGCAAAGAATCTTTCTCCGCTGAAGGATTACTTCATAAAATTTCAACGAGAAGTATATTTTTCATCACATTTTCGTCACATTTTTAGTAAATGCGCCATTGTTAATGAAATATTTGCTGCATATTTCGCTAAAATTTCTTTTATATATTGATTTTATTTCTGTGGAAGACGGAATTTTTTGACAAAAATTCTCTCAGCAAAGAAAATTAATTCACCATTGAAGTGAGATGTGAAGTGGGATCTTGAGATGGAAAATATAGGCGAGTTCACTGCAACAGTCGATTGAGATAGCAGCGTTAGTTCAACTTCACAGATATTTTATGCTTCATAGTCATTTATGCGCTCTTTTTAATTAGGAGAAAAAGAAAAGATAAAGCTTTTCATATTTTATTCGTCGAATAAAGTAAATCATTGTCTCAATGCGTATTATCCAATAGTCAATTCACTCATTTCACTTTGAATGGAACCATAATAGTCTCTTCCTTTAACTCAGCGTTTGGATAAATTTGAGCAGCTAAGTGAGAATATTTCATTCCAAGTGATAGATATTGAAGAATTCTACTTCACGAAAGGTTTACCAATTTCCAATATTTGTTCTTTGATGCTCTTAGTAGTTAACATGCAATGATTTCCAGACAGTTTAAAGAAAGACTTTTACTAAACGTCAAGACAATTTTATTCCACTATGCGAAATCTTCGCTACACTCGTTTTCTCAGTAACACCTATTTCATCTTCTCTTATCGTTGACGTTTCATTGATTTTATACAGAACGATTAGCATTAATTTAGCCTTCGTTTGTGCCACTCGATATGGATGAATTACCACTATTTTAAAAGGCTTCACAGCTATTTTGGTGTCTAAGACTTAGAAAATGTATGCGAAACAGAAGAAAGGAATATTTGGTACCATTTCGCATAATCCTTTTTTTCCTGTTCATATTTGAGAATTTCATAGAATTCTGCATTCGCAGTCTCGATTCATCACTTTTATCCGCTGAAATGATCTATGGAAATATCACCGAGTGGAATATTCGACAAGCGAAAATTGCAAAAATGATTAGTCACTTCTATTGATTTCATATCGATCAAATCGTAAGATTATAAAATTTTATTGAAACTCAAAATTTCCTATTTTTTGCAATTATAATTTGCACAGTGAATATTTTCGAAAAATTACCTGCATTAGTGATTGATTATTAGTATATTAGGATTGTTATTTACTCGTTATTCATAAAAGTTCTTCAAGAAAACACATAAAGTAATTTCTCCACTAAGGAATTTCTTCAAGATTCGATGCAATCATCTTAAATGTCTCAGTTTTATGTCGTTTAATTTTATGAAGTTTCGAAAATTTTTTATGTGTGCTAAATGCATTATCAAATGATCTTATTTCTATATAAATATTCCATAATTTACATATAAAATTTTATGAAGAATTTTCCTTTTTCTTTACGATTATTTCTACAAGAAAGAAGCGAAAATAGATGAGAGTAAAATGATCTTCAACACGACAGATTCATTTTACACCATAGTAATTGGATCGACTTTTTAGCAAGTAGTAAGTCAATCGATCAACTACTAAAAAACTTGAAGGCATTCAAATTTATCTTGCTAATAAGTGAAGGTAACTTGGCGATCGGTCGATTTCGTTAGCCGATTTTCTGCTGAAAATTCCACGAAGTTGATCACTGCGATCAAAAGTGTGTTTTATCACTACTTACTTTTTGCTGCTTCTGATAGTGCATGATAATTGTGATAGAGATACCTCATCACTATCGAGTAAAATGCGCTGACTATTTGTAATTATCAGCATCACCTGTTCATCTTAGAAATACGAACATCTAAAGTACGTTTTCGGTACGTTGCACGCATTTCATTTCATCATCTTTGCCGTTATAACTGCCTTCAGAAAGAAAGCGTCGTTGCTATTGTCGATGTGTGGTGTATTCACAATGTGTGATATTCTTTAATCAAAGTCATCAAGTTGAAGATCTTTCTTTTCCATAATTTTTAAAATGTATTTTCCTCATATTAATAATTTATCACGTGATAACCGATATAATTAATTAATTAAGATTAATTTATAGTAATTGGAAATACGTCTGTTGAAATCGTTAATCATTTCGACTCGTTAATGTGCAATATCGTCTCTTCGTTTATCGATGCAATTTTTCTCCAATGAATCGATCTGTTTTTGTGATCTAGTGCTGTTACACTGCTCACAACAGAGTGCTATCTTATTCACAATTTCTACTCCGCTGATAACCGATCTCATCGGTGATCAGCACAACAATATAGTTTTCTTTTTTTGTATGCCTTCGAATTTTTTCAATCGAAATAAACGCGAGTTTCCTCTCGAATTCGAACAGCATAAATGGGTTTCTGGATTCTCAATATCCCTCAAGAAATGGATAACAATCTAAAGAGGTAAGTTCGTCGTTGAAACTTATAAGGTTATCATTTTTTGAATATTTCGCGGCATATAGGCTATTTATTCAATTCTTTGATGCTGCAAATCATTGAACATTCGATAAGAATATCTGATGATAATATACGAGTATTATGACGTTCAATATCAGTACGAAACAGTGTTCTTTTCTTTAAAAAATTCGACTTTCTCATCTTCGCTTTCTACACCCCTTCTCATCCTCAACTGATTCCTCAGAAGTACCACTGTTTACAGTTCAGTGAATTAATTAAATTTTATCCGCATGAGATGAGGTAGTGAATGGTTATTTGCTATTCAGTGGGGAAATATTCGACATTTGGGTGTATCCAGTGATTGATCATTGGTCATATATCTTTTGACAAGTGGAATTTCTCTACGATATTCTCAGATAAATTAGACAATTACGCACCTGCAATTTCCAAATCGTTGGATGAAGCAATGGTTCTCTCATTTTGATATAATAAAAAGAAGCACTCATAGTAGTGGAAGTTCATGGTCGTATTTTTGAAACGAATATGAAAAATTAATATGAGTATCATTTCTTAATGGGAAATCAGAGGCAGCGAAACTTTCGCTAATGGTGAATTAATTACCTGCTCAAATCAAAATCTGCTGTAACTATAATTTGGCCTTCTGAATAAATATTACTTTGTTGAGAATAAACGCCATAGGCGTAACTTTGCTTTACACAAGTTGTTGTAAATTTCGAAATGTGGCCAATAATCAGCCGATCATGAAGTTATTTCCCCATCCACTTAATCAGTAACCTTTCAGCATGAATTACGATTATGCTACATCGACTTATGTTTTTGAAAATATCGTTTCTCGTATTAAGTTCTCAATTTTTAGTCTCTCCTTCTGCACTTCATCATAATTGCAACCTCTCATTATGGGATCCATCAACCACAGTAGTCCCTCTATCGCTAAATGTGCTACTCTCACTCTCAATGAGAAAAACAAATAAATTTTTAGTCTTCTAGTCGAAATCTATCAAGCATGATGATCAGCCTAAAAATTTGCCAGGGGAAGAAGCAAAATTAGGTTGTTCCGCTTTGATGGCAAAACTCGAATGTTTACGTCGAGTATATTCTATTAAATAATTTAGGTGGTTAATAATCACAATAAATAGACGAGTTACGGAGCGTTCAGAAGAATTAATTTCCTCTCCAGTGAGCGAATGATTATGTGCTTTTCTAATCTTTAGGTAGTGCTTCTTAGTCCATATCTGAGGGGGCATTTCACGAAAAAAGGGTCATTCTTTGAAGGGGGAAGGAAATCATAGAAATGAAATCCCTTTTAAAGGATGGAAGAGAGGATAGGAAAAGCGGATTTATTCGAAGAAAGGAATAGAATGAGCAACATCTTTCCTTTCAGGCTTGAAGAACAAATACCATTTAAGGAATTCCATATGCGTTTGAGTATTTAGCCAATGTTTCTACTTATCCGAATATATTTCACCAGTAATTTTTTTAAATAGATTTTGAATGCATTTCACTAAATTCATAAATTATTTTTTTCAAAATACATACGATTTTTATCGAAATAAATGCTGAAGGATTTCAATTACTTTTCGCTGCAAAGATAAGAGAAATTTTAGTGTTGTTGTTTCACTGCTTTTTTTCCTGTTCATGATGCAATGTTGGTATTTATGGGAAGGTTAGCGCCACCATGTTCCTGCCAGTCAGCTGTTGCCACTACACAATTTTGGCAGCTTCTATTATTGTTACGAAAGATGCTGCTCACATTGAGGCATCAGGCTTACATACGCTTTTGTGCAAAGTACGCTCTTGACAGAGCTTTAATGTGATGGCTATCAGATGCTGGAAGTGATGAAAAAAAAAGATTAATATTAATTCTTCCATCGAATTCTAAACTTGATACTAATGCTTTTATTCTCACCACTTTATATTCTCCGCGTAATTATATCACATAGGTGTTAGGCCAGTACGAGCAGATTAGCGGATAAAGTCTCAGAAATGTTGTTTAAGTCGAAAGCGAGCATAAATTCGCTGAGTAAATTAATATGGGAGAGAGCTGATCACTTTCCATAGAAATCAAAAATATTTAAACGTGAACGGAACAATGACTTCGAAGGGAACTTGCGGGAAAGAAGGGAAAATTACTGAGGATTCATGGAAATAGACTTGAGAATATCCACCTTCAAATCATCTCGTTAGCGTAAGAACCTAGCGAAAGGCAAATGTAAATATCGATACGATGAAAAAGCACACAAAAAAATTTTTAAATTTTTCTCTACTCTTCTCAGTCGTAACAAATGTTGAAAGTTTTCTCGAAACTTTTCGTTCAATTAATATTCATTTTTTGTTGGTTGCAACGCTAGCTGCAACTTCGAAATGATGCCCTTCGTAGCATTTTTCACCATTGAACGTTGCAAATGATACTAAATCAACATGATACTCTGAACTTTTGTCTTTCCTCTTGTCGGTCTACATTAATTCAGATTAGAGGTAAATATATCATGCGCTTTAAATATAGGCCTCCAGAGATGGTAGATATACGAGAGCTGATCGGTTTAAGTGTTTGGCTGATAAGGAGCTAATTTAAAAAATGCCACAAGTCCTTAGTATTCTTTTCGAAATTGTTATTTTTACATATTTGTTGGACTTTTTGAATTTTTAAATAATTCTTGCATAATGAAACTTTGGTATGAACATGCAGAAGTTGCCAAAAGTCACTATAATCCAGTTGAATATTTTCTTTAAAAGTGTTTTATTGTCTAGTTAATATAGTCAGTGTTCTCCATATCCGGCTATGAAATCAATCGCTTACCTTGTCAGCCGAATTAGACGCATTATGTGAACGTTTAAAGTCTACACTATTTTGAACTTTAAATTTGCTCATTTGTTTGACTCCTTATGGATAATAGGAAGCTAATTTTTGAAGATCCACAATTCCAGGATCAACCAAAACAAAGATTCTTCTAAAGGATGTAGTTCTCCTGCTTATTTTCGAGCTACAGTTACAGATTCACTTTTTGATTGCATGTTTATAATTTTGTTTCCTATTCATTCGTTTTTTGGGTCACAATAGATTTAATTCGTCGATAGTTGGTGAGAAGAAACATGGTATGCCGAGCAGAAGTTTAAGCTTTGTCCGATGATTGTATTGTAATGTCTATTGTAGCATAAGAGCCAATATTAATTCTTACATAGCTGTATCAAAACATCTTCGAACGATATTCAATGATATAAATGATATAATATTACTCTAATAGGTCTGTAATCTAAAAACTTATTACTATAATATTACTGTAATCTAAAAACAATAAAGATATAACCGATGAAATATTTGACAGTAGAAAAAATAGTATGGCATCTTAAAATATTAGCCACAATAAAGCTGAGCAATCGCTTTCGAAAAACTTTGATGGGAATGGAAAAATAAAGGTAACTAATTAACTAATTAGAATTGGCTACTTAATTAACTAATTACGTCAGTTGCTTTTATGGACGTTATTATTTGTCCACAAAAGTAACTAATTTTGCGATATAATCTACAGATTTAACACTCCGCTAGCATAAAATGTCCACGGAAATTTGTTCGCATATGTTACAAAAACTGCGAGGCGAAAAAGCTGCTCCTGAATATAACGTCTGTGTGATAAGCAAGTGGAATTAGCATTCGCAATGGAGGTTCAAAAAATGAGAAGTCAAGGTAAACAGGTGAAAGTAAGTCGAGGTAAGTCCTCCTTCACTTATAATTATTGACCATATGGGGAGGGTAGATGATGATAGCTAAAATAATTAGTGACCTCTTTAATCTGCCTCCAATAAGTTTACTATTCAAAAGTTTCATATATGATGCATGCGATATGAATATTTCATTCGTTTATTGCTGCTACATGCCTTTGCATTCTTATAAATGAACATATGAGAAGCGGTTGAATATGCAATAAGATGCGCTTCCTTGCTTTGCGTCGCCTATAGCAACCAAATATTTTTTCCAACACAACGGCACCATTTGTAATACATCACTCATCGCATCCGCATAACACTTCTACGCTACACTAAGCGGAACATCACTCACTAAAGTGGTAGCGTGGAATTGCCAGCACCGTAACTCCGTTAGAGACAACAATCTGAAGGTGTTTGGTATGGTTGCCGCTAAATTCTTACGGATACGGCGAACGTCATCAAATTCACTTTCCGAAGCATTCGTCTCATCGAGAAATACGTTGTCTCGATTCTCACCGCTTGCAATCGACTTTATGAACACTCTACTCGAGAGAAGGTTCTGTTGCACATCCACTTCGATTGTGCCAAATCTGCAGCAAAATATTTTGACCCGAATTGATTTCTTCCAATCGCTGGAATTTCCTTTTTTCGATGAGGAAACCTTAGAATCTTTCGATAACAATCCAGTCGCGATTGGGTAATATTAAAATTTTCGAAAATATCTTCCAGATTCCTTGTATGTCTTCATAATTTATGCTTATAATATTTCTCAGGTAAAGGCAGGTAGCTTTCTGAGGTAGCTTACTCAGTTGCAAGACGTATCTATGTCTTTCTCTTTTCGGAAATGCAAAGTTATTTAGAGCTTTTTTTTGCTCAAAATGTTCCGTTTTAATCTTTCTCAATGCTATATTTTGATGGGCATATTCAGCAGTTCTCATATTTTCATTTTTTTTTGTTTCATTTCTCCAAGAATTTCGCCGAATATTCTCAAATGCCATTAGCGTCAATTTGCAACCTATTTATGTAGCTATAATCGCTATTTCTATCAAGTAAATGGACTTTACGATTCCTAACTTCCCTAGTTCATTTAGCAACGAATGTCTTTGTTGAATCACTATGTCGAAGCGAGCTAAAGTCCGATAAGGTGATGAACAAGAGACATGTTCCTATGAACCTGACTGTTGCTCATAATTAATGTTACCTTTCTTTGGAAGGTTATATCTTGTAGTATATACTTGTAGTATGTGCTAAAACTGTCTATTCTTTTTTTTCTGTCGTATATCGCTTCATTTCATAACGGTCATTCCGAGAACGATAAATTTACTATCGAAAGCGAATGGGTTGGAAAAGAAGCTACAAAGGTGAAATAAATGGTCAAGCTTACATGGCTTAAATCAAGTTTATATATTTTTCGAAGTAGTAGAGTAAGTTTTTGTAAAGCTTATGAGTTTTCGAGCTTTAAAAATTAATGGTTTGAATTCGAGGAAATAATTCATTTTCAAGACCGTGGAAATTAATTACATGAAAGAGTTATAGGAGTTCTGTTCCCTGGTTTTCCGTTCGCTTCCTCTATCTTTACTCATTTTAATCATTTTTGCAGATAAAAATGATGAATAATTAACTAAATTCGCATAAATACAACCGACATGACAATCTATAGACGATAAATCAGACATATTCGTTGGGTACCTAAGAGATTTTCTAAATTCAACAATCGTTATTCACTTAGTCCAGCGTCTGATCGAAATGATGCCATATGAACAATATTTCCGACGCAATATGGTAGGCGTAACAAACTTGATATCTTATCGGCGCCTCCAAAGAAGCCTATTCTTGATTCTTAAAGATACAAAAGGGATAACTCATCATCTTTTCAAGGCAATAACTCTATACTAGAACTTCTTCAAAATCAAGCCATGTCCGGAATCATTGACCACAATATACTGCAATTCGCTAATGCAATAACACTTGTAAGTAAATTGGTGCTTTTCATACAGTTTTGCAGCAAAACCTAACTGGAAAAGAGTATCAGTGGGAAACACCACAAAGAAATTGCTGTGGTCTTTCAATGCAGCTTCTCTTCACTTGCTTCCTTCCGTTTCCCACCCCAACACCACATAGGTGGAGGTGACCTCTTGCTCCATTACACTATATACATATGTAAAAATATATAATAGGCTATATTCATAAATATATTTAATAAACTATTAAGAAATAGTTAATAAACTTAAGCGGCAATCTTTCCCATTTTTCTTCAGTGAGTCGTACAAGTTCATTCGCATGGCGGATGACTTACACGATGTGGCTCGCTACCTCAACGATATGCGATTATGTTTTATCGCACTTACGATAACCGGGTATTTGGTGATGATCGTCTACGGCATTATTTTTTGCGTACGAAGGAATCGACGGCGACCGGCTGGTGTCAATAATAATGGTGCTGCTAGGCGAGGTCGTTGGGATTATCAGGCATGTTAGCTTTGATCAGTTAATTCTTCTTGATTTACTTACAGCGTCATAAATTTTCCACTGAGGAATATTTTTGTGTATAAAAAATTTCATGTGGTAATCAGTTCTCACTGGTTTTTCGCTCAAACTCGGGAAATCTTGATAATGAAGAATGTGGGCGGAAAATGAAATGGAAATTATATTTATTAATTTCTTCAGGAGAATATCGTTAAGAAAATTTGCAAGTATAGGGCAAACTGATTTCTTCCACGACGATCTGCCCATCGAATATTGAATTTTTGTGGTTTTCTTTTTCTTCTTTTCTTGCATAAGTCATCTATCATTGTGGTCTAGCTGGCACAACATGGAACTAAAATGTGTCGATGCCCAGCAAAATATATCGAACTCTCTCTATTACATATTCTCTCAGCCTCACATTTTGTCAGCTATTCACGCTATTTCTCTCTATACCTCCCACCTTCTATATCACCAATGTTTCGTGTGTTCGCTGTCATTAGAAATGCTATCATTTCATATAACTGATGTCTTAAACAGTTGCTTGTGTGGGGGGATCGGCATTCATATTATTTCACTGTCGCAAGAAATTCGCGCTGAACGCCTTCTTTTTTCACCATTCTAGAACTCACGGCTAAACAGCATAATGTTCCTTAGTAATTTTATAGAGAAAGTGTATAGTAAAAGAAGCCTAAAACATAAAGATACCATTAATAGACCGATATGAGTATATGAAATGTTGAACATTTAGGTTTTCGACATGAATGAAATTGATTATAAACTGAAAGCTTTAACAAAAGACGATCCAGTAGCCGAGTGTTTAAAAATGCAGACAGTCTTAACCGTTCTAGTATGTCCAATGTACTAGGGAAAGAATATCTTCACAGCTATAAAAAACTATCGGAATGAAGTAAAATCAAACCCCTCGTAGCGTAATCGTCCGACATACTAATAATTACGCATTTTCCGTAAACGAAGGCACCTATATTGAGAACAACATCGGTTAAAGTGTCGTCACTTGTAGATTCAGTACTTATGTACAGTGTGCTACCAACCTCACGCATCAACTCAAGAAAATTGCCTTGTAGATCAATAAAACTGAGATGTGTCCCATGTCAATGTATCGAAATAAACAAGTAGAAATCTATGGAATTGCATGTGTGCAATATACAATTATAAATATACTCAGCAACAATTAATTTAGACTGCACACTGCTAAGTAATGCGCTGTTACTCTGATCTAGAACAATGAGTGTTATCGATCCCTTCTTTATAAAACTCGTTAATAAACATCTTTAATGCTCTGTGTAGCTAACATGTGAAATGCTTTAAAATTTTCCACTTCAATGAGCTCTTTTTTCGAGCAATTTGCAGAATTGCATTGTTTAAAGAATGCTCTAACTAGTCTGTGATCCAAGGAGGTCGCTTATTAATGATGGATTTAAATTTGGTTCTCTTTTTAAAAATATCCCTAAACGCACTAGACGGGATTATATTCGAATTACCCGTAAACATATGCTCTAAAGCTGATAAAGGAGTCGCAAGTTATGACAATCACATCTTTTATCAGTGACAAGCAAATATCGAAGAAAGTGCAATAATATTATTCAAGATAGATTTTATATTTTTATTGTAAGCGGCAATAATTCGCTCTACTAAATTGCATGCTCATGAAAAAAGTCTGCTTGAAGGGAGAATATTCGCTCGATTGAATTTTCATTTCACATGTTGATCATTTAATTATATTTTCATCAGCGCACTGGTATTTATTTCGTCCACATTTGCAGTATGTATTCTTTTCCTGGAATTATTTCAGGAAGTAGTTGGCTTCCTAGCTTGAGCTGTATTTTTTCGCTTGTATTCTTCAAAAATTGGCATCTGCTAAGCGCATTATTGCGCTGTTATATCAAATCGTATCTGCGTTCATCCGCATTAATTTATCTGATAATCGTGTATTTCCAACTTGAAAATCGCTGAAGTTTGACTCGCAATATAAATCTGACAGACATACTGTACATCTATGACAGCTATTTGTATGTAAATATGCAGAAACGTTCTTAAAATTCAAAGGAATAATTACAGTCGTTTTAAATAGTTTAAAAATGCATCATATATCGCTCTCATTTCGACTTTCTCAGTTAGTTTTTGGTAGACGGATAACGCCCAAGCATTCTTCCAATTTCTAGTATAAAAAAATTTACGACCATCTGAGAACGGATGGAGCAACATGATTTTCCTTCTGCTCCTAAATGAACAGCTTGAATAGTCAAGTAGGCTGAAAAGTGAATGCTTTATTATTGAGTTTTTTAGGCGTTAGGCGTTATAGACTTTCGTTCTCTTCGATCATAGGCCATTATAAAGTTTTGTGTAATTACTTATGACTACTCAAAAGTTTCCGCAGAAAAGTTAATATCTTACAGCGTAGCAGGTATAAGTGCATTTGTTCATAGGTCTTTTGGTTCAATTCCTCGAAAGACTATCCCGCTAACAGGTGTCTGGGAGCTTTATTGATATTAGACAGGTAATTGTTTCACGAAAAATATTCCATTGATCGAAATAATGAAGATTCTTGATGAAGAAAAAAATTCCTTCAGAAATTTCAGAGGTATATAGAACTTACGAAAGTTGGAAAATATTACCATTTAGTGATGATTACTCGTCAATTTCGGTTGGTATCATTAAGAAGACCTTCAATTCACACGCTGTTTTGCGTGTCCTCTTCATTTAGCGTCGACGATAATTGGCTTTCATCTCTCAAAGACATAAATTTTTCTCTTTTTTTTTCAAAGATCCATCACTAAACGAGAACATAAAAATTCAGCACCTATTCGTTATGCTTGGGGATTACATCTTTTTGTACAAATGCCGTGAAATATCGGCCGTAATCCTATGCGTTCGCATAAATTTTCAAGATGGCATACCTGAAGACCTTGTAATTTTTACCATATTATGGAGTGGATAGATAATCGCTGATGCAATTTTTCATATCTTCCGACGGTGTAGATTGTATTATTGTATTATACAATTGTCAACGAGTATTATATAGACAGTAAGTGATTCATTAATTTTCATTTTGTTTCGAAACAGTCACGGTCTTCATGAGCTCCGTTTCGGCTCCTGGGAACAGTTCATTTTCGATTTTTCAGTCAGGCTAATGTGAGTGGGGAGGGGGATTTATCATGCATACCTAATGACAGTATTGGAGAACAGAAATGATTCATCAGCGATATTTCTCAGTTCTTCCTCCTTATTAATGAGAATGAATATCAACCTGTTCTGTGCCCTTACTGAAGTCTTAAAATTGTCTTATAGAGCTTATTCCATTGAATTCAGCTCTCAGTGTTCAATGAAGATATGCCTTTCGTGAACACAGACACTGAAATAATAATGTCTTTACAATACATGAATATGGAATATTTTTTTATTGCTGCACTTTGCCTCTCTTACGTGAGTTTTCTTTATTAGAGTAAGTTTGTCTCGTTGCTTCCTAAGTAATTATATCTTTCCTATACTCAACTGTTTTTCCTTCTTCTTTCATTTTCCTCTTTGTCCTTCTATCATTTTTGGCACTTCCTTTGTTACGGTTCAGCACGAGTTTTAATCAGTTCCGGCATTGCGTCCAGCCCACGCCAAATCCCATCTCTTATCATGTTTCATAGGTTCACTTTACTAGATGCTTCGTGCATTTCTGAAGCACTTTGTTGTACTGTAGTTGTTTTCAGATGGAAAACAGAGATTTTCAAACGCATACGCAGACAGACGATCTCGTTTCAGTGAGGAGTGACGGTCAAGGTAACACAGCTAGTTATATGGGTAAGTTATTTATGCTCTTCCCTTGCTCTGTGTTTCTTTAATGAAAATAATATAATTCAGTATTATTTCGTATCATATCTCTTAGGATGGATCCATTTTGCATAATCGCAAAGAAACATTAAACATTTCTCCATAAACAAATAAAAAGGAAAAAAACTGAAAGTATAGGCTTAAATACGAATACAATATTTCTTAACTATTATGATGATTGCAGCAATTGTATTTCACCGAATATTCCTAAAAACTTAATTTTATTCTATCAGTTCCGTTTGTTTTGAAGTTGCTGAATTTAAAAGTTAACATTGAGTTTTTTGATGTTGTTCTCACATTTCGAGAGACTTTTCTCCCTCTGAAGAGAAGAAATAATTCATTAATTTCAGGCCGTAATCATCACAGGAATCCACCATCATTTATGCGTCATGGAATGAATCACGCTCAACAAACAGCAAGGTTTCTTAAGTTCATATTATGCATAATTTGCTCATTTCACGTCTTTATTTTAGTGCTTTTGAGCTCTTTTTTTTCCATCAATCAGTTTTCATACCTGTAAGTTTCTTAATTTCCTCACATGAGCATTAAAATTCGCAGATCTATCGAATATTGTGATCGAAAATATGCACCCATAAATTTCGCTTGTTTATTGCTCGTCGAACACAATAAAATTTAAGGCTGTTCGCGCAGAAATCCGCAGCTGTTCATGACATAACGCATTCTAAAGCGTAACACACACATTACGCGTAAATGATTACCTATCGTTTTGTAATGGTTTCCGATTTCATTGGTTCGCTTCATTTCCTACTCTTTGATTAAACAGGATCACCAGCTTACACTGAGAAGTGGCATATCCAGGAAGATAAGGTTTACATGATGAGCCCTCGAAACTATCTTCACAACTAGATTTCTAAAAAAGTATAGCTCCAATGTTCGTTTTTTTCAATAATGGTAGAGGTGACGAAGCGCTGCAACAAATCAGGTTTGGTCCGAAAATATTTCATGAAAGATACATGTGCATGTTCATAGTAAAAAATCGACCACCACACAAAATAGTGTTGAGGTATCTCAGTGGTTTTAGAAGCACTCATTTCGCTTGAAATTTTTCCGCTTCCTCAAATTTTGATATTATTAAATTTTCGGACCTCAGATGATAATTTGGCTAATCAACAAAAAAAGGGGTCACAGTGGCAAGAAACCGTTGAGAAGACGCAATATCATCGCGCTTCTCATCTTTGGTCAACTTGGTGAGATAGGTTAAAAAACCAAAGTAAGCACAGGTGGAACCAAAAACACATAAATCCGCCTATTTAGTCAATCGGTACGAAATTTTTAAGACAATAAATTCAATGACAGGTTAATGGCGGATCAAGATGGTGGCGTTGTGAAGCACCAAATACCGCACATAACGACCGACCCTCCAAGTAGCGGTGAGAGCGAAAACTCACCGTCATCGAAGGTGCCCGAACTACTCAAAGGGTCTGTTGAAATGTGATATATGTGAAAAATAATATTTTCGCCTATTTCACGATTATGTGCCATCACATTAAAACAAAACAAGATCGTCTACATTACTAATAACTGATATCGTTTCCAACGTCAAGTCTATAATGCAGTCAAATATGGCTGTTGTAACGTGCGCGCAAATTCATAGGTTTTCAGTAACTTATTTCTTTCCGCCAATTAATCTCTTCAAAGCTTGTAATTGGACGGAAGAAAAATATATCATTTTACGCTATCCCATCAAGAAATCTCCACAAAATTACGCGTATTTTTCTCCTTCAGCTTGCGGTTTCAAAGAAATAATAACTTTCTGGATATCTGCTTAACACCGATTTAAATATAGCTGAATAAATTTAAAGTCCATTGAATTTAACTAGTGCATTTAATTTAAGAGGGGGATTCATTACAGGAAACTAGGGAAGTTATCCATACGAAATAAAACCGTCAGTTGAACATAATCCCTCAAAACAAACAAAAAACAACATTCAAATACCCTTCCAATAATTAGATGCCATATTATTTCCGTTTTTTTTTTCTTTTATATGCTTTATTGCCAAACGTTTGTGACAATTTGTTTTCCAACATTTAAGCTCCTTTGCGTTTCATTTTCGATTCTCTAAAGTCGTACATAAGCGTTATATTGGAGACCTCATTGTGTTGGTTGATTTCATCGTTCATATTGTATCGTTTTTTTTTCATCACTTAATCGCAAAAATTCCACTATCGTTTTAATCGTTGTATAAAAATACACTACGCGAATGAGAGTTACCGATGATTTTCTATTGTTTTAATCGATATATGAAAGATATTGAGAAATTTTCCCATTATTTATAAATGAGATAGTTTTTTTCCCTTCCTTTCTACACCTTTATAGAAATCACCTTAGCAGTTTACGTGTTATATGCGAGTAACGTTCAATTTTCCTTCCTGGACTATCTTATGCCCTTTGTGGCATTGATTTTCCTGAGGTGATATTCTGGATCAAATTGCTGCATAATTTAAGGATTGAAGGGGAAATATAACGATCCCAGAAAATAGCTAAAAAATTCGTTCAATTAAAACTAATAAATGTAAGTCGTATGAAAATATAAGTTTAAACGAGAAAATTATAAGTTAATCACATTTATTCAAGAGTCTTCCCTCTATAACGCTCATGACGACTTTTCTAGCGTATGGAGCTTTTATTTTTAATTTTTCTCCTGGAAGGTTTCTTTAAAAAATCATCCTTATTTAATAATGCTTTCAAAGAGAAGGCCTATGATTGCTCATTTACAATGGTTCGCTTTGAATAGGAGATTATCGTTTCGTATCACTGATCTCATCCTATGAGGCCAGAAATTGCACTAATCCAATGGCTCTCATAAGAAAATTTTTCACTTATTGAATATGCATCCAACATATTTCTTTCAAATAAACATTAACGAATAACTTATCAGATAGTTATCTATTATTATGAGGGTCGGTGATGGGGAAACTCGCACACGTTGTGATTTAAAAGGGCCAAAAAAAGAATTAAAGAAAGTGGACGTATTTCGAAGATGAGAAATCGATATGTTCTTTAACGGATACCATTTTATGCAGGTATAGCTGAGTGTGTGAGAGACAGAAAAGATAAATGAATTAAATTTGCGTAGAAGGAATGAAAGCAAAAACGAGTGCCTAGCATTTCTATCCGATAAAAAAGTGAGTAAACGTGAAAATTATTTCCAGCGATCGAGAGAGGAAGTTAACTCGACAATTTTCACAAGCCCCTGAGTTGGAGCATATCCATCCTTGGAAACAAACTTCTATGACAAGCGAGCCATAGAATGGTGTCAGTGATGGCCGAAAACATCATTGGTTATTTGCTTGTAAATCTGAATATTCCAGTATTTTTTGCACGCTTTATTGCGACAAGAGCAGCCTTCATTCTCCAGAAAATAAAAGACTAACCTTTTCCTCACCAAATAACTATCTCCCAAATATAGGAATTACTAATTAAATCACAATTTTTGTCGGTGTGAATGAAGTATGGAGAAAAAATAACCGATTCCTTTCAGCAGGAAGCACATTTCGGCTTACAGAATTGAACTATATCAAAAGAACCATAGACAATGGCTCGGTTCAAATATAGTAGAGCTATCGTTGTTAAAAAAATTGTTCCTATTCTATGCTTCCTCTTCCCTCCCATCCCCCTCGTCCCCTTCGTTAGTGGTGATTGAATTGTGTGGCGTTTTCTTCACTAACCTTAACAAAAACTATTCATTCTTCTTCCAAGTCTACAGTCCGATTTGTACTCTTGGTTACTAGGAGATAGTGGCAAATCATGATAAGAACACTGACTCATTTTTAATCCACAATAAAATATGACGAGGAGGTGTTCATAGTTAGCGAATTTTTGCAATAGTTCCCATATTCCAGGCGCTCTCCAAGTGTAAAATGGGCCACGACAACGAACATCTAACATGAGCATCCGAAAAAGTGGAGCATAGCCGGAAGATGCTTGCTGTTAATTCACGCTACTCATCCACTAAAGCAATTCGTGCGGGTATTTCATATATTACGCATCACATCGGGCAACGCCTATCCTTGTTTAATTTATTGTTAATGTTAATTACAAAAAGGCATTTATATATGGAATGCCTCATTGTAAAAATATTGTCACTGCTTAAATTTAGTAATCTAAAATGTTAATGATAGGACGAGATTAGGAAGCCTTCTTCTGAATAGACAGGGCTGCTCTTCGTAAGTAAACATTTTATTGAATTGTGTGATTGTACCTTGAATATTGCGACTCTATATGTGAAGATCGTCTAAAATATTGGTGCCTTGATGTGCAATTTGGCTTTATTTTTATTTCTTATTTTACTTTTCTTCTTCTTCGAAAAAAAAGAACTTCATTTATGACTAATATTTGAAATATTTGAGTAATTAATTCTATGAGATAATTGCTCGTTTTGTATAACGCGATTTTTAATTGTTTTAGTTTACTCATGCTCATTTTCGATTATTATATTAGTAATAAATATATGCTTTAAATATTTTAGCCTCTGTTGAGAATTTTTCTTTGAAATTTCTTCTTTTCATAATTAGAATTCATTTATTAGCATAAATACGCATTAAACACCTATTAATTCGGTTGATTCTCGTTGAAAGCTTTCAAAGGTAATTCGTTACTCTCCTTTAACTCTTCGTTCATTTCCGCCCTTATACTCACCGCTGTCGTATCGATGAACTAGGAAGTACGCTCAATAAAGTAATATTCTTTTTTTTCCGGCTATAGAATACATAGTTAATATAGGCATTTTTAGCAACAAAATATATGTATATATATATATATATATATATATATATATATATATATATATATATTTATATACACTCTTGCATCTCTCACGACGAAAGAAGAAATTAATCATAATTTTGCGTGCATTGTGAAGATAACTGTTGGTTATCTTTAAGATTTTAATACTCAACAAATTGCTTCAGTGTTGTATGAGACTGGTTTTTTTTTATTACCATGAGGTACTTTTCACTAATAATCTGAACATTAAAGTTATGCATATATTTGCGTTAACCTGATGGCAGATAGAGAGCCGCTTCCATTCCTTAAACTCGGGGAAATCGCTTGTGTTAACAAGTGATCTATGTTAAAAAGTGATCCACTGTAATCGGATGAGTTTTATGGTCGCAGTGGTAGTGGGGATCTTCATTTACGTAACAAACTATATGCTCATACTTGTTTAACCTTGAGGTGGTACTTCACAGTGTGAATTATGATGTCCCTATGTCTTCTGGGCCGTAGTCGTACATACATTTATAAATAGGCAAAGGTCTTGCATGCGTCGAGCAATACCCAGAAAACAGCAATGAAATTCAAATTAAGTATTTTCCTGGTCGAATGACTGATAGTAATACGATAAGCTTTCTCTAAAGTTTCCCAACTTTCTGAATCTTATGTTTCGGTTGGTAGTTGATGATTAACTGAATTGCTGCTCATCTGAGGGGTATACTATCCAACTGCGTAAGTTGCTCAGTATTTACGTGCGGTTGCTTTCGATCGAATCGTCGTTGAAAGCAGTATGAAATGACAACGAAATAAATTCCAGGAATCAGTGATAAATTATATTCAGTATGATTTTCACAGCCAAGAATTTAATCTTTTTATTCAGATGATCAAATTTAACACAAATTTTATATAAAACAAAAACGAGATTACCCAATTCGGACGACTTTCTATAGTTTGGTATGTTGCTACAAATTTCCTGTTACTTCCTGTTGCAACAGTTAGCTCACGTGCTCCTACTAGCACGATCAACTCTGCTGATATGGGAACCAGCCCGATTTATCGAAACTCCAACACAGCGTCGCTAAAGGACGTCGTTTTTCCTCTAGGTTCTAGTAGCAAACAGTGTTCCAGAAAGTGGAGTTCCCTCTTTTGTCGTGCTCGCAAGAGGTCGCACAGAACCGAAAATATCTACAATTTCCATTCAGTAGAAAAAGGGGGTAATTATGAAAGTGATCTAATACATTGGGCAAAAGTCGAAATTCCAATAAATACTTCATATTACACCCATGTTTCTTTGAAATCACTTTTCAGAATGCCTGAAGAGTTTACCAACGCCAACTGTGGTGTGAGAACATGGAATGATTTGGGTCGCCTTGTATGAGCCTTGATATCGGATGCAAAGTACTCCGACTCATCTGAAAATTTTTTTCCCGCATTATGCCCTTGAAATGATCCTGCCTAGACACCGTCCCATGTTATCTAGTTGAAGAAAGGCTTTCCCGAACGTTGAAGCCTGAAGAAGGTTAGAGCATCCAGAAACCCAAAGTCAATTATTTATCCTTTGCATACTACATGAACATAGATTCGCGGCTTTCAAGCCCGAAAACATGGCAGGCGAAGCAAAACTGAGAAGATGTGAGGATACGAATCTCAACTGTCCATCTAGATTTTATTTCAGTGCTTATGCCATGCACTGGTAATATCACACCTTCATACAACTCCCGCTCCGATCTAACACACAATGGGGCTTCTGCCTCCCTTCACAACCCTCTTACCCCCCTCCCCCCCTCCCCCCCCCCCCCCACTACACACACCACATACATATAAACGCACAGATCCTCTCCGCCACGCACTAAATGAAATCCGCGCCTTGAGTGGACAATTCCCACCATTATGCTTCACCAGAATGCAATGCATAACAGACTCGATGTCTCCTAATCGAACCCACTTTCACCGCGTATACACTTTCATGGGAATATGTATGCGGTCCTTTTACACCGCACCTTACAGCCCTCCCAACACGTAACGGCACTAGGTGCATAGCGCTTGTCTCGTACTCCTGTTTGATACAACAGGCACTCGTGCAACTGCGATCATCCAGATTTGCAAAACGTGGAAAACTCTAACGACCAAAAGTGGCACTTATACATCTTTCACCCATTTACGCTATACCTATCACCACCAAAAACAATGGGCATAGAAAAGAAAAATTTTCAGAATTTTTATGAAGAAATGGCATTCCTCTATGGAATCTTTCGTCAGATAACGTTGACGAGAGAGTAAACTGGCTTATGATCTTTTGTATTTAAAAGAAAATGAAGATATTTTAGTCTGAATAGGACAATGTCCAGAAGAAACTTGAGAATAGTTTAATTCTATTCTGGAGTAGTTAAATGCCAACCTGAATCAAGCTCCGAAGACATATAAATACTCTTCTCGACACTCACTGCGTGACGCATCCTATCTGGTGACGTTTGAGTGCTTTCGTTTTTCACCCTTCGCCTTCGAAAACGAATCACTTCATATTCGATACCTGTTGGATGACGTTCCAACTGACGACTCCTGTTAGAAGTTAACAGCCGCACATTATTCTGTAACGGTCCACGCGACGCTAACGAACCATTACCGAAGGAATCCTAAACAGAAACCGTAGTATATATAGGCGAATATCTCAACTGAACTAAACTGCAGCATCTTTATAATTTATTTAGCTATGATCATTCTTTAAGCATTTACTTTGGGAAGGGAATCGATGTAGTGATTGAATTCAATACATGATAGAGTACTTGAATAAATCAACTGGAAACTTCTTTGTTCGCTAAGAAAGTATCATAGAAAGAATGATGAAGATGGCTCTTTCTTTCATTCAGCATTGACGAGGCATTCGTCTGCCATCCTTAAACCTCTCTTGCTCATTCTACCACCGTTCATCCTCCTGGGTGAAATTCGTGCGTGTATTCGTTCTAACAGTAGCGTTATAAGCTTATACTCAAGCGTTAAACGCATTGCAAATCAGTGACCCTAATGACACATTATCACTTTTCATAAATATGGATCAGTCCATTCTTTAACCAACTCATTCGCCAACCTATATATGAAACCAGCAAAAAAACCCTGATGTCCTCGTGTTACTGAAGAAGGAGATGTCATGCTACGATTTTTTTAACGAAAAAAAGACAGTCGACACCTGATCGCGCTCGTTTACATGCCATTCTATAAACGATGCATAATCGGAGGGAATACAATGTGAACGCCTATCGTTACGCCGAGATGGTGATATTCTTCGGTGTGTTTCCATCGCAGAATTATTGACTTGTGGAGATGCGTTATCAGTGACCCGAGATCCTGGATCGGTGCTATCCAGGTTGGATGTGCTCCCACCGGTCGCACATTTGCTGGCCGATTTACACGACTGAGAATAAGTTGGATTCGAAATTGTGCAATAAGCGTTCACTAAATTCCCATCGAGTGATCCGTCTTCGGCAGTTTGAACATCGATTGGACTTTTGTGGAGCGGTTTGAAACTGATAAGACGGATGCCGGTTTCATAGAAATTGCAATTTCTTGTCAGCTCAATCGCGTTGTCGGTTGTTGCATTTACGAATGAACCTGTGCAGGTGGTGTTCATACTTGTAAGTTCTGCATTATCCTCATCGTTTGTGCGATGACTGTTATTGACACGCGTTTTATCATTGCCGATCACGTTGGCAGCGTTATTGGCATCGACATCAATAGACTGAATTAAGGTACTGCTCGAAAGTGCAGCTGTTGAGAAACCACCGAGTGTTTCATCAGTTTTGCATCTATCAAGACGAAAACTTCCAGCAGCATATAAACGTGTTCGGCTATCGTTCTCTCGATTTAAATGTACCTGTATTAAAGTCGTTACCGCTGAATCGTCCGCCATCCTGGAAGCAAACCTCGTTCTAATCCACAATTGCCTCAAGATCCGGAATTTCCAACTCACAGATCACAATATATTTTTATGCTCACATCCCAGCCGAAGTTTACCGCCATCAGGATTTTGCGCATCGGCTTTTTGTTTTATTCAAATTATCCATTTATCGGGCTATTTATCCAAATATCGGGTTACTCAGACAAATTGCGCATTGTGGCACAGCAAAGCTAGAAAGCTTTTTCTTCAAGTTTTGCACTTTAATGATAATTTTATCCTCAAGAATTGTTGGTAGCATCACTCCGTTCGTTTTTATAGCGCCAAATTAAGGATATAAATGTTGAGCAGCTCTCATTTGGGATGTAGTCTTTATGCGAAGCAGAGTAGGGCGGGAGAATACGAAGAAAGACAACTATGTAACTCGGCGAAAACGTTTCAGCAGTTGTCAAAGAGTCACTTCAGTTTGGTTTCGCTTAGTTCTCTTAACCGGAAAAAGAGTAAGAAGTCTTCGTGTTCGTTGTGACAAATAACGCTTTATTAGCGCTTTCGACACGATAAGATGATTGAGAAATTTCATTCACGTGGAACATCTTTCTTCCTAATTTTTCAGCAGTTCACTTCTAAATGCGCTGAAAAATTAATAGAGAATTTTTCAAGGAAGCCTCTACAAAAAAAAATTCTGAAACTTCATCATCGTCTATTTCTTCGAAATTTCATTAAAGTCTTTCTATGTTCTCTTTTATTGTCCTCAAAAATTCAACATAGCAATTATTAAAATATTTCTAACTTACAATTATATCCAATTAATTAAATTACTTTGAAATTACTCGAGTAATTTATTTGTAATTTATATTGAAAATATTTTCAGCGATACTTACGTCATCCATTGAAATGATTTCTGCATATTGTATAATATCGAATAAATATGCTTATAATTATCGGCGAAGCTAAGACCATCACAATCAAGTGTATTACCATCAGTGTTTAAGACAGACGCCGAGTTGAACGTATAGAAATTCTCCCCTTCCATCTATAAATATAAATTGCTCAGTACAATTGAAATCATATTTCTCTACATATGCTTATTCCATATAAGAAACTATGAGTACGCCATTTCTAAATTCGACTTTTAAGGAAATACGCCATTGCATCCATAAAATTAGGGATGCATAATGAAAGAGGCAATTTTTAAGGCTATAAATCAAAGATAAAAATAATAACAATAAAACCGAAAGCAGCAGAAGGGTTTCGAAACGATGAATAGCTCTAGCATAAGACAAAAATCGATGTGCCAAGTGAGCATATTCGTTAAATTCTTTGTATATCAATTTCAGTTTCCACTAACATTGTGGAACCTTTTTTTGGAAAAATATAAGGAGATCATTTCCAAAGAAAAGATTATTGCGGCTTTAACTTGCAAATTTGTAAACTATCATTTTTATACTATCATTATTATGAGAAAAGGAAATGATCTTATATATATATATATATATATATATATATATATATATATATATATATTTTATTGCAAAGAAAAATGACTACTGAATAGCGATGATGAATGATGAGGAGGACTACGGAAAAGAAAATCACTGAAGCGCGTAAAATTCCATTCACAAAGGTCTATTCTACCACAACAACAATGAATTCCATCATAAGCATATTATACTTATTCCCTTTTGTTTGCTTTACTTCCCTTCCCTTTTGCTTGCTTTACTTCCCTTTTTTGGGCAGGGAGGGAGGAGGGAGGGATAAACTTATTCTATCCTCACGATTTCGGTAAATATGAAAAATCCTATAAGATGGGGGAATGCTTTCGGATCACTTACCAAACCATCATATCCGGCTTGTGCGAGAGAATTAAGCGCCTGACGAGGCTCATAATTTCTCGCAAACGTTATTATCGGTATTAGTCGTACCAATGGCGATTCAATCTCCCTCATAACTGAATTCACCGTTTGCCAAACACACTGGCGCACATGTGAATCGAACGACGGAATCGTTAACCATACCTGCAAGACAGCATCGTGTAGGGAGCGATTATATAGGCACAGCAGTTAAAAATATGAACATGCAAGAAATTCATTCGAGATTCTACCTCAAGATCCTCGATGGGACAGTAGTATCCTTCACGAAGCCAACGCCTGATCTGTTCGAAAGCGTCATTTTGTGGCCATGATCGTGATGATAAATCCACTAAAAAATAACCCCTTTATGAGCTGAACTTTGATGAAAAAATTATATTGTTTAAAATCCTTAGGGGGTTGGATGCAATTAGGAAAAAAGTCTCACTAAATTCGGTGCCAATTACTAAACGAACTGCTTATCATATCATTCCATAGGAAAATTTGAATGAAAACTAATAAGAATTGTATTCCATTTCTGTACTATTAAAAGTTTTAGAAATACGTTGATGACTGAATAAAAATATAAATTCACGGTAATGAATGCAAACATATTTTAGCAATAAGCAAGCGTAGAAATCCAAATGTTAGCGGTATCTAATGCACCATACAAGTATAACGATACCTGGAAAATGAGCTTAAGTAACTTTAAATATCATTCTGATAATACTGTGTTGAAAAACATTTCTAATGAAATAATTAATAGAATATTTCATAAAACTTAACCGTCAATTGCTGGCGTATCGACAAATGCAAGTGGCCGCCTTAATATCGTATTATTGAATACGTAACATGTCAGGTGTTTCGTTCGTGCATACATTCTACTGATTTTTGGGCCATCCCTTGATAAGCTCGATATTGCTGCAACCATAAATTCATCATTCGAAACTTGCAATGATAGCATTTAGGCGGCTTAATAGTTATTTGTATTCGAATATTTACTTATATTATATCACTAAGATATACTTAGTAAGTAACTGACAAGCAAAGATTTAGCCCAGCATTAGATTCGAATCCCGACTAGTCAACTTTTCTGTGATATTATTTGTTCAATATACTGCGATCCACATACTCATTCTCACTGTCAACTGAACTGCAGCACTATGATTATACAGGATCGGCACCTAACATATAAAGAAATCCACATTACATAAGATCGATGTTATGTACATGTAAGACCAATGATTTTTAAAACATATGGCTGTTCAATTCAACAAGGTTTGTTAATATAAAATGAGTGTTTCCAGAGAGGAAGCTTAACCCACAGGTTAAAGTGGCCATGCGTCGATGCATTGGCACAATTGTGTAGCGAAAATTATCCTCTTCTTTCACATCGAAGAGATAGTTCGCAAACGCGCTTATAAGAGATGTTTTTCCGGATCGAGATCGACCCAACAAGAGCACCGTTCTTCGATTCGCCAACACTCCATTATTCGGTTTCTGAAAATATTATCAACTAACGAGGCTACTTTCGCTCTTCGTACCCTCTCTCTCTCTACGAGATATAGGACTGGATATGGATCCATTAAAAGCATCCACAAAAGCCATTCTCTTTTTAAAATCTTGGCAGACAAAAGGAAAGGAGCGGTAATAAACGTAGCGAAAAAAGCTGCCTTCGAAGAAATACGCCTAACTACCATTCAATCTGGTCTGTAGGTTTGACCAATCAATGGGCCAATGAAATAATCCAAAATCTGCTAGAGCAGATTCCAAGGCAATTTCATTCACAAATCTAATGCATTCGGGTGATGAGCATTTTTCAGGACTTTTTTCCCAGAAACCGAATAGTCAAGCTTGATATTGGCTGCTTAGAATTTAATTATTTCTAGCTTAACGTAGCATGTAATCAACTCATCTATAAATGGAATACATTTTACGTGATGTTTTTAAACTGCTGAGAATAGTGCAAATAAATGAGAATCTCTTACTAATTTAATGAATAAAGAAATCGCTCACTCAACCACATTGCTCTTTTGTATGTATTTAATTACTTGAATTCAAGATGAAAAACAGCAATACACTTATTACATCCTTCTAATGTTTTCCCAATTACGACTGTTCTTGACTCATTTCGATGAAAACAAGAGAATCTGCAAAAAGAAAGTATTGTTAATCTGCGAAAAGAAAAAAAATTTTCAATTAACATTTGACCAAGAGCAATAGAGAGGAGTAATTTGTCGACGACATCGAATCGTCGACGTCTCACTGATCGGATATCACGAAGTAAGTAAGAACTTATAATGCCGGTTGTAGATGAAAGTATACTTTCTATCTGAAGGTGTGGAAAGTGTATACATTAATAAAGTAAAGAATACCTGTTCACCACCAATTATGATTTCCTTAGCAAATCGATCACCTTGTTCACCCGATAAAACTCGTTCATTTCTGGCCATATCACGAGCAATATAACACGTCGCCAGTACCTGATTATGTACACCTAAATCCCACAATGAATAAAATGACCATTAGGAAAAGCCTATTATAGTTCGTAAGATCACATCACCTTAGAATTTCACATCGTAACATCGTCATTTAGAACTTACAAATACGCACTTCACTAATGCTTTAATGCTTTGTATTTCCACACTCACATAGGTTAATTAACACAATAATCAGCGTAACCTTTTCAAAAGTACTTTTCCTCTATGAGCCAATCAATGTTGGGCTTCTTTGCAATAGGTCTTCGCAGTGAGTTGGTGACGTTTACACTAAAGTGATATGAATACTTCACGCTGTATAATTATAAAATCCCGTTTAGTTTAAAATTTGTACTCCTCAGTATTATTAGAACGAAAGAAAGAACAAAACAACTATGTACTGCTTAAAAAAACAACTGATTAAGATACTGCAAACTGTCAAAACCTCTTACATATATAATAAATAAGAAGGCCATCTAATCACGATCTGCGTTGAAATGAATCCAACTCAAACACAGCCATTTACGATTTTAAAAATCAATGGATATCATATCTCCATTAATATCTTATCTAAGGTGATCTATTCGAAAAACTCACAATAAACGATGGAACATGTACCACTGATAAGAAATTCTAAATTTTTCCAATAATGGAAATAAAGCGATTATTTGTTTCAAAAGCGAATGGTTCTTTTAGTGAATTATGTAAAGTCTTCTAATCATTTCACTGAAGCCGTTAATTGATCAAAAAATCTTCCATAGAGAAAATATCAATGAAAAATTTCAAGCAAATAATGCAATAATCTCCTATCATTTATGGGCGTCTATATTCTCCATTCATATTTACTCATTAATGCTTTGGAAATCTTTAAACAATTAGGAGTTAAATAAGAGTTGAATAGGAGTTAAATAAGAGTGTAAGAGTTAAATAATATAAAAATGAAGCAGAAATCGTAAATATGAAACAAATCGATCGTTAAACGAAACGATAATGGGGAAAATGCTAAATTTGAGAGCGTATAGCAGCTTTGTAAACACCTATAAAGAGCGAGCGCAGTAACGTAAAGCACACAACTTCCTTATCAATATGAGAACATTCCTTCTTCATTCAGGCATATGAATGGCGGAAATGCGAATTATGCGTTTACTTAACTTGACATTAATATTTTTAGCGATATTGAGGGAAATGAGAATTTCGAAAAAAAAATTATTTCATTATTTCCTTATCGTTTTGTTTTTCCGCTTAAAATTTGCTAATTGTGAAATTCAACTTTATAGCTTATGAATTAAAGTATAGACTGATCTTACTCTCAGCTTTGTTATACTTTACAGTCTTAATAAGGAAAAGTTTCATCCGGAAATGCTATAAAATCCTGCATAGCCTTTCGCATTGCAAATATAAATGCAAACGACGATTGCACACTGAATGAGGGTACATTTTGCAACCTGAGGCCAACCTCAAGTTAATTTTAATGCAATTTTGACAAGCATCCATCATATCGATTGAAATAATTTCCTCTCCCTTCTTATCCCATCCTTTTCCCCTTCCTCAAACCCTAAGTTCCTTTTATCTTATTTTCTCTCAAATGAAACACATAAATGATTCTTCAAGGTCTAAAACGGGTCTAAAAACGTCACAAATATAGAAATTTACGCACTGAAAAAAAAATATTAATAACAAAACGAGCTAAGAAACATAAGCGAGTCAAAGAAGTTCGGAATTTGGCTAAGAATCCTAAAAAAAATACCACTGACGTATTTTATGCTAATTCCTTTAAAAATTAAAGTATTTGATTCAGAACTATAGAAAAACGATGATAAATTCAAATTTTAACACAAATTTTTAACATTATAATAATGGGTAAAGAGTGAGCATCAGTACCTCTTCATCTATAATTTTTGGAAATATTACTTTAAGCAAAAGTGAAGAGATTCATCTGAATTTAAAAAATTCGGTAAAATATTCCAAATAATACTAGTGGCGATGGCTGTCAACTAAAATGAAATCGTCTACTATGACTATAGAAGGAGAAAATAAACTGACTACGCAGAAAGGTGTTATTTGGTGATGCTTGCAAGTGAAGCATTGGAAATGTGAAGAAATGCTGTTTATTCATTGCGAACGATTTAGCCACCTCATCTGTTGATTCAACCCAAGTAAACTCTAACTTCCAGCTACAAATAATTCTCTTGATCGCAAAAAAAGCGATAAATAACGAGAATACAAACAACAACGATTGTCAGACCAGTCTTACAGATGTTTTATATAACCTCATATATATATATATATATATATATATATATATATATATATATATATATGTATGAGGTTATATAAAACATCTGCAAGACTATATATATATATATATATATATATATATATATATATATATATATATACGCCTTTTATGCATTGTTCAAATTCCTCAAAGCGATTCATGTCGGAAATCATTAACACAAATCGACAAGATGATAATCAACCCACGTTTTATGAATGCTAATTAAATTTTCTGAATATATTCCTCAGCTCTGAAAGAATTAAAGGCACTAAAATTAAGAAATGTGTTCATTGATTTCAAAGAAATTGAAATTATTCTAATGTATGCAAAATCTATTAAAAAATCAGCGTGGGTTCTACATTAACCGAATCACAAAAAGCAACAGGTCTTCACTTGAAGATTTGTGTGGGCGACTGATTTGCAGCTGCTCAAATAATCCACTGCTGGAGGCCTACCAAATTGGTTGTTTTAATAAAGGCAGTAATAGATGCGTCAAACAACGATATATTTAGCACGCACTTAATGAGTTTGAAGCACACTGCATACCATATTGTACTTGTCCAACTGGTAAATGTACCACCATCAGTGACCACTTCTTTATAAAGTATATCGACACTTGCACTTATGCGCTTATTTTTTTATTGATTCATTAAAAGTCAACGCTTATAGGGTATATGGTCTTTTGTATTAAGTTTCTAAATGATTCAGCATTAATGAGAGCCGTTCACGGATAAAATCCTCAATTTAAGAAAACTTTACTTTCATTGGAATGAAATATTTCACCAAGAGGTCTAACGAAATTATTGGGAATTGGAAAAATCCTTAAAAGAAATATAATGAAATAAAGATAGAAAATGTTTACAATTTTATTATGCTAATAAGAATTTCAAAAATGTTTACAATTTTATTATGCTAATAGAAAATGTTTACAATTTTATTATGCTAATAAGAATTTCATTAATCCAAAGGCATTTCCAGGATTTAAAAAAAATCATAACTTTATAGCTTTGAGTTGTTGATATATCTTTATGATTTACCCAACCTCCTTTCTATAGAGTGCACCGTTTCTATAGAGTATCGAAAAAAAGCGAATTCTTGGCAATATTTGAAAAGAGCCATCATCGGCTAACGCTCAGAAATTATCGGAGATGATACAAAAAAATAATCGTCCACAGAATACTGCCATTGCTAAATCATTGTTTAATCCTGAAAATGTTTCCTCTCCATCTTATCCCTCTTTCCCCCCACCCCTCTCCCCTCTCAGAACTGAAAATCGTTTTTAAAATATACTTGTCTCTGAATAAAATAAAATGCGAATAAATTTCAGTGAAAATTGCATTGGTTCATAGTGCATTCGTCAAAATCCGGACTCGTTCAACCTAACTGTACCATGGTGTACGATGCACTCCCCTTCATCAAGCAACCAATGTTTTTTCCACCAAGCGATCCATCTCGTTCCCATACCTCACCCGATGCCGACTCACAACACTGAAGGCGAAGCGTACTTTATTGCAAAGAACGTTTAGTCAAAATGAAAGGAATTTATTTAACTGTGTGAAACATCGTCATCGCCGTTAAAACAGCAATCATTGGCATATTCAGAAATGCTCCGATTGTAAATATCAACCTGACTGTAAATATTATTCACGTTCTCATGCATTCATTTATGTGTGCTCAACTCCTCTTAACTGAGTCCGTCTACCAGAACAAGATGGTACGATAGAATTTTGACAAATCGAATTTGCACAACAGGTGATCACAACCAAAAGACCCTCATGAATTAGCGCACCCCACGGGAATTATAATTACCAAAGAATGTCACGAAACCAGTAAGTTGTTTTGTTAGGCAGCCTATCGCTACAAGAAGAGATGCACCAGTGAACGATCACCATTCATATAAGCAACTCAGTGGGACGTAGATTGAAATGTATGTCTTAGTTTATTCAATGCTATGATGAGAAGAAGAGAGTTATGAGCAGTGGTCGAAAGACGGAATAATGTTGATCATAAAGTTTCACATTACAAAAACGGAAAGAATTCAGCGATTGTGAAGTAACCTTTATATGAAAACAAAGCAAGAAACGAGCAAGTGCTCGCTCGCTATTTTCCATTTCCTTTTATCGCAAACGTTATCTGTGGAATTTGATGACGAGTTAGCACATTTATAAATTTGATCAAGCGTTGCTTGTGAAAAGACCTACTTTTTTTCACTCACTGCGATGGTAGGATAATGAGCAAGAACATGGTTATGTTCAACGCTGAGATGGATCTTCCTGTACCATGAATAGGATGCTATACCGCCACAAATCTTTAACCATCAGAGGATTTAAGCTGTCGTTATTTTGCAAACCCTTCGATAGATTTTCGCAAACGATCATACAAAACATTCGTAACAAACAAAGTGAGGCGCAGCTTTAGTTCGCTCAATCTCAACACACGCAGTGTTTCGTGCCTGAGGTGACAAATTAGTAGGAGAATGACGAATGAATACTTTTACTATTGTCGAAATTCAATACTATGGAAAGTTTGAACGTGAAATTGTTTGAAGTGATTTTTTAAAAGTAATCGGCATGAAAGAGATTATGAAAAAGAAAAATGAAAAATGGATCGAATTTTTACGAAATTATGAAATTTTCTTAGAGGACAACATTTCAATAGTCGAATCATAAATCCGAAATTCTTTCGAAGATATTTGTATTGCAAGAAAATTTCGGGATTCTTTGCTCGTGATTAATTTTCGTAGGTACTTGATCCCGCCGATCACAATATTAACCTGCATGAATTTGGGGAAACTTTTCGATTTTTATGGTCGAATGTCTACTGGACTGATTGAAATTTATACGATTTCATCATATTTTCACGGCTAAAAGACCATAAGAACATAGGATCTATTCATAAATTCATATATAACAACAGGAAGTACCAATGAAAGACGCTCACTTTTGGAATTTTGCTAGTTGGAAGAATGAAATATTTGGACACCTTAGAAAACTCGACAAATATATCATCAAAGAAATTGATTGCAACATTATAACTTAATCTGCTATAAACTTAAATGGGAAAAACTTCATAGCAATCACGTTTTAACGATTGAAAGCATTGTTCACTGAGCTCATAAGAAGAAGACGCTCAACTGCACAACGACATCAATCTCGTTGGCAATTGCGGCAAACAATACAATCGCTGACCGCACCTCTATGGATATGAATATAATTTCGATCGCAACGATCCATGTTCTATCTGGAACGTATCGAATAAGGAAAGATTTTCTAAATCATTTTGTAAAGTCAGATATTTCGAACTCCCGGCGGTTTAGGTAAATTTGAAGAAAAAAAGCAAAATTCCAACTACTATGTTGTTCGTAAAGGTTCTTTGCAAATACTCCTTAGATAAGTCTCAAAGTTGACTGCTTATTCCATATTTTATCTGATATATTTTGTTTTCACCTTACTTATGGCTATTATTGAAGGGACTTTCATGCGGATAGAAAGTCCGAAATATAGATTTCACTTGTTCATACGCTAAAACTGAAAAATCTCTCTGATATTTCAAATTCACACAATCATCGGAATAGTTTCTTGGAAACCTTAAATATATCTTGCTCCCCTCGTTATTCAGCATATAATTAATATGTTTGTTTTCAATAAATTATCTCATATTCGACTACTGTCACTAAAGACAGCCGCGACACTACTTTGCAATAGCGCATAATCATACACCTCCTTTGATCTCAACATGTGAAGCCGCAGCCAACCAAATACCGTCCACAGAACTGTCGAAACTGGTATTTTCTCGTGTTTCCCCGCAATCAAACCAAATATGGTCGATAAGACCATCGACCGCTGCATTTTTCCAGTATTTTGTAAATAAACAAACATGACATTCCAGCAGTTATGCGCCTCACTTAAGTATGCAAAAACAAAGACACAATCTGAATTGTTACTTTTATACAAAAATCGACGATCTCTGCAGCAATTCGTTGCGTAGATTGATGGGCATCCACAAGGACAACATTCGTAGCGTTGAACTCATCCTTAACACCGATGACAATAACTTTCGAATCGCTTGCATCAATATCGCTTATCACCGTCGCAGTTGCATGACGATCTTCTTCATAAATACTCGGCATACTGCAATAAAGGCATACGACTATTTCAGTAAATAAAGGCGTGAAAATGAAACGGCGCTAATGACTCCTCAACGCGATATTTTAGCCGAAAGAAAGCTTAACCGAAAAAAGTTGGAACAGATATCGTTTTATGCGAACTTGAAGAATATTCATGAGAGAATACGTATAAAAATCTTAGATATGAACCTATCTTTCTCGAGTAATTTATATGTTTGATTACAATGAACTCATTGAATTCGAAGCAACTCATAATCGACTAGGGTCACTTATTAAATTCGACTAGTTTATTTACTTCGGTTATAGGGAATTTAATGAATGATAAACGAACCTTCTCAAAGGATACTTGAGAGTCTAAGATGTCATTAGTGGATATCGAAATATTTTAAGAATTCAATGCCCGCTTTTGGCTTTTTTGATCCGTTACTTCGAATAGATTCGTAACCAAAAATAAATTTATAATGAAGAGCTGTTATACATATAAAGTGAGAGAGATGTATACTTATCGCTCAAACAGGATAGATTAAGCCCAGTCGTGCAAACGATCATCACTTCACAAATTCTTTCGTTTTTTTCATCGAAAACCAACCTAACTTTAGCAACGCCTTAAAACGTGACAGCAGATCCTATAAAAGAAAGCATCATAGGAAGCCGTGTTGAACAGCAACTGAAAAATTCTTGTAAAAGCAATTTTCAGCTTATAAAGTAACTGATGGCAAAATTATCCATGAATAAGAGATGAGAAGGTTGGAGAGGAGGGTATAGTCAGATTGAAGAGGAGAAATCCATCTCTGGCTCAAATTACATACAAACACCCTTCTGGCGCTTCTACGCAACAATATATAAGCAAAAGTTGCCAAAGAATTATTTTTCGTACGACTTTCAATCACTTTCTTATTAAATTTGCTCTCCTCTGAGTTATCTTTTTTAAGTGGATTCAGCCTTTGTTCATATTCTAAATTTCTTGATATGCAACTTTGCAGATATTATCGTTTTAAACCAGCCAGCTTAATGCTCATTGAAACTTAAATATGAAATATAGCTGTCTCAGTCAGTTGACCTAAAAATTAATGCATCTCTTGACAACAATAAAATGCACACAGCAATGCAAACGATTATGCGAGAGACGCGTTAAGTTAAGCTTGATAACGCATATGTTCGGGATGAGGCCTTCTCGTCGCCAATATAGACCTCTCAGAGTAGAACCCGCAGAATCTTGGCCTAATTGCCCTTATCACTATAGTCCATCACCCAATTCGTTGCAATGTGGAAAATGCCTTGGATATAAAATTGCTTTCTGCGATGTTTCCAAAATGCTATAACGAAGTGAACCACCAGCAGTAATGGTTACAAGTGGGAATTATGAAAGGAATTAGGCACAAGAAAGAACCTCTTTCACAACCGCTTGCATAAAGTCAAGAATAATCTCTACTTCCATTTCATCCTAAACCTTCAGGAATGCTACTAGTGAAAAGGCAAGAAATGAGAATCTGGCAATAGCAGCAAGAATCCAGCAATTTCACACACGATCTGCTTTTATCGCTGTTCATTTCTATTCTCGAGTTTTCTCTTAAATGTTTGATGCTAATTTTCAACCTTTTTTTGCATATTTCTATTGGAATTTATTTTCCCAAACATTCAATAAACGCTCGATTAATCTCAAGTATGCATCCACTTTCGAGATAACTCTTAGCAAAAACTCTTCAGTTTATTTCCTCTACCTTCGGTTCACTCTTTCTACTAATATATCATATCCTGCGTAAGTAGCTCTAAGTTGGATGCCTCTCCTATGGTCGATCTCCCAGTTTATATGCAACAACTCCAGGAGTCAAGTCCGAATTTCCATGGAACAGAAAACATCTGTCAACACCACTCACCATGACCCCGACGAACAATGACCTCAGTTAGTGGCCACGGACTGAAGGAAGGAAGATTTGTGACAAAAAGCTCACCTATAATCAGTGACATTCGTTGCGAACAAAATATAAATATATGTGCAGTTAGTCGCGTTGAATAATCGCTCTTTGTATCGTGTTACGGCGCTATAATTAAAAAAACCGACATCAGAAGAGGTTTGATTGCAACCAAACCCTTGTAAATTTATTTCAAACACTTCAAGGTTAATAATGATCTGAAGAATTATGTTGATTTATTTTGCAAAGTGTAAAAATAATACAGACTTAATATAATCATCTACAATATCATAATGTACAGTTAAAATTTATTCTAATTATTCTTTGTTTTCAGTCATTGAATTCATCGTTAAATCACTGTTTCCGGATTTCCGGATAACATACTGATATTAAAATAAGCATATTCTAGAGGCGCTCTTATACCGCTCAGAGAAATGCTCGCATTTCGTCGAATTTCGACTATCATCGCGACGCCTAATATGATATCCATTTAGCGTGAAGACAACTCCCGTTTACCGAATAGCATGATGCCTACAGGTTTAACTATATACCTAAAGGTTTGGCGTTATATACGTAGGTTCAACATTATACCTAGAGGTATTCATTAAATGAGATCCTATAGGTATAACGTTAAACCTTTACGTCAACATCAAATGAAATGCCCGAACGCTATCCACTAAAACCTTACGGGTTAGTTCCTTCCTTTCGGAGAACATCAAGGCATATCAAACCTTCAAAGCAATAAAAATTAACTCGCGCTTCTATCTTTTAACGGCACAAAGCCGACGATTAAAACATACGAAACAATCAAAGATTTAAATAGAAGAAATGAAAAAAGAAAATCTATCAATGATTATAATAGCCTATCAATGATTATAAATAAACAACCATCAATATCGTTTTCAAACCCTTCTTTGCATTGTGAGAGCGAAAAATGAAACATTCGGATCTATCCCGCTATCAGAATAAGATAATTTTTATATTAATAAAAGAAATAATTCAATAATTTCAAAGAAAAGTAACCTGTATTGATCGGGATTCGATGAGAGTAAACTTAAGCTCGTTAATGCTTGAAGTATTTCGAGTATCTCTTCAGTACTTTTTGTAAAATCTGTGAAATATATTTGTTGAACATCGGCGAATGTCTCAATTGAGAATTGTGCATTATTATTGTCGTTATTGTTGAAATATGCTAATAATGGCATTAACGATTTATACACGAAATTATTCTGCAAGTTAAAGCAAAATTTATTTCCCTCCGTAAGTAAAACATTCAATAAGACAAATTTACACCAATTATCTTATATAATGGTACTTTATTTTATATAAAAATTCCACAAATTACTTTTTAAAACAATATAGTTATATTTCAGTGTAAAACTTCAGTATACAGTTATTCCTCTGCTCGGTATAACGTCTGCGGAATTAACAACGAGAAGATATTTCAAAATGCAATATATATGATAAGTGCAATATGTAATGGGGAAAATGAGATGTCCACTTCAGCATGCAATAATCTTAGCGAATCTTTCTGCTCATTGTCTCAAATATCAACGTTCTGCACTACTAGTAATTTATTGAGAATTAACTAACTGAGGCAAAGGTTACTGCGCTCACTTCATATTATTTACTGCTCTATAACTAAAGCCCAAATGTAAATATATCCTAGTCACAATGTACTAAATATGCTTCAGAGTCTAACAATTTTCACCACAACAGCATATATTGTTAAAATTAGCCAACTTAAATGAATAGTAAGGAATAAATATGCAAGCAAACCTACTCGATAGAATGGTCGTGGATTTGGAAAACCGACATTGAAAGCGAATGTGATCTTAATTGGCCTTGAAAGGTGTGTTATGACTGTCTCCGTATCTAAAATCTCAGACTAAAATTAGAATTACCTCGTGCTTATGCTTCAAATATTTCTAAGACAATGATTCCTCTTCAATTCCGCTAAAGGAAATGTTATTCCGAGGTGAAGTAACGAATAACAATCGCAAAATTCGTATATAACATTGATTAATGGCAATTAAGCTAAGCTGATAATTTTTAGCTTTTCATTTGATAAGCACATAATCGACTGATAAAAATTAAGCACTCTTGTAAGTGTCGAAGTTTCTTGAATTAAACGACTTCAAAATATGAATTTTTTTCCTGCTTAGGACTATAATTTCTTTAACCAATAACTAATAAACCAATATATATCAATATGAGGATAGGTGAATTCTCGCATTGCAATATCCCTCTGCATAGAATACGCATATGAAATTTTACGTCCGCATATAACGTTCGTTGGGGGAAAACGTCCACGGCGCGATGGATAAAAATTCGATATTTAAAGAGTACACAAATACATTTCAACGGATCGTGGCGACTACGGCGTGTATCGTGCAATGTTCTTCGAAAAATACAAATTTCACTGCATTCGAAGTGACGCAATGTGTTTTAAATTCGACAAATCACTTCGTAGATCATCGGACTCAACGATAATTTTCATGCAATATTCGCTAACGAACAAAGTGGAAATGAAAATATGAAATGTCCCATATAATTCCCACAATGAAATCATATTAATTCGATAGGAAAAGAGCGGAAAATATGGGAAAGAGGATGATGAGCGTTTATAATAAATTACCACTTCAATAATCAAAAAATATGAATAACTAAATTAAGCTATTTTTCTCACTCTCACCGAACAGAAGCTATTATCTAAAATTGGAGTAATCTATGCAGCAATCTCTCTCTTGCCCGTACCTTTACGTACAATTAAATTCTCAACGAGAATAATCGCAACAGTGGCCACAATGCAGAGGGCGATAAAAGCGTATGCCAAAAATAAAAGCTTCCATCTTCGAGTGCAATGGGGCATTTTATTCGTCTCATTGAAATTTGTTAATATACTCGTCGTTGATATACGCGATAAAGATTCATTCTCCGCTAAAAACAAACAAAATAAACACACGAAGAAGAAATAGTAAAGTGGATTTCTACAGCTTCCATAAGCAACTTCGAAGATAATGAAATTGGATAATTCGATTTTCAATTTCCTCGTTAAATTCACTCTAAACTGATAATATTTAAAATACAACAAAAAGCGGAAGCTTGATACGTTTGAAGAAATCATTCTCACTATTATCTCATGGAAGATAACATCTTATTCTATGAAGTCATCTTATTTCTTGTTATTTCCCCACCACTGAACTCTTTTTCGATATAATGGAATATGAAGTGAAAAAGACTTCGTCTCAACTGAGAGTCGAACCCCCTAAAGCGTCATACGACTAAAATCTGCGGGACGGAGGGGAGCGGAGGATAAAGACGAGCGCCGAAGACTCTTGAAAAAAAGCTGCAAATAAAGAGTAAAATTTCCTATGCTGGTACTTGAAATCTAAAATAGCTCTAGGTACCAGCGAAGAAAACTTGCTCGCTTAAATGAAGTGCAGCTCACTGTGAAATATGTTATTAAAAAATATTATGCATAAAATACATAAAAACGAAATGAGCGGATATTAAGGATAAACGTTTGAAATACCACAATCGTCTGTGGAGTTAACGTCTGTCTGATATGAGACTGCAATAGATAGTGAATCGTATATCAATGCAATTTCAATGTATTAAATTAGATGTTGAGTGTGGTTCAGTGAAGCAAAGGCTTCTTCTATTCATAAAGGTTTTAAACAAGGCTTGAGGCATTAAATTTGTTAGAACGATTTAAGGTTTAAAGTTGCCGTCGACGATAAGTTCATATCGAGCTGAGATCAGCTCGACGGATAAAAATTACGCCCTTATCAGATGACCCCTTTTATGAAAGCTTATGTTTAGACATATATACGTAGAGATCCTGCATTTTAATGATTACAGTCTAAAAATCAACCCCTTCGTTTGCGATTTAAGGGAAAAAATAATGAAAAAACTTTCCAAAATTGATCTTTTGTGTTTCTTTTCTCAAGTATAATTCAGTAAATTCCTCGTTTAATCTCAACATTATCTGCGGCAATATATTCTCCCACTCTTTCTCTCTCGACTATCTCATCAACCGTAAACTCGCCTCTTAGTTGATTGCCGAATATCGTTGTTTCCGTTTTTGGTGAAAAACTATTGTACCACGACGATGATAGACCTCCAGCGCTTGACGCATTCTGTGAAACGCTTCCAGGTGCATTCATTGAAAAACCTGTCTTTGGAATACTATAATCTGCACAATATGTTCTAAAAATTCCACGACCAGTACTAAATCGGATAGAGGTGGAAAATCTTTCTAGGAATACAATCCCTCAATATCATTTATTATTTCTTTTCTACGATCTTCAAATGCGCACAGTCACTCGACGTACATATTTCGACTATCCAGCAGTTTATGTATAAATCATTGAAGCGCTTCAATGTCTTCCTATTCGTAGGCGAACTTTTTGGTCATTCATAAGTCAATACTGCATAAACTTCAACAAACTCATATATAGGCCAAGTCAAAAGCTTTCCGAAGAATAAGCAGTATGCTCACTCGGAGATTTACTGGCCAATCAAGGTTCATCTATTAACATCTGATCATCACTCACAACCAATCGCTATGAGATCCACTAAAGAAGACTGGAGAGACTAGAAAAGAGGCAAACATTTTTCGCAATTGTGAGTTTTATCTGAATTAAACGTGCGCCTGAACTAAGATAGGGCTTAAGCCACACTGTAGGGTAACAGTAAGGATTAGTTCCGCCCGAGTGGCCATCTTTTACCCCGACCCTGCATTTAAGTCTCATGCACTCCTATATGGTTATTAGTTCAGTCACCTCTAATTCTTCATTGTGGCTGGAGGCGCAAATGGCACCGTATTAGATCTCGACCATATGACGTAGTGGGGATTAAGCAGGATGTTGGCAGGAGCTATTTATCCAGACATAGACAGTTAAAGATCCACCACGGTCGTTGAATCATATCGTCAAAAAAATGCATTCTTCTCTCCGATACTAGACGAACCAGAAGATCATCCTTTATTTCGAGGTCCTTAATTCAGCAATTTATTGAGATCCTCATAATCACCACATAAACTTCCACTTCACATTCATCCTCATGCTACCACCTATAGTTTGAGCTCAAGTCTCACCTTGAATCCACGGGGTCGAAACTGCTGCATTCGAGCTGTTCATCGTCCAATTACCGCCAGAACAGACGTAGTTATAACGTTGCATACCACGCAAAACGGAGAGCGCATCTACCGAACAACTTGGCTGTGAATTCACTGCTCCTCTCATTTGCTCTCAAATCGTATCCACTGGAAAAATTCTCCATTTAACTATGTGTTATATAAATAAATGTCGCATTTATTGGCGGATTTTTGTCTCATTATGAACACTCAACTGATTCGATCACCGCTCGTTGCATCATAATCGTTTAATTAGGTGAGAATAATGTAAAACGAAACCATAAACTTAAGAAATTTAGGAAAATAGGCTAACAGCCGTCATTTTCAGATTCCAAATTATTCAAACAAATTCTTAGAATTTATCATTAAAGTATTGAGTTTGGAATGTTTATAAGAATTCTATCGTCATACTATCGTCAAAAATCCACAATGTTATAGCCTAAATAATATCTATTTTCCACGGCTTCGGAAAACAAAAAAGGATGAATATCCAAGGATCCAAAAAATACGGAGAGCGCAATTCGCATTTAAATCGGTCGAATGAAATTCTTCGATTTTTTTCTCCTATCCATTATAGCCACGCATCGATTCCGATGCATGGATATTATGGTGAGATAAATTATAAGTTCCATCAACGTACGCGAAACTTTTCCATAACACATTTAAGGGGTGAAATGTTTTAGGTACTCAAAAATACAGATGACACATAATGTCAGCATAAACTTCTGATAACGGCACTTTTTGTCAGGATCTAGGATCTTATCTTGCTACTATAAGGACCGCTGCATCCGTCAGCCCATCAAGAACGTTGGTACTTTTCTTATTCTTACCGTCAGTGAAACAATTAGAGATGTATCCGTCTATAAAGTATGGCCTGAAATTATCGACAATAAATGCTAACGCTTCGGATTGAAATGTAAAAATGAGCTAAATTTGCGAGGATCTGATGCAGTTAAATTCTGCATGAAAAATAATGGAATCTACTAAAGAAATGACCAGATAAGCGATCATTTGATATTGAAATTTTCAATTTATTACGTATCAATGGTACTAAAGAATGCTCTCTGTATGAGAGAAATAAGCGTAATATCAGGCGAAAAAGAAAATTAAAAGATAAGCAGATATTCACTTTTATAGCCCCATTCTGATAATCTATCCGCTGAAAGTGATATTATACAATAATTAATATGATCTCATTGGATTTAACCTTCATATGTATCTAGTCGACTACAGACATTTCTCTTCATACTTCCTTGTGATACGAAAATACCTATAGTGAGGTGACCGTTCGTCCTTCAGTTTATTTATTGGTTGTTCTCTTCAACGGAAAAACAATTCGCTCAAAGAAAAGCTATGAAATTTGTGGCGATGGAATATGATGGCGTGATTTCGACGTTATAAATATTTTATGAGTCCAATTTCCGTTCCACTAATTATTCTCTAAATGAATGATTCATATTTGAAATTATCATAGAACTGATACGTTAATTTCACCACAAAATTGAATATACACTGTGGAGAAATTCCGATTTGAGGGCCTTCTCGGCTACATGACCTTTTAGAAACTATCGATTTGCACTACTTATCTATTTTGAGAAGTCGAATTATTTAGGATTTCCTCATGGATATTTCCGATCTTTTTAGGTGGATCATTCATTTAATGAATTGAAATGAAAAAAGAAAACCATTAACTATGCCACTCTATAATGCGCCTTTTAATTTGTTTCGACGGTGACACAACCAATTGGCTCAATCGATAAATTATAGAATGCTTATATCGAGCTAAGCTTGCTACCCTAAGTTTAGTACATTCTTTAGTGAGTCTTTCAACCGCGATTATTGAAATAGCAAAACTTCAGCGATATATTATATTTTCATACGTACGGCGAAAATCTTAGGCGATTGGGGCATACGGCGAATAAACGTCGACATCGAAACAACCCTAGGAGAGTGGGAAAATTCGAGGATATTCTATATTCTCTCATATTTCTCCTATTACCACTTCTAGCTTGTTTAGCGTTCTTTAATCATAGAAACTGGAATTTAAAGAGAAATATTAAAACGACAGATGTGCGACGTTGAAAAAAACTACTGCTATCGAACATTGTGTCAATAACGAATGCATTGATTAATGATAAGAAAATTGCCTCCACTATAGCTACTTTGATGCTATCAAAGTCCTCTTCATTGTAAGCATTTAGGGTTCAGTCTTTACTCTCCTATCAAAGTGAAGTGCAGTTATAACTGCTATTTGTAGGGATTTTAATGAATACAACCAATTCCCAAAGCGTTCAAAGATAACTATGAGAACAAATTCCCACGAGAAAATGAGAGCAAATATAATCGTTACCGAGTTGCGAGCATTCTTATTTCCCGTATGTAATTTCCATGAAATTTATGGATGAAGCGACAGAAATAAACAACTTCAGATCCAATCTATTCACAAGTTCTCGATCAAAAAAAAAACCATCCTGAATTCCCGATCGGAAATTGCTGCTCTAAATTTCAGGTCGACAAAATATTCCTATAAACGTCACCCTTCCCTTCCCACAAACTTTCCCAACCATCCACGCTCTTGCCCTGTTTCCACGAAAATCTCGAACATCCTACAATCAGACCGTCATGTTCATTTTTATTCTTGATGAGCAAATATAATGGATTCAATAATATATTTATGGGCAATCAACTTCTACATCTCACGAGAAAATGCACCGCAAATAAAAACCTCCAAATGAGCAGAAATTATTTCGTTGAAGAAAGCTGCGAATGGAATCGCCTTGAAGAACAAAAAATTCTCAAAACAATGAATTGCAGTAAAATAAAAAATAATCTATGCGCGAAAATCCCACAACTGAACATTTTACTTTTTATAAAAATGTAATCTTTATTAAAGTGATAACATTTCTTCGACATATATATATATTTCGAGTTGTTTCCTTTAAAATTATCTAAATTAATAAATCGATTATAAATCCTTAAATGAGCTTCATCCACTCAATCATAGCCTCTTAACGATTAATGATGCTTTAAATGACCACTGGTCAGTGATGCTTCAAACGACCACCGGTCAACGACCACCACGTATATAGCCGGTCAGTGACTACCAACGATACCAACCATAGTCCTTGCGAACTTGATTTGCATAAATTATTCAGTTTTTGCAAAATTAATCTGCACAATTAATTTCATCTAAACCAGGTGATGATCTGCCGTTAACATTGCCTATTCCAACGTATACCTCAAAAATTGCGAAAAAAGGTACGCAAGGAACTTTTTGTTGAAAAATGGACTACCCCATCGTCGTCTCGACCAATACTGTACCATTCCGATCATTATTAGCAATAATACGCCATATCTAATGATCACAATCAACCACCACTAGAACATTTTGGAACATTAAACGTTCAGCGATTTCCTTAACCACCCCCTCCTCTTCGCCCACAAAATAAGAGACAAATATTTCTTTAAAGGTAAAAATGAAGCATTTCATTTTTACCATTAAAAAAAATCACGCCTTCTATTGTCCCAATGGAAAATAAATCGATTACCTCACTCATAACTCTTATATTCATCAGAATAATTCTATAATTCAATGCAAAATTCATCATTTGAAGAGAAGAAAATGAAAACCTCCAATCACAAAACAAAGAGGGAATAGTTACTGCCATAATGCAAAACATTTAAGGATTATGTGATGAATTATTTCACCAAAACCAATAAACACATCAAAAACAAACAAACAAACAAAGAAATAAAACAACAATAGAAAAAATCTCACTATGAAAACAACTATAGATAGTGAATGCAAGACTCGAAAAATTCGTGTAATTCAGCCACTCTTTATACCTCTTCTTATATTTAAGACAAACCAGTAACTAGTACTAGCAACCTTTACAGTTCAACTAGTACCTTTTCTCCTGGACCCCTTAATATAAATTACTCTTACAAGTTGTTAATTCATTCTAGTTTAATATATAATAAATTTATTGTAGTAATAAATAAAGATAATAATAATAATAAAGTTACTATAATAAAAGATAACTTACTATTGCTATTCTATAGTTGATGGATATAAACCACATGAAATGTTTTCCAAAAAAACCCCTATAGTTATAACAACTACATTCATAAAGAGACCATTGTTTTATCTCCATACATTAAACAGTTAATTAATTAATTAAAGATACATAAATGAGAAGAAATACTGAATTCTTAGAAGGCACGTCGGATCACAAAAACAGACGACTTCTTTTTAATGCACAAACAACAGCTGCCGTAACAACGAATGTACAATAAATAAAAGGAACCAAAAGATAAATTCAGCAAGCGTTTTTAATAAAAGAGAGATCAATGCAAATAGAACTCCAATTATTCCTATAAGTAGATCACATTTGGAAGGCAAATATATATATATATATATATATATATATATATATATATATATATATGTATATACATATATATATATATATATATAAAAATATAGGTATATATATAAATAAATGTAGATAATATATATATATATATATATATATATATATATATATATATATAAAATAAATCTCCTACATTCAAAATATAGTCAGTCTTCCTCCCTTCCCCTTTCAAATATTCCTCATTGGCCAATCCATTACAAGAATTCCAGTTTCGAATCACCGGCCACTTTTGTCAATTCCGCTTGACGTCAGTCATTCAGTAATCGTTATTACCCCTTCATATCCATATATAAAATCAAAAATATACAAAATTACATCTCTCAAAATGAAACAACTCACAAGTCGCACCCATAGGAGTTGCATTCATCAAGGTAATAAAATCGCCGTATTTCCGATCTCCCTCGCTATTTCTTCGATTTCGGCTGACTTCAAAATAAGGCCGACAAATATGGCGTACAAATAACTAAGAATAGAAAGCGAGATGAGTTATTTCGGCAAGGTCATCACTTTGTAGTTGATACCATACTTCGCCGAATCGTCTCCGTAATAGAGAAATCTCTCGAGTGGGCGGCGTATGATTGAAACAGATCAACAGTAGATTTCCTTCCTCCATTCTCACCGCTATACAACTTACGAAATTTCTTTTAAACAGTTTCAAAACCTGAAAATTCTCAATGTAAAACTGCAACCGACTCATATTTTAAATGCTTAATTAATCCACTCAACTAAGAAAACAAACAATTGAATGAAAAACGACCATGAACCCACAAAAAAACACAACAAGAACGGGAAATCGAATAGCATTGATCAGTTGGTCAGCTAATGATCACCTATCAGCATATAATCAATATGGTAATGTGATAAGATTATCACATAATGCATATCATCTGAACCCCACCCCCCTCCTATCAGAAAAAGATGGATGGTGGGTCCGCTTTATAGCTGAAAACCGATATCGAATAAGATGATTCCATTTCATTTTCCTTCCCCTTTACCCTTTCAACTCTATAAACGTTCATGAATAACCGTGTCAGCGACTATTCACCCTCCAATATCTCCTAATATTTTATTAAGGCTCGCCTTGCAAATTTCATAAACATCTCCTTGCTCAAATAATGCCAGTACGTTGCAATAGAGGGCAAGAAACCAAGAGATGTGCATACAGATATATAATTTTTTTTCGCTTCCAACTTCCGACCTACTTATTCATCCTTTCAACGTATCGGCCACTGGATAGGAATTTGAATACAATATAAAAAATTTAAGTTGCCTCAGGAAAAACCTAAACTTCCTCAGGAGATAGACCGTGACCGAAGAAGTTGTGACTACACCATATGACCTTTGAACTCACCTTAAAATCCACTTATTTAAATGACGCCAGTATGAATTTACAACTTCTATTACTTTGGTTTTCAAATTACACGAAACCTTACTCCACTCATCTACTTTTGAATCAACTAACAAGAAAAGCAAAAGCATACGGCATAAAAATATCGATGGTATCAAAAAATCTGACATCTTTTGATGATTTCCTCAGAATTTTTCGGCATAAACATTCGAATTTTCAATACTACAAGCAGATCATGGAATTCTCAAATTGCTGCAGTTAACTGAAAATTCGGAAGTTTCTTCATAGTTCAACGATGATCATCGAAAATTGCACATTCACGTTCCGAAAACTAACTAAATGTAACAGCAAATGAAAAAAAAAGCCTACGGATTCAAGCTTTTTATCGGCGCTTTGAAGCTGAAGGATATTAACGGCAAGGGTACCTAAAATTGTGACAATCTTTTATTATAATACAAACGTTTCGCAGATCTTTCGAAAGACCGTTAGCTAAGGTTACTGCAGAGAGAAAACTAGAATGCCAAGAATAAAACATCCGAGAGATGGTAAATTTTCAATAGCTGACTCGCTCTATCTTAGTGTTAACTCCATTAAGCCCGTGGTCAGGAATTAAGGTGTATCTATTTCCTTTATACGGTATTCTGTCATCAGGAAGACCCGAAACTTAAACTGCAATAGTTGAAAATATAAGTAGCGGTGTGGGATTTTTTAAAATTTAGACTCTATCTCCCCTCCCTCATCCTCACTCGTGCAACTTCGATCACTTCACCACTTAAGCTTTATCGGATCATGAATTCGGAAGAGCAAATAGCCGTAATTCGTCGCACTTTCAGCTAAACAAACATAGGAAAAATACTTCCATAGGGAATAAAGAGCTTCCCAACCAACAACATACAACACCAGTGTTCGTTTCCCAAGCTCACATAAGCCCGCTTTTTTGCGTTTCCCAATGCCGACAATGATGGCAAGCTTTTAAATGCAGAAATCCGTAGCATGAAGAGTAACTACTCTTCTAGCTGTAAAGCGGAAAAATGAAAGTCCTCAACGTTCAAATATTCCTATCATATCTCATAACGAACCATCCAAATCATATCTCCGAATGAGGGGAAGAGAGGAATAGCGTAGGGGATGAGAAACAAAGGAATGAAGAATGTAGAAGGCTCTTTTCGACGCTGATTTTTTATTAATGAACCTAAATCTCCGAAACACTAAATTAAAAAATAAACTGAACACAAAATTTTTATAGAATAATTTAATACAAAGGAATTTTTATAGAAAGAATAATTTTTGCACAAAATACCCACTCACCATTCGGCGTGAGAAGCTTCTTCGAAAGCGTTTCAATTAACTGCTCATCCAAAAACTCGGCAGCCGGACATGGCAGTACAACGTCGACATCACATGCATCGATTAACACAGCATCGAAGCGCTCCTCTAAAAAGACAAAAAATTCTTTTGTGAAAGTGCTCGATATCGGAAGCGATAAACCCCTATACGCGATTCCGTTGCGATCCCCGGTACTCCATACGCGACTTCAGCAAACTATCAAGTACCTGTTACATTATGAATGAATATATTCGTCCGCATATGCTGTCAGGATATATCTTTCTTGCTCTCTCCTCCCCTCCTCTCAACTCTCCTTCTTCCCCTCCGACCTTAAATCACATCTGCTACTGCATCATGCAATATACCTGACACGTGTAGAATACGAATGAGAAAATTTTCTACGCAAAGATAAATACGGACAAACGAATTCACAAACTGGAACAGGTGAGCCAAAGGTGAATGATGAACTACTACAAACTATGCAATTAAACCACTTCGAGTATCGAGAACGATGAAATATTTCGAGAACAGTACAACGCGACTATCAAATATCTCAAGATTCCCTTAATAACACTCCCCTAAGTGTCATCAGTCTATTTTCTTCTTGAATTTTCGACTTCCACTTGGGAGAGATCAACGTGACGAAGAGAACAAGGAACAAAAGATAATGATGTATAAACAAGTGGGTATACTACACAAATAATAGTTAGTGCAGGTAGGGTAGCCTAACGACACAATAGCACTACATCATTCCCCTAAGGACTAGCCTCTTCTATTAGTAATGAATTTACCCCATCTGTGATGATAACCAACTCTGCGAAAATGTGAACAAAATTATAATTTCTTTATAGGGAATCTTTAAAAAATCATCTATTTCAGGAGGAAATCTTTCTTCTCATGAAACATCATTAAATACGACTTTCTCAAAACTACTAGAAAGATTATAAACATGAAAGAACTATACTAAACGAAAGCATACCACTTTCCATAATATACGTAATACCATTCATAGTGTGGACATCGTGATTATCTCGTCCTCCAACATCGAACCATCGTTTCGCCAGCAATACAACCACCGGCTCTATCTCAACGACCGTCACATGCGTCTAAATTATCACATAAAACATAAGCCAATATTCTCATCTTCGAGAAATCAAGGTCATGCATCATAGAGTAGAGACCTTGCCGTTAAAAAGTCCTTGAAAGGACTCCAGGTAAGGAAAGGGAAGATGAGCGGGATGACAGAGAAGAGCACGAAGAAAATATAATTATTTAATGAAGGCATATCTTTAATAAAAGCACACTAAAATTTATCAAAGTGGAGCAGTGAAATTATATAAAGGTGAATTTAAATACGATTTTGCTAAATGTTTCATCGCAATGCCGTCTACCTATATGTAAGCCCATGTGCCAGTGATCTATACATCCCTCCGATGCAGCATCTAGAAGGCAAATATCGACGTCCACTACTTGCGACAGAAATTTAAGCTAAGAAAATTCAAAGGTATCTTCAACTCTAATGGAGTCGTGAAAACCGGAAATGAAAACAGGTGTCCCATTGAGGTGATCGGAGATAAAGAGAGAAAAATGAGAGAGGAATACTAGAATATCCGAGATTATACCATAAACAGCAAAGCTCAGGAAGCTCTTATCCTCAGCAGCTACAAATACGTTCACCGTTGCAATGCAAAGTTAAAGTCTACCGAAATGATGCTTCGAAATTCGTTATTTATCGCTGAATTGCAGACGCAATCGAGAATAACATAGTTTCAAATGTTTGAAAGCGAAAAGTTGGAAATATCGAATTGGAAAAGTTTTTCGTTTAGAATGCCGATGAAAGAAATTCAACGATAATCTGCCTAAGGAGCACTCTAAGCATTGATGGAAAATCGACGCTACGAGGAATTATATTCGCTCAAATCCACTCACTACATTATATGCCATAAATAGGTCAGCTACAGGATGATAAAAACTAAAAAATAAGTTAATAGAAACGTTTCGTTTACCTAAGACCGAGGAAATGCTTTCTTCTTGGGAAATAGAAGCCAACGGCGATGTGAACTTTAAAATGATTATCTCATTCAAAAAAAGCTTCTCCATCTCGATCAAACCTTTTTCGAAGTAATTAGTCAGAAAATAATTACGAATGAGGAAATACCTTTGGAAATTTACTGGCGAGAAACATACTGATACCACCACCACCAAGACCGATGCACAGTATCTTGGCCTTCAGGTTCACTCTTTCGGCAAGTTCAAGTGACGAGGTGACAAATGGTGCTGCAACCATAACCCTTCCATATGATGTCGGCATCCATAAATGATCCACTGCCCATATTCGTGTGTCTGATTCGATTATACGTTGTACACCTATAATTGTGCTTCCTTATGACAAGCCACGATTACCTTTTCATGCTCATTTGACCAATCATTCCCACAAGGCGAAGATGAATGAGACCACGAACACAGCAAACTACCTCAACTTTCACGTTTCGAAGCATTGCTCTCATGAAGGTTAAGGCGACTATTTTACAATGTGATAAGATCTTAGGATTGGCCTTATCGATGCGACTGCTGTGGTTCTCAAGCTTCAAAATATCGAAAGCACCACTTTTTAAAAGGACAAATCGAGAATTCTGCTCTCTTATATGCTGGTCACAGAGAAGCATTCTGCACCGTCCAACGTCAAGCATTCTCACTCGTTGTAATTGCTACTCAACTTTGCAAGAGAATTTTACGCCATCTATTGACTCCAAAAACTCCAATTTTGGAAAGTTCAAGTTCTCGATGCACTGATTTCGACTGATCGTTAGGATTGGCCCTCACAACCAAAAAAAAAAAAAAAAAAACAACAACAACAATACATCCAGAAGTTACGTTCATAAAACTTTACTATTCCTGATAATTGATCCCATTTCGCTGCAATTGTTAAAAGTTCAATTTTGAAGAGGGGGAAAATATTTCTAACGTTGATAGATTAGAATAATTCCGTCTATGAGCGAAAAAAAAAACCCCCAGCAATAATTCGAATATTTCTAAAAGCGACTATTCATTTATAAATTCGCTCAGAGTTATTTCCCGTCGACAATTAATTTCCGCATATTCATAATGAACGCAATCTGCAATGCTCATTTTTAAAGTTATCGCATAGCTACAAAACATATCTCCGATCAAATAGTCCGCTAACTTTAAACCAATAAATGATTTCGTATCCTCGACTTTCTCCATATTATCCTGACTTTCATATGATTCAGATATCCTATAAATGATGGAGATACTACAAGTGTGCATTACACTGCACCATCTGATGCCACTTCTCGGCTTCCATTTCACAATCCTCGAAATTCTCGAGTCTTCCTGAACAAGAGAGCCAATTATACACTCTCTCTCCCCTCCCCCCGAATCCCTTAGTATATCATTTCAACACTAAAGATCAACCGGGTTTAGGTCATGCAGAGGAAGAGGAGGGGAGGGAGAGTGGGCAATATCAGCCAACCATAATCTTAGATTAGCCACCAACAAAGACCTTCTATCTCTCGTCTGGAAATTATTTACTTAAATCATCTTTTTCTTCGAAATTGTCACACACATTAAACTGTCTTAGTAACGAATATCTACACATTCCGAAACGATTCTAAAACGCTGAATATACCAAAAACTGAGAAAAAAACTCTATGGAATGAGTTTTTTTCAAATATCCATCCCATCAAATCGGTGTACACGTGATCCACTGTTGTCTGAAGAGAACTACTACAGATAGGATTGCAAATATGCAACAACACTATTCCCCGAATGAATATTAGACGTTTAAGGAACGAAGAAGTCTTTTAAAGATATCAATACCTTCAGGAGGCCTTAATCGAACTATGGCATCGACTGTTTCATCGAATCCCTCTGTGCCTAAATTGCGGATCGCCGTGTTCCTATATAAAAATAAAAACACTGATTTAACCACATGATGTGTGCAATTGAGTAAAATCAACGATAATTAGTTATTCATATAAATTCTCAGTTCTCCACATTCGGCTATTTATATATTATCCTCCAAGAGAAAGAAAAACAAACTGCTGCATGCCAATTCAATCTATCTTTTCTTCTTTCTCGCACATACTAAGCGGATGAAAATCTATCCATTTAATAGATATATCACTTACTAAAAATCGCCTCAAAACACCTAATTATACGTTCGTTGCCACTAAATAAATCTCAACGATAATTCCATAAATCAAATTTAATTAAAAACTAATTAATTAACTACTTCGAAACACTACATACTGCCTCGCAATTATGTTCCATTCATTGTGAATATAATAACGCTTTCCTGGTTTCTTTTCTTTCAATCACGGTTAATTACCCATCGATCTACTTACAATATTCTTCTCATTTCCCATCTCTCAGAAACACTTAAAGAAAAAGAATTCTCGCTCACAGATTATGAACATTCCGGGAGTGATGTGTGATAAATGTTCAAAGCCTATATTTTATGCTTGCCTTCCTTCCCATCCCTCTTCCTCCCATCCCGATATCCCTCTCTCTCATCTTCCTCTATTAAATAATTAATCCCTTCAGAAAATAGTTGAAATTACCTCTTAATGACCGTCGAGTGATACACTCACAGATCAGAAACTACTGCATTTAAACTCTCACTATCTCATTTACTATCAAAGGCGATAGCGTCAAACTACTCGATCGGAACTCATACTTCTTAAATGATCACTATATGAAATAATGTCAATGATCACTGCTCCTTTACTCAGTTCGGCATAAATAATAACAAATAGTTTATCCAATTTCACTGTTATGAAACGAAGAAATAGGAATAAAAAAATAGACCTTATTAGATCGAACGTATCAAAAACGACGAAGCATGAATTTGTCACTTGTGAACACATTCGATCGAGTACAAAGCGTGATGCATCCATGCCACTCAAAACGCCATACTTCGAATCCTCAACAATCACCGGCCAATCGGCTGTCACATAATAAAACAACTGAAAAATAAATAAATAATAAATAAGTAAATAAATAAATGATAAATAAATAAATAAACAAATAAATAGATAAATAAATAAAAAATAAATAAATAAATAAATAACACAAATTCTACGAAACAATCTTAAAACATCGCCATCGTTTAAAAAATAATATAAAATATTCACTTAGAAAGGCGAGAAGATATTATCTTCGATAACTTTTATCACAATTAAGCAAATCTGATTGAACAATTTTTGCTATTTCATTCAAAACTCTAAATATTCGAGGCACTTTCAGTAAATAAAATATTTGAAATTATCACTGAAATTTATCGACTCGTTTAAATTTTCGGGTTAATGACATCAATAAAATGCAGAACTTTACGCTAAGTCACCGGTACCCTAGCACTACTGCCTAAAGCTTTAACGATGATAGCAGCTAAATAAACCATGCAAGCAGATAGCGACAGTGATTGTTTCGGCAAAGAAAGACGTCTGAGAAGAGTTTAAATGTCGTCAAATTTCATCGCTAAAGATTTCGAGAATTGAAATATCTAGAATTACATAACTTAATCAATCTAAATCCTATTACGCTAAAGTTTAAAGTTTAATCTTCCTCTAATCAATTCATATCCACTTTTTGGAATTCCAATAGCAATATAGATCGTCCTGGAATCTGTAATTCCCGATAATTTCATTGTTTCTCCCTCCAAGTGGCAGCAATCACAACGACCTCAAGCGCAAAAAGAAATAAGAACCTCTCGGTGGATGAAGTGTTGAACGCAACACAATCCTTGCATCGATATCAAAGGAATGGAGTTATTAATGTTCATTATATGGATGATTTCAAAATTTTCCTGAAGCGTTAACCCACCCCAAATAGATGTATCAATGTTGCTCTATTATGCAAGAAGATGGAGAATTAAATAATTTCGAAGCAACTCTAATAGCGTCAATTAAAATTCCCTTCATTAACGTTGAAATCGACCATCTAAACATCTCGAGATAGAGAATCCCTTTCTTCAGATACTATTCAGCTATTCAAAAAACAATAATGTCATAAAAAGTAAGCATTTACCGCCGTAGCTGCAGCTCCTAGCATCACAATCAATTTGAAGAATGCAAATAAATCGAACGGTTGTTGTCGACGAACGAATCTCCTCACGAAGTGACTCATCCGTCGTCTCAAACTCCATCCTCTTGTAGAGGTGATCAACGAGCCGCCTCTTATTGGTAGCATTCACTGCAATCACATATCGTTATGTTAGATGATGGATAAGGTGGAAACGATAGCCGATATAAACACTCACCGATGAGAAATAATATCCACTAAACAATGATTTAGCTGCATTCGTTCATTGGATATAGCACAGCATTCTAATGTTAATTCCCTTTGAGGATTTCTGATTCTATGCGGGCAATTAAGTTGCCCGACAAATTAGATCGAATTCGAAATAATATTTGCGAACAACCGAGTCCAAAAATTGCATTTTCTTCGCAGTAAACATCTTGTAACCTAACAACGTTATATGCCATATGATTGCAGCTGCTGTAAAAATTGAAAACTTTAATTTCCAGGCATGATCATTAGCGAAATCAGCATGTTGCACCTTTTCACGAGTAACATTTTCGAGGCGCAAATGTCAAACGTTACGAATGCGATGAATGAGTTCCAATGGTGAGTGGGAAAAATTCTTCATGTTAATTTTAGCTTCTACTGGAAGTCATGGTCTATTCTCGTTCTTTTATGTTTTTAAAGGAATAGTGACGCGGGCGGAAAACCGCTACAATATAGCCGACGATACAATGCAACAATAAGATTTCACATCGATTTGTTGCTTAAAATTATTTCATTCGGCGAAGATTAAGCAATTCCGCTTCGAGCGATTTGCAAATATAAACTCTTTTCCGAACTTGTCGATATCCTGAAATATCCGGATAGAATCCAGATATTTATGGATGCGAGTCTTATCGAAAACATTTCAAGGAAAATCCACGATGGAGCGTATGCATTAAAATTAATTAATTAAATAAAATAAGCAGAAATAAACGGGGAAATATTAAGGCAAAAAGCTCATCGCAAAAATATAGAATAGTACCGTTTTAATGAAAATTATATTCACTTAGAAACTAACATAAACAATATTTGAGAATTATATCACTCAAGAGGATTATGAAACTGTTTAAAGGCGAACAGAAAAAAAAACAGAGAGAGAGGGAGAGGGGAGAGGGAGAGGGAGAGGGAGAGGGAGAGGGAGAGGGAGAGGGAGAGGGAGAGGGAGAGGGAGAGGGAGAGGGAGAGGGAGAGGGAGAGGGAGGGAGAGGGAGAGGGAGAGGGAGAGGGAGAGGGAGAGGGAGAGGGGAGAGGGAGAGGGAGAGGGAGAGGGAGAGAGGGAGAGGGAGAGGGAGAGGGGAGAGGGAGAGGGAGAGGGAGAGGGAGAGGGAGAGAGAGGAGAGGGAGAGGGAGAGGGAGAGAGGGAGAGGGAGAGAGGGAGAGGGAGAGGGAGAGGGAGAGGAGAGGGAGAGAGGGAGAGGGAGAGGGAGAGGGAGAGGGAGAGGGAGAGGGAGAGGGAGAGGGAGAGGGAGAGGGAGAGGGAGAGGGAGAGGGAGAGGGAGAGGGAGAGGAGAGGGAGAGGGAGAGGGAGAGGGAGAGGAGAGAGGGAGAGGGAGAGGGAGAGGGAGAGGGAGAGGGAGAGGGAGAGGGAGAGGGAGAGGGAGAGGGAGAGGGAGAGGGAGAGAGAGAAAAAAATGGCAAAACCAAAAAAAGAAATCTTAAATATAAGCAATAGGCTCATCTCAAGCTGTCTCCCGGCAATCTCTATAGATTAAGCTCGTTCTCATTGTGATATGGGTAGGAAGTATGGGTAACTAACTCTATGCATTCAATGAGGATCAGATCCGATCCTAGCCGCAGCAATAGGAACCGGTTCTTCTCTTACATCCGTGAAATTCCCTCTCGTTAAGCGCACGGCTATACGAACGATGCATCACAATCGTGTTTGGTTCGTTGCTTCTTGTTTCCCACGAATGAGTCAACGAAATACACAGGATGATTTCATTGAAATTTTTGAATAAATCAACTAAAACAATGTAGATAATCAATTCCTGATCCAATCGATCGAGGAACACTGATCCATCCAATCGATCGAGGAACACTGATCCATCCAACTGATCGAGGAACACTGATCCATTTAATCCTAGCAGACTCACCTTAACGAGAAGAACGACGAATAACGCTAATCGACCGCTAATCGACCGCAATACAACAATTCGACGAAATGTAAAATAACTCAACTTTTGCGCAGAAGATCGCTTCATTTCAAAAATCTCAGCCAATTATTGCCGTCTTTTGCAGCTTTCTTGCCGCGCTCAATGATTTTCCTCTTAGCGATAGGTGACTTCAGCAATTTTCATGCCATTATGAGCTGAGGGGAAATTTCATAGCGGCTCCAGCTGTACGCGGTTGTACTCTCTTCGTTTCCATTTCATACTTAAAGATCTTGAAGTTGAGAGAGGCTTTACAGGCAATCATCATTGGACTCCACTTCACGCCGACCTTTCAATCTGCAGTATCCGAGGCGCCATACTGATCCTAGAAATGTAAACTACGAGTGCCTGCGGCTTATAGTGAGCGATGAAGGGCACATCGTGCTCCCGAACGGGCAATTCTAAACTCTCATAAGTCGGCTCCGAAAGATCCAATATCGAAATTCTTTCTGATGGAATGTTTGATGAATATCGACTTTAGTAAGATGGAGAGAAGGCATACATTTAGTCAGTTTTACCATTAATAAGTATTGAAGGAAGCGGCATCTTATGGCTATTATCATTCGACTTTTAATATGGCATATTTCAATTTGCTCTTATCATATAATTATCAATAATTATCATTTTTAATGCAGGAGATTGGCCTATCAGAAGTTAGGAAAACTTATCATTATGGCTATAGGAAAGCGATTACTGTAAACATTAAGAAAACCATTGAACGATTGAAATTTCACCATTGAAATCGAAATAATTCGAATATTATCGTTTTATTTTGGCTCATTTATAAGAAGTTTCTATGTAAGACAATGCCATTGCATCGTTTAATTTCCCTCATTATTCGATGAGCATATTTATTATCAATGGGCTTATTAAAAGAATCTTTTTTTTGCATATTTCATCTTTTTTTTTTGGATAAGAGAGAAGAAAATTGCTGTGGAAGTTAAAGAATATAGATGCGCATATTTGGTTCTCTTTAACTTTGTAAATCTTCGATATTCCCTTACTGAAAAGTTTATTGCCTTACTGAAAAGTTTCTCAAAGAAATGAGATTAACTTAACTGAAATAATTAGGAGAATATCAGATTTCAGGTATATTTCAGGTTGATTTCAGGTATTTCAGGTGGGATATTCATTCGAAGGAATTTTGATCGTTTTGCAAAAAGAGAGAGAAATTTGCTTCTCTCTTTTCGATAATGTGAAAAATTCGAATAGTGAAGAAAATGAACGGTATCAGTCGTTTAGTGGAATGTAGACGTGAATAAAGACATCAGCTCGTTAATTACATTTCGAGATTGAAGTACACATACACACACAAATACGCACATAAATGCACATCATCTTGTCATTGAAGATAAAAATCACTTTTAACCCACTCAAAGCAAAATGATTCATTTATTAGTTTTTTTATGCTTGTATATTTCAAAAATTAACCTAACCTATAGAATAATATTAAAAATTCTAATCTTTTATCTTCTTACAATAATAAATTCGCTTTGTACTATTATTACTAATAAAAATTACTAGGTAATCGTTAAATAGTTAAAAATTCCTATCATATCCATTGGAAAATAGAAGAAAAATATCAGCATTGTTCGACGCATTATTGATTGATCAGGACGGTAATTAAGTGATCTGTATTATAAGTTGCGATAATAATTATACTAAAGTTAATTTAGCGATAACTGAATTCTTATATTTCATTCGAAAAAAACCGATTTGGGTAAGGAATAAGGCAATTTGAGGTAATATTTCACTCATCTAACCGCATTGCTATACATTATCGAATGAAGGAGTGACGAGGAATCATTCAACACATTGCTATCTTTATGAATCTCGTTATGTTGCTGAAAGTTTTTAATTTCCCCATCCTTTCCACCTTCTCCTCCCTCATATATCGAAACTATAATTAATAAATCATCCAGAGGTGATTGCTTGTCGCAGTGTTGAATAGGATCTATTATTAGAAACCGAGTATAAGTAAAATTTCATCACTTTTATAATGCAAGTAGATAATTAAATAGATAAATAAATAAATAGGTAAGTAAATAAATAGGTAAATAAATAAATAAATAAGTGAACAGATAAATAAATTAATTTATTTATTTATTTATTCAAATAAATAAACAAATAAACACATAAATAAATAAATAGATAAATAAATTGATTAATTAAATAAAAAATGAATGAATGAATAAATAAATAAAATTAATTAATTAATTGATTAATTAATTAAATGTGAATTATTTTACGCAAAAATGGCATGGAAATCGATTTTAAAAAGCATGATATTACACAGTGCCAATGAACTGTTCATAAACAAATTAATCCTCATAAGCATCGCCATTAACGTTTACTGCGATGAGATAGCGCAGAGAACAAATAAACGTAATATTATTGAATGAGGAGAGGTTTCATAGCACCTCTAATTTGCTATTTGAATATTCATTAACGCCAAATTTAAATTTCAGAAATAAAAAGCGATTATTGCAATGAATATTATAAATGCTATAGGAAATAATGCATTGAAATTTTCTTTCTTTCTTTCTTTCATTCTTTATTTCTTTATTTCTTTCTTTTTATCTTTCGTTTTTTCTTTTTTTCTTTCTTTTTTTTTTTGTAATCGAAAGCAATGCGTATCGACGAATGGAACCGGTAAACGAGGATGGGCGAGTGAGTGCATGCAGTATATATTTGCCCATGAATAGTGATGATTTTCCTTTCATTTTTTGTTCGATGCGAAACGGTAACCCATTTGCGGGGTGTTAGGGGTATCCTAATTGGGTGGCGTGATGTGTTTTGCATACGCCTATCAATCGACAATGAGCTCATCGTTAGCGCAATAAGCGTATTATAATGTATTATTCGTTTCTATTCATCATATGTCTGTGTGTATGTGTGTCTGTGTGTGTATGTGTCCTACGCTTATATTTTAATCGCCACTCGTTATGAACTGCGCATATCTCAATAGCTATCATCAAAGAGTGCATGAGATATGCGGTTTGTATGTTGCTCCACCACCTTTCCTCATGCATACATTCATTCGCCTCTTCGCCGCATCACTTAGTCACATTCGCTTCTGATACTTATCGTAATGTTCCGCCTTAGGTAGTAGTTACTTAGCCTGTTAGGATTATAAAAATTGAACTCTAATCCCATTCCTCAGGAAAACGTTGGAAGTCCTATTTCAATATATCCTTTTACAGATTGCATTTTACAGGCATATTTGTCATATTTGTCGTTTGAATTTTCAGTCAACCATGAGCAAAACTTCAAAAAAAACAGTTGAAGAATTCATCTTCATTCACCTTCAATCTTTTTTCTTTTTCTCAATGTGAAAATGTGATTGAAATAACATAGTAATTGAGATCTATAATAAAATTGCCATTAGAAATGTTCCATCTTTTATTTTTCATTCTCCAATTTGAGCATTCGATAAATTCGAAGAAAATTTAAAGCGTATTTTCTAAGATATCGCCTCAAAATATATAAAATTCAATCTTTATTTCTGTTTTTTCCCTTTCAATTAGTGAATTTTCTCTTTGATTTTAGTTTTATAAAAGTTTGGCAGTTAACATTTGCAAATAATTTTTTCAAATATTCGATATTATAATTAGAAATTTTTATGTTGTTTTTTAGATCCTGGAAAGTTTTTTTGAAATATTCTGCAAAAACGTATGAAATTTTTGCCCAAATTTTTGTCTCATTGAATGATAATTCAATTGAAACGTCGATATTTATTCTCATAAACATCAGATTTTCTTTATGGATTAATAGTATCATTAATAGAGATAATTAATGAGTAATTAATTAGTAATCGTTGTGATTTTATTTTGATATCAATTTGCTCTATTTTATATTAATTTATCATTGAGGTGTCTTTTACCCATAAAAACTACGATAGGATATATGCACTTGAAGAGATAGAAGAGTTCAGTAATTCTCTTGGACGGATTTCTTTAAATATATAATTAACATAACGTTAAAACAATTATTTAACGAGAAAGATCAAATATTTCAGCTGTTCCATATTGTATTCCTTTAAATTTTATTTATATCGTCGCTGAATTCATTTCTATTGTCATCTTCATAATCGATATTTCTATATGGATGGATTATCCTTTAATGGATAACCTATCTTTATAGAAATATTTTCTGTAAATAAACTAATCTTCCGATTTTCTTTTCAGGATGAATTATTAAGGAAGTCATTTATACAGTGTAATATTTACTTCTTTTTTTGATGTAATGCATAAATTTTATTGAGCATTTTCTTCATCCAGAAAATTCGATATTATTCATAAACTTTAATTACTATTTCCATTATAGATAACCTTCAATAATTGATGAGATCAAAGTAAACGAAGTAAACAAACAAACAAATAAATCAACAAACAAAAAATAAATAAAATAAAATAAGAACGAAATAAATAAATAAGCGATGAAAATAGCTTAATGATTTCTTCTTATGGTTATAATGGAACTAATGGAGGAAAATAATTGTTGAAATATGCTAGAAGATTTAATTTCACGAATTATTCATATTGAATGAAATATGTGTAGAAATACGTCCATCAAAAAAAAGAAAGAGAATTTTATCCAAGCCGTTCACGTAGATTTTTCGTGGAACATTTTTTCTTTATTGCTATTCGTCGAACTAAAATCCATTTCGATCAGTTGCAAATAGCATACTTCCATTCTTCTTTAATTAACCAATAACCACATTTACAGATTACGGACGGAAATAAAACTTCCGATGAGATCATAGGCATAACGTTCGTAGCACTGCTTGATGATATTTCGTAGCACTGCTTGATGATATAGGATCACCGAACAAAACGGCCTACAGACACGCACATACACAGACTAAACCACAAGCATAATGTTGCCAGATCAGAATTTGTGAGCGGAATGCAGCGTGAGCGCCACATAGAAAACATTCTTTTCTCGTTGTTTTTGTCTACCTATGAATATCGATATTTCAATCATTTCGCATATTTTACATTATTCGTTCATCCAATCTTTTATATGACATAGTAATGTCATATAAACGACTAAGCGGAAATGCAAACAATATGAGGAGTTATTTCATCATTATGAATGCTTTATTGATTAAACTTAAATAATTACATGTTATCCAAGTTATAGTAACTGTTATTACCTCCAATTGTAGCCATATTATAAATAACGAGTAATGTTATAAGAGAAAATAAACTGATTGTGGATCTTCAGTTATTTACCTCTCTTTCAGCTTATTCAAATTTCCATATCTGACCGGAAATCAGTTAGCTGCTTATTCATTATCGAGTTGATCGTGAAGACAGCTGAATTTAAATGGAAATATGCAATATCTGGGATGGAAGAAGAGACTTCCAACTTATTTGGAAAATATCTATTAAATGGAATTATATATATAACTATATGATGCAGTTATTTCGATAGAATTTATCCATAAAGGCATTTTTCTGGTCATCTCTATATTCCTTAAGAAAAAAAGAAATTATGATCGAAAATAATATTGTCATCGAAAAATTTTTTCTTTTGCTTTCTGTGTTTTAATAGAACTTCATTCAACAGAATTTTTCCCAACTGTAATGAATATGAAGCAACGAACCATTCGATGCCGATGGGTGTTGTTTGATTTGTTGAGCTCATAAACTTAGTGCTAGCTAGTTCCGGAGGCGACGCTTCTCTCACAAAATTTAAATATTTGCTTTGCGCAATGAAACGCTCCTATTCACAAAACGGCACCATCATCACCAAATAGCAGCAGCAGCAGCAGCAGCAGCATTAGCAACGCATATCGATCGCGTTTTGTTGAGGCTCATATTTTGCATATTCTAATCCTACAACGCAATAGGCCTATATATTTGTGCTCACTGATGAATTTCTGCAGGTAAATTTTGCCCGATCTATAGATCTTTGAAATATTTTATTGCTGCTCTCTCTCTTTCTCGTTCTCTCTCTCCATTTCTTCAACCTCATTTACATATTCACTGAAATAAATATCTGATAAGGGGATATTTTCTCTTAAACGTTTCTTCTACTCATTCAAATTGAACTATCGATGCAATAGTATAAATTAAGTGAATATTTTAATGTCGGATATATTTTCAGGAAGAATCGAATCCCTATTTTCTATTCACACTGAATAGATATCATTAAATGATAACATTAAGATAAAATCCCCCTCTAAATTTTATAAATTAACATTATTTATTTGCTAAATTACTTTATAAGTTTATATTTGATGTTTTCATAAATGAAGTAAAACTCTCATTGCTTTTAGCATTCGATTTCTTCGTTTTCTTATTCATCATTTTCGAGTTCGCATAGTGATCGTTGATGAATCCTTCCATCGTTTACATTATTGTTTCCGGTTCGAAGAACACGTGAACTGAGTGATAGTTTAATTATAAAATTAAACAGTTTAATATAGTTTAATTATAAAATCAGATTTCCTTAGCGCCCTACACCAATGCAATAATTAAATGTGGCGCTTATGTCATATCTATCAATAATGCTCGAGAAATTCAACGATCGACCAAATGATAGCATGTGTCACACACATATATATTGATCAGAACTGTAATTGCCCTTTCTCAATATGTGTGTTCTGAGAGCAAGAAGAAATGCAATTCTGCAATAGCTCACTCTCGAAGTTTGGTCGACGAAAATGAAATCCGTACAATTTGCAATGCGTTTAATATCTCACATTTATTAGCTGCTAAGCGAAACTCATCTCTATAAATGTGATCAGAAATAAGTGAATTAAAAATCAATAGAAATTAATATAAAAATTCGTAAAGAAGATCCTAAAGAAATGTTTCCATAAGAAATAATAGGATAGTTAAATTTGGAGAGAAAACTTTCTTATGCCGATGATATTTGAGGCATTTTATCCCATATATTTCAGAAATATTACCGTTTAATTAGTTGAGAAGTGAGAAATTGCCATTCGTCATAAAATTATAACAATTCAATTAGGCGAATAATATTTATGATTTTACTATATGATGCTAATAGACCTCTGTCAGCTCGTAGGTTTTTTATTTTATTAGTCGGAGCGACCACTTCAATAGAGATGATAGTATCGTATGATTAAGTATTATTCATTTTTATATCTGCAAAATTTCGCTATAGTTGAAATTTGTTATAATTCTACTATTACATTCTAATATAGCAATAGCACTTTTGATGAAAAATGCTATGAGAAATTCCTATGTTCTTTTCTCTTATATTTACCTTTATTATGCATTATTTGTTAATTTGGGTGCAATAAACCTGAGCAGGTCAGAAACATAATACAAAACTTCTAAGTTTCTCATCCATAGATCAGATTTTCTTAGCGCCCTACACGAATGCAACAATTAAATGTGGCGCTTATGTCATGGCGCTTATGTTATATCTATCAATACTAATTTTTAAGCGAGCATATTTGAGAATCAATTTAGTTTAGAGTGAAATGCTTAGCTAATTGCTTTTTTTCGCTTCCATTCAATCGATTTCATCAAAGAGATTCGAGAATGCTCGGGAAAATTCTTGAAATTCCCTTCCAATATAGTTTAAAAAACAATAAAAGTTAATTATTTTTATGCATATTTTCTACTTTTTTTTAAAGTTTTATTTCTTAATTATTTTATTTTCTTAATAATTTTCTTTAGATTTCATTAATTTTCTTCTGTAATTATAATTTTTCTCATTGCAATTCTTATTTTAGTCTTTTTTTTTTAATTTAAACTTTATTTTTCTCATTGATATTCATTAATTAGTGTATTTTCTTTAGTTTCAATAATTCACTGATCATTTATCATGATATAACTTACTTTTTATCGTCATAAATAGTAAGTAATATTACTTGTGAATGCAGTTACTTTTAGCGATTGATTCAGCACATAAAAGTGTGTAAATGTGAATTTAGCGTAACTTCATGGGTAACCAAGTATGTACACTAAATCGGATCGTACATATAGCTGAACGGAATATACGATGGATTTGCAATGCTTAGCGATCCATTAAATAGTGCCGATGTATGCTTGCAAATGCTTGCAACAGCTGTGCTCAATGGGCAATATGTGTGTGTGTGATTCTTTTTTTTTTTTGAAGCGTCTCTCTCGATAATTTTTTAACGCCTCATTCTCGATCAACAAATTATTGCCCGAAAACTTTACCAAACAACATTCACTCATTGTCGTTTCCAATTTTAAATATACAGCAATAGTCAACCCGTTTCGAGTGCGTTTCAATGACATCGCATTTTCCGCTGTATTCTTCGTTTGATGATTTAATGTCTTTTTGATGAAACCTCACGTAATAAAGCATTTTTTCATTACATCTTCAATGATCCTCGTCAAATGCTGATCACTTTTTAACACTGATCATCATCTTTGTCGTTTATTGATTGATTAATTATATATATGTACGTCTATGTCAATGTGTACTTGCATAATTACAATGTGTACCTGTAGGTGTAGATGCGTTCGTGTTTGTACTATGTCGTTCGTTCGTTCGGTTTATTCGTATTTGCTCATCCAAGTAGGTTTACATTTTCGATAGAACTTGATCCAGAGAATGCCCACATATTTTTTCCACCAACCAAATATACTTATAGTAACCAGTGATATGCATTTCGAAGCAAATTTCCTTTCCACTTGAATAAGACTTTGCATTATCGATCGTTGCGGAGCATTCAAATTACCATCAAAAATGCATTCCAACATTTACTTCGAGTCTACATTAGCAGTGTTGATGCGTCCCATCGGTTACCGAGAGCGATCACAAACTCTTTACACAATCTCAAAATGTCGGTGTTGAGTGTTTGCATTCCGTGCACGTTGATGATATTCACAAATGAGAAGCGTTGCTATTTGATGTTTTCCGCTTTCGTTTATCGTTTAGGTGCTTACGCCAATCTTTGCGCTCCTTACTTCTTGTCATTTTCTTTTTCGTCGAATATTTTAATCACAATTATAAGTAAAAATGATTTTCTTTTTACAAACAGAGTGTCTCATTTGTCGCATTAAAATGTTTTAAGGTTCGATTTTATATGTTTCCCTATAAATTCCACCTATTTAAAGGTTAAAGGCATCATTGCGATAATCGTTTTATACCTTTCTTTTTGCATCTCTCATATCTTCGTAACGTACATTCCCTTTGTTCTATGCACATTTTGTAATCGAAACTCTTCGTAGAAGAAGAAAAAAAGCCTCGACGAATTCATTTGCGACGAAAGGCGAATAAATTTGCAGCAAATTTTTCCGAATTTCTCATCTCAACTATAGGAATGCTCTCACTTCTTTATTGAAACAAACTTAATATTTAGATTACTTCTATTTGTTGAAAAAATAAATAAATAAATAAATAAACAAAATAAAATAAAATAAAATAAATAAAATTAAATAAATAAATAAAATAAAATAAAATAAATAAATGAAGTAAAATGCGCAATTTTTATTTCTATTGGAATATTTTTTCGTTGTATAAATTAAATTATATTTTTATTCATATCTATTTTATTTTATTGTTTTTGCTTCTTCTTTTTTCTAAAGCGAAGAAAATTCTTCTTAATTAAGTTCTAATTACGCTTATTCTAATTTGAGTTTATAATATTTATATATATGAATTCACAATAATAATCAAAGTTGTATTAACTGAAAAGAGTTACATTTATTGTAATTTGTTTAGTGAAAAATATATGTAAATTGCTTTCTTTTAGCAGTTATAGGAGGTTACACTATAATGGACGTTGTCCCATTAGCTTCATCTTCGCAGATTCACGAATCTGAAACGTTCAGATAGACGAATAGACATATATATACAGCAGAAATTGTGGTACTGTAAGGAGAAGTTGCCTTAAGATAAGCAAATTTTGCAAAAGCATCAAATGAGAAGGAGTATATGTAGAATAATTATGCAAAAATTAATGCTATAATCAGAAGGATTGCAGAAATGACGCGACAATTTCATATAATATGTGAAAGTGTTCATTACTTCATGTAAATTTTAAAAATTGCTCCAATGAATGTTATCGGCATAGCGATATATCACTTCCTTTCGGGCAATATGATAATTTAGTCTTCCCTATTTGCATACCAAACTTACTTTATGTTACCCTACTACCCTAACATAAGATCATCGTATGCATTCTGTTCGATTTAGTTATTAACTATAGGCATAATTTTCAACAAATAGGTCTGTAGTGTATTTTAAGCGGTTAGAATCATGTGTGGTATCAGTGTCTGAGTGTCTGTGTATAAAGTATACATCCATTTGTATTTATACGTATATGTTAACGTCTCTATGCGTATGTGTGTCAGTATGTATGCGCATCTATACGCGTAAATGTGCATAGCGATGAGGGAGTTGGCTATAAACGTGACAAGTGAAAGAATTAAAGAATAGAGAATAGCTGAACACGAGCAATTCATTGAGAGCGCTGAAATATTCGTCGTTTAATTAGTGCAACTTGATAAGCACCGAGAGTGGAAAGCAATAACGAGGCAGTCAGTCGTTGGGCACTGTGTAGCAAGTGGCATACACACACACATACAGACACGCACACACACATACACATATTCCACATACACAGTCGGCAACTCTTTTTGCATAAACATATTTTCATCGGCAATGATGATGGGGCATCGAGCAACCAATGAGATCGATGCGATGCATCCATCCGATTCTCACTTCTTTTATAATTTCACTGTCATTTGATTTTGCCAAATTTTGGCATTTAACAACTTAATCACTTAAATATTTCTCTTATAGAAATTATTTATAATTTATCATTTTATCATCATTATTTCCATTTCGTTCTATCTTTTAGTCACTAATACTGATGTTATATACAAAGGAAAAACTTTGATGCAACGCGATAATAATATCTCCATATTTTCAATGGAAAGAATTTTATGCATATTTGAGCAATGAATTTCCTAAGAATCATTCAATTAATGCCCGTTCTTTTTTCGAAAAACCAATTTGGTCGATAAACGTCGTAAAAACCAAAAAACAAAGGAAGAAATTTCAAAAAATCCGTAGATTCGAGGAATTTGCTAATCCATATTTTTCATTAAGTATAACTTAGTAATCGTTATTTTCATAAATATCCAGGTAGCTATATCTATTGCGTTCATTATAATTCACTAGAACTGATAATATTTTCACGCAGAAATATAAAATTTACCTCTTTCAGATTAAGTTCATAGTGTACAGATTTAAGCTGTTCATGCATATGCAGTTAGTTGTTATCTTTTCTTGCATTTGCAATATGCGTTCAGCTTAGCAGCATCCTTCTCGAGCGTTTCTTTCAACCGTTTTTACCTCATTATTTGTACTGCATTATTTCTATTCGATTCATAGGAAATAAACATAGAGGGAGGAGGAAAGGGGATGTGAGAGAGGGATGAGAGAAAAAGGGTGTCAATTGGCGACCACCTAATGCATTAATGATTTAAAATAGTTACGCTATGTAATCATTTATCTTAATGTTTCAGCAACTCTAACTTCATTCTGGAGACATTTTCATCGTTTAAACTCATTTCATTCGTTAACCGAACGCTTAGATGACCAACGGTCACTTAACGTCCATTTCTTAGTAAAGTAATATTTGACAATTCCTGTGCGAATTTATGAGAAACTTTATAAGTTATAAGCATCAATATCTCCGCTTAAGAAAAAGAAATAAATTAACGTTGAAGAAAATCGATTCTTGTGTATATTTTAATTCGAATGTACTTCATTTACTTCCTTCTTTATAACGATAATGCATAGTAAAAATGTCCTTCGCTGGTAAATATGTTTTCAGTCTGTTTCATCTAAATAATATTAAAGAAAAATGCTTCGATATGATTCAAAGAAATTTTTTGGTGGAAAACTATTTGCTGAATGCTTTTAGAACACTGCGATGATGTTACGCTTCACACAGAAAATACGCTCTAAAATGAAGAAGTTACTGAGAAGGTCGAGATGAACGTAGTTTTTATCGGTGGAATTTCGAGTAAATTATCAGATTTAGAAAGGTTGAAGGACATATTTATCGTTATTAATAGTATATGTATCACTTGAAGGAGAAAGTGTACGGTTATGTCCTAGCGTTCCTTTTGATTCCGCATCCGAGTGGATGAAGGTCCTGCTCTCAAAGGTCTCCAAGGAAGAAGCTATTGGTAGGTACCTGAAGTTTAATGTTATCTGAATGATACAGTGCAGCACGGAATGAGAGTAAGAAAATGTTCTAAAGTATACTTAGCCTGTCGCTTTCGATTCCTTATTTAAACTCTAGATGTACTGCACTATTTGACACATTAACCATAGTGGCACTCTAAAAATTGTTCGATGGCAATTACGTAACTGGAATGTTTATGATAATTGAATAATTACTTTTGAAATTACCTTTAATTACCTCAAAAAATCACCTTTAAAAAGCTAACCGAATAAGAAATAAAAATTCCACCTGTAACTGTGTTATTAATATATGAAGTATTAATTAATGGACCTATAATAAACCTTAGTAAATACTGAAAACTTTATCGAGTGAAGGAGTAAAAAATTTCTTTTTGAATTTACTTGACGCGAATTTTTGCACTAATATATTTGTTAGGAAAATATGGTTCTACGCACTTACTCGAAATGTTTATTGCATTAATTTTTTGCACCACTAATTAATTACTATTAATGATTATCACATAGGAAGATCTCAACACAGTCTCTTGATGAGGACATATTTAGATCGGTTATAGTTGACTTATAGGTGGTATTCATAGTTGTATAAGTGGGCAATATGACAGCTTCATTGGGGTAATTTTTCTGCGCTCAGCGATATAATTCATTTTTATAGCTTCATTTAAACTCTCCTATGGTAAACTATGCAATTTTCTCTATGCAAAGAACTTTCTCATAAAAAAGGACTAAAGGAATTCGAAGTGGAATGAGTGGGAGAAACATATCTTTCTCATCTTCCAATTAGTTCAAACGCAATCTTCATAATATTTCTTTTTGTTCAGAAAGATATTCTATGATTTTATGTAATCATTTAGAATTAATATTTTAATTCTATTGAAATTTTTCGTTATTTTAAGCAAAATTTCGATAATTTTATTGAGGCATATAATGTTTTCATCGTGAAATAGTCGATTAAAATAATTCGATTAGCAATAAAGAAGAGAATTTCATTGCTCTCATCCTTGAAGGAATAAAACAGTTTCCCCAATAACTTCATTACTTAAGCTCTCTAAATATTTTCCTACACGGAACCATCATAAATCAGACAGTTCCAAGCAAAAAAGGAACAACAAATTAAGGAAATCGCAAGAGATGTGACGTAAATTCGTTTGTCTGTGTATTACTTCACCGATCGGTCCTATAAATTACCAGGAAAAGGTTTAGCGCGTCCATAATTAAATTAGTCTGATCACCTTCACAACTCTGTTTTCTTGCAAAATAATCATCATCTACAAAAAAGAAAGTAAGAAAATCCTTTCCTGGCCCCGTTGCATGGGGCACGTCTATGGGTATGGGTCATTTTGTGGGATAAATTATACCGAACGTCTCATTGCCTTGACTTCTTTGAAACTAGCGGATAAACGTAAAGACATAGACATATAGATGTACACACAGACCAGTTGTTATTGTAAAGCATTTTGCATTGTACTTATTAAATTATGCAGCGAATGGAATGATTCTTTAAAGAATTCGTGCGATATACTCTTCTGCATTTGGGTGCGCTAAATGAATAATTTCACCACTGAATTTTTCGGTGCAAAAATGAAGCTGCAAATTTTCTTTCCCAATATTATGGTACCTAATAATTAATATGAATTTCAATATCTGAGATCAAGTTATGATTTCAGTTGCATCTATTCAGATTTAATTTCAATGACTGCCAACTTGATAATATCCTAAAAATGCGCATTTACAAATACTTTAACATAAGATATCATAAAGGAGCTTTAGAAAATGCAAATTCCTACTAGTGCGTACCATATGTGCACATTTAATTGCTAGCAATCTCGTTTTGTAGAAGATTGTTGCTAAGTGGAGAAATTAAGCCACTCGTCTCATACTGGAATCTATCCTTTGAGAAGGTTTTTCTCTCTTTGATGCCACGATTGTAATTATTCACGCTTGCAAATATCCGCAATAATATAGTTTTATAAGAACAAGAATATAAATGCTAATTATTCCATCAAATTTCATATATGAAAATGCATAGCAATCGTAATTGAGTGATCCGACAGATCGAATCAGTAATGCATACATATTCTGTTTATAATCAAGCGGTATGTGCTGAGCGTTCTGATTGAGGCCATATAAGCGTTATTTAAATTTTAATATCAATTTTTCCGTTTATCTTCAAGAGAATTTCCCTCAAATGTTATTGTGGATATTTCAAATTTCCTCAAATTTTATTCAATCCTTAAATGTTATCGTTATATGAATAAGTTCCTAGAAATCCACAATTATTGACTTGGATTTTAATAACTCACTTAGCGCATCATTATTCGTTTTTATGAAGAATAATTAGCGAAAACATCTTTAAAGATAAGAGAATATGTGCCATTAAAATGAAAAAATTCATTAAAATTAGCATGCGGCAATCGATCGGTAGAGGATTGAATTGAACGTATGACTCAGCTACGTGCTCATCGATCGCCTAAGAGGCAACCGATCTATTTTTTGCTTCAAAAGTGGAAATAAAATATACCTTTTTTACCTATTGCTAGCAGAAAAAAAATTCTTTTTAATTAGCTTAGTTCACCTTTACTCATTCGAGCGGCATAGCAGTTCAGTGATATCTCTCTTTCATGATCGATTTTTCGATTTGCGTTAGTTCGTTTAAAAAATTCCATATCGATCCGCTATATTTTTAGTTTATTGTAACTTCCTCAAGAGGTTTCATATCCCAAACTCCTTCAGAATCGTTTCCGGAAAAAGTTCTCTTCTCAGTGACGATATGAAAACTTCTCGGAGCCATTTCAATTCAAATTCATCTCTCTAGAAATATTCATAAGAGCAGCGATGGCAAACAACAATAATTTTTTAAATGACAAGTGTCTGCAGTTTACTTGATGTTATCCCTGTGGTTCATCTCTCCCTATGTACACATCAATGGTATTCATATCTGGGAGAGAATATGAACCATATAAAGCGCTAAAACATCTAAACGCTAGGATATTTGTCAGGGAAGTGGACAGTTCCGTGGGCTCGTCTCCATCTTTCATAGGTTGTCATCAGGTAAGTAGTTCATCGGAGTGGTTCAGTCGATCAAAGTGGTTCTTTTTAGCTTAGGATGTAAGTCAAGAATGGTAACATGATTTGATTTTTCCTCTTCGATACTCTTCTTAGTGTTTGCCAGTTTTCTGAAGGATATTGCCCGTTGATTCTTAGAGTGTATTTTGTATGTTTTGTGCGCCCAGTCTTCATGTAAAGCAAGAATATGCGAAGGAGTTTTACACGATGTCCCGAAAAAGCACTCGAATTATCCGCGTTCACCTGTTACGCAACACTTATGAGAGCAGTTTTTTAAGCAAAATTATATTGGTCAGATCACTAGTATGGTATTCACACATGACAAGTCGGTGTTAACTATCCTCACTCCTCTTAAGCAAGAAATCGATAGCTTAGATTTGTTGGCCCTTGATCAACGTGTGAGGGGTGAAATTCTGAGTTCCATCCCCATCCCTCATCCTTCTCCTCGCTTCCCCTCACGGGTATCGTTGGAGTTAGGGAGATGAGACATAATGAAAACATGAGATTTTTTTTTGTATTCTTGGAGATATATATAACAGTTTATTTCTTGCTGTAATTGCGACGATGTGAAAACTAACTCTGCAATCCACACTATGACATTCTAATCGTCTCGATTCGAATTTTTGATAAGATCATGTAAATATATCTTCTCATCAGCAGTCTTCACATACTTGTATCTCTCTGTAGAGCACCTCAGAACAACTTAAGGCATCAATGCGATCTCTCTACATCTTCGCAGAGTACTTCCCAGAAAGGAATTTCTCCAGCTCCCGCTCAGTCATACAGTTGAGAAAGATTACGACTAGATCGTGAAGGAAGCACGTGTTCTAAATTTTTCTGTGAAGGAATTTTATGCGGTGATAGTTATGTAAACTGGCGCTGTTCACCGATCATCAGCCGTTCATGATGGTCTTTGAATCGCAGAAAGAACTTCAAGTTTGGACAGTTTTCCAAGTGCAACGTTGCACCATGATGCGTCTAAGTGCAAATTCACCGTCAAAGGCAGAAATGCCAAAAATGCCTCTGCGCTGATTTGTTATGAATGCTGCCTCGGATTGAGGTTTCACCCAACGAAGATGGTTGTCCCGCTGAAGAATTTATTGAGCTAATTCGTTGTCTTCTATTTAATTTAGCATCAGTTATCTGGACCATTGCAAGAATGGCTCGTAAAACAACTAAGAGATATACTACCTCAGAAATCGTCAACTGCTACAAAATGGACTTTTGGAAAGTTTCACGAACTTCAGCAGTTCTCCTCCCATCTCAGTTTGCTGGTCACATTGGAGGACTGGATTTTGCTGAGCGAACACATGGCTGTTCCCGAAAACCATTATCAGTAAGTGCTTCAACGATTTCATTCGGGCAATACCATCGTTGTCTGGAAGAAAATACTTCCCGCGTTCCGTATATTGGTCCAGAATCGATGCGCAAATCGAAGAATTTCTGCGAACTTTCCTCTGCAGCGAAATCTCCTATGAAACAACGCTCTTATCTCAATCCTTAAGGCTATGCAAGATCGTGTTCGAAATGGTAGTAGTCTGATGGACGATTAAGGTGTGATTATGGATGCACTGGTTGGCAAGGATTTTGTTCAGCTGCAAAGCCTATGCTAGGATATTGTCAGCGAATGCTCAAATCTAGTGCACTTAAATAATACAAAAGTTGTTTTTGATCACCATCATAGCCCTCAGTAATTTGCACTATAATCATATTCTGATGTTAACTTCGTTGTTTGCACTGAGTCCTTCATGTCTTCTGCCAGCAAAGGGGACCATTTTCATGGAAGAGAACGCATAAAAGACTGAGACCTATCAATAACGTTGGATCTTGATCGTCCTGACTTGCAACTGTAATAAATCCACAATATAGTTCCTGCCCGCTAGGTACCTTTAACGTAACCATACGTTCTCACTAAACACCTAGAATTTTTCTACCATCAAACTTATGTTGGCTTTCTCTCTAAGGAGAAAATATTAATAATAAATCACGATTACCGATGTATAATCATTTCGAAAAAAATTCCTGGATCGATCTTCATCCATCTCTAATAGGCTATATTCTTTATCACTCTTCGACGTTTCATTGTTAGTCGTGGATTGGCTAATATTTTCTGTTCTGCTGAGTCGACTTGAAATTTTGTTGGACGCATTACGTTTTCACGTTGAAAAAAAGGAATTATTCAACTTTAAATCTCAAATGCTGAACAATTTAAGCAAGTGTTCCGATTTTCTCTACCAATACATTAACGTCGACAACCAGATCTTAATTAAGAGAGAGCGTCTGAGAACGTTTGATATCCTTTTCAATTCGTTGGCCTTTTTCCTGCTTAAGTCTTCACGCATAAGCATACATTCAGGATTCTTCTTTTTTTTGGGTCCGTAAGTTGTCGTTTTAGCACAAATGAATAATACGCAACAGGTGGTGATAGGACGGATCGTGTGTTCTTGCAAATTTATTCAGCAATTTTAGACATCAAATAACGAAATGCATCTTTTCTATTCAACTTTCTATTGCCATAATTAAATATTTTATCGATTGTTTCCTTAGAAATAATCAAAAATAAATGAAAACAACTATGCCTGAGTAGGTTTAAAAGATACGGATACTTGAAAATTTGTCCAGAATGTTGAAAAAAATAACTGATCTCAAAGGAAAAGCTTATTTCGAATTTGTCGAAATAGGCTGGAAATTTTATTCGATATCCATACAATGGAAACTTTTAGATTTCTCTTTTGAAGTTCCGATTCCGGAAAATCAAAATTTCCTTTTTTTTCTAGTTATTTAAATAAAACTGCTGGAATGTGAAATCCCCTAGGAGCATCGTCGCACCGCAATTGTATGCATTGAAATTTACATTATACAAAATGGAGCAGCTCAAAATGACGTTAAAAGAGTTGATCCGGACGGTTCATTACTAATTTATCAGGCAACATTTTCTGCTTGAAGATTATGAGCCCAGTGGATTTACTTATAACATATGTTGGTCAAAGTGACAATAATTCACCTACCGCATAAATCAGTTACAAGCATTTCGCGAATGTGGAAATACTTATCGGTAAATTCATTCTTAAGCGATCAATCGTCGAACTGCTTAGAAGAAATATGAAATGAAAAAACTATTTATGAATTATTATATGGATTTAATCTATCGAAATCGTGCGAAAAGGTTTTGAAATGTTGGAAAATTCAATGAAGCATACGTAGATTTGGTCCAAATTTGCAAATGAGAGCGCATTGTGCCTTAAGATGTGTTGATTTATTCGGTCTTACAACGGTGATGTTGGCAGCTGTTTGGTGCAGATTTTTCCACACTAATTTGCGAACGATTTCTTTCATTAGCCCACATCGGTCACATGAGCTCTCGGAAGTTTCTTCCCAAGCTATTAGCCGATAATACGTTCAATTGACTGATCGATCGTCGACTTGTTGATCACCCTCCTCTCCCACCCCTCCCCTTCCATCCCGTAACCATCCACCTCTGCACTCTCTTCTCATCCCCCTCATCTCACGAAGAATTATTTCACATCATCAACTTCATTTTTTGAATAATTCGATAGGAAAGAGGAAAAGCGATAACAGCAATTTGAATGGTTGTTGAAAAAATTCTCCCATTTAGCAAAGAAATTATCGTTCATAATAATTATTGAAATTTTCTCTCAAAATTCGAATATATCTGTCGGTAATTTCGATTTTCATTATGAAAATATGAAATATTATTGCTAAGGTAAGAATAGAATTCATGAAGAGCTGCTATTGTTTAAGGTGATAATTACTTTTCATCGATCATTAAGGTAAATTCTCATCGATTTTTACACTATCATTTTTTTCTTACCTTTAAGGTAATCTCATGAGGAATTACCTGAACTACACGAACTATTTTCGGATGTAGCACATCTATAAATGTGCTTTTCTGTTTTCTCTTTTCGCATTTCTCTCTGTCTTCTTTTCTTTCCCTGTCTCTAGTTCACTTTTCTTTCTTTCTTTCTCTCTCTCTCTGTTCTCACTCAGTGAACTATAGAAATCTTGATTCGGGCACCGTTGCGCCAAACGGCTGCCACCTTGAGACGCGGAATTTGTATGAAAGCAAAATTTGCGTTCTTTTAGGGCTCGCTCACTTCTGTGTGCATTAAAAGTCGATTGCGCATATTCCATGCATATTTTAGTTTCGCTTGCCGCAACACTTCAATATCCTCACGCTCATTTCCCATCGAAATATTGTCTTTCAAGCTTGATATTCCGATAAATTATTCCATTTTTGCCATTCGATTTCCTAAACTTTCTATTCATTCATTGACGCATAATTTCGCTCAAAAAAAGGAATAGAAAGACATCCTGAGACAATAATTCCATGGAATATATGATATAGATTCCTGAAATATCTATGAATATATCTATAGACATATATATTTATGTGTTTATATTTGAAAAAAGAAAGAGAAATTCACTCTTCAACAGTTAAGAAATAAGAATTATGTTTTTTATGCGACTTTTCAAACAGTTACTATAAACCTAAGCAATTAATCTAAATTTTTATGAATCATCGCATAATGACGCTTTATTTATCGATGTAAAAAGTCACTTTGCTTAATTTCATTGGCTGAAAAATTCAGCGAAAACATCGACGAGTGAAATTAATTTTTCTCTTTTTAGGCTAACTCTATGAGTGGAATTTTCAAGATGAAATTTGAGATTTCTCTTCACGGATTCCGCTCATTACAGCAATCACTTTCAAAAGTTAAGAAGAACTAGTAATTTGTTTTGTTGTAACCCTACCGATTGCAGAATTCATATAAACTTCTTATTGGCATCTTGAATTTCTCATAAATCTATTTCGAAGTTGATAAATCAATTCAACATTTTCTGCGATTGCTCATACTATCGCCGTGGATCATCACATCATGAAATTTGATTTCTTTAGCTTCAGTGTCTAATGTATATTCGAATTATCAGTCAAGCATATACCCACGTATCTACCACCCTTATACTCGGACACTCGCATGGATTCACTCATAGCACATACGCTTCGATATGACGTTGAAATATTTGCGTTTTGTGAGCGTAATTGCTTGAGGGGATGAAGTGACTAAGCAATATGCAATTCATTCGTTTTCTGGCCAAGAAAATTGCAATGCTAAACGAATTAGTAAACGTTCAATAATGTTATTTATATGGCAATTTTATACGCTTTTTGATGGGGAAACTACGATTGATTTGCATTTGTGACAATATAATTTACATATTAACATATTGCTTATTGTTTGAATGCGATATTTTTGCAAAGAGAATATTGGTGCACCGCCGTGCTGATCGATGGTATCGTTGGACCTTCATTTTTTGTAAATGTTAGCTTGGATTCATATGTAGTCGATTCGTTTATTCAAGACGATGCGATGCAATTTTCGTGATAGCCTCGAAAAGTTTTACAGCAAAGTTAGGTTTATTTATGTAAATGAAGCCGCATCATGTAAGCAAATTTATTACTTCAACTAGCGTTGCTTAGGCGAACATAGCACAATTTCGTGGATATTTTTCCTTGAAAATCCGAAATATTTTCTAGGATGATTTCTCGAAAACTGTATTATATATATATATATATATATATATATATATATATATATTTTGCTTTCCGTTTTCTGATAATCCTTCGTTTCGATGAATTATATTTTCTTGCAGCAGATTGTTTTCTAGGATTACTTTTTTTATACTGAAAATAATTCCTACCGAGTGGGAATTATAGGTTTCATTTCGCGCAGTATAAAAATAGGCAAACCTCTGATATTTACGTATTTCTTCATCTCATTTTCTATTCGCCGAAGATCGACAAGAGATTTATTCCATAGAAGGTGGAGAATCGACCCGAAATATATTTACATCCACTCAATCTTTGCTTTGTGTTCATGAAGCTAAATACTCAGCACTTATCTTTAAGCCATTAAAAAATCCATTGTTCTTCGGCGATATTCGATTCAGTACGACTAGAAAACCGTATCTGCTGTAGGATGTGCGTTTATTTTGCTTAAAATTACTTCATTCTGATCAATTAATAGTTTCGATATTCAAAAGTAATAAAATAATAGCATCGAAAAGTTTAAATTTCGGACACTTTTTTATAAATGCATCATTTTCCTATCGGAATTCCTAGACGAGAAATTCACCTCTACAATATAAAAAAAGATTTAGAACTTTTAAAAAAAGGTGTGATAAAAGCGATAAATTTTGCCGATTACATTCAAAGAAAAAAAGAACTTCTATTAGCATTGCCGTTCTCATTTGTAAGAGCATATATGGAATGACTAAACATAACAGATATTCATATTCATTCACCAAAAATATATATATATTTCAGATAAATTTGCCTAAAAATTTAAATTCCATAGAAAGTCTCATAAATAAAATATCAATATGTGGTACTTCATCATCTGAATGGCGTATATGAAAGGGAAGAGGAAGAGCGGATGCTATATTTTTATATTTCATCGAAAATAATTCAATTATTAATCATTCGACTATTGAAAAATTCACACTTTCATAAAATATTAAAATAAAAAATTCTATAGAAATAAAACTACTCTAGCAAGCCTTTTTTGTGCAAAGAATCGAAAAAAGGAGAAGAAATTCTCTGATATGATTTCAGTGCTTCTAAACGTTAAGAAAGCGAAAATATTTCACTATTTCACGATGAATATAGTTCTTAATTCTTTAAGCATTCCATTGGAATAATACTGAAATCACCCGTTCATCACCGTTCTTCCACTAACCAGTTTATCGTCGCTCAGAGTCGAATTTTTTGCTGAAAACATTCATATTGTTTATCGACTTCTTTAACGTATTCTTTAAATAAACAATAGATTTATTCCTATACGTAAAAAATTTGTTGTTTTATTTTTGCCTACTACTTACCTACTCCTTAGTTACTTTCCCATCCCACCCCCTCTTCCTCCTCAATTTTAAAGGAAGTAACACGTAAATTTTGAAATTCTTATTTTGTTCTGATCTCGAAGTCGGTCTCACAAATAGGATTGATTAATCGAACCTAAATGCTTTCTTCTTTTTATGAGGTTATAAAAATTTACATACGTTAGGTATGTTATGGAATTTATTTCATAGCGCAAGTAAGTATGTGTCTGTCTGCCTCAGTCCGACCAATTGAAATCGTAAATCATGAAGACTGAAATCACGATTTCAATAGCTATAACAGTGATCACGGGTGGCTTCGTGTGAAATTTTCTCGACTGATCCATCAGCGTTGGAGAAAAAAAAGCTATAGATGCTCGAAGGCACCAAAAAATTTGAGTGCTCTTTTCTATAAGAGAAATTTCAGCACCAAAAATCAAACGACTAAATGCAAATGTTTGGATTAGTTAAATAAATTAATGCGTTATTCCATGAATTTTTGAAGCGACTAATCCACAAGATGATAAGATAATTACAAAAATGTATATCGTACAATTTCCCTCTTGACTCGTTTAGCAATTCTTATTTTTCTGCACTGTAAGAAAGATCCAGTATCATCCTGAAAATGATGCCATAAACGTTGAGAGTTGAAAATACTCTACCAGTTATAATTACAGTCTAATCATTTCGAATGGGATTCTAAGTTGTTTTTATTGTTATAGTAAGAAAAAGTTAGGCATATGATAAGTGAAAGTAAATGAGAACATTATATAAAAGGCAACAACTTCGACATGTGATGCTCGATGAGATAGCGCTGAGATATTATAAGCGGATTATCTCATTTTTGATTGGAATTTTCAAATGGCGATATACCTATAAATTCTTTTCGTTGGATATCTCAACCGCACAAAAGATTTGAGTATTAAATTTCTTCTTTTGGAGAAAAAACAGTTCAAATTCCCACTAAAAAATATTCCTAACATAAGGAATAATGAAAATTTCTCGAATGATAAAATTTTAGGATAGAATCTCCACGGAATATTGATAGGGGGAGACTTTTTTGAGGCGCAACGACAACACAGCAGCATCCGATGCGATCGGTTAACTGATGTTTTAAATGAAATGCAAAAGTCGTCGAGAGAAAATCACAAGCATAATTCGACATGTTATGCTTTAGCAAAATGAGCTTCATTCTACTTTTCTTCCCGAATAACTTGTCACTTTTCCAGAAATTTATTTCCGCTATGAACTGAAATTAAACGGAGTCGATTGGCGGAGTCGATTTACGAAACAATGAGGTAATTTTGGCGACTAAAAGAGCTCTAATTCTATTTTTAAATTAAATCATGAAGGAATTATTGTTAGGCTATATCAGCATTCTCTATGAGAAATAGTTTATTTACAACTCCCATCGATGTAATAATCGAATTTTACCAGTTTTCTCATCGTATATCATTTACTTTATTTTCCTCCATACGGTATTCTTATTCTATCGAATTCTCTTTCTCTCTGAATTACTTAAATATAAAAATATGCTTAAATTACTTAAATATAAAGATAATATATTTAATATCATATACTGCTCTATGCTACAATTCTTTACTGATGGAAATTTTAAAAAATGAAAATTTCAATAGTAACGAAAGTTTAAAAAAGAGACCACTTAGTTCGTTGTTGTTTTACAAGTTCATTTTCTACCGTTCGCTTCTTTTTTCTTTCTGTCGTATCATCATCGTCACCAATTTTTGCGGCAATGACTCCGATTTCATCGGCAATGACACGTTAATTGCAACGCAGCCTATTTTAGACGTTAATGAATTTCTTCTATAATATATATAAATCGAAGCAAGTTCGATCCTGTCATCACTCTCATTGTTACATTCATCATTCGTCTATATTCCATTGATTCTATGTTAGTGATAATTCCTTAACATATCGATAATTCATATTGATAAGCAGATTATTCGTTTATCATATGTAAATTTCGTATAATTAAATAATAATACAATTATATAAATTAACGAACACCAATTATTAAGTTTTATATATGGATATTTTTTACTTATCATTTGAAAGAATTGATAATTTCTTAACAATAAACGTTAAATATCGGCAAAATAATGCAATGGAGAAATTGAAAATATATCATCGTAAAACGGTGTGATTATCTTCTGATCCTGAATTTAATCATTCTTATCCTCCCGGATTGCATTTATCATTGAAATTAAAGCCGATTGTATGCATTCGACAGACGACGCTATGACGGATTTATACTATTCGGAGAAAAAATTTCGAAGTGCACTAAATGCGGTCTATAGAAATCAAAAATGTTTCCACCACAGTTATGGAGGCTAAATTTCCTCACATTTAATCAAAGAGACGCTTGCACACTATAGTATTTCATCGATTTACAGATATGAGCAGAAAATTGGCCGCTATTGATGAATTTTATAAAGGGGGTAAATTTTATAAAATATATTGCTCTTATATATTTCAATTTGATTGTTAAGAAGTAGAACTTTCATATTTTATCATATTTTTGAAATTTTTCTATTTCAAATTATAGAAATTATGAATTATAAATTAATTACTGTATAAATTATAAATCATAAATTAATTACTACATAAATTATAAATTATAAAAATTAAAACAACTAAAATTATATTCATAAAAAAGTCTCGCAACTTTTTGCTTAGTGTTGAAAGGATTATCGTTGTCTAGGCTTCGTGTCATATTATCCTCTTGACCTATCCGGTATGCCACCCCAATCATATGCGACATCAGTCCAGAGATTGATTGCATCAATCCGAAATTTTCGCCACTGAATTGTATTTTTCGACGTTTTATCCAAATTTTTTCGATGTCCGTATTTCCTCTCAAGTTTCTTCGCAAGTAAAGCAGATATACGCATCAAATTCCTTACATATATTTCTATGTGTGCATCCATTTAATAGCCGAATATTGTGAAACAAAAATATTTCAGCGTTCAACTCTGATTTCGCGTACTTTGCATAGAAAATGAACTGCTCAATTTTGCACTAAAAAGATAACTTAATTATTAATAACTTAAATAATTTGAGCATTTTATGTTAGCACTTAATCTGCATATCTGATTTTTTGAAGTAGTTCCATTTTCCCATTATATTCTTCTTTTTCAGCTTCAGCTCACACCTGAGCAGGTATTAATCGCTTTATAAACCGTACAGCTAATGAGATGGTCAAGCTCTAAATGTTAATAGGCGGAAAAGATGTTGGGAAATTCCCGATGGGAGAATATGTGAACATTGAATTGAGCTTATTAATAAGGGAAAAACAAGATAGTATATGAGAGCGACTCTTTAGAGAATCTATAAATGAGAACGAGAAAATATGAAAGATGCAATAATGACTGAGAACACTATGAAAAATACTGTGCTATAATTGATTGCATAACGCGAGCATCGAAGTAATATCTTTCTGCGGGTATGCGTACATGCATAAGGAATGCGTTGAGCGCAACACAACGTTTGCCCACACTTAAAATTGCTAGGCAGCCAACATTTTTCGTATATACTGTTGACAGCCATTTTGTAGACGAGCAGAAATTTTTTGAAATATTACACGTTCGATGTAGGTTTAATCTTAATGCAGACGGTGAGCGTAATTGTATGAGAGTGCATACACAAAACTCGTCGTCCCCTTTCAATGGGACAATTGAATGATGATCAGCCGTCAATGTCTCTGAGCAGCCGTTATTGCCAGTCGGTTGGCGCACGTCGACGCACTACCGCGCTCGATCTGATGTTGTGTCGACTAGTCTCGTATGCAAATTTGTGATGATCATATGCAAATGGGATGGAGGAAAGGGTGCGTTGGAGGAGTGGGTAAGTTAAACGAGTACATGAGATGGGATAGCGATTTTACTCATTAATTAGCATATCTGATAGTGATGTGTTTCCTATAGGTTTTCGAAGCATCTTATCATCGAGAATGTGTTATCACTTGTTTTTATCACTCGTTCATTTTCCTGATTCGGAATTAATAGCGAGTGTATGCGATTCGTTATGATATCTCCATTATAGCTGCAAAGAATTTAATATATTATTAAGTCGCTATATCGTCAATAATTTGTCGTCAAGCATCATGTATGGTTTTTTAAACACTTACATCCGGAATTCTCAATAGTTCATATATTATGCTTGTGCAATGAGTGATTTTAGATCGATGAAAGGGAATTTCGGTGATCACCAGAGAGGACTTCTCGGCGATCGTGCCGTAAATCCTCCTAGACCTTTAGCTCATAGTCTTTTCCATACTCTTTAATTATGTTGATTGCTTTAACCCTTGAATAATAGGAGTTTTGAAGAGCCTTTTTTCGCATTAACGGGTAATATTCCGACTATCCTATAGTATTTTCAAGTAGTTTCCGGTTTTCATCGTTGTCGGTTACTATTTTACTATCAAGTAATCTTGTTTATGTAACTCCGAAACAATACGTTCTTTTTTTCTAATCATAGAAAAGAGAGGAAGCAGGAAAAATTGAATAGAGCGACAACGATAGTTAAAGGTGACTGGTAATTTACTTTACTTATGAGAAGAGAAGATATTCGTTATGTTTACCTCATTCACTCAGAGTCAGCTTTATATATTTGAATTTGTTTTCTTTGGTTATGCAAGTGGGGATCTCCTTGCTTAAATAGGCTTATAATTCATCAGTTGTTCAGTTACTGGAAAGTAGTTCAAAGTGGCAAGTTCAGATTAACCTGCTCTCTTCTATGCTTGGATTTGTTTTCGTACAACACCTTCCATTATTACTTGTTTCTCTGTTATGTCACAGAGAGAGAGAGAGAGATGGAGAGATAGAGGCGAAAGGATAAGTTCACTCTAATATCAGGTTTTTTTCTAGGCGAAGTGGTTGGAAGAGAGTACATTAAAACGAAGTTTATAATCGAAACATTAAACTCATCAATATATTACATATTTAGCGTCTAATCGTTCGTTGATCCGTCGAATCCAAATCCATGCGGCGGCGTATCCGATAAACACTTTCAAGCGGCTATGTATCCAAATTTTTTCTGCCTACAAGCAAATTCTCTGAAAGCAGCAAATCCATTCGTCGTATTGCTTTCCTCGAAATATTTCTTCATATCGTCCTATTTATTTCATTCTAATTCATTCGCTGTTATGCGTGGATTTTTCTGGATTTATTATTTCTGATTGAAAGAATCAGTCTGGATTTGTTGCAATAAATTTTTTATGGATTCTAGGAGTCGATCCTTCTTTCATCATCATATTATCAGAGGCGATCAATGACGAATCGAATTTAAGGTGTTCTTTTAACTTTGTACTGTCCTATTGTTTTTCCTAGTGTCTATATATTTATATACAAGGTATTTTTCGATTTAATAGAACCATATAATACAAATTCGTCATAGCAAAAAGTTTTCACTTCTCTTTCATTTTGCAAAGATTTTTTTACTATCGCTAAGCAGCGTTGAGAGAATATGACTTATTTGAAGGCATAAACGGGATATTTTAATTAACTATATCCATATTTTGTCGGAAATATCTTATGGATCTTTCTTTGGAGGTTATAGCAAAGATTGGAGTAGAGCCGATTTTGGGACTTAGAGATCTTCATGGAGAATAAAATGAAGTAATTGTAAGAATAAATTAATCTCTTTTTTTTGGATATATTTAAGAGAGAATTTGAAATTCATAGAGAGAATTATTGATGAATTACATTTTGCGAGTGCGGTTATTCATTTATCGATAATTATTGTGCGTTATATGTTCATTAGCATTTATGCACATATTAAGCAATTTTCCAATATATTTTCGTTGTCATAGTTACGATTATAGTCACTAAATTATTTGCTCACCCGCACAAATTCTATGAATTTTCTGATCGGTGCAATGGATGAATGAAATTCAACTTGTAAATTATCATTATTTTAATTTCATATCGATACTGCCCTCCTCCTCATTGACGATATCGATGTTGAGAGATTGTTGTTTCTTTAATTTCTATAAGAAAGCCTTTTAAATCGGAGATAGTAGAAAATTCATCAAATAATGCAGCAAATGTTAAAGAGTGCTAAAAGAGATGCGTATAGGGTCGTCTTTCTACTAGTAGATTATTACCTGAGCGGAAAATACCTTATTTCGATGCCTCCATTATGCAGTTGTAATATTTCTTCTCGATCATTTAGTATTTCTTAACTTCTATTACCAATGCTTTGTTTATCATTCGGCTATTTGATGTCGAAATTTAAAGGCTACATGAAGTTAGTGTGCCTTAACATGAGATGATTATATTATAAATTATTCGATGATATTATATTTCATTTTCCATATTCATCCATTCATTTAAAAAATGAGGTGTAGAAAGCTCGAGGTTGAAGAAAAACTTCTTTTTGCTTGTCTTTTTCGATGGAATATATCAACCGTTTGACGGATTTGAAGAGATTTCTTGGCAGAGGAGTTTGCATTAGAGTCTAAACCAACCGCACTTAGAAATTATTAATAAAAGAATTATTGCATTCCATTTTTCATTTTTTCCAAGTAGCCCGGTTGGTCGATAAAAAGTCATCCATAAAAATTCGATTTTTCCACTAATCAGTCAATAATGAAGAGGAAACTCCAACTTTATCAACGATATGCGAATTTATTTCTGCGCAACTTTAATTTTTAGTCCCATTTGAAGGTTAATTGATCATTGAAAGATGAAATACTACCACTGAAGATTATCGTCTAATATATGTTGCCATCATCGAAATTATAAGGATTCAAGTTAGTTTCCTATAGGAATCTCGAATTTCCATAGTTTAGCATCAATCGACATTGACGAAATACAAAACATTACTTACTATTATGGCGAGCTTTTGCAGTTGTTTAGACTATCAATAATATCATCATAATAGAGGAAGTTGTGTATCTGTTCTATTGAGCCTTCAATCTTACCTCTCCACCGTTTCCGTTACTGCCTAATCTTTTCCAATTTTGCATAGATTTTACATCGCAATGAATATGCAAATGAATGCAAATTTCCAAGCATATTTCAATATTTAGTTGTGAGTGCGTTCAATTCGATGAATCGACTTAGAGTGATTGCGGCCTTATAATCACCATTCAACAAGCCGAAAGGTCTAATTTATTCTGTTTAATTTATTGTCCTATTGATGCCGTTTACCTTTTCTCTAGGGATATTTACGTACGGAAAAGAGTTTCTGTGGAAGGGGAACTTCTTCTACGGGAGTGGCGAATCATAGCTTCATGGTGGGAGCTGCAAAGAGAGGGAGCTGCAAGGATGTTTTTTACTTCCCAGGCAGACGAGTAGGAGAGTTTTCGTTAGGAATATTTCGAAAGTTTGTAGTCCTGTCACCTTATTCGTTAGCTATTTTGACGCAAAATTTGCTGCTGAAGGCCAAAGGATTTTTTGTGTACTAAACATATTGACGTGCTTGGGTAATGATAGGTTTTTTGTTGGAAAGTGGGTGGGTCGAGGGTTCATTTAAGAAGCGAGTTGCTGATGAGAAGAGCCCGATTTATTGCAAGAAGTGATAAAAGAGAGGTGAGGAAGGTGCGAACTACTCGTCGAGCTCAGTCTTTCTTTTCAATGAAAGTGATGAAAAATGAAATCAACAACGAATCTAAAAGTGCCGCAGATATATAATTGTTTAGAAGATGAGGGCCTAACATTATGCATCGCAATTTTACTTCGTACTTTATCGCTCTGAACGAGCGAAACGCTTTTCTTTTTTGGAGATATCAGATAGAATATAGCATATTCCATGGAATTTCTGGAATGATAAGTTGATAATCGAAACTAAGCGATGAGAATTTGTATCCGATAAAATACATTTTTATGTCATTATTGGAAATTAATTGTACTTCCCTAAGTTGTAATAATGGGTAACGAAATTCTGAGATGATGAAGCATTAAGTAAAGTAGATGTCGAAACATCCAAGAAAGAGAGAGGGGTAAGAGAGAGCAGCGTTCACTAATAAGGTTTAAAAAAATCATGGTGCAATGACAGTGTTGCCTCGCAGAAATCTACTAATTGCTGTTTCTCTTAAGCTGATCGAATATTTTTTCTCGTGCTATTTCGAACTCTTTGACGTGAAGTTCCATATCGCCTGCATACGCAACTGCTCTTCCAACGTAACGATATTTTTTCGAAACCGAACACGTTGAAAATCCCCGCCGAGAAAGGAAGGATAGGGGCTATCGCCGTATCCGATCCAAACAGTGATCGGTTCTGTTGAGTTGATGCGCGTTTTCTGTTTGTATGTTATCACATAACGTCTTAATGAGGCGGCGATGTTTCACTGTAAAAATATGTTCTCCGTTAGCTGGATGGAATACTTATGACCTGAGAATGTCGCAAATTTTCTGGATACCAGCGTGGACCTTTTCCCTTTGTGGGTCTCATTTCATTCATTAATTCGATCCAATGAATCTATATATTCAGAGGTTCCATTGCAGAAAAAGAAATTGTACATAGAAAAGCAAAAACAAAAACAAAATTCAAGGAGTTTCAACATGCTAGTCAAATGCATTAGAAGCGTATAATTCAGCTTTATTTTTTATATCGTCATTGCAATTTAGTATATATATATATATATATATATATATATATATATATATATATATATATATATATATGTATATTAGTCTAATGGTCTAAAATTGAGAAATTGTCTTTATAAGGGAACGTCACGGAGCGATGAGGTGTACTTCAAACGCTCCTATACATATTGATAGACGTATGTGGAAATTTCTTAATATAACAAGAATAAAAGAATTTTGCGAAACTGAAATTAATTTGAATTGTGCTTTTAGTCTCGAGAAGAGTCAGAGAAAACTCCCCATTCAGAAACATTCCCAGCAAAAGCTCGCTTAAGAAAGCAAAAACGGGGATATATACGAGCAAACATTGAGATTGGAACCATATATTCAAAATGTACATTTGCATAGCCACCATCTCATTTTCTTCGACAATTTCGTTCATCGATTATAATTGCTCTATATGAATATAGCGTTTGAGACATAGTTTCCCTCTTCAGCTTATGAGGCTGCTTGACTTTGAAAGGAGAGTTTCTATAGAAATAAGGCTCCAAATCGTTGGGGAAGAAAAGGAGGGGTAACAGAAGATTCCTATACTCCGGAGAGGACTGGAGCGGCAAAATGGATATCATATTAATGATGGTCTCGTCTTAGTTGTCTTCTTGCTTTGTCTGCTTAAAAGAAAAAATGCAATTGCAAAAATGTCTTATTGGCCACGTATTGGTCATCTACGTCTATATATGATGTGTTATTAACATGGGGCGGATATTGAACGTCATATATTCGAGTTTATTAGGATTTTTATTTCTTAACGTATAATTGAAGATTTGTAATTTTCCCCTTTTATTTGGCTAATTTTTGTTTATTCTCAGTTTCTTTCAACGAATCAATGAAAAGCAGTTTGTTCATTTTAGTAGTAAAATAAGTGATTTAATTTAATTTTATGAACTATTAATATATTTCTTATATGGATGCTTTACTTAGCCGTTCTTCATCTTCACTTGAAGAATTCATTTTCGATCCTCTTTCCGCTTAAATTCATTCCCATTCTGTTATCCTTTGTCAAATTGGACTTCTCCGCATATTCAAATATCCACTTCTCTGGATATTTGAATGGATATTCATCAGATATTTTAATATTTTCTTCCACATTATTAATATCTCGACCATTTAGTCTCGATTTCATCGTTATCTTGCCGACCTATGTTTCCAACTTTATGCGATTAAGTGTTCCATTTGTTGCGCTTCATATTTTTTTGATAAGAAGATAGTTAGTTGATTGCTTATGCCCCTTCAAATTCCTTGACCTCTTTTCGAAGTGGGAAATTCTACTCGATTTGATCGGAAGGTTATTTCTTTCTTTTTTTTCGCTTTATTTTAGAGTATTTTTTAAAAAATTTATCGCAAATCCCCTTGTACTCTCGCTCTCTTTGCATTCACTTACTTTAACCTCAATCCAATATGCGTAAAATTTAGTCGTTTATAGAGATCTTCCCTATTCACTTAGTTCCGGAATCAAATTTCTGGAATCATCATCATTGGCGACATCGTTATTAGGGAATCTTTACTAGTTAACGTTTTGTTTTCGATGCCCTCTGCTTGCGGTCACTTAACGATTTCTCGGATTCAGGATTTTCTTCGACAATGGAGATAAAGACAAATGATTGTGAATGTTTCGGAAAATTGGAAACTGGTGATCAACTGGAATCAGCTGGAAACTTCATAATGCCCATTGCATTATTATCCAGAAATCCAGAAATTCATAAATGCAGAAAATTCTTATCATCGCTATTATTTTTCCTACGATTTTAACAATAAATTATAACGATAGGTTTATTAATATTGTGACTGAAAACAAATTGAATAATTTCCATATGTTACATATCAAACTACGAATAGATTATATAAAATTACAAAAGAATTGCGGCCAACTGGTGGAATTTTATTTCATTGAAATATATCATATAGGAGCATTTTCATCAAAATCCTGAAATCCCTATTCCGTTGTGGATAATCTTGCACGGCGCTGATTTATCGAATAAATTGTTGCGGAAATTGAATCATTGATTTTCTTTCGGTTTTTTCTTCCAATTGTTGAAATATGAATATTATTTTCCGGTTTTTTTTTTGTTCTAATTGTTGGAATATGAATATTATTTAATTTTTGTAACAGAAAGGTTTCAGTAAGTTTTTTTTAACTCCTAAATTAATGAATCGTTCAGTACGAAGCAATTCTTAAATTCACAAGAGACTGAAGCAGTTATTGCTCGCATCTGTTTGCTTCATTGAGAGTCGTGGAAATATACCCCTTAATTTTACAGTCATTTCTCCGCCGACTCTACCTCCACCTTTCTCCAATCCCCCTATGGGCTCCTCTCCTTTAGCTAAAGAAGACCTGTTGCTTGTACATTAAACTTTTTTTGCAGTCTGTTACTTTCATATGTTCGCCGTTTACCAATACATGGTTGGCGAGCATTTATTATATGGATTTTATCGTTGATTTGATGCATTTTCTTGCTTACGAGGGCTAAAAAGTTCGATCCAACTTCCACTCTCAAGAAGGGGGGGGGGGGGGGGGGAGGGGGGACCTTCCGTGGAGAAATTGAAAGAAGCTGCTAAGGTCGAGTGAAATAGATATCCCATTATAATTTATGGTGAATTTTTCATCTTCACATAAACTCTAAAGAATTTCTCCATTTAGAAAAAGTGATAATTTTATATAATTACTATAAATATTAGGCAATATTTATTTTATAAATTTTGAAAATTATTTTTGTATATATTCGTTATTTTGTTAATTTATATTTTAAGTTTTAAACGATTCGATTTCTTTAAATGAATGTTTGTATATTTGAATTAGGTCTCTCGATGTTGAAGTATAATTTTAAGATATGAGAGAAGAAAATTTGAAAGGAGCGACTTTTTTGATGGTCTTTTGACGGATCGTTTGGTATAGTTCAACTCTCCTATCGAACCCTCTACCTTCCTCCTATCCACTCCCCTAATCGCATCCATCGACGATCGTATTCATTCCGAAATAAATTTATCGCTCTGTCGGTCGGTATCCGCTTCATTTGACCATTTCTTACATGATAGCAGCGCAATTCATATGATAATATTATTGGAAGCGTTAATGATCATCAGCTCGTTTCGCTTTAAAGTTATGCTAAATTTTGCATTTCGAGCGAATGTTCTTCACAATAATTGATTTTTATGTTCGTAGAAATTTAATTTTTCCTTTATAATGTTTAGAATTTTCATTAAAATATCGAATTTTTCCCTTTTCTGAACTAATTTGCATTAAATATTGAAATTTATTCTCTTCAATAGTGTAAAATTTGCTTTCATTCGATATTGTTCTCACTTTCGTCACTTTCGTTGAGTATAATAATTGCAAGCGTTTATCGGTTTCATTGTAGTGTTGCGTTGAAATTATTCGCCGGTGATAAACGATTTTGTTTGTCGAAAGAGCGATGAGCAACGGTGATATGGCCGATCCAACAACAAGTGGTGTCGTTTCTAGTGGAACAACTCGTACGTTCCTATTTTTATTCGATTTTGTTTCAGAGAGAGAGCGATGAAATCGGATTTTTTAAGAAGCTTTTTTTTTCGCGCATTCATCATAGGATTTCGCAGAGATAAGTAAAATGATAGTGTTATGAGGAAGTGGTGATATGATGCGCAAATTGATCGCTTATTTGTGAAAATATTAGTGAATTATGAGGTCTGAATGGAGCTCGTTTCTTATATTGGAGACTATTGGAGCCGTTTTCCCTCTAATCGTCTTCAACTTCTATCTTAGATACTCTCAGTTATCATTTGAAGTGAATAAAACAACCTGTAGCCGTAGAATATCCTAACGTGGAAGGAAAACATCGAAATTTTAACAAGCCGCAAAGTTCGAAAATAAAATTCAACGTTACGAATCGATATGCAAAACGTTTCTTGGCCTTTGTTATGCATATATAGAAGTAGTAAATTATGCGAATGCTGCCCATGTTCCTGGGTATATTTTCCCCGTCTATGCATCTCTATTCATCCTATGATTTTTTTTTGGCTTTTTAGAAATTTATCCCACATGAAAATTTCAAAAGAAGGGCGTCTATATCGAATATATCGAGAGAATTTTCCCAATCTCGAGACTGAACGCATCAAAGAAAAGGAAGATAGTAAATTAGTTGCATAGTCTATACTTCTCAATTACTTTCAATGACGCACTGAAATCGAATCTAATAAATAAATGAAAGTGTTCTTGTTCACAATGATATCTGAGTGAACTTACTGATGGAATTATTTAGTGGTGTTAACGTTAATAATCTCAGAATAAACGTTAAACGTTAATATGCCACTGATCTCTTTGAGAAGTTTCCTCGATTTGATCACTGATCGGTTTATTCTGGTTTATTCTGGTTTACTGTTGTTTATTATGGTTTATTCTGGTTTATTCTGGTTCATTCTGGTTTATTCTGGTTTACTCTGGTTTATTATGGTTTATTTCGGTTTATTCTGGTTTAATTTGGATTACTTCGGTTCATTCTGGTTTATTCTGGTTTATATTTGCACATTATAATCAAGGTTCTTTATCGATATAATGTGTTAAATTTCGTATACAAATTTTTTGCACTAAAAGAGATAATTTTGCACTCGTTTTGATATCGCTGTGGTAGAAAATTGTCTTCATTAGTTTATGAAAGATGTCTTTGATGATTTTCGGCTCAAACATATTAGTTAATTAGTGAGAACGACTAATGGACATTCGATTGAATTGTATATTGATCAGAAGCGATAGCAGTCACGACTCATTTGTATTGATTACATTCTATATTGATCAAAACGTTAGCAATCTATGTTATAGTAATTATAGATAGTAATTCTCTGAGTAATTTCCATCTGTATATGCTTATAGCTGCTTCATTTTTCAGCTTCAAGTAATCGTTCATTGAAGGATGATGGACATAACGTCGAGACAACGGTGATGGTAATGAATTATTTTTGAATTAATATTTCATTGCGTGGAAATTTGAAGTTTTTCGAGGATTTCAGATATTTCTGTTGTTTTCTTTCTGTGATACCTTTCTAAAATTGGTACCATAAAAATAGGAAAGTGAAATTTTTAAATTACTATAAGATATGGTATAATTTCTATTGCTTTTAAGAGGTGATAAATAAATTTGCTCTTATTCGAATATGTTGGAATTCCATTAAAATTTCCTTCTTCCAGAAATCAATTGCCTGATGCCAAATTTCCATATACCCGAGAGGCGAATGTGGGGAATTTCCATTACCTCTGATATTCTCGATTTATTTAATCGGTTGCTAATAATATTAGTAAATTCATTTAATATATCAGTTTGTTTCTTTAAGTAGTGAAAAGAAAGAAGAAAAAGTTTGGAATTAAGCAATATTTTTGCAGTTTAAACAATAAGTTAATGGTCAAGAAATGAGGGATTTTGACTGACCACCATAGTGACCACAGTAGTGACCACTACAGTGGACTTTAATTCATCATTACTATCGTAGACAGCCCATAGAACTTTAATTCATCATTACTATCGTTTCGATCGAAGTGAAATGTTGTTCGACATATGTTCAAATAAGAAATTCAGCGGAACAAATAGTTCAAAGACTATTTTCTAAGAAGGGTGTATAATCTAATGTTTTTCTCAGATTTTACGCTTTCCCATCAAATTTCGTTGGGGAATTCATTTGATCACTGAGCGGTGCTTTAACCGTCACTCCAACATCATTAATTATATATAATATTCATAATATATGATATATAATATTCATCTCAAAGTCGTTAATCTTATCGAACATTGAAATTCTTTAAGAAATAATATTTCATACATTTTTCTATAAAATTCGAATATTTCAATTGGGAATATCAAAAAAAAGCTATTCACGTTATAATTTCATATGATCATCCGTCTTTATGATCGATTATTGATCGCAAATTAAGTGACTATTTGCTGCCCCGATTCTCGGCTTTTTTACATTACTTTATGAGATCTTTATCGAAGCTTTTAATAACCGATCGGAAGTACCCCGATGAATTATTACGAACTGCAAATCACTTCATTTTCCTGATTTCAAGGCCATGTATATATACTTAGGACCTGCCGTTTCTTAGAGATTTTTTCCGTCGATTCATTCAAATTTTCATCAGCTCATCTTTCTTACCCATTATGATGATTCCACTCTGGAGAGTTATTTGCGAGTTCAAAAGAAAAGCACTACCTACCAAGTGCATGCAACATTTCTAGCTATAGCTCACATCATTATATAAGGGTGCCCTATCAGATAGAGTACAAAAGTAACGTTAATCATCATCTTGCAATCTGTTGTGGATCACTGCAACTTACTCCGACAGACTCAGTACGATGATATGCTTTTTATGAAGGCCGATATTCGGAACTGTCACCCTCACCGTATGCATTCGATCACCTGGGGTTTTTTAGTTTGAGGTGGGTCGTGATCTCACTGGTTTTCTCTTCTTTCGGCAATATCAATCTATCCCAGTACTGAACACACACCTTGAATATAGCAACTGAATATAGCAGTTACAGTTTGTCAGTTGAGAGGTCGTTCTAAGCTGGAATTCTGAGGTGAGAAATCGCCATAAGCTCGAACAGTACTGAATATTATTATTCGAGCTCTTCGCGTAGTCACCGTCGAATCATATAGTGCCACCGGCGTAGCGGTCCGATTTAAGCGATCTTCTATATCCGGATGATTCGGCGTTCTTTATCGTCACTTTGTGGGGGTCTTTCTTCTTTGAATACCCCACAAATTGCTTGATTATGCGAATTTTTTTATAGAGCCGATGATTCGATTGCCTCATATATTTCCATTGTTTGTATTACCTATATTTTAATTTTCGTATAGCCGAATTTCTTTATCTTTATGAATTATTGCGTCGAATTTCGCTATAATTGTTAAATAATATGAAAATATCGAATTATTAAGTATTGATATATACACGATCATATTTTATATTGAATATTGTTAGAATCAAAGGATATTAATATGATATTATTGCTATATGAAATGAATTTTGATATTCTTTCAGAGCGATGCGATAGTGGAATGTTTGAGAGGTGCTGAGAGCGATTCGATCAGTGGCAAAGAATTATCGAATTTGGTTGTCGATTTGCCGAGCACAAGTGATACACAATCGACGAATTTAACTTTGAACTCAACTTGTTAGTGAAATTATATTTTCCCTCATCGCTAATATCTTAGATCATTACAATTTAGCCAATATTAGCTCATTGCGGTCGAGTTTATAATATGGGGATGTTTATTGGTTGAATTCAAGGATATAGGTGGAATAATCGATTAGAGAATGCGGCCATCTTTGAAATGAAATTATTATCATAAAGAAACGAAATTCTAAAGATAGAAAGTTAGATACTTCTGCTTTTCCACTTAGAGTTATAATGTGTGCATTATTGCAATTTCTTTCGCCTTCATTTGGCATAATCGTTGAACACCAGAACGCTGCTACATTTTCCCGTTGAGGTATTCGAAAGATCCACGCCGCTCTTTGAATTTTTCCACGTTTTGTGGAAATTTTCTATTGTAATCAAATCATATCCTTTTATTCTTCTATTCTTCACTTTCACCCGTTATGGATATAAGAGTAGGCACTAGCTTCAAATCCACAACTTCCGATTTATTTGTTGAGCTAATCGGCTACGAAAGAAGGATCCTCCTCTTGATATCATTATCTCTTCACTTATAGAACTTGATAGTATTATTAGCTGATAATGTAGTCAAAGCATCGAAGATCTGCATATTTTCGTTGCATTTAGACTAAATAAATTGTGGATATATTAAGTAACATTTGATTTTGATAGTAGCGTTGTTCTTCATTCAATGCGCATATGCAATATATAGCCTACTTAGTGTTGCTTAAGATCTAACTTTACTAATTTATATGGGAGCTAAAAATTCATACAAAGGAGAGCAATAAGTTTTTGAAAATTAATCCGAAAAGATCATTCACGTAGAGAAATTTATTATTATTTTCCTCGAAATATATATATTTGCTTGCGACTTAGTTGATAAAAGAAGTCTGAGAAATTCATCAGATGGCAAATTTCTTACCCACTTAAAATCTTTTGGTTAAAGTCATTTCAAGGCTTTTTTTTTAAAGATTCCATTTGATGTCATCGTTTTATTTCACTTTACATCTGAGCGCGAAGTTGTGCTGAAATTCGCTGTTAACATTGTGTGCATAAGAAATGAGTGATGGAAAAGGGAAAGGTGAAATCGTACATGCCTTTTTTTTGTAGCGGCAACTTTCTAGTGTAATATGAGGGTGAGCTCGAGGTATTCACCGAGGATGCCTCAGCGAAAATAAATTTGACTGAGGGCTCTGCATTGATGATATTTCTTGAGCTTCGAATTCAGTCTTCACAAACATCATTGCTATCTATTGAAAAGCTTTTTTAAGCTTTGATGTTTTTGTTAGCGAAAGAAGGGTCTTATTTTTGGGAGTGCGGAGGGAGATGCTTTTAAAGTTATATAAAATAATTGGATAGCTTATTGTTATGTCGTTTTTTTTTCATTTTCCAAAGGTAGAAGATACAGCATTGCAACACTATAATGAGCCCAAATGGAATATATTTGTTGTGCTTATTTGCATTAGAGGAGGGGGTTTTTTTATTATGAGAGATCATTTTACGTGTGTTGGGATCATCGTTCAGCTGTTTTCCTAAGGCGATATCCTAAACGTTGCGAACATCGAGCAGATATGTGGGTACAAAGGTAGAGTCGTCGATGTAGTTTCAGTTCATTCACTTCTAAGTGCGGTGATGTGTACGTCACGAGTTATGATTAACCATTGCTAGATGCACTTTGTGAAGGGTCATAATGTATTGGTGATAAAGTGTGGCTGAGAATTATCCTCTGATAAAGGTTTTCTATAATAATTGGAATTATATGGAACGATATGTGGAAGCAGAATGAAAGTGTGCGAAATTCGCGAAAATCATCGAGGAGGAAAGTTCCCCGTGAATTTGGGAAAGCATTTCTGACTATCGTGCCAGAAAGGTAATAAAGCTCGATGATAAGGAAAGGGGTGGATAAAAAAGGATATTAGCTTGCTTTCCTTATGCGTTTAATAGTGATCGTGAAATATCCGTCGATCTTATCCGAGCTGTTTCGGGATGCGACTTGCATACAGATTTTCCTTTCAGTACAACGTTTTATGGATAATTTTTGTATACAAATGGCGTTTGCGTGAGTTTTTGGATAGCATTTACTTTTATTTAAAATCTATAGTCACGCTTGTGATTGGTAATAATTTTTCTATTTGTTTATAGATTGGCGGCCAGGCTATCCATTTGCAAGCAAATCGAAGTCATCATCAAGTGCTGGAAAAAGAAAAGCTGCACTACCCAAGAAGAGACCAGCAGCCCTTGAAGGGGTAATTTATTAAGTTTTTGAACTTTTAAGCAGAAACCTCGTATCGAATAGGTAGGCAACTATTTCACCCGTAAAGGAAGTTCCTTTCTTTGAGATGACTCTAGGTATCTCTTCAGTAGTATAACTTCGCTTATAATGTAGTGTAATGAGCAAAAGTAGTTGCATGTTCGTATGTCGACAAATAAAACGGTCGAGTGGCGTCGAGATTATGACATTTCATCGAGATAGTTATCAGCAGAGTGCTAGCACATTATGATAGGATCACTGAGGACAACAATTGGATAACGGAGGAAAGTCCAAAGATTATGCGAAAGATAACGAGAGATGCAATACGATAGCATCTAAGGGCATATGCCTTAACAGTAACGTATATGAAGATTCAAAAGCTCAACTGAATATCCGCCGTATATTTTTTCTTTGCTTTGTGATCTAATCACTTAGGGGCATTTTGGCTAACCAGGATTTCCGTCATTTCGAAAACACTGTTCGCGAAGCTCACTCAAAGTTTATTAAAGCAACTTATCACTAATTACTTGTACTTTCAGCCGGTGAATATAAGCGCTGACACAGGTGAAGTGGAAGAGGATAGTACGAGTGCAGCTGCAGAAATCGTTCTAGGTGTAGATGAGAGTGGTCCAGTTACAAGGACAGGTAAGAGGAGATCCTTAATTCATTTGATCTTTTCTCTTCTCTACCTTAATTTTTGGTAGGTTCATTTCTGAAATTTGGGAGATGTCAATAGAATCGTTTCTTTAGTTTAAAATTTTATGGACCATTGTTTCGTATGTATCGGACTCAGATAGATAGAGATGGGGAAGGGTATAAATGAGCTGATGAGATGCATGAGCATATTTAGAAGATGCATACATCACCGGCGATTATGTCAATTCAAAGGCATTTCAGAAATAACGCCTAAGGCATTTTGATTCAGTTAAAAACGATTTCTAAACCAACTTTATACCACTTTGTTTAACGAGTTTTTAAATCGATTTCATCGACTATATGATAGCGTAGAAATTATTTAAATAATGCTTTCTTTCATTTACTTTTCTACCTTTCAATGCTCTTCTTCATTGACATTTACGATGCATTTTTTTGCGAAAATTATCTACATTCCAATTTCGCTAATGATTATATTGTGCGATAATCTCTATTCAGTATAGTTCACGGAGGGCACAAATAGACATATTTCATTAGTGAATGAGAAAAAAATCACTTCGATGAATGAGGAGAGTAGAGAAGAGCTTTCGAAATTTTCTCCTTCCTTCCTAGTGAACGATTTACATCCCAACATATCATTAGCGATAGTATTTTATTAAAACAACGACTAAAACTTCTCCCACTCATTACATATAAACAGTTAACAATAATCTCTTTTATTGTATCGTCGTTTGATTGATATATTGCTGAGTGATAATATGGATGGATAATCAATGATTGTTCATTGGTGTGGATAAACTTTTGGTCTTAGGATCAAAGCGACTGATAGCATATCGCAAGAAGCCGGCCACTAGTCGACTTGCAAAATCCACAACTTCGGAAGTGATCGACGACGAGAAGAGTGCAGTGGGAACGAATATCGATTGCAATTTATTAAACGCCTTTCCACTGTATGTAGATTTTCACCTTTTATGGCTCCACATTGATAGATAATATTATCGTAACGTGAAGAGCTCTTCTCTCAGTTTAGTTTCTTTTTATTGATTATGAAAGGGAAATACGTTATGACGATGAAAGTTTCATCGAAAGATAAAATTATACTGTTTTGATAGAAGCTGAAAACCATTTATTATCATTTTCCTATTGTCTGCATTAAAGTTTTTCAATGGTTCATGTAGAAGTTACTGCATTTATATTTTCCGTCGTTGAGGAACTAACAATGCTTATTTGCTAATCTATGTGCTAATTCACAGATCGGAAACTTAACGCTAAGAAATGCTGACGAAGATTTCTTTAAGACATAGGTCGATCTCATATTGATGGTTGCTTTTTAATTTAGATTATTTTGATTATTTTAGAGCATTCGAATATTCCCCTCCGGCCTCTTTCCACGTTAATATTAACCAAATACAGCTTCTATTTCTAATTTTAAACACTATTTTAACTTTATGTTCATTTAATTTTTTATTGAATTTGAATGGTCGATGAATCAATTTGTCTTTTTTGTTGTTGTTGTTTTTTTTAAGTATTGGCGATTGCTTGCTGGTTTATGGTGCATCGAATGAGGATATACGCTTTTCTCTTGCATAACATATTCGCTTATTCGTAGATTTTGATGGTGCACGGGAAGTGTGGTTTTCGCAATTATTATCCCTTTAGAGTTTCGCTTTTAGCGTTGAGATTGTTGGATATGTTGACGGATCGGCAAATGAATTTACTTCGAAAGGTATTACCGATGTGGGTATAGAGAAGGAATCATCAACACGAATGTGTGGTAAATCTGGTGAACAAGGATCGCCATCAAATTGTTGGACAATGCAACGCTGCACAGGAAAGGGGAATACAAAGCGTGAAATAGATGAAAAAAGAGAAGAAGATCTCAAAGATGGAATGTGCATAATCATGGGATCGGATCGCGGTGAAAAACCGGTATCATCAACCGATGAGTCACTCAGGTTTTGATGTGATTAATTTGCATGTTTCTTTTTGTGTTTTTTTGTTTGTTTGTTTTAGTTGATGTTTTTTGCTTAGTTAAATACATTGATTTGCTTTTGTGTTCGTTTTTTTTTGGCGTGTGTGTATTGCTACTTCTTTAAGTTTTTCTACTTTCATTCCACATTATTACCTCTCATTAAGATTAAATAAATGCATACGCATTGATTGTTTCATCGAGATTTGTGCCGTAATCTTAATTAATCTTTTGTTCGCAATGGGCTAAATATTTTGCCTTCTTTCGTTGAGGAAAGAAAAAGCACGTCGAGGTCCAAATACTCGTTGGACTGTTACGTACTTAATCGGATGAATCTTCATCAATTTCGGTTATATACTGGAAAGACAATTCGTTGAAAAATTGCATAATTTATTATAAGCTTATTGATAACTTATAATTCGCCTCATCGTCGTGAAATACTGTTCTAATTATTCGAAAAGAATCGTCTATGATCTTATGAGAAGGGGTTTTTACCGGCAGAAACCTCTAGGAAAATTGCATAGTACATAATTTGCATATCATATTTTGATAGATAGCAGAGGTTGGCACAAACTCGTCAATTTCGCAGTTTATAAACCTTCATTTTTCCGATAAGAGATTTTATAAAGGTTCGTGTATGAGGAAATAGCCTATATAGATTGCAGGAAGGAGCACTCTGAGAGCATTAACAAGAGTGCGATGTCTACCTCTGCATCAACGGACGTTCTCAACGGTTTGTGTGTAAACAGCTTGGCTGATATCAGTGGTCTACTGTTTAACCCATCCAATTCGACGGCTCTCAATAATCTACTTCTCGGTGGCACGGGTATATTTTCGTTGAATTACATACATTTTAATTATCTTGTTATTAATTAAATAAAAGAGTTGTCTTATTTTATTTATTTTAGTAAATTTGCTATTCGCTTTTGGAATTTCATTTCTATGAAGTTTATTTAAGCCATTCACATCAATGAGTTCATTTCTTTTGTTTTTCCGAACCAATCACCTTACAAAATATCGAATTTGTTACTTAGAAGCTTTATTACTATGCGCTTAATATTATAGTCAATGGTTACATATAATTGAACGGTACGTTTATATTATTTTCATATTTGAGGGTTTTTTTTCATTTTCCCATAAATTTATGCTAATTCTTGACGAAATATGTATCAGTTGAAATTGCATTCGGCGGCCTATTCAGTATGAAGACATCTATAGGCCGTTATATCGGTTATATTTCGATGATAACAGCAACAAAATAATTTACAGTCTATGTGAAGATGAGCGCAGAAATGGGAGATATTAGGAATTCTGCGTTCCTTGTGGATTTATGATTGAATGCCCTTTTTAGGTGGCGTTACAGATGTGAATGCGTTAAATGCTCTAACCACACCGGATCTTCTCACCGCAACGGCTGCTACTGGCATGCTTCCTTTCATTTGCGCTAATTTGGCAGGTATTCAATTGCCTTTATTATTTCTATGATTCTGATGATATTCGTGGATGTTAGTAATATTTCTTTTCAACTCTTAGATTCATATTTTCATTTTTTTAAATCTTAATATATTAGTTGAACGCTAATTCCGAGTAGCATAACGATAAGAAACTCATTTGAAATAAAGTTACCTTAGGGAATTTTTGTTTTTTTTTTTTGGAAAATCGACGTAAGATCACATAGGATTAAAGTGCGAAGTTTTTCTTTCGACTACGCAGTTTTATCATTTGTTTATGTTAGTTTTATGCCGGTTAAATAGTTGTTAAGTTAGGTATATTTATTTAGAAATTTCATTCTCCAAATTCCAATTTTTCATTGATTGGATAGATAGGATATGTGTGGTTCCTTCGGTATTGGAGATGAAGTATTCTTATCCGGGGAAGTTCGGTCCTTAGTGGATGCAACAATAATAGCAATAGTCTTAGTTAGTGAGCTGGATTTGTTCATTTGCAGAAATTAAGAAAAACAGTTAGGGAACTCTTAGTTGTAAGATCATCAAGAGCTGCTTTTGAAAATGAAACTACGGGGGGGGGGGGGGGGGCAAGTCCCTAGCTGGGGGAAAGAGAAAAGGAGATAAAGATGTATTATCGGAAATTATAGGGTGCCTTTTTGTTGAGATAGTCCTTTTTTTGAACGTAAAGCTATAGAATATGACTCGTTCTCTTTCAAGAAAATATACTTTGATTATTAAAAAGTATACTTCATTGAAAATTTCATTCTAACGTTTACTTTGATTATAACACTTCAGATAAAACTATTAACATTTACTGTAATTTTTTTGTAACTGAAGTTTTAGGATTTTGCCTCTTTATTTTTCTTAGCGTTTTCACCAGGTAATATGCGCAAAACTCCGTTTGCTTGTTTGTTTGTTTATTTGTTTGTTTGTTTATTTGCTTGTTTGTTTATTTGTTTGTTTATTTGTTTGTTTGTTTGTTTGTTTTTTCCTATAGGGACTGCTCATAGCAAAGACGATGAAATAATTTTTTTTTTGTTGTTTTTTAAATATCATTTCATATTTAGCAGAAAAATTATGGTTTGAACTTTGATTTTCTTAATTTTTGATTTCCTTACCTTTCTCATTATTTTTGGTGATGGATTTTTTGGATCGGTTATGACTTTTCTCAAATTTTAATTAATTCGCAACTGAACATCGATTGTGTAGATGATTTCTCCACCTGTTTTTTTGTTTTATTATTGCTAATGTTGGCGCAGCAATCACATGGGAATTTGCGGATAGAGCGGTTCGAGTCGTATATTGAAAATTGTTTTTATCCTCACGCCAGGATTGATTTTCCTTTACTGTGTTAGGCGAAAGTAAAGGTTTTTGTACATTGTGGGATGCAAATTAACAAAAAAAAGAGTCAGAAAAATAAACTTTGAATGTGCCGTTAATGAGATAATTTAATTTATCGATTCTTGCAGCGTCATCCTCGGTATTATAGATCTGAGGTTGTCTAAAATTATGTGCTTATAGGAGCTACTTTCATGAGACGTTAAGAAGTGGAATTATCATCTTCTAATAAATATTTCGGCGTCAAATATAGTAATTTAAGCTATTCTATTGCTTAGATGGATGAGGAAAAATCGATTCGAAGATGCAGTCAATTTGTTCGGAAAAATTGCTAAAGGCGTTTTTGAATTATGGTTGAATTCTTTAGGCGATAATGCGGCATATGTGGTCATATTGTAGCCTCTGTTTATGTTTGGGACACCGTATGTATTTTGAGTGTTCTGCATCGTCTTCTCGTGTTCCAAGAGAAGTTATTAGCACTCATAAGTGGACTGTAGTTCGGCCAGTGCTATTTCAGTAGCCAATAGCCGGAAGAATGATGTTTCTAGAAGGCGTGCCTTGAAGCACCCATTTGATTCTGAATTAATAAATTGCCCTTTTTTTCGAATATTTTAAAAGTGGCCTGAATGGTGAAAAGCTTTTTATTTCTTGTCGATATTTTCATCACGTAGAGGATATGTTCTGGGTTGTTTGAAGTACAGCATTTGCTGGTCACTGAGTGTTCAACAAGTATGCTTACTATAGTGGTATATGCTTTCATCGATTTTTGTTTACTATGGATTCCAAATATAGTGATTCACGTCATAGTCATAGCACCTCAAATAGCGAATTGAGTTAGGGCACAAGCACCTTATAGACTTCTAGTTCGGTTTACACCTATTTGTTGTTATCTTACTTTCGGTGTTGTTTTTTCTTCTGGTTTATGCACGCGATTTCTGGTCTTAGCGTCACAACATTGGCAGCGATACCACGAATGTCGTGTCCCTGACTAGAGGTACCTGAGGTGTCTTGAGGTTTGTTCACTTTGGCGCAGAACTGAAACAGTTATGTCAGCCCTCTTTTCTTGATGGCAGTCTTAAAAGTAGAGAATAGATTTGGACTATTGCGATTCGCCTTATATGAGGACATTACCGCCGACTAAGAAACTCTATCTTGTTTTGAGGCATTAATCCCCGATGACAATGTAATTTCCCACTGAGGTTAAAGCCGGGTAGGAAAGAATGTGTGGACGATGCAGGGAGGGAAAGGAAAAACAAGGTGATAGAAGTTTTTCGTTCGAGATTTCTCACCTCTCATCTAGCGGCTATTTGCTCAACGATTTTCGAATATTGCGGGTTGGTGAGGGTAATTGCATATCGTCAGCACTCCTTAGTAACATTTTCAATAGGAATTGCAATTGTCATTTAAATTGGCAATAATATGAATCTATTCCATTCATTTAGATGCAAATCAGTTTTTTATTCTCTAGTTTTGCATCGTTGTTTGCCCATTGCTGGTCGATATTTCGTTGGTTTCCGGTTGCTTTAAACAGTTCTCACCTCTCCTTCCTTCATCATTGCATATTGCTATGAGGTGCGTACCTTTCCTTTATTTGATTGCCTCATTATCTGACGATTTCTTTCGATTGTCTTTACGCACTTTGTATGTTTATGTCGAGTAGGTGTATTTTGGTAGCGCTGTATCTGTACTTAATTAATTGCTTACGTCGGGAACTACTTGAACTGCAGCTGAAAAGTTTGATAAACTAGAGCTACGATAAACTCACCTCAAGTATTTAGGCCGATCCGTTGTCTTCTATAAGGGTGGCAGTGATTTTAAGAACGAAATAAGTTCATAATGCGGTCTGCAACCAGTTGGATTGGTTAACACCACCTTAACAGTAAAGTATGACAGTGGGAAATATCGATAGTGAAATTGCTTTTGGAGAATGATTGCTCTAATATGCGGAATTATAAGTAATGAGGCTATTGGGAAATTGTATGGTATGCCTTCTGACTAATTAATTAGTTTGTGTATCCCGATAATCTGCTTGTCTTAAGTGCTTTCTGCTTCTGATATTTGATCCACAGCAGAGGAAGAGTTCAGAAAAACAGATTTATCAATTGAAGTATTGGCAATTGCTGGTAACTGTTGCAATACCGAAACGCTTAGATACATTGCTCAGATGACGAAGTTCTAGCGAGAGCTTTGTGAATTCGATCAGAGGTTGAAAACCAGAGGTTGTATTTGACTGTCCGGTTAATGATGTAGGTAAGCTATGGTTATATTTGATTGCCCATTTAACGAGAAGTGCGGAAATTTTAGGACGCTTTTGGTTAATTAACAGGTTTGGCTAGCATGCCGATATCCGATGAACGACTAGAACCATCGAATTCGTATCCGAACGTGAAAGCAAATACGCCCTTAGCGTCATTTATTAATGAGTTCATGAAGCGTGATGCCCGCTATATATATATATATATATATATATATATATATATATATATATATATATATATATATATATATAATGAAAGTTTGTGAATTCGATCAGAGGTTGTAAACATATATGCTGGGTATGCAGTGCGCCAGCGTACACGGGTAGGTCGTTGTGCAGATTATTTGGGCATGTGCAAAGTATGCGTACAGCGCTTGTTCATAACGTTTGCTCGCTCTTGCAAATTGATCTCCTCATCGATATATTGCTTGGAGCAAATGTAAGCGACAAGCGATTTCTTTGTTTCCTCTTCGAAAATGAAGCGGTCATAGCTTATTTGCTTGGAGAGATTTTGCTAGATTATCGCAGTAATACGAAATTTTCCTGTGGAGTGTTAAATTCAGCTCTCGAATATTTTAATAGTTTTCTCGTTGAAGGAAAACATTTTGCGTCGTGAAATGAGACGATGTTAGGGGTGAAAATTCCATCTAACTATTATGCAAATGAGTTAAATTTGCAGTTTCTTTTTTCAGAGTTCAGTGCCGATCAGCAGAAAATGCAAATGGCTCTCATTGAAGCTGCAACGGCGGCCGCAAATAGCACACTTTGTGGTCTCATAAGTAAGTTTTCTTAATTAATAGATTTAAGGATAGAACATCTTCCATATTTTAAATATCGGTATTTTATACATTTATTCATAGAACATCAGACGTTTACCATTATGTATCAGAGGGAAAGTCAATAGTTTTGACGTTCTCACAAAATTTGTTACTATAGCGAATAGTGAATGACTTACCGAGCATTGCTTATTGGTAACATTGGAAATTTTTCTGTCATTTTTCTACTTTCTGCTTTTTATTTATTATCTCACTGTTGATTAAGGAAGTGTTTATTTATTGCTTTGTTGGAAAGCTTCTTTCCCAATTTTCGATGTTTTCATTCCAACCTTCGAGAACATCAAGAGCGATAACTTTCAAATATTCTTGTTCGAGTATGTTATACTGACATCGCTACAAGACCATCGCTTTAGGGATTAAGATAATGCCATGTCGAGTAATGATAATTTCTTGATGTTCAGGCGATTGTTTATTTCACTTATATGTTCAGCTTAACGAGCCTTAAGTGGTTCGTTTTCAGTGTGAGGAGGATTGTGTATTGCCTCAATTTGCTTACGATTGAATGAGAAAGCGTAGTCGGTACACTTGTTAGTAATTTTTTCTGTTCATTAAAGGTGATGTTAAAGAATAATTCGAGTAGAAGCTTGTTTATAAAATTCGGAAAGTTGCAGGTGAGAAAGCGGTTGGTGCCGAAAGGGAAAGCTCAAGTGTTGGTTCGCTCAAGCAAGCTTCATCGATCATGCCTTCCACATCGTCGAAGCAAACGGGTAGTGCATTGTTAGCACCAGTGATAATCAACGGTAAAGAAGGTACGCATACTATAAAAGGGAAGACGGTTGGAAGCAGTGGACAACAAACGGATTCTAATTCAGAAGGTTTATCGATGGGCATGTCGCTTCCGGCAGTGATGCCAGAGGTTGGTCCTTTGAAGGTGTTGCTACTGGCTAGAGATCATTTTATAATTAATAATTTTTTTGCCGAAAAGTTCCCAATCTCATATCTCCGTTTCAAGTTGTCGTTTAAACTGTCTTTTCAGTTTGTTGTGGTTGAAGTGCTTCAGTGTCTGATGTAGCGTTTGCCCATGTTTATAACCATCGAAGAAGGGAAAGGATGCAATTTTCTGTCTAGAGCAGGAGATTAATATTATCGAATGTTGATGTTTATGCAGCAGTACGTCCAAAAGTGTCAAAGACGAATTTATCGGGTGTGAAGTTCATCAGCTTTATACCCAAGAAATTCGTCTTTGACATTCTCAAAGATTTACCCCACTTAATTGATCGTTTAATTGAACATTAATGTAATCATACCTCATACTTCGGGTATTATTGCAATAGAGTGATAAAATTTTTCGAATAACAGTGGTTCTCATGTGGCAAGTATTTTTTGCCGTGATGTTTTTAATTGAAGTATTATCTCAAATGTTGAATTTTTCTCGGATTTAATGGCCCAATATATGAGATCATCTCTTATATTTTGCGTATAAGAATTATATATCGCTTATCAGTAACGAGGAATATTGAAAAATGCAATGAAAATTATTGAGATCGAAACATTCTTATCGTTTATTTAATGTTATCGGTTCAGATGAATGGAACACAGACTGTTGGCGAACTATTGGATCCTTTAATGAGTGAAAGCAAATCGACGTTCGGACAGAGGCTAGTGACCACAGATGATGAGGTTTTATTATCGTTTATATGTTTAGAGTGTCCTTCCTTTCGTTTATTATGCAATTTGTAAAGCTTATAAAGCTCGTTGAAGATTGCTTTGAGAAGTTATTAATGGAATCGATGCTTGTGATCGTTGGTTGTTTTCACAACTCAAATATCCAAAGAATCTCATTTTTTAATTTATCTATATGCCTGTGATGATGAAACACGATAACCGATCATGCGTCTCTTTGACACCATTCACCGGCATCAATGATTCACTTCGGTATTGTTTTTTTTTTCGATGTGAAAGGGAGGTATTTTTAAATTTTCAGCACTATAATAATGCAGTTGATCTGTCTTATACTCAGATTTTTGCAAATCTAAAGAACACCACTTGATATATTCCTTTAGAAGATTTAAGAATTCCAGAAGGTGATCGGTCTATAATCGATGCAAATTCATTTTCTACATTATTTGGATTTCCCATTTCACCTCGGCTTAGTGTATGGCGATGCACAAATTTCAGACAGTCAAAGGCGCAACGCAGTCGATAACTCGTGAGGATAGAATCGACTTGGAGGAGTTGGAAAATTTCGCACAAACTTTCAAAAAGCAACGCATAAAATTTGGTATCTAATATCTTATTTCATTTGTTATTATTTTATTAGCAACGAAATTATGAGGAGGGACAAAGAAAAACATTGTGTAGATAGAGAACGAAGATAGGATAATCGAATGATCCATTGGAGCGATGATGTTAGCATAGGCGTTCGATGAGTTGGATTTTAAATAATGAAGCACATCCATTATATTTTCTTGCGTTTCGACTTGTCTCAATGGAATTTATTTGCATCTCTTCTCCAATTCAATAGTTGCATTAGCTTTGAAACAAAATGCTGGCTGTCTTTCTCATAAGCAAATTTTCGAAAGTCCAATTCGTGAGTTCATTTTGCAGTCTGACTTTTATGGCCAGGATCATCGCTTTCGAATATCAACATTTTTCGTGAAAAATTCTAAATGGCATTGAATATTAAACTTCCCATATCGATGTTCTGTAATTCCGGTTAGATAGTCAAAAGCGTCTATACCTGATGATGAGGTCTTTTGCCAATAAGTCATAAATCTAATCATTATTTTGTATATAGCAGTAATACATGAACACATTGTTTAGGATTTACGCAAGGTGATGTTGGTATGGCTCTTGGACGACGCTATGGAACAGACTTCTCGCAAACGACGATTTCTCGATTCGAGGCGTTAAATCTCTCGTTCAAAAATATGTGCAAACTTCGACCATTATTGAAGGAGTGGTTAGCAGATGCAGAGGCGGCTATAGCGAATGGGGCAAGTGCTAGCGATTTACTTGAAGCGCAGAGGAACGATTCATCTATGGCACAGGTTGGTTTATTGTTGTCAGGTCACTTATGTCCTATATGTCTGATGGGTGTGATGGTCCATTGAAGTCTCGTGCAGGGAATAAGATCCTCCTCATATCATAATTGGGGGTTTCAATAGTTTTGGTGGGATTTTCGGATAATCAACATGGATGATATTACCTTATCAATATTGCCTTATACTATTGCCTTATAATTCGGCTTTGTTGTAAACAGCCGCTATTGTCGTTCTCAGTAAAGAGTTTAATGTTTATAAGTTGTTATATTTGCGTAGAGTTTGCTCGTAATCACTGGGCGACCTTCTTTTATTGCATAGTAGAAGTGATGCTTTCGCTGTCAATTATGTTGTATTGCGACGAATTCATCATTTTCATGCATTGGAATAGGGATTTTGAAGGCTATAATTCGTGGAACTTGAATAACTTGCTAGTGAGAGGTTATGAGGGAAGTAACCGCAGCACACTGTGAGGAAAAGAGTATCAATTGCTTGTACTGATCGGTCTTATTCAAGTCCTTTTATGGCTTTCTTGATCGTTAACATGACTTTTCATTTTGCATTTTAATGTTTCGATGAGTTATTTAGAGCAGTTGATGTACATGCAAATTCAGGGGTGTACGTTGATGTTAAACGTAGAATATATGCATGTCGTCTGGTGTCTTACATCGATGCTGTCAGTTTCTAGCAAATATCTTCTCTACCACCGTTCTCTTCTCATCTATTTTGCTCCTCTGTAAAAAATTAGTCCGGTTCCACAACTTCGATGGTAAATCCTGGAAACGTTGAGATACCTGAGAATTCCATTTTTTTCATTGGTTCCATTCATTTAACTCTGGAAGAGTTTGCTTAGCTTCTATCTTGCTTGTTGAAATGAAATTAGGTTATCCGGTGTACGTGCAGCGCACTTTTTGTTTTCTTCTGAGATCGACTACTTCTTATTTCATGTGCCGTATTTAAACCTACTTGTAATATTTCGGGTTTGTATTTTTTATATGCCTATTATAATATAACCCGTTCCTATCCTCCCCCTCTCCCCTTCCTCCTGTCCTCAACTTTTCTAAGAAATCCGCATTTAGCAACGTTGAGAATTTTATTATTATTATTATTTTTTAGCTTCCATTTTTGATATTTCATTGAGATTCGAACATTGGAAGCGCTGATAGGTTTACTAATTTATGTAGATTTTATTGGCGACAGTGTTCAATATTCGATTAGACGTGATTAGCTGATGTGAATTTAAAGCATCTTTGTTATTATTGTTATTATTATTATTATTGTTATTATTATTGTTAATAATAATAATAATAATAATAATAATAATAATATTATTATTATTATTATTATTATTATTATTATTATTGTTATTATTATTATTACTATTATTATTAATATTAATATTAATATTATTATTATTATTATTATTATTATTATTATTATTATTATTATTATTATTATTATTATTATTATTATTATTATTATTATTATTATTATTATTATTATTATCATTATTATCATTAACGTATCGGCTGATGAATGCGTTATCATTTCACAATTAGAGTTAATTTTTTAAATGCATTTCTTTATGTTTCTCATTATGTTTGCACTCTCGTAGTGATGCATATTGGAAATTGTTTGGAAAAATCTATGTTGAATGTTATCATTTGTGTATTTTTTCTCTTGAGTAGAATAGTCGTTTCGAGAGGGATTTCTATGTGCTGCAATTCATCACGTTGAATTTTTGTCAGGAAAGTGGAATGTCATGCTTTAACGCAACTATCGGAAGTCATCGTGCTTTTCTGTCCTACTGATAAGTTGGCGAGTTATTAGGTTTCATGGGGGAGAAGGGGAGGGGAGGTGCACATATTTGCCTCTGTGAACATCAAGTTATGCATGATTTTTTTCTCGCTTCTTTGTTATCTCTGTTCTTGTCCCGTAGCGATTCTGTTTTTATGCATCGTTGAATGGGCGATGTCGGTTATCAATGCGAAGGGAGACGACGGTGAAGGTGTGGGGAAGTGGATGATGAAGTTTCTTTGCGTTGGTTTTTTCGAAAGCTTGAAAGATTATAAGTGTGCCGATGGTTGCTTGGAATAAGCAGTGATATGAAATGGCAGCAATCCGTGTTGTGCAGTAGTGAAACCTATTGGCGTTCTATGTTGGACGGCCGAAATCTTATCCTTCTCCAGTTCTTATCCTTTTTTATGTTTTCTATAGTCTATGCTATTGTTGTGATTGTTTTATTTCTCCAATAGTCATTTATCTCCTCCCTCCGCCGTAATATTATTAATTTTTAAAGTATTTCCTGTATGGCATAGTATATATACCGCATAATCCTAAGCTGAACTATAATGTATCGAGTGAATACGGTGAAGTACCCTGACTGCCGAATATGAATAAACTTAAGGCATCGGATCGATGAATGTATAGAAATAAGGGCGTTGGTTGAATTCTGTAATCATGCGCCAGAAAAGAATAAGAGGTTTTATTCTATATATTGCTATCGTTGAAGGGCTTGAAGTGCTCCACTAATCACCTATCGAAATTCCTTGACGCTCATTGAAGAAAGCTTTAGATTCCATTGATCGTAACTTCTTATTATTTCAATTTTCTCACTTTCATATTTAATGAAAAAAAAGTTGAAAAGTACGAGAGGCGAGTTTTTAAGAGAGAGCTAATGAAATAATTGCCTTTCGAATTTCTTTACATTTAATTATCAAATTTAATCGTATGGATATTTTTTGCACTAATATCCACAGCGTACGAGCTATGTGATGATATTCATCGGAAAATAAGCGCTTTTAAGGACGTAATTAGGCTCACGTGGTGGAAAATATGAGGACCTTATATTCATATTTTCCCTTTTATTTCTTTATTTTCTGATAACGATATGTGGAAAATTGTGTATTTTATGGAACCATTGCCAATATTCTATGTTCAAACAGACTAGAGTTATGAATTTTTCCCTTTGATATTATTTAAATATTCTTGTGATATTTTAGAGTGGTACACCGACAGGTATACAAGTTGCTGCAATGGTTAATTCGGCTACCGAGGGATCGCCATCACCGAATGGATCTTGCATAGGTACACCGGGGATTCCACTAAGGAAGCGTCGTAAGAGAACGAATCTAGACGCTGCACAGCGTGCTGCTTTAGACGGTTACTTTCAATTGAATCCTCGACCAGATCATGATAGGATGGCGCAAATCGCTGGAACTCTTGATCTTGATCGAGATGTAAGTTGTGCCCACGACAAGTTAATAGTAGCTTTGAAGTAAAGCTTACGAACGGTAGTCTTTATGGATTTCATTTTGTGAATTAAAATGAGCAAAATATCATAGGTTTTGTCCGTTGATGTTAGAAAACATTTTCCTTTTGCAAGTGTGGTAGCGTCCAGTGTGGGAGGAGGAAGACATACATCTAGGTATCCGTGATTTTCTGCTTATATCAACCAATTTTTTTTTTGCTTTTTTAAGGTGGTTCGAGTATGGTTCTGCAATCGACGTCAGAAGCTACGCAAAGAATAGAAGATCAGCGCTGCTATAGACATTTCCGCCCGCTACCTGCCTCAAGTATTCTCGATTGGTGATACAGTGCTTTTCATCTTTATTGCTATGCATTTCTCTCCACTCATTTCTCTTTCGCCCTGCCATTATAGATTTCTCGTTTGTTGTTTTAATCATTCATCTTTTTAGAAATCCTTGTTTTAGTAATGAATTGTTTGAAGATGATAATAAGACATTAATTTATGTTGATGAGGTGAATTATTTGATAGAATCATTAGAAGTCAGATTGGCTTAAGCTCATATTTGACCATAGAAAGGAACGGTGACTCTTTTAATTGTAAGTTATGAAAGGATTAATGGAATATTGCCCAAACGAAGTAAAATAAAGGTAGCAAAGAGTATAAGGGATTAATTTGAAATATGATTATGGTGATAATTCTTCACATCGATTCTTTATTGAAAGAATTTTATCTGCTATAGGCGATTTTTGCAAATAACAAATATGTTAGGTCTATATGCCGATTTGTAGTTGGTTTTTCATTCATAGTTCTTTTCTTGCCTTCTCCTCTTAAATTTCATATCCGGTGGTGTGTTTATGTGTGGAATTATTCATATATTTCGATGCCTTATCTCAATATTTCATTTTTCCCTCCCCCCCATTGTATTTATTGATTCATTGATGCATTTGTGATTTTCGTTATTTTTTCCGATTCTTTTCTTTAATTTTATTTAATTCATATGTTGATCTATCTTTCTGATGATTATTTATGCGATGTGATAATGGGAGTTATGACCAATTATATGAATTTTTTAAGAGTCTGTTATAGTGGAATTAAGCTTTAATAATAAAATATGATTTTGCTCTTTGCTATGAGGTATTTGAGTTGATGAAATCAGGATATCCTCATAAGGTTGGAATTTATGGGCTACTCTTTTTCTAGCTTATCCAATCCTCTTTTTTCCCCTCCATCATGGGATCATATCGGATAGATTTGTTAGCTTTAGGAAGACTTCTTGAGAGGAAAGGCTGATTTGCTGTTTTTTTTTTGGTTAGGCGGGTTTACGCTTTCTTTTTTTTCTTTATTATATTTTGCTATGGATTTTTCTTTTTTTCTGTTTTGCCCCAATGTTTATTGATAATTCTACTTGTTATTTACATGTCCATCGTTTATTTATCGTTATGGTGGATTTTTATTTTTATTTATTTATTTTTTGTTTTTGTTTTTTTTTGTTGTTTCGTCATTTTCAAAGAAAAAGATTCGTTATTATGTTGAATAACGAAGAGATCATTTAGAATATGAGATATTCGAGTAGTTATTTTAATGTGTATTCATTCAGTCGCCCGTGTGGATCCATCCAGTCGTCCGTGTGAATCCATCCAGTCGCCCGTGTGGATCCATCCAGTCGCCCGTGTATATTCATCCAGTCGCCCCGATGAATGTGTCGCTTTGTGCCAATAATTCTATTTCTCTCTTTCTCGCTTATAGTCTAATCGTCTGTTTGTTTTTTCTTTGCATTTTGTGATATTCTCTGCAGGGTGGCCCAAAAAAAACTATTTTTTCATTCAAATTTCATATTGAATATAAGAATTTTCCGCTATGATCGGAAGAAGCTGCGTCTTTCATGGATAATTTCCCTCTTTGATGGATAATTTCCCTCTTTAATGGATAATTTCCCTCTTTAATGGATAATTTCCATCTTTGATGGGTAATTTCCCTCTTTGATGGATAATTCAGGATCAGGCGACTATTCGGATTATTTATTATGGATTTTTGATGAGAGAATAATATAATTAAGAAACGAAACGATTATGGGAGATTTTCTTATGTCTAACGACCTATACTGCATATTTATAATTTTATTCTCTTCTATGATAAGGATCGATTATTAGCTGAATTCTAAAATTTCATTTATTTCATTGATTCATTTTTTGTTTCTCTTTATTTTATAGTGCAAAGATTAAAGTTTGATTGAAATAAAAATTTATTGTCTCACTATATTGCCGTTCATCTTCTATTCGAGTCAAATACGACATTCATGCGGTTATCTTCATTAAATATTTCATATTTGGAGTGTACGTTGCTTTATTAAGCGGGGAACTTATTTTGATAATAATAGGTCATCCTGATTTGTTATTAGATCTTTTCTGTCAGCAGTAATAGGGAATGGCACCAAGGCTAAGCTCGATGAGTGTAATACTTAAGCAAAGAATATGTAAAGGTTTTTTGCAAAATGAGGATAGAGATGATAATTCGGTTGTGCTGAAGTGATGCGGCGGGCACAAATGGATAATAATTGCTGTGAGGTTTAATCTCACCGGGTGTCATGTTATCAAATTATAGTAATTGAAAGCATCTGATAAGGATAATGGCTATTTCCGTTGTATCGATGCTCAAAGAAGAGCTCTATCTTCGAAAATATTCTGCGCTGGTCTCGCTGATGATAGAAATGATGGAAACGATCATCAACGAATAATGGGGACTTCGATGTTAAGGAACTGATAGCAATTTGATATCGCCACTATGAATATTTGATATGTTACGTCTATTAGTTCTTTGTTATCTCTGTGATATTTGCGTTTAAGTATTGGCCATTCCCTTCCTTTCCAAAGATGCGCAACGGATTTCTTGTGACTTCTCAATTTCCAACTCATCTCCTAGGCTTGAGCGCGTTTCGATGAGATATCGCAGTCAAGTTTTCTGGCGCCTTGTCGTCGAGAAGTATGGACAAAGGATTCAGCATCAGCAAATGGAATGCTTACCAAAGGCTGAAATAAGCCAAGAACGAAGTTGGTTGGCATCGACGCTCGTACGTAACGCGCTCCGACTAGATTTTATCTTCGAAGGTCAAGCTTAATGTCTTTATTAGATTTATGTCGCGTAGAGAGTTCTTTCTTCACATGGAATAGGAATCAAAGGTATAGAATCATCATTTCCATAGCTTACAGTTGTATACTTAATGGGTAAAATATTCTCCCCTTTATTTTGATTTATGTGTTGATTCTATGAGACTGCAAGTAGTGCGCTTTGACAGCTCATTGCACTTCAAATGATCGAAACAGAAGTCGATCATCGATCGCAGTTCCCTAAACGTTGCACTTACTTTGCATTTTCCAATCGCCGCCTCATTTATAATAGAATTATCGAATCCCTTTATTATAATTTAATTTTTATTGAAATTACTATTTATAAAGGTGCTCAACTTTTCGAGTATAACTATAAAATATCAGAGAGCAATAGGTAATAAATTTCCAAGTATTTGTGCCCAACATGATTTCTTATTAGTCTTCAATAGATACTTCTCTTTGTACATGTGTGTGTGCCGAATGAATATACGTCAATGATATTTATTAACGCAAATAAGCGGCTACAAAGATGAAATCTAAAAATCATAATATACTCGGATAAAGTTTCCGGATAAGTCTCCGGATGTCAATAATCGGATAAAGTTTTCCGATAAGTTTCCGGATATCGATAATCGGACAAAGTTTTCGGACAAGTTTCCGGATATCAATAATCGGACAAAGTTTTCGGATGAAGTTTTCGGATATCAATAATCGGGTCAAATTTTTTTTTATCAAAGTGAGGAAATCGAAATCTTTTTCATACAATGATTAACTTTTGAAATATCTTCATGAGATGGTGATCATCATCTATTCGACTAGGAGTATTTTATTCCACGAAATGTTTCTCTCGTTTCTCGCCCGGATAAATCAATTGTAAATTTAGCGTACCCATATCGTATGTCTCTCTCGGCGTTCGTCCATTAAATACATATTCGGATGGAATTTGAAATTGTATACGTCGAAATCCACGCTGAAATTTTCGCTTAATTAAACTAAAAATTAAATTAAATCCATCAAATGAGATATTGGAGCTGAGAAAGAGAAAAAAACTCGAAATAAATCTCAAATTTCAAAAGCGAATAATATCGGAGTAATTTATAAAGTGAAATAATCGATGATCATTATTTTAATCCTTTTTTTCTGGATCATATGGCTTTTCATTGATATTGAGTGTCGATATCGACTAAATGAAAAGAATATATAAAATTACGGACATCTTTTTTGGGATCCTCATCACATTTGTGATAGATTCGAACGACGGGTGTTAGTGTGGTCTCATTGATCGGTCGTCCTTGAGTATTTCCTTCCACTTCAAATGTTCCAGAAGTGCTTGTCACCTTATAGTTAAGAATTTGACTTTTATCTATAAATAATTATAGTTCGACAAATATATAAAGGCAAACTGCTTTAATAAATTATACTATTCGGTTGAAATATTGAATAATAATGGGGTTTACTTCTATTTCGACGAGGAAAGTGATATTTTCTTATCGAGGTAACCAAAAATAGTGATTTCTGATCACTAATGAAAACAATACAGTGATTTATTTCAATACCGTTTATACAGTGATTTTCTTAACCGAATATTTCAATTGAATCAAAGAGGACGATTTATTTTGGAGCATTTTATTTGTAATTTCATTTATTTCTCAGATAATAACCTTCAGAGTTCATGCGATAAAGTCTGACACGAGCATCTTGGATCGGTTCACCACCACATAGTAGCTTTCCTTTAGCTCGTGTTGAGCGTAACGCTACTTCAGCAGTGAAAGCGAATGGGATCAATACCAATAGTAGCGCCCAACGATACATCCTTGAAATTAAACAGTTTAATTCGTCGAAAATACATTGATGGTGCTTTAGTATCGAGCGAAATAAGCAATACGGGAAATAACATTTGATAAATGCGACCATTTATATAATAATCCCGCAGTGAAAAATTGCAAATATTATATTCAGATAATGGTAACTTCATAGAATCGGAGTTTTTTTTCGGAATTTTTAATATAAGGGAAAAAAATGATTTTTACTCCTTCCTTTCCCATAAAATTCCTATTCCATCGTTTTTCCTCTCAGTCTAAGGAATCCGGGACTCACCGTTAAGGGAACAGCCATGAGGAACAGCAATCCAAATAGAAAAACTTACTTCATATTAGACGACTAGTTACTCTACAACATTTCTCGACTGATATGAAAGTCGTGAAACTTGAAACAGAATTGCAGCTGTTGGAAAATTAACGCTGCCGATCCTGAGCGTGCTCTTGTCTGCCGAGAATAATTGTACTATTAATGGTGGTGATCATATTATTCAGAAAACGGGGAAGTAGACAACTGCGCCGATTTTTTAATGCTTCTATGGATATTACTTCGATCGATGTTATAAATAAACATTACCAAATGGTCGACGTGTTGCAACGATGGTGTAGCGTGTTCAGACTAATAGCGCGTGATATCAAAAACAGCACAGTCGGAAAAATACCCATAAATCTCATTGTTCGTTTTTAGAGCTTTTTTCCTGCGATTCAGCACCTCGACGGTTGCGATTTGCTTCGGATAATTGAAGCAACAAATGAATGCAATTCAGTCACCGACGATTCAATCACCGATGATAATATCCATTAAGATAGGTTAGTGTCATTGGCTTATTGAATAGTACCATCAGCCATTAAAATATGGAGACGTTTTCTCAACACAACTAACGACTATATTATTTAATTCATTAAACAGGAAGAATAGTTTGGTATGGATATATTTCATCGTTTAATGTATGGATTCGTTTCATTACTTTAAACTCTCCTTTTATGGAGTATGAGGAACGTAAAAATCTTTTCAGGCGAAATTTCTAAAGTTCAACTATAAAAGTCATCATCGATGGTTGAATGCTTTGTTCAACTGGTGCAGTGATCACATATTCACTTATTATCGCTCGAAGGTGCTTATAGCTGATATGGCGGAAGTGTCCTACTATAAAGGTACAAATCAGTTGATATGGCGAAAGTGTCCTACTATAAAGGTACAAATTTTCGGAGGTTTTTTTTTTGCGGCAGTATAAGAAATCAATGGTTGAAATATGAAAATATAAATGATAAGAGTGATATCTTTTATAGGGACCAAAGTTTTTCACTTTTAGTTGGTAAAACATAATTTCAACGATTATTTAGCAATAAAGAGAAATTATTCTCTAAGAATAATGTTCTGAGCCCAAATTCGACTATTGCCATAGAGGTAAAGAGATCTTTGAATGGTTGATTGAAGATTTGCAAGAAAAAGATTAAAAATAAACGAAGACTAATTCAATTTAGGGAATATTTATCCGATGCGGGCAATAGGGATGCATAGAGAAGCTCAAGAATAATGTAGCTGAAGTGAAAGCTTAGAGAAAGCTGCAAACTTGTTGACAGCCGGTTAGCAGCTGGTCTTGGTTGCGCTAGAAAACTGAACGTATCAGCTTGGAAGAGCGATCCGCTGCTGTAATGAACGAGATGAAAATAGATGCAATCAATTTGCTAAACGGGCTCGGCTAAGCTGCCAGTCGATCTCTAAAGACTTTTTGATCTCTTAAGTAAAGCATTCAAGTATTTAAGTAAATTTAAGTAAAGGAATTAAATAATTCGCCTAATAAATATCAACAATAAATTTAAAACTTTAGGAGATTTTAATAAATATAACTGTCACTAGTGCAGTTTTCCAACCTATATGGCTCGATGATTGAAACAAAAAAGAAATGCGCCATACTTTATATTCGATAGACAATAAGAAAATATACCATTATAGCTTATTAATGGTGAGAAGTTTATTTAGCCAAATGCAAAAAGAGTTATTTCATTTATTTTTTATTTACCCAAATTATCCAAATTTACCCAAACCCAAATTATCCACATTTTATTTACCCAAATTTTTCCGTTTATTTCGTTTTTTATTTCGTTATTTCGTTTATTTTCAACCCTCATATTTTGATATTTACATATGATAACATTTAAGCAACAAAAACATTAGTAACAAAGATGAAAAATATAAGCAAAAAAGTGAATTTATACAATACGATAAGGCGAACTTTGCATTAATATATTGTTTATCACCAATTTTACCATATCATTTTTTTCATCACTAATCATATCAGATCAGTTTTATTAATTTTCAAACATATTCTCTCTAATAGATCGTCATTTTGGATCATTTTATGGAACCGAATCCATAGATATATCTCTTTGACAGTTATTGAATATTGAGTTATTGAATATATATATATATATATATATATATATATATATATATATATATATATATATATATATATATTTATTTATTTATTTATATTTATATTCATATTTTTATTTTTATTTATTTTTTTATTTATTTAAATAATTTAAGGTCGAATTGAAGAAGAATATTTTTTGCCTAATTGTTCCCTTTCAATAGCTGAAAAATAGCTGAAAATAAGTTTCCAGAAAATCATGGATAATGTTGTAAATTTGTGTAACATGAAAGCTATTCTATTTCAACAAATTATGCCATATTTTATTCATTTTTAATTTTTTATTTCTCTGGTGTATTTCCATATTTTCATTGCTGAGAGTTTGTTAGTTCTCAATCTCTCTGAAAATTGGTGACCCCTAAGCTAAGCAGTGACAGGTTATTTAGAGATCGCAACCTATCGTATCCGATACGGTGATTTTATGAAACTATTCAGGAAGCATGAAAGTACCCCATATACGACAGGGATGGAATGACAAGTCTGAACGGGACAAATGCTGTTAAATAACTGAAGATGTGACATGAATCTCGATATGTAGAAATAAGGTAAAATATTTAGTCGACAACGCACGAAGAGCAGCTAGGAAGTCGTAGAAGAAAGAACTCACTACTGCGCAACAAAGATACGAAAGATACGCCATCTAGGAGGCTCTTCATGTGGTGCCATTGCTGTTAAGTATGTCTTTGAGTGTCATCCTCCACGAGTACTCTCAGCTTGGCTAAATCCGCACTATTCGTTCTCCCAGATTCTCGAGAATGCATTCTCAAATGATCGTGTGCAAGGATCAGTAAAAAGATTATTGTGGCGACGATCCATTACGTTGTTGAATTTTACCGGAGTTGGAGGAATTATCCGGAAATCGCGATGTTTAAATGAAGTCAAATCGGTTAAACGAGTTTAATGAAATATCGACACCGTTTGAGTCCTGTAACGAGGAAGTAGATAACGTCGAAGAAACGAATAGAATAATAAGGCTTCCGAAGACGCCTCATTGCTTATATATTGTAAGTGATGCTGATAGATAATATGAACGGAATGAAATATCAATTAGGCTGTTTATGTGTAAATTATATTTTTCGCTGAGTGCTTCATTCAAGAGAAATAGCAGAAGCAGGGGAAGTTGAAGGAAGATTTAAATGTTTTAGCAGTAACCACTCACTTATAGAGTATCTTTAAATTTCGATAATCGCTGTTAATCCCATACATAAAATGGATTATCCTAAAGGGAATATAGCATAGTTAACCCGTTCTTTCGCTCCTTTAATAAATCACTATAATTCCAACATGATTGCTTGCTTATGTGGTCAGGAAATAAGGGATTTTGAATGATTAGAATATCCGCCGTCGATCTTTTGGTTTATCTATTTCCAGGTTTATTTTATTTTGTTGTACGACATTGTTTTCCTGCTATTGGAATTTATACTACGACGACTATTTGCTTAAATATATACGTTTTAAGGCTTATAAATGACTCCATCTTCAATATATTTAGCACAAATTCGGTCTTGTTTCGTTTCTTACCATTAGGGTCCTTTCCTCTCGTTTGCTTTCAGATGTGGATCCCTTCCATGAATTATTGCGTTGGTTATAGTAAGGCTATGGGGATCTTCACGGATTATAAATACTTTACCTGGATGTGTTAGGAATAGTAGCGTGTTGACATTTGAATTCGTTGAGGTTTTGATTAAGATTACGTGAAGGCTGTATGATGATAACGAAAATATGCAGCTTTGTAAGATGAGAATATAATTTAATTTCCCACTTTTACATACTACTCTCCTCAGTGCCCCTCCTTCGTCAATTACCTGACCTATCTTCTCACTGCGTTTGTTCTTTTGTCGATAGATTGGTTATAGAAACAAAAATTTGGGTACTCAACTTGTTCACGTCAGGCTAAGTTTAGCAATAATCTGCTTAAAAAATCATAATTTTTGCTTTCATTTTCCGCTGATCTTTAATATTTCTTCCAATTAATTAATTAATTAATTAATCATTTATTCATTGGAACGTTCTGAAGCAGCAAAATATCCTAAATGATTAATGAACGAGAATAGAAAGAAAGAGTAAAACATTCGCAAAATGGGCATTCTGGTGAAATTATCTCTGAGTATTAGTGTCTGAATGAAAACAGTACAATCGCATCATAAGAGCTAAAAGAGGAATTCATTTCGGAGAAACGAATTCCTAAATTCGCCGTAACGCAAAATTGCCAACTATGATGGACATTATTTGTATTGCAATGTGTTTAGATATACGGAAACAAACATCGACGTCTTCGATGTGAAACCAACTGCAATTTTTCCATCAATCGGATGTATGAGATATCCGCTTCATCGTCGAAGAATGAAATATCGCAAAAGATTAAATAGACTAATCTTAAATTTCAATCACATATTTTCTCACTTTCGAGAGCAACTTTTCATAACGAGTCGAAAGCATTGACTTTAGTCCAATTGATATATAGAAATTCTCGCTCGGAAACGTCATATTCAATGCAAATAATCGATCCGCATAAACGAGAGAGTAAGTTTCGATTTGCATCGATCGGGGTCGTTAATGAAATCGAATTGTATTAAGTGGAAACGGCTCTTTCGCACAAAACGATCTATTGCCACGAAAGACTTCGCAAAGAAAGGAGAAACGATTAGCCGAATTGTGCTTTTTCATTTATTTAGCAAGGGGTTTTTATTTTCTCGGCAAAATGGAGAGAGATATTTCTTGGAGAAGCTGGAGTTCAACTTCTCCATTGGGGGGCCTAAGTGCAAGTTGAGGGGCACGAGAGAATAAATGAACGGCCCTGTGGCCTAATGGATAAGGCGTCGCCCTCCGGAGGCGAAGACTGCAGGTTCGAGTCCTGCCTGGGTCGGAAGATTTTGCGGTAGCCCAGTGAAGAACACATAAGTAGCAATGAGCAGCGATGCATGTAGGATGTCGGTTCGATAAGCACGTACGATGGTGGTTTCAGCGGTTGTAGGGACTGCAAATTGCCCAAGTCGGTGAGGGGGGGACGTTAAGAGCGGGTACGTAGACGTTCGCACTATATATGTTTTTGTCTGTTAGTTCACCCATCATCATCGCCTCATTTCTGGGGGGGGAGGGCATCGTTGATCTTCGTTCGGAACTCTAATTTACGACATCGAATTGCCCTTTCCTCCGATTGTTGAGATTTCCAATTAGCTCGTTTAATGTTAGCAAGTACAGGCTGGTGAAATTTTTTCGATGACATTGCTCGGTGTATTGGTCTTTTAGAGAGTTGGTGGGTGGGAAGGGTAAAAGTGAGGGTAAGGGGGTTAGTGCGCTAAATGCCTTAGCGGATAGTGTTTTTGCTAAGAAAGCAGTGGTAGTGAGAGAGACCTTCATACTCATCATATTATTTAAAGGTGGGAGGGAGGGGGCCTCATCGATGTGGTGGGGGAGGCGGGGCTCATCGATGTGGTATATATAGCCGATATTCAATAACTCTTCGAAATAATTGCATAACTTCGATACTATTAAAAAATCATAAATTCATTGCTGTGAATAAATGATATCGATTAAAGGATTTTATTATATATTTTGTGGTTTATTTCCTCTGAAATATTAGAATTATATTGGCGTTATCTTCATCTTAGATGTTATATATGTAAGGTATCGATTTTACGTTAATAATTGAAATCTTAGCTTCATAATTAGGGAATAACCTCTCAATTTCTTCGTTTCCCATTTCTCACACCCGACAGAATTGTTCTCCAACAGGTTCTTCATCTTCCCGTCGGGAAATTCTTATCCCCCCAGCACCCTACCACTGGTAGTAGTTTGACCGCAACCACGCTTCGCTAAGGTTTCCTCAGGTAAAGGAGTCAAGTGATGGAGGAGAAGGTGGGAGAACTTGCAAAAGCGTATGCAGATTTTAATATTTCTCTTTGAATGGGATTCGTCGAAGAGAACTAGAAATTCCACATGTAATTTGCTCGTGGCAAATATTACCTTGTAGTGCTCAGTCGTCGATCGTGTTGGTATGGCGAGGAGGAGCGTGGTAGTTTTCCTGAGGGTTTCGGCTCTCCTAGTGGCGATAAATGCTTCGCTCTTTTTCCTCCTATATCCGAGGGTAGGTAAGTTGTTCTTCCCGAAAAGCTCTCATGTTTTCGCCTATGAGGCATTTCCATTTCGTACCCTCTCTATCCTCCTCTCTGCTATTTTCTTTCGTCGGGAATTTTATCGCCGTTGAGTGGAATGCCATCTTTGAGGTTTTCAGATTTCCCCTCAGTGATGCGATGAAACGATGTGAATTCATATTTTGGGTAATTCTATGTAGTCAATTTTTGCCACTTTGAAGGAAAAAACGTTCGGAGTACTCCGATTTGCAATATCCTCGAAGGTCTATTGATCGATTAGAGCGAATGATCTTTCATTTCTCCCTATATGTTTGTTGAATTTAATGTGCTGATGTTAAATATTCATAATATGTTGCAATACTCTTCTTATATATGGATAGAGTAGTCTTCCGGTTTTTTTTCCGGTTTCTTCCGGTTTATTCTGGTTTATTCTGGTTTATTCCATTTTACTCTGGTTTATTCCGGTTTTTTCCGGTTTATTCCATTTTATTCTGGTTGATCGATATTCAAATGGCCATATAATATGAACGAAGGTATCGGCGATTGTTGCTAAGATTTGAGCAATGAGTATCACGATCGCTTAGATATGTGAGTGATTCAATTCGATGGTAATGTTTAATTTTTTTTTAGAGGGGTATTTCAACGAATTCGATCCCTGAGGGATGTATTTGTATTTATAATGGATTGGAGTATGACTTTTGCTACAGATTACGCGAGAATACCTCTATTCAAGGGAGAAGGATGAGTTGTACGAGTGCAGCAATCCTTCATAAATTGGGATTAATCGGTTCGCTTATTACTGTTTAAATTCTTTTTTATGAAAGTAAATGGACAATAGAGGAAATTAGATGGTGGAATTAATGAATCGTTATCCTTTTCGTCTTTTGAAGGCATTTTTCTGCGATTATTTAGGAGTCATTTATGCAGGCATCTCTTATTTAAGGAGTTTATCAAAATTGGCTTCAATTTTTGTTGTTTTTAAGCTCACTCGGTATTATCTCCTATCGAGGGCTCTCTCATGGTTTCAGCTTCTAAGTGATTCAACTGTAGCCATATTGAGATTTTCCCCAGTTCATCTGAATAATTTGCATTCGTTATGCTCTCTCATTGATAATCTAACCTCGATAATTATTCTCCTTGAAGAGTATTGAATCATCCGATGAAAAGTCTCCTCTATCATGATATTAGGTGGGGGGTTTCGTGATGGCAGCACCGGTTAGTTGAGGACATTGGGATCGCTAGGGGATATTTCGAACACTTCTTTATACTTGTCGATAACCTGATGGGGCTTTTTTTGCAGGAGGTAACAAGAATTATGTTGATTTACGAAATGAGGAAATGCCATCGCCAGTAATGGTGACCGCCTTCTCACAGGATCATTGGGATGAAGCAAGGCGACTGGTAATTATAACATTCATTAAAAAAGAAATATTTTGATTTTTTGCAAAGAATTCGGCCCAAATTTTTTAAATTCTGTTTTGGTAATCAATCTTGACTTGATAGTGTTTCATTTGCGCTTTATTTCTTTTTTGATGAGATGAAAGGATCGCATCGAAATATTCGTTCATGTCGGAGATATGAAGAGTGTGATAGGAAAAGAAAAAAGAGGATAAGATGTTCTTCAAAATCCTCGTTTAATGAAACTGGAATGAGGTATGATTCGTTCTAGACCCCGTTATTTGTCATTTATTCTATCAAGTCTCAGTAACTGCGGTCACTTTATGCCTTGAGGTATACTCCCTCAGTCTTCCAAATGAACATAGTGTACATATAGCAGATTAATCGGCAGAGGAAGTTTCAATTCAGACGACTAAAACACAGAGCTCAAAAAGGAGACTATTGAATGCTTAAGAAATGATATGGCGATCCGAATTGTGGTGTTTCGTCGAAAGTTAGCAGGGCGTATTTCGGCAGCTAAAGAAGGATCGTAAATCGAAATGCAGCGTATAAGGGGGATAGAGGTTCGCACTAATGACTTGCACTAGGTTCGCTTGCCTTTTGAAAAGCCCCACATTCGTTTACTTCAAATTAAAGCGAATTAGAGCATCTATCTATTAGATTGGAAGCGTATTAATTGAAGAACAAAAGAGGGCTTCTAAGCAGAATTCAATCTTTTTCTCTTTCTCGGTACTCATTTACGCTCATTTGAGCTGTTTGTTATCTCTTGAATGGAAGTAGTAATTAATATCAGTTATTGCCTAATTATTTTCCTTTATTTTAGATGCATTTATTTTAATATATATCGCAAAAATGTTCTTCAAAAGAAATATAAGAAGAAATGATATGAGGCGTTAATATGTTGGGATTTATTTATACATAGTCGATATCATCATTGTAATATTGAGCTGATAAAATATCGTTGTAGCGTTTTGTAGAACAAATTATGTTCGTTTTTTTCCACATAAATAATTTCTATAGCATCATAAAGTAAACCTTTAAATATGAGAACGAACTATGAGCCCATAATACGAGGATAGTGCTTATATAGATATCGACGATCCGACGTTTTTGGCCGGAACAGCTCATTATTGCCTATGATCTTGGCGTTGATGAAGCTACGGCAAGAATCGTACGTGAACAGTCGAATATTCAATATCGAGAATTCAAATTTCACGACTATCCATCATATATGCAACGATTACTTGATTTTCGTTGGAAGCCAATTGTGATTGCTGTAAGTTTGTAAGATATTTGTATATAGGAAGTGTTTATTGGTGCCTCTTTTTGCTAATAGTTGCCACTTAATTTATAATAGCGATGAGGGAAATTTTTTATAATTAAAGATTGAATGACCGAGGAACATTTCCCTTCATTTCACTTACTTTGAGATGTCAGTAATAATAAATATTGCTCCTGCTATTGGTATTTTCTATTCTTGGTGCTAATTTTCTTCAATAGTCGCTATTTTAAATGAGACTGCAAAGTATCTTTGTGTGAGAGCAATAACTCGATCGTTTGCAACTTGTACCACCACCTGAGTGTTAGACGATTCAGATGTGTGATCGAAACCTATCTCATGTGGCTGACTCAATTATCCGGCTAAGACAAAGCATTAAAAGCCAACTTTTTTCTCTTTTTGACTGATGAATAATGGACTTAAGCGTTATTAGTATTTTATATATAAATAATAGGATGGAACTCATCATATATATTTCGAAATTTCAATTTTAATATAGGAAACTCTAAATGAGTTTGGCGCTATATGGTATATGGATAGTAGTATCGTCATGAGAAAAGGCGACTTACAACATGTCTACGATCTTCTTCGATGTAAACGGTAATTCACGTTTTCATCGTAGATTATTTCAAAAAAGGGCGACGGCTATAAACAATTTGAATCCTTAATGAAATTTTTGTTTTATTTGATAGGCGTTCAGATCTGCGAGGATTGTCTCGATTGGTTCTTTTTTGCGAGGCTGTGCATAGGTGGAGGGAGGTGGAAGGTGGTAGCGCGTGGAAATAAGTATAGATGGTAGAGATATTCAACAGCAACTAGCTATCAGATGAAATAAACATGAATAGGATAGTTAATTCATTTCATTCAGCAATTTATAGTATATGTTCATTGAATTATGACAGTAGCGAATATAATTTTGGTGAAAGAGTAATTTTTAACGCTCAAAATGGACAGACTGTAGAGAGAATATACTGAGGTTGCAGTCAACATAGAACACTTAGTTTCTCCTCATTTCACGTATTGTTTTTTTGCTTTCTGTAGAGGTGAATTTCTTGTAGGCTAAATAGATTTTTTCAATTTTTAAGGCTGATGCTTGAGGGATTGTTGGAAAGAATACTTGGTATGTGGGGGGGGGGGGGGGGTATTTCTGTCTTTATTATTATGTATGCAATAACGTATGCGGTTATGCAATCGCTGTGTGGCATGCGGTGATGGTTAGATCCAGGAATCGTACGATCAACCAGCTATTAGCGAGTACCGCGTTGCGAGACAAACGAGAAGCGATAACGGCTAATGAAAGCGACTGGGATCAAATGCAGTGGCTTGAGAATATTCGGGAGTGCCGTAAATCGACATACCTCCTGCATGGATATACAGGCCACGGTATCTTTGCTGTGACACATTCAAGTAAGTCAGTTGTTTTTCCCATCTTCTAACTGCCTTTATTACCACACAGTGGGAAGTAAAAGATATATGCATTTGCGTGTCTTCTGATAATGGAAATAATATACATGCTGTGGAAAATATCTTTAAAGTATTTCTTAGGTTTTCGGCTTGAATTGTATCGATAAAGAAACAGGCAAACATTGAGAGGCGATATTTGCCCTGAAAGCAGCCTATCTCCGAATGTGTTAGGAGTCGAAAACTCTTCGAAGATGCCGATGACTTCATTTACTTCCTAGATGTAAACCGTGATTAGGCACTTAGAGGATGTAATTATGGAATTTTAGATTTATAAAATAGATAAAGCTCCCATTTTATGGGTTTTTATCTTCAAAGTTTGTCGTCATATTCACTCTGACTCACAAAGTTGCATTTTGAGGCAAATGCTTGTCTATGTCGTAACATATTGCCCGTGGATTCTAAGATGGCAAATTTCCAGTCGAAATTCGACCATTTTTTTTCAGCTCGCGAACATCTGCCATTTAGCGTTTCTCTCTTTATCGAACTGTTTGCACTTAGTGAGCAGAAATGAAATTATATGTTTGCAATTAACTGCGCTTAGTTTATTTGTTCAAAGGGAGTTAGACTTTATTGTTTAGCGTGAAAGTCCTCATTTATGATCGCGTAATATGTCTGATAGAGGTGAAATAATAATTTGTGTTGATTTAATGATGCACATTTGAATTTGATGCCTTAGAATTATGGCTTAGAAAGCCGAAGTTCTTCGTAAACTATTACTCCGATCTCCATCTCCACTCGACGCTTTTTATCGTCGTAGTTGAAAACTATGTTACCTGTTCATCATGAAACAACACTAATATTATTTCTGTTCGATATTATTAGTGAGAGCGGATGTTGTTTCCACTTTCTCATTTATGTTTTCATTGTCGATTCTCTTGGAAAAAATTTCCCAGCTTATATGTGCAGTGGAAGATGTCTTTCGTTTGAATTGGAACGGCATTTCACTGAATGGAATCTTAGGTGGCCGAGTCTTTCCAAGCTGATTGATTCTGGTTTATCCAATCGTAAACGGGTAAGTCTTCATCTCCGGTGGGGAACTAGTAGCCGCTTCTTATATAGCTTGCAGAAAGGTGAATCACTTTGGAAGTGATGAGTGCAAGATCAGTCACTTTTGTGTCTCTCAGATGAACAGGCATGTAGTCTTGCGATTATCTCGTTGATTTCAATGCGGAATGTGTGTTTTCATGAGTTTGAAGGTTTTATCAGTAATATTTGGTCGTCATTCACTGATTCAGTAATGATATTTATATTTACTTATAAGACAACGTTTTGTCATTTCCTGTTGAGTGAAGAATGTCCTTTTCAGATACTTATATTTATATACCAACGAATTTCAATGAGATAAAGAAGCCAAAGGCCAAAATGTATGAGGCGGGTATTGCTTTCGCTGTTAGAACGGCTGAGACAATGGAAAATATTGTTAAATGGTACGAATCTAAAGCACTTGAGTCCTCTGTCAATTGCCCAAATTGTCAATTGCCCAGTAGTGACTGAGTCTTTTTTCCAGCAAAGATGCTAGCTCGGAATGTTTCTTCGAATGCCGTATTTTGGTAACTAAAAAACCAGCATCTTTTGCGCAGAAACAGCAAATGAGTATTAATTTTTCTCTTTATTTAAATTTGCCTAGAAATTGCTAATTCCAACGCCGGGATAATCGAAGCCTCAGATATTTGAAAAATGCCTCATCGAGATGGGGACTAATATTTGAGTGAACTGAAATATTTAGAAAAATGTTATGTAAGCATACTACATATTTGTAAACAGGTGTATAAAATAAGGCGTTTTAAGTAAGTAATAATGCGGTTCTATGAAAGGATCTCTTATAGGTATGTGCTGTGCGCTCTTGAGGAAGGATGTATGGGTGGCAATTACAGTCATTCTTGCCATTTTTCTGAAAGCGGTGACCGCTTTGGGTAATTTTCCTTTTTTTTTCATTTTAATTTTAACTATATGATTAGTATGTCTAATGAGTACTACTGCGATCGGAGGTAGAAGTTAATAAATTCGGAGGGGTCATGTTGGAGAATAAAGTCGTTTCATATGCTGCAGAAGGTAGTGCGTTTCATTGTTAATCAGCATCGCCACTTTGGAGGTCGTTTATGATTGCGTTTGCTACTATTATGGCACTCGTGAATCAATCAAACGATGCATTAAGTGCGTATTTTGGATCTCAAGTCACCCCTAGAGACAAGTAAGGTAGTTCATGTTCCATTGAGTGGAAGAAATATGGGCAAAAAGTGGAATCATTCCTTGTTTAACAGTCGGTGATCTGATCTCGTCGACTATTGATATAGTATTGCTCTAAAGAGTGGACTTACAAAGTCTTTGAATGAGTCCTATTGCTTACTTGACAGAGAGGCGGACATTGGAAAATTATAAACGAACAAAATAAATAGGAAGCCAGTTTAATATATATAGTGCAAGATTGGAAAAGAAAATCGGGGAATGGCTCTTTCAAGCAATGTCTCTAATCAAAAGCATCAGCCATAAACCATGGTGGAGGATGTGTGATTGAAGCTTTAGATGAGTTTCTTTTTTCGGTAAAGGGTCTCGTGAATCGACGATCCGTTCTATTAAGGATTTAGGAGGAAATGTTCCCTAATCTCATTGATTAGGACATGTTACCTCATCTATATGAACCGTAATAATAGCTGAACGTTGTTTAGCCGATAGAAAAACTTAATTGGCTTTCTAATTGAGCACATTGTTCGTTGAAGCTTAGTTAAGTTTACTGATTGTGTCGATCGGACGTTACATTTCGTTTTATGCCTTCTTCAGCAATGATGCACTTCTGACACCAATTCTGTAACATTGGAAAACAACGATTTATCAGATTATTTCAAAGAGGCGTTCATAGATTATTTCAGTTCAATATCGCCTTCACATTGGTTTCATGAAAGGGAGTGTTGAAAGTTCTCGAAACGAAGATGCTCATCGGAGGCGATATTTCGGATCGGCGAATTAAGAGCTGCACAGTGGAATTGCAATGATCGAAAATTGAGAAGTTTCATTCAGTAATATAAATATGATCGTTTCTTTTGCAGTAAATATGCTGATTGTCATCGATTCGATCAGTCGGTGGTGAATTTATTATTGGCAAATACATATTATTATGATCCGCATTATTATGTTAGTGAAATTGTCGATTTCTTTCAAGTTGTAAGAGGTGTATCGATGATCGAAGAAGCGTTAAACCTTACGAGAGGGCAAACGTGAGTCCCTCATCGGAGTTATTATCTAAGGTTCGTTGCTTTGTCATTCAGAATTGTATATAATTTATGCATTTAAGAAAATAAATATAGTAATTATTAAAATCCATCATTGAATTAGGAGATCGCTTAACGTTTTTCCTTCTTTTTTGTCTTCGAAACTCATCGTACGTTTTTGAATTTAGTGGCATATTTTAAGGAACGCTTGCAAAAGATGGGAAACAACGGAGAAGGCCCATTATATGGTTTATTGTGATCCTTTTGAATTGTCATTTGATTGAAATATATTTGTAACCAAGCAGACATGAAGCAAATAGTTATAATTTGTCCGTTTTAGTTTAAGATAAGCGAGCGATGGGTTCCGTTCGGAAATATATTTAGTGAGGACATTGTTCTTTGCTTATTGCCTTAAGGAGTGCTGAATCATCGTTAATCCTCTCTTCGCAATACCTGATCTTTTATGCGCATGGGAACGGCACTTTGGCGCTAGCAAAATAATATTTGAAGCGTTCAGTTCCTTTAGTGTTGCTTAACTCGCTTTACGGATATTTACCATTCTATTTTCATCCCAGCGATACGTAGGAGCCATTTGTCGATGAATGTATTTGGGGGAGCCAATGCGGTTGCTTGCTAAAAATGAGACAAGCGTGACCTTCAGAGGCGTTTTTAAGACATAATTTCTTTGAGCCCCATACTACTGGCCGTAAAAATTGGCCAATAGTATGAGGCTCAAAGGTAGTAGTATGAGGCTCATTCTCTCTACGGGGATTTCTTTGTCATTATCTTTATTATCATTATCATTGCTGTTCGTTGCGTTAGTTGTTAAAATATCTTCGAATTATATCTCATCTCTGCGTTCATTTATTCCTTTCAATATATATATATATATATATATATATATATATATATATATATATATTATTTATTTATTTATTTATTTATTTATTTATTTATGTGATCGTAATATCGGACTTATCATACTGTTTTATTCGCTTTATAGAAAATAAGATGTAGAAGCTATGAGTATTGTGAAGTGGATCATCTATAATAAACAGTTCCATAAGCGTATGAATATGAAGTGATGATCCTTTGATAATCTCTTTCATTAAGTGCTAATAAAACAACTTTCCTGGTTCGTCAAACAGAAAGTGTTATATTTAAGTGAGATTTATGCATGCGTAAGCTTCAATTCATCGTTATCCTTTTGCATAGTCGCCATCCTTTAGAAGTAATTCAATTCTCATTTTTTTATACTCTGCTGTGAGGTCCTAAGGAAATCATTTCAGACGAACCCAATTCGGTAAGTAAGCTTTCATTGGGAGCATATTATAGGTGATAATCGCTGAGGCGGAGTTATTTCTTATTAATTTCATTTCGTTGAAATATTTCAATAGTATATAAATTAGGACAATGCCTCTGATCCTCAATCTATTGTTTTATATTTCAGTGCTGTGCTTTTTTTCGAATTTCACTCCTATCTTTGTCATATCTTCTATTAACCTTTTTGCCCTCTTTAACTTTTCTACTGGAAGCATCCGGCTTAAATATTTTTGTAGAGCGCTCTCTACAATGATGATATAATGAAAGAAAGAGGATGGTTAGTAGCTGATATGTTTATTGATGTTATGGGTATTGCGTTGGTACGGTTATCGTATTCAGGTCAGCAGGTCATCATATAGCTATACGCAATTGTTCTCTTTTCAACACAATTTGACCCGTTGACGCACTTTTTTTTATTGCTCTTTTGTTTTCATTAATAAACGTTCGTAGTTTAATTTCTATTGATAGAATTCATATAATTGTTTGGAATTTATTATCGCCTCTAAATATTTCATTTTTGGGAAGCAATGAGAGCATTTTTCTTTTCATAATTTTCAAGGAATTAGTCTCCTATTCTGGATTATTCAGGATTTTCAATTTCGATGTATGTACGTGTTTGTGTTTTTTTTTTCATTCGAACTGAAATGCATCAGATTTTGTCCTCTCATTTCTAGAAGACGTTATATATATTCAGAGGTGTTCGAAATCTCCATATTTGTAGGTGATTTTGCAAAGATGCAGCTGTATTTCATAAGTGCGTCGAGAAAGCGTCCTCCATATCAGCGCTTCATAAACGCCTTTCCCATTGAGGCAATATGAAATGCCAAATAATTTCTCATCATATTATTAGAAATATTAATATGAGAGTTCATAGATCGATTTGAATGTCTTCTGGTCATGAGAAGCGGAAAGTTTTGATTCCCAAGTCTTTAGTGATTCTCTTATGAGTGAAACCGATAGGAACGCATAGAGATGTTTGCGTTTATGCGTTAGCACTATTTCGATAGGTCTTTGCAAGGATACTTTTAAAGATAACCTCACATTCTGAACTACTTAAATGAATGGACACTAATATTGTTATTCGAGATTTCCTAAATATAAGAAGGTTGCTGTTGACCTGACAACCTAAGGTCAGGGAAGAAGGTTGGGTGCAAGAGCGCTTGAGCCTCGAACTAGATGGTAACAGCAAGGATTGTCTACGTTGAGTCAGTCAAGAAATACGCTGTAGTGAAAAAAAGAAAAAAATTATTGCTCTCAACGTGAAATTGTGAAAAAGTGCAATAACGTCAATGCTCTTCATTGTATTACCATGAGAATCTTAATAGATTTATTTCAGAGTATATCGACGATGCGGTACGCTATTTTATTCGTTTGTTTAATTCCTAATTGCTTTGGATCGTTTTGTGGGGAATCTTCGATTCCGTTTAGTTTTGAGGTAAGACATTTAATATTGCAAATCTTGGCTAAGATTCATTTTAGAACAATAATTTTATATAATTTTATTGCTTATCGATATCGTCGGTCCATATTTTATTTTGCTATTTTTTTCACTCTCTTTTCCTTGAAATTTTTTATTATTATTTTATTGTTTTTATTTTGTTTTATTGATGTTTTTTATAGGATTACAACCGTATAGTTAAACTTGTTACAGCTATAAATTTTCGAAAGTTTAATGATAAATAGAAGCGGAACAGTTTCCAACTGTAAAGTTTACAGTGATATAATAAATATGTAGTATGTCTGACTTTTGAAGAAGTAAGGAATTATTGTACTTTATTATGTAATTCGTATAAGTTATATATAGTTTGCGACCTAAGTGAAAAGATTGGTGGCAATTTAGTGGTAACTTTATGGTGGCGCTTTTTTTCCCATCTACGTGACAGCATTGCTAAATGTATGGAGAGGAATTAAGGAAGCATTGGGAAATTTTATTTGAGAGTGGGAAGGGGAGGAAAGGTGACGTGGGACGGGTTTCCAAAAATAATCGACTGATTGAACTGATTAGCATTTATACCGAACAGCTGAGAAGGCATTGAAATTCTGAAAGTCGGTTTGATTTTAAAGTGAATAATTATGTGTTCAAGATGTGTTACAGTGAATCGAAGATTTCAGATGCATAGCTGTAAAATGATTATGAGAAAAGAATAAATTTATATTGAACTTATTAGGTGCTTTCGAATGGTTTACCTGTAGTCGGGTGCGCTCGGCCATCGTGCTTCGGTTGGAAACCGGATGGGACACCAGTAAGCAAGAATGCGATATTCTACAAAACAGATGGATATGCAGACGGATATATGCGAGAAAGCGTGATTCCATTCGACGGCGACTCGCATTCATTCGTTCCTGAAGTGGCGGTACGGGGTTTATGTAAATTTGGAGATCACTGCAAAGAATTCACTTGAAGTGATTATTTCTATTCGAAATTCTTAGAAAATGTGCGCAATGTGGTATTAATCCATCTGAAAACTCCTGAAATTATGCCTATTGCTGCCGGAAACCATTTCTGAAAACAGAAACACTTTAGTCAAATAGTGAAAAATATCACTATAGTAAAGAGAAAGCACGTCATATATTGCTTAAACGGGTTACGAGCAACTGCATTCACTATACACGTTTGATTAAATTCGGTGTCGCATACTGTTATGCCTTACTATAAAAAGTAAGTGAAATTCATTAAAAATTGGGGATAATAAGCCCCATGTAGAGTGGCCGGTTCATAAGACCTAACTCTTTCACTCGAACAACCATTTCATTAGATTTATCAGTTCTTGTGCATTCAGTTTTAGCGATTCAGTCCAGAAACTTTTAAAAGATGATCGCATCCTAAACGAGCTAATAAATTCATCCAGAAATACTTCCAGAAAACTTTTATGAATATTGAGAAATCTGGAAGAAATTTCGAGCAGAATTTGAGCGCATTGGATATATAAAAGTTCATTCAATTTCTGAATAAAAAAATTCACATTAGCTCATTCTTCTATTTGGTTTGGCAAATTCCATATTGGAATGTCATGTGCTTAGGAATTTGGGATTTTTCTATGAACAGTACCGATTTAATTACCACCGTTTTATGTCTGAAGTGTTTATATGATAATCACAGATCAGTTTTTTTCTTGTGTTATTGATGATGAAGATGAACCGACCCATAGAGGGAGGCAATTTGCAACATTTCATCCATAATATTTTCGATCTCATTGTTTCGAGAATTTCATTCCGAACGGCGATCACTATCTTATCCTTCTCATCGATAAAAACACTTAGCCAATAAAGCATTTGCACTAGAACCTAAACTCATAGCCTCAGACTGCATAAGTGGAGAAAATTTCGAAGATGGCGACCATTCTCTTCTCTTTCCCGTCGATAAAAACACCTAGCCAATAAAGCACTTGTAGTAGAACCTAAACTCATAGCCTCAGACTGCATAAGTGGAGAAAATTTCGAAGTTTCCCATAAAAAGTTAGGAAAAAATTGGTGTCTACTTTATTTCTTTCGTAACGTGGTCGGTGTTATGTGTCGTAGTTCTCATTTTGCTGCCTTTTTATTTTAATATTATTTTATCCAACTTTTTTTCTATTTTTCGCAAATATAAATCTTTCAGAATAACTATTTTTCATTGGTTTAAATTATCACTTATTATATTGTTGTTAAGTTGTAATTCTAGTTATGGCGATATATGTGCTTGTGCAGAAATTATTATGGATAATCTATATTATAGCAATGTGAGGATTCATTTGATAGTCGTTCGTGCGATGTGGAGAACGAGTGGGTTGGTGGAATCGCTGCAGCAACTTTCGATGCATCACATTCAACGTATGTTTGCCTTTTCTAAAATTCGTTTAAAATCAGATCATCAGATAATCGGAGAACCTTAATTCGCTGAAGCATGTTTAGTGTATCCCATACAGCTCAGCTTCGAGAAGAGTATAATGAAGCCCTATTTCTGATTAGATCATAAGTCGAGAAATTGATCCATTAAGGGGAGAGCAATGCAACAAGTAGGCTTTGTGAGGATTGTACATGAAAATAGGAATTTTTTCCCGTGAAGGAACTTTCGCTCAGGGCAATAATATATTGATTCGGAATTCTCGTTTTTTGATGCACTTACCCTCCCACTCCCGTCTAACCCTCACCCTCTAAACACGTTCACCATACTCCAACATCTTGCAACTAAACCTCAAATTTGCCATCCATCCTTTATTCACTCATGATTCGGATACTCTTTTTCTGCTTGCGCTTCCTACTTTTTATAAAAATGAGATTATTAAAGGCAAAAAGTAGAGGGTCTGTCGATTACATCGGATTCTTTTCTTTATAGGTCCGAATTAGCCACTTTGGGGTGATGATATTATTACAACTGAATGAGTAAATTAGTTAGTTTAAAAAAGTATTTTTCATGTAATGCATGCATATGATTGAGCAGTCATTAAGGGTTATTATGGCTGAGTGGATATGCAGTGGCTCACAGAGAGGTTTACGCGACGTTAAATTGTATGTACGTAGAAAATTGGTCACAAGTCTAAATGAATTCTGTCACATTTTATGGAGGGTATACGAATCGGTTTGATATATATATATATATATATATATATATATATATCAAAAGATGAACCATCCTTAAGTTTGATTATTTAAGGATGATGGCATTACGATGTTGCACATATGGGCGTCTTGGTCTGTCAAGCGATCGTGGCACAGCTACGCTAACAAATAAACAGGTAACAATCGGAGGTGAGGTGTTCTACAAAGATCGTCAATACGGATTCGATTATATTGCAGATGTGAAGAAGCACCGTGCCACTAACGGCAGGTAACATCATTACTCGTTATTCATCATTCAGCTCCATTCGAAAGTAAATATTAATAAATGTATTCATTAACAAGAAGCCCTAAGTGACTCAGTCACTGGGATTTATAAATTTTTGAGTCATAACCATCTCTGCCGAATTCGATGTAAATTTGAATTTTATAATTCCTCATTTAGTGAAGAGTCGTATAGGTATCTGTCGAGATTAATTATCGTTATTGGTGCAACAGGTGAGCTGTTGCTCATCAAAAACCTCGGCGTGTATTTCCTTTATGTTGAGGGAAGGGAGAAGGTGGGGAGGGAAGGTGAAGGGTCAGCATTTTATTGCGTTGTCAAGTTGCGCCCTCCACGATCATTACAGACTTTCAGAGTGAAATTGGTAACATCGAAATAAGGTATGCTCTCGTAGTTAAAAAGTGATGGAAGCAGTGTCGGCTGATTTCTCAAAAGAAATGTGCATAATTTCGGGTTATCTTTATTTACTTATGTGAACATGCTTTACGCTTGACGGCAATTTTTTTATGTCTTTTTCAACAAACTGACGCCATCAGTCGACCATTCTTGAAAACAACTTATTCATACTGTGTTAGCTGAACAGTGTAGTGCTATGAATCAGGTCACTTTAAGTTCTCAGCAAAAGTTGATTTGCTCATACCTTAGAATACTTGAAACACCCCATATTACGCCACATCATACTGAGTGCGTCACTTATGTTTGTTAGTATCAGATCCAAGTAATGCTCACCTCGAGATCTTCAATGCATGTGGTCGTTATTGAACTACATTAGTTGTTACCAGTCTTGGAAATACCGAGTTGTCGGACAGTTGCATGGTTTCCGGTTTTGGCCCTCAAATTTGGTCTTTCGGTCATAAGCTATCTTGAGGGTACCGGAACCTCTCATAGGCGGGGTAGGTGAGGTTTCTCAGGTCTTCAGAAATTTCTGTAGTAGCAAGTAGAAGTGTGTGCAAGAGAGGTTATCACGAGGTGATGATCGTCTTGTAACCCTTCCCTCAAAAAGCTGCCGCACTTTTGATCGAATTGTAAAAACCGGTTTATGGTGCATTTCTCGCGAACTAGTGGCACTAGATCAAAACTGATGAGCTGCTTAGCAAATTTGCGCATGTGCCTTGACTTATGACTTGTAAATTACCTTCCTAAAATTTAATTAACTATAATCACAGGGGTATTATTGAATCGGTGAATTCTACTGTTAGAGCATCTAAGAGCAATTAAGCTAGTTGTATGCCCGTCCAGTATGCAAATAAGTGAACATATCGTTTCAAATGAGTGAACATGCCTGAAATTGTTGTGTAGATCGTTTGCCACGTTAAGTGTCACTTGAAATGAAATTATATTGGGGAGATCGCCGTCATGTCGCTATAATAAGATTACTTTGGGAGTTTGCAGATCTGTAGAATTGGAAAGATGAATCTGTGACGATCGTTGAGTGCGTTTTTCACATTAAGGTTTTATAAAATTGCACTGACGAGAAATATACAAGCACAGACTATTCCCTTCGTTATGTGTGTCTCTGAGTCTTTCTGTCTATCCACTCGATATTTTGTACCCACGGGGACCACAAAAACTAAGACGGTGAACTTGATTTGCTACTACGAACATTACAGGATGGATCATATTTCAAAGGTGTTCATTTATTTTCTTAAAGGGTCATAGGTATTTAAGTAAGGGGAAATTTCTAATCGTTTTTTATACCAATCGATGTGGAAGCAGAGAAATATTCATGGAAAATTTTCTTGCGGCTGATCGCTAATTTCGAATATGAAGGCATTATTCAATATATTTCTAGTATTTGTAGGTCATCTTTGAAGCTAATTGATCAGATTTGAGTTTTGCAAAAGACAGATATCATAGTAAGTTCTCCTCTCCGTGATATATTTCTGTGCTCATTTGAATTAAATGCTTTCAAAGTATGGAAAATTTTCCATCGAAAAATGAAAATGAAACAGTCAACTCAATTCTTTTCTAACGAAGTTGTGATTGTTTCAGTATTTTTTATGATGTACAAATGCGACGAATGAACTGCTTACCACCTCCTCGAGAGCCTACGCTTAATGGTGAGTTCTCTTTTTCGGTGCGTTGTCGAGTTGGGCGAAAAAATTTCGAGAATACGAGCGATCAAAATTTGAGGGTATTTTCACTCTCCAAACTCAATAATACCATCTGAAAGACGATTTTAAAGGAGAATAGAGTAATATTCGGCTTTATATATATAAAAATCTCCGTAATATAGCCCTTTTATCGAAATTTGCCGCTCCATCTCCCTCGCCCCATCGCTTCCTTAAAAATTGCTTTCCTTGGAAGATAGGAGTTTGTAAAGGCAATCTGGAAAATTTTGCTTCTTTTTAGGAAAAACATCGTTGTGTAGTCGAAGAGGTTGAAGCGTCTTGAACCGAGACGTGCAACTAAAACATTTTTGCATATTCGCTTTCTCATTGCAAACTGAAAGCATCTATCGAATTTTCGCCTTCACACACGACAATTCTGCTTGTTGAAAGAACTTTGAAGAAGGCGATTGCGTAGAAAATAGGAAATTAGGTCCCAGTTTGAGTGAATTTGTACTTATACTTAGAATAAACTGTTCATTGAAGATTTCTAGCGCAGAAAATATTATTTCGATGATTTTACGATTTGGTGCAGGTCTTGCGTGATCGAAATATGAATCAATGAAAAGGCATTTATGTAAATGGTTAATTTGATGAATCTAAGTTATAATCGAATCATCCTCGAGGGCTAATTTGAAATCAAATCGTTTGCTTCTAGCCGACCTTTTCTCTCAAAGCATAGTTAACCCAAACGTTTTCTTTTAGCGGTTAACCTTTTCGATAGAAACATGTTGGAAGCGAGAGATGCCTTTGAGCGGATTTAGATGGATTAAACCTACGTCTTAGGAGCTTGGTATTTATTTATATGATAAGTAAAGTGACATTTTCTTTAGTGGATACGGAGGTGAAAGAATATGTACGAGAATTATTAAGTGCAGCAATTGCACTACAAAAGAAGAAGGCGAAATATGCACGAACGTTCGCATTTCAAGTAACCTTTTTATAATCTTATTTACTTTTAACAATAGTAATGTTGTTATTATACGTTTAATGATCATTTAAATAAATATATATATATATAAGGCAGTAAGACTACAACTGATGGTTAGTCAAACAAATGGGCGTCGAGTGAAACGATGTCGAGATATGAAAAACTGACACTTTCTCTCTCTGTTGACCTGATATTAAAATGACAAATGTCTGCATCCCTACCGAACAGTGACATTTTCTTAGTGGCTCAGCTGTGAAAGGCTTACGTCTATGTTTTAATGTCATCATTTGCTTCACTGCATTATATAAGCGTGTGCCTAATAGTTGCCTTATTTATTGTATGCAATTCCTTCGGTCTTTTCTCTGTCGTCCATTCCCCCAAGACAGTCAGCCTTCTTCGCCAATGATAGGCCAGGTGAAGAAAGTTGCTTGGGGGGAATCGTTCGTTCACTTTTATCGCTCACTGTCCTTTAATTGTTCGCTGCATGTCATCCTTTTCGGCTGAAGACTCCTTGATGTATACAGTAATGATTTAAAAGTAAAGGGAAGTAAACTGAGGTTAAATAAAGCAGTCAGCTCATCTTTTAAGTCGTGAAAAGGATTATTTTTATTTGCTGAAAGAGCTTCAAAGATCTCAACTTTGAAGTAAAGGCAGTATGTTCTAATCGTCACTTCATTAAAGAGGAATTCAAATAAATGAGATGTAATCATTCCATTACTACAACTTTCTAGGTCTTTTCTTACCAACTTTCTTTTATTTCATACAAAGATTATTTGATTGTAAGAGTTCAGTATTTTCTCTTGTTTTAGGCTCCACTCGTATCCGGTGGGAGCGATAATAAACCGTCAATTCAAACAATCACCAAAGGTACAGAAATCAATTCTCTCTCTTAAGTCTTTTTTTTTACTTTTGGGAGAGTATGAAAAAGTGAAATTTTGAAGTTCTGAACATTAATTGATAGAAATTGTTGGTACCGGGCGGGATGCATGCTAAAGTTAAGTGTCAGCTTAGTGAAAGTGTTGCACTTCCTTGAAGATGAGCAGATAAAATCTCTTTTCGGGAGATTTATTTTCATTGAAGAATATTTTGAGTATGCGAGGTAGCAGCACAGATTTGCTTTACAATTATCGTCACTTATAGCAAAAAAAAAAATCAATTTACTACAAACTCTAATTTTAGTAACCGATACACAAAATGCGCGTTCTGAAATTTCATCGCATAAGAATGTATTTGATGATTCACAAGCGATACCTGGATCCAATAACGAGCAGCCATTCATGGTGAGGATTTATTTAGTTTTTTGAGGACAATTCTATTTAGCGTTATTCGGTTTTTTGTTGTATATATAGCCTCAGGTTTTGAGAATTCTTCACTTAAATTACTGAGAAATAAAAATTTCATATATATACATATATGGTGATTGGTTGATTGATTGGTTGATCTAAAATGTCCAGAATTTTTAACATCGTACGCTTAATTTATGTAGAAAACTTTTTTCCAGGGAGCATTTGGTGCGCAGAGTGACGGTGGATTTGTCGATCAAGGACTGGCAAGTCGAGTTGGACCACCTCCTCGCATAGTAGGAGTCCATCAGGGACAACCGGTTTATGAGTCCAGTGGTAACACTCTCTACCTATTCTTTTCCATTGTTTGTTTGTCCAATATCCAGATAGGGCGTAATTAGAGCTGCGTTCAGCTTTCATTGTTGATGCAATGAATTGATAGTATGGTGTAAAGATCCATAGGTTGCAAATGATGGCAGGAAGCGGCATTCAAGTTGAATAAGATCAGAATCTTATCAGATGCCTGGCTAACGAGTCGCACAAAACGTCACCTGAATATTGAAATATTTCTTTTATATTCTTATGTCACATTCATCTGGCACAACTTTTATATTGCTGGCTGCCGGAATCGGAATTCTGCAGGCGTTGCAGTTGTAAATAGGATTCTTCCTTTCATCATAATGTATTTCCGTCGATTTACTTCGACTATGAAAAATACAAAGCTTTAAATGAGACGTTCTGGAATTGAACGCTTTGTTGAGGAATTCGATACAGGCAGGAACAGATACGTGTAATGCTTCATACGAACTACTTAATACAGCTCTCAAAAGAGTGCGCGTGAACAAAATGTCTCTCGTTTGAGCTTTTTTTCTCTTCTTAAGTCGTGAAGGTCATCATAGATTGTGCAATGAGTCGTTCGTTGTGTTGGAGAACAGATGAGGTAATTCATCGCTCGGCGCTTCTCTTTTCATCTCCTTTCGCCGTCGTTCTTTATCTGATATCGCTGTGCTCTGTTATAAAATGCAGTCATTCGTAGATGGCAGCCGGTTGGTAGTAACTCATCGTACTTGCTTATGTTTATATCTAATGGATTAATTGCGACTTTGATTTGAATGAGCCTTCGAGAAACAAGTACCTCTTGCATTTCGCAAATGTGCTATTGCTGGTTGCACTGTTTTTTGCTTAAGGGCATTTCCCTTGCAGGTATTGGTTTCGGTGGTTTCTTCTGCTTTAGTGGAGATACAATAGTGGAAAGAAGTGATGGGCGTATGGTACGTATGGATAAGCTGAAATTAAGTGATTGGATTCTAAGCGTTAAAGATGGCAAGGTGAGTGTTTGTTCGTTAAACTTATCGTGGATGATGTCTTGATAAAATGCGTTACCTTTGACTTTATTTTGTTGTCTTATTGAAGCGGCTGTATTTGTTTGCTTTATTTATTGATTTATTGATTAACTTGTTTATTTCCTTATGCATTTGTTTATTTATTTGTTTTGCTATTAGGAAATGGGCGGATGCAGATATTCTATATTGAACTCTTTATAGAATTATCATCGATGACGCTTATTCACACAGTTATTTGTATTTTCGGATTTATCTGTGACCTATGATCTTGAAAAAGATATCGTCACTTTTGGTTTAAATTTAGAATCATCGCACAGTTTACTCTATTTGAGTCTGACAAATTATATATTAGCGGAAACTAAGCCACTATGATGTCAGTGTTTTCAGATGGGACTTTGATTATGTACTCTTTTAATTATTGATAGAGGTAGTTGAAAAAAGATTGTAAACGCTGGAGCTGTGCATAGTAAATGAGTCTGTTAAGCCTATCCATCAAAGGTGTAAAAGCTGAGTTATTGAGAGAAGGAAGTTACTCGAGTGGGAATAAATATCAAACTTTTTTTTCATCTAAATATGATGGATCATTGATATTTTCAAGGTGGTATATACGACATTGGTGAAATGGATTCATCGAGTGCCTCAACAAATCGCTCTCTTCGTGAAGCTTTTTTTGGAGGATGGAAGTGTGCTAAAGTTGACCACCAAACACTATATCTATAGGACGCAATGCACAGGTGAATTAAATGTAGTATGAGTTGCCAATGAGGGCAACCTATTTCCCGACTTCCTCATCTTATGACTTATTTTTTATACGCTTTTTGCCTTTGCGCAATGGGCAATAGACGTTTGCGCCGAGGCCAACAGACATGCGCAATAGCCACAAAGCCAATTTGTTCGTAAAGTTGCCCTTTACAGTAATGCATTTTTTTGTTTATTTGTTTATTGATCTTCATCTCTGCCCACTTTCCTTTGAAACCACAGTGCGTTATCCTCGACCAAATTTTGCTTGCAAACGCAAGATTCGATAAAAGTAGGTTATTTGTAGATGGCTAAAAGTGCGACTTATGGGGACGGAAAATAAAATTACGCGTAAGTCGTCGTTTGGGTTAAAATTTGAGTGCACTCCTATATGCATTCTTTTGTTTGTTGGCAGTTTAAAAAACTAGCTAATTTAATCAACGAACCAATGGAAAAGCGCATCATACCAATTCCTCTGCGTTGCTTTTATTTTTCTGTTGTTTTTTTCAAGTAATGGCTTTATGTAAGGTATTTGGTGTTCGAGCACTTCCATTGCTTCAGATATGCAGAAATATAAGTCACCAAAAATAATCGAGTATATCGGACTATTCGTAAGCAGTTTTCGTTTGTCTTTTAATATATGTTGAAGTTGCTGAATATATGTTTTCGCTGCTCACCCTGCACGTCAATAAATTTCGTGATACTGAAATAAAAAAGCGATCGACTTCCTAAAAGTATTTGCCTCACAGGTGAATTATTAAGGAATACGATGAATCTTACGGAAAAATAGGTATATGATACCATAACTGACACTTTTCTTCCTTTAGATGATGCCGTGCTGATATTTCTAAAGGTTTATTTTTAAAGCAGTGATAGAGATGTGATAGCAAATAAAGAGCAATATTTATTGCAGATATGAATAATTCCGCGAGGATTGAAAACATTGGTGATGAAGCAGTTTATGCGGAGAAGGTGAACGAAGGTGACTGTCTTTACAAATTATCTCAGGTATTTTAATTCTGAGCCATATTGTTGCCAAAAGTCGATTAATGAATTCATCTTTTAGTTGTGATGTATGTTAAAAAGGAAATTTATATATGCTAACATTTCTCAGTATTCACTTTTGCGGCTCTAATTATAGAATGCTGAATAAAATGATGACAAAGTTGTGGTTGGACAAAGTAATGAAAGGATGGTGATAATGTTGATAATCTTGGTGATAAAGTGGGGTGTTAATGGTAAGATCGTCGAAAGTAGTTGAAGAATGCCACAAAGCAGGTATGATAATTATATGCACATGCAGCTAATAATACAGAAGACTTGAGATTCTCAGGAGATATATGAAACTTGAAGGAATGTTTTTGCGGTTAATGAATAAGGTGCGGGGGAATTGACTTATATTGTTGAACACATTACAATGATAGGAATGATTATTTCGAAGAATACAAGGTACTTAACTCAGTGAAGAATATTTGATTTTGGAAATATTCCTTATCTTTTTCTCTAAACTCGATAAAAGCATCCGAGATTCGGATATTATGTTATATTTGCGTTTATTTATCGTACGACTTTATGTGCCTCTGTGAAAGTGGGCCTAATAAAGTTATTGCTTGGAGGGATTGTAACATTAATTACAATTCTTTAGCCTGAAAGTTCGCAAAAAATACTGCAGAGATTTTTTTCGAATTCATCGAAAATATGCGGCTTTATTGGTAGGTTTTATCACACTCCCGTTGTTCGAAATTCGATATTAGAAATGTTTTTTGTGGGGTATTGTTTTCGCAAATTCGTTCATATCGCTTATAATTCTCGCTGTTTTTTATTCTAAAATACTATGGGAATTTTCAGTTGACTTGATTAGTTCATGTTTCCTTTCATTTATATGTTTAATTATTAATTTGGAATAACTGATTATCGTTTCACTAGGTCGATTATGTAACGAAGGATTTATGGAATGGGAGGGAATTTCAGGATGAAAAGACGTTTTATAAGTCGAGAGTGGTGAAAATTTCAAATGTAATGGAACGGGGGATTTATGCGCCGATGACGTCTACTGGTGATATCGTTGTGAACGGCGTATTAGCCTCTTGTCACAATGTTGTTCGAAGTCATATATTACAGGACACATTCTTTGGTGTAAGCCGTTTAATAATATTTTTCAGTGAAGCAGCCGATGAGTGTCTCGAGCTGTTTGCGAGGTCATCATACTTTTTACATGCTCTCTTCGGGATAGCGTGCCTTTGTGTGTCTATGGAACATTATTTTGTAGCTGAAGTTGTTGTATCTATCGATATAGTCGTTGCATATCTGTCAGTGTGTGGAACTGAAAATTAATCGAATATCTCAATGAGTTCATTTGATATCTGGTCGGTCGTCTAGATTAGTTGCTCGAACGATTGACTTATGAACACTTATCAGTGATTTTCATTATGAGGGATGCTTATCACCGTTTAACGTATTCGTTTCATAATTGAGATTTTTTTTTTTTTTCAGATCGTACCTATCATTAACGAATTCACCAAATGGATATTCGGTGCCAGTGAGTATGCCGATTCTTTGGTAATTTATTTTCGGTCTGTTAAATTTTAAGGAAAATAAATATTTTGATTAGCAGCTATGTTTTCTCACCGTTCCTTATCGCGTCTGGAAAAATATCGGCTCTTTACCGCTTATACCGTTCTCTGTATCAGTTTAGCTAATCCGAATATTCACAGAATCTCGTATTCGTTCCCAAGGGAAGCGTGAAAGCCGTGATGCATTTATTAGTGTATTTGAAAGGTATTTGAAAGATACGGCATGTAAGAGGCGGCAAAGGGGCAGCAATATGAGGAAGAGATTGATATTAACAACACACCGGTTGTTCCGAAACAGTTTACTCTTGTTCAGTTACTGAGGTATCGATAGTATGAGAATTTCATTGATTCGTTTCAGTTCGACTCGAATTTGTTTATAAATTGCCTCTTTGATGTTTGGAATTTTTCTTCAGTTATGTTTTTGAGCCGTTAAAAGTTTTTCGAAGAAAATTTTCCTTTAGTAAGCAATATCGGTAGCATTCATCGACAGAGATTGTTTTCGTTAGAATTTTGTTCTTTTACCCTTATTTCTATGCGGTTTTTGCGGTGTGATTATTTATTTCTATGAGGTTGATATTTGGCAGATGAGGAAAAGCAGAAAAGAAAATGAAATTAACGCGCACCTCTTACCAGGTGTTTATAATCGTGTATATCATGCTAGCATATCAAGGATCATTGTGTTGCAGGTCGAACTTCCACTTGGTATGGATGTTGTTGCATGGCTAATAAATTCGGCTTTACCTCACAACACATGAGCACGATGCTCGTTTTAAGTGATTTCTATGACTTGATCTGTCGTTGAATTGCTTTGCCATATGAAATAAAACAGTCCAATATTCACGTTTAATTAGTATAGAGTGACACACGTTCTATTACTGTTCAAATTCCTTTTGATTCACTATATTTGCGTTTGATTTCATTTGTTGATGTGTACAGATATATCTGTAGTAGTAATTTCTTTTTTTAAAGAAGAACTAAATGAGAAGCTGAAGTAAATGGTATATCCTCCTCACCAAAGATATTCCACCTAATCTTTCTTCTCATTTTTTCAACGGCTCAAAACTTTTCCTGATTTTCTTTGCTAAGAAAATTTGCAGAAGACTTAATGATTATAATCGAATAATTCCTTCACTTAATGGAGTGCATATTGCCGAGCAAATTGCTAGGGAAATATCAATGGTGTCTTCAAAAGAAAGATCTATAAGTTGCAAAATCGAGGAAATTCTCATATTCTCTTTATATTTCGCAGTGTTGTTGAAGTAAGTAAAGTATATGAAGTGTTCATTAAAAGGTCTACATTCAATTTTTACCTTTATTTATGAGGTTATTATAAGTGCAGTTCGTTCAGTTTTATGCCATCCGCCGCATATTAAGTAGTAAAATGCTTAGAGGAGGAGTTTTTCCAGAGTTAATTGAAGGGATAATTTATGCGGACAAATATATCCTAGTATTTATTTAAGTATCGCATTATAGAATCGTGGAGTTTTATTTCATTTAAGATAAAATAAAATAAAATAAAGACTTTTGAAATGATCCATAGTTATAATCAGAACGGTTTAGAATACCAAACGATTATTTATTGGTATCGGCCTCGACCGTTTTGTGAAAGAAAGTAGTAAATAATGAAGTTTGCTACTGATTATTACCGAATATATCGATCGTTTGCATAAATCTTATATATTCTTGTCCTAAAGAGAAATGATGGTCATCACAATGATAAAGTGATTATTGACACCTTCGCGACTAACACTAAGTCATCGATGTTGTTTGAGTTCACGCCCAGCATCCTTGACCACACTTCATTGTTGTTGCCGGAATGAACATAGATTATCGTTCAAACAGCAACGTATACTATCCGATATCCGAATCCAGAAATATAAATTAAATTTAGCGTTTCAAGGAAATGACAAAATAATTAGTATTTATTGGTTCAAATACCGGATATATTACAAGACGAATGCAATATATTTGTTGATAAGGATGGAGAATTTTCGAAGATTATCTCATCAGAGCAATAAATTGGAATGCTTATCGACGAAAGAGGGTTATCGATTATGCAGATGTGTACTCATCTTAAGAAAAGTCGTTTTTCTTCTTACTCGTCTTTGAAATTAGTGAAGTTTCCCGGCTCGTTAATGATATTATCAGAGAGATTATCTGATATCGATTTATACGTGTGCGATCGTTTCAAAGGCATCGTTGTTTGCGGATTCCCTACTGCTCCTCACAATTACTATTATGTGTTGCATGATATATTACAAGACGAATTATCAGATCAACTGCAGAGTCGATATATGATGAGGGAATAGTTCGTGGAGTTTTTTAGGTGATAGAAGGAGCTCAATGAAGGAGTCATTATCGTTGAAAAGTTTGCAGATTTTGATATCTTACTTCAGGAATATGTAAAGAATATCCTGAAGGTGACAAACCGGATATTGTATTGTTATACTGGTGATTTTTGGAATATCGTTGGTTATCTTTATTCTCCAAGAGAAGTATCAAATTAGTGAGTTCAGAAATGAACGAGGGTTTTGGATTCATGAAACGTTTTCCAAAAAACAATGAATTTCGTCGATTTTTAAATCTTTTAAATGATTTTTTCATAGTAATTATCAATGCACTATCCGATAGGAATATTTCAAAATTCACATGCCGATGTTTAAGTCCACCTAGTTGCGGGTCGGTTTCATACGTTCATGGTGGCTTCAGCTCAGTCGGTCTTATTTAGGCTATTTAGGCCATTTTTCTAGCCGTTCGATAAACGGTGAGGATGGCTGCAACATCGTTTCCGGCGGATGAGTATAGTGCTTTGCACGATGAATGGCTCGAAACGAGGTATATTGTCATACCGACGTTACGGGCCGTTGTCTCTCCTTATGTGCATAACGCTTGTGTCTTGGACGTGGGATGTGGTACAGGTAAGTGCTGATACCTCTTATATTCATTTCATTTCTTTGTTTGCGGACATTGAAATGGATATAGTGTACGTGACGATAGTGTAGTATAGGTAGCCCTTGTATTACATCAGGTATAGCTTCTAATACCTGTTGCATTTTGAAACAGTTTTTAGTGACAAATTATCCTAGGTGATGAAGGATGAAACTCGGCTTATTGAAAGAACGATCATCGTTCGGATCCGCTACCGATCCCGTTATACGTACTTTATTACGTTGTTTCGTAAGGAGATTTTGTTATGCACTATTTCGATATTAGATATCAGTTTAGAGCACAGTGTTCACATTTCCATTAATAACCGAAATTCACTTTCCTCTCTTGACAAAATTTATGGTGAATCTGAAAATGTAATCAATGCCATATGAGTGGTTTCTTTAGACTTTCTGTCGAATATGATGTTACGATGGGGAGCAAAATCGGTTCAGGGAATTGATATCTCGTCCCATATGATTCGGATCTGCCGCGAGCGTTATACCAGTGGGTTCTTTATTTTTTTAGCAGACAGTTAGCTCACTTTATGATGAATGGAAATTTGTCGGTTCATCTGCATTCTGTCTGCATGATTCGCCGATAGTTGCAACCCAGGATCATCAAAACCGGATTGAGTTTTCCATCCGTCGTGAATTTCCACGTGAGCAGTGGTGTTACTGATGTTTGCCATGTTGTTGATGAGTTTTTGATGGTTAAAGACGCTTGCTAAAAATCTGTGATTCGTTTTCTCCAGTATGATGTAAATCAGAAGTGATTCTGCCGCTTACGGCTTTAGATGGAACCAGTCGGCTTCCTCAAAAATTGCATTATTGGACATCATTTAAATATTTGGGCGATCAGTGCGCTGAGACAAGCTGAGGCGTAAAAGCGCATATTGTGCCGACCGCCCTGGTGCGCCTTCCAGTACCTTTATTTACTGACTGTCGATGATATTTAAAGAAATAAAACAAGCAAAAAATACTTCTCTCACAAAAGTTGCTGAAAACATTCACATTAACCACAGTAAATACAATCAGTAGTGTTAGATGTTTGTTGTTTAATTGAAAATGACATTGGATACGGAAATGTTCCAGCAGTTCATCGTTGAACGTTGATGTTACACCCTTTAATCGCGAGTGAATTTTCTCCGTAGTTCTTTTCCAACACTATTTATCACTAGTTATTTTGTAATTATCTGACAGGCGTTTAAAACAATTGAGGTGTTGGCTCGGAAAGGTCTCGCGCAGTCAGAATCAAGAGTCACTTAGGTGGCGCAAAACGTGCTCGATCCTGTTTGGAAGTTCAAATGCTTCAGAAGTGATATGGTGCAGAAGCTGTTTGGTCTTTCCCATCTTCTCCCTCTAACAAATTTTATGCGGCTTTCTGGAAGTGTGTTGCTGAAATGCATGCATTTCATGTCGCATGCATACCCATAGCAAACTTCTTTGTCAGTTAGGTGTGGAAGAAGACAGAGATGGAAGAAAGTAAAAGGAGTCAATCCTACGATCTAGAAGATATAAACATTTTCAAATTCGCAGTCTTAAAATTGTTTGCACTCAGATTTTCCAGATACTGGACTTTCAGAAAGCCAAAATTTTTAGACTCCTTGAACACTTCTTGTCAAGTAACTGGTAAAAAGGTGACGAAGCAAACGTAATCGATGGTCACCATCATCCTTCTGTTCCCCCTTCAAACGTGCATAAATTTCAAAAGAAATGATGGGGATCAGTGGTTCGTGCTGCCTATTTTTGCACCATCTGAAAGTGAAATTCCGTCGATCTGCTGGTATCACTTTAACGAGTTTACAGAAAATCAGGGATAAGTTTTTCCATTTCGAAGATCATCCATCGGATATCCGTAATCACTTAGCATTTATCAGTCTAAGTGTCCGTTATCGTCACTGTCATGGAATTCTTCATCGTTTCTTACGGAGTCATGAATTGAACTCTATAATTAGAATGTCACGATGCATCATCTCTAGCACCTTCACTCTCCGATATCTTCTTTTACCTGATAAGTTGATCATTTTAGAGAATTGAAATGGGGACAGTCTTTTCTTGTAGAGGATAGATAAGGATGAATTGCATAATTTGCTTAATCTCAAGAATAAGTTTCATCAGTTTTCGTTTTAGGTTATCCATCACTTCACTTTACCCGCTCATCGATTGTTTCCATGCATTATCTGGAGGAATTCGATATAGCACTAGCAATTTTTGTGTTGCACTTCAACGAAACCATCGCCGAATTGGAAGAGGTTGGCTTATTTCAGTTGTCTAGTGTAGCTCACGAGTATTTCCATTCATTCTACATGATATGCATGTTTGATCTATGTTAATATCTGTTATCTTCTGCAAACTTACCAGTACAGGTAGGTTTGAGCAAATTAATTGCAACTTAAGACGAAACGTTGCACAAGGGAGATTTTCATGTTTAGAGAGTACATCACTGTGATGTATTGATTTTCAATGAATGGTGGACAGGCTAATTTTGAGAACAGTTCGAATGTTTTCCTTTGTAAGTGAAAGTCTGTTGTTCTATGGCAATGAATTTTGTAGGCACTTCACGCTATCTATAAATCATTGAGAAAAGGTGGAAAATTGGTTGCCTTTGTACCTAATGGAGTAGAACATTTGAATCCAATGACTGAAGAAGAAGGACGTAAACTTGGTAAGCCTAGCCGGTTACCTCTTTAGCCTGTTATAGTATTTGCGTTGTTTACATGCATGAAGTCATTTTTTCTCAGAATTTAGTGCTAGCTTTCTTTGGCGAATGTTTTGTCAAAAGGCAGTTTTCATTAGCCAACACTAATTCGTTTCTCCCGTAGCACCCGTATGATTTTATGAAAAGTAGAGAATTTGACGCTTCGTAGGTTAGGATCCCAGAGATCGTTGTTCGCGATCTATTTCGCGCACAAGTTCGATCTAGTGAGGTTCTTATCAATAATTTATAGCTTGTTATCTTATCTGTTATTTTTTAGTCTTGCTGTCTTCGATCGACTGACTAATCAACTCTTTAAAGTTGTTTTGTATTTCTCGAATAAAAATCAAATCTTACTCATTATATATTACCTGTTATTTTTTCCCAGGTGCGCTTTTACTGTTGGACGGCGATCGAAGGTTTGATGGCGAGCGAATGATCGTTCGCTTCTATTCATCAAATGGTGATTCGTTTAATGCCAATAACCTAACATATTTATGAGCTAGGAAAACACCTGAACAGATATGATTTAAGCTGACATCGGGTGGAAATGATCTCAATGATGGACGTTAACAAGCAGTTGAAATTATGAGAGTGGGAATGACTGTATGACTAGTCACATCCTCGTATTTGACTCCATGGGCGAACACTTTGCTATAGCAACGCTTTGTCTGCCGACTCAGTTTTACTGTCGGATTATACGTCGAAGTAAAAAGTGTAAAAAAACAAGAAAATTATAAAGAAAAAACAAGCTGAGTAAATGAATATCATACTTGTTTTCTTTTCTTTGCGAATCTGAAGCCAATCCGCTATTAAACTTGAAAAGTGTTTCAATGATGTACCCTATGAATTTGTCTTTTCAATTCTAGAGAAATCTCTTATTTTTAGAACTTTTTATTGTTGAATTTATTGATTATCGATGTGTTAGTTTTAGGGGAAGTTGCCGGTGAGACCAACGTGACTTTCTTTTTTAAACGCACATATTAGAAAGCGCTTCAGAATGTGGGTTTCACTTCGATTCGGTGGTCTGAGCCGGTGGTTTCCAAAGAGGCGATGGATGAATATGGCGAGAAATTATTCCGGAAACTCCATGAGCATCCTTTTGACATAGTTTTCTCAGCTTTGAAAGAAAGTTGAATTTTTTAAAGATTTGTTCATTGTTATGACGGATTTTGAAAGTACATTAAGAGCGTTTTCTTTCATCTTGGAAGTTGGAAATTCACAAAGGGGTTTTTCATCAAATGAGATGTGAAATCAGCTGACAAGAAAGGGTTTATTAATGTTTATTCTTATTATCAAGTTATTCCAATGAGATTATTGAAAGTTATCTTTGAAATAAACCAAGAAAAAAGAAGGGTAAGCGGAGGTATTCTCATATATTGGCTAAATGACGTTTATAAAGTGAAGTGATTTGGAATTTTACAGTGATATGCAAATGAGATTTCATTGTTATGCGATGATATCCAACTGATAGAGGATATATTTTCTTGAAAGATGGAAAATGTTATCATATATGGGATGCAAAGATAATGGTGGGAAATGTTATCCATTGAGAATATTGTAATGTGAGAATTGCTTTATTAACAATAAGAGGCATGCGGCGATTCGTTTGACCCGTTTAAATCAAAATTGAAAGTTGATTGTGTGTGGCGATAAGAGGTGATCATGGCATCGAAATGGGATCAAATTTTGCAAAATATTATTCGATGTTATCGCCATCTAAAATGGACACTAACGACATAAGAACGTTCATCGGTTGGTGTTACGTTTGATGCCTCGAAAAATGGTCGATTCAGATTTGCTATTTTTTATTCTATACGGATACTTCACATATGGCCGTTATGTTTTACAGGTATAAAGTAAGAAAAAAAGTCGGAAAATTTTGATCGCTCTCTTCGACGCGTAAATTTCGGGGATATATTCCTGACTGATTGATGAAAAAAAACAATTGTGTGGAAATCTTCCGCAGAAACAGAAATTTTCGTGGAAAACTTCCTTGGAAAAAACCATTCCGTTCAATTTTGCAAATTGAATTTCAATTATGATTAGTTCTGTATTATTGTTGCTTCGTTCCCTCATACGGGACTTTTTATTTGGATTTCGTAGACATGGAAACCTAGGTGTTTCGTGTCGACTTATTATGGTCCTAATGACACTTAGCAGTGATTGTTTTATAGGAACCATAATATGTAGAGAAGGCATTAACGCCATTGCTAATCTTATCAGCTGATATCATGATAAATGTTTCACTTCCTTTGCCCGCTCCTCTCCCGTTATTTGTCCATTTAATTTTCTGTTTGTTCTTTGAGATGATCTGCATCGTCTAACAATAACGCTCTGATTGCCATATCATGTAATAAATGTTGCAATGATTGCTTTACTGCATAATTTCGAAGTTTCTCGGCGGCTTTTTCGAATAACTTTTCAAGCCTGATTGTATGTTTGATGTTGACTGCTAAATTTTTTTTATCATGGTCTTCCTGCTTTAATGAAAGTTTGAACATTCCCTTTCTTTAGCATAGTCTCTTTGCTGTAAAACGGACCGATCATTGGGAGCTTTTTGGCAGGCACTTATGAAAAGTAGAGGTTCGCTTCGGGATATATGCCATTTGGAAATATCAGTTATTATGCTGTATATCAGCTGAGCATCTGAACTCCTCCTCATACATCTTCATGATAGCGGTGGGTCCCATGAAGTGCCATGGAGCCAATTGCGTCGTTTATTTTAGCGATGAACGGCACACATACTGCTTAAAGGATGAGCAGTTAGGTAGAGTATATTGGGAGTAATGAAGCAATGAAAACCTGCTGCATTTCATTTTCGAGTCGTTTTCTTTGAATACTGCAGAAATACATCAGCCGGGACTTCTATTCCAGCAAAAGTGGTCTTTAACCTCACTCCTAGCTGCAATATATTTTGCAGTGGAACGCGATTTAGAAATTATGGCGAAGCCATCTTGTACGATTTCATACCACGTTTTTTGGATGTTGGTAGTACCTAATAATAGTATCGAAGCATGGGCTAGATCTGATGTCATATTAATGGCTGCCTCTGGTTGTTATAAGCTTAAGCTTCCAATTAAGAGCATTCTTGATGGTGCAGATTGCCGACCAAGACACTTCCCCTTCCTTCCTCCTCCCCCTCTTCCTCCTCCCTTTCGTCCTCCCCTCCTCCCTTCTCCCTTCTATCGTTTGTTAAGGTCAGTTTACACTGTTGTTTTGAATTGTCAGAGAATGCCTTAGTTTCATACTCACTGTTCGGAGCGCAGTTAAACATTATTTTATTGAATGAGTTTTCACAGCTTGGAGTAGTTTTCCACTCTATTGTGACGTTAAATTTCATCAATAGATTCGCTTGTATTGGAGAGAGCAATGTAAATCTCATGATTTGCGCCTAATGTAATATTCTCTTCTAAGAAATTTATGTGTTTGTCGGCGAATAAAGTCTTTCTACTTATGAAAACACTTTAGTAGGAAATATGAGCGCACTAAAAGGTGTTCTAATTGACTATAGGGTTGGCCCATTTTCACATTTAAGGATTTTTTAAGCGTAACAAAGAGAATATATTTGCATCACCAACCTGCGTATATTATAAAAGTGATCACTGTACCGCTGAAATTTCTTCGTTCATTATCGAGTAAATAAATTTCGGGATGGGCGCCGCACATTCATCAGTTATCCGCTTTCTGAGTGTGAGAACAACCTAGGTGCATTTACTTGCAATTAGCCTTACAACCGCCTCATATTAAAAAGTGGTTGGTTTGCATAAACACAAAAAGAATTTTGCACGTTGTTTTGCATCTCTTTCTAAAAACATAACAGCAGACATATTCAAATAGTAATGACTTCTTTTATAGGTGGGTGTATAGGTGTTTGTCTATTTGTATGCCCGTATGTATATCTACGCACGTGATCCAGTCATTTGTCAACTGACTTCACTTTTATCCACTCGGATCATTCGGGTCATTTGTTGCTCAGTAGGGCGATGTTGTGCGCGCACCAGTAAATGCGCACCACTTAATCGGACAATAGAGTGAATAACAGCCGACAGGTAAATAGGAGCTCCTAGGCACATTTGTTTGTCTATTTGTTCCGAATCTTCATTGTCGCTAATGAGCTATAATCTGGCCACATTGTGGCCATACTGGCCGGCAGTTTCTAAAATGTCCTCAACCATCCGCCTCTAATCTTACTTAAATTTAGTCATTTTCATGAAACCGCCTACTTGTTGTCAAGGAGTATTTCTGCGCGAATAGGAGGACAGTTCTTTGTTCGCGTAGCGTCTTTGATGAAGCGAATGCCTAAAGCCTGCTGCATTTCAAGATTCCAGCTCACATTAACCGCATGTTGATGGCCATTTCCACCAGCTGCTTCTCGGTGAATATCTCGTTTTATAAGCGCACACATTTGCAAAGAGGATCGCGCTGGAAATATCGTCGAATGTAAAAGTGTTTTGCGCAAAGCAATTACGAGAAGGACAGATTGCCTTCGGAAGATGTTTCGTCTTTCATTTTCATTCTATGATGGAATTTCGAGTAGATTCTCGCCAGGTAAAATCGACGATGGATTCCGCCACCTAGTCATTAGGGAAATAACATCATGCCACAAATTATCCAACTAATGAGCTGCTAACAGAGGTTCGTCGGTTGCTCTTTTTTTTCTTGATATCCGACCGACATCCTAATCATTATTCAAAGGGTAGCGTTGGCAATGCTCATAACCAAATTATGTTGGCATGCATTTAAGGATGGTATGTGTGTCCAATTCCTCTTTTATAATTATCCGTGTCCTCTTAGGTCAAGTATATTAATTCATCTTTAGCACTTATCCGGTTGATCTTTCATGTAGCTTAGCATTAATTTCCATAGTGTTTTAATGGAGATTTAACCTAAATCTTGCTCTAAGTGGAAAATTTATTGAGAAGTCCAGTGGTTCACTCAGCCATCATTTCAACTGGAAAATTATAAAACTGCATAAGATGCATTTTGGATATTAAGCTGAGCCTTCATAACGATTCTTTATATGGATTGCTGATTAATAGACTGACAATTTGCAGCCATGAAGCTAGTAAGTGACGCATTGCTGTAGTATTGTGCTGCACTTTTTGATAGCCATTAGATTCCACCGTGATGGGTCTTCTCTGACACAAAACCGCAGAATTAACTTTTCAAAAAATTCAACTCTCCGGCCTTCTCAAGGAGCTGGAGCTAGCAATTTCCAAGAGATGTCGATTTGTTGCCAAACAAAATTGCTTTGTTCAAGTGATATATTGCCTAAAAATTTTCTGTTCCCAGGAAAACGACATGAAGTTCCAGTGGGCGAGATTAGTGTTCAGAAATTTTGTACGCGATTCGAATTCGGCACCTTTTTACATCCGAATTCGTCACCGGAAGTTAATGTTTGAAATTCTTCAAAAATGCATCAGTTTAGACTTTTTTGCTCATCAGATTTGTATTTCACGCTTCCCTTCCATCCGGGAAGTAAAATTTACTAGGAATTGCTAATGAAATAAAGAGAGATTAAACTTCTTAGCAAGTGCTGGCTGGCACTTTCCATTTCCAAGAAATTCCATTCACGGTTCTGTTGTATCGAAGAACAAATCCTACTAGATTTGCTAAAGAACAATCGACTATTGACGATTATGAAATATTCCACAAAATACATTTTTCTTCCTGGATCATAAGTGCGATAGTTTATGGATCTGCTTGATAGGGTTTAAAATTTGCTACTTACATATAGCGATGTTTTTTTTTCTTTTGAGGTATGTGCAGCAAAACTTCTAATTAACTATAGCTAAAGTTTACTTAGCTTTAGCAGCTCCAGAATAATATGAATAAACTGCAGTGATAAGCAACTCTGGAGATAGTGGGAAAGAGAGGGAATTTCTGCTCTAATTTGTTCAATAATTAATATGGTCATAATTCGATAAATTATGTATTATTGACTAACTTATTGAAATATGAATTGTTACTTTGATATGAACAGCTTGTAATTTGAATGTGATATATGTATTTTTCATTGAAAAATTTGTTGCGTACTCGTAGCATTAGTGATACATGAAGCATTTTGTGCAAGCAATGGATGTAGCACTACTATGCGCAGAAAAATTCATGCTTTTTGTACTGGAGGAAAACAGATTACGGAGATTGCATATACTGGTTCACTCTTCTATGTGTATCATCGACGGCGCACTACTTATATTCACCTCTAATCTATTCTCTTTATGAAGTCGTAATTTTTTAAATCTATTCGGATATTAGCGTTGATTAAAATATATGCTTTAATTTTAATTCCACAACATCAGTGTTTTATATCATAGACATCAAGTGTCATATCATATCATATCATTATCATAAACATGATGAATGATTCATATCATATCATCGCTTTTATTCGTGATAATTTATAGAGTAGAATTTACAGCAAAAGATGCATCCGGCCGGCTGCTTGCATAATGAAGTATCTTGAAACATCTTGAATCGCTATCACGCTTTACATGCGCGATGTCATGAAATGTGTGCAACTTCCAACGAGGGGATTTTGTCGGTACATCGGCAAAAAATATAATTCAGTTTGATTTATGAAATTTGTTCTTTTCGATGGGATCGTCGCTTATTCGATTAGTGAATATGTTCCTGATTCGGTATTAATGTTGTCGACTTTTGTTGAAAGCATTTTCACATTATTGGCTCTTAATATGCTGCAATTTAAAGCTTCCTCCCCACTTTAAGTCCAACAAGTTAATAAAATCTATGTGGTATTTTCCATAATAACTTGAGGATATATTACAAATATTTTAAGCGAATTGTCTTTTCTTCCTGTTTCTTCTTCCTTCTCTTTCACACTGCTTCTTTACCCCTTTCTACCTTCATCCGTTGTGACTCATTAGTGATAATCCATCGAATGCAGTAATAGTGGTGTTAACGAAAAGGAATTTCGAGATATTAGCACAAGATACCACTATATGTTATTGCTTCTATTGTAAGGAAATAATTAATTTTTGATTATTTGCAATAACGACAAGTAGCAATTTTCAATGAGACATCATTATCAAGTGCAATCATTTGAAGGTGCAAGTTAAATAACTGAGCAATGAAAATCCTATAGATGAATTTTCTGTAAGAGATTCTTAGAACAATGATCATTAGAGGGACAAAGTTTATACATTCATGAAACCACTTTTACCTCCCAATAATTCACTTATTTGGCTTCACTTTAATTATTTCACTGGTCGGGGATTGCTCGCCATTTGATCGCATATGCAGCTAAATCTTCGTTTGATGTCATTCTTTATTCATTGAACATCAATGTTGCTATGTTTAGTACAACCTATTATGATGGCATTATGTATTTTATCTTTATGGTATTGAGAGATTTCTAATTGTTAAAGTCATGATATTCTTAAGCGGCTGATATAATGCTCGTGCAAATTACTCCATATTCAGATTCTATTTCCGTTCAATTATTTTTCGATAATCTGTAGACTTTTGCTTAACTGTAGTATCATTCACCATTAATCATTCAAATATATAATTATCGAACATTAAAGGTGCGGGAGCAAAAGAATGTTCAAAATTGCGAACTGCACCTTTTCATCCGTTATGACGCATTGATTGTTGTGGTGGTGGTTCAGGGAAGGTGGGATATGCTCCACATGTTATAGGCAAAGTAAAAGAGGCGCGGAAAGGTTGGTACTCATATTCAGGATAATCGACATGAGCGACGGTTTTGTGTATCTGCGGTTGTTCTAACTGATATTAACATTTTGATAACATTTTCTACCTGATATTTTAGTAAAATCAATCAACAAAAGGTGCCTTTCGTTACAGGAAACATATATGTAGTGCTGTTCATACCAGCGATTAGAAATCATGCGGTTTATCGTTGTGATTTAGATTCTTTACTTGAGACATGAGTAAGACATTGTGGAAGGGCAATTATACTTCGACTTCATACGTCGGCGAATTCGGACGATCGATCGAATTGTATAAATTTCAAGAGCAATGGCTAAGTGGGTTGTTTGGATGGTGGTCATCAGTGCAGAAGAAGGGCAGATGGGAGACGAAGAGCGTTTATTTCTTCATTCTAGAGCTAACTAGTTCTGGTAGATTTAGAGCATCTACAGCTATTTTAGATTTATAGTTTATCATACTTGGGTGAACAACTGTTCCAGGCATATATTGGAATTCCTGAGATTTTGGGAAACAGAAACCAAAATGGGGATGAAATGGGAAATGAAAATCGTTCACCAACCTTTCTGAATCGAACATTGGTACAATAAGCACTAAAGAGAAATACGAGCAAACAGCTTATATGTGCCCCACATTCTATGACGTTCACTGAGAGGAGAGATTTGCTAAATGGAAGTGTTAGCGTAGAACTGCTTTTCTCTCTGCGGGTCATATTAATATTTTCGTATATCGTCGGTAGCAATCGACACTGCAATCAATCGAACGTTTCTCCTTTATTCATTAAACTTAGCAGTTTCCTTTGCTCTTTCTGCGAGCGCCCAGCACTGCGGGATTGTGGGTTCTTGGTTACTGCTGGTATTTACACCACATTATGCACATACCAAATTACTTACAGTTCATTAATCTATAGTTGCAACCAGATTATCGAACGTTAGTGTAGGGTTGATTTCGAGGAATTATCTCCGATTTTGATGTTCTTAGGGTCGAATAAGCAAACTTCTCCCTCTTGCAAGCCTTCTGCCATTCATAGCATTGCTCAGCAGCAATTGAACTATAAAATATTCGATGATGAAGAAATTATACGAAAGATGCTTTATGTGTTCCATAATTCTTTTAGTTCTTTTTATATCTATCAAAACGTCAACACTTTAAGTAGTTGAAATTATCGGGTCAAACCCTCCCATTAAAAGCCACAAAGACAGATATCAAAGCAGAATATTTGACCTATAATTACTCGCCCTCCTCTCCTCCCCTATAGAAGTTTATGTGCGTAACTCGGGGACCAATTCATGACAACAAAATGTGCGCAACCGAGAGACCCGAGAATTGGTGTTTTCCAAACCCATTTCCTCCTCCTCCCTCTCTGCCTCTCACCTGAGTGAAACATCGTTGAGAAAATGGGATGTTTTCTTTGTATGAAGGTGTTTAAATGGAAGTACTGTTCAAATATTTTGCAGTTATCTCGAGTGCTGTTCAAATGGCTCAGTGTGGGTTTGTCTTGTTAGGCAGCATTTTTTGCTGCCTTTACTACTGCCTTCCTATATAGAACCAGTTTCTTTTGGCCTATTTCTTCGATGAACGTTCACATTCTATTAACTGCTTTCATAAACCTCCGTTTATATCATTGTTGATGTTTATCGATATCTCTCTTCATAACTCGTACTTTTTTCCCTCGTTTTAATGCACTTATGCGCCTTAATATTTCATTTATTTGACTCATTCGTTAACGTTATGCGTTACTCACTCGAGCTAAAGTAGATTTTAAAATATCACGAGAAAACTCTTATGGATATCACATCTCGTCAAGAAAACTCTTATGGAAGTGGCAACTAAACTGCATCTCGTTATTGCTGATATGATCATTTTAGTAGGTAATGCGAACAACAGGTATGATAAAATGGTATGATAATAATCTTGCTCTAGTGGATCAAATCAAAGTTAATCATGATAATGGGATCCGTATTCTAACAGTGATATGAAACAAGAAGAAGTATCTTTTAATTTCGTTCTTTAAAGATGTTCAATATGAATAATGAAATATTGCTATTTTAATTAATTGATATTTACAAATCGTTATTCGACGCAATGATGGTAAGCAAGAGGTATTTCCACAATCTGCAAAATGTATAGAAATTATCCAATCGTTTGTTCGATGCCTCGATTACATATTGCTTAGATTCATTTCGCAAAGTAGATTAACTATTAGCGCCCCTACTAAGAAGCCTTAAATATGAAATTTTTATTATATAAATGAATCGTTGAATAGTGTGATCTGAAATCGACATTTAAGCTTTTCGAAATTTCGTATTTATTTTGCATCAGATTTATGTTATTTGCTAAAATGTGCTCAAAAGTACGAATACTTGTAATCTCATCGCATTTTCTCTTCTAAAATCACCTTCGATAGGTGGCGGAGGTCTAAATTGCGTTTAGATGTTTGGCTTATGCAAAATTTCGACGATTTATTGTCGTTTGTTACATTATTATTGTCATTCATCTATGAAGATGGAAGATCTCCGAAGCATTAGCAAATATGTCTATATATTTGGTCGTACGATCTCTGTTTTTCGCTCCTCTCGCAGCTAATCGAACGATCATAATGCGATGAACGAACGCAATGACAGCATCGAGATTAAGTTGGAGGAATTTTGTTAATAGTGAAAGATTATAACTGCAATCGTGCTAGTTGTGTCACGTGCAGCTGCGTCGAGCAGTCGGTTCTACCTCGATTTTATGGGCAGAGGGCGTTTGGTTCGTCCATAGATTGCTTTGTACGAACGCGTTTTTTCTTTCGAGCGCTGCTCATGAATGGGTAATAATTGATGGTGTGGTATTTTTGAGCTCTCGACGTGAGCTCTTGAATTGACTCTCAAATTAGTCGTCCCTTAGAGAAAAAATAAATTGAAAAGATTAAATTGTAATACGATATTATTGAGGAATTGTGGCTGTTATGAGCGAATGAGCTGAAACCCTTTGTGCCATATATGATAGCACTAACCACAACATTATGTGACTCGCTTTCGTTGTTGAGTTATTGTGATCTGTGAACTCAGAGTAACACTTAGAAGACTTATGGAGCACTTTTCAAATATTGCTAGAGATAAGGATGAATCCCTCTTATCATCTCCTTCAAGAGATTAAACTTACGGAAGTTGTGACAGCCGTTAGTGGGATGTTCCTAAAAGAAGCATTAAAAAATGCAGCAGCTGTCACATAGGTTTATGTAGGCGATTCTTTGCACGCCTATCAGGCGCAGTCTTTCGTCGATATTTGTTTACTTCGATGATAATAACTGACGCAAATTTTATCGATCATTTTCGGTGATTTGCAGTCATAAGCGATCAAATTGCTTAATCCATATTCAATTGCTCATCTCGAAGAGTAAAATCGGTTCGGTTGAATTGAGTTCATATGATAATCACTCCATCTCGCTGTCAAATATGATGCCATGAGTCGATTTGTTATTAACTTATTTGCCAATACAATATAGATCATAAATGTAACTTAGTCATATATTTATATATGAAGGTGTCGGCTCGAAGTTAAAATACATATTTATTTATTTATTCTAAAGTCGCAGAGTGGGAAATTCTATAAGACATATAAATGAGAAAAACTAGTATGATGCTATGAGTAAAAGTAATTTTATAATATATTTGCGCATGCTTATTGCCAATATTTTTCAGTTTTTATAATTGATGAATTAATGTGAAATTTGTGAATTGCTTTAATAGTGACGATTGTGAAGTGAACGCTGATGTGTAGCGTTGCTGCGAATATTGGTGAGTAAATTGCAGAATGAAATGCAATAGGAGCAATTGGCTCGTATGAGGTGATGATCGATATTTCGTTAGAGATCTTTTTTTCTGGACAAAATGCGAGCAAGCTGTCAGGAAGAAAGATTTGAAAAATGTTTAGGTATCAAGTGAAGGCCAACGATTATTTATGGAAGTGAAGTGAGTGGTTTTTACGATATATTTTTGTTGAAACTTCACAAATTCTCCAATGAGTTCTTCTAAGGTGTCAAATTTTGTGATGCTATTTGCAGAAGTCAGCGTATTTATTTATTACCTTCACTCGAAGTTGAGCGGAGATGAGTTGTTGTTATCCAGTGCACCGTGTTTAACGTTTCTTCGAAATTTGGGCTTCTGAAATTCGAGAAAAGAGTTATTCGTCAATGATAACAGAAGTTGCTTTTATAATGACGAATGTAGTACCCTAATGTATAGGCTTATGGTTGAAATAATAGAGTTTAAATTGAAAACAAATGGTTATTAGTGGTGCTGTGATTATCTATACATGAGATATCCTCTTCAGTTATCATCAATAAATTCCACGCTGATCGCGCTAATCGATTATACATTATCACTGCAGTGGTTAACATTTACTACCGCATGCTATCACTGTTATTTTTTATTACTTATTATTATCATTATTATCGCAACCGTAGCTTTTATTATAGTTGCCATTATTTAAAAGAAAATTTCAGTCTTGTTTTTTACACTGAGGTTGGCGAGGTAAGCTTAAGGGCAGGAGAGGGAAAGGGGATTTTCTAATTTACAAGAATTGCGTCAACTTACTATGGCAGATAAGAACGGTCTATTCTAGAGCACAGTTTAGTTCACGAGATCAACTACGTCGACAGACATAAGAAACACGTTCTCGGCATTGAGAGGAACGAACATTTTACACTGCAAAATACTCAGTCAATTTTTCTCCACCATCATCTCGCTTCTTCATTCGAGTTCTTTTATATACGTTTGACGCTCGTGGGCATTCTTTTCTCCTCTTTTTTTCCCTTCCCTATTTCTATGCTCTTATGTCCAATCTTCCGTCGAAGTTACTTGTAACTGTAAAGTAAGAAGGAATTTTCACAAAATTAGCCAATAAGTAACATCTCCATTGTAATGCTTATGAGCTATAAGCAATTCTTATTGAAACTTTGAAGTAATTTATTAAGAATATTTCAGCATATTTATGTTTGTATCGAATAGTTCATTTATATCTACATAATGGGATATGGGGGAAATACTATAGGAAGAATGTTAACCAAATTCAAAATAACTTTCGTCAAAATTCCCTCTGCACAGTAAAAGTATCTAAATCAAGAACAACTTTCATATAGATTTCCTACCTAATTAATATTTTTTAAGTACAGAAAATACTAATTTATAAATGCAAAAGTATAAAGAATCTGTTTATTTACATGTGCCCACTTGTGGTTGCCCGACTAGATAGTTCCGTATGCATCGCACAATTGTTCATTCGACTACCAAAGCTATGCACAATAAAGTCCTCTATCATAACACATTTCAGTTCAAGAGCATTTATGGATACTTAAATATGCTAAAAAACTAACGTGGCTTTAGCATCGAGGAATTTCCATCTTTCTTCACTTATTAAGTTATCAAAACTTCATAAAGTACTAACCGCTGACACTAAACGCTAATATTATTAACCACTGACACTAAACACTAATAACACTAAGCAATAATGCTGAAAATGATGGATTTAGAGGTAAAAAATATTTCGCCATGTTCTACGCCGTTTGAATCGAAAATTTGCAATATTCGTAGCGATAGGAATTGTGAATCGGAATGAAATCATTTAAGTTTTCAGGATATTATCATACATATTTTATTTTATTGTTGACTTACCGAAGTGGTAATGCTAAGAGTCATTAAAATTCATAAAGGTATATATCTACTTTTTGAATAGTTTGTTGTCATATATTTCATTCCTATAATAATATAGTGTATATGAGAAGGTGCTTAGACGGAATATAAAAGGTATCATTGCAAATGTACTTCAAACTAAGCTCGAGCACGTTCGCGTTACGAAAAAAGCGCCTCAAGCTAGAACTTTTCGACGAAAATAAAACACCTGTCTACTCTTTGTTTTAGAGGCTGCTTTGCAAGTGAGTGCTGCATGCCAATTGCTTAGTGTCTTTGCCGCCGTACGTTCGAACATTTTTCAATTCTCGGAAAATTAAACGATTGCGCCAAATTTTGAGCGTGAAATTTGATGTTCTGGTTCTAGTTGGAGCAAAGTTTCATTATTTCTCTGCAGTACCAATATAGGTCTTTGAAATACAAATTTTAGTGCGCATGTAGTGTTGACGTGAGAGCAACGTATGGAGAGTGATTTGTAGTCCATGATTTATATATCTGAGATACGTACATAAATTACTTAATAGTTTGTATCATCCGATAAGTTGTCATCGTATTAGGTGGTTTCCGCATTGAAATCCAGATAATTACATACAGAATTTCGTAGCAGTCTTAATCTACTGCGCCTACTATTAATCTTTGAAGCATTTATGGGCAGCTTCCATTTTTTTGCTAAAATAACCAAAATATAAATGTGCAACTTTTCAATCGCCAACTCCCTTGGCTTTTTATCTCGTAAAGAGGTAAATTTGTAGATTTTTGCAGATTGTTGGCTAATAAAACTTTTATTCAAAATTCGTGGCCTAAAATGAAGGTAATATCGAGCATGCTGAATGACGTAAATGCAGATTTGACTATTAGTTTGACAATGATTGATCTTCACTAAGTGAGAAACGTCGAGGACTTGGAAAATCCTGCATTCTAGTCTCCCATCCTCTGGAACTTGGAAATTCCTGCATTCTAGTCTTCCATCATCCAGACTTTTTAAACTTTTTGAGCATATGTGAGTGTGCAAAAAAACAAAAACAGAAATTCAGCTCCTAACACTAATTGCAGGCAAAATTTTTCCATTGTCTTCCATATGTCATTCGTGTTCACATCTCTGAAAACGTTACAGCCTTTCTCTGGCGTTTTTTTTTCTTCACATTTTGCATGAAGGCGTTGCGAATGATGCGGGCCATATTTAAATATGCTTGAAGTCAAATAACACTGACTCCTTCTAAGTGCTTCTGACTCATTATTTACGCTTCCTTTTAAGTTTTTCTTTCATCCCTTGGAAGCAGAAGTTACATTTCTCGGGCTCATGGAGAGTTTAACTCCTAAATGAAGTTAATTTCGATCTTTGTCGGATAAAATAGGAAAATGGCTTAGAAGATTTCAGATTTCTATAAGAATTTGCGATCGACAGCGATCATAACGCTAAACAAGAAAATGAGGTTTACGTTGAATTATTATTGAATGAAGGAATTTTTTCTGCAGTAATAAATTAATGAATTCACAGATTCATTTTTTACTATGTTCATAAAATATATATACATTCATCGTATGATGCATACATAATTAATTGTAAATAACAATACCTTGCATAATCTCCTATGGTTTCATTTTGATAGTTATTCTTAATTGTTATAAAATAACGTTATTTCATCCATTTTCATCTCTTTTTAAACGCATGGAAATATATTTTCTATTATAGAGCGCTCAATCAGCTTAACATTTTCAATCGTCGATAGGCATTACTCGTACAACAAAATCCAGCTGAAGTGTGCTGGCCAATGTTTTCAGTCCTTTGTTTGCAGAGATGGTTGATGGAGGTGGTGGATCGGGTTGAGCCGAGGATGGGAACAGAGTGCAAGTGAATAGTGCCTTCATGTAATCCTTGCTCCAATTATAAGCGAAGAAAAATTCTTTCTAACTTCACTCTAGAAATTCGATGAGTTTATGTTTCAATAACTCCGTTTTTGTTGGTGATAGCAGGGATGTCGTCGACGAATTAAAATTGCGCTCTTTTTTATTGTTTCGATCTGAAGAACTGATTTATGAAGTCTCTTAGTTCATAGCTGAACAAAAATGGCTATATTCATTTGAAAAATTGTATTTGCTACCCACTTCTTCACCAGGCATACTTTAAAAGATTGACCTACGTCGTGCAATATATTGCATGTTCCATATCAGGGTTTCTTATTTAAGGAATTGCTGCTCTCATGCCTACTCCTTGTACTTTTTGTGCCCTCTCGAGATAAAGCCCCCACCTTTGTTAGGGGCTGTATCTCGAGGGAGGGGCTTTGTGCCCCCACCTTGCAATAAATTTCAACAGGAGCATCAGAATGCAAGCAAGACCTGCAGTTTTTGCAAGTTTCATCCCCCTATTTGGTCTCCTGTGGCAATCTCAGAAAATTGATTTCACGTCCATCTAAAGACTCCTAATCTCATCCCGGCATCCCGGCTCCTAATCTCTGCAGCATTTTAAAAGCTTGAGGGAAATCCGAAGAGATTTATCACAACAGTGTGCTTGTTCTTCGAGCCAGTTTCGATGCTGAAAGGTAGTACTTCCTAGGACAGAACCTCAGAATAGAATGTTGAGTCATATATATATGTAGAGCAAAATTCACTATCTTAAGCAATAATTTAAGACTAAAAGCGTTTTTTAGAAGTTTTATTAATTTCTTTGGCTTTTATTATTGTCGATTTGCGTGCGGTTCCACATCAAAAATACTTGTATATTGTCCAGTAGGATGTATCTACGATCATTATCGTTCTTAAAGCATTATCGACTCATTTCTGAACAGATATTGGTATTTCCTTAAATGGTCTTCGTAAATATAATCAATATCATTCGATTCGTCGATGTTGTAACGCCGTATTCGAATCCGACACTTTCAACAAAATGGTTGAGATTTTCAGTAATCTTCTGCCATTTTTTCCACCGCCGTTCTGAAGTCGGAGGCAAAACTATTGAAATGAATGAGTTTGTCGGAAAAGTTGGAGATTTTCAACTAATTTTTGTGTATAATTAAGCTTTTTTAGCGCATTTTGCTGCAAATTAAAACGAAGAAGAGTAAATTGTTCTATTGATGGGAAATTGGATGATACCCCTTCCCACTCCCCTCCCCCTCGCCTTCCAACATGTACCACTTTCGCCTGAATATTTGAGAAATAGATGCGAAAAGCGATTACGATTTATGAATCATCGCTTTGCATCGTTGTTACAGTGGTTTATTTCGTACGGTTTTATCATTGACGATTTTTGTTTTGTCATATTCCTCCTTTGTTTTTTTGGGCAGGGAGGGGGTGGGGGGGGGAGGGGGGTATTTCTATACTTGTTTGATTCTCTTCTTTTCTATTTCTTAAAAATCCAAGTACGAGAAGTGGTAAATTATTGAGTTGGACATAATAACGATCATTGCGTGACAGATTCGTTGGTAGCGAAGTAACGATTTGTATTATAGGAATGGATGATGTGGCAGATGAGGAGACGGATTCGGAGACGCATAGAAAAGAACTTCGAATTTTTAAAATAAAGTAAGTAATTAATTTCTCTCGATCAGTCGTTAATGGTACTTCATCTCGTTTATAAGTAGTAATAAGAGGTTCATGGACCAAAATCTGGGCTCGGTAAGCGCTTTAATAAAGCGGTCTAATATAGGAGATCCTTGTCTCAGTGTATCCAAATCTATATATGTTCCGTCAGTAATATTGGGACTGGTCAGCATTATGATGTGTTGAAGAATTGAATGAGAATCGAATAGAATAAATAACGCCCATGAGATATAATTTGACGCTCGAAGTTTGAATGGAAGGTAATAAAATATGTCATTACTCTGCCAAATCCATGAAAATTGAGGGCACAAGATGTTGTCAAAATAAACTCCTGGCCATTGTCCATTGAATGTTAATGTGGAAGGACTTAATTAGTTATGATAAGCTTTATTGAGCTTTTTACGCAGAATCATGAATGAGTCAGTCTAGGATTCGGCAATTAAAATTCAGGTGGCCCGAATGCTCAACTTCGGGTACATGCTCAAACTCGAGCGAGATTTTGGCGTAGGTTTCAACCTGTAACACAATCAATTTAAATCCACAAAATCATTTCGCTCTCTTCGCAGATCCTTTCACTGGACTTTTAAAGTCACTGTTAGCAAATTTCCATAAGCAAAAACTATTATGCAATCGTTCGGTGAATCTGCTTATCTGTCCGTCTGCATCGGTGAGCATGATAATTCTTTGCGACCAAACATCGGCGTCGAGGCGAATTGTAGATTTGAAAGATGCGAGAAAAAACGCATCTTCTGATGGTGGGATTTTCACTCTGTATTGATTAGATTGCAGAAAAAAAGGGAAGCAAATGAGGAATGAATCTTCTTATTGAGGACCATTTCGTTAAGGAATCTAATGGTAGTCATTCTTCGTCTTCTATTTTCTTGATGATAAATTCTGAAATTAAATGTTAAACTTAACTATTGTAAAAAGCGCATTTTGTGCTTTATATTTTGATCAGTTCTCTATTAATCTTCATATCAGTTGGATCACTTTAAGTTCATCTCAACATTGGTTTAGGTTTATTTCCTTCTTAAAGATTCATTCATTGAAAAATTCAATAGGAAAATTTTTTCGAAAACTTTTTTATCGGCAATAAACTTTTTCTTCTCTAAGAATCAATTTATCAAAGCTAGTGCTCGTTGGGATGATCATCTCTTGAAAAAGCAATCGGAAAGTCCACTTTTGTGGATTATTCTTGCTGAGTGCAGTATTTTCATAGAAGCATAGAGTCCCCTTAGTCGTCTTTCACTTCTTACATGTTATGGGAGCAGAAAATAGATGAACTTCTCGTGACTACAATGTCGCATGCTGGACAACCGATTCTCTAAGGAGGAATTATCGAATGAATGCGTAAATCGTGACGAGTACTTCATTTCAGTGGATAGTGCATTAGGTTCCATGTGGAATGCTACATACTGCTATACTATCAATGATATGTTTAAATACTTGGGCAAAAATTTGCAGTATTTTGATCCAAAATTTCAATTAATTTGCAATTTGAGGGACGACTTTGATGAAAGCTTTCTTCTCAAAGCTTTATTTATTTTTTAAAGGTGCTTTTCGACTATAAAAAGAGAGAAATCGTGCCCGCTGAAGTTCTCAGCTGTGATTTTAATTTTGAGATCTTTATTGCTAGATATATGAAATTTCTTCACCAATAACCTTTGCTTTCGAACGTTAATGCGAGTATTTTTAGCAGGAAAAGGCGAATCGTTAATTTTTCGCTGTCTATCGATAATTTAGCAAATAAAAGTAGGCTCCCTTCAGAGTGATTGTTATTTTCCTTCCCAGCACTCAGTTATGAGGAGTACTTTTTAAATAATATCTGTTAGATTTTCCATCCCATTAAATTTCAGCAGATCTCATCATCTTATTTTGGCCGTAAACGGGATGAGATAAAAACTTGTAGTGCCTTTCAAGTTGCATATGGATTTTACCTTAGTTCAACGTATCGTTTAATTTTCCCGATGCAAGAAAATGTCAGGTGCCACATTATGAGTTTCTTTGTCATGACCTCATTTATCCTATTCATTCTATAGCGAGAGAAATTAGCATGCGAAACGCGTCACTTTGATTTATTTTCACATTTGCAGAGAGTATTGGTTTGTGTTTGATTTATACTCATTTGCATAATTTTAACTGATAGACTTACTATAAATTAGCAGTTGCCTTTAACTATTTCGACTCTTTTCAGAAGGGATATAAAACGCGACACGGAAATAAAAGAAGCAACGTCGGATGTTGGAGATGACGATTCACCACAAATAGAAGACCGAACTTCAGTGCGAGAGATCGCACAATATTTCGGTGCATTGCACGAACCGCTATTTGCAGCGAAGATTCGCAGTACAGACGATGACAATTCACGTGTTAGTTCGCTTGCTAAATCGATCGCACCACCTCCATCATCTCACTCTGAGCTCGAGCCATCTTTTCCACAGCATGAGCGGAACAATCAGTCCGCCATCGAGTCGGCTGCCTCACCTGTTAGCCCTAAGTGTACAGCGCAATTCAGCGGTCAGACTGAAGATCTGGTGCTGAAATCGAAGACTATTTCAACCAGCGTCACATCTTTCGACAGCACGCAATTGTCTACAAACACCTCAACTGATCGGTGTGAATTTCCGCCCTCGATGGGAGCGCAGATATCTAAGTCCACTGTCCCGCCTGACCATCATCCAAATGAGGATGCACGACAGGATTCATATCGTCTCCCTGAGGTAGTTCCCCAGACAGTCACAAATCTTAGCGGCACTCCTGCTATAAGAAATGAATCTCCGGCCGTCACCAGCAATCTGCTGGCCACAAGTGCGGCCACCAAAACTGATGAGCAGGACGAGTGCAGCGAGGCGTATAACCATATCGTTCAATTTATAACTCACTCAAGCGTGAGCAAGCTGCGCAACATTACCGACGGGGGTGGGACGACCATAGATCGCAACCATCAGACGACGATACCAGATGCCGACTCGACAAAGGAGAGTGTCAGCTCACCGGGACTTACTGAAGCATCAGATAGCTGTGCACTAATCGGAAGCGTTCAGACCGATATCGACTCAGACACTTCTATGACTGGAGGCGACGGCGACGAAACAGAAGAAGTCAACAAGCAAGCAGTCACACAGAAGGCGGTGATCGCAGATATAAGCGCACCAATTCCGTCAAGGTATATTCATCTTTATGCTCATATTTAATGTTATATGCTGGCTACCATTAATGCTGAGATGAGCGTTTTATTTAGCTGCATTTTTGTTATTATAATTATTTAGTGGTTCAATATTATAGGTGATTTGGCTTCCCATAATAGCTGGAATGTAAATAAAGCTATACAATATGCAACTAACCAGAAATGATCCTATCAACATTTGCTTCGTAAACAGATTTTCTTCTAAATTTTAGACTTTTTCGAAGTTGCTCTAATAATTTAATTTTTGAAAATCTATGATAAATCATCAACTAAAGTGAGCATTTAAGCAGTTAACTAGTTATTCAGAGAAATAGAGAGCAAGCTTTGAATAATGGTGATTTACTAGTAGGAGAGCAAAATGAAGGCTAAAAAACGGATGAGCAATATAGTTTTCTACTTGTGCGCCTACATGTGATACTATGAAATATTCTTTCAAATTTCTTTGAGTTTCTTCCTGGAAAAGAAAGAAACTAATTATGAAAAATTTCAAGGAATCTTTTCCTTACTTTTATGGGCACGAAAGAAAATCTACTGTTGTTTTTTTTTCTTCCATAACGGTTAAAATTGAAACGTTGGCTTAATTTCCACTAATTAATTCATCATTATGAGAATTGAAAAGATAAGAGTGCTTTCTGTATTGATTAAAGTCGGAAAATGAAGTTAAACGCAGAATGAAATGAACAGTTCTTTTTTCGCAGACTCTTCCATCTCAAGAATCAAAACTGAATCGCCATATGTGATTACTGATCGAGAATTGAAGATCGGGAAATTCAGGCTTTTCTAGTTGGCACCTTAAATTAGATCAAGGAAAGGCGAAGCATTTTCACTCGATTGAAGAAAAGAAAAAGTCTTATCACTGTTGAATATTACTCAAAAATTATGAGTATCATGATATTTCATAAAGTTTTTCATATTAATTTATTCAGCAGCAATAGAGCAAAGTTATTGAAGTTGTTTACTTCAATATCCTACCATTAATCTACCGTAATTCTTATATACCACGATTGTTCTTTATACTTTGGTATAGTTTTTTGTGATTTTGACTAATAAGTAGTAATGAGGAATTTTTCCCTTATAAATGATAGTAGGGAGCGTTGAATGATCGCTACTAAACGGCGATAGTTGGCCATTGTTTTATGCTAATCCATCATATATTATGTTAATCTCTTAAGTTTCTTCGCAAATACTTTCCCGAGCACTATTCGAAACAAAACGACATTTTAATGGGTTCTTTGGAGATCCATTAATAATAAAATAATATGGGCCATTTTTGGCTAACATTATTGGCTGAGCGCGGTCGAAACACTTTTGAGAGGTATCAGGTAATTAATAATTATTTTCTCTAAGTGAAGCGTATTTTCCTGGCTTGTCGAAATAAAGGACATTGTCGTTAGCTTGAAGTTTATATATGGATAGCTTCCAAGTTGCTTCAGGCAATAAATATGGTTCATAGTAATGAGTATGTTTATTGCCTCTCAAAAATGCTCATTCCATGCAGCGAAGATTGACTTTTTAAACGATATCTCCATGCGTTCATAGTGTAATGTTTAATATGTTGTGATTTATACTTTAAAAAGTACTGAACCAGGCGAGATATACCGTCTTTGCTTTATCACTTGAAAGCCGAAGTTTGTGAAGACTGTTCACTTTATCGAACCTTACCTGTTCAGCCGAACGTTACCTGCGTCTTAGTTATCACCTACATCCTCCACTAACAAGTCTTATTTCACCAAATGATTCAAACGTTCGCTCAGACCTATTATGACTCTTCAAGTGTAATGCTTTAGTTCCAAAGCATTCATCTTAAGAATTAGTATAAAAGCTGTTATGATGAAGTGGAAAAATTCTTCAAAAAATGTGCGAGTGTAATTCTGCAGAGAATATAGAATTTATATTCATTCTATCGTAAATTTTGCATATAAAATTGATTATTAATATAAAAAGTTGAAATTGGTAAAAACTTCCGTCTTTGCGGGTTAAATAAACGTGGAGTAGTCATCATATCATATCAGCTTCCTGAATGCTGTCACGTTAGTCACGGGATATAATTCCGCGATTATAGTAAACTTCGCTGATTAAATAGCCCAGGAAGTGCAATCATAGTTATGGTGGATTTAATTTAATAATAGTACAACTATTACGGAAGAAAACTTCAAAGTACAAAGCAGCCTTAAATGCGATAATGAGAACGTGGTGTGACGTTACTGCTATACTTATCGAAATTTTGATAGAAATATCTACTATAGAGATATCACACAGGTGATCAATTTATGAGGGATGATCTTTGCTATTCCGGCACTTGCAAGTTCCCCGTTTGAATTCGTCGTTTTGAATAAAGCTGTTGAAATGTTGAAATTAAAACAAAAAAAAATTCGTCTCATTTCTTCTGATTAGCGTTACTGAAATAGGTTACCATCATCAAATTTAATGACCTGGACGGAAGAACTTTGTAGGTCTGGTTAGAAAACTGGTCGTTTACCGCATTATCCAAATAGCATCATTTCATCGATAAACTTGAAGTGCATTTCTGTGATGCGCAGGTGGATCGTTTCGAGCGATATTTCGACGAGTATTCTTTCATATTCATTAGTAGTAAGCCACCTAACATCCAGATGAAGTCAGTTATTACTAAAGAGGGAAAGGCCAAATGCAGTGATGATGCCGCTAGTGAGATGTTTACACTATAAAGTTGTCTCGTTGGCTGCCTAACCTTGACATCCATGGCGATGTGAAAGTAATCAACACTAGGAAATTGAGTGGAAGAGTGAAAGCTCTCATTTCATTAATACTCCTTTTTTCTCTCTTTCTTCTTTTTTCCTTCCCATCTTCTTTTCCCGTCCTCTCCTCCTCCCATTATTGCGTTTACGCCCAAACACATAGTGCTATTGTATTTTAAAAGCGGGTAAAAACACGGCATTTGAGGTGGAAATTCCCTTCAAATAACAATTTCTGTTCTTGTCTACATTGAGAGCTTGTTAATATGCTAAAAAACATCGAGAAATAGTATACAGCATTTTCCTCGCTCACCTACCTGATTTCAGCATTCACTTAAGACTTTAAGACGAAAGGAATATTCGCTTCCACTGAATTTCTCTGTTGATGTGACAGTGATTATACGGCTATAATTGTGGCCGAATATTTCGATATCGTTATTCGTTGTCACTCATATGGTTGATATCACTGTTGTTAATGAAAATTAGAACTTTCTATAAAGCAAAGTAATTATCGCTTTCGACCGTTTCAAATTAACTTCTCAAGAGGCGACAATAGAAGTTTTATGGCATTTTTCGATATGAAAAAAGCAACAACGACTCTCCAATTGAGAGTAATTCGCAAAGAAAATTGCGAGCGTTTTTTATCACTGAATTTTTATTGCACTTGCAATCAGCAGTATTACGGCTATAGCGATCGACTCTCATTTCCATTAGTTTTAATGCTACTCCTCTTCCTAGAATGCTCACTCAGCATTTACTTAATTTATTCTCTTTTCGAAATGAAGGAGAACCTCGTGGATTTATTTTTTGAAATTTAAATTTTCTCAATCCTTAGTTTCTTATTATTACTTACGAGGGAGACATCTTAGGCAAATTTTCAACTGCATGAATTCTTCGGGAAGTTGTTGAGTTGAATAATTCAACTACAAGGTGTTTCTTTTATTAATCGGTCTAGTTGTGCTGTTTCAAGAATAAAATTCCGCTAATATACTGATAACTTTCGCAGCATTTTGCTGTATTATTGACAAAAATCTGTAGTATATAGATGGTAATTTATGCCAATATTTGCATCATTTCATTGTGAGTATTCGTCTCAGTTCGTTGTGTTAGTGGCCTTAATTTTTTATTAGGAAATATTGACTTATTGGAAATGAAAAATTTTTTATTTTTGTTTGCATGTCGGAGGGATATTTTTTGATCATTTAGTATGAGTTTGCATCCGAACGGCTCTCGGCGGCAAATGAAATTAAAGAAATATTCGTCAAATTTTCGTTTAAACATTCTTGAGTATTAAAACCTTAACAGTAATGATTTGTACGTTGATTATTATGATTGAATGGCTTCAGTTGTTGTTTATAATTGAATTAGAAGTTCGATCTATCGAACATCTGAGATGACGCTTTTTGTTGGAATTAATAGAATGGTAAGTGATTTTACTTAGTTAACTAGTAGATACCATCACTTACTAAGACAGTAAGTGATGTTAACATAGCAAAGTAGTAATTATTGATGTTATCTTCATAGCACAGTGATAAGCCTATTAGTTGATTATGCAAGCGATTGCTATTTCTTTCGATCGCAGTGATTTTTGTAATTATTTTATTGCTTTAATTCTATTCCATCATAGTATGTTCTTGCTCACTCGTCATTGCAGATATATTCAGCTGTTAAAAATTCAGCTAGCAATACAAATTATTATTCACCACTGAAGTAATATAAAAACTTACATATTATAAAGAAATTCATACCATTCAAAATCGGATTAAAATAAAACTTTTTTGTAGGCGCTATCGTTATTGAATTAGTAAATCGTCATATATAGTAAGCTTCGCTTAATGAGTGCTTAGATTTAAGGCATAGTCTTTGACTTTTGGATTTGAATTATGCAGATCGAGAAAAAATTCTAAAATTTCTAGCCTTTCGTTCCATAATTTCAGGTTTTTTACCTACCAAAATTGATAAAAGTAGTTCAGAATTTAGAAGAGGAAAGTCAGAAATTCAAATTGCCTTTTTCTTTAGTTGAAATTCTTTAGTTAAAGCACTAAACTTTAATTAAGAACCTTGCCATACAGTAGGGGTTCCCGTTAAATGGGAAACAACATAACCATTTTGAAGATAGGCTATCATATTCATCATAACTTCCTTCACTACTCATCTCAAACGGTAATTAATCGAGATGAAAAATAGAGATTGCAGAAGAAAAAAGTAACATTCATGAATGATCAGCCGATTGAGGGATTTCATGTGGATGCACGAGCAAGTTCCTCATCGCTAATTAACCTAATGAGGATATATGGAGAATAATATGGAGAAGAAAGGAAGTATTGAAGTTAAACTTGCACTCTTTGGGAATTCTTCTGTTGTCTCTTCCTTTAATTTCTGGACTGATTCCATCAAACATTTTTATAATGAGCATAGCAAATGAAATAGAAAAATGCAGGCGTTTGCACACTCAACAGAGCAGAATTAGCGATTTCCGTTTGCTGGCGAGTGTGCGCTGTTGAGAAAATGAGTTACTGCTCAAGCTTGGAGAATTGTGTAACATGTGAGTGGCATGGTGGAAGCAAAGATTCATCTCCTCGACTTGGTGATATTTTAAAAGTTTTTGCATCATTGCTTACCTTTTCGACTTTTGTTTTTTATTAGCGACAATTGGACTTCACTTATGGGAATCTTAATTCCGTGCAAAATTAGAGGGTATTATTTTTCACTGCTAAGAGAAAAGGCTCTCTAATGATTGCAAAAAAATGAGTTTAATATTTATGATATGAAGGACGAATATGTCGTTTCTGATAAAAAATAATCGTGTGTGATTTTTAGATGCATAGGTTTTACTCATTTCGGCTATTCTAGTGGTTAGCGTTCATTCATAATTCTATGCGAGTGATTGCATTCACCGTGAAAAATAATGGGCATTTGAGATCAGAAGTCTTAAGGCAATGAATTTAAAATGAGTTCCCCCCGAGCTGACGACAAGCGAAAGTGTGCTGATGAAATTCGTGGGTGTGAGTGCACATGTTTATCGTTTCGCACTGCGCGGTGCATTTAAATTGGGCTTCTACCAGACCCATTGGCTCGATCCTACGGAGCCATTCCGCGTAAGACGCTCATCGTAACGAGGGTGGTGAAGTACGTTCCCCCGGCTCCCGTCCTAAGCCCTAAATGGAACAACGATGAGTCGACTCGTCAGCACTCGACGGGCAGGAAGCGATCCTGAACCTTAAAATTTAAGGGTGACCTCTACAACTTTTGCACTTAAGCGGAGGTTGGAATAATATAAGGGAGTGATATTTGAATACTTGTTGCATAAAATCAAGTAAACTAAATAGTAGAGTATTTAAACAGTAAAGGCTGTAAAAGAAGTCCCCATATAGATTGTAACTGCAGATCAGGGAATACGAATCAAGAACAACCAAGAGTGCAGACAATCGTGATGAAAAAGAAACGCTCAAATGAATGCTTTACTGATGCGAACGTCGATGGATCGAGATCAAAAAGGTTCACTTTATTGTCGAACTTCACCTAAGTTAACTTTTTCTCAGAAGAGAAGAACCACAAAAGAGTTTTTCCTTGATTTGGAAGGGAGGTAGAGCGAAAGAGAGGGTCTGAGAATGGAAAAGATGGGGAAAATTTAAGGTTGATGCTGTAATGTTAATTATAAAGTCTAGTAAATGTGGAGCTATTTGCAATAGTGGAAAAGAGCCAAGTGCATACATGTTCAATACAATGCGCCCAACTGCACACGAGGCTTGACAAAGCCCCATTAATCAGCGAAATCGACACAGTGGCGTTTAGGAGATTTTTATGGCCAACAAAATGATCCCTTTTTTTGCGTGTGTGAACATCATTCTCTCGTTGTCTATCCTTCTCTCTCCGATACTTTAAAATCTTCTCTCATTTCGTTGCTTTTTTGTTCGTCATATCCCTCTTTCTCTCTCTCAAAGCTGCCGTATAGCATTATTTTCGATGACAAATTTAGTGTATACAATGTAATTTCCGAACTTTTCACCTCATGTATGGTCGAGAAATAACGTGAGAATCGTTGCAATAATCGAGAAAACCGGTGCATTTTGAGGTGTTTTCCGTGTAGAGGAAACTAATTATAAAGGTGTAATCATAAATTTGTGCTTAGAGATTTTAGCAGTTAAGTAAGCAAAGAGCTGAGAGACAATTACGATGAATGGGAGGTAAGCTTGTCTATGGGAAGAAACAAAAAAATATATAATATATGAATGAACGATTACAATAATATTGCTTGCAATGAAGAAAATTTCATCGATATTTGCCAAATTTTCCAATGATTTCATTTCCTGCAAACTGATTCCTCTGAAAATAGTTCCCACTAAAGAGGAAATTGATTTTTGTTTTCAACGAAGAGATTCTTAAGAAATTATATTCCATTGTTCCATATCCATTATTGCTTCATATTTAAGTCTATTTGCCCGTATGAATATATAAATAATATACAGATAATTTCGCCTTAAATGATTTCAGAAAATAGAATCACTCTCCGAATTATATATGGGAAATTTCCATATATGATAGTTCACTTTTCGAATTATATTCCTCGGCGGTGGTGCTATTTTTGTTGATTAACTTTAAAGCTATCTTCAATGAAGGGATTGATGAGTAGGAGTGCGCGGTCCCCTTGTTTTGGCGTATGCATGCATTTAAAATTTGGTTTATAGAATTTCCCTGAAGGGGAAGGAGAAAGGCAGAAAGAGAATCAAATTGCCTCCGACATCCATCCTTTCCCGGTTCTCTTCCAATCCTAGTTGATTTTTGTGAGTTCTATTGTGGAAATATTTGCATATTCGAAGGTATATAATAATTAATTACAAAAATAAAACTCGACACCATCCTATGGAATGTACCATCATATCGCTGATTGGCTATTGTTATTTATGTGATTACAAAAGAAACAACTGGATAATAGGTGAATTGCATCAAAGTGTAATTGCATTGCAATTACTGAGCATTTTCAATCGATGAATAAATTAGCAAAGTTCCATTTTGCGGATTGCACATATTCAGCTGAGATCAATTCGAATATAAGCGCGCTTCAGATTCATACTGATGTCATAAACCCTCTGAAACCCATCCGGTCGTTTATAGGATATTTCTTCGTGAAACGTTCGCTTATCGACGAATGATTAATATATTGAGGTCGAGCAGGTGAAGCTTGACTTTGAAGACATGCTTTGAGATTACATTAAAGAGATGATGTCAGTGTCACGCTGGAACTATTTCTTGCTCATCACGTGGAGCTACCGTGGAAATAACTCCATTATTTCCTGTCGCATTTCCTATTTTAAAGAAATTACCCAAGTATTTCAATCAAAAATAACGCGTAAATTCAAATGAAAATTTATGGGAAATGGTAGCCTACAATCTGCTAATTTTGATCCCTACTTCTCATCGGCGAATTTTTAATAAATTTCATTTTTCGTTAAAAAAAGTTGAAGCGATTTGTAATTTCATCTCGAATGAGTCTCGCATCGAGTTAGATAGTCTTGATATCGTTCAGTGAGGTAAATTAGTTAGTAACGCGAAGAGTAGTACATTTTAAAATGATTGTATTTTTTTTAGTTTATTAGTATATTTTCCAAAGAAAATAAAAACGCCCAACCAGTTGAGGCTTAAATCTCCAGAAAAATCATTGATTGAAACTTTCTCCTGAAGCTTAAGTTCAAGCTCGAGCTAAAATTGAAGTTGAAATTGGACTCTGCAAAATCATTTCAGTGAATGTTTGTTTCATTTTTTTGCTTATTACATCTCTTCATCACTTTGCCAAACAGAAGCAAATTCTACATTGTATCAGCATCGACAGATATGTCCGCATGTCGTTCTTCATTCTGCCATCTTTCTTCCATTTCATTGATATTTTGCGAACAATATTTTTCAGACCCATTGAGATCCCTTCGAAAATGACCATGATGAGGTAATCCAGTGCAGTCGTTTTCATATTACCGTGATGACAAGTAATACGTTGAGACAGGTAGTACTATGATATACCTGTATCCTTCATAGATAGTCAGCTAATAGAGATATTACGCCAATATACCTGTATCTTAGAAAGCATTCGATATTTTCGATGACGAATCTTTGACATATGATGAGAGCACCCAGAACGATAAATCCGATCGACGTTCAGACAAAACAACAAACGGAACAGAAGTGATGTTCTCTCTTTTTTTTTTTAAGTGAACGTCTTAAGCCATTACGCCGATCTTAGCGACGACATTTATTGAGTCATTGATGTTCATCGATGTGACACCTTATCGACCTGTTCCATTGACACAGGATTATCACTGGAATTCTTTTATTGTTCTATCAACATAATTGATATCTGCCAGTGTGATAATTAAATAAGTCATTAAATATCGGAATAATTCTTATCATTTTCTGGAAACTTTTTAAATTCAGTTTTATTTTCTAAAGTTTAAATTGGGATCGCCGGTTTCTCAATCACTTTTTCTCTTTCTGTTGGTTTCCCCGATATAATTAAATTGAAATAGAGGACAATAATATTGTATTTTGCAATCTGTTACTTAAATAGGAGAAACTTTTTAATGATGATATTGCCAACAAAGTTTTAGTTCCTTGTATATTGATGAAATAATAAACGGAAACAATTGAGAGAGGATGTTCGGTGCTGTTGGATTATTAGCAGCTTTATGCAGTGTTGACTCGCATCGGAACACTGTTTTGAAAACCGGAATCTGCTGCACTCATCGCCCGGTAAACAAAATGCACTCAACAGTAATCGTCGATCGACTTGTTCGCTGAATTCTGTAACGAACATTCGTCGCATGTGGCCCCACCACCTCTAGTCATATTCTCTCTCTTTAATATCTCTATGCAGCAATGCGGAGGTCAAGTGCTACAGATAGATAGTAATTAACCTTGCTTATACCTCTACTTTATTTCGCCATCCTATAATCTCAACGTTCACACAGGTCTTTTCTATGCATTATAATTTCCGCTCACCACACCAGAAAATATTGCAGCAAATGGCCGTATTTTAGAGTGATCTCTTGGTGTATCCTTGTCTGTTTCGATAGTTTGGAATAGTTTCATGGGTACGGCAGGTTCATATTTTAACCGCGTTGAATTTTGCATTTAAAACATTCAGTTGTATTCTTACTATCGATCGGATGCATTTTACACTAGATGATTCATATTTTGCACCACTCGGGAAAAATGCGAACGTTTAGGTTTGTAAAAAAAGCCGCCAGTTAAAAAATGGATAGCTGGGTCGGTTCCGCATTCTTAATTAGTTAAGTTATAAAATAGTCTCGTTTAATGAGCTGAATGAAAAAGCGCGTATTGTGCTAGCTCATCAGTTCTATGCTTATTATGTGCCCTATGACTTTCCATTGGTTCAATATTTCCAACATCGTAAGTAGTAAATTACGAGTTGTTTCTGTATGCATGTGGCCTTCCCAATTATTTCTGTACGTTTCGTTGATTGAATGATATCGTCATTGTTCAAAGCTTCATATTTAGAGTCGTATTCATAAGGGCATATACAGAAATGCATCGCATTTTTGTAAGTTAATAGACTCACCAATATAAAGGTTGACTTTTCTTTTGATCGAATTACGTTCGAATCAAACGAAATGGGGACACTTGGAGACATACTTAAATATAGAAGATGGCGTTTTACTTGCACCGAGAAAATGTCCTCATTCATCCGTTGACACAAAAATGTCTTTGCAAGGATCATATTCTATTCAACGACACCACCGACTCCTTTCTCGCCTTACCACATTTTTAGTGGAGAAATCCTCAAAGCTAAGATAATTCACCTAATAATTCTGCTTACCTATCTCGTATAATTAAATTTATTACAGTCGAATATTTATATTCACCTCTTAATGTTGAAAAATTTTCTATGCCTGGAAGATTTCCCAGGATGACTACTGGATCCCCGACACCGGAAATTTCAACGCCCTGGCAAATATGCGGAATTAGCATTTCAATTCGATATTGCACTGATAAAAAATCTCCTAATTGCTTCCATCAGATATCAGAATTAATACTTTGCTTCCGTTTATTGCGAGTATTTTTGTTTGATTTTAAATATGATAGCAATTACGCATTTTCTTTTGCTTAATAATATGATCATATATATTTATTAGGAACACTTTTAGTATAGTTAAAGTCTTTTTTATTCAGGGAGAGATGGGGACAAAGAGAGAGAGAAAGAAGGCAATTGAAAGGGGGTGTTTCTCTTTGCGATGCTCTTTGCACTCTTGTTTATATAGGCAGTGCTGATATGTCGAGTGTGTGTCGCTATTGTTTTGTTTTTTGTTTAGCCTTTTTCCTCTCCAACAATTCTCTTTACATTACGCATTACTGTGTCGAAAAATTCTTCAGGTGTCCATTTATTATAAATCTTTTTTTCGGGTGGGAGGAGAGAAGGGGAGTGCTCGATTCATTTGGCAAAAATATTACTTGGGATATCGTTTTATTGAGAGTACCATTTCAGCTGTGGTAATCAGTCGAGAGCGGAAAGCAAAACGTTGATTATAAGCGATCCGCAAACGGCCGCCGTCTCGGCCACAATTTCTTTAGGCCGATCGAAGAAACTTTCTCCACAAAAGGTATTATTACCCGCCGAATTTAGTCATTTTTGGAATCGCATATTTACCTGCGGATTCTATTTCTGAAGAAAAGGAGACACTGGCATTGTATACTTTACTCGATCCTTTGATACTATCAGTTAGCGTATGAAACAATATAGTACTCCATACTCGGTAATATTTTACCACTCGTTTACCAGCTTCCACTAGATTTACCGGTATTTTATCACCAGGTGCGATGAAGTTTTTATTTCCTGTTTTAGTTAGGATTAACTTCAATACTTGACAATTTATGTCGAGTTGCAAATCGGTTGGTCAAACTCGAAGAGAGTTATGAACCCTGAAGAAAGACACACAAAAATCAGCGGAAGTTTTCAAGTGATTTGTCATTTTCTACTTACTTACAAAAAGTGAAAAATGTATTTTAGCAGAGACGACTTCAGATAGTTTTTTGCAGTCACATTCAGCACACAAACTGCCTTCATAAATTAAAAAAAAAGAATTAAGTAGCCTTCATTATTTAACTCATCCAGGTCATTTTTGCAGTCCCTCTAAAAAAGGTCGATCATTCGAATACTGCCGAGCATAAAAATGCTTCATGTCTTGAGACATATTTTTATCCTCATAATTCCTGCGGAGGAATCGTGGAGTTACTGCGAGATCAGCACCTTTTCTGGATAAAACGAAGGTTTCATGGGAAGGAAAGGAATTTATTCATGTTGTCTTATGAAATCTGCGAAATTTTTTCGCCAAGGCGATGTTGTTTGATCCTATGGGAAAATATTCTTGCCAGATGTTGTTTTCTTGGCTTAGAGGATAACGGTTCCGCAGAATTTATTGATATTTCTTGAGTTTTGTATTAGATGGTTTTCGTAGAATTTTTTAGTGAGCTTAACTTATGAAATGCCACTCTCCTCCCTCCTCTCCGCAACCTAAAATTCCCAAAATTCTGGCAGATTTCACTGCTAAACATTTTTATTTTAGAGTGGCAAATGCTCGCGAGCAACGAGCAGTACAGCGGCAACATTTGCAGCTCCCTCGCAAGCAGTCGCTGTACAAAAGCCAATGTTCGCCAACTTTGCATCTACCTTGAGTACTCGACCTGTTCTGGTCGTCCATCCTGCACAGAAAACGTTCTCACAGACTGCCATTCATACGTACAATAAATTCTCATTAGGCGAACCTAATCTAAAATTTGCAACAAGCTCGGCGATTACGTCCTACGACAATATTGTGTCAGATTTGACCAACAAATCGACAGGTAAACCATACTCGCAAACAGACTCATCGACATTGAAAAATGAGATTCCAAGGTTTGTACATGCATTTCTTGAAATGACTAGAGAACAACGTTGCATTTTTGTTCAGTGCTTTATTAGTCCTAATGTTTATTTCCTTCATCCTTCTTTGCGTGAAGTAAAAGCTCATTCTCAATGCGAGATTTTTCAGTCATAATTTCTACTCTAATGATGACCAGTGGTCATTATGTTCTGCTAGATGAATGAAAACTGTAACAGGAGCTAATTCGGCTTCCTATTTAAGATGGTCGTTTTCCTATGCAACTTTTTCATTCTTTACAACTTATCTAAATTTTTCTTATTTAATTTGTCCTATTAATATGCTTCTTATGTGTGTTTTCCTTCTGATTAACTGTAATTGCAGTTTGAGGGTTTCACGTATCAACGACGATTCGAGGGAATCACTGACAAATCGTCTTAGCAGAGGGCTCGTCGATCTCACACAAGGTAGTAGCGATCGACTACAAAGATGGAAAAGTAAATTGCAAACGGGTCGGCGACCAAAAGATACAAGCGAACCACCACCTGTTATCAGGTAGATTTTGATATGATTATTTTCTATAGCAATTTTTTAACCATTAAATGTTGTACTGGAACTGACCTTTTTGACGATCTTCTTTAGCTACCAATAAATCCTGACCTTTGAAACTGAAATTCTTCTGGAGGGACTTGGGGATAAAATCATATTCTTTGATGATCCAGAAAGGCTTCGAGAATAAATAAAATATCACATGGGTCATAATAATTTTTCTCTAAGCAATCCTCTGTGCGCGCAAAAAATCTAATAACAAGTAAACCTAAACATTGGATTAAACGGTCACGCGTGTGGCGTCGCATTTGTGACTCAAATGAAAGACATAAAATATATAGTGCAAAAAGAAGGTGGAAGGCGACTAAATCTCGCTAAATTATAGGTGTTATAAATACTCAAGTTTGCATAGCCTTTTATTTTACTCTTCATTTCTATGAAAACCTCGAAAATGACTTGGAATGATGGAATAGGTGGAAAATTAAATTATTTCATGTAACGTATGCACCGAAATTATGTTTTGCCTCATTGACGCGGATCAAAATTACTGGTCGGAGTGTTACCTAAGTAAATTTTTGACTTGGTACCACTCTCCGGGTGGAGTTTAAAAATTCTGAAAAAAGTTGTATTTCACGATGAGGAAATTACGTTTTAATGGTCTGTTACGTTGAATTGTGGCACATCTGCATAAAAGGTGATAGTTACTGGATCATCTGTTGGGATATGATTATCCATAAAACATGAACAACTCTGTCTATGAAATCGTTGAATCGAAAAGAAATTCTCTAATGCAATGTTGCTTTCAAAGATTCTTATTTATTCTCACTTAAATCGTTATTTCTCATTTAGTATTTATTCCGATATCAATATGCATCATCATGTTTTATTGTCAGGGTAGGGTACATAAGTTACGTAGTGGTAAAAATAGACAAATGAATTCTTTCTGGATAGTTTCCCATCTATCAAACTCTTTCTTACTAAGCTGTTTTTCATTCTAATAGTCTCATAAAGGTGTCATATTTTGGGAGTCAGTGGATCTGATTTACTTATGTCTTCCATTTGCTAGCGTAAGGGAAAGTCAAAAAAATGAGGAGAAGAACGCAAAGATCGAAGGATGCTGCTAATGTCATTTTTTTCTTGTCCAAATGTCGATATTCATTAAGTCAGCAGTCTATGCGCCATCTCTCATTTTGCAACTTTTCCTTATTCATATGATGGTTGAAAGGTTGAAATAAAATAGACAATTTCCTGTATTCTATATGAAGTAAGTGAACATTTTGTGTTCAGAATTTTGCTGTTGTGTTCATTCTTTATTTGTGCACTTCCCTTCCTAAATTGCATGCAAGGTTCATTGGAGCTGTGCGGGAAATAAGACTCTTGCTGAAAATAATACGATTGTTTAGACACTATCTGTTTTGTTCACTAAATTAGTACTGCATGAGTCATTAATCACATCCTGTATTTAGCGCACTTCAGCTGCTCTGAGCTCATTTCTTTGAGGTACAGCTGCCCAAATTCAGCCCTACTTCCGGTTGTTATATGAGTTTTGCACACTTGTCACACGCTGCTGCATATACGTGCACATTCGTTTAGTATTTTTATGCGCATAGGATTCGTTTCCAAGTCGAATTTTTCCAGAAATCAAACAGCATTAGAAAGTTTATCGTCTAGTCGAGTGCTCCATCTTCTCAAAAAAAAAGTTGAGTCAATGCAATGCAATTGCAGTTGCAATGCAACGTCTCATCACGTTTCATTCTTATTTAAATTTCGATTTTTCTTCACATCGCATTAGCGCTCGAGATTTGATGTTTATTATGACTTTATGGTTTTTCACCGTCCTCTATAATTTACACTTTCTTATGTTTCCACTTTGCCGTCGCAACTTTGGTCCGTACTGAGACTCTTCGGGATGATTTCTTAGCGGGTAGAGGAGCAATGCAGTTTCCAATCAAAGGAAGCATTCATATCAGTGACTGATATATGTTTTATTCTTCCTACCGCTTATCATTTTGAATATCAAAGTGATAAGAGAAATATCTTTCATTCTTAAAAAGGATACCATTGACTATAATAAACGGCGTTAATTAAGCGAAAAAATTACACCTGCGAATTCAAATTTAATAATTATCCTTCCTTGTTAACAGTTTTAGAAGACATCGACTGTTTAGCTGTCACGAGGAAACTTTGTAGATTTATGCTGGGCTAAAATCATCAAAGATCAACGAATAAATTTTCGTACAAAGTTTTACAAAGAGCAACGATCTTATCGAAAAGAAAGGAAAAGGAAGAAACAAAATTTTATGAAACCATGGCTTCATCACTCACTCCACTAATACGAATAGAATTCAAACTTTTACTTTTATTTCGAAAATTCACTGGAGAGATTAGTTATTGTGAGTGCACTTGAATATACAAGATCCTGCATTCGCATTAAATATTATAAATATAGGTTTAATGCGCATAATTGACGACATGTGACTTATAGTAGCATAGAATCAAGGATTAGTCTTTTGCTTCACTTTTAAAAGTTAATATATTTGTCAAGTGATCTGCTAGTCGAACTCACCGTCGTTTCCGAATTGAGGAATTTGCGAATTTACTTCAAATTCTCAGGATCTTACTGAAATGCCAGAAAAGAATAGCGTGTGAAGGTAGTTAATGTATGTTGGGTTAAAGACAGTAGTGCGGTAAAAAGGGAAGCAAATTGGGGAGGAATAACATCTCTTGGATATCTTTCGTTTGATCAGTTACCTTAGAAAGAACTAATATTATGCTGCGAAATGTGATTTTATTCTAATATTTTACGCAAACATGATTCAAACTACTTTTATTTTGTTATTTTCCACCAAAATCAATTTTGTGTTGATGATTTAACGATGAGTTGGAGACTTAAGTGAAATATTCTGTCGTAGCTGACTGTTCATTTTCTCGCAAGGAGAAAACCTCTATGACTGGCAAACTTATATGTACAAACATTTTGATTCACATTTCTTTGGGTTAGGGAATAGAGCTACAGTATTTTGGCGGAACATCTGAAATCCTAATCGACAACACGTTCACGGATGACCGGTGAAGCGGTCAGTTCCGGTCATTAAAAAAGTGAGCCCATGTTGGATGGATTGATGAGCGATGGGGGCAGCGTGGGAGAATGGTGCTTCGGACGAGTGAACGTGCGCTGTGAAGGTGGCAACGTTTTTGGGTCATCACGAACGGCTTTCAAAACGCCAAACCCTTTCTGCGACCTTCACCACATGTCGGACACATTCATTCGTTTCATTCCCTATCGGCCCACTTAGACGTCAATCGGATGCAGGATTGACGTCGAACTCTGGATTTTGTAGTTTCTTCGTCTCATTGCGCCTCATCTAGTTGTAATAACTCTCAATAACGCTTCCCTTTCACAACGCTTTTTGTTCTCGTAACTTGTTTCTGTCTTATAATTTTTAACTACCATCAAAATGTCCAGTTGATCATCCCACCCCCTTCAATTCTGTGAAAAATTTATCGTATTCCTGGAGGGTCGTTAGTTGCACCTACTAATGGAAATGATTTCATCCGTTCTAAAGGAGGAATATATATAGCTGATCTTTGAGACTCTTAGGTCTTATAGCTTCATCTGAGAATAAACAAAAATCGTTTTCATTATTCATATATTTTTAAAATTCCCTTCCTATATAATGGCGTTTTGAGAAGGTCGTATCTTTACAAGCGTCTGTGCATCCGAGCATTCGTATCTAGCTATGCGTCTCCGCCTATATGCTCATTTGTTTATCTTACAATATTCACTTAGAAGTCCTTAGAAGAGTAAGAAATTTGTTGGCTATAGCATATATTCTGACTGTTGCATATAGAAAAAATCAGATTGATTCAACAAGCTGTAAAGAAAGTTATAGGTAATGACCTGCAAAATTCTCATTGCATTTTGCATTTTGCAAAACTAAAAACGAAATTTTTGTGGGCGATTCATACCTGCGATTGATTCAGCTCGTTTATTATTATCATTGAATGGTCGCTGAAACAGAAGGAAAAAATGCAATGCGCATACAAAGGCTTCGAAAAGAATAGTTAGGGAAGTTGATAACATAAATATGTGCTAGTTTAAAAATAATAAATGATAAAATAAGGCTCATATATATATGAGCCTTACATATATATGCTTGGAAATGTACGTTATCTTCCGTAAGTAAAAAGTGCTTGTGTCCATGTGGTTGAGAGATAAAGTCAGGAAGGTTTTCCGATCAGTCAAAGTGATACCGGAACTATACGTTGGCGAAAGAGAATCTTCTTTCAAAGGACTAAATAGAAAGAGAATGGAAATAAATAATTGGGTTTTTGTGACACTTTGATTTTTAAATATATGAGTAATATTCTCAAATGTATCACTGTGGGTGGTTGAAGAGTGTGCACCTGTAGCTGGAAAAGCTGAAGAGCCATCGCTTTATTTACTATCCATTTGTCAGTTGCTTCTCCAGTTAGCACTTGCAGTGTTAAAATTGGGTTCTGGTATCTCAACCGTCAATATGATTGGTTTTCATTTTCCATGGATTACTTCTGCACAAATTTAAGCGCATAGTTGGATAGTGCATCGGTTTCCTGAGCAGCTAAAGAATATTTTTGGCGCAGATATTTGTTTAGAACTTTTCAGATGCGATTATGACAGTTTAATCGAAATTTAACGACCAAATTGTTCTTTTTTCTGCATTCGGTCGATGTTTGACAGTATTTGTGCAAAAATGCACAAATCGGAGCGCTTTACAATGTAGCAAACCTGAAATAGATACGAAATTTTGACGAGAGCATAACGTTTCTTTCGTTGAAGATTCACCCTCACTGACTTTCTTTCTTCGATTTTCTATAATATCTTTGTTTCCTGCAATGGCACGGAAGTTGATTAAGACATTACATAACGATTTGTATATTTTCATAAAGAGTTGAAGAAATTTCATATCCTCCTAACTGGCGGTAGCTAATAATTCGTAAATCCATTTTCACCGGTTTTATGAGTGCCAGTGCATAATAATTGGATTCATAGCTTTAAATTTTCAAAGAGATACGCTATTTTTGAATCTTTTGGAGTTTATACCAATTTTATAGCCAGATACGTTTCAGCTACCTTAAAATCGATCAACTACCTACCAACAGAAAACCTTAAAGCAAAGTCAGATGGTTCTTTTTTTCTATCGAATGGCCATGAAAGTTTCGTAGATAATTTTTTTCGCTTAGGAATCTTGTCCTCTGTAATCGATTATAACCGTCGGATGATTGGTGAAGTTTCACGGCTGCATCTGCTGTCATCATCTCTTAATTTTAAACTAATCATTTTTATAATAAACATTCTCTCCTAAATCTTTCTCTTGGTTCCTTTGACTAAAACACCACTCTGTTGTATTTTGTGAACTAAGGGAAAGAAAGAAATATATATACAGAAGGCACGTTTTTGTTATCTTTGGACGTTATCCAACGGCTCATAACTCTATAGGTGATTTGTTGAATTACCTATTGTGTTATTATTTCGGTTGACGAGCATTTTAGGAGAGAGTGCATTTGAGAGCGATACGGAAAGCTTTCAGATCCATTAATTATCAGTTTATTTTATTTTTTTGTTTATTCGAAACGGATGATAACATTTATTATATTTATTGTTACCGGTTAAATACCGGTTAAATAAAAAGTTATGGTATCATTCAGAAGAGAAATAAATGGTCATCCGATTCAAAAGTTATGTGCACTTGTTGTATTGTTATCTTCGACAAGTAGAGAGTTAGGATGTTACTAGACGGGCGGCTATGTTGCCTACGATAGTCAATTACCTAGTCGTATTTTGCACATCGCTGATTTTTATTGCTTCGGTTAAGGAGGTGAGGATGACTTGAGTGAAATCGAATGTGAAAATATTTTCTTCTTTCAAGGTTGGCTGAGTTGAATGAAATGAAAGATGGAAAATATTGAAGGAGAATTTCATAGTAAATATTTGGCGTTCTGAATATTTCATTTCACGGCATAATAAAACGAACAGTTATCATTTTTAGAAGCTTTCCTTCAATTCTTTTTGTTTTAATATCTCAAGATATTCCTTCATTTTCATATATATTTCAATTAAAAATCCGTATTTGCAATGTGAGTTTTTTTTGTATTCTCGAACATAATAACGTGGAATTTCTCCAAGAAAATGTGATCTGTTTGGAAAATTGCTGAGCCGAATTAGAGCCAATTTTCAACGACAAATTCACCATCGCCTTCAACCTCTCATTGATGGCTGCTCGTTTCTTGATTACCTAAAGTTGATTGATCGATAAGGGATATAATGACTAAATAATTGACAGTTTTCGACCTTTTTAGAACTTTGGAGTTTTAGAGCTAGTTTTCGAAGTAATTTGCTTCGTTAGGACGTATTAGTAAGCTTTTGAACTATCACTTCAATAGTAAATCTCTCATGATATTAATTATGTTGCAACAATTTTTCATTTGTTGGATTTTCACGAGTTTTGGGGTAAAGGTTTTTCTTTTATAACTTTCCACTGTAGCCTGAAATCAAGTTACCACAGTTGTAGTTATATATACATATATGCGTATAAAGAATTTCTTATTTAATAACGCTATTAGGGAAATCCAACAAATCATCGAAACTAAACAGTAATATTAGGGGCAAAATTATTTGCAAACTGTCAGCTTTTCCCTAAAATAAACTTCAAAATTCGTGCAAAGTTGCTGTGAATAAAAGGCGCAGAATTAGTTCCAGAGGGAAAAAAAGTTGGAAAATTGCACATTTTAGCAAAAAATCGACTACATTAGTGGAAAATGATAAAAAAAAAATAAATCAATAGTAATTTATTAGGTGCAAATGCTCCAATAAGCCAATAGAAATTTTCGATGGCGCGACATAATTTTGCAAAAAGTTTGATTTTCTGCACCAATAATTTGGTGAAGTTGATGCGGCTGTGAAATTTAATATTATATTAAGGATTTTATAAGTTTCAGCCGAGGAAATAATCCGTATTTTAGGTCGATTATTATCCGAAATTTCGATTATTTCATATCATGAAATTTTCGTAATATGATAATCGAGAAATTCTCATATTTCCTCGTGAATTTCATCGCAAATCAATTGAAGAATTCATCTTTTAATGTTTAAAAGGCGCAAGTTCTCGTAAAATTGAGTTAAGCCGAGAATTACTTCGTAATTTAGCAGTTTTTTCCCGGCATAATTTGATATATTCTTACTAGAAGCATTTACACGTCTTTTTAATACTGCTGTGCTTCTAAGTAAACGTTGAAAGGTGAGTTAACTTCTGCAGAATTTAACGATCTAGATTTCATTTTGTACTATCAGTTAGCAACGCCACTTCTTTCTTTCATTGCTTTGTGATCTCAGTAGGATTCATAAGGGTCCTAGTCAATCTATCATAGATTTACTGTAGCCTCTTGTTCCGGTGGAAACTGAAAACGGACATCAAATTGAGCGCAGAAAACGGCGTCCTCTGCGAAGGTCGCTTCAGTCTTTTCACAATTCATTCATCTTCTCATTGAGTTCGCTAGGCAGTTCTGACATAATGCATCAAAAATTTTTTCAGCAAATAATTAAATGACGCATTTTTCGGCACACATCCACCTAGCAGTCAGCAAATGTCAAATAGTAGCACAGTCAGTTAATTCAAATTTTTTTTCTCATGATTTCATCAAAGTTTCGGCTGCCTGTATAAAGATGTCGCCCTTCAATTGTTAACTCTTAATTTTCCTTTCTTTCATTAGGTCTTTTTAGAAGAGCAAATTTGAGCAGTGATGTTTATTTGTACGTTTTCGGTTTCGCTCGCTTGTTCTATTCGTGAAATTTATTCTTTTCAGGAATATGCCCTCAAATCACGAACCATCTGGTCATTCGTCGGATGCTGAGGTGATCCTCAACTGGGCACCAAGTCGCTTCATTCCATTGCAACCGGTAATAGAACTCATTAAAGGGTTTCTTCGAAAAAGTGTTCGCTGCCATGAAGCTTAAAGCGTTATTGTGTCCAAAACAAAAAATGTTAACTAACGATAGATCGTCGAAGGCCGCCTGAGAGTATTCAACTGGGCACCTGTCAGCAGGTCCGTTACTGAGACTGATTAAGGAGGCGTGAATAAAGCAATGGAAGAAAAAACCTACAGGAAATATATGAACTTTGTGATGGATGAACTTTTGTGTTTGTTTTTTTCCGAGGAATATGGAAAATTTCATCTCTCTTTTAGATGGCAATTAAATAATTGCTTCATTTCTTTTCGGTTTAACGGAAATGCTCAACCGTGACGCGTTTTGAAGTATACTCGGATGAAACGATGTTTAAATGAGGATTTAAAGCGAAAAGTTCTTTCTTACTCTTTTCCTTTATGAATCGATCCTTAAAATGGATTCCACTCGAAAATGATACATTTTACAATTCTTTTATTTCAGTTAAACCGCAAAATTGAATTTCACACCAAATTTCATTATTTTTTTAAGTTGATTTGACCAAAAAGATTCACAACTAAGATTCCATCATACGCTCAAACGACATGCAAAAGTTATCGTTGCCATAGCGCTACTTATTGGGATTTATTATTTGCTTTCAACGGTGCATCCGAAATCCCTCCACTTAGGTCACTTCATCTTTTCTTTATGTCAGGGCAAATAAATGCCAAATAGGATTCCAATATTATTACTGCTAATGTGTTAAGTGCTGATAGTCGCTCAGAACATAACTGAATGTTTGTTATCTTTGACGTCGATCAGACATTTAAAGGTGCTGTAAGTTCCAGTTGTATTTTGCACCGGTCATCTCTCCATTTTACAGTCTTCAGTTCATAAAAATAGAATTCTTTGTGGAGGATTTCACGTTCATTCGAATGAGCTAAAATGTAAGCGCATTATTGTTCATATTTTGAACTTTCCCCATCGAATATTTTACCAACACATCTTATTTAGACATTTGCAATTGTCGATCTACCTATCGATAGTTAAGCAAAATTCTGACCATTATTTCAGTTCGGAAATTAGACTAATGCCATCGAATGCGAAAGCATATTTCGGTTTTTTTTTGGCCGAATGAAGCAGAAATCGTTGCAACCGACATCTCCCATGTACGCAGTCGTTGACTGCCAACTGTTGCATTGTTCACCCATCCGGCTGACCGTGCATTTAGTCGTCTCGCTAATCATCGAACAATAAAACAGATATTGGAATTTAATGTTTTATCATTCGTATTTTGTTTATATGATCTCTGTCATTTTATATGTTTTACAAGTTGTATTTTGATTACGTCTATTGCAGTCGCCATCTCCCAAATTCATTAGCAACAATAAATCGGCGTTTACGACGCAAATCTTAAGGCCACGTGTGCTACATCCATCGCTTTCGGCGACCGATATTCTTCGTCCTGCTGATACAGACAAAGAGTTCGTTTCTTTACTGCATCGATTTCTTTCATCCTCTAATTTTTTGATTTATGAACCGTCGTCCTGGAAATGTTCTATTTTTCGCGTCATATCATATCGTTCATGAAATATTCTCCGCTATGGTAAACAAGACTTTACAAGAGTTAAAGTCCTGAAACATTGCCTTCAAAAGGATCTTCGCGATTTATGACTTTATTTATCTAATAGCATAGGTGTTTAATATTGAAGGGAGGTCTACTTTATGTGGATCTTAATTGTTTCTTACTTCAGCTTTCATCGTTAGCAGATTTATATTGCTCATTTTTCTCCCCTCTTTCTCTTTATTCTAGGATTGGTGGTGCCACATTTTACAATGATGGTATGGGCGCAGCTTTGTTTAGATCGTAAGCTGCTCTTATCACTTTGAGCTGTTTCCTACCATCGTTTCCTCTTTTTTTTCTGATAACCCACTCTATCAAAATCGGCAATATAGAAACAATACCATCTACAATATATTTTATTAGTGCATCGCTTTGATTTCGTCGAACTCAATATTGTTTTATCATAAAAAGTGTTTGACGCAAGTAGGCAGCGCTCATAAAGGCTTTTTTCATTTGTATAGGTATGTTGACATAGAAATGCTTAATTGGTGCAGAAGTAAATTGAAAAAAAAGGTTGAAATTTCGCCATTTTATGCGATACGTTCAAAAGAATCCTGGTGGAATATTTCCTTGAGAAGTGAATATTCTCGATACATCATAACATTATCAGTTTTCTCGTAACAAGGAAATTCTCGTTGTTTCTCCATCGATTCCGCCTGTTTATTTCCACCTATTTAATCAAATTCTGTAGTAGATCATCTTAGTTGATAGAAGCGTTGACTCATTTAATAATTCCCAAAGCTGTGAGAAAACGTAAATAACTCTGCTTCACTTTCGTCGTATTTCGATCGTATGATTTTGAGATATTGATGAGAAGGTTTATGTTAGCGGATCAAAGTTATGATGCTGATGTCGAGAATAGTCTTATATGTTACCATACAACCTCTCATATATAGCGCATCTGACTCAGCGATGATAGACGAAACTTGAAATCGTTGATAGTTCATTCGAGGTATCAGCACTGTTATCATCTTCAGGGCCTATTTTAGTCACATCCCTCTTATAATACTCCCCCTGCAAGCTTGAATTTCCGTTAGTATGTGCCTGGGTTGGATGAGGAGGGTGGATGGACGAGTTTGGCTTGCCCCGGATTTAATGAAAGCTGGTCGAGGTGCTCATTCTGTTTTTTCTTCAAAGTGAGGACTACTGCTGCGTGGAAAAGAACTATAAAAGGAGGATGAGGTGGGTTAGGGGGGAGAGATAGGGTGGGCAAAATCACCTTGAAGTGGCTAAATACGGCTTCAGTGCAAATTTATTACTGGCCACAACGGAAAGTGCTGCCATAAGTTTTTTTTTGCCGGAAGCGCTGTACAGAAATCAAATGTTCTGTTTAGAATTAGTTAAAGAAATGAGCAGAGAGAATCTCATGAAACCATTGCTCCTGAGATTACTAAGGAGTTTAATCGAGAGGCAAAGAGAGTCACGAATGTTTAACGGTTCATTAGGGCTCTCTTTTGATGTATGCAAAAGTACTGTTCTTCACCCAGTAGGAAGAAAGAGTCTTTAATAAGGCGTTGGATATAGGAAATGAAACTTAGTATTCAAGTAAATCAATCTTAGTGAATCATCGTCGAACGAATACATAGATGAGAATTCGTGTGAAATTGGCCTTTGGCGGTACACAAACATCACGCAGTTAATCGCAACAAAATGTTTGGTATTTAATTGGTAATGCAGTTAAATAAATGACAAGACGAATGAATTTTTCTCGAAAACAGACACACACACAGACCTATTGACAGACAAGTATACAACAATAGTTAATGCTGTTTATATGGTTTAAGAGCAAAATCAGTTGCTATATTGCTCAACATATACTCGTATGATCGTAGTCTAACACTGCTGCCTTAAATATATTTCAGTACCAAAGTTTTCTTTTGTAATGCTGATGCTCTGAGGAGTAGTAGTAGTAGCTCATCGTTTGGGGGGAAATCGCGAAGCTATAGAGTAAAGCCGTGTAGGACATAGAAGAAAGCATTGGTGGGACAGTGTCGCTGTTCATCATCGGCAATCGCCAGCTAACGAAATATGCGCACGCCGTCCAATTTAGTTTGTAGACTGTCTCATTCTCCTCTCTTAATTGCTTTTCCAAGTGTCCGTCATATCATTTGGTTCTCACTAAGAGAGATGTCACGTGCAGTTCCCTTGATCGTTGCTTCGTTCGCCGAATTTTTCAAAAATCAAGGGAATATAGTCGTTAGCTTATCTTTTACTTAATGCGGCGGCCTACTTAACGCATTACTGATCAGAAGCTGTGATATAGATTTCATATGGAGATATTAAACTCTCAAAGTTTTTGCTAACTTTATCGATATTTTCAGTTAACTGCTTTGTCTTCAAATCGGACTCCTCCTGAAATAAACAAGTGTTAGAATATTGACGCATATTATTTTCGAGGATTTGTTGAAACCAAAGGGCATATCATCGACGAAATAGTTTCAATTCTTTACCATCAAGCTGTCAATAAAAAAGATCTAAAACGAATATTTTTCACGATTCATATTGCCCACATCTATGTATGTACATGTTTTTTTGTTTAGTCCGTAGTTTCATCCGGAAAACCATGGAAACTTCAGTCACATTATGAGAACTTTCAAAGGAATTACGAGCGTTGAAACATTTTTTTTTTTTTGAATTTCCTATTTCGAATATCATATTTTCAAAGTCGTTAGGTAGATTTAAGAAGGATGGCCCAACTATTTCTGGCTTAGCCTGCCGGAGACACCGAATTTGTCGTCTTTATAAATTTGAAAAGCAGTCAGTAGATTCTCGCATTTTCGTTGCCTTGCATTGAGATATTTCTCATTTCTTTTTCTATTTATGTTCATTTTAATAGGTTTGCCTAATCTTCGTTTTCTTGACATACACATTCGGAAAAGCAAAAATTAAACCAATGAATCAAGACAAGAGATTCATAAACTCTATATGAAAAAAATTCAGATTGTTTATGAAGTACTTATTCATATTTCCGCGGATTATAAGGGGGAGGATTTGCCGCAATAGTCGAGCGCATCTGTGTGACAGATTGTGTCGACGGTGGATTAGACGCGTAACGAGATAGGGTGACACAACAATAAAAGACATCCTAAGCAGCTGCGTGCATGTGAATGGACAGGACAAATTACCCATCACCAAATCCAACTGACCACTTGGTCATTCGTCGAAAATTCGCTGGTGATTGGATCACCATGATAATTGTTTTTCACTTCTCCGTACAAAGGGATTAACTAGTTCATATTTAATTTAGTGCACATCCTCCTTAGTGAGCTAGAGGCTATTTCATTCATCGTTGATCTTTAAATCACCGCTATTCGTGTTCATCAATAATCGTTCTGTAGTGCTTCGTTTTATTTGTATTTCTATCAAAGTCCTTTTTCTATTGTTTTTTTAATCTTCAATCACAGTTGTGAATTTTACTTCATGTTTTTTCTTATTCTTTCATTGATCGTCGCAATGCGATCTGATTGATCGATGAAGATGATCGCATCGATTTCCTAAATGCTGTTTCTGAATCTTAATTATTATTTCCTATAAAATCAGAGTTTAAGTATTCCTTCTTAGCACATATTCAGTCCAGCTATTCCAATTCCAGTACATTTCAGGCACAACCAGAAATATATAGCATCAGATTAAAATTCGGTGCTCAACTATCTCTTTCATCTGAAAGGATTTATTTTCTTTAATTGCCTTCCAATGTTTCTATCATTTTTGTATTCCCCCAACCTCCGTCAATAATTCGAGCAGTACTGGTTTTTGCAAAAACTGAAAATTGAAGTTGTACCACAAAATGTTATTAAATGAAGGTTTGAATGGTGTTGTAGATTAAATCCTTTAAAAGGAGATTATTTTTAATTAATTTTTCAGTGCCGTATAATATCGATCAGTGATCATCGTCGATTTGTTTGGTAATCGATGGTGGTGCATTTGCATTGATGAAGTAGTTGGTGTGCTTGGAGATGCTAACTATATGACAATATTTCTCTTAGTAATCGAATATCTCTAAAAAAAATGAGTCGATTGATTCGTATAAAGACAGCTGTTCAGCGAAATTTCTGTGTTCAGTTTTATTTATTTTTTCATGGTTTGTTTATTGCTTGTTTATTTTATTTTATTTTTCTTTCTTGCAGAAGAGCTACTTAGCAATCTTCGTTTGAACTTTCAACCTCACCTCTTCAGTCACACTTTTAATATATTAAGAGGGATTTAGAGTTTTTTTAAATAAAGTGAAGATTTATAACCGTTCTTTAATCTATTTAGTTAAGGAATATATTCTGGATCCCTTTTTTTGGAAGGGAATATAAGAGTGGAAGTGTGGGATGGGGGAGGGCCGAATATCCGATATCATAAGTATAAACTTAATGCGGTGGAATCATGTGCTCTAAACATAGTTTTGATTGGATTTTCGAAGTGCATTGACATCAAATCTTTCAGATAAGATTCCCGTCGGTAACATCTATATTGAGAATAACGTCTCACATTATGCGGGCGGAATATACGAACTTTGAAAGTCTTTGCTGACCGCCATATTGCTTTAGGATTCATAATTCTAGCCATGGATCGCCACATCAAATTATGAAGTTTCCTACATTTCCATCCTAGAAAAGATATCACCGTTCCTGGATTATTCCTAAGATTTCTTCTAAGGGGAGAAAATGTGTTTTTTTGCGCTCGACTTCATACATTGCTCATTGACTGCTTTATTAGTGCCTCATCGATTTTCTATATTCACTTTTATCATTCGCCAGACAATTCTTTCAAAGAGTTCCGTCATCAAAAATGCAATGTAGTTTTTTGTAATGTGGCAAATATTTTATTCATATCAGTGTTAATATGACTTCTACGATGAGGAATCCCGTGTTCGTTTGTTAATTAAAGGTGATCGAAGTTGTTGCATTTCAATTTAATCATTTTCCGCTCTTATTTTATGGACGGTATTCTCGTCTCATCTGAGCAATATTAGGAACATTTAGAGAACACCTAAATCTCATCTACGAAATGAATATTCTTCGATATGAAATAATAATGAGACAGTGAAAGGACACACTAAGATAGATTTGATTCTATTGATCAAAGAAGTTCAAAGATCTGAACATTTATTTTATCCACTTGGGAGAATTTACAATTTGATTGATGGGCAAAACGAGTGGTCTCAAGCACAGATCGTTATTATTTGCAATCTTCGGATGATTCATCCATGAACGTAGTTAAAGAATGAAGACTGGCAAGTATATTATCACACCTGTCAGAAATGTTATGAGGCCTCTCAGGTGTATTTTGAGATCTGTTAGGTATGTTAAGATGTTTTTATGTCGGACGTTTCCTGATTGTTACCCCAATTCACACTAGAATATGTGCCGTTGTTGATAAGAGGTCTCATATGCGAAGAATAGTGCCGAGTGTTCCATTTGTTATGTCATTGCAGATCTGCTCTCGTGTTATTTAGTCATTTAGTACGTTTTCAATGCATAGATCTTTCGCGTTCCCGTTCACTCTCGACCGTCCCAACCTTTACCTCTCCGTTGTTTTTTAACATCCTACCGTTTTCGTACCGTTTCCTACATCGGCAGTTATGTGTATTTTATTAATTAGTTTATTTGATAGGTCTTTACTACCAGTGAGAAAGTGAGAAAAAGAACTTTAGCGCTATTATCACTATTCATCGGAACAAATTTTAATAGCCACTGCAATTTTGTTACCTGCTTTCTTCATAGTATTTCCTAGAGTAAAGAAAAATGAAAATTAATCCAATATAATGATATTCAATTCATTGGCTTGTAGTCATATTGCTATATGGCCGCTTAAAATATTACTCTCTATCTGGATCTTTATCGAATACAGTTTGATCTCGACAAAACCCTTCACAGGCCCTACTAATTTTGAAGCATTTTCAGGAGAGTTTTTTGCGAGCAGAGGTCACATTTCTTCGCAGTTTTGATGTAACATCACTTAAGCGTCTTCTTTAGGATGTTATATTTTACGAGAGTGCATATAGGGGCGGCACTGTTTATCCTACAGCTAAATCTTTTTCTTTGCATATGTCGTGCGTCCGGCCAGATGGACGATGAGCTGTATTACTTACGCAAGTGACCCTGGCAGTGCGCAGCCTTTTCCTGAACTAAGCGTTTTTCAACTCCCTTGCGCTGTGAAAGGCGTCAGGAACCAAAATAGATTGATACGTTTATTTCTTTGTAGATATATATGTATATAACATATAACGATGGAAATTTGGTTTATGCGACAAGAATTTATTAACATATGGCATTCATAAACCGCTGCATTTCGCCCTTGGAAATGTCATCGTTAGCAATTACGTAATGAATGCGCAGTGAACTGCGATATTTTTTGAAGGACCAGAGCGGAAAATAGGGGCAAGGCTTCCAGCGGAAGGGCCTTAGCACGAAAAACGGAGAGGAATAGATGCACAAATACAAAGAGAGGATAAGGGTAATGCTAAGTGAAGAGAGTCGATTAAAATCAACTGCAAATGAGCACACTTGCAGCGGATATTCGATCGCGCTCGAAAGAAAATACTCCTCGCATAGAGCTTGTCTTTGATCCTTTCTGGTGGATTATCCACCCATTGTCGAAGTGCCGATCTCTCATCAACTGCGTATATCTTCTGCTCAATGTGATGTGGCATTTGGCTCGCTCGTATATGCTAATTAGCTAAGCAGTGTATGTTGCTCGAGGTTTGATGTGCCCTAGAATAGCCGCAGTAGTGATTTATATTGGAATATAGCATTAGTATATTCTGGTGAATAGCATCAGAACGTAGCTATGCTCATTGTTCATATCGGATAAATGTGGCCTATGTTATGAGTCAGCGATTACACTGTTCGCACCCTACCTTCTCAGTGCTTTGCTAGTAGTGCAGAGGAGGAGAGGGTGAGCTATCTTTGACTATAAAGGCGAGTAATTTGTGGTTAGATAATCAGCAAAATGTGACCTCTGCATCGGTATGACCTCTTAATTTCTACCAATTTCTGGTAGTCAGTGCATTCGTTTAAGGACTGGAACTAATTTTTTAAAGCTGGTCTTGCGCAATTGCGGAAATAATTAATATTAATTATATGATACGTTTATTTCAGATAGTCAGTATCAGTTATATGATATATTTACTCGAAATCTTATGTGACCAGAATACCCCTAACAAATATTTTATTCAACGAAAGTTTTACTGAATAGAAAACTATTTTTTTCACTCTTCATTCTTTAAGTGCAAGTTTTATTCACAAAATCGAATATATAGTGTCACTTTATTATCTTGGTGAGATTACTCAACTATGAAGGTTTTTAACTTTCATTTTTGTGTGAACATCATCCAGGCACTGGTTTATATTCATAGTTCATTTTATAGGATCGTTTTCCTCTTCATTCCGGCTTCATTAATTCACACTTCTCTATGTTTGCTCCTCAAAGAATATCTTGGTTACTTTCATTTTTCCGGAAAAAGAAAACACAAAAAGCCTATTTCAGCCTTAGAAGTTTTGGTCAGCTTTATTTTATTCGACGTTGAGAAAAATGCTGAGGAATGCATAATGCTATTGATTTGACTAGTCAGCGCTTATGCTCAATTAATGATTGTTAAATCTGTTGTTGATTCGTTTTTCCTCTAGGCAGCCTTCCTTGATATAATAAATTAATTCCCTCAATATCTGCCTTATCCTTCTTTGATGATACAATTAGGTGTTTTTTATTTCTGAGGAAAACGTTCTAGGACAAACTTGAGATTCGCACGAGTAAGGTTTACTTGTATTTACTGCGTCAATCCTATATTTAGGGATTAATGTGGATAATCTGATTTTGGAAAAGAATAATTTGTTTTACGGCCGCGACTTCTCCTAGCACATTTACACGGTGGTGTTGTTTTGCACATATCGTTGTTAGATGATTCACTTTTGACTGTTGGTGTCTTCAAGTGGCAAGATCGATGTGATGATATGAGTGGAATGTTGAAACAGTTGACGCCGTAGCGCCGAGGAGGGAGAAATGGCGAGGAGGAGGGGATGGAGGAGATTGTGTTCTCCTATGTTTCGAGGGGAGTTTGGTGATGACAGGGGTTATATTCGCTGCTTAATCCTGATTTACGTAAATATTTGATAAATATTTCAAAAGAATACACTCACATATACACAACAAAAACCCGTTCGTTTCATGCTCTTTTTCTTCTTTTCAATGAGCCTTTTTCTACTTGTTTTTTTAATCCTTCCGTTGTATTATCGTCATCAGAGAAAACATCGAAAGATGCTTCGTATAGATTTTATTGTTATCTTTACGATCGGTTATTTCTATCCAACGCCATCGTTTTCACAGTCATTGTTGATATTTGCTTCACATTTCGACATCGGCATAGATCGCTCCCGTTCTGTTTTCTGCTCTATGCATTTTTGCTGCTTTAGTTGCAAAACGTGAGTTTATATTTCTTATCATTTACTATTAGAAGCAATGAGGTAATACTGTTGCAACCACTGATTATAGAGAACTCTCGCAGAATAATCTCATCGTGATGGAAAAAGGGCTGTCGGTAATCGCCACAAGTATATGAGTGAACCGAAATTCAGTTGATACAGAAATCACCCCTCAGGAACCCCGATCAGTTGCCAATTGAAGCCTTTCGAAAGAAATCTGATCCGGTTATGACAGAAAAGGAGTAGAAACGAATTAAAATCGGTAGAAATTCACCAACATTTGGCTAATGGCTTACGATCATATTTAAGGATAAGTAATTGCTGCCTTCCTCTAAATGTTTTCATTGCTCATAGAGAGCTTTTTTAATATGTCCAGCTGTCGTTCTTTTAACGTTGAAAGTGATGTTTTAAGATCATGATATATTCATAACAAAGAACATATTGGATTACTTTTTAATTTTATTTAGTAGCCATAAGATATAAAATTCCTAAATGATGTAGAAAGTAGTTAAGATACTGAGAACTTTTCCGCCAACCTGCTCTCTATCTTCAACTACTCAAAAATATGGACGTTCACTTTTTCGTCATATGTGTGATATTAATTCTCAGGAAAACTTCCTAATAGGTAAAAACGAATGACCATTGTTGAACCTGCAAGTGGCGGACGGATGCATTCTACCGTCAGGAAGGATGGAGATGGTTGGAGTGAAATTCGGTTCTCACCGATAATCCATAGAAAAAGACTATCGCTTAAGTGTCTTTACCACTTTTGAAATTGCTGAATTTGTTGTGAGCGTTTATATGACAAGATATGGTATACATCGGTCAAATTCTTCGTAATTGAAGAATTTAATTTCTCATAAATATTTCGATTTACATTTTTTTGGGATATCTTAGTCATTATGTTACCGATCACATCTCTTAAACGCACAAATCTTCATGATGATAGAAATATATTTTTTCAGTAATATTTAAGCTCTCTGTGCTCGTTTTACTCGAACGCTCTATGTCGCCGTTTGTTTCATAGTATTCCGTATGCGCTTTGTGAAACGTTACTAACCAAGCATCATTTTTACCGTTGAATTATTTACTTATGAAGCTGAAATTCTGTCATCAACAGAGAAGGATTCGGTGTCATCAGAATCTCAAATTTCTGCAAAATTTCTTCGAAATGTTTCTCAACGTCGTCTACAAATCGATTTTTGAATTTTTAAAGGGCGAAAAACGATGTATTGATGCTCGCGGAACTAAATTTAAGCATTTCAATAAGAACGTTGACCCAGGCTTCAACCGCAAAAGAGCTCAAGGTGCCCATTTGGCCTAGTAAAAGTCAGAGAACAGTCCTACCAAACTCTTCATGAGGAGGAGTTTTCAAGCACGGCTATCAAGGAAATATCATTTTCGAGGCCGATGGAGTTGTTTTTTCTCTACTTCTGCATATCAAACATAACTCAGCGTGAAAAAAATTAGGCCGAAGTTTAGGAAAATATGTATAACTTCTGCGTTGAACTTGTAGGGTCCGCCAAATTGCACCAGTAATTTTCGAACTCCAAGAGCTGAGACTTGTTTAATTTCTGTAAGTTTGACTTAGTTGTTGTACACTTTAAGCCGCTTACTTAAATCGTCTGCTATTCTTTCTGTGAATACTGTTCTTAATAACATATTGGGGGAGAGAGAACTTCAAAAATATTCGGAGTTTACTCTGTATACTCAGCAAAGTTGGAAATAGCAGAGAAATTCAATGGTCTTGAGGCTGTCACTAGCTGATATATGTTTACAACATTTTCATCAGTTGATCCAAGCAAAACGGGCAGGTGTGTTATTGACATGCAGATGTGATTGACTTGTTCCGAAGAGAAATATGTATTCCGTAAAGAATTACAAAAATTTCGTGAGCAGTTAGTTTTTCTGATGTGCCAGTCACGGATTGCTCTCTTGCTTTTCTATCACGTTCTCCTTGGCCGATTCGGTTGGCGGGATGGTCTGGTGAACGTACCCGACCATCACAGCTGACTGCTGGATGGAGAGTGGTTGGTGTCAGATTACTCGTTATTTCTAAGCAAATTATTACCATTTAGAGCAGGGCACTGCACACATATCTCTTAGCGCTGCATCTGTCTTGCCGATAGACTGCAGTCGATCAACATCCAGTTGTTGGCATACAGCACTACTTACTTAACATTCTAAGTGCATATATTCGATATCTGACGCAACTAAAGGTGGCAATAATCGTTAGCGAAGGTATAAACGATGAAACCTATTATTTAATTTGTACCTCCATGCAGAATTATCGTTCATTCTAAAACTGTTTTAAAGGAGAGAATTTTATTTGGTAATATTTGGACAATTTTTGATCCCTGCGTTGTTAAGAATGATGTTATTTTGTGCATGATTTCAAGTACCATTTTCTAATTTTTTGATTATCGGTGATCCTTGAAAACAATTCTTGGAAGATCAGCGATGTCTTCAGCAAAATTCAAACATTGCTTTTTGATGTTGAATGCTTCGAGAAGCAGATTTAAACGTGGAAATTTGCGTATATTCAGCCATCGTTTATCGAAGGTCATGCAACCTGAAAGTCCTCCGCTTCCTTCACTTTCCCACATAAGAAGGGCTTTCAGCATTTTTCTTTAGGGCTTTATAAAAGTCTTTCTTTTATTAATTCGCGGCGAGTTTTGGTGAAAGAAAACGATGTCCTCCGCTGATGAGACGATTTTTCAGCACGTATCGGCGTTGCTCTGCAGGCAGGGGAATTTGCTCTTAGAGAATATGAATAACAACTAATGCATAATCTTGCGGTTTATCTTCTCGTCGATTATTTTTGCAATTATTTTTGCTATTTGCATATTTTTTGCAGTTCCCATCCTTGGTATAATAAATGCATTTTCACTGAGAAAATTTAAAATTCGACTTTTTCTAAGTTTCCTCGTCAGTTATCTGCTAATATACCTTAAAGGGTGTAAACCGTTGTATATATGCTATTTAAGTAACAGCAATTACTTCATCGAACTGTGAAGCTAATAATGCACTGTATCGAAATATTATTCCAAGTGTAGGAAAACGTATGCATAGAACTTCTCGTGCCACATCTTAGTGGTATTTGTTCACAGCTTTCTTATGTTTGTTTCTCTGCTTTTTGGCCTATATGACTTTCTCTCACCTTCTTTCACTTCTTTCAATGTGGATGGCGTGCGTTTGAAACCATTGAAAAATGAAAGTTTATTTAGACCTTCAATGTATCTCATTCTTCGGGTGTTTCTTTTTCCCGTTCCCTCCGTTTCAAGGTTGCGGTCAGAGCTGAAATCATAAAACGCATTTTCGGAATAATGAGCGAACCTGAAATCAGGCTCATATAATGTCTGCAGGCGGTCTGACGACTTCGCATAGCTAGCCGTTGACATCAGTGGGGAGCATCGATCAAGCGTTTATCTCGCATCGTACATGTCGTGTGATATTTTAGTTCAGGTGACAAGAAGTGCACCTCCCTTTCCGTTTACGTTTCCACGTAGTGATCGTATGCGGCAACTTTATAGATGATTCGTACTGGGAGAGTGCACCACTTTATGTATTCAACTGCAATATCCAATATATGTATTCATCTGCAATATCCAATACCAAATTAAATAAGTTCGTGGATCCTTTCAATGGAGATAGCATTACATTTAATTAAAGTCTAATTTAGGAAAAAGCTAAGGGTAGATGGGAGGTTACGGACCGGGAAAGTGGTGTGGGAGGAGGAGGTTACGAATGAGCAGATTGTAGACCAACTGCTGTGTGTGCACTGATGAGAGCGCAAAAAGAGGATCGTTTATGAGTGAGTGAGGGTGAATCCATCGTGGACGTTCGTTGCATGTGCGCAAGATTGCCCTGGCATTTAGCGCAGCAGCTAATAGCAATTTTGTCCATTATATTGGCATTGTTCTTCCCCTTAACGATACTTTATGGTCGTTTACTATGAAGGGAATTAAGAAGTTATGAAGTGAAATGTGGCGATTCTTTCTTCTATTTTCTTTTTTTGATGTTTTATTTTTTCTTATCCCATCCAGGATTGTCTAAATTACATTTTTCCCCGATATTCTTGTTTTTATTGTTTTTACTGAAAAAATGTATATAAATATGATTGATTTACAATGTCATGAGCGAATCTTGCGGGGTTTCTTCTGTTTTTGCTTCCCAAGATATTCATTTTTACACTTTTTATACGGCATCAAATATTGCTTTTAGATGGACGGCGATAGATGTAACTATAGGTTTTTTTTCTATGGAGGGGGTGGCGTGTTGAAGTACTGACAGTTTTATTTTAGAATCATTCATAGCTTATCCTTGTTGTCCACCACTTATTCATTTTTCATCTCCCATAGCATTTATTCGGCAAATTTTGCTTTATTTCATCGAAATGGTATAGTTTCTCGTTCTCGTCGAATAAACGTTTCATTAAGTGAAATATGTAGATTGAAAGAAGATAGCGGAAAAACGGACATTCTCTGTCCCTTTGAAAAATTATTTTGTTATGTAAATTACTCTAAAATAGTGCCTAAATTTTTATCCTAGGCCATATTTAGCCCAGAAAGTAACAGTCTGATTAATTCATTAGTAAAGGATGAGAAATATTTTCATCGATCCTCAGTCTGTCGGCTCACAATGTCGTCCAATACAATGAGCGATATAGACGTCTTCATTAGAGTTGATATTGATGCAAAAGAAACGAGCATAAGGTCATCGAAGGTCATCTGCGCGGTCATGAACTTTTATCATTATGCACTATGAATAATGTGGCGTATGGGTCAATACTTCATTAACACAAATGAGACGATCAGTTAGAGTGTCTTCATGGTAAGCTATTTATTAGTTAAATAAATTAAGGTAGTGGCTATATTTCAGTTTAGAGGAATATTCAAATCTGATCATTCCGGCTCTTTTTCTCAGTCTTTTCAACCGATGACGCTTGTTGTACATGCCCCTTTATTGGATTACAATCGGCTGAACGTTAATGAGCACAAAAATTTTAGCCTTAATGATTAATAAGATAGCTCTGAAGAAGCGTATCAAAGGTGAGTACTGCTAAATTCGTTTGTTTAGTCTCCTGCCTAAGACGGACCCTGTAATTGACTTTTATCCCTTCCATGATGTTCTTAAATAATCTCCTCCACGTTCCAGATGATTTCAAAGATGTGATTAAATGTTGCATGTAGTTATTCGAATTCGCAGAAGTTATTGTTAGGGGAAATTCGTCATAGATTTCTGTGTATGTTAAGAAGTCATGGATGCTGCAAGATTTATGTTGACCAATTGTCAACTTGTATTCTCTAATCTATCGTGGTGAAATAAACTCGCTCATACAAAGCATCATAGTAGAATGGCGACAGCTGCCCCAGGTGACATTGTTTGAAAAAAAGAAATTGAAAACATCCAAATACACTACTAAAAACTGTTACTTTATTTGTTATCTTCTGAAATATTTTTTCAGCTTTGAGCTTATCTGATACGATCTAATATGATTTTGATAATTAATTAAATTACTCATCAACATTTCTCAATCATTGTGCAGATATGATTAGGGCGGTCGAACTTAGCGGTCAAACGACTCGATAGATGCAATTGCTTATGCAGTAAAATGAGTGCTCACTGTGTGATATGCGAGAGTGGACAGTGGTATTTCACATTTTCACGAAATTTATGGGAGGTTAACGGCTGGCAGCAACCACGTACCGATCCTTCTTCTTACGTTTATTGTCCTTCATCTATCTACGATTGTCTCCAATAGCGGATTCTCTTCTATATTAGTATTCTTATGCTTACATGTCAAGTTTGCGACATGTATCTCTCGTAAAACGATGACAAATTCATTGAGAGATTCAGCTGTCATTGATGCATTTTTCGATCTTTTATCTATTTGTATCGAAGATTTAATATATATTTAAGGAGATCGTTAAATTTCTGCGGAAATACAGATGGCGGCTCTAAATCCATTATAACTCTTATATATGAAAGAGCTTAAATTTCAGTAATTTCCGTTAAAAATTAATATCTTGTCGCTTAATTAAGTATATGAGGATTTGTTTTTAGTGCATCTTTAACGGATTCGGAAATGGAACATCGTACACTAAGACAACGCGATGAGAATAGCTCAAAATCAGCGAGGCATCTTACAATGCATTATCAAAATATGAAGAATCTACAACATCTTGTACAAACTATCGAAGGTACGTTTCTGAATTTGATAGTTGCTCTTGAATGCTATCGTGGAAATTTGTTTCGATCATTTCACAACGATATGTTTACAGTGAGTATACAATGATCGCTTTAGCGCTGCAGTTACTAAGAATTTCGATGGAAGTCGCCTAAATGATCAATGTTAATGCTGGCCTAATCACTCTACTTTTATATTCGAGTCATGGAGTTCATTGATAAGCTCTATATTCTTTTAACAGGGCATAGATGTTAATAATGCAAATAGTAACGGCTCGTCAGTGTTGATTTCCATAGAATGAGGTCACTCAGCCATATTGGCATAAGATACTCCATTGAAATAAGTTTAATTAAATGCTGGATTTGAAGGCTGTCTATAGTCGCAATTTGAATTTATAGGAAATTTTTCCAGCTGCACTTGTGGTTGAGAAGAGGATCCAGGGAGGGGAGGCGGACAGAGAAGTTTATCTCGATTTGTCTTTTAAGAATAGCAAAAAATTTTCTGGTAGTAAGGAGTGCTGTAATAGGTTCATTTCTTCTAGCGCTATGATATGCTTTGTGCCTCTGAAAAATAGAAATTTTCAGTTACTTCTACGAAAAATTCTAGACTCTTAAATTTAGTTTTTGGCCCGGAACAAAAAAGTCACAAGTACCCTTTCATCATATGATACGACAAAATAGTTTATGGACCCCGTGAATGAACTGCATAAACCCACAAACTATTTTATAGTACCATATGTGATGATAGTACCATAATGATGATTTTTTGAAGCAAAGAATAATGATGATTCTTTGGAGCAAATGATGATTCTCTCGATGAGCACTTTCTCCGCAGTATTTTTGCAGCAAACAACTTCATTTTTGCTTCGTTTAATTATGAGCTGAGATGTGTTCCACGTTTCATTTCAAATTCCATCTTTGTATGCGTTCTTAACTTTTGTTATGTCGTACATAGGTTCCTTTATTAGGACTTTCCCCTCCCCTCCCCAATGCTTTCTTCAGATTTTCTTTTTATGAACTTACAAACAGCGCTTCGCTTTGATCAGCCGCCTCTTTGAAGGGATACAACAGATGTACTCAATTATCAAATTCTCTACCGAAATCACCATATTCAACGATATCGGCGCCATTTTTTTAAAATCAATCGACCGTCATGTTTAGCTGTCTCAGATTTAAAAATTTCTATTGCTTTATGTCAGTGAAAGCTATCAGAGCATATATTCTGTGGGGTATTTCTTCAGAATTTTTCTTCTAGAATATGCGAAGTTCTTTTTTTATATATATGTAAAATTGCTTCATGGAACCATAAGTAAAATTCCAGTTCTTTTACGCCTAATATTTAGGATGTAGAGCTGGAAAAATCATCGTAAATCTAAAATGCGATGGGAAATTTCCATTCATTTTTGTTGCGTCGCTAAATTTCGATGAAATTTTCTCATTCATTTATAGGCTATGATAATATCACGAACAGCAATTTGCCACCACCCGTTCGAATCACTCCATATTCAGGAATGAAGCCACAGGTATGTACACCATTCTTTTTAAATATAAGGACTATTTTTTGTGCAATGGTTGAACCCTCAAGAGCAGATAAAAGTGCTGATGCTACTTCATTCAACGAACGCATTTGTGATATTGTTTGGTTTTGTTAATGCGCTGTGAAAGAGATGCCTTTTTTTGTTTCTCTGTCTTTTCTCTTTCTTTTATGGATAATTTTCAAGCGTCCATAAATGAAATGCTTGTCATATGCTTGTTCATGTCTATATGTTTTTTTTTCTTGCCCGGACTTGCAGTGAGTCCATTGTTGGACAATCGCTGTGAGTAGAAGCAGTGTTTTAAATGGATTATTGTAAAGACATCTCAGCAATTGGTCATTTTAACAAAAGTGTTTAACAGTCGGGTGGGAAACAAAAGAGTGAATGAAGAATTACCGCAAAGATCGACTACAAAAGCGATTTGTATATGTTATCGTAGAAAAGATACTTCTTATGAGCCACTTGTTGACGGCTGTCAGTTGAGCCTCTCTTAAAATGTATATAAAGGCACATTTCAGAGAGAGGGTTATTACGCTGTTTATGAGTCGTATTTGATATGGCATATGGAGTATCCAACAGTTATCGTCTATAATTGTAGGTCGTCAGGCTATTAGACCACTTTCTAATTATCGTAGTCTAACGAGCAGTTTTGCTTCATGAAGGTCTCGGTTCCTTGGATTTTCTGATAATCTTTTCTCCTCTCCTCCATTTTCCCGTTGTCTTTAAGACAACGCGCATGTTTTTACATCCTCATGCGTTATAAAGCTATTGGCCAGTTTGGTCATTTATATCGTTTCAAAGAACGCTGTTCGGCTTTTCTTTTGCAGATCTGTGTATTTGCTACCTTTGTCCACCACTTTATAATGCGAAACGCTCATATTTGCACAAGAGCATGGTATCAGCCCTCTTTGCAGCTCAGAATGTATAATTTATATCCGTCAACTGTATTCTTCGGCAATGTTTTTTTTATTTTACAGGCATAAATTATTTTCTTTAGAAAGGGGATATATATCGACTTGACATTAGCCCTATCTGCAGTGGATTAAACATGCAACGAGACTTTAATTCTCCTTATTTTCTTCATCGTCGTTTTGAAGATTTCATTTTCTGCGTTATTTTCCTATGTTTGCATAGAGTTTGCCTCGGCTGAAAACTCTAGAGTGGCATGTTATTATGAAGGCTTAAGTTGAATCTTTACAATTTACTTAATATTGTTTCCCACTCACTGCATTGAATCCTGACAAAATAGGTGAGTTCCGATAAATTCTCCTTGGATATTTTGATCGAACTAACAGCTTTAATTCAATCAAAATGCCCATGAAGAATTCATTTAGAAGTTCGCATTTATCAACGGACATATCTTGTGCAGTCATTTTAGGATTGTTGCATTTGGATTGATGGATTATAATATGGGTGACGATTTTACTAAAGTATTGTTATTTTAGATGATTTAGATACGATGAGATTTCAGTCGACTTTACATTTGCAGCTGTTTCATCCAGCATCAATGTTAGCGTGAAATTTTTATGCTTTCTCCATCCTGTGCATCGATCGAATCTCAGTTATTATCAGCTCCTTTTTTGATCCTCTTTTATAGAGTCATAAATGGGAAATTGGAATGATCTTTGCATTCCTTCAAGACATTCGATCAAAACTTTTTAAATGATCGAATTCTGAAAGAAATACGAGAAAATTTTCTCCTAAAGGAATCGCTGATCATTTTCAAATACATATAAAAATACTAACACCCAGCAGTAGGTATATCTGCAAAAACTGTGTTATTTATTTGATTTATTATCTTTCTGCGTACATTTTCTGAAGTTATAAATTTTACATACTGGATAATCTTTCAACTTAATCAAGGTCGTTAGTCAAGTTAGCACGGCAATTTTATATCCACAATTACAAGAATTTCATGGAAACGATCGCATATTTGTGTTAATGCTGGATTGGATGGGATACGAATTGCGTTGCGTATCTGCTTGTAGAGATGCATTCTGTCTCATTGGCAGTAGGTATTGCATGAATATCTGAGATATTTTTCTGGTGACATTTAATTCTCTATGGTCGGATTATGGAGTGGAGCGGCGATTAGCCGAAGTTCTTAGAGTAATGTGGGTGAGGTTTATTTTTTCGACTGAAGAAACATCTTTCGGTGGGTCATAGATGATGGAGTGAAAGCTGTCGAATTAGTGGTGTGTCTAACGCTGCGGGTATGATGACGCAACGTGGGCTTTAGGGATCATGTTGCTATCGAATAGGGGTTAGTCTCAACACCTCTCTTAAGGCTCGTATATATACCTAACAGATGCGCTGTTCACCAGCTGTGCCCGCAACGTTCTTCTCGCTAACTTCTTCGCTTTCACTTTTTTGCTGCTGCTGCTGCTGCTGAACTGATCAAATTATTGGAAAAATTCTACTAAATATTTCATTTCCAGCGTTTGGAAAGTAACTTTTCCTTATTAAAGTCGTAAACTTTAAATATTTTTTTTCGTCCAGATATTTCATAAATTCGCATATTGACAGTTATAATTAATAAAGATGCTCATGATCATTATTTCTAATTAATTTCGAAATTTCAACTGTAAAAAGTGAAGTTTTCATCGGTGATCTCGACCATCAGTTGATTCCCGTTCGGTTTTGATGAACAACTGGAGTGGTGATGTTTTCAGTTACCTTTATGCACTTATCAAACCAGTGATGGTTTTCTTGGACATTTACTGCATCATCCCAGTAGCAACTCTGGCCACCGTTATTGGAATAATATCATGCTTATTGATCGACCGGTCTTTATCGCAGCCTTTAGATACGCAGCTGTTTTTCCCTATGGTATGGGCATTTACCTGTACCTTTACTGTATATGCACTTGTACTTCAATGCAGCCGTACTTTAGAGTCCTTAAACACTTTCCACTTCTATGAACTGATATTCCTAAATATATTGATGCATAAAAGTCATCGTGCGTAGAGCTGATTTGGCTTATTTATGAGGCAACAGTCCAGTGTAGTCTATTTTTATTCAACATCTTTATAATGCTCTCATTTTGGCGATCATTCTTAGGCGATGCAAATTTTATTGCTTTTAGGCATAATATTTTGAGGAAATTTTTCGACTTTAAGATTTGTTTTTATTAGAAAAATTGAATGTTTAGGCCACTATAATAATGTCATAGTGAAAAAAGTGGGCAAAAATTATCTCAGTCCGATTTTTGAAGAGAGAAATCGCATCACTCATTTGCGAGAGACAGAGAGAGGCAAATGCTTTCAGCACAAGGACAGAGAGCATTATATTTTTCTCAGCTATAGCTGGAAAAAGGAGACTATTGCTTCTAGCAACGAGAGGGTTGCCTAATTAATTAAGATACTTGAGCAACTTTAAACTGCAATTTTCTTAAGAGTTTTAGAAGGCAATCAGAGTCATATTGACTAAAAAGCAAATGTCCAATAACGTCAGTTTTTGAGTCAAAATCGCAACATTTTATACGTTTAAGTTAATATAATGAGGAGAGTAGTACATTTAATTTAATTGTTGAAACTACTAAACTTTATGCATCCATTATTCACTAAGCAGCGCTAATGCAAACGAGTTTGTCCCCTTTTCAATTGATGAGACAGTGAGGTGAATTCTTTCTTCTCCTTCCGAATTTTCAGTTCCAGAATAAACATCTTCGAATTCATCCGTTGAAATGGATCGTTTTTGATCACATCGTTCGTCCAATGTATTTTTCTTCACTATTGTTTTGCTTCTCATAGTCATTGCATATTCTAAAATGTATCTTTGATATCCTCTCTTCTATCGATCAAATGAGCGTTTTAGAAAGATTCGAGAAGGGCTCACTCTTTAATTACTTCTCTATCCGCATATGATGATATATTAGTAAGTAATGGATTTAGACATATGAATTGCTAAGAAATATCCACCTAGAGAAGATGAAGTTCATATAGAAGATTAAAACAAAGCCGATAAAAGTTTTATCTTTTTTGTTGATGTAAATGACCATGCAATCATAACTCTGATAGTTGCTTTCTTTTCACGCCATCATTTCCTTAATGAGTTTCGAATTTCGGCAACTTCCAGTTACTTTCGTCTACCTTTCCGTTTTTTTCAGATCTTACCTGTATGGGTTTCGCTTTCAGATCACCTGCACTCTATGTGAAGCTTCTGAAGTCAAGCTAACTATTTTCTATTTAGAAAAATGTTCACTCCAGTCTATAGTTGTTTACTTCCGGACTTCATCTTCAGTATTACAGTTATTTTTCTTCATAGCGTCTTTTTGGAATTCTTCAAAGAAACGAAAGCAAAATGAGAAAAAATCTTTCACATCACTTCTCAAAAATTTGTCAGGACTGGAGTTAAATTCGAAAGAGGAATTGTTGTTTGAGTGGAAAAGTTCGTTTTTAGACGTTGGCGATATATTATCGATGCATCGTATCTTAGGCAATATGGATGATGTGTTTGACCTTGAGTATGTCTTGTTGACAGCCGAATCGCGTTGTTAGCGATTTTGTCATATTTGCAATGAAAAATGAGAGAGCAAGAGATGCGAAACGCTCACTGCTACACTGAACCACTCGCCGTCATTATTCAGAGCCTTTTCTGTACCTTCAGCAATCCCGTTATGCTCAGATTTTTTATCCTCAACCGCTACCCTTCAACACTTTATTTGTACACCAACTCCTTCTTGCAAATGTTGGTTTCGCTGATCAAAGAAATGAAGTTGCAGCACATCATTTGCAATACCACACAATAACAGTTTCGACAAGTTTGCAATATTACAGAATGCATCTGCAATGCTTATATATTTTCGTAAATGTTTATGGTTTTGCGATTTGCCTGCAGGAATATTTATGTGTTAGTTGGCATGTTCATTTACAAGATGACCTTTGTTATATACAATGGCTGCAGGTAATTAATCGACTCAAGGATATATTGCTCTCTTTCTTCTCTGTTCCCTTTTTATGATCTGTCTATGACTAGGTGACTCTAGCTGTGATCATTTTTCATCCATAGGTTACCATCCACTTCACACTCATATTTCTCGTTTTTGTTCTCTTTTCTGGACAATTTATCCGGATAAACATCCTGGTACTAGTTCTCTTTCGGATTGTCCTGCAGATTTACTCAATTAGAATTCACTTATTCTTTACATAAACGCGTAATTGCAACATCGCAAATTGGATACGGGAATATGCTAAAGTGCTCGTTTCATTGTGCGGTAATTATACTGTGTTGTATTGTTCGCCGAACCATTCCATTCATTCTTTTTATACTAAGCTTTGAAATGATTGGTTATATGTTTTTGATGCATGTAAATTGCAGTATGTTTTGCAACATGTACAAATTGAGGTATGAATTCTATGAATTCCTCAATTTAGCTCATTAAGAGATTAACTCATTGAAAGATTTCAGTGATTTCAGTAATATCACAGAAAATATTTCACTGATTCCATTCGCTGTAATTTTTTCAGTTTCCTTTGCATTTTTTAAAGGATTTTTGCGTAAACTGCGAAAATTACCATTCATTCCATCCGTTTATTACTTATTTTCACTATGTGCAAAAAAATTAAAGTAAGTAATATTATAGATTCATAGCCAACAAAAATTCAGTGGAAAAACCTTGATTTTTCTCTAAGTATCGGTTGTGTGTGGGATGTGATTATTAGCGACGTAGTGAATTTGTCTTTAGGGATATGTGATGTTGTATATGTGTTGTCTTTATCCATATTTATCATCAAAATGTTATAGTTTAATTTTATTTCAGTTTTCGAATAAAATGCATGAAAAAGATTCAATTTTATTCGACCATTTCATTCGCATGTACATCATTTTCCACCTAGTAGAAGGGGCTATTTCGATGGCTGGCGGTTTTATGACATAAAATGGTTGCGTTATAAATGTTATTTGCGAGAGCGATTGATGTTTTGGTTTCAGGCACCATAGGAATGTTTGGTGTCTTTGTATGGAAATTATTTACCTGGACTGATTCAGTAAAATGTGAGGGTCGACTTCATCAACTTGGCCATCGTTAACTTATGATTTACCTTAGTTTTTATTATTGCTTAACATAGCGTATACCTTTGATACAATGACTGCGGCCATCGCTGCACCTAAAAAAGGGCTGAAAAATAGATTATTGTTTTTAGCACCGGAAAGCTCATTGCCTCAAAATAAGCTCTTTGTGCGTTAGCAGCTCAAAGGATAGGTTGTGCTGCATATTTGGCCGACCCCCAGTTAGTAACGAAATTTACAAATGTTATAGAGGAGGTCTGCCATACTATGTGTCTTACTAATAAGCTCTTTTATCTCAAATTCTTTTATTGAAATTGGTGAACTAAAAAGAGGAGGGGAGGGTCAGAAGGTGAGTGAGGGATTTACGTGGTTGAAAGCTCTTGTGGAATAACTGTTTCATATGGGATTTGAAAATTGCATAGGTATGCTAAAATTGCAACATCTAACGTTTTAGAAATGAAGAACTTTCCGTTGAAATAGCACCATTCGTGCGAATGTAGTGCAAAATCATAATGAGCCCATCTCTCTTGAATTTTGATAATTTACTGATAATGTGGTCATTTACAATCACCTTATGATAAATGATCGAACATCGTGCAATGATGATGACATAGTACTGTGGGAATAATGACGATTATTGTTAGTAGTACTAAAAATGCATTTTATTCATTTCTGTAGAATCATCCATCTAAATGCGTTATCAACATTCGTTAACCGGCAAGCCATATAATTATCGGCTATCCTACTCGATAGCCTATATGCATTCATCGATCATCGTATCGTTTGTAATGTATTGCGCCGCGAATCTAATATGCTATTCTATGAATAACGACGACCCGTTCCTTTAATCAACGTTTCCAAGTAGTTTTGAGGAGTGACGAAGGCGAAGATTTGAATTCACGGCCGCATTGTAGATTGGCATGAATCAGTTATTGGAATGTCTTTGTATGGTATGTCTCTGATTATATTCCTTTTCCATAGAACCATTTAAATATATATCCCTAAACATTTCGCTTGACTATGCTCATTCGTCAGTATTTTATCAGCAGTTTCGATAGCTCAGAAAGCCAGTTTATAATGTATACTATAAATCCATCAGAAAATGTACTAAATGTGTCATGAATATCGTGGTAATTGCAAGAATGAATGGGGATCGACTGACGAATGGTGAGAATTTAAGACGAAATGAATTTTTTAGATGAATTGCAACGACCATTGATCATTTAGGAAGTGGGTAAAAGTGGTCAATCAAAAAAATATCTCCATTCATATGGCATAGAAGAAGTTCATTGTGCAATTGATCAAATTTGTTGCATTAATTAATTGCAATGTTGGGTTATCTCAAATACGCTTCTCTGGTTATCGTGTTGTCTTTTTGATGATTGCACCATTTTAGCTCATTTTTTACTCGAACTACTGAGAACTTCTTCATAAATGGTAGGTCAAGAAATTACCCCTTCACACTCTAAGGTAAAAGAACGACTCATTTGCAACTCGGCGATTGAGCAGAAAATTCTGAGTGCTTAGATGCACTTTTGCTATATTTCCTTACAAATAAGTTTGCTTTACGAAAGAAACCTCTTCTCCAAAAGGTTTGCAAACGGGTATTTATACATCGTCCTAATCTTGCAAATACATAGGTATAGGTCTGTCTACCTCTACATCTGTCGCTTTTCAATTTTTATTAACTTTATGGGCATTAGTGATGATTCGCACCGCTCGTCATATTTTCATCCGACATCCATAGAGCAAAGGGAGGGACAATTTTTTAAAGATTTGGGTTGATATTCCAATGAACGAAATAGTTGAAGCACCTACTAAGGCGGATTTTCTGCCACGTTTTCCTCCTAACTATATATTTGGCTTCCTTAATTTGCTAGTTGACATGAGCATTTAGTGTAGTATTTTTGCTATGCACACAGTATCGTTCGTTATTCAGCCAGATTAACAAATCGGCCTATTGGCTAGTTTTTCGGAGCTAAAAGACGTTGCACAATTTTTCCACATGAATTTTGGTTTGCCATTAAAAGGATTTATATCTTCGTGGGATTGGCTTGCTTTCAGCTTGAAAATAAATCTTATGATAATTTTAGTGCCACCTGGAAAGTTTGTCGCCTTACTGAAACTCCAAATTCTTCGATAAACTCAGCAAATTTTCCGAATGGGAAATATTCTTTATTTTATCACGTTTCCAGCGCCGCCCTACTATAATAGCATAATTGTGTAACTACTCAGTGAGAAGTAAAAAATACTACTGATAACAGAAGTAATATCAATTTCAATGATAATTACTAGCTTGTATTGCTCATAGAAAAACTCCAAATCGTTATGGTTGGAGAGCACCAATTTTTGCGATTTTAAAGTAACATGGATTTCGTCAATCGGGGCCGAGGGGAGGGAATTTTCAAACAAATCTTAAAGAAATGCAAATTCGGACTGAATAGATATTTTTTATTCCAGTTAAAGGAGGCATTAGATTAAAAATTGAACCTCAACTTAATTAAATAAATTAAAATGGTAAATTAATTAGTCAGCCATTTTATTCATATGAAGCATTTATTAGCTCTAAGATGTAATATACTGAATGTAATTACTTTAATATTCATTAAAATAATCCGATGGCTTTTTCCGCCTTCTTGTGTTCGATGATGTTTTATTAATGGTGAGATTCATATGTTGGAAGGTACGTACCGCCGACTTGCAGTGTGGATTTTTTAATTATTCTTCCGCGATCTCGAAGGTAAAGGATCGAGTCGATACGTAGTGATCAAATCGCACATCTCCAATAACCTCCAGGAAACAGTCTTACTGATCCTAGCCAAAAGTCGGAATGTTTTGACTTGTCGATAACGTAATTCGGCCGTTCCAAGTTTACATGTTTCGTGTCACCTATACTTTATAGTTAAGTTCTACCTCAGCTGAAACATGATCAGCTTATCATGTAGTTCCATTAGAACGCTTTTTAGAGGGGCTACTGCCTTTAGTATTTGTAGGCAATAAAAATTTCTCAGCCTAGAAGTTAGCTTGTTCTCGCCTGTCAATTTTGACTTTTGCCCACTCTGGAAAGAAAAGTCAGCAACGTTGGGGTAGCATCAGAAGGAGAGGGGGTTGGGTGTGGAGTGGGATGAGGAGAGGGAAGAGATGAAAGCGAAGTTTCCTGCAATTTTAGAATTTTTATTTTCGATGCTCACATATTCGAAAACCTTCGTTAACGTAGGTAAGTCCTAAATTAAGCATATTGGCATCCATTCGTAAACGAATTCCTCAACCTTACTTACCAGTGTGTGTGTCTAAAGAGGTAACTGAAGAGGGCATAAACCTTAGACTAAAGTGGACAACACAGTTAAGCATTTAGACATTAAGTTTGCGAAGCTGTGTACTAAAGTTTGCAGAGATTTGTAAAAGTTTTTTGAAGATGTTCCTGCGAAATTTCGATTGGATTTAAAATTCTCATCACATTTAGGATTCGGATATCATACGGCCGGTAGCGTTTCGTCCATTTGTTGCGAAGAAATCCGAAACAAGACAGTCGATCACCTCAGCGTCATCATCGTTTTATGTGAAGCATGAGGTCGATTCATCGAGCTCACGTCAATCTAGGTGAAACAATTTTCATTATCAAGCATTTCAGTCTTGAATAATTTTTATAATTGTACGCGCTGAGATTTGCTTCTTTAATGTTGTAAGTGCTCATAGGATACAAGCACCGCTAATTCAGGCTAATAACATGGAATACCATGAGCATCGAAATTTATGGTGTTCTGATATATATTCATTCGTCCTCTGCTTGCTTTTTGGGATTTTGACAACGATTAAGAACCATTTTAGTTCACGGTAGTTTGTTTTGGCTATTTTCACAAGACTCCACATCTCACTCCCCTCCCCCTTTAATTCTTTCAGTTTGTGTATCACTTAAAGAGCAACCATTTCTGAACAGGTTGTTGTCTCATTTTCGTTGAATCCTTCCTACATATTGAGAATAGTTGCCTTTTACGAACATCTTTTCGCCTATTCTATTTTGTCCTTTGAATTTTTCATCTTTGAAAGTCATTTCCAGCAATACTACCCTCTTTAATCTAATTGAGCCGTTAAAAAAAGCGCCTAATCCATGATAAAATTTTGCAATATTTAATTATTTTTTTAAAAGAAATAAAGAGCTGAATTAATGTCTTCTGAGGATTAAAAATATGGAATTTAACAAGCAACATTTCTTTCATTTACAGTGCAGATCAACATAAGCGATCGTCACAGTTGAACGAATCGAATTCCATAACAATGGCAAACAGTCGTCCTCGTGCCATCTATCAGCCTTCGACGAGGTTCCTAAATACGATTCTATAAGCTTGCTTGCAGGAAAATTTTGCTGCAAAAATGCAAATTTCTTATTGTTTTACTTGCTTTGAATTAGAAATTAATTTCCGTTGGATTTCTGCCTTGTCCCACTCGATCCGTCCATGATCGGCAATGTTCTTGTTTTTCTGAATTTTGAATTTCGCCGAAAAGCTTATTTAATTATTTAATATTACGGGATGGAGGGGAGATGGAAAGAAGATGCTTTCGCCGCTTTCTTATGTTCACTTAAAAGTTGCGTCTGCAACTCTGTCCTTAGTTTTCGTATCATATTTTCTGGTCGCATTCTTTCAATATGAAACAAGCTTATTTTGAAGATTTTATTTAACTTCTGTCGTTCTTTGTGTAAATTTCATTTCGTTCATACATGACATAGGAGGAAAAAGAGGATGAGAAGAGGAGAGGAGGGGAAGATAGGAGGGAATTCCGGTCTCTAGAATTCCAGCACAATGGGCTCAATAAATGGGAACTAATGTTGCTTCAGTGACTATAAGAGTACATAAACAAGAAAATATGAAAGGCAAAGCTGCAAGAGGGGCTTCTTTAAGGGGACTAAGATAATTTTCGATTGCACTGCTGTAGAGATGGAGTCATCCAATGCATATGTACGTCTCATAATTACGCTATTGTTTTCACATTTCATTATCATTCAATGACTAGCTGTTGCGCAACTGATAAAAAGTTGATTTGCTGCGATTCATTTTAGGGATTACCTCGTAGGTGTTTCACTCTCGAACAATGTGCTTGTTATATGGATGAAAAGTATGCTAAATGTATTAGTTGTGCTCCTTAAATAGAACTTTTATATGCAACTTTTATATCGAAAGCAACCTCAGTGGTAAAAAAATTAGAGCCGTATTTTTGAGTTTCCAAATGGCTGTCGGTTTTGATGTTTAGGCCATATTCAGACGTCGCGACGGTTGAACATCACAGTCGAAAAGCCACTCTCCCTCGTTTTATGCAGCTCTACCATGTCGTTTGTATTTCAGAAGCGTGAGGCGATCCAAGAAGTAAAAGCTTCTGTGCAAGATCGTTGGAGTTTAAGAGCCCGATATCCCATCGCTGGGAATGCTTTAGCCCCATATTCTTCAGAGAAACTGTTCTGTCGATCGCTGGATCAAATAGAGCTTATGAAAATTGTTATAAAGCAAGTAATAGTATCAAAATGAGTTACTAAACTTATAGTGCCGAGCCAGCGCCATCATCGACTCACTATTTGTTGAAATCATCAAAATGTGAGAACGAAGAAAATGACTACGATGTTGTACCCGAATATATCGATCGAGAAAAACTATTCACCGATGGTAAGCTTTGCCCATCAACTCCGCAGCTATTTCCACTGCCGTCCTGCTTTTGTTCCATCCGACGGCGCATTGCGAAAAGGCGATAAACCCTAAGGACCATTTATATAATTTCAGTCATTTACTATACTTAGTCTGATTTTTCCACTTTGTTTTCAATTTGCCCATTCATTGGACGTTTGTATACCACTGTGCAGATTTGAGGATCCCATTTGTTTGAATTGAATCATAGCATCGTTTGGATCGTTTATAAGGATTCGACGCAGGTAGTGATCCAGACATCCTGTTCTATGGTAATGCTATACAGAGCATATGAAGATATCGTTGCAGATTCCGGCAGTAGCGATAACTATTCAGTTCTTTATCAAACACCTATTCATTCAAATCAGAGCGGTGTTCCATCGCACACCAATAGTAACGCATCTACTACTTTCGCTGTCAACAGCGTCAGCCTACCGACCAATGTTGCTAAGGTCTTTAATATCTCCATTTATTGTGTCGTTCAATTTTTTCTTAAGCTTTTTACCTTAAGATTTTTTTCTTCTCAAAGCTAAAATGCTTTTGAGCTTTGAAATGAACTTTCACTTGCATAGGCTGTGAAGTATTTACGTTATTGCTACGGTCGATTCTAGAAATCGTCATCATCGCATCATATTTACGGGTCGAACGCTTCAAGTGGCAGTCGACATAGTTCGGGAATTCATGTTACTCCATCACCGAGTGACTCGGGCATCGTCGACTATGAAGTAAGAGCTCGTGACATTCGAATTTTTAAGCCTAATTACTCATCAAAGGATTGCTATCTTGATTGTTTTTTTATTTGCTTTTAATTTTTGCAAAGGTATCGTAGATGAAAATATATTTATGGTCGCTATATTGTTCGCTCTGTTCAACATTTTCAGTTTTGGATCTTAAGGTTGGAAAAATAGAAGTTGCATTATATTCCTCCACGTACTGGTGAGGCGAAAACCAGAAAGTCGTTTATGTTGAGAGAGTTTATCCACGTTTTGCCTCTCCGTAGCAAAGATATTGGTATGTCTCATCTATCTCGATATTCTCAGTGCAAACGCTATTCCTTGTCGGAAGTATTTCTTTGAATTAAATTCTAGATGCTTGAAGGTTGCAATTAATAAAGCTTGTTGAGGGTTTTATGCCAGCTAAATATTATTGACTTTGAAAAAGAGACAGTTTTTTTTAATAATGAAACCAGGAAATCTGTTCATATATTTGATATTCCTCTGTACTATATTAAAATTTCATTCTAGAGCATTATTCGAGATAAGGAAAATGAACTTTCAACTGTGAGGAGTACAATGGAACAGAATGAAGAGATCATTGTTCGAGTTTATCAAGAGAAAGAGAGAATGTGGAAGGAACAATTAGCGGATCTGAAACAAAAATTACAGGTACTTTTTTTTAATCGTTTCCCCTTTGAATTAATCTAATTGCCGCAGTCATAATTTATTCCTGCATCAAATGTAATCGACAAGATAAACATCAGTTATATGGTTCGATTGCTTTGTTTTACTTCCTGAATGTGAATTTTACTTCATTTTTTTTTCAAAATTACTTTCTTTGATTAATGTTATAGGCGAGTCAACAAGGTGAATCAGCGTTGCGTCAACAAATTCAACGATGCAATGAACAACGTGATCAATTTCAAGCAACAATAAGTAATCTCAGCTCTGATAAGAAAGGACTTCAGCGGAAGGTGCCGATTATTCCTCGTTGAAGATTATTCTTTGTTGTCTTCAAGCACTAGTCTGATCTTCCACTTTAATCTTAACTTTTATCTGATAATAGGATGGAATATTTCTCCACACGATCAGCTCAAATTAGACTTAGTATATACCACTTTAATTAGAAGTTGCAAATGTTATGCAGTTTTTGAAATTTAGTCTATTATGGTACAATATTTTAGCAGTAAACGCTGAGGAAAGTAGTGAATGTTTATATTTGTGTTTATGCCTCACTTTTCAAATAGTTTCGAAATAACAGTAGACTGTCGATGGTGTGAAATTTGCAGAACATTCTACAATCGACCGTTTATGAGGACTTTGGCCGAAGATCTCTTCAGCAAGGTGGTTCAAACATGAAAATTGATCGCAAACATGATTACAAGACGAAATGGCAGTTGTAATGCAAAGGGTTTAATTTAGTGCCTCCAAATCGAGCGGGAAATGTTCCAAATTCGAGAGCGTTTCGATGAGTTGCTACGCGCTCGCGATGCTGCTTGTGAATCGTGTCGACGGCAGTCGTCAAGCTTGGATAGTGAGCATCATGCACGACCACCACCAGTGCCCATGCCTAGGCAAACTAAGGTACGCAGTATATTAAGCCCTTTCTAACCATCTCTGAGATAGCACGACATGTTACGTGGCAGTACGGAATTTTTTTTAGAATGCTTAGATTCGTGTAGTGGTTAATTTCATATTCATATTAAATTGGAAGCTTAACGTCACTCTCAGTCGACTAGACTTCGCCTTTGATCCACCCTATATTCAGACTGTTTATGTGCTGACTCAAATATAGAGTCAGATTTTGTCGATCCATATAAGCGCTGGTTGAATTCAATCGGCGGTTTATATGATTCTTCAACAGCCTGCGCGCTTGGAGTTAATCTCCCAGCGCGATCACAGCATGCTGACCATATATGGTCAACGCTTCTGACTAGGTCCGAAAACAGATTGTCTGGAAGGAATGTTCAAGAAGTGAGTCAGTAATCATATGGAAATCTCCATTTGTATAAAGAGGTTAGGATCTATAATTGTTTAGTTCCTGTTTGCTATTGTGCACGGCTAAGTTGTTTCAGGATTTGCCTTCCCATTTTTACTTCATAACCAAAGAGGTATAAAGACAATGGTGGACTGATAATGGGACGTTCTGCTTTAGTGCAGTTGGTGGAACATCTTGAAGAGCCCCGATTGAAAAAAAAAAGCGACTCTTTTTATCTAGGCGTGGTTCTTCGTAAAGAATATCAGTCTAGTAAAGAATATCATTGTAGTTCCAACTGATGGCTGGAGGGCAGCTAGAACAGTGATGAAGCAAACATATGTGGAAATTAATATTCCAACACGGTTCCGTTTCGTTCAGTAATTGTATTTCAGCTTTCGCACCCTCTTTAGCAGTTCAATTTCCGGAATATTTCGCGCAATGATTCGAAGATCATTCGTAGAGCACTAACTTCATGAACACTTAACTATGTTTCCATTTCCTTTAGTGCTTGACAACGTCTTATTTTTTTATTGTGTAGTAAGTAAATCGTCAGTGTACAAAAGACTAACATAGTGGCATTCAATTTTAGCGTGTGTGCATGTAGAAGGTGGACGGGAGGGGGGTATTCAAGTCTAATTTCCGCTTAAAGTTTTTTGATGAAATGAACAGCTATCTCACTGTTTGAGAGATGCTGATTAATTTCGCGGTATCAAAAAAAACATTCATATAACGAACATTTCAGGAAATTCTCGTTTCGATTTAGGTGACCGCATCGGACGATGCCTTCATAGTGAATAACTTTGCGGATACATCTGAACAAATCCCAATTATCGTCACAAAAAATTGCATTGAATTTCTTCTCTTTGATTGAAGACTCGTTCTTTTTTGTAGTGTAATTTTCAGATAATTTCGACACGTTTCAGTCAGTCGACAATATTTCCGCTTAGATCTTCCAATATACGTTATTCCCTCTGACTCCCTAGCTGGCACAAAACAGTTAACAGAAACAAACCGACGTGCACATCTGTCCTTAACATCTGAGGGCCCGCCTCAGTGTGTTCAGCACATTTGTCCTTAACATCTGAAGGCCCACCTCAGTGTGTTCATTTACAGCATCCCCCTTCGTATCTTGTTTATCTCACACTCCTTTCACCCTTCCACCCAACCATAGTGACTACTGTAGGATGCTTCTGAGCTCGGAACTTCAGATTGAGGATATGCATATGTGATAGTATGGTTTGTATGACAAGGAACAATTCAGTTAGATGGAATTTTTTAACTTTCAGTCATATTTGGCAGAAATTTAAAGTATTATATCAGAGGTCTCGGAAAATGTTAAAAGAGGTGCTGAACTTACATATCCAAAAGATTAAGGATCAAAATATAAGTATAGATTTCAAGACATTAATTTAAGGAGTCGAACATTGATCAGGATTTACGTGCTGAAGTTGAGCAACTCCGTGGTGAGATATCTACACTACGAGATGCGCTAACAGAACAAATTGGACTATTCACAGATGAGAGAAGACGCTGGGAGCTCGAACGAAATAAGGTATATTAATTATTCCTGCAAAAAATGGATTTTAAACAATAAATTAGGCGTTTTCTTAAAAAATAAAAGTAAGAAAATATGTCGGCTCATTTCGTTAATTAATCTTTGCCGTTGCATTGTTTCTTTTGTGTTGACCGTCACAAATCTTCTTCCATTTTTATATCAAAAAAGACAATGAAATTTTCATATTGACATGACGAGATTCTATATTGTAACTTCATGTATTATAGCGCATCTGTCAGGGGAATCGCTTACTTGACGTTGAATCTTTCCAATAATGATCGGCGTTATTTGGAAATACTTGGTCCTCATTGGCGTCCCTCATTCAATTCCAGAACTTGATGCTTTTGACTTAATGGTGAAACTGAAACACATGGAATGTGGGACTGTGATTAAGTAACCAAGTGCGTTGCCTTTAAGAAGGTGATAGGGAGAGTTACGGATAGAGGGAAGGGGAGTTTCGCTCTACAATACTGAGGAGTTCGTTGCAATTTCTGCAAATTTGCCTCTAAGGGCATCTTCCACTCTACCTCCTTTGCTTAGTATACATGTGCAGTACATTGCGTCCAATGGAATGACTAGATTATCGCAGAATCATTGATTTTTTCATTAACCTCTATGACCTGTTACAAGTAAAGGTCTCGAAAAAGTGGTGGCTGCACGGCTTAAAATGCTGTTAAAAATGCCACTCGACAATATTTTCAATGATGTGCAAATATAACTAACACAGTAACGTAGCGCAGATAGTTACCGAATATACAAGCGTGTGTGGAGTGTAAGAGGAAACAGATACGAGTAAGCCTCTTTGTTTAGGGACGACGCTTTCCACTCTTAAGATCATCGGAAGTGTTCATACACTCATTTGAAATAAGCAGTGGAAAAGTCATTGCTTGCTAAGATGAGCTGTAGGTTTTACTTGACATCGGTCATTTCAATGATTTGAGCATATTAGATGGGGAAAAATTCCGAAACGCTTCATGAGACGAGGTACAACCAAAACAGCAACAAACCTCAACTGTCTTGGAAAAGATTACTTAGGAATGGAGTGATTACATTAGAGCTTCATAGCTTATGTTAATCTTAATGACTGAGGCATCAAATGCTGAACGAATGGTGGTACGAGCATCTTCTGAATGAATAAAGTTGAGATATAATAACCTGAAATAAGAGTGCACTGAGACATCTATCATAGAGATGCGATAGTGCAACACGTTTTCATATCTCTCATAAAATGCGATCTTAAGTCCTTCAGAAGCAAAAAAGAGCAAATTTTTTTCTTGATGTCGGATAGAATGCAATGAAGATTTCATCTTTTATCTCATAGCTCCACCCACCCATAGTCCTTATTTCCGGGGCATCATTTCTTTTCTATTGTTGTTACCAAGATAAGATAAGAAATACTTCCTTTTCTGCATAAAAAAATTAAGCTCTATGCATTTTAGTGATCTCTCTGAGAATTTCCACTAACGTCTGCTCCCTTTTTTTGATTGTTAAATTGCAACAGTCTATTTATTATTCAAGGGAATATGTCAGTTTCGATAAATATCCGCGTTCATGTTTAAAGAAGCTTTTCTGGATCATTATGTTTAAAAAAGCTTTTCGCCGTTTATTTTATTTTATTCTCATTGATACTAGAGTGCTTGATTTCTCTCATTATATCTTTGAATATAAATTTCATATTGTTTATGTTCAAAGCATATATGACATTATGCAAATAAGGTAAGTTATGTATTGTGACACTTCGAAAGTAGCGAACAGTTTGCAGCAAAAGTTGTTGAATGTCTTCATTTGTTGGGCAAGAACAACATGACCTTTGCAGATAGTAGCTTAAGACCTGGGTCACCCTCTTGCTTGGAAACTTCAGCTGTTCTGTAAGAGAATATTGTGCCTTATAATAATGCAATAATTTAAGGCCTAAGTGTAACATATTTCAATTTTTGCTAACAGATTTTGTAATGTGATGCCATTTCATCGGAACTGATTTAAGCTGCAATTATTTTTACCTAATGTTATCATTTTATACTAATATTTATCGTAAAATGTTTTAAAATTTGCAGATGCTAACATCGAATAATATCCGACCGGCAGCGATCAGCGATACACGAGATATGCCCGCCGATAGTCGGATCCCATCGACTGGAGCACAATGTATCGTTAGTGGTGATCGACTCATTTGAGGTAATGCATGAGCCACTCATTCATCAAACGACATTAACTTTTTTCTCCTCCATAGTGCCACGTTGCAAGCTTGCATCGTTACATTGTATTGCTTTTTTTGTGCTTTTTGTTTCTTCATCATGTATTATTTGCAATTAGACGAGCAATACGATTGTATTAAATTTCCGGGGAAAATAAAGACGACGTTTCCCGTCGATTTCCAGATGCAATTTATTCTTTCAAATTTTAGAGACAAATTCCGCTGGGGGGGAGGGGGGGAATTTCCATATTTTTATATCTTCTAGAAAGCTCTCAATAATTGGACTCTCTAAAGAAGCGTTTTCTTTCTTCTTAAATCATAACTTCGCTTACGATTAATGGATTTTTCACATCTTTCATCGCCCATCAATCCATCCTCGAGAATGATCGGCTTAAATGGGAAGAATACTTACTTATTTGCGATTCATTAGTTCTAATTTTAATTTCTTATTCTTTGTTTTAAAATAGCTATGAATAAGGCATAATATTGGTGTCATTTAATGCATGCTTTTATTCTGTTAATTGAAATACAATGAGGAAAATAAAAAAAGAATTATTTCACTCGTTTGTTGTGCACTATCGATCAATGATTCGATGAGGATTTCATTATAATAACGCTTCCAATGATAACTGATCACTCTGATCGAGCACCAATGTCATTCTTTTACCATAGGAATTCGTGCAAAGTTCTGGATCACCAACATTTTATCGATCCCCATGTTAATGACACCGGATTTGTCGAAATAGCAGAGTAGAAATGGATATTGCATAAACTGCAATTTTTTGATCATATATTTCACGTCGGCCGAACTGGAAAGGAGATTTTTTTAAGCTGCTATGTAATCGCGATGCTACACTGCCGTGATGTTTATCCGCCAAAGAGAACTTTTGCACAGACCACCGACATTCAGGGAGTTTCCATTTAGCAGCTAGTCTTTACGTCAGTAACTTTCTCCTCCTGCCGGTCTTTTCCCGAAGAACTCACCGAACATTAAGGAAGGATCATTTCAAGCAAATGCTAAGTAGGAAATCCACCAAAATGTCTCTCCTTCGATGGCGTATTTAAATTTAGGGATCAATGCTGCGCCGAACTTTACCCCATGTAATACGAAGTGAAGTTCATAAATAGAAAAACGGTCTAAAGATGAGTCACAATTTACTGTTAGAATTATAGTATATCCTTTCTGAATGACGGTTGTCACTTTCCTTCCTTACAACTTAACCAGCACGCGTTATACTGCTCCACAGCATTAATTTCTGCAGTTTCTGTAATTCCGAGCGCCGATTTACCGAAACTATCACCGACCAAGCCACGTTCCGTCCATAACTCAGCCGACACCGAGGCTTTTCAGTTGATTTCGCCGAACTCTCGTGATCCGGCCAAATATAATAAAAACACGCCCCATCGGCGCACAGATCAGTTTTCGGCGAAAACAACTGTAAACACCCACCGCTGATGCGCTGAAGGCCGGAGAAGGTCGAGATCACAGGGAAAACGAGATATCGACGCTCCGAAGGAGAGAAGACGACGAAATCAACAACAGACTCACGGTGTCGGCGTCTAGAAGGACAGAACTGGGCGAAATCAACGGGAGGCTCGCGTCATCGGCGAATGAGGAACCATGCTGGCCATATAAATAACGCATGCGCCACAGGTACACTGAGAAACAGAAGGCGATAGAAACAACAGCATACTCGCGCCATGGGCGTCTCAAGCGAGAAGTCGCGATGAAATGATAAGGCTCGCCCATGGGCGCTCTTAGAGAGAGAGAGCGATGAAATGAATAAGAGGATGGCGCGTTTAACGTCCGCAACGAGGGCAGGTGATATACTACTGGATAAGAAACTCGCGCATTTGGGGCCCTGAATTATAGAAGATGAAAACTGAGAAAACGATCTGGCGCCTTCGACGGTCGGAGTGATGGCACACGAAGTACTGCCTAGCAGGTCCGCACCCTCAATGGCCGTGGTGACAGAAGGGGAGTAAACACATAATACACTAGCGTCTTCGACGCTCCGAAAGGACATGTAAGGTGATACACAACGGACGCCATTCAGCTACATCAACATCACATTACACATTATATTATAATCTGTAGAACTCTCCCATTATTGGAGAACTTTTTTGCTACGATTTTTATGTGAACCCTTCGCGTACATGTGAGGCCTGTGTAGTCACTTTAGAGACGAAAAACGCTGAGGAAAGAATTTTAAATGGAAAAGTCGCAACACTTCGGCGACGACTGGCACTCAGCCGCAGCAGCCGCACCCGCAACACTCTACCCAAGCACCCGTCTTGCTCCACGCAGATTTCGCTCTCAGTGGTTTTCATCGGAGTGCAGTTGTTATGGGAAAACCGACTTCCTAGGATTTCTTCTAAAATAGTTTTTTAAACAACTACAATCGGAAACAACCATCGACGTCCGATACCGCACCCATAGCGCGCCATCACATCCTAACGCACCAGTCACTTCCATTTTCATACGACTCCAACCTGCGCTCTCGGTGGGGTGACACCGTTGTACAGTTGTGCAGGTGTAAGTATGACAGCGATTAAATTCATCATTACCTGAAATCATTTTTTAGCCTCTTATCGCCCATATTTTCTGCTATGTTCGGTGGAGAGCTGAAGGCTCATTACAATAAAATGAAGACCTCATATAGATCGGTTCGGAGTTGGAACCGCTATGAAGGCATAATGCTGTCTGTCTGTATCTCTCACTTCTCGCACTATTTCGCATCGAGTGCAAATTTTCAGGATTGCGATAGAGATAGCCTAAGCATGTTATGGACTGCCAGAAAGGGAGTTTCGTGAGGCGTCGAATGATGGAACGTATTCGCTTCTCTGATTCAGCAGGAAAAAGTTGAAATGTAAGAAACCCAGAATACCCTCAAAATGCAGCACTTGATGGAGAGGGACATTTTTTCTCGAAAACTCGAGCAGATGTGGAAAAGCATAGTTGACAGGAAACGATAGGATAAAGGAGAAAATTTCGAAAAAATAAAGTCGGCAATTTGTAAATTTTTTGATCGGATCGGAGAACTTTTCGAGGAATCCACTATCCAACGGGGGGCCATCCGTAGCAGAAAAAGCTCCAGCTGAATCCGCTCAACGGGAGTGGGGATATGGCGTAAAAACCATTTTCACAATACGTCACCAGAATCACTAAATATTCAAAGGTTTTCTTCGCTATCGTCTAAGGTTCCCCTTTCACAAAAGGTCCTTAAAAAGCCACACAAAGAAATTCAAAAAACCTAAAGTTTCCGGATTTATTTCCATACTTTTACAACATTTTGTGGAGAGCCTCCTATACTCCAGGGTTTTTTCCTCCACTTCACATGTAGCCCAGTTCGAATAGAATTGTAGATTTAACTGAGTCAGCAAATATGTCGGAGGAGGTTAAATTCCTTCATATTTTCGTCCTTTTTTTGGTCCATCTCGAAGGAATAACGATTTGGTTCTTGTTAATGAGGAGAGGGATCGTCGATTACTTCCATTAATCCACCCACTTCTCAGAAGGATTTTGCCGAGCTTAATTTGGAAATGTAGTTGAATGGAGTTGCTGCACTAAGACTGTTACCATCAACAGGACAAGTTTACCGTCTAAACGTGAGATATTTCGCGAGCATTTGCTCATTTTGCATACTTTCGTTTTGGGTGATATTCGTCGCTGTACGCCATGATGATTGAAGTAAAATTCTATTTTGCGCACTCGACAAGCAATGCTGTGACTATTGTCCTTCCGGTTGTGTCACTTCAAATGGTCAATGAAAGTTCAACGATCACAAAATGCAGCCGAACGACCAAATGGTTATGGATCAGATCTTCCAATCGGATCATCGTCGGATCAGATCCTCTCGCTCATCTCATGTGCCGACGTTGCAGATTCCCAAAAATAAAATATTTACAATAAAGATCATTTACTTTTCTGTCTTTCATATCTATTCTTCGGTCTTTCATACAAAGACCACCCGAGTGATCAGTGCCCAAGCGGTTTATGCAATTATAAATTTTCGACAAACCTCATATATCTATCTGTAGGGTGCATAAAACATTTCAGGAAAAAAAGAGCAATGAAAAAAATCCTCTCACACCCATAGAAGAAAATTCATGGATATGTTACTGAAATGAAGGAACACATACGCTGAGCGGATGCTCGACGATAACCTGAATCATCAACTGCTTCACTTATTGCATTGTTTGCTTTTAATTCTTCTCACCTCAGAAAGAAACGTCTTTTCAGCTATGAAGAAATCTTTCAAAACGTTTGAATGTTATCTAAAACGAGGAAATAGAATAGGAGGTGGACTGTCCAAAGTAGAATATGCGAGAAGGTGGTAGAGGGCGGGAGGGAGGGGGGAGATGGGAGACAGGTAGTAGTTCGGTGGCCAAATATCTACGCAGAATTCCCTATGGGAAGTTGGAGTTAGTTGATTTGTCGGAGGAAATAGGCGAAAGAAAATGAAAGCAATGTTGAAGAATGGTGAAAAATCAAATATTTTATGTCTATAGGAAAGTGATAAATTCGATACGAACTTGTACTCAAACTTGATGTCTTATCATATCGAGTGTATTAATCTGGCAGTCGTATTTCTCATTCTTCGCCTTCAGTGGGCGGAAACATCGAAGTGGGAAACGTATCGACGCCTGTATTAACCATTTTTTATGGCTTACTGTTACTTATTACTACTTAGTGCTCATTATTCATTGAAATGATGGATTATTTTGTGGAAGAGATTAAAAGAAACAAGCCGAAAAGGAATCCGACATCGAGACATGAGAACAGAATACAGGAACTTGAATTCCGTTTGGAAAACGTGGGACGAGATCCCTATGGGTGGACCCAAGTAAGCTACGAAGTTAAGGTTCTTTGAGTTGGTTGCAGGAATGGAGTCCACCTATTTCATCCCACTCGCTTTTTCCCTCATATGCGTCCCAGGAAAGCATGAAACGATTGTGTTTTCCAGGAACACAAATATACGGATCTGTTTCAACTTTGATGACCGTGATTTATATGACTTTTTTCTTTTCAAATTCGAGAAATTAGTAACAAACTGCAGATTAAGAAAACAACTTCAAGAAATGTCGTTATTATGGCTATAATATTTCTTTCTATTCATCGGATCTCTAAATAAACTGCTATCTTGCTTGAATTAACTCAAATTTTCAATAATAAATAAGCGATTTAGCAGCATAACAGAAAAAAAAAAGATTTGAAGTGCCATACTAAGCAATCATAATTACCCACGAGAAGTATTGTTGTGCAATAACCTGATCTTGATATTTCCACTTCGTATATCTTTGAAGAAGCAAAAAAAAGAAGAAGAAATCCCATGGACAAGTTTCGCCAAATTCCACTAGAATTTTATTATGGCGATAGCGACATTCTTCTCTTCGATATGATTAATGCATTTAGGCAGGATTGTATGCACTTATAGCAGCAATATACACACCATTGACCGGTTCATTCATAGATTTTTTCCCATCTCTCTCTCTCGTTGATCGTAATTTCATATGTTTTAAATCACTACGACCAACATTTTTTGCTCCATTTCAAAATGACCACATGAATCGATCTCTCTCTCTAAAAAAAGGAAAAAAACATGCTATAGTGGATGTTGATGGAAATCTTATATTAAATCCAGAATATAACATAGCAATGAGGTCCTGAAGAAAGACCAACGTAACGATTTCACTGAGACCATCGACAAATATATCTAATAAGGCAAGAAATCAAAAATATCCTTGAATGTCAAAACCCTCATTTGATGATTGAAGAGGGCACATTTTAGAAAGGTGGACATTTCTCATATTTTCCAGCGTTTTCATTTAACATCTGATCCATTTAAGCGGTCTATTTCTAATTTCATTTCAACGAGAATAAAAGAAGAAATAGCGAACGAATAAGCGGTGAAACCTGAAAAACCATTAAAGAATTCTTTACGATACAAAAAATGATAACTTAGCGGTATTATCATATTTACTCTTGCTTACTAACACCATATTTATCGATGCTGTAGCAATGATCTTTTCTTTTCGCAAATAATATCGAAAGAGATTTTAGTATGCTCATAATCGTAGTATGCATGAAATTTGGTGGTTTATTTCGATAATTCATACTTATTGATAAAATATGAGTTATTAGTTTTCTTTCATTCTGATGTCACATATCGCGGCATATCAAGGTGCATATCTTTTAGCGTAAATTAGAAGAACTGTAAATGTGTAATGAACGATCAAAACTACAGGAAATAAGAAATTAGCCATTTGAGCCTGATTTGAGCCACTTTAGCAGAGAAATGAGTCGAATTTTCATGATTCAGCTGAAGGAAATAACCAGTCATATAGCACACCTTCGATACATATATCACACAATATCGCATATCACACTTTGAAATAATAAATTCAACAGTTTAAAACTGCATTGCAATCGCAAATGCGAATATCTGAATGAAATTCTCCTTGCTTTATGAACCGATAGTTGGAAATTTTTGCACGAAATGAAATTCCATCGCTTTAGGGCATTTCGTTAATCGCTCCATTTTTTCTTCTGTCTCTCTCTCTTGCACATAACATGTTGTCGTTGATCGTCTAAAGATAGAGGAGGATCGAAATGGAAAAAGAAAAAAAATGTTTCACACATTCATTGGATGCCGGTTTTCAATAATGCATCCTACGATGAAAATGCTTCATTCACGTAATGAATCCGTAAACGTGCCTACCATTTGCTAAGCAATAAAACTGATCCCGTCGTATCGAATCTGATCATTGCATCAACTGCTTCGATGTGCACATTTTCGATAATACTTACTGCTTCTACTTCCATCATTCACTTGTACAGCTAAGAAAACTGACATTATGTATATTCGATGATGTCGTTATTGCTTATAGTACGACTGTTTTTATCTTTTCTTAACTCTATGGAAAATTTGTGATTGCTGAACGTTGGTTTGGTAGTTCGTTGAAGTTGATGCTTGTAGAGTGAAGCAAATCTGTAAAATTTCTAAGCAGCAGTATTCTTTAAGAGAATATATTCACTTATGTGTCTTTATCAAATAACTGTCCAATAGAGCTCGAGCTAAGAAAAGCTAGTTTAACCTCACATTTTTAAATAGAGTTCCATTCCCAGCTGCTTACTTAGGTCTTCACGACACATCTTCCTGTAAAATGTTAGAGGTGGTCTCTTTCAGTATGACCGCTAGGTACTGTTCTAACGCCAAAAAAGAACTGCTGCACTCCCTGAGGCCTTTATTAGCGCAGTTTTTATTCTCATTAAAACTTTTGACATTCTTAACTATCGTTTCTTACGACTTAGTCGAATTTTGCTTTTTCCATTACGCAGTTCATCGGTGTACCGACGAAAAAAACTTCATTTATCTTCAAGTCCATTCTCGGAAGTAAAATTATACAGAGATTACAAACGTGTAAGAAAATTAATTTCTGAGTGGGTCTGAGGGCGGCAAGCCATATGGACGATGTGGAGGAGAAGGTGGTTTTATCGAATCATTTGAATGGAGAAAGATTCTCTTGCTTGTACAAAGTATCAGCTTTATATTGTTGAAGTTCAATACTGCAGCTTTCCACCAAAAATTCTTCATTAATCGCTCTATATATAGTTGCAGGGCTAAACGGCGCCAAGCACACACCCAGCGCCATGCATACCAGTGTGAGTTTATCTTACCAATTAAATATCGGTACTGTCGCATTGTTCGTAAGTCAAATTTCTCTTCTCAGTGATATCTCAGTACATTAGAATCCTTGGGCCACACTATGAATAGACCCCTTCTCGTTGGCTGATGATTTGGATTCCCGAGAAAGGAAAGGGGAAATGTGTTAAAAGAGATTACATGACATACGATTTTATAATCCACGTCCACGGATAACCACCTTCATAAGCTATCAACAAGTAATAAACGCTGTGCTGTAACGAAGAAGGTTTGACCAGATGCCATAGTAGCAACCCGCTTTTAGAAAATCATTTATAATGAATTTTTTTCTCTGTGAGCTGATCCATTAAAAATGAAAGCTAAGTTGGTGTCAAATACAAGAAAATTTCTTCGAAGGGTTAAAAAACTTGCAAGAATTTGGTGGACAAGCATGAAAGGCAATTTGTCAGGTCAGTTTGATGGACATGCCCGCCTATATGCAATGCTCACTGAAATTTCTCCCTATTAATTCCGAGCGCTCCTGAGCTGAAAACGCTAGAAAGACGAACACGTAAATGCTCACAGACATATCACAAAAAGCGACGCGCAATGAACACATCTAAGGATATTCCATTTGAAATGTGTTCGTCACATAAGACATCATTGATGAAGAATATGAGCAAGACCCGATGTAAATATTAACAAATCGGTTTTTCCAACTCCTATTGTCGATTAGAAAAATCGTGAGCAAACTGTGGTAAATCAACTCCGATGCAGCATCGCTTCAAACATTTGAGGACTGCAACAAAATTTTTAAAAAATGAGCACACTTTCCAACCACTATCAGCCCTACATCATTTGCAGCGCGGAAAGGAGATATATCAAATGATTATAACGAATAATTTCACAGCAATTTTGGCAACTTAGTCGGCAATAGCCTCTACAAGTATTTCTCTGCGAAAAGCCATTTGTACAGCAGAAATTCCACATCCATGAATTTTACATGACGTCGATAGCAATGCTGGTTCATTTACATCAGCTTACTTTACCCAGTTCCATCTACTGGCTGGAATTCTAGGCCTGGCTATTTCCATGCTCCAGTGACTAGAATCATTCGATACGTACTTCAAAGTACCTAGCTGTTATTGAAATATGGCTACTGCCACGGTTCGGAGCTAATTTACTTCATTAGAAAACTCGTTAAGTTCGACGTCCTCTTGATGTACTCTTAGTTATGCACATTTTTTAATTCAGCTTTCTCGCTGTTGCTCACAAATTATTCATTCCTCCAGCTGATGAATATGATCGTGAATAAATAATAAGGCAATCCATTAAGGGCAAAAATTAAAATCTCTATGATGCTGCAGTTGAGTTTCTTTATCCTCAAGAATGTCATTTGAGAGAATAATTGCTCACCGCTCTTCATTGATCACTTGGTCGAGATAGGCGCTTTTGAGTAGGTAAACCCATTTGAGTGCCAAGAGACATTTTCGAGTATGGCTTTAGCCATTTAACCGGATTTTGCCCACGTGATATTCTGAGAAGTCGATGAAAACGCGACAGGAAAACTGTTGGACGTTGTGAACTTTTTGAAATTCATTTTACAAAACAGCGACTCTTTAAAAATGAAACAATGTCACATACATGTTTTCTCAAGCCAGCGGTTGATCTTCATCAGAAAATTGCCTAGGCGTGCACTCGAAATATGTATGAGTAGACTTACCGAGCAATTTTGATGATATTTTTAAGCATCCAAAAATCGCACATAAACAGACAAGTACCGGTCGAAATAAACAAGCAGACACAGTCAGGCACTTCCTTGCACAAAGGAAATTAATTTAGCATAATGCAGCTTCGCAGTTGACAAAATTATAAATATTAATCGACATGAGGATGACTTCAGGAAGTGTCTAGCAGTTGGATAAAACAAAAATAACGCGAAAAAAAGTATGAAAAAATTTTTGTCATCAAGAGGTGGAAATTACATACATAAAACAGCATTTATTTAAACCTTAAGAAATTTTTTCTGTAAAATATTCTGCGAAAACGGACGAAGTTTAATTTTGGGTATTCCGATATGTCGAATAGAATATTTTATAGCACAAAAATTGACACAGTGATAATCTATTTTATCATCAAGAACTCGCCTGTCTGTATCGAAGCGCACAGACAAGATAAGCCTCGCATTTTGAATAGATAAAGTTGGGAAGTTCTCAAAATAGGTTGCCACAGCTTAAATGGGATGAATGGTGGTATAATTGAAGAGGAAATAATATCTGCTTGATTCTCATTGAGGGTAAATTCTTCACTGGTGGCTGATGAGTTGGAATGTTTTTGATTTTCACGAATAATGTTTGGCCATTAGAAGTAAAATGTTTTTTTCAAAAATCTGAAATGCAAAATCGACTTTCGGTAATTTATTTCAGATTTTAATATTATTTGCGGTGGTCGCTTGGACAAGTCGTATGATAGATGCACGAAATCAAACCTTGGCCACAATGAGGGATAAAGTATCCTCAAAGACAATGACACATGCTAGTGTGGTTTCACCACGACGTAAGCATGCATCTACTGGACGTCGAGTTTCTGGTTCCGTTACGAATGTGCTGTCACCGATCGATTATAATAAAGCCTTCAACGCAGCAAGGTCAAACTTTCGTGAAGCTTAGAGTCCCTTAGGCTGTAATTAAAATGTAACGAAGTAATTACCATTTACTGCAGGGCATTAATACCGGCAAATATCAATAAAATATTTCTCTGGAGTAGGCAAACTTATGTCACTACTAATCACGCTAAGCAGCTATGCAATATATGGGAATGAATTCGGTTACAGTAAAGATCACGTAGAAAAAACTTCATTGTTTTGAATATTTTCGGCATCCAAACATGCATGCTGACGTTTACAAGTTGACGGTTCTGCTGACAGGAAACATTCGGCAATTTTGCCACTTTTGGAATATATCAGAATCTGAAGGTCAGAGATTGTGATAGTGAATAAAGTGAATTTTCGCTTTCAGTTCGATTCGTGGAAGCGCCAATGATTTCAGAGTAGGAATGAATTCTGGCACAGGTGGCAGGAATTCGCTAGCAACGGTTGGCAGGAATTCTGTGGCGACAGGCGTGAATACTGCGGGACTTGGCGCTGCTGATTTCGATCCAGCTTTGCTTGGTGGTATAAGAGGCGCTCCTGGATTATTGATTCGTATCAACATTGCCACCTTCAGATACGCATCAGCCTTGGCACGTCAGATTCTGGACAGGGAAATTGTTCGAGCACGTATCCCACCAATAACGCAAGAAATCGAAGAGGTTATATTATGTGGCTAAATTGGTCAGGCAAATTACAATATTTAAAGCTTGAGACGATGAATCTTTATTGACATGGGAACGAGGAAGACAGCAAGCAGATATGAGACTGACGTAACTGCAAGTCGAAACGGCTGTAAACCAGTCCAAAATATTTGCTTTAAACAGTGCTTGCTGTCCTGCATATAAGAACATCTGATGGCTACATGAGGACATTTGCAGAGTAGCTTAGGCTTCACGGCAAAAATAACGCAGTCAATAGCAGAATAAACCAGCCTACGCGCTAGCGAGGTGTTTTTCTGAACAGCACATGTCGATAAAGCATAGTTGAGCTTACTGATCGCTCCTTTGTTCGGTCTGCAAACAGCGGGAAAAAAAGACTACTTGGTGAAGTTTCATCATTGCACAGTGCAGCGTATTGAGCCAAAATCCATGTGCTCGTCCATTTTTTGAAGTACGTGAAAACCTCCTCAAGTCGCCTCATTGTATCGCTTCCGGTTATTGTCTAACGCGTCAATTTTCAATAAAGCAAATAGCGGAAAGCCTTTGCAGCTAAATTAAATCATCAGCAGTATCATCAACAATACGTCAGATCATTAGTACGAAGTAATGGTTACTGTGTGGCTGGAATTTTACCGCAGAATGATGAAGTGGATACCATTTTTGAAAGATGCTGCACCTTGCTAATTACCTGCCAATGTCACGTTTTTGAATGGCGTCATATTTGTTTTCCTGACTTCCTCCTCCTCTCATTACAAAACCTCCTTTCTTGTTATAAAACGTTGCATTATTATTCAGCTATATAAGAGGAAATAGTAACAGGAATTCTGTATGCCATACAATATGAGAGACAATTATCATTCATGCTTTGTATTTCCCTATTGCCTTCATTTCAAATCAACCAGATGAGACAATTAATGCTTGGGAATGAAAATTCTGCATTTTTCAGTTGCAAGGACAAATAACGGTATGTAATATATATGTTTCTTCATATCGTCCACCATGCGACGTATCCGTCTATCCAGCACCACCGAATCGAATCGTCTTTTCCGTAGAAGATTTCGATATTGGGTATGAAATTTGATTTTAAACCAAGGAACTTTGCTCCTCTTCCTCCCCCTCCCTCTCTTCCAATAAAACGGAAGTAACCGTCGCACTCTGTTAATACGATTCACACCTGAACTGTTTCATTTATGGCATTAAATGCTTCAGAAGTATTTAATTGTCATAGCTATCATAAAATTCGTTTCAAGTAAGTGGTCAAGGAATTTTGATATAATGGGGTGCCATTTTTATGCTTATAATCTCAGCCATCTTGATTTTGAAGCTTCAAACATATCTCTTTCCGCTTGAATGCTTAAATAAAGGAAATGAAAGATATATATGTGGATTCTTTCTAGGTACGTAGAATTTTTGTAAACTTCAGCTAAACTAAACTTATTATACATATACTTGAACTCACGCAACTCTTTGCTCAGTCTACCGAAGTCAGTAAAATGCATCGTTAATCAAAACTGCTTCCCTTCAAAAGCGTGAATTTGATTTGTGAGAAAGACAAAATTCTATCTATAAAAAGGGCAACATTTTATTAACAATAGGTAAATGAAACGATGACTAAACACATTCTGTATTAGTTCAATATAAGCTTGGAAAAAATGATGAATTAGGCTTAGCCAACAGAAGCTGACCACGGTGGGTTCAAGGATGATTGTGTTTGCTGCTAGGGATATTCACTGCAAATTCTCAGATCGGCCAACAGGTGAACATTGTTGGTCATTACTTTTGCTTGAAAATGGTTTTTACAAGCATTTTTGAGGTTTCCGATAATTTTCAATGAGTTTATTGCTCTTCGTTATTTTGCAAATGTGTGACTGTTGTTGCCATTTTCAAAGATAAAAACCATAATTGAAGAGCAGAACAAAGCAGTTATGATATCATCTTGCAGAATAACCGGAAATTTGGATGGCCAGATAAATCTTTTATTTATTCCGATTCCAATCTGTGGTATTGTGCATGTGAACCTTTACCATGTGAGCAAATGTTTTTTGTTTTCTTCGGTGTACACAATTACGTGTGCTTTCGTTTGTGGTGATGCATCTACACCTATGCTGCTCATTACTATTTTTAACTATAAGACATTTTATATGATCATTACAATCAGTGGAGAAGAATCCGGAAGTAGTCTCATTTTAGGTATACTCTCGTCCTGAAAATAACAATTGGTCGAAAAAAACAGCCCTAGCTTGAATTCAATTTGATATCTCCTCCGTGGCTTCACCCATGTGGCGCAAAATTTTTGCAAATACAAAGGAAGCTACGAATATTCATGAAGACGATATGCTGTATATGGTGAAATTATATACCAAAGAAGTAAAATGACGCATATTTAACATATTTCGCTTTGGGTAAATGCAAAAGGCAAGGACTTACATATAAGCTAAAAAAAATATTTTAACCATGGTTTGGTGAAAAATCTACAGCTCCTTATCACTTTATCGCACTTTCACACTGTTCATGAGTAGTGATAATATCATATTTCCAGGGAAATCAAATTTCCCCGTTCATTTCCTTGAGATGCTTTTTCTCGTTTACTTACCGTTGGCAATTATCAACGCGATCATGACTCATTCAATTCCATATGTGTTGACTAGTTGGTTACTGATAAAATGCCTTTCTCTTGAAATGATTTTCGAGACTTCAAGGCTCCCTGGTACGTTGGAACACCGTTTTTGTGCTCTATAATATGCACGTGCGAACATAAGTGCCATCTCAGTAACATCTCGTTCCCCTAGTATACGAGGAAAGAGTAGAATAAGTCACAGGAAGATTTCGAGCTGTCTAAGAAAGAGCAGTTGCAGGGAATGGGTTCACTAAGCCCAAGCTTGAAGCGACAGTTTTTATCGCTTGCTCCTTCTCTTCGCCTTCTAGTTGGTCAAGTCGCAACCACCTCCAACATTTGCGGTTATCGAAAGGTCTTCCTTTTGATAACCGTAAATATAGGAGGTGGTTACGAAGGCTGAGCTGAAGTTATTTTTGCCTGCGTAGTCGTTAAGGCTAAACTAAAATTTATGCTTTTTTATGCTTGGCATACGTTGTGAACGGTTTCAAGTTTATTTCAATGGAACAAGCGGTGGATTTCGATATGAGAAAGGGTTCCACAATGAAATGATCATTCTCAACGACGTTTGCAGGTATCCCTTAACGTAGTTCTAGCGATAATGATTGGACCTGATGGTCAACCGTTTGTCACTGTTGAGAGCTGCACTGCATGTGTTGGATATGTGGATATATGCATTGAATGTGGAGGACTGGTTGGAGCAATTGCCAATCTTCCATTAATCAGGGTTCGTTTAAAACATTACGGCATGTACATTGTTGTATTGCTTAACTTAAAAACTTATTTTTCGGCGATGATAGATTTTTATGTATGCGTAATTTGGCCTTCAGTTAACACTGTTCTTCATAGACATATTATTTGTCTCTCTGTTCGTCACTGCTTCAAATTTTCTGCCCGCATTATTTTCAGATCACTTCCGTCGAATGTATATATGTGTGCCGTTTCAATTGATTTGTGGTGATATTACCAGAACATTTGTCATATGTTAGCAAGGAGAATAGGATTGCAGCATATTGTGGAGGAGCGCGTACAAAGAATGCTACCAAGTCAATTATGCAATATGATTCCACAACTGGTGAACGAGCGAATAAATCCCTTGCTGAGGCGATTGCCGCGGGGTATTCCACTCACTCAGATCGCCTCTATTGCCGGTGGTTTACTTGGAGGAAACGTTCCATCCATCGTAAGTTTTGTAGGTTCTTCTAATGTGGGGTGGTGCGAATTGAGGATTACGGGTCCGCTGTTTCTTCTCACGATCATACTGCATTTGCTGATTATTGTAATCTGATTGTAATGGATCGAAACACTTAACTTGCAGGCCTCACTCATTTGAGGCTGTTTCACTTTCGTTCTGCAATATGACGAAAGTGGTACCATTGCACTTAATCAGCGTCCTAAAAAAACTGAGATAAACTCTCAGTACAGAAGCATCAATTCACAACTCATTTTGACGTCATTTTAATACCTAGACAGCATACAGAGCTACCACAGTAAGATGGTTTGAAGAAATCAAGCCGTCCAATGAACAAACTGAGTAAAATCGTCCAATTGAAATTACTTAGTCGGGCTAAAAAATATTTTCAAATTTTAGTGCTACTCCCCGATGTGTCAACAACGAGACAGTGCTACTAGTACAGCACCACCTACCGAAGCGACCGTTTCTTCAACATCTGCCACCCCATCACCTAACGCTTCAGTTGTTCGCGTCAATCCCGTTGTTAGGCCGGTTCCTTTGCCTATAGCAACAGGAACGAACTCAGCACCTCGTGCACCAGCACCTTTACCATCTGCTGGTTCTTACCGTTACAAACGTGTACTATCTGCAGGGCGATCGGTTAAGGTAAACTCTTGCAACCCTAAAAATATGATCTTTCGAGCGGACAGTATTTTTATTCTTGCGTACATGCAGTTCCCATATTATTTCAATTACAAGAAGAATGTGGAACATCCCTAGAGTGCAGTCACTTGCTATGATGAGCAGATTGGCGGCAGCCAACGATGAACTGTAAAATCGCTATTGACGAAAATACGGCAATGTGCATGGTGAAAATTAAAGTGTTAGGAATTGGGTAGTGATTTTTTTCAGTGAGAAAAGTCTTCTCCAGATTGCTTCAACGACATAAACCATAAACCACATCATATTCTTCTCATCTATATCTATTCGTATAATCCTCATTTTTTTGCCCCTTCATATTTGTGCTCGCATTATTTCTTTCTGAAAAGGGGAGAGGGATTTATGAGTCAGCGATCATGGCTACTATCTCGCCGATTTGGCGCAAATGGTGAATTGTTATTCCAGTTCATGAAGTAATGATCAACATAGACATTAAGGCTGCGCGTTCACTATTTTCATTGTCATTTACAATTGTTTCCTTTTCGTGTTTTTCCTTCCGAATCTTCAGGCGAAGACTCGATCGGTGCATAATCAACATACACGTTCAAAACGTGCTTCTGCGCATGTCGCTCCCGAAATAGAAGGAGTGCCAATTAATAAAGGATTCAGTTGGTTGCCACCTCCAAACGCAGAAAAACCACCACAAAAAATTGTCCCCACCTCGCAATCGCATCAACATATCCCGCATAAAGCCTACACCTCGTCGGTGGTCTCTTTGGCTTTCCTACCTCCTGCTAACTTTATCGATCAACTTGAATTAGCCGACATGGCACTAACACGTCGCAATGGTAGTGTAGCACAAGCTCATGGTGTGGCCATCGGTGGAGTTGGTTTTCGTGAGCCTCTTATGACCGGGATGCGAGGCGCTGGTGCTGGAGGTGGATTGGGTATGATGAGTCAAGTCGGTATGCGAACATTAGGTGCAGGCGATCCTTGTGCGGTTTGCCCACCAGGCGTTAGCAATGATCCACTTGGTGCTATTCTGAACCTTCTGAGGAGCTCATTCGACCCTGTAAGTTTTTTCGTTCAACATTTGAAAAATTTTTATCTTCTTATCAGCACTTACTGCAGTCGGTACCAAAAATTTGGGATTTCTTTTCTGCATAAAAAGGTTAGGAAAAGAAAAACCTAAAATGTTTGGACTGAGCTGAATTCTTTACTCATTAGCATGAAGAGGTAGATTTATTTTTGCAGTGCTTCGTACAAATGGAAAGAGGATTTACCTCTTTGTGACTTTGAAGAGTGGCATTTTAAACGGTTTAACCTATTTGCAGAGGTTGAAATTTGAAATTTGGAACTATTGAAAGCAATATTCTTTCTGGTTTCAGTATCGAGTCATTTCAGCGACTTCTTTCAAATAAACCTTCGAGAAGTTTAGATATGTGGTAGTCAAAATGCCAAAAAGTTGCACAATTTTTTCAATAAAATCAACGATATGTTTTATTCTGAAATCGTTTTTTCCGTCGCTGGCACGCTGTTTTTGATGTTAATTTGATAGCTTTGAAATATCGCTTGTCGAATGTAAACGTTTATTGATGCAGAGAAGACTTTCGGATATGATATTGTCGTTACGGACGGTGAACGGCTATGCATCACAGACCGATTTAATTCTTGGCTTGAGTGGTGAATTCAGCCCAGAGGGTTATGGAGGCACACCGTTTGGACCATTTCCGATGAGCTTTCCATCGCCGGTTGGGAATCGCATGTTAGAGGTGTTGATCAGTGATTATACTATCAATTCTCTACTCTACTGGTTGCATAGGTAAGTAAGAGATTGATTGTTACTAATCGTTGTTCTATGCTTCGTATGCATCAAGCTCGTTCCTTGATTCATTTTTAAAGCAAGGAACACTCGAAATATTCGAAGTTTGCAAGTTTTTTTTGTAGTAAATGCTCTCATTCTTCCTGTCCGTTAGCCCATTTTGTGTCACCTATCATGAAACAAAATTTGTTAAGCATCAAAAAGAAATCAGGGAGATAATTGCTTGAACGGATTTTTTTTTCGGATGGAAGACTAAAATCAAGTATCACTTTAGGAGAGGATTCCTCGGTTTCCGTATTGGTCCAGAGACGCCAAGAATTGGTGCACTATTGAAAACGACATGTGAAGCGGAGGAAAGTTCCGAAGAATCCCCTGAAGAAGTAAGGATTGTACTTACGTTACATCTTTTTTCGTTATAGTCATTGCAATTTGTCGTCGTCTTATAATGATGCAGTAGCCATTGATGGCTTTTATAAATCATTAACTTCTTGTAGATGCCGAAATTCAAAAAGTTTGAAGCGAATTTTTAAAATGAATTCATCAACGATTCACATTATTTCTTAAATGAACTCATTTAGACGAAAGAGGAGGAAAATACAAGACGAGGAAGACGATTAGCATTCCTTCGTATTTTCCGACGACAAAAACGACAAGGTCTTTCGTCGCTCGATCTATCCGAACTGGGTGTTTGTTTCGGTGATATTATGCCCGCAATAGCCGAGGAATATCCCAACAAAAATCTTTCACTCTACATTCATACTGCACGTGCACCATCGATTCAGTTCAGAGCAGGAGGTAATTGACATCCGTCTTTTTTCCAGAATTTCGAATTTGTCATCCTCGACTAGGATACTTTTTCTTTCAGTTCTTAAATATCGCCACTTTTGCGATTTTTTATATCTCCTTCTTTCAGTCCTTCCGTGTAAATTTAGATGTTTATTTTCTTTGTTTGCTATCTCATTAATTTATATTGTGGTGCATTTTTCTCATATAGAATAATCTGTGATAACCTATAAAATATTTGACAGGTTTGGTGACAGTCAACCTAATTGCCAATGCGGATATCTACATTGATCAGACGAATAATCGTGTTGGTACGATAGTAGTAACGGCGGTTATCCAGCTTCAGTTACGAGTTACTGGCAACAGACTGACTGGAACAGCCGAGCTAGAAGTGTTACAATTCACCGATCGTGATAAAACTCTCGGTCTATCGCAAGATACTCTCAATAGTCTATCAAATCTTGGCAAAGATATGGTCATTAGGGTAATTATTACCGCATTATTTTTGAATAATTTTATAAAATTTAAGCCAAGTTCACTTTCACTAATGATTTCCTTAGTAAGTATATCGCATTAATAAGGAAGACAATTCTTTTGTCAACTTTTGCATTTTAATTCACTCGTTGTAAAATACTCATTTCCAATTTATTTTATAAGTAAAAACTTTCAATTCCAATCGACTCTTCCGCTATTTGTAGTTGATTCTTTACGCTTTTCCACTCGAAAAGTTGGGATTAACAGAAATTTTATTTGCCAACAAAAACAAGAACTCATATTCATTTGCTAATCATTCAAAGGCTCATAAAAATAAAACAGAAATTGCTAATAAATCTGTTCGAAGCTAATATATTCGCAGGCGTTCGATTTCCCAGACGTTGAGGAAAATATCTTGATGACAAAATGAACCTATTTAACCACACCACAGAATCTTTACAAGTCACATAGACAGTTTTGTCATCAATATATAGTCGGTGAATGTTACATATATTTAATAATTATTACAAGTATTTAAAAGTGCACCACGATATGTGTTTGTTTACATTATGCAAGGATGACTAATTTTTAGGCAGCGAATCAACAACTGGCTAGAGGCATGGAACTGCGTTTGCCACAACTAAATCTCCCTATAGAAATCATGAATCCAGAAATTGGAATGGTCAATCATGCAATTTATCTCGGAGCTGATTTCCTCATACCAGAATCAACACTTGCAAGCTTAAGCTCAAGTGGATAAATTCAATGTGCGGAATGCGAGTGTTACTGAAATGCTATCGACAAAGTCGACAGATTGAGCAAAGCAATCTGATTTTAATTTCAGTTTCAATGTCATATGTAAATGAGCTAAACTAATTTACTAACTATAACGTTTTATTTTTTTGATACTCTAAAATGGTGCGATTTTTTCTAAATGCAGAAAACGAATCGAGCTAACTTCACCATTTCATCCGAATCTCTCTCATCGTTTTGTTTTATCGTTATGCCAATTGGGTGACGGTGTTTTGTATAACTTATGTGGCACATGTCTGTATATTGTTGTTGCGATTATGTAACAAATAACGATGATTACGCGACGATCTTGCTTTTTTTGAAGCGCCTATAAATATTATTATATATGGATGGTTTAAATTTGTTCGCGAAAGTATTTTTTAGTGAAGGTCGCGTCAATGCCACGCTCTCTGGAATTCGTAGATATCTTTCAATGAGGACAACGTGTGTAATAACCACCGATTGAAAGGAACTGTTGGGAAAATAAAGTAGTCCAATGTGAAAAAACACAGGCAGGACACGAAATTTGAAGAATAAGTTTCAAAAGATGGCCATTAAATATGGACTGAAGAATAACCATTTCCTTCATCCACGTCAGAGTAACTTGAGGTGCGCGATTTCACATTCCAAGATATCCGATCTCCCACTCCTAGGATATATACAGATTTGCTCATTAAGTATGCGTTATGAGCGTAAAAACTAAGATCAACTTGCTTAGTGATTTACACATATTGCAAAAATTTAGGCCACTAAGTAGATTTTCATACGCAATGGAACAAAAATATTAAGCCTTCTTCATATAAAGAGGGCTGCTTCAAACCTTCTGGGAGATTGCAGATTGGTTTCACAAGAATTTCTGCATTTCTTCATCCGATACACCTTTGCTAGCCTTCGTAGTGAAGACACGATCTCCATCCGAAAAATGGGAAACTGGACTCTTACCCATAGGAGTTTCTTCTCATCAACTTCAGTAACATAACTCTCTGCTTGCGGCTTTATGTAAAATGGGAAATGCTAAAACAACTTTTTCATCATTTTTATATAAAACGGGAGTAATCACAGCGATTCTTATTGTGTTGCAATGTGCTCACGCATAGCAAACGAAAAATGCTCACATGGCAGCGTTCATCACCCACCAAGTGAGTGTAAATACGGGTAATTTAATTGAGAAGTTATTTACAATGTTAGCTGATTTATGAGCAACGATCTCGCATCCGTCAAGTCACCGCGCCAAACATCGTCGCCTTACGCAACCATTTTAACGCTCGGAGTTCACCGCCATCTTCGCTTCTCGCGCTGATGGACCCCTCGACTAAAAAATCTGACGTCCGTCCTCCGAGTATCCCGATGGCCCTCATCATTTCTCTTTCATATGTTTTACATTACCATAACCTAATTACCACTATACTTTCCGCACACTGAATAAATCTTTTATTGTTTTATCTTTATTTCAATAAATATATACAGTTTTATTCAAAGAGGGTTAGTGTACTTCGTCATCGTATTCGAATAAAAGAACCAATTACCAATTCTTCAGCGTTGATTTGCTTCATGTGGGGTGCACTGACTGCTTTCACTAGTGTTCAGAATTTGTTTCAAACCGTATCGTCTGCGAAGTTCGAGTTTCTTCAATCTTTCTGGCGACTGCAGCATTTCCTCCTAGAATCCACTCTGTTAAAATCAAGTCAATTCTTATATAACTTTGTTTAATTTCGGAACTGAAACAAATTTTTTGAAAAGTCCTATATATTTCATTGTCGAAATAACCGCTGCATCAATTCCATCGTCGATTATATTTGGGAAGTTTTGGGTATAACGAGTACGCAACACTCACTTAGAAAATAATCTCGTAAAACGAAATTTTTTGGTTTTTCCGTCGTGTTATTTTGTGGAAGATGGAAGAAGCCAGTTTTCGATCCCTTCCCTACAACTCCTTGTGAGTGTCTTTTATATCTCTCTGATTACATCTACTAGGAAATCAAAAAAACTTTTAGATCATTGGGTCAATTCTCCGCCCTTTATTCTCTCACACTCATTCATATACTATGCAAATAACTGACGCCTGAAAGTGTTATAGAATTTGCAGTATTGGTTTTCATTGTGGTATTGACAGCTCTATATATGAGAACAAATTTATGAGTCCGGATTAGATGATTTCGTTTCATAGTGGAGTAAATTTTAAGACATTTCATGGCTTTTCTGCGAATATCTGCAAATACGGTAGGTTTGCGACAGCTTTGCAATTTCGTCCGCTCAAAGTTCTATTTAACTCAATTTTTGTGAGAGCAATACCGTTACCCGGGGGAGGAAAATTTTGCCAAGCCATATGCTGACATCGGCTTTGATTCCGCTGCGCATTAGAAAATTTCGCTCCAAACGCTTACGCTAAGCGTGCATGAGAAATCATGATGTATGGCCCCTTGGTGGCCCCTTTACCTCGCCATATTTTGGAACGATCGTTGAATGGACGGATCAAATCCACACACCATACCTCGACCGTTCACTTCATTCGCTCTTTTCAAGTGCCCAAAAGCATTTATCAAACCATGATTGAATGGATGTGCGTTTTCTTCTTGAGCCCAATCCACATTTGTTTCTGTGCGGAGAGTTTCTGCTAGGGTGTGTGCAAAACCTTGCTATAAGCCTTCAACTTCTATGTGCTAACAAGACCTTTACTATGAATTCTATAGTTACTTATTATAGTTTAGTTCACAGGTACTGATGCTGCCTACGGCGCCTTTCATCGCAACAAACTTGCGCGTTGAAGTAGTGCTCGTTTCCTGTCAATCAAATGAAGAAAATGTGATTTAATTTTCATTGAAATGTGCTGCAAACTTTAACGAAGGAAAAGTGCAGTATAATACAGTTAGCGCAGGGGCGTTAAGTTACAGCAGAGATAAGAAATTACTAAAGTAAAGGGATCGATTAGTTGCACATCAAAAGTCTAATAGCTATGATCTGAAAAAAACCACAATATGAAAGAAAATATATCTGAGTGTATACTTACTCGTTTGATGATCTCTCTTGCTCGAATTGCTTTCTTAATTGATAATTTTTCGTTGCGAATCATTTCTTCATAGGTATAAATATCAAGAGTAAGATGAGCATCACGAGCCTTTCGATCACACCACGGTGTACAAATCAGCATCACGAATACACCAATCGCCGATGCCACTAAACTATTTCAGTGGTAATCTAATTATTCGGCTAAAGTTTTTTTTTTTTCAACGAGAACATTAAACACTGTAGACCTTATCCTACTGCTTGCTAAATTCTAGCATATTTTTGCAGCAACGGAATACACAACAACGAAAGTATGACTGAAATCAACCCCGAAACTCTCTAGGACCCGCAGAAAAAGGTGTCTTTTTGCCGTTTACGTCAATGATGAAATACGGAATGCAAAAGCAACGGTTATGCAATAGTCATGACATAAAAGTGAATGTTGAATAACGCAATCCTTTAGGTTAGCTGTTCACACTTATTGGTCCTCAGGTATTTTCCGTATGTTTTTGAATAACAGGGAAATGGATTCATCCATCAAGCATTATGGCATTCATTCTCTGTGATCCAAATACTTCATGAAATCAAACAAGGCGTAAATAAACGCATCAAAGTACTCATAGTAAAACGATTACAACAAATAAGTATCATTTATCTGAGCTTAATGTTATTCATATTCCGATGCTTGACTTAATTCGCCCTGTCTGTATTTCAATCGCCTCGACTGACTAAAACTTCTCTTTTTTCAAAAACTTCGTCAAGAGTCATAAAAGTTTTTTCTCATATTGAATGGTTCCTCGAATTAAAAGCTTTTACGGTTTTATGGTCTCTTCTAAATTATGAAAATTTGGCGTTTCGTTTAATCGTTTTTCTCTTTCTTTCTTCATCTGTTCTCAGAAAAAATTATTCATAAATACTATGGTTGTGCGTAAACAGTATGATCGAAGAAGCAACGTTACGCATATGTCAAAGGAAATACGCTGCAATATTAAAAATGACAACCTAATTAACTAGTCAGTAAGACCAACAGTAAGATATGTTGATCTAGCGAAGGAATTCCAACGACCATTAGCACTGATGGCGGACTCAAGAACGAGAATGAAAATAAGCTCCGGCCAACGCCATCGCCTTGCATAAAAAGTAAAATAAATTTATTTCGAAAACAGGTGGAATTTTCAAGGAGATAGAAACTGCAGCTATACTACGCAACTCCTCTCCCAACCGACCTCCCCCATTCCCATATCCTGTCGTTCTCCCTCTCTCCACATATATTTGCTCCATGCAGAAACATTTCTAATCTCTTATTAAGGCTGGAAACAAAGTCGTAATCAATTTGCCTCTAACACACCAAAATAAATTTTAAGTCGTCTCTTCTCCACTAACCTGCAGTTGTGATGACCAGCTTCTTGACCAAGCTAGCGTTGAAATCCTTGTAAATTGTAAGCACTTCATGTGTACTGTTTTCCTTCGCATACTTCGTTTCATTGGAAGAAACGTTCACATCAGCTGATTCGGTGGTAGCTGGCAGCGCGGTTGAGGTTACCGGTGATGGAGTGGTCTTTGGTCGCCATATATGACCCAAATATTCACCAGTGTATGGTCCGATATATGAAGCGGTTGGATATGGAATTGGTGAAGTAACTGGCGCTACACGAGTGCTCGTCTCCAATCCGTTCACGATGACGTTGCTACTACTTACTAGAAACATTATTCACATTATGCATTAGTACATATGAAAAATACTATCGGGAGTTTATGAATGACCTTCTTTTTGGACGTGTCCTGCGTCTCTAACATTCCACTTCCCTATGATTCTAAAAGTGACCGTGGGCAAGAAAGTGACCGCCAATGGCTTCTTATAGGTAGACGAAATTTCTATTTCTCATAAATGAAGGAGCAAAAAAAATGCGAAACTTGATTCCAGTAATTCTCAAAAGAACGGAAAATCCTGCACGAAAGAAACTCTTTACGTCTCATTTAAGAAATACGATGGATCTGGCATTTCCTAAGCCCATCTATATATATTTTTAAAATACTGAAATTTCTGTCTTTTCAGGAGGAATGGGTTAGAACAGATCTTTATAGGTTCCTTTATAGCGATCTCTTAATTTCATTTTCTAATGGAGAAATCTGCCCTTAAAATGCCTTACCATACAAAGAAACAAGAAGAGCTGCAGTCGATCTCATACAGATGAACGCTTTATACTAAACACCAAAAAAATCTCGTCCCAAACCTTAAGAGCTTTTATGAGCTCTTAGCAACGTGGATTTCGATTTTATGGAAGAGAATGCGACTAGCTGATTGAGAAAAGCACTAAAGAGAAACGCTAATTTCCCGTTATGAACTGCGACCAATCACCAAAATTGTTATCGCAAAAAAACGTAGATGAACATGAATATTTAAATGCATCACTTCTTTATCAATTAAATTAAAATATCACTTTGAAAGATATCACTCTTAAGATGACATGATGAGAAGACAGCTACCGTGCATAGGTTGAAAATCTTCAAAAATCAATCCCCACTGATGAGGTGACATTAATGTGACTCGATGGCTTAGCATTTGCGTTGAAATGACAAGACCAGGTGTTCTCAGTGTCAAAGATGCGGCGCGCAGGTATTCCTGATTTTAAGAGGAAATGTCACTCTCATGAGTCGCAATGGCCAGTACAGGAATATTTAATGCCAATAAGAATGAAAAATCACTGAAAATAAAGGTACTCATCGACAGAAACACAAAGTTGTGACTTACTGATCAAGGATCAACAGAAACATACTTAAATTGCCCCAATCTCTGCTTCTCAATCACAGTTTGTTTATATCAAATTTTGCTTGAACTGGAAATTAAGGATGCGTTACGAAAGGAGGAGATGTCCACTGATGGTCCAGAGCACACCTAACGAACGAACTTTGTATCAGTTCACATTTTTATCAGTTCAACGCATAATTACTTTGTCATGGACTGCTCCTACAATGCTTGGCGACTACTACGAGTCTCGGCTCAACATTACTCATCAGCTCCCAGTCGGGTAGCTCCATATATTGCAAACTGAGACGCAATATTAACAATAATAACTAGGCGCTGTCACTTCTATGGACTTGGTGGTGCTGTTCAGCTTTAAATGGTGAGGCAGCGGGTTCTCGATACTTGTCGCGGTCGAGGCTCAATTTGAGATAAACATAGCCAAGATGCCGTCGTGTGCTAATCACTGACAGGATCCAAAAAATTTTCGTTTTTCAAGTTGTTTTGACTAAGAACTACTCATTCCTCAGATTTATGAATTTTCGAAATAAAAATGCAGACTATCTACCAAAAAGTCTGTCTCTAAGTAAGCTGTATAAAAGCGTCAACCTATGTGGATGAATCCCATTCGTTTGTTCATTCGTTCAACGACATGGCCTTAGCCACAGTCTACAATTTCGCTTTCTGATGCTGACTTAGGACCTCATATATTTCGTATGAATTACAGCACGGAAGGCTGGTAGTTTTCTACAGGGAACGAGAGAGACACGAATTAGGAAGTAACTTGACCATGGGAATGAGGGAATCTCAATCACTCAGAGACACGGACAGGAAAGATAAGATGAGATGTACAACGGAAGTGTTTCTTTCATTCCTTTTATTAGCTCGGCTTCTGGATGCATGTTCAGTAACCTAGACTTCAGTGAGGTAAGACCTATGGCGGATAAGTGGTGATGAGCGAACGGCCAAAACTATCTACATTTATGTGCGCGTATAACAGTTTTATGACTGCTTTCTCGTCATCAAACTGGGAGCATGAAATATCACGCTTCAGAATGTAGAAGTGATTCCCGCATGCACCCCAACAAGCACCCATTCTTGTTTGGTAGCTGTACTTCTCATGTTAGGTAAATTGCCTATTTGTTAGGCTAAATGGTCAACACGATTTTTTCTGAATGATCCTTTTTCTCAAGGATGAGTACGAGCAGCAAAAACTGATGGCGACTAATTACGTGAACGTCTCCTCATCATGCCATTTTCTACGACCCGGCAGGACTCAGCGAGGATTTCACTGACCTCGGCAGATACCCGGTGTAGATATCTTCCGCATCCAACGACAGTCCCTCTTGTGGCTACCGCGATGTTACATGCGTACTCGCGTCAGTCCCATCGGCATAAACAATCACGAGCGACAAAAATGTTACTCCATTTCACCCCAAGATCCTGAACTTATTTTTTGGAACGACTCATGCTCGCAAAGCAGTACCAAAACTTTGGAAGGCATGCGAAAGGCATAGCCTGCTTACGCATTCTCATCCTAAGTTCAGCAACGTATGTCGTGTGGGAGCAATCCAGGAATTTATTCATATGATAACCTTTAACGCAGAGTTGTTAAATATTCAGAAGAATAAACACAGGAAAGCGTTTAACTCAAGCGTGGAATGTATAAAAGAGAGCCGACAAAACCGTTGAAGTTAATGACAGCATTAAAATGAAAGGCACGATCACAGCATATATCACGAACTAAGGCAGAAAGATTACAATATGCCGAAAGTCACGCGCGTCGCCCTGGATTTTCAGAGCGTCCTACACTTCTAAATGCAACCAACCTCCTAAATTGCTGCAGTCTCAATTGTTGTTTCACGAACTCCAGTTTGAAAAACTATATTCCAAAGCTTAGACAAGACTCATCTTCGTCCATATAATGCAGCTGAGGTGAGGAATCTACCACTGAAATACCATCATCAAGACAAAATGATTTTCCAACGATTGCAGCACAGAAACTAAGGAAGTTCCAAACTTTCCAAGAAGGCATCATTTGGTAAATCAGGAGAACACATACATATGTGAATTAATTAAACCCCTATCAATGAAGCACTTCAAAAAAAATAACAATAATTCAATTGCCTTAATTGAACGATATAATAAGAACAGTTCAGAAGCAATAAGCCGAATTTTACAATGTCTGGAAGACAACTAAAGTATAATTTGCACCATTTTTGCAGCAATTAATAACTGCCCTTCTATAATGATGAACCATCATCTTGCTCATCAAAAGCCTTCAAAATGACTTTAACGTTATTAAAGCTGCATTTAAGCGCACAGTAGCTTTGAGGACAACAAACATACTGAGCAAAAATGATCGATAAATATTGCATCAAACTTTTTCTCGCCGAAGAAGTTTCCCTATACTGAACGATGCCATCCACCTGTTATTGTCATCATTGCAAGCATCGCAGCTCAGCCCAAACTATATGTGCCAAACTGAAACCTTCGTAGATGGTCGTCAGCTTTTTCATTAGCGACACTGCAAAGAAAATCATCCGAATATATTATCTAGTTACTAGGCGATACAACTCATATAAATCTGCATTTTTCACGGCCCCAACCTCTGACTTTTGCGATCTTTCGTCTATTCCCTATTGCATTTCTTCTGAAAAAAAAAAGATCCATTATTCTTGAAATCTTTCTTCGCATTCATTTTCAATTCGGCTTAGTACAGTGAGCAGTATGCACCACGTAATTCCACAAAGGTATCTGCCAAGAAACATGCAAAATCCTAATGTCCGATCCCTCTAAACGCATCATGTTAAAAGATGCCACCTATATTTTGTTTTCAAGAAACGAAAGGAAAAAACCTTGAGAGAATGGTTTCGAAATAACCTAGCTCAAGTCTTGGTTCCAATCACGACCAAGATCGAGACCTATATCACGCTCGACCCATCATCTCTTGGAAGCAGCTCAGACCTCGCCTTGGTAATATTGTTAGCCATAACCTTATTGGAATCAGCTACCTGGTCTCAAACAAAATCGCTGGAAACAATTACTTCGGTGATCTCACTGAAAACGACGATTCGTTACAGAGTACGTCGTTACTTTTATGCAAAAATTTCCTAATGTTTTTTTCTTTTTAAAGCATGAAAAGCACACAATGACAAGTACCAACCAACGTTCATCCGCTGTTTTTTCTCACCAGCTGTTTTCAAAGCTGTATCGATCGCCACTTTTATATCATCCATTTGTGTCTTCGTTATATCACATCCCCTCTTTGAAATTTCGGTTATCAGCATTCCCACCTGGAAAAGTTCCAGTTATTCTCATTCAATAATAAACGAAACAAATGAGAATTATAAAAATCTAATTAGCGCTTTAGAATAGAAATGAATGGGTACCTGATATTTGACGAAAACTGCACGAACGCCGCAAGCCAACGATGGGATCAAAACTGAAAGCATATCTCCTCCGTTCCTGCTTACATAATTGACCAAAACCATTAGATGCGAATTCTGAAATCAAATTAAAACGACTAACATCCGTTAGCTCTACCAAATGATATGCAGCGCTTTCGCAGCTATTTTCTTGCGGACAGAAATGCTTCAAAGCCGCTATTTCTTATCCTCCCACGGAAAATCTGTAAAAGCAACAATCGCTCGCGAACAATCCAAAATTGAAGGCTAACAATCCAACGGTGGTATTGGACTCTATTTCCCTTTCGAAAGATTTCTTGCGCAAGCGAAGGTACTAACCATGCCGTGCTGGCTTGGATATAAGCCAGGTGGATATGGCAAGGAAACAATGAAGATTGAAACGACAAAAATAAGCCAAACATCACTCTATTGAAATTTCTGCACCAATTTCATCACCGAAGAGAGAGGAATGTCATTATTTATGGCTGAAGCCAAAGAGAGGCGAGTCTCCATCGTCCCTTCCCCCGTTCTAAACAAAGGCTGCAGTTGTAAAGTAGAATTTTCACCTGCAACAGCAATAATTATCATAGCTGAAAACACCGAAGAAACGTAGACGAGTGCGTCTGTGTCAGAAACACACACAACAAAATATATTCTGCAGAATTTCAGCATAAAGAAAGCAATATTCACCATAGGACCTAAAACATGCATCCATCCTTGCCAATCAGTCCTCACCTATGTCACAATATTTCTGTACCACGTGTTACGACCGCTCTAGCGACGCTAACCAAGTAAAGAAACGTTTTTTATATTGATCACTGAAGTGACGATAACCCATCCTTGCAACTCGATTCACCCTACGAAACTATCAGTCAACATTGCTGCAAACATTAGACTTCCGCCTCTGCGACCGAACAACTTGATAACGTTCAGAAACAACTAGGACAAGTCATCTCTTCGCAATTCTCTTTTCCTATTCTTCGGGCGATACTATCGAAATAACTACCACATATTTTAGTGTCTCAAATTTCATGACTCAATAAAACCTAATGAAAAAAAACCTACAAGGGAAGCGCGAACGTCGTTGTGTTCAGCGAAATATTGCTTGAAGAGAGCGTGGAGATGTGGAGTCTTCTTTGGCACCGACTTGAACTTCGCTATCGCAACACGTCTGCACATCGTGCACAGATCAACAAGGTCCCTAAATGCAGTCACGTATGTATCAGAATTCCAATCGAGTTCATATTTGCATTTCATGTCATATGCGAAAGCGGGAATAACATCTTATCGATACTACTTTCACAGAAATCACACTATTTTCACGGGAATAAGTGGGAGCAATCCCATGGATACCTGTCCAACGTAGTCCCGGTCACATCAGATCCTCGGCTCAACGTACATTCCCACCTAAAAACGGTCGCTGCGGAACTTATACTCACTTTGCCAACGCTTTCTTATTGTTGCAGCATATTTTCATCCAGCAAACCAGCACGAAGTATCCGCACCGCAATAAAAATTTGGTGGTGAAATCAGAAACCTTCTAATAAAGATGAGCGACATACAATGACAGCCTGTTCCATACGTCAGCTGCGACTTCGTTGAAACTCGATAAAGATATTTGCGATTGCATATTGTTGAGCGTCTGCACCAAACACCGGATAAAAGCTTGCTGAAAATGCAACAGTCCAGGTGAGCAGAAAGAATCCACAAGAATTTTCTGCGCCCTACAAACCCTTGAATGCTTTAAGTAAGACACTGAAAGCTTGAATACTATGAATTTGAAAGCGAATGCTATGAATGAAATCGCTACCTCCGATCACCAAAAAAATTTTGGGTTACTAGCTTTAAAAAATGCAAATGCGCCACAATGACTGTCATTCATCAAAGAACAAATATTAATAACCGTGAAGAAACAAATATCTCCTCATGCCTTCATTCCCGCCTAGGTGAAGTTATGGCATCGCCTGAAGTTTAGGGCTTCGGTTCATGATATGCTATATGGATGCTGATCAGCTTATTTACCAAAACTCGTACTCAAAAGGATTACCGTGATTTACTCTACTCTCCTTGTCTCGACGAGGATACTAAATGGAATTGCTTCGTAGGACGGGACCAAAATTTCTAGACGCATTTCCTGGGGGAAAAAATTCACGATCATACAACTACTCACCAGTTACCACTAGGAAACGATGAATCAGTAGAAAAATAGGGCTCATTGAAGTGGCAAAGCATTTCAAAAATCAAAAGTCATCCTTGCCCTCGATAAACGCAAAATTCATGGAAGGTCTCTTTCAGTTTCATCCTATCGAGGAAAGATACACTGATATGCGGTAAGCATGGAAAAGAAAACCCAGCGCTAAGCACATCTAAAACGAAACTCAAAGACAACCTATAATCTTTTCTAGTGCACAAAAAATCACCAAATGAACACTGCGGTTCATCGTTACTATAGAGAGTTATGCTTGCGTAACGATTTACTGCTATTCACCTGCAGTGCCGAACATGAATATGCCACTTTCCTCTTCTTTTCTGAACCTGATGTCTTTGTCATAATTTCCCATACACACCTCTAAAGAGTCCCTCACCAGCGGTGCCACAGAACGAAAAGAATGCTTTCGACGAAAAAGTCCATCAGACCTTGAGTGGCTAGAGCCTACAGTAAACCCACACCAATACCTGTGTCGTTACTGCAAGTGTATCACTGCTTATATATCCATCCTCATGAGATACGTGAACGATGGCATGCTTCAATGTTTTGTTCGCGTCTTAAAAATAAATACTGATACCGAATAACATCTCTTTTAACGAAAAATGAAACCTTTTGGTACGCATAACTGCGTCCTTCCAACTGATCTAGCTCGATGCGAAGTCGCTCAATGATAGTTTTTTTTAAGCCCGAATATCCACTGCAATCACCGAGTCCTCTCGCAAACTTTCCCTTAAAAAGGATTTTCATTTCTACCAGTATCAACTGCTATCAACAAATCGACACAGACACACACATAAGCGTGGGTTTTGGTGAACGAACCGATATGCATGTTAGCGTGCTTATATAACCATCTCAATCCATACCGCTCTAAAATAAAAGTAACCAACTGAACCTTTTACCCTCCCTCCCCCCTCTCTTCCTCAAATGAAAATTCAACATGCGACAACCCCCCAAGCACTCTATCATGGCTTTACTTTCGTCAACACAATAAACGCTACAAGGTCAATTTTTCGGAGTCTCTTTGATGAAATCTTTCAATATCCACATCAAATGGAACCAACCATATAATTTGATTCAATAAGAATGAAGAAAAAAACGTTTGCTGCCTTTTCATTAGCCAGTTTCTCCTTTTTAAGTTGGATGGCGTATCGAAAACAACTCTTGACGGTGAGTTTTGATAAGCACTTCGGACATCGCAGCGGTTCTCTCAGGTGCAACTGCCTCATAATGGCCATATCCGCCTTCTTAAATATTACGACTCTGAACAACAGATAGAGAACCAGATAAGGCTCATGACCAAAAGAGTGTTCTTTTGAAGTAAACAGCTCGTTTTGTCACGCACTTTCGAAAGCAGTATCTCGTAGTCATCGAAATTATTGGAAAGACGAAGGGAACCAGGAAAGATGGAGGGAAGAAGGAGCGAACGGAACCCAAAAAGCGATTCACATCTGAACAGCACCTTTCGCCGCAATTCTTCTTAATGACAGTTTATTTAAGTTCATCAATACCTCTCAACAAATCCACATCCTCCTACCTCGGCCCTCTTGTCTAGAGGAATTTGAAGGATAGATTGAGTAGTAAACAAATTTTAACCTGCAAACAGCCTGATGTGAAAATGGAATATTACAGTTTAGGTGAGAGCCATGCTGTAACTCTGGCCGCCAGATGCATGGAACCGGAGATCGAATTGAACGTAACGGGGTAGGTGGTAGGGAGCACTACAGCTCCCAGCAACGATCGAAACAGAAGAACGTAATAAAAAGGTCTGCTGCCTGGGAGCTGTTGACTGGAAAAGACTAGCATCGAAGGGCAGCAATCCGACTTAAATAAGTCTCAAGTATACCGAAAGTTCCTAAGTCGATCCACTGCACTGCAGGAAGAACAATGAGAAGGACAGCTTATGCAGGCAAAATTACTGCTGCAATTTTGACCACATGCAGATATCTTGGGTTGAACCATCAACGCCATACCCAACAAGCCAGCAACCCTTTTAAGCTTTAAGTCCATGTCGAGTTTCTAAAGATCTCGCATCTATTAGTTCAATCATTACAAGTCAAAGCATAGTGTCCCAACTTCGACATAGGAATTATGGTGTCCTTTAACCGGCTGAAGGCAATTATCACAAGAAAAAAAAATACCACAACTAGCAGGAGGCAACCGCAGCTTTCGATCTGTAAAATTCTACCCGAAGAAGCAGTCGTCCCGAATAGTTCTTTCCAGCGCTCGGGAGTACATCTTCCACATAGTTCTATAAATGAATCATACCCTTCTATGTCATGCTTAGATACTTTCAGATGGCGGTTCAACGCAAAACGCCTCTGTAGTAGTTATGCAAATGACTGTAGAGCAATTAATGGAATTCCGGCATAAGCAGATATTACTGATAATACCGGATGTTATGATATAACAATTACCATCGCTAGGGCATGGTACGGGGTGACGCTTAGCATCAACCTAAGCTCAAATAAAAAAGAATCTGCTCCATTTTTGCGACGTTACAGTGGCTAATAAATTTCTTTCAGAAATGACCACCAAGAATATCATAGTCGAAACCACTACACAACGCATCTATAACTAGGTACGCTAACGTGGACGATAAAACTGTGCGTAGTTTGAAAACCAAAGAACTAATTCAGACAATTCGTGAATAACTCACTTGGACACACTTCGCCGCAGAGACCAGCACATGGATGCCTGCAAGGTAGCTTTCTCTCACACGCATGCTCACACGGCTGTACACTGCACGGTTGCCAGCAGGGACTTGGACATGAACGATGGGCACACGTGTTGGCGCACGTTTCTGCACAAAAGAAACACGCCTCAGAGCACTTCCTTTTGCGGACCTGCAATTCAACACAATGTGAAGATATATAGAGATATAAAACATTGTGTAAAAACATGAGGATGAAGAAGGCATGTTACTACTTGAATCATCTCAGTCAAAATTATCATAGAAAACCCATAATCAACACTTCACTGATAATAATAAGAATAATGGAGCGATATGATAAAAGCAAACATAAGATTTAATGAACTGACCGACTACGAAATAAAATAACGAATTAATGAAATAAAGTGGACGAATTAATAGGTTAATTAATCAAACGGAAATAAAATAGTGTGAGTGAGAAATAAAACAATAGTGGAATATATTAGGGAAAATCAATGAGAAATTTTTTGAAAAAAAAAAACCAAAATTCTCAACAAAAATTGTAAGAAATTTCTTACAACAACGCACTATTCGGCTCGATCGGTTATCAGCTAACCAGACGCGCCTACTTAAGAACAGTATCGCAGGACCGTTGCCCGTCTGCTATCATTAAAACTCCTTTCAACGGTAACAATGACAGTAACACCGAATAACCAACTTCAGCAACTGTTGATTGTTCTCCACAGCACATATGTTGACATTCATGCAGGCATGCGGCTGGACATGGTTCACAATCCTCTCCGCACCTCCGTATGCATTTGTGACCGCATTTCAACAGCTTTCCACATTGAGCCTTGCAATGTTCAGCACATTTCACTGCTAGAAGAGAGAATAATGAACCAAAGATATATGTAATATGCTGTAACAGACAAAAGTCGTGGATATTCAGACAACAAAATAAAATTTCCAAACTTCAAAAATTTATGAGTCCTTTCAAGTATAGCCGTCATACGGTCGCGAACTGCACTAGATTCAACGCATGATCATGCAGAGATCGGTTAGATTATGCCACTGTTTTTGAAGTGAACCACTTGATAGGTGCAAACATCGGTAAATACATGAATCAAACCCGTTCTCTGTTTCGGCTGCAAATAGGATGGATCCAACCTCTTCAAAAGAAAATAAAACGTTGCGTTTTCTACTTCTGCTTTCTTTGCATCTGCAGTCATTTCTTAGAAATTTTCACCTCTGAATGACTGATTCTGCCGTCACCAATTACCGAAAACTTTTTGCTGTATCTTGTGCCCAACATCGAAATAGCTGATTTTGGGGAGATCTCGGCAAAGAAAGAGAGAGAGGAAGAGGATGCACCTTCGATATCACAGCATCACAGTTAGTCGCTCATATCGAGCGTGCTCAAAATTTTGATGGCGGAGACAAAAAACCAAAATAGCGCAAGTTTTCTAACCGGAGGCACATTCGTGGCACTCGTTCCGACACAGATGCCCACAGGGAAGAGGACGTCCACATGGTGCCTTGCACGGCGCCTCAATCGCCGAACATTCCACAATGGTCGAATGTCCACGAGAGCACAATTTCTCGGAAATCACTCGGCATTTGTACTTTGTTGTGTCTTCATAACATTTCAATCCCAACCGATGTCCGCACGCCAACTTCCGTTCCACGATCTGAAAAAAAAAACAGTGGACATGTGTAGCTTAATAACCAACTCTCTCGTATGCTCTATATACTTCCCTCAAACACAAGCATTTTTATGTCATACATAAGCATAAGCCTTTCCCCGCCCTCGTCTCCTCTCCCACATGCCGCATCAAAGAAAACTGAGAATCTCTTTCGTATCGACTTTCAAATTTAATCAACTCATTTGCTGTCAACTATCAAATCAATGTCGCATTATTCATTCATTATTCCAGAAATTTCCTCTAAAAATATATACTTTAATATGAGCCTTATTCATGATTGGTCATAAGAGAATGAACCGCGAATATATACGAAAAAAAAAATATATATATATATATACGCTTGCGCGCCGCAACAGCTTAATGGAATATAACCCCTTTATGGCATTCCTTCCGATCGAAAGGTTACAGTGTGGCGGCGCATTTTCTGAACTTAAATTTCTCCTAAATAATACACTCCAAGTCCAAAGCTTCAAGTTCAGTACTCCACTAAAAGCGTAACAACGAAAAACCCCGACCTGCACACATTTGAGAGTACAAGGCTCGCCACATTTGTTAGCGCATTGATGTCCACATTTCAGTATCTTCTCACAGCGACATGTACATCCCCGCTTTCCATATAAAACACACGCGACAGCAACTGCATGACCACACGGCAACACTTCACTCACAATTGAAGTGCATGAACCACACGGCTGTAAACAATACAAAACGCAAAATATGAACATAAAAAGTTGACAAATAAACACTGAAAAGAGAATATATAAACACATGAGAACATAAGAACATCGATGTAATTCAAGAAATAAAGCGGCGTCGCATAACGACATCAACTGAACCGGGCAATACTTCAGTTCAAAAATCAATCTGTAGAACGAATCGCTCAGCAGTCACTATAAAAAAAGAGAAATATCTTATGCAAAACTACGATCGCCAAAAAATTCCACTGACAGTAAAATCAGACAACGAATCATCCGCATAACTTTAATTCCTCGAATTGAACGTTTAATAATTACATTAGATAAATGCTTTCATCCAACAATATGAAAATTTGATGTATGGAAGAAAATATGCAATCACGTAAACCATAAAAGTATTCTTGACGATTGCTCAGTTCCAACAAATAACTAACAATTAGGCCCCTAGATAAGTTTACTTCTAAAAAGAGTTGGTGAGAGGGTTGAATGATGAGGATCTACGGCAGAAACAATTCACGGCGAAAAGAATAATAGGTGCCTGCATCAATATGGCAATCCAGGTTCGTATGAGAGAATTTCATGCCAAAAAATTATTTTTCTAAAGGGCAAAATCTGTCGCAAATATTCTCCTATGTTTTCTCTGAATGTGCGTTTACTACAAGCATAAAAATTATAAGCGATCTGAACAAAAAGACCCTAAACATTGGCATTTTTTGAAAATTTAATGTCAACAGAAACGAAACTTTGAGGGTTTGCAACAACAATAGTTCCCAAGCCCAAGAAATATCCCATTTCCTTAGATACTATAATCTCTTTGCTACCTACGAAAACTCATTTAAACACTTTTACCGCAAAATATTGAGCCACGTAATTCCTTTAGACGAATTGTCTTCACTGCGAAAAAATGCCCTACGTAAACAGTAAATTAAAACATTCCGCGCTTTTCAACTCTTCACAGTTTTCGGCTTTCTTTCTGCTCATCTCAGGCAATTCAATCGCAAAGCAATGTGCCACTATTTCCCTATGTTTGACAGTAAAAAGTGAAGAATGTCACGACCCGGATACGACTGCTATAACCGATCTTATCGCAGCAGCACACCAATCAGATGTGATAATCAACTAATAAAACGACAATTATCCCGTCATAAAGCATATTTTGATCTATACATACAACAAAAACATGATGAAGTTGTATTTTACCTCTCCACAACGTTTTTTGCATCGATGTTGAAATCTACAATCGAGAAATTTGTTGCATTGCTGCGTACATGGCTTCAGATGCTCTTGATCATCCCTGCAGGACAAGAAACCACAGAACTTTTATAAAGTGATAAGAACAACCATTCACTCTTGAAATCTAAAAGGCAAAAAATAGGCGAAACAAAAGTACCATAGATGAAACGCAAGAAGGAAGCTTCTCTTTTTTCGAAGAACACTTCAAATTACGAAAAAAAGACGACTGCTCAAATATGCTAAGAAAAGAAAAACAAGCGAAATCAACGAAACTTCAAACCAATATATACAATGAGAAACGAAATCTGTTACTTTAAAGTTTACTTGAAAAAAAAACTGCATTTACCTACTCAAACGGATGACAGAAATAGACAAAAAGGAGTTCAAAATAGCGCAATTTAGGAATCCTTAACAAATTTTATCCATGAATTGCACTCCTATAAGGGATTCGCGCAGCACTCGCCAGCATCACTTATGGAAATATCCGAAATTAATGATGAGAGCAAATCAAGCAGAAAATGATGACGATCAGTTAATAAGAAAAGATGAAAAAAAAAAACCATCACAACGAATAAATGAATAAATAAGTAAATAAATAAATAAATATATATATATATATATATATATATATTAATTTATATATATATATATATATATATTAAATTTAAAATTTTAAAGGACGTATAAATTTCGTTAAGTTCGCAAATAAGGGTATCTCTTTCGCTTTCCTTCTTTCCATCTCCCTCGCCTGGGAATCCGAAAAAGTCCACTGTGATTTCTTTATTGCCATACGAAATCAGTGTGCATCGAAAAAGCCAACGCAATCACACATGACCTATCCAGCTGTGCTCATCTCATGGTTATCGTATTGTACAAAATAACATACGCGTGACATCTGCGGCCACAAAGATGGCCACACTTAAGTCGGACGCTGCAGTCGAGGGTGCATCCTCCATCTGGGGATTTCTTTTTGAACTCCTTAGCATCGTATATTTCCTGTGTTCAAGCATTAATCATATTGAAGAGGAAGATGAGTTCAAGCTTTCAAAAATGTTTTCTCATCTTCTTATCATTCCTTATGCTATTTCAAGCTAGGGAGATCTCTAAATCGTCTTTTCGCTTCTCATTACGTCATAGAGAAAGTGTCCATGCATTAAAAAACAAAACAAAACAAATAAATTGGTTACCTAACAATGCCTGACTTCCCTCGGCCGCTTAATAGTCCCTCTTTGCACCTCTCGATGGAGTAATACGGCTAAGGCTCTTTCTACAGAAGTTCTTTACCGAATTATTTGCGCCTCCCAATTCACAATACGGGTTGAGTGGAATAAACAGAGAAACATCGAAAACCGAACACTAGCATATCGCGAAAATTTCTTGAAATATGACTTACGGATCCAAATGAATCCAAATCTCACTAAACTCCGCCAAAAATAAAGAAGAAGGTTGCCAGTAACTATGATTTAAAAATGGCGATCATCGGAACCAAAATAAGGAAATAATAAATAGTAATTGAATATACATTCTCTCCCGAGTTTGTTAATGGACCTATATATAGGTAATGGATACCTGCGGTATTCTGGTAACTGTAAGGCAAAAAATACCTGTACGTTCTTGTGGATGGAGCAAACAATCGGGAACCCTTCTCCAATGCACTCGTTCTCCCGTAATGACTTGTCGATTTTTGCCCAAAGACGAGAATGATTTGCAAGGAAATCGATGTTACCGACAATATAAAAACCTATTTTCGCACGTGACAATGCCACACATACTCGATTCGACACCTGTAAAGAAGAGTGGAGTGATCGAAGAAACGAAAACTTTAATGGACGAAAGGGCCGAATAAAAATGACTGTCAATTACATGTAAAGCAGATGCGACTCGAAAGTCTCTATTACCGCAAAGTGATATGAATTCAAAATTGCAAGGCGAAATGATAGCTCGTCAATGCCGCCTGGACAGGGATCAACTTCTTATGCTTGGATTCGATAAAAGTAACTTTTGTCGGCGAAACAAATATTCTAGCTGTCTGGATTGCCTTGAAAGTAGTTGGGTTAACAAACCGCAAGAAATCCTATCGTCTCCGAGGGATGTGAACGAACGAGGCACAATATAACGATGTCATTCTCCTCGCCTTGATAATTATCGACGTTTTCCACCCTCGGAGTATCGGTGAAATCAAATCGATTCTCAACTGACATCCTCACATAGGCAGACTGAGCCGCATATGTGCAGAGAAGTGTTATCTACAACTTATCCATCAATCAGCCACTGTTAGTTCCGCAAGACCTAATACAAAAAACCCATGAACTTGTATATGCAATTTGTGTAGCTGATCCTTTAATCAACTGCAAAAGGCTCAATATCGTCCAGGCAATGATTTCTTTTAAATACTGCAACGGAAAGATAAAAGAAATTCACATAGGTAAACAAGTTACACCTATATTTCACAACTTAAATCATAATATCATGATTTCGCGAGCATGGTAACAAGTCAAGAAATAACCTCAATGAACACTAATCAGATGAAAGAACACACCTCTGAAGAAACAGAACAAACTCTATTACCAGCTTCTCGCATCAATAGTGCTATGAAACTGGAAAGACGCCAACAGAACGCCTTTCTCTCTTCATCCCTCTTATTTTCATGTTTTACTTCTTTCACCTATAATCTTCGATATAACCCTCAAATTCTTTTCTCTTATAGAGCTATTCCTAATTATTTACGTGCCTCACTATTATCACTTCAGGCATCATTCCTTCCCGATGAATGCAATGCCGTCTGCTTGCCGATTTGAGTTGTTGAAACGAAATGTAGACGTGGGATCATCACAAATATGATCAAATCACCACAAATTAAATCCCGAAGTGAAAAAAAACTTCCCAAGCAATCCAGCCAACAACAAAAATGATGAGTGCTTATAAAGGAGTCATAAAAATTGTTACCTGTTCGCCAGAGTATCCTTGTCTGCACAGGTAAGCCGCAAGTTCAACGGCAAAGTCGCCTTCGAAATTGTTACAGTGTGACATTGAATCGATTTGTGTCTCCGGTTCGCGATGGGTTTTAAAGAACAAGTTGTACTTGCAACCTGCATCGACATTGATCTATTGCTCAACTGCACCTATCCATTATAGAATACTTTCAAGGTGTCTAAACTGCTCTCGCATGAGGGAACTGCTGATAGAACTACATGCAAGCATACTTGTATCCTGCACTTCTTATCATCAAGGTATCCCAGTACTCACAACTGCATCCCCCCACAATAACTTTGAATAAAAGTGACATATACAAAGGGACCTTCGAGACAAGCAAAGGGGAGGAGAGCAAAAATTAATTAGTAACTTGAAAAATAAGGAAACGCCCATCGCGAAGGCACTTATCGACTGCTTCGAACGAACACGAAACAATAACTTTTTGGCATAACTTCTCACTCGCTGAATCTTTTTTACTCGTTCCTCTAAAACATTTTATCTATCTCTATCATCGTTGCAACTAGGAATATTTTTCCTCTCGAGTATGTTCCCTCTTCCTTCAATGCACATCCACGAAATGATTTCCTCTACTCCCTTCCATCCCTCCCCCCAAACTTTCCTTTCATCTTTTCTTCATCGTTAAGAATCACAATATCGGCCGCTCCTTCAGCACACATTAAGTGCTCTAAATGTGCGGAAAAATCAAGAGACGAAAGAGAAAGGAATCAAACATGAAAGCGACAAAATACATCGTGCAAACACCTGCAATGATTAGCGATTATTACCTTTCACATTCGGATAGGTCTTCACATTTTCGGCATCTTCCAGTAGAGGATAAAAGAAAGGCATAAGAGGACCCGATATCGACGGTGCCATACGATGTTGATAAACCAAAGTGCTATACGGATAATTATTTTTCACTAAACGTTCAAACATCGAAATTTCCAATTTATATTCTCGTGCCAATAGATGTACTGCTGAAATTGATGATCACATCACATATATACTGCAAAATCATCGCTTATGAAAACATAAAAAACATCTGAAATTTTCGGATATTAAACTTTCTCTCCCTCACTCGTATTAGCATGCAGCAACGGCGTGTTTCCCCTGTTATGCTACATGTGCAAAAAAAAATTGCTCGATGCTTTTATCCCCTAGAAGGTCGAAGATTATCCAATATCTGCACAAAGATCGCTTGAGTTTATCTTAGAGGTCAAAGGTTATCCAAGATCTACACAAAATCCGTTACAGTCCAGATCGAAGATTATTCTGTATCCGTGCAAATATGCAAAAATAGCTCGGCGCCTTACCTAAGCAGGCCGAAAATGCAAAGAGGCTTGATAATAATTATCAGAAGGTCCTTTTTTTCATACAAATGATAAATGTTATCTGTCGCAGAAATAACTGCGATATATGTACACTAATAGGAGCAAAAAAAAGTAAATTGCCGAAATTGGTTTCTCATATCACCGACTAATTGCTTTAAAATGACGAAGCATATATAAATGTCATCCAAAATAAAGACGTCTGATCCTCCCTGATTGTACTGCATTATATCTTATCCAAGACCTCAGAGAAGTCGCACTTCTCCCATGCTCAACATTCTTACAGAAAAACTATTCGATAGCAAAAGAATTATCAATTCAACAAACATGTTTGATCATCACTCATCAAGCACCTCTTAGCTAAGATATGGCTGATTAAACGTTAACTCACCCGGATTTGGTCGGAGCTGTTGATGATCTCCGATCAGAATCGCATGTTCACATTTCTCAGTAAAACTAGCCAAAACGTGAGCCTCTAGTACTTCGGCCGCTTCTTCAATGATAACGATCGGACATGCGAGTCTTCGCAGTAGTGAACGTGATTTAGCTGCTCCTGTTGTTGTCGCTCCAATTACCTTTCAAATATAAACAACCTCTACAATTATAATTTATTAATTATATTGCTAAAATCTACAGTAAACAGATATCAAATACACCCATGAGTTGAACCTTTACAGATGCGGTGTGTTTGTGAACAGAAGTAAGGTGGTTATGGCATACAACAAATACGCACCAATGCACTCCCCATCCTTTTTCTTCGCTATGCTCACGACATCCCACACGTCAGAGAAAAACTACAAGGAGAATTTATGAAAAACATAAAATATAAAAACAACATCATAGCTACGTAACGAGTCACATCTAGACAAAGAAAAAGATGAAAATAATCTCACCAACGCCTTACGAAGAACAATCTCATCGAGCTTCTCATAGGTCTCTTTCACCTTTAGCACATGCTTCTGATACTGTTGGAAAAGACCGCTGAGTTCCTTATTGGCCAGGTCATTCAGCTCTTCCACCCAGAACGCATACAGCATCCATCGCCTAGATTGATGAAGTGTATCAATATTCTTTATCGATGCCGCTTCTGACGATGATAGTGGCTTCGCCTTAAAAAAATTCATTGCAAGAATAACCAAACAAAGATATTCAAAGAGGCAATTAATTCTCTCCAATTGAAATGTTACTCCCGGATGTGATGCGGTGCTAAATGAGCACTGACTGAATTTCTTCAGCTTTTCATTGGACGGTTCTTCGTTGACACTTTCAGCTAGCTCTACTACAGATCGTGATGTCCATTCGGGCTGTGGTGGGATATTTGATCTCCACTGTGATGAGATGGTGTTGAGTGTGCTCATTTGATAATGTTCATGCTGTCTCATCCCCTCTTGATTATCTACTTGCATTGCTGGTCTCCGCTAGGATAGATTAACCATTTCCCTTTGGGGATAAAGCGCACTATGATGACTATATCGACAGTAGAAATATGGTCTAATGAACTTGCAATGCCTACTTTTGTGCCCTTTTTGGCAGACATCTAAGCATAGGTTAAGATATACGATGCGTTGTTCTTGGTCTGCAGTCTTTCTATATGTGATGCGCTCATCAGCGAAATGCAGCTGGTGCACAATTCTTCTCAACACAATTTTTTGTGGCTGCGAAAGTCTTTGTCACGCTTGCACCATTTCTCGGGAATCCATTAGGCTGGCAATTTCTTCTTTCCTCCTCAAGTGGGTGTCTGAAGCCCTTTTCATCTGCTCCATATCTCACTTGTGCTTCCTTATCTCTCGTCACCTCTTCTAGAATGGAAGAGGAGAGCTTTTGTAGAACTGACAGTACTAACGGCGGGTTGTCAAGTGGTTCTTTAAGAGCCCTCAACTGTTTCCAAGCCCCAGATAATGCTTCGCAGAATTTCTTTATAACGCTTAACCTGTCCGAACATAGATGTAACACATGAAGTGTTCAATACAGGTGCCTTCTCACAACAGCTGGGTTACCAAGCTGTTCTGCTAGGACGTCTTCAGTTTCTTGGTAACTTCCACTGGTAATGGCAAATCCCGCAATGGTTTCCTTCGCATTTTCATGCAAACAGCTCGCCAGATTTGTCGCTTTTATTACTGGTGGAATTGGCTGCCCATCTAGAGGAATCAGCTGCCCATTTGCTTGTTTTCGCGAGTGCTAGCGACAACATCCTTTCCATAGACTATATACTGACAACTGGGACCACTATCATCGAATCGCTCGAATTCTTTGCAGCACATTTCAAGACTCAACTATTAAAAGAAGTATTACATTAAACTAGTAGAGAATAAAAAATTGAGCCGAAATGAACGCTTACCTTGAGAATGTCACCTTTGAGTTCGTTTAACCTTGCCACGATATCCCGATCATACTGTACCTTCAAAATGCTCCAATTATTGTTTAGGCTCATTCTAAACGTTATTAAAACAAGAACACTAATATCCTATCCTATTATCCTTGTCTTAACAAATCACCAACGATACTTTCATTCGTATAACTGCCAAAACAGAAAAAAAAAGTCAGCGAGCTAACGGCTGCGTGAAACATTTCATTCGATAAACTCATGACTTATCTATATTGAAATTTGCCAAGAAACTTCTGAAAAATTCCAGATAACTGTCATAAAAACGACGACTAACTTGCACATGATACTTTCCTCCTGAATCGACTGGTGGGAATATTGTCACCTTGTCGGAGTTACAACCTCGGCTATCTTCATCCAAATCCCACGCTCCGAGATGATAATGATCGTTAACGCCCATCTCTGATTCCATCAGCGCTTCCTGCAAGCAACAATAAATGAATAAATGCATTCAATAACGACCAAAAAATGCAGACTGAAATAACCGATAGAAATTTGCAATATTCCTCAAGACTGATCCACGTTTCGGCATTCATAAACCTTTTTTCTCCATTAAACCTTCAGCTTCGGCAACGTTTAAAAGAGAAAAGAAGGTTTATGAATGACGATCAGCACTTATAGTGAAAGTGCTCTTTAATAAATAAAACAGTGATTAAAGACGTGTAGCAGGGAACAGAATCTTTGATAAACTGATAGCTGAAACGTTAAAAACACACACACACAACTCAAGAGTGAACAAATGGATCACACTTTTACCACTGATCCCACTTCACTACAACTCAGCAAACTTCATCCGGGCAAAATAATCGACTCTATTCCTGCAGAAAAAAATGAAAAACCCATAGCCTAACCTGTAATCCAACTGAAGCTTGCTAACGAATGCTGAAATATATCGAAGATGGCACGGCGATAATCACATAAAATAAAGCGAAGTGAAAAAAAAAGAAACACGAACTAGAACGCATTCGATTACCGAACAATCAAATCGGTAAAGCTTAAGTAATGAACTAAACAAACCTCTATTTCCTTCCATGTCATCACCTGTTCCACATCGCTGGCACCTTCCGATTCCTCGTCACACTCGTTTGTTAGTGAAGACCGGTCACTAAATCCGCATTCGTCTTCCTCTGCGTTCCATTGTTCCTGGGCGACGTTGGATCTTTTTTCCACGCTCTTCTGCAGATATACAATAACTTAATATATATAACAGCGAAACTGCAATACAAAAAGAAAATTCGTAAAGTAGGCAATCCTTAAAATGTTGCTGCCAAGTATTGTAATTAACGAATAAAAGTTGCTTAAGCAAAAACGAAATCAAATCATCTACGAATGTCACCTCATTGAAGTATAAAAATGCCCACATTCCCAGCTCTCTCTCCCACCGTTCAACGTTCGTACACTTCGGCCACATCTCATCAAATCAGATAAGCTATCCGCATATTCTTAATAAAAAAAGTTTGCATGAGATAACAACTTCATATAAAAGATTTAATGACAGAAGAAATACAGGTAGGCATCTTGAAGGAGGTAATAAAGCTATTAAACAGTCCATCATTTCAGAAAACTGCCGGCAACTTGGACAAGCATCGATCACAGATATATCTAATATTGTAGATGGAAACTTTTCCTACAGCTGAATAGCCCAGTTCAACTAAGTTCATTCGAAACCAATCCGGACGGCGGATGAGCATTCCGATGGCATTATCCTGCATCTTAATGACGAGCCCACAATCTTTGCCCTAAGAAACCGAGGGATGATGAAGGCGTTTACCAAAAACATTGCAAAAAACAAAAAGTAAAAGCTAACCACAAATGTTCGCTGCTGAAGCGTCAAACCTTGCACAATCCCATAATCAACACCGTCCTCTGATGATAGCGTTCCTCTCGCACTTCTCTCTTCCTCTGCAGATGTCCCCGCGGTCAACCATTCTGATAACGTTTCATCCATCTGCATAATGAACCACTAGAGGAACCGACCATACCAAAAATAATATATGTTCATATATAACTCAAAAATAATGCTATAAATTAAAATATTGCTTCAAAACAACTATTCCTTGCATAAAACAAATCATATTGGAGCAATACAAATTAAATAACCAAAAGGAATTATTATACACCAGTGCTAAGCTGGAAATGATTTCTGATGCTCCGTAACAATATTGGTGAATCCTCAAATCAACTCCCTAACGTTTCGATCGCCCTCTCGACCATTTCCGACGAACACTGCATACCTTAACAAGTGAAAAAAATTCAAAGGAATGGAATTAGACGGCTTAAATTTTTAACTACTTTCCACTATCTGTGCATATTTATGAATGTTCTTTCATAAACAAATTCGTGCACTCTTCATGAATGTTGTTGTATCGTTTTATGCTATGATGCACAAAAACAACAAGAAAGTCCCCCCACAGTTTAAGATCGCCAACAGGAGGAGGCGAAAGAGAACGAAAAAAAGACGAGAACAGCAGAAAACAATGAGAGAAGCCAAAGCATACCATTTGCAGTCTTCCTGAGGTCTTTCCAGCCTTGCGCCTAAGATCGCTGAACTGTTTTCTGTGCAGCGGGGATATCACCCTTGACAGCCACTCGTAGGTAATAATATCGCGCTTGCGTTCGCTAAGTAACGCCGAACGTTCACCAATTTTCTTTATGATCTTTGCACGTTGCCCCATTACAATATTTTTCTAAAACAACATAAAATATTAATAATTCGCTCTCTCCTCAGTAAAATGAGCCCAGCTGATCAGCCAATGAAAACACAATTAACTAAACATTGTACGATGAGCAGAAAGACTCAGCCTAGAAACAAGGGATGATAGAAGTCGAAATACCGCATAAGATCTTCTATGGACCCATCCATAACCCTTGAAATATTCGATAATGGGAAGCCGTTAGATGAGGATGGAAAAAGATAAGGAAGAGGATTCTGTGTGATCTAAATGCAGGAATCTCGCAAAGCGCCTTAGCAACGCGGAAAATACTTCTTGACCGTCTTTTCAAACAAAGCTTCATCATCTTCGACGGCATGACAAACGTGAATAACCTTTCTTCAGATGCTTGCCGCCTCACCCCATTTTGCTCTATAACCTCGTATGAACAGACTATGGGCATATCAGATACTGGTCTGCAATATTTAATAACCTTTCAAAATATCTTATCATTATCACCAAAGTTCATCATAATAATATTTTCCTCGATTATGAGTTTTCAAGAACAAAATTGAATTCCTATATAAAATCAAGAAGCTCTACGATAATAAACATCTGACTACAACACAGAGAATTGATTGGGTTATTTTATTAAGAAAAATGATGCTAAGAATTCCAATCTACAGATCGATAGACTCACATCAGCTTTCGCAATCTCGTCGATAAGCTCGTCAAAATCCTCCAAAATCTGCGCCTTCATGCATCTACAATAAAGAAGCATAAATATAACCCGTTGCTTAACTCCAAATTTGAGAATGCGCTCTACTTCAAGACAAATCAACCATATCTAAGCTTCCTACCACCGTTCCCCACTGACTATTCCGTATATTGGAGCCCATAATCGCTTACGTTCAAAAACTTCCGTGATAGACTATACATCTTTCTTACAATGAGCTTTAATTAATCCTCTAAGAGTAGCAAAAGATAAAAGACATTCCCAAATATCAATTTTAAGAATAATGAGCTACTATGAAGCAGCTATAAAACCACAATATCCACCTAACCATGTTGCCCAACGATAAGAGGCTATCGGCGTCACAGAAGGAAATATTAGACGTCGTCGATGATAAAAATGAAAATATTTGAATATTCCATACGATTCTGTATTGCACCTGCATTAATTCGCAAAAAAAAAACTGTTTCGCGTTGCAAATCGAATAATTCTCGCACTTTCCCCACTTAGCAATGGATGAATCATCAACGTCTGAGCGCAAAAGTCATTAGTGCGACTATGTAAGATGTATACCTTTGAAGTGATTCGTTCTTACATCTACCACCCAATCGTACCACTGTCGGGAATTCCTTCGAAAACTTGGAATCATTGAAATCTTCGAGAATACCTTCCAGAAACTGATCGAGTGCGTGATTTGTATAACATACAACTAGTAATGGATGAGTACGTGCCGGATTCCATAGTTGCATATTTTCAAATAAAACTCGCACCAACACACGACCGATGAACGTCTTCCCTTCAATGAATTATTATCTCAGACTCAAATAATACCCAAGTCAAGCTTCAGGTAACGATCAATGTCATCAACTAACCTTCAACTGCAACAGGTTTCTCCTTAACATTGATTACTAAAAGTAAACAACGTCTCCAAATATACTCTCCTTCAAAGAGTGGAAGGGAGAGAGGCGATTTTACTCTTTCAGCACAGTTCTTTCCGTTGAGGATATCTTTTCCTGCCGATCTTTTGATTCCCTATCCCTCGAAATATGCTCCCTCTTAAAACTCGGCCGCACATCTCCATCTGACGAACTGAAGTGACACAGCCGTAATCGCTAAACTCGAGAAATCGCAGGATGTTTACGCCAAGGAGATAAGCCATCTTCGAACGAGAGCTCACCCTAATAGCCTTCTATGATCGCGCTTAAAATTTTAGTCTCTACGAGGCTTTGTTCTCTTCTAAATTACAAATATAGACCAATTAATGCGGACGGATTAATTATTACTGCCTCAGAAAACATTCATATCAGTTGAATGCGTGCTGACTACAAGAAAACCTTAATTATTCACTCTCGAGGTGATGTTGCATATAATGCTAATACTCTGTCACAAACATCAAATCCCCTATAAATTAAGATATCAATATAAAATATTTTTTCAATCTGTTAAGAGATGAAAATCGAGCATAAAACAAAGACGAAACACAAAACGCCAAATTCAATAATGAAAAAAAGAACAAAAGCTGCAACCCCTTACTCATCATCAACAATGTCTAACAATACTTTTCCTGTGTAAGAGCTTTCAGAAATTATACGTCATCGGTCAGCCACATTCGAATCTCCTTACACTTATCTTAGCACCTCTTGCAACCCTTTAAAATAAACGAGAAACGAAGAAAAAGGAATAAACCTGTTCCAGGTGGGCCTTGCAGAATGGCAAGCTCGCTTTTGAGAGCATTCACTAATGCATTTCGCTGATATTCATCGAGACCCATTCTTTTACCGTCGAGTGTGTACATCAATCTTTTTATCGGATATTTCGTACCATAAATGCTGATTTCCGTTGGAATCGTTTTTGGTGCTGAAGAAAAAACTCAGCAATACCACAAGGCCAATTAGTTTTCACGAAAGATTAAGACCGGAGGGATAGGGAATATGTAGACGGAGGAGGGATACAGAGGGAAGAGGAAGGAATGTATGGTCGTCACATAGTCATCAAAACACTCGGCTAACTAGTGCAACCTCGCTATACACTAAAATGCATATAATATTTGAATTATCGCAATAATACCGCCGAAATCTGCTTTACCAACAAAAATAACAGTCTGACCCTTAACGACGACCTCAATTGAGGCGCCACTGATCACTAGTTTTTATTGAATAAACACGCTCTATATACAAACTTTGCAGCTTCATGAACTGTCAGCAAGAAAAGATTCCCTGCTCCCTCTCTTGCACATGGACTAAGAGCCATCTATGCCCTATGCATAAAAGTGCTAACCTTCATCACTATCATTATCCTTCGTATCGGTTGCAAGTGGTCGAGTGAGATAAGCGGGAAGTTTCACCTTTGTTTCCGCATCCACTAAGTAACATGCAAATGGTAATGGGATATCACTGCCAAACTGCTGCAAGAAAAAAGACTGACAATAAAAAAAATAAATGAATTAGGGGTCGAAGAGAATGACTCCTATTTGGCTACGACCAACCAATGCTCCTTATCTATGCAACACAGGAAGCGCCTATTGACATCGCCACTTCTATTCGCTCGTTGACAAATGAGACAAAAAGATGCATATCTCACGTGTCGCGCCGATCCGGCACATTAAGGATCGATGCAAGTGATACATCACCTACCATGGGAGGAAAAAAATTCAGTTACCAAATGAAATGTGAAACTTTCACTAAACAATTGATTTTAACGATAAATTCTCCCAACCAATTATCAGTTCCAGCAATCACAGGGATTTTTTCGAGCATCGATGCTGGATTATTTCAAAATAAAACAGAGGTAATATTCTCCACTGGATGACTATTCCGGGTTCGACAGCTTTGCTCAATTAAAAAAGGCTTACAACCTCAAAGATATCCCATTTATGTTAACCTCAGAAATTGCTGCATCCTCAAACCCTTAAACAAAACACTTCTATCTTTCACTTTTTTGTTCGTCCGGTAAGAACGTAACGTTCTGTCTTCTGACATATGAATTAGTATCAACCGATAAAATGCAAATAATAACTTCATCACTGTGGCGATATAGCCGACATTTGTACGCCTCTTTTAGCGACAATATTTTCTACCCTACTTCACTCTCTCAGAGACGATAATAAAACATCGAAGAAGTTTTTTTTAGTCTTCACCCAACGTTTAGGTTCACGGAGTACGCCACTATCACCCTCGAACGCCGACTGTCATATTTCTTAAACGACGACCCCTATGCTGAGTAACATTTCCGTCGACGATACTTTATCCAATTACGATACGGAAAATGAAAATCTTTTGAAATCTTACCTTCAATACTTCTAGAACATGTTGGTACATCTCGAAATAGGCGTTCGATTCGATAAGTGTATAAATCTTCGCTTTCGATACTTCTGGTTCACTTTCTGAGGTAAACGAAACACCGATTCGTCCATCCGTAAGTCTGCTGTCTGAACTTTCCACTATTGTTGCAAAGAGTGCCTCTTCTGTAAGTGAAATAACCTCATTATCATTACGTCTTGCATACTGATGAAATCTGGCCCATCGGACAAATTCTGAAAAGACTCAGAAGAAAGAACTGAACCTTTAAATCCATCACTTGAAAGCGCCACCATCTGTCCGAATTTCAGCTTCTGCGATGAGGCATCCAAATAACTCGTTGAAGGCTAAAAATAAATCAACTCTTCAAATTTCTGCAATTCAAACTTCATTTCCTCGCTTCAAATTTTTCTCTCCTTGTTATGCCCATTTCACACCACTTCATGTCCTACCAATATTTTAGTTTATTAGCTTATTTCCACCCTTCGACCCTAATCTATTTCTACTTCTATCCTCTCAGCTTCCTCCTCTCAATCAGTTTATGAGTTCCAATTTATTCCAGTTTATCAACAGCAAACACTACTACTGGACACGAGCACGTCTACTGCCTTATGATGTTAAGGTGTTAATAAAGATGATAGCACCCGCTGCGTTTATAATAACGACTACCTCAATAAACTGATCACTTCAATAAAAGATCCGTTGTGAAAACTTCGCATTGTGTGGATCCACCGACTGTTCCTTCAGTTTTCATTAGCACTCTTACAGAAATTGCACACACATTCAACCATCTCCGAATACTTTTCACAATCGGCCAAAAACATTTTATTACTCTCATGTAATCTTATTAAATTTCCGGCCAAAAAAATTCAAGAAACAACCGAATAATAAGCAACTCAAGTCTCGTTTTCAACCTCAACTGCAGGGAATAAAAAAGCTTACTAAAGATATCAATACACTCACCTGAAATTTGATGTACCTGAGAGTTTCACCTGAACTACGTTTGATTTGTGCACCCTCGACGCGAACACCGCTAATGATCAATAAATCCAATTGCTCGTACAAATCTCGTGATCTTGATAGAAACGCATCTGAAACAACTTCCCATCCACCAACAAATCCTCTCTCATATGCAAGATAGCAAGAGGAGTGTCTATGCTCAGATATGACGCACCAGCTCAAACTTAGCCTCCAAATGCTCTCTCTTGGAATGCCGAATAACGCTCAATTCGACTACTCAAGGAACCACCAATTTCGATTGCCATCAAGTCTGGTAAACAAATAATGACAATTTGTAGCATCAATCCACAGGAGCATTAACGCCTATCAGACTTCTTTCCTAAGCTGAAATTCAAACCTCTATAATCAGATAAAAGGTAAAACACCTCAATATGAGCGAAAACCTGGGAAACGTTGGACAGGTAAGCATTAGTTCGAATGCGCAACGTACCAATTTCATGCAATCCAACCACCTAGCAGATTATTCCACAGATATATACATATAGAAGAAACATCGCATTTTCGGAAGAAAAAACTGTATTACTGAAGAAAATTAAAGAGCTCGAATAGAGATTCCCCGTAGAAATAGAAATAATCAAGCATAAAAACGTCAACTAATCAACTTTAATTGATTTTTGGATGACGAGAATGAGCATATAAATAATAGCTACAACTCATAAATTATATTCCTCCTATTATTAAATTAATAAAGATATACAATGACCCAAAAACAGGCAACGTTTGATCGCAAGATAAAGAAAGAAGCACTTTGCCCAAACAATCTTCGTCGAGTTCATGAGGTTTCCAAATTTCCACGCAGGTTACACCATTTACATGAAACTAGCATTCTGTAGAACTACTGCACATAAAACTGCTTATCGCATCAAATTTTAAGGGCCTTTCACCCTCGTTCCACCCTCTCTCTTTCTCTCTATCGATATGCCTAACGAATTGACACATAATCTTTCTTCTGAGCCCTTGTCCACGTTATAACACCAATACATATAACAATAAAAAATGAGAGCACTAAGCACTGAGGCAGAGATCGGTTGCTGAGAACGAGGAAATTACGGCTGAGGTAAATTCTGGAATGAAAACTCACCATCATCAGTGTGTGCCTTCCAAACGGCGATACCATCACGCATCGGACTTACGAAGTCTTCACGTAATAATCGAAATTGCACGTCCAAATATTGCTCGACATCAGAGAAACTTCCTTTCTCTTTGTTACGTCTCAGATAGGGTCGCACTGTAAATAATTACAGTATCAGGATATGATTACAGCATTTAATTACAGTACTATGAGACGATTACAGTACTCAATCACACTACTATGATATGATTACAATATTATAATGATGATTGCAATGAAAAGTATCACCAGTATACGATAAGCGCTTCTGTACTTTAGAAATGAACGGCTGATATTCTACAGCTGAGTTCCTCGATTGTGGAAGATAAGTTCTTATTCAATAAATATTTCAATTAACGTCTACAATCGTTAAAGTAAATCTCTTACTTGCTCGAATAAACATAATACCGTCCCGATACACTCTCAATTATTCACTAGAGCACATCACCTATTAAGAATTTCGATCACTTAACATCTTACTTGCGATTTCACGCATCGACTACGTCCATTAGGTGGCCACTGAGCAAAACAATAGGCGGTACAAAAAAGAAAAACAAGATAATCCATACCAGGATGTATGATATCACTTTGTACAAGCCGAGTAGGAAGTGTTCGAAAGTCTTGTGGTGGCTCAGTCTGATCACAATCAACCCATGCAGGTCTATATTCTTCATCATCCAAATCAGAAATCGTTTCTTCGTCTGAAGCGCTCTAAAAAAAAAAGGACCACAATACTCTTTAATCAACGTATAATTATTTCAACGAATTATAAATATATTTTAAGCAAAAATAAAAAATATGCACAATCCGATATTTAATACTATTTGAGAATATTGTCAGCAAATTATACGAATTTACAACGACATAGAATTATTCTATTCTCTATTATATATAAATTAACAAATTTACACATTCGAATATCACTAAATAATAACCTAAATTGAAATATACATTTTCTGGCATAAATAATACCACCTATCGATAATTCAGGAAAAAATTCTACTGGCCCTATTATCATTTAAATAAAAATTTCCATATGAACTCGAAAATAGATGTCAAACGAGCAAAATTCCGAAGGCGATATACGTGAGTGAAATATCGAAGATCGAAATTACAAAACAGAAAGGCAACAAAAGTCTTCAGCATCAGCAGTTCCACGAAACTACGATAAGCATATTTTAGAATATAAACCTTTACCTATTTAGTCACGATCATGATCGGATTTTAAGAAATTACACACCTACGACTACACATAACTATAAAGCCTTATCAACAATAATTCCTGTCAATGAATATATCATATTAATGAAACATGCTCAACCAATGATCGTGGTATTTGCATTTCGAGAATGTTATTTTACTTGCATTCATTAAAGCTTTTAAGAAATATTTCAACAATTCCACCAAGAAAATTGCTTAGAAAAACGATCACCTATAGCCTCTCCTCCGACACTCATATATCCATACCTTATGAATGAATCCCGGCGAATTGATTGGAAAATCCTTGAGAGTACTTAATGATTGCTATGCAAAGACATCGAGTGTGAGTGATATCGATGAATGTAAGCAATCAGTATTCGATGCAATAAGCAAAAAAAGACGTCAAAATTTCCATCAGTCGAGAAAGTCTTCCAAAGTAAGGAGAGTTTCACGTTGGCTCTCTAATATACTCTCAAACACTTTTAATCTTCCTAACAAAAAATTTCCAATCGTAAAACGGTAAAATCCAGAACCGCTTATTGATAAGCTGCATATAAACAGAAGGATAGAGGTGAAAGCTCATTTGAAAAATCTTCAAGTCTTAATAATAAAATGAAATAATAAGACACTGAGAACGATAATATCTAAGCGGAAAATAACAATATCCATAACTGCGGCTGAAAATGCAAGAGAATACTCATCTGCGATCGGTAAAGACAAAAAATTTGAAACAATAGTCTGCAATCGTTTATTCCGCATCAGCAACTCGAACAAAGCATTAGTCCAGTAATAAACAATAGAGGTTTGCTTTAAAACTAAGAAAAGAAAAGAGACCCCCACCCTAAACAGAACTCTGAAAAACGCGCTAAAATTCACTGAAAACCACCACCGAAAGAATTAATATTAAAACAGCAATGCCACATTGAAAAGCACCAAAATACAACTATGCATCCATTCTATTATCCCTCTCATGAAGCCATCTCCATATTCTTTAGAGAACCTTGGCTGATATTTTATTCGAGATTACAGAATATATGAGACTTGTTAATATAAAATCAACGAGAATCCATCAAACATTTATCAAAAATCACAACTAACTTCAAAATGCATATCCAACGAGTCCATCAGAGCAACTATTTCATAGCGAGCCATTTGTGGCACCTCCTTCCAGAAGCGATCGGGAAGTTGCTCCAGAAAATGCTCCACATTTCTCATCAAGTCTTCCTTAACACGATCATCTCTCAATTAACAGCTCATCTACAATGATTTCTGCTAAAAACCTCGTCAACCACGAAGCTTCATAAATAAACATCTGTTTAGGGTGATGGATGGTGATATATAAATCATATTTCACCGTTCACTGTGATAAACAACTCATTAGGTACTGCAATATTCACCTCCTCGAAATTAAGAGAATGGAAAACAGAAGGTGGATGCTCCTATGCAAATTAAATCTTTCATGCCCCTCATACACCTCTCCCTTCCTTCTTCATTAAGCATCGTATTCAATGAGTAGATAGGACCTTTTAAGAGAATTTAAAGTTCCACATACCTCCTTTTACTAAGCATTACTTAGCATTTTCATCTTCAGTTGTTCGTCTATATATCATACTTTCCATTATGATAGCGGTTTTTGAATTAAACTGTAGTAAGTAAGAGAACTGAAGAAAAAATTACCGATCTGTTAATCCAACTAAAAACTACAATGCTTCTCTAGGAAATAAATAACGCAATTTAACTTCCACAAACTAACCATTCGACGCGGATTGAACGGTCGAGCAATGCAGAACAACTTGAGGAGATCGTGCAGCGAATATAGCATATCCCAATCCCAAAATGATGCACTTTCGATAGCAGGAAAAACTCCATCGAAGAACACTCGTTGTGGAAATCTGAGCATACAATTCAATTCATTATAGTAAGGATCATTTTAGCTTTCATTAAAATATAAAATCAACTAATTTGCATAAGAGTAGTCAAACGAAGGCTATGATCAGCTTACCCACGATCAGCTTACCCAGGCAAATGTTACCCGAGTCATGCCAATATGTATGTTTCACATATATCATCCCTCTCATAACGCAGCTTTTACTCATATGAATAGTTCAAATTCATATGCATAAATTATTCCACCCAGCTTTCAATATAACGAGAAGTCATAAACTGAGTGGATTACAAAACTCTACAATAAAAATAAATCACAGACATAGGCATAAAACCCGTTTCTTGAATAAGAACCAGCACTCTCGAAGAAAAAAATACCGGAAACGTCTCCTCCCCCTCTCCCCTCATTTGTATCCTCAAAAACTGCTGCCAAGCTGCATTGAATGCCAAAATAAACGAATTCTAGATCGTTCATCATTATAGAATAAATAAATATATAGCAAAACACTAACCCACTAGTGAATAAACGTTCAGTGAACAACGCAACGTCATATTGCTTATCCGGTAAGTTAGTAGAGAGCGCCTCACACATCAACTGCAGCAATCGACCATTCTTTTCACGAGATGACCATGGCTTATTTAGCCGATTCTGCACACTGGCCGAATCGATATACCTCAACTGCAATTCAAAAAACCACTAAGTGAATTTTTTTCGATCTAATTTTACTCTATTAAATCAACCAATGTTCACGAGATGACAATATTTGCTCGACGACTTTTACTGAATATTTACAAATCATTTCTATGGTAGCGCTCTTTCTTTGTTGATATTTCATCGCTAGCCTACATTTTACTTCTGTTAGCAAAAATATCGCATCATAAATCTGCATACATTCCTACGAAAAGCAGTTTCTAAGGTCGAAGCAAGTGCACTTAATGAATTCCTGAAAAATGAATATCATCGGTATCACCCATCTTTTGGAGACATTCAAAACAAACACATACATCTAGACTGCGAAATCCCCAACACAAGAAGCTCATCTACCAAAGAGAATTCAATATCTTTAACATCAAACAAAGAGGCGGCTCTGAGGACCAACTGAAAGAATGCAGTTGCGAATTTTCTTAGCATTTTCAATTACTTCATTCAAAGTGTCCTTCATAGCATCAACAATCCGTCAAAGTGGCTCTATACTATAACTGCAGGAAAAAGAAAACTTAAACGACAATGCATGATATCCGCTTTTTTCTCATAATAAATTCTTTGAAATCTTTTAGAAAGACGGAACCCTGTTAGAACTACTCTTAACGACTTCTGAACGACATAAATAACGAAACATATCCCCTCTGGCTTCAATAATTCATTAACCCAATAGACAAGAAAATGAATTCCTTTTCTTTGGAAACCTTCGGCAAGCACCTCTACAGGTATATAAAATTAATGGAAAGGCAATTTGCAGGTGTAAAACCAATGATATGAAAAAAAAAGTCAAGTTCAATGAAAAGGTTAACTCAAGTCAACTGAATGAGCTTAGATTTTCAGTCCTTTCCAGCATCCATCACTTTAAACAAACTGCTCAAACATCATTTCACAGCGCTTTTGCTAGCCGAAATATAACTCAGAACAAAATTACGTTCGCTCTATCGCAAACATATGATTCACAAACCTCTTTTATCCTCTTATTTGATGAAATTGGTTTTAGAAAAAAGCCCAGCGGAAACAACAGACGGAAGGAACTCTGCAAGGTCCAACTCGTGGAAAAACGACTGAACAAAAAGGTCCTTACTTGCAAGAGAAATAGGCAAAACATTCAACTGAAAATGACAATAACCAACAAAGGACAATATGAAAGAACAATGGACGAATGAAAAATGCAACGAAAGAACTAACCAAATAAGCCCCAGCGATATCCTCATCCAATTTTTCAACATCTTCGAGCGTCCTCAGCAAGAGCCGAAATTCGAGCGCTGTATTTCCCTCATCGTCCTCCACCACTCTTTCTTGCTCGTCCTCTTAAGTAAAACGTCAACTTATTTCGATAGAAGAGATAACGACGTTCCGACAAAAAATGTTACACCCAATCATCTTATTACTTCATAGAGACCGCCGGAATCAACAGTCTCATTTTCGACGATATGGAGAGAAATTTCGACCTATGAGGATCACACTAACGATCTTCCATTCGATATAAAAATTATCCCTATCTGGATTCCCCATTGTCAATTCATTTTCTTATTCTTAACTCAAGCAACTACATCACATATTTGAACTATCCTATCTACTACCTTTCAAAATTCCCCAAATACCACAAACAATTTCTCTGCAAAAAAAAGGTCTTAATTTATATAACTTGATCATGTGGAATAAAATGAAACACCTAAACGATAAAGATCGAACATACTATCAAGATTGGAATTGTGCGCGAATCCGCTCCGCTCTATCACATTCCTCTTCGAATCATTTACCCGACGGACAGATGACGGTGTTGACTGTTTGAGTCGAGAGTCAACCTGATTCCGCAGTAAGTCTGATCCCTTTAGCAGATCGGTAGACTGGAACTGCGAAGGCGCCGATGCTGATGCAGTTTCCGTCATTTTCGTTGGGCGTAAATCTGACTGCGATGAATCTTAAATGGTTCAGCGGTCTTTTTCAAATTTTCGAAACAAATTTCCGGTTCACTAAACATTATTTACCTTTCATGTACATAAATACATTCAATTCTACACCTTCATCTAATGATGAAGGTGTAGAATTACTCCTAACCATCTGAACAGCAATATTTTTGTATTGTGCTCAAACCTTTTTTGAACTCCTCCCCTTCAAATTAGATCCGATCACCGCGGAGCTCACATCGCCCATGTTGGATAATTCTTTAGAAGATTTTTATCGCTATTATTTTTCCAACCCGAATATATAATTTCATTTCAATAGATTCCAAAATTATAATTATTTCGATGGCTTATTTTGGCCTCAAAAAAATGATAATAGTAATTTCTCTACTGAATCATTGAATACATTACAGCGATTAAAACAACAAACAGATAAACGAACAAAACAATCAAATATCATCCGAATGAGGAAAATCACCTCCTATATATACACTGATTTAAAACCAACACAATACTCCTTCGTCTTTATATTTCCATCCCCTCATAACAAATCAATTATGCAATCAAAATAAACGCTTACGCGATTTTCTTGATATTTGGCTTAAGTGCGGAGGATTTTCATAATCGTCGATGATCGCCGACATTTTTCGGAGCCATTCGATTATCACCACATACGAGCTATCTCGCGAACAAGCAATGAATTGATCGCCACTTACGTCCATAATGAACATCAGCTCCGAGAACGCCATACAGAATCGCTTCGATATTGAATCTTCTCCTCAAAAAAAAAAAAATAAATAAATAAATAAATAAAAATTAATTAATTAATTTAATTAAACTAGATTAAGTTTGATAACTTTCGTCTAGCAACGACTTTCCACAAATCGATTATCAATAGAGATATGTCCTCTTTCGTTTTTGAGGACAATCCATTTAAGAACAACGACTATGATTGGATGATAGAATAAAGATAAAAGAATTCTATAAGAAGAAATAAAAATATAAGCGTACCACTATCGTTGATGAATACAATGAGCATGAATGGTGCATTCGGTTTCTGTTCACTATACAACTCTCGCACTTCCTCGAATAAAATCGACAAATTTTTACTGAAGAATATTGATGGACAATCGCTGAGGTGAAATACTGCGAACACCGTCGACTTCTCAAGAAATACCTTCGCAAATGACCTAAACGATTTCAGATGATAGAAGACCATCACAGCAGAGAAGAACTAGGAAGGGGAAGGATGGAGGAAGTGGGGGGACAAGGGTGAGGAATAGGACAGCGGAGAGGAGGGAAGAGGATGGCGGAGGTGGAACCAACACACTTAAAATATTCCCTTTACGAAAAGAAAATTTCGAGTTCAGAAGCATTTAAATGTCAGCACTACAAAGAGCAAGCAATGGAAGTGAAGATTAGACAGTAGGAAATGATAGGATAAGAACAGTGAGGGTGACGAATTCAATAGCTCAAAGGTTCCATTTGTGCTTCAATAAAGTGAGCTCATTTGTTGTTCTAAAATGAGCAACTTGAGAGATATTTTACGGAATAGCAAACACCATCCACGCAACGAGAAGACCAATCGATAAGACTTCTATCGGTTCAAAAGATCACTTTATATTCGACATCGTATACGACAATCTCTGTTCGTTTATTGTAGTTTCTCGTTTATTAGCCAACCTCTCACCCTCATTCCCCTCATTCTATTCTAAGTTTCGCTTTGAAAATATATCGATTATCAGAAATTCTAAAAGCTATAAGCTAATATATCATTACTCTATTCCTTACTTGAATAAAGCAAACTTCTCATGCCGGAAAAAGAAAATAATTCAATTGTCTTTCATCATATTCTCGAATGCTCCATAGCCCTGAAATTCCCGAAAGTCATCAGCTTCCATTCGATCTCTATAATAAGCTCCCTTGCAACGCAAACATCATTTCGGTGAAGATATGAGCGAGGAAATAGAAAATATTTCAGCGATATTTCCTATTATTATAGCAATTAAATTAGGCAACTTACCGTGTAAGACTGCAATCAATTAAATGTTTGTGCCGCTCACCATAGACGACAACAGCCCAATCACGCTCCATCATATCGTGACGCTATAAACTGAGAATCCACTCAATAAATATATGTAAAGAAATGAAATATCGCCGACGAAATACTCATAAAAGAACAAATTTTCTATAAAAGAACAAATTTTCTATAGCGAGGGCATCAGGAGTGGAGAGGAGCAGGATATCTGGCGAGGGCATGAGGAATGGAGAGGAGCAGGATATCTGGCGAGGGCATGAGGAATGGAGAGGAGCAGGATATCTTTTCTTGGCCACATATTATGAACCTCATCTCCTCTCCTTAACTTCGGCTTTTTTCACTTCTTTCCATCTCTTTCCTTTTTTTCAGTTAAACCTCTGAAGAAAAGAAAATATTCCTGTAATGCATTGACCAACATAGAACATATATTCTTATCAATTGCTCCAAAATTAAATGAATTAATATTCTCTAAATGAGACTTTATTGCATAAATTAAATAAGTCTTATAGAATATAAAATATATAAAATATTATAAAATACAACGAAATTCTTTGAAATATTTAAATTAATTCATTCAGAAATATTCCAAATAACGCTTTCGCTATTTCATAATTTTTACTTGAACATCGCAAGTCAACAGCTACTTTACTAAATTCCTAGCAAACGCATATGTGATATATCGAAATATACACTTGAATCACCCCACCCTCCGCTTTCCCACACATGATGCTCAAAGACCCAACCCGCCACCTCACCTCAACGCGACAGCAGCATAAATGGCTCGAAACTGGCTTTTCAACCACTCATATAGTAAGTGAAAGCGCGGGAATACGACTTAATTAAAGTTTTCGATGTAGATCAAACACGAGGGCAATGCATTCGATTAGATCATACGGTAGGCGAAATAATATTTCACCGCCGAATATCGACGACTCGTTTCATTTCGATCACGTTTCGTCGGTGAATGCGGCGGCGAGAATGAGCAGCCGGTGATGATTCAGACAGAAAGTGAGCGAATGATGGAAGCTGTGCACGATAGCCGTCTTATCAGTCAATGCGGCTGCGTTCGCTTCGAATGATATCAGAAATGGTTTCGATAGTACCAACTTCCCCTCCCCCCTTTCCCTCTAAAAATACAAAAGACAATGGCTCTTTCAAGTAATAATAAACTAAAATTTGAGGATAAACGAATAAATTCATAGAAATTGAAGGGCGGATGGGGAGAGAGGGGAAAGGCAAAGGGTAAAGGAAGATGAAGATAATAATAGAGCGAAGAGAAGCGTCCCGTATATTCAATGAAAAACAGCGACACCGATCCACGAGTGGATAAACAGCAATCCTCACTCGATCCTATGAAAATGAAACAAAAAGAACAATGAAGAATGAACGAAATCCTTCTCAGTCGATTCAAAAATCCCCTCCGCACTAAACGATCGAGTGGATCGCCGATTCGATCTCATAGGGGATCGAATCGGCGATCCATTCCTCACTTTCTTACTTACTTCAACGCTCATTTCAATATGATTAAGGTGAATTTTCTCATCGCCTATATTCTATACGTTAAACTTTCAATTCCATTCATTATCGGCAATAAATTATTTGTCCTATAAGAAAAGAAGGGAATCTATCATCGTCGATGAAATAGTCGATAGCATATGCAGATTCGATGATGCAAATCTGCAATATGTGAAGTTCTTTTAATCGAACTTATCGAATATTTCATCGTTTTCTTTTGCTTATCTTCAAAATAATACAAGAATCCCTCTTCTTTTCCATTGTCCACCTTTGTTACTTGAAATAAAATAATATCATGGAAGCGGAAGCCTGGAAAACCTGAAAGCCTGGTGGAAGCCTGGAAAACCTGGAAGCCTGGAAAACCTGGAAGCTTGGTGGAATCCAGGAGAACCTAATAACTTCTCTTTTATCCCGTTTTCGAATATGCTTCAAATATAAAGCATTACACTCATCTAGAGCTTTATATGAGAAAACCAAATTTATGAAATACAATCGACTCTCATCATGCAACTCGTAATTCTTTCTCATAGATCGATCATACGATGAGGTAAATCCTCATAATCGTTTCGTATATATTTTAGAGGTTTTAAGCGATTTTAACGAGAAATTGAAAGAGAATTAAGCGTCTCGTTAGATATAACTTAATAAACTTAAACTATTTGCCATGAAATTTTAGCCGCATCGATTCTCGCCTCAATTGTCGATTCATATGGCGGAAAGAGGCATTCGGCTAATCCTAAGCAACTATCTTCAGATAAAATCGCGACAGTCCATCAATGAGCACAAAATTAATTATAAATAATAATATTTAAGCATTAATCTATAAGACGCTTTAATGTAGATATTAATATCATTAGAATCGATGTTGATATTCTCTTGTTGAGTTGTTTCACTTCGATAGAAATAACCAATAGGAATTTCAACAAGAGGTTAAAATATGATGGAAGGAACATTTCTGAAGACCTCTCAAATACTTGAATACCTATCTGGATATCCCATCTGGATATCGATAGGCACTTTTCGGAAGAAAGTGCCTTAAAATATGCTGACATCTCCTCTCCAAATAATTCAACTAGGCCTTAAACACTTCTCAACCCATTGTTTCCCAATGATATTACAAGTGGACTATTTCATCGATGATACTTCTAAATAGTGGAAATAAAACGAGAAAAAAAAACCGTTTTCTCTACAATCCTTGAAAAAGTGGAAAAACTCTATTGTAATCCTTGAAAAAGTGGGAAAACTCCATTGCAATCGTTGAAAAAGTGGAAAAATTCCATTGCAGTCGATGAAAAAAGTGGAAAAATTCCATTGCAATCGTTGAAAAAAGTGGAAAAATTCCATTGCAATCGTTGAGAAAGCGGAAAAACTTCATTACAATCGTTGAAAAAAGTGGAAAAATTCCATTGCTTTTCATTAATTCTTTTTTTTCCATTTTCATCGAAAAAAAAAACTATTAATTTATTTAAATTATAATTGAAATTTTCCGAATGAATTAAGGAGAGAGAAATTTTTCCAAGAAAAAAAAAGGTACCAATTTGCGAAAAAGAAACTGATAATTAATCTAATGACGGAAAGAAAAAATAAACACAAAAAACACAAATTGCAATTTCAATAATATATTCGAATGCAATAATTTCTTTCAAACGAATATTTTATTCGATTAGAATTCATTTCATATCGATAAAGAATTTCATATTCATTCACAAACAATCGTTAACGAATAAATAACCTCATAAAGCCATATTTGTGGGGATAAATTTCTCTAATAAAGTAACCAAATAGAATATAATTTATTACTAATTTATTTAATTTATTATTAATTCATATTCAATGAATTATTAAAATTCACTTTAATCCAATTCACAAATAAAAACCCCATAGAAATATATCAAAATGAAAGGCGACTTTAATTTCATCTAGGCCTTATTTCCCTCTTCTCAATGAAGACAATGCTTACAAACAAACTGCTCATAGATAAATCAACTCAAAGGATACGTCCCTTCTTTCTAGCTTTCTGCAGCTTTCTCTTCTTCACAATATCTCTTCTCGCTTGTATATTTGCTTGCCTTTTCTCTTGTTGCTTAGCCTGCTTCTCTTTTACGTAATCGATTCTTTTTGTCCACTTTTCTTTGCTTCTCTCTTTCATTCTCTCTTTCCTCTTCATACCTTTCTTCAACAATTCCGGATTATCCTGAAAGGAGAAGCAAATCCTTAAACAACTCACGGTTTCCTGGCAGTAAGTGCTATTATTTCATGCTTAATATCTAGCTAAATGAATAAAACATAACTCACCGAGTGATGTTAATAATCCCCACGAAACCGCTGCCTAGAGCATGGCCAACGGGTCATTATACGGATTATTTCATATCCTACAAATTCGTTTCAACTAATTTAATTAGCCATATACGGTGGAAACATCGTCAACGAGAAAAACCCACACAAAAAACGTCCTCTATATCAGTGATGGAAGAAAAAGTTGGGCAGAAGAGGGGGACAGGAGGAACGAAATAATTAAAAAGAACATTTTCCAAAATTAAAGCAACATTCCTTCAGATAACAATACTAATTTAATGCCTATGAAGGCGAATTCCACATATATTACTCTCCGTAATACTTTCTAAGCTTCGAGATGATATTTCACCGAAATTTACCAAAGAAACTACGATGCTTTTCCATTAAAATTATATTTTCCATTAAAATTTCAAAGACGAATGCATCACTAACTCGATTCACCAATAAATCCTAACAGAAAATCTCCGAAATTTAGTATTACCTTAACTTTATGCCCTTCAGCTCGACTCATCGCTTTATTCCATCGAATATTTTCCTCAATTCGCTCCGCTTTTTGGGGATTTTTCTCTCGGATTTTCTCGATTCGTTCTTGTCGCATTTCCGCCTTCTTCAGTAAACGTCCATAATCCTTTCCAACGAATTTGTCACGTTTATCTTTCTTCTTCTCCTTCTGATAACAAATCTTTTGATTCTTTTATTCGTACCCATTCTTTTTTCTATATTTCAATGTAAACTCATAAAAAAGTTACCAAATAGGCAGAAAAATCGGTCAAAATTCTTCGACTTCATAAACTTACAGCTTCGGTCACAAAATATTTCCTCCTAATCCACTTAAGCATTCTCCCCTCCGAAAATGAAACTTCAACTTGAGTACAAACCACATCCGCGCTCGCGCAAATCGAACATTTCATCGGATGGAAACAACTGCAACCAACTAATGATGACTAATGAATTTCACACTCTCAAGAACTCATTAAAATCTCTTTGAAACAACAACGCTGAAGATTATTCTTAACGATCTTTTTTAAGGGCAACAGTAAAGCTTAACCTTGGCAAATGGAATGTTTACGACTAAATCCGATAGGTCAACCAACCAATATGAAGTACTTCACTAAAGACTAAACCACCGGAGGAATTCATATATCGACAAATCGAAATATTCAATCTAATAAATGAGATAACAGAGATAAATAAATCCGCGAATAATTCAATAGTTGCCAAGATTCTATAAAACTGATAACGTCGAGCACTTACCTGTTGATCATCTTTTACAATGAAGTCGAACTTCGAATAAACCAGTTGACCGGCATCATTTCTCGGATGATTCGCCGATAATTCATTCCCTTCGCTCTTTATGCGCTTTGCTGATGGTTCTTCTATCTTCCTATTGAAAAAAAAATTCATTAGAAAAAAGTATACCGATCCAACTTAGCGAATACCTCTCTAAACATACTAAAATATTAGTGAGAGTATTCAACCATCGATCCGTAGTGAGAAGTATCTTCTCACTACGGATCGATGGTTGAATACGGATCGATGGTCAAAATCACTACGGATCGATGGTCAGAATTTCTACAGAAATCTAAAGATCTTGGAATATAATAGTTTGTAGACAGTATGGGAACGAGATGGGAGGAAAGGGCGGTTGGGGTTGGAGGAGGGGAGGGGGAGGGGACAGAAATAAGCACACCACAACTCACCATCTAAACAACAATATGACGCAGATCATGTCCATGGTTTCCCTTCCCCACAACCCCGTCCTACTCGTAATTACCCTTCTTTGAAGGACTTGACGCCCCTCTCCCTTATACGCCATCCTCGAAAAACTGCAAATTTGCACTCAATCAGAAACGAGATAAGCGAAAGAGAGGGAGTAGGCTGAGCGAAAATGCTCGAACAGAACAAACTGAAAAAATTGAGAGACGACAAAAGTGAAGAGTGAAAAAACTGAAGCCAATAGATGCATCTGAAGACACTCTGCTTCATCGACCATTACCAACACGTCAGTTAAGACAGCTTCTAGAATGCAGCTAGATATGTGGCTCAGAAGGTCGACCGATGAAATCCATCCCATTCGGTCACTCCAAGTGGACAGGCTCCCCGGAATAATGAACAATGGTTTCCATCCAAATCCCCAATGAAGCTTATTTCAATAACATAGTACGAAAGAGCATTTCAAAAAGCATGCCGTCAGAGATGTGCTCTCTTTTCCAAGAGTATAAAATAAAAACGTTCTAGTTATCGACCAAGCTTAATCTTTAAGCAGTAAAAACTACTGCCACCATGAGAAAAACCTTTCAGCTCATCAAAACTACAAACACATCAGTCAAGCATGCAACAACAGTTAATAAATATCCGGAAACCCACCATTTCAGCAAATTTTCCCGAGGATAATTCAATGTTAAATATTTTAACATTTCAGCACTCATGAGGAGAAATTAGTGCTTTAGAATTTAGTTTCTGAACAACGATATTACTATAGAACTTCGAATAAAAGCTTCAATAGATTCTTAATTAAGAGTTTTAAAAAATAAAAAAAGGATTTAGACAATATCACTATTATTTTAGATTAAAAAATAATCCAATCGAAGCGATATGCAACTAAAAAAATAACAAAGGAATGATATCGACTATAGGATTGCCATCTTCATAGGAGATTTTCAATATGTACAATCGCTCTAAAGGAAGAATGGAAGAGAGATTTGACAATACGAATGACAAATCTCAGCATGGAAGAATATATGAATGTGGAGAGAGATTCGGCACTATCGACTGAGTGCCGAATAAGAATCGAATATTTCGATGTTCAATTGTTTCAAAGGTAAAAAGAAACTAACCGAATGTCTTGCGATATATACTTAGCCGCTCTTTTCTTTTCCTTTCTTTTCATTACGCTCGCGCGACGTCGTAATTTCCTTTGCTCTTCGTATTGCTGAGCTGATTTATTACCTTTGCGTATACCTCAATCATATAATTATATCTTTACATAATTATACTTCCATAGTATATAAAAATAACGTTAAGAAACGAGTTCATCCGATGTAATCGACTATTTCACTGTAAATATGGAATTCCACACGTCGTCTTTATGCAAAGAGATAACTTCACCCAAGGAATGAACACATTCATCCTGCTTCAGCTAAAAAATGAGCAGAAAACAGCAAAATATCCCCCATAATTCATTCTCGGCCGGTCAGCATTCACGCTTCACGCTCTATCGGTTTGCTTCACATGCTCTCTAAAATACCGATTTATCCTTATCTGACATTGGCCAATTCAATAGTTAAATCTCACACTCCATCCCGCTCTCCTCTTCGAAAAGATTATTCTTTCACAGCGAGCTAACGCTCTATTTATTCCCTCATTTGTCCTCCACTACACTAGAATAATCCTCATGATAATCGCCAAAAACATCACAACTCAAAGAAATAAACACCCGGGTTACATACGCCAATCATGTACCAACAAGAAATTCAAGCATGCAATTTTGTATCTCTGTTGAAATGCGGCGACCGTGACGATAAGTCCCATCATTCAAAGCTCAACATCAAACTAAGTGAGCAATGAAAGCGCTCTAGTATCCTTACTTCGTAACTGTTGAATCCTGGCCTGTAATTTTTTAAGTGCAAGACGACGACCTTCCAGTGGATCGACAAATCTCATCGTCTTATCGTTTTCAGATGCAGATGCCATTAACGCGTTGCTACTTTCCGATATCGCAACGTTTCCTTTACTTTTTGACCGTCTTTCGGCACGAAGTCTCTTCATTTCGGCTTTCCGCTCACCTGCATTCTTTGGTTTTGATGGTGCTGATGAATCCCTTAAAATAATCCACTTACTGCTTATAAATATAAAGTGATGTGCATCACAAAGTTTCGATCCAACCCCATTCCTCTGCCGTCGTATCCTCTAGATCAGTACTCCCTCTCTCGCATATAGTAGGCTCTTTGATAAACTCCTTGATACACCTTGAACTGCTAAAAACGATCATGAATATTCATCAAATACCTCAAACGTGTTCTTTGCTCTTTCCTTGCCTTCAAATCACCAAGTATTTCGCCACAGAAATAGAAACCTTTTCCAGCGTGGGCATTAATCATAGTAAGGCAGTGGATATGATGAACAAAGCAATGAATGATCTACACCATCGAAACATTTCAGTGTTAGCCCTTCCCTTTCATAAGGCAAATTAGAATCAACCAAAAATGATGTGTCCCCTTCTACCGCTTATGAAACTTCATCAGCACAACACAGAGAGTACCACAAAACAACAAGATGAAGCCCCGATCGAATCACTGCATCTTATCTTTCGGAATTATGCCTCTATCCACTACATTATCGATGACTTCATCGCGTTGATTATCGAATTCCCACCTTAAATAACTACATCTTCATTAACTGAAATTAATATCCATCTAACCTCTCTGCTTTTGGGGTATGTGATTCCAGGATCTTCTCATCACCGTCATTGTTGTTCCCTCCACAAACGGCGCTCTCCTCATCCGACTCCATCGGCTCGACAGGAGAATCACCTGATGGGGGCTCGTTCCCTTCATCAGCGTCAATGTTGATTCTCGTCTTTTTCATCGATGGAGTTACAAGTGCCGCACCCTAAATCGAAGTTTATTTTCCCTCAGAAATAATCTGAACACAACATTTCGATGGCCCATTGAAAAAATCCCCAATCTCTTGAGAGAGAGAAAGGAAAGAACGTAGGAGCGAGAAGGAGAAGGGCCAAGAGAAAAGAGGGGAATAAGGAAAGGAGAAGGAGGAAAGGGGAGAAAAAGGGAGATGATGGATGGAGAGAGAGGGTACCCAAAGGAATTGGAAGGCAGCCGCTCTCAATAAGCACAAATCAACTGCAGAAAAAAAAAGATCCAAATGCGATGGAACTTCACGTAAAATTAGTAGGCGATTGCGATGGATAACTCCAACTTTCTCTTAGCAACAAGAAAGGGAACCTGCCCATTCAGCTAGTAGAGCCATTATTATATCTCTGAGCTATCGGCTCCGAAGTTAACTCATCATATCGGATACATCAAACATAGTAAACTATAGCCTCCGGTAAGTGGATTTCTCGTTGTCGATGAAATGGACTAACTGCAACGTCAACGTTGCAAAATTGTGCTCCATTGAATGAACGAAAAAAATTTCTGATGCTCCCTCATTCCAATATTTCAGGTCTATAAGCTCTTTACTATTCATGAACCTAATATAGACACCAAAGCAATGATGGATATACCTCCAGCGATTGCAATGTACCCGGCAAATTAGACTGCGTTACCTTCGTGTTTTTTAAGACGTCCCGTTTCGGCTTAGTATCGATCCGCGTATTGGCCATCCAATCCAGCACGTCACTCACTCTACGACATTGCCCTTTCATACCGCGAGCCAGCCTCTGTTTACTGGCATTACTTAATTTCGCCTTTTCACCTGCAATATTGAGAAGTTCCGATAACGAGATCGATCCGTCAACTTATTAGAGTATTGAGCCATCTCCGCTCGTTGATGAATGCCTAGTGATCGATTTGAGAGCATATCAGAATCCCCTCCTTTCCCTCATTTCTATTACAGACAGGAACGGAGATCGAATGAGGATGAAGGATGGGATGAGAGCGAAAGATGTTGAGATAGTGGAGAAAGAGTGCGAAAAATCTAAAACGAGCTTTTCTCATATTTCTCGACTAAAAACATTAAAAAAACACTCTAATTAGTATTATTTCTTATTTGGTGAGCTTAAAAACCTCAATGTAAACCTCAATATTATCACTAAACACTCTCATATCATAACTCGTTAAACCGATACTATCAATTTGCACTTTATTCTTTAATTATGAAGATATTTAGCACTAATATGTATAATATTGGCCATTAACGTTGTACCGATTACAAGGCCAAGTCTCTTTAGCCTATACAACATATCCGATTCAGCTCTCCCTTCTCTATGCTAAATGAATTTGAGATGGATCGGCGCTTATTATTGAGATTATGAAGCCTAAAAGTATTCATTGAGAGCTCTAATCCTTATTAATGAAATCATAAATCGTTCGTAAAGATTTGCCCACTATTATCGAATTTATGGCAACGCATTTTCGAGTCATAAAAAGCTAATCTATACAGAAAGAGTCTTTTTTCAAATAGGCTAAAGCTCCCCTATCATATTTGCGCAAATCTCCATGCCAAATTTCCTATTGATAGAACATTTCCCGTTTAAAAACGATTTCTTAATTTCAATCTATTGCTTAACGATCGCGGTTCACAGGCATTCGACGGCCGCAGATGAGCCTAGATCATAATGTTTATGCGATCGAGCGGCAAGAAGTAGAGGCCGACCTGAAGCCTATAGGTACCACCTGAATGAGAGAGGCATTGCGTGAAGAGACTTTCCTCATAAATAAATAAATAAACACATAATCTCTGTGGTCGATAAGTTTCAGTCAATACCAGCAATGAAAAAATTGCTAATAAACCTGATGTAAGCCGCTGATTGACCATATTATGCTTTCTTTGTTTCAATCTCTCCATTATATCATCATTAAATCCCCAATTATTTATCGGTATCAGATCGATATGAGTGCGGATCAGCTGATCGGTGGCCGCGATCCGTGTCAATAAATGCGAATCGGCTAACTCACTTGATCGCATCATACGATGATCACTTTATATTCCTAGAAATAAGACGATATAAACCCATAAAAAAGCTTTTAATGAGTAGGGAAAACGTACTCTTCGAAATATATAAAGAAATTCGTTCAAATCACAAAATAAACTCGCATATGAACGATTTCTGTAGAAAGAACTAACGTAAAAGATAATCGTCCGATATACGGATCCACCTGAAATTACACTCAAAGAAACCTTTTATTGAATTCATATCGAAAGCTTCTTTTCAATGAACATTTTCAAAGAGATTTGATTGAAACGGCATTGGAAGCTATAATAATTAAATTATCGATCATTTCCCTTTCATTCACTTCAAAAAAAGCTATTTTTCTCTGAAATAATATTCTGACGCTACTATAAGATTAAAAAATAATCGCCCCATTTCTCCAATCCACCAACATAATCCTCAATTCTCCAGGGAACAACGAATTACCCTACCTTCCCCAATCTATGACACAATCCCCACTTCTCCAGGGAACAACCAATTACTCTCCCTTCCCCAATCTATGACACAATCCCCACTTCTCCAGGGAACAACCAATTACTCTACCTTCCCCAATCTATGACACAATCCCCACTTCTCCAGGGAACAACCAATTACTCTACCTTCCCCAATCTATGACACAATCCCCACTTCTCCAGGGAACAACCAATTACTCTACCTTCCCCAATCTATGACACAATCCCCACTTCTCCAGGGAACAACCAATTACTCTCCCTTCCCCAATCTATGACACAATCCCCACTTCTCCAGGGAACAACCAATTACTCTACCTTCCCCAATCTATGACACAATCCCCACTTCTCCAGGGAACAACCAATTACTCTACCTTCCCCAATCTATGACACAATCCCCACTTCTCCAGGGAACAACCAATTACTCTACCTTCCCCAATCTATGACACAATCCCCACTTCTCCAGGGAACAACCAATTACTCTACCTTCCCCAATCTATGACACAATCCCCACTTCTCCAGGGAACAACCAATTACTCTACCTTCCCCAATCTATGACACAATCCCCACTTCTCCAGGGAACAACCAATTACTCTACCTTCCCCAATCTATGACACAATCCCCACTTCTCCAGGGAACAACCAATTACTCTACCTTCCCCAATCTATGACACAATCCCCACTTCTCCAGGGAACAACCAATTACTCTACCTTCCCCAATCTATGACACAATCCCCACTTCTCCAGGGAACAACCAATTACTCTACCTTCCCCAATCTATGACACAATCCCCACTTCTCCAGGGAACAACCAATTACTCTACCTTCCCCAATCTATGACACAATCCCCACTTCTCCAGGGAACAACCAATTACTCTACCTTCCCCAATCTATGACACAATCCCCACTTCTCCAGGGAACAACCAATTACTCTACCTTCCCCAATCTATGACACAATCCCCACTTCTCCAGGGAACAACCAATTACTCTACCTTCCCCAATCTATGACACAATCCCCACTTCTCCAGGGAACAACCAATTACTCTACCTTCCCCAATCTATGACACAATCCCCACTTCTCCAGGGAACAACCAATTACTCTACCTTCCCCAATCTATGACACAATCCCCACTTCTCCAGGGAACAACCAATTACTCTACCTTCCCCAATCTATGACACAATCCCCACTTCTCCAGGGAACAACCAATTACTCTACCTTCCCCAATCTATGACACAATCCCCACTTCTCCAGGGAACAACCAATTACTCTACCTTCCCCAATCTATGACACAATCCCCACTTCTCCAGGGAACAACCAATTACTCTACCTTCCCCAATCTATGACACAATCCCCACTTCTCCAGGGAACAACCAATTACTCTACCTTCCCCAATCTATGACACAATCCCCACTTCTCCAGGGAACAACCAATTACTCTACCTTCCCCAATCTATGACACAATCCCCACTTCTCCAGGGAACAACCAATTACTCTCCCTTCCCCAATCTATGACACAATCCCCACTTCTCCAGGGAACAACCAATTACTCTACCTTCCCCAATCTATGACACAATCCCCACTTCTCCAGGGAACAACCAATTACTCTCCCTTCCCCAATCTATGACACAATCCCCACTTCTCCAGGGAACAACCAATTACTCTACCTTCCCCAATCTATGACACAATCCCCACTTCTCCAGGGAACAACCAATTACTCTACCTTCCCCAATCTATGACACAATCCCCACTTCTCCAGGGAACAACCAATTACTCTACCTTCCCCAATCTATGACACAATCCCCACTTCTCCAGGGAACAACCAATTACTCTACCTTCCCCAATCTATGACACAATCCCCACTTCTCCAGGGAACAACCAATTACTCTACCTTCCCCAATCTATGACACAATCCCCACTTCTCCAGGGAACAACCAATTACTCTACCTTCCCCAATCTATGACACAATCCCCACTTCTCCAGGGAACAACCAATTACTCTACCTTCCCCAATCTATGACACAATCCCCACTTCTCCAGGGAACAACCAATTACTCTACCTTCCCCAATCTATGACACAATCCCCACTTCTCCAGGGAACAACCAATTACTCTACCTTCCCCAATCTATGACACAATCCCCACTTCTCCAGGGAACAACCAATTACTCTACCTTCCCCAATCTATGACACAATCCCCACTTCTCCAGGGAACAACCAATTACTCTACCTTCCCCAATCTATGACACAATCCCCACTTCTCCAGGGAACAACCAATTACTCTACCTTCCCCAATCTATGACACAATCCCCACTTCTCCAGGGAACAACCAATTACTCTACCTTCCCCAATCTATGACACAATCCCCACTTCTCCAGGGAACAACCAATTACTCTACCTTCCCCAATCTATGACACAATCCCCACTTCTCCAGGGAACAACCAATTACTCTACCTTCCCCAATCTATGACACAATCCCCACTTCTCCAGGGAACAACCAATTACTCTACCTTCCCCAATCTATGACACAATCCCCACTTCTCCAGGGAACAACCAATTACTCTACCTTCCCCAATCTATGACACAATCCCCACTTCTCCAGGGAACAACCAATTACTCTACCTTCCCCAATCTATGACACAATCCCCACTTCTCCAGGGAACAACCAATTACTCTACCTTCCCCAATCTATGACACAATCCCCACTTCTCCAGGGAACAACCAATTACTCTACCTTCCCCAATCTATGACACAATCCCCACTTCTCCAGGGAACAACCAATTACTCTACCTTCCCCAATCTATGACACAATCCCCACTTCTCCAGGGAACAACCAATTACTCTACCTTCCCCAATCTATGACACAATCCCCACTTCTCCAGGGAACAACCAATTACTCTACCTTCCCCAATCTATGACACAATCCCCACTTCTCCAGGGAACAACCAATTACTCTACCTTCCCCAATCTATGACACAATCCCCACTTCTCCAGGGAACAACCAATTACTCTACCTTCCCCAATCTATGACACAATCCCCACTTCTCCAGGGAACAACCAATTACTCTACCTTCCCCAATCTATGACACAATCCCCACTTCTCCAGGGAACAACCAATTACTCTACCTTCCCCAATCTATGACACAATCCCCACTTCTCCAGGGAACAACCAATTACTCTACCTTCCCCAATCTATGACACAATCCCCACTTCTCCAGGGAACAACCAATTACTCTACCTTCCCCAATCTATGACACAATCCCCACTTCTCCAGGGAACAACCAATTACTCTACCTTCCCCAATCTATGACACAATCCCCACTTCTCCAGGGAACAACCAATTACTCTACCTTCCCCAATCTATGACACAATCCCCACTTCTCCAGGGAACAACCAATTACTCTACCTTCCCCAATCTATGACACAATCCCCACTTCTCCAGGGAACAACCAATTACTCTACCTTCCCCAATCTATGACACAATCCCCACTTCTCCAGGAACAACCAATTACTCTACCTTCCCCAATCTATGACACAATCCCCACTTCTCCAGGGAACAACCAATTACTCTACCTTCCCCAATCTATGACACAATCCCCACTTCTCCAGGGAACAACCAATTACTCTACCTTCCCCAATCTATGACACAATCCCCACTTCTCCAGGGAACAACCAATTACTCTACCTTCCCCAATCTATGACACAATCCCCACTTCTCCAGGGAACAACCAATTACTCTACCTTCCCCAATCTATGACACAATCCCCACTTCTCCAGGGAACAACCAATTACTCTACCTTCCCCAATCTATGACACAATCCCCACTTCTCCAGGGAACAACCAATTACTCTACCTTCCCCAATCTATGACACAATCCCCACTTCTCCAGGGAACAACCAATTACTCTACCTTCCCCAATCTATGACACAATCCCCACTTCTCCAGGGAACAACCAATTACTCTACCTTCCCCAATCTATGACACAATCCCCACTTCTCCAGGGAACAACCAATTACTCTACCTTCCCCAATCTATGACACAATCCCCACTTCTCCAGGGAACAACCAATTACTCTACCTTCCCCAATCTATGACACAATCCCCACTTCTCCAGGGAACAACCAATTACTCTACCTTCCCCAATCTATGACACAATCCCCACTTCTCCAGGGAACAACCAATTACTCTACCTTCCCCAATCTATGACACAATCCCCACTTCTCCAGGGAACAACCAATTACTCTACCTTCCCCAATCTATGACACAATCCCCACTTCTCCAGGGAACAACCAATTACTCTACCTTCCCCAATCTATGACACAATCCCCACTTCTCCAGGGAACAACCAATTACTCTACCTTCCCCAATCTATGACACAATCCCCACTTCTCCAGGGAACAACCAATTACTCTACCTTCCCCAATCTATGACACAATCCCCACTTCTCCAGGGAACAACCAATTACTCTACCTTCCCCAATCTATGACACAATCCCCACTTCTCCAGGGAACAACCAATTACTCTACCTTCCCCAATCTATGACACAATCCCCACTTCTCCAGGGAACAACCAATTACTCTACCTTCCCCAATCTATGACACAATCCCCACTTCTCCAGGGAACAACCAATTACTCTACCTTCCCCAATCTATGACACAACCCCCACTTCTCCAGGGAACAACCAATTACTCTACCTTCCCCAATCTATGACACAATCCCCACTTCTCCAGGGAACAACCAATTACTCTACCTTCCCCAATCTATGACACAATCCCCACTTCTCCAGGGAACAACCAATTACTCTACCTTCCCCAATCTATGACACAATCCCCACTTCTCCAGGGAACAACCAATTACTCTACCTTCCCCAATCTATGACACAATCCCCACTTCTCCAGGGAACAACCAATTACTCTACCTTCCCCAATCTATGACACAATCCCCACTTCTCCAGGGAACAACCAATTACTCTACCTTCCCCAATCTATGACACAATCCCCACTTCTCCAGGGAACAACCAATTACTCTACCTTCCCCAATCTATGACACAATCCCCACTTCTCCAGGGAACAACCAATTACTCTACCTTCCCCAATCTATGACACAATCCCACTTCTCCAGGGAACAACCAATTACTCTACCTTCCCCAATCTATGACACAATCCCCACTTCTCCAGGGAACAACCAATTACTCTACCTTCCCCAATCTATGACACAATCCCCACTTCTCCAGGGAACAACCAATTACTCTACCTTCCCCAATCTATGACACAATCCCCACTTCTCCAGGGAACAACCAATTACTCTACCTTCCCCAATCTATGACACAATCCCCACTTCTCCAGGGAACAACCAATTACTCTACCTTCCCCAATCTATGACACAATCCCCACTTCTCCAGGGAACAACCAATTACTCTACCTTCCCCAATCTATGACACAATCCCCACTTCTCCAGGGAACAACCAATTACTCTACCTTCCCAATCTATGACACAATCCCCACTTCTCCAGGGAACAACCAATTACTCTACCTTCCCCAATCTATGACACAATCCCCACTTCTCCAGGGAACAACCAATTACTCTACCTTCCCCAATCTATGACACAATCCCCACTTCTCCAGGGAACAACCAATTACTCTACCTTCCCCAATCTATGACACAATCCCCACTTCTCCAGGGAACAACCAATTACTCTACCTTCCCCAATCTATGACACAATCCCCACTTCTCCAGGGAACAACCAATTACTCTACCTTCCCCAATCTATGACACAATCCCCACTTCTCCAGGGAACAACCAATTACTCTACTCTACCTTCCCAATCTATGACACAATCCCCACTTCTCCAGGGAACAACCAATTACTCTACCTTCCCCAATCTATGACACAATCCCCACTTCTCCAGGGAACAACCAATTACTCTACCTTCCCCAATCTATGACACAATCCCCACTTCTCCAGGGAACAACCAATTACTCTACCTTCCCCAATCTATGACACAATCCCCACTTCTCCAGGGAACAACCAATTACTCTACCTTCCCCAATCTATGACACAATCCCCACTTCTCCAGGGAACAACCAATTACTCTCCCTTCCCCAATCTATGACACAATCCCCACTTCTCCAGGGAACAACCAATTACTCTACCTTCCCCAATCTATGACACAATCCCCACTTCTCCAGGGAACAACCAATTACTCTACCTTCCCCAATCTATGACACAATCCCCACTTCTCCAGGGAACAACCAATTACTCTACCTTCCCCAATCTATGACACAATCCCCACTTCTCCAGGGAACAACCAATTACTCTACCTTCCCCAATCTATGACACAATCCCCACTTCTCCAGGGAACAACCAATTACTCTCCTTCCCCAATCTATGACACAATCCCCACTTCTCCAGGGAACAACCAATTACTCTACCTTCCCCAATCTATGACACAATCCCCACTTCTCCAGGGAACAACCAATTACTCTACCTTCCCCAATCTATGACACAATCCCCACTTCTCCAGGGAACAACCAATTACTCTACCTTCCCCAATCTATGACACAATCCCCACTTCTCCAGGGAACAACAATTACTCTACCTTCCCCAATCTATGACACAATCCCCACTTCTCCAGGGAACAACCAATTACTCTACCTTCCCCAATCTATGACACAATCCCCACTTCTCCAGGGAACAACCAATTACTCTCCCTTCCCAATCTATGACACAATCCCCACTTCTCCAGGGAACAACCAATTACTCTACCTTCCCCAATCTATGACACAATCCCCACTTCTCCAGGGAACAACCAATTACTCTACCTTCCCCAATCTATGACACAATCCCCACTTCTCCAGGGAACAACCAATTACTCTACCTTCCCCAATCTATGACACAATCCCCACTTCTCCAGGGAACAACCAATTACTCTACCTTCCCCAATCTATGACACAATCCCCACTTCTCCAGGGAACAACCAATTACTCTACCTTCCCCAATCTATGACACAATCCCCACTTCTCCAGGGAACAACCAATTACTCTACTTCCCAATCTATGACACAATCCCCACTTCTCCAGGGAACAACCAATTACTCTACCTTCCCCAATCTATGACACAATCCCCACTTCTCCAGGGAACAACCAATTACTCTACCTTCCCCAATCTATGACACAATCCCACTTCTCCAGGGAACAACCAATTACTCTACCTTCCCCAATCTATGACACAATCCCCACTTCTCCAGGGAACAACCCCAATTACTCTACCTTCCCCAATCTATGACACAATCCCCACTTCTCCAGGGAACAACCAATTACTCTACCTTCCCCAATCTATGACACAATCCCCACTTCTCCAGGGAACAACCAATTACTCTACCTTCCCCAATCTATGACACATCCCCCACTTCTCCAGGGAACAACAATTACTCTACCTTCCCCAATCTATGACACAATCCCCACTTCTCCAGGGAACAACCAATTACTCTCCCTTCCCCAATCTATGACACAATCCCCACTTCTCCAGGGAACAACCAATTACTCTACCTTCCCCAATCTATGACACAATCCCCACTTCTCCAGGGAACAACCAATTACTCTACCTTCCCCAATCTATGACACAATCCCCACTTCTCCAGGGAACAACCAATTACTCTACCTTCCCCAATCTATGACACAATCCCCACTTCTCCAGGGAACAACCAATTACTCTCCTTCCCCAATCTATGACACAATCCCCACTTCTCCAGGGAACAACCAATTACTCTACCTTCCCCAATCTATGACACAATCCCCACTTCTCCAGGGAACAACCAATTACTCTACCTTCCCCAATCTATGACACAATCCCCACTTCTCCAGGGAACAACCAATTACTCTACCTTCCCCAATCTATGACACAATCCCCACTTCTCCAGGGAACAACCAATTACTCTACCTTCCCCAATCTATGACACAATCCCCACTTCTCCAGGGAACAACCAATTACTCTACCTTCCCCAATCTATGACACAATCCCCACTTCTCCAGGGAACAACCAATTACTCTACCTTCCCCAATCTATGACACAATCCCCACTTCTCCAGGGAACAACCAATTACTCTCCCTTCCCAATCTATGACACAATCCCCACTTCTCCAGGGAACAACCAATTACTCTACCTTCCCCAATCTATGACACAATCCCCACTTCTCCAGGGAACAACCAATTACTCTACCTTCCCCAATCTATGACACAATCCCCACTTCTCCAGGGAACAACCAATTACTCTACCTTCCCCAATCTATGACACAATCCCCACTTCTCCAGGGAACAACCAATTACTCTACCTTCCCCAATCTATGACACAATCCCCACTTCTCCAGGGAACAACCAATTACTCTCCCTTCCCCAATCTATGACACAATCCCCACTTCTCCAGGGAACAACCAATTACTCTACCTTCCCCAATCTATGACACAATCCCCACTTCTCCAGGAACAACCAATTACTCTACCTTCCCCAATCTATGACACAATCCCCACTTCTCCAGGGAACAACCAATTACTCTACCTTCCCCAATCTATGACACAATCCCCACTTCTCCAGGGAACAACCAATTACTCTACCTTCCCCAATCTATGACACAATCCCACTTCTCCAGGGAACAACCAATTACTCTCCCTTCCCCAATCTATGACACAATCCCCACTTCTCCAGGGAACAACCAATTACTCTACCTTCCCCAATCTATGACACAATCCCCACTTCTCCAGGGAACAACCAATTACTCTACCTTCCCCAATCTATGACACAATCCCCACTTCTCCAGGGAACAACCAATTACTCTCCCTTCCCCAATCTATGACACAATCCCCACTTCTCCAGGGAACAACCAATTACTCTACCTTCCCCAATCTATGACACAATCCCCACTTCTCCAGGGAACAACCAATTACTCTACCTTCCCCAATCTATGACACAATCCCACTTCTCCAGGGAACAACCAATTACTCTACCTTCCCCAATCTATGACACAATCCCCACTTCTCCAGGGAACAACCAATTACTCTCCCTTCCACAATCTATGACACAATCCCACTTCTCCAGGGAACAACCAATTACTCTACCTTCCCCAATCTATGACACAATCCCCACTTCTCCAGGGAACAACCAATTACTCTACCTTCCCCAATCTATGACACAATCCCACTTCTCAGGGAACAACCAATTACTCTACCTTCCCCAATCTATGACACAACCCCCACTTCTCCAGGGAACAACGAAATTACTCTACCTTCCCCAAATCTATGACACAATCCCCACTTCTCCAGGGAACAACGAATTACTCTACCTTCCCCAATCTATGACACAATCCCCACTTCTCCAGGGAACAACCAATTACTCTCCCTTCCCCAATCTATGACACAATCCCCACTTCTCCAGGGAACAACCAATTACTCTCCCTTCCCCAATCTATGACACAATCCCCACTTCTCCAGGGAACAAACCAATTACTCTACCTTCCCCAATCGATGACACAATCCCACTTCTCCAGGGAACAACCAATTACTCTACCTTCCCCAATCTATGACACAATCCCCACTCCCACTTCTCCAGGGAACAACCAATTACTCTCCCTTCCCCAATCTATGACACAATCCCCACTTCTCCAGGGAACAACCAATTACTCTACCTTCCCCAATCTATGACACAATCCCCACTTTCCAGGGAACAACCAATTACTCTCCCTTCCCCAATCTATGACACAATCCCCACTTCTCCAGGGAACAACCAATTACTCTACCTTCCCCCAATCTATGACACAATCCCCACTTCTCCAGGGAACAACGAATTACTCTACCTTCCCCAATCTATGACACAATCCCACTTCTCCAGGGAACAACCAATTACTCTACTTCCCCAATCTATGACACAATCCCCACTTCTCCAGGGAACAACCAATTACTCTACCTTCCCCAATCTATGACACAATCCCCACTTTTCAGGGAACAACCAATTACTCTACCTTCCCCAATCTATGACACAATCCCCACTTCTCCAGGGATGGGACACAACGAATTACTCTACCTTCCCCAATCTATGACACAATCCCCACTTCTCCAGGGAACAACGAATTACTCTACCTTCCCCAATCTATGACACAATCCCCACTTCTCCAGGGAACAACCAATTACTCTCTCCCTTCCCCAATCTATGACACAATCCCACTTCTCCAGGGAACAACCAATTACTCTCCTTCCCCAATCTATGACACAATCCCCACTTCTCCAGGGAACAACCAATTACTCTCCTTCCCCAATCTATGACACAATCCCCACTTCTCCAGGGAACAACCAATTACTCTACCTTCCCAATCGATGACACAATCCCCACTTCTCCAGGGAACAACCAATTACTCTACCTTCCCCAATCTATGACACAATCCCCACTTCTCCAGGGAACAACCAATTACTCTCCCTTCCCCAATCTATGACACAATCCCCACTTCTCCAGGGAACAACCAATTACTCTACCTTCCCCAATCTATGACACAATCCCCACTTCTCCAGGGAACAACCAATTACTCTCCCTTCCCAATCTATGACACAATCCCCACTTCTCCAGGGAACAACCAATTACTCTACCTTCCCCAATCTATGACACAAATCCCCACTTCTCCAGGGAAAAACAACAATTACTCTACCTTCCCCAATCTATGACACAATCCCCACTTCTCCAGGGAACAACCAATTACTCTACCTTCCCCAATCTATGACACAATCCCCACTTCTCCAGGAACAACCAATTACTCTACCTACCTTCCCCAATCTATGACACAACCCCCACTTCTCCAGGGAACAACCAATTACTCTACCTTCCCCAATCTATGACACAATCCCCACTTCTCCAGGGAACAACGAATTACTCTACCTTCCCCAATCTATGACACAATCTCCACTTCTCCAGGGAACAACGAATTACTCTACCTTCCCCAATCTATGACACAATCCCCACTTCTCCAGGGAACAACCAATTACTCTCCCTTCCCCAATCTATGACACACAATCCCCACTTCTCCAGGGAACAACCAATTACTCTACCTTCCCCAATCTATGACACAATCCCCACTTCTCCAGGGAACAACCAATTACTCTACCTTCCCAATCTATGAACACCCCCACTTCTCCAGGGAACAACCAATTACTCTACCTTCCCCAATCTATGACACAATCCCCACTTCTCCAGGGAACAACGAATTACTCTACCTTCCCCAATCTATGACACAATCTCCACTTTCCAGGGAACAACCAATTACTCTACCTTCCCCAATCTATGACACAATCCCCACTTCTCCAGGGAACAACCAATTACTCTACCTTCCCCAATCTATGACACAATCCCCACTTCTCCAGGGAACAACCAATTACTCTACCTTCCCCAATCTATGACACAATCCCCACTTCTCCAGGGAAAACCAATTACTCTCCCCTTCCCCAATCTATGACACAATCCCCACTTCTCCAGGGAACAACCAATTACTCTACCTTCCCCAATCTATGACACAATCCCCACTTCTCCAGGGAACAACCAATTACTCTACCTTCCCCAATCTATGACACAATCCCCACTTCTCCAGGGAACAACCAATTACTCTCCCTTCCCCAATCTATGACACAATCCCCACTTCTCCAGGGAACAACCAATTACTCTACCTTCCCCAATCTATGACACAACCCCCACTTCTCCAGGGAACAACCAATTACTCTACCTTCCCCAATCTATGACACAATCCCACTTCTCCAGGGAACAACGAATTACTCTACCTTCCCCAATCTATGACACAATCTCCACTTCTCCAGGGAACAACCAATTACTCTCCCTTCCCCAATCTATGACACAATCCCCACTTCTCCAGGGAACAACCAATTACTCTACCTTCCCCAATCTATGACACAATCCCCACTTCTCCAGGGAACAACCAATTACTCTCCTTCCCCAATCTATGACACAATCCCCACTTCTCCAGGGAACAACCAATTACTCTACCTTCCCCAATCTATGACACCACCCCCACTTCTCCAGGGAACAACCAATTACTCTACCTTCCCCAATCTATGACACAATCCCCACTTCTCCAGGGAACAACGAATTACTCTACCTTCCCCAATCTATGACACAATCTCCACTTCTCCAGGGAACAACCAATTACTCTCCCTTCCCCAATCTATGACACAATCCCCACTTCTCCAGGCAACAACCAATTACTCTACCTTCCCCAATCTATGACACAATCCCCACTTCTCCAGGGAACAACCAATTACTCTCCCTTCCCCAATCTATGACACAATCCCCACTTCTCCAGGGAACAACCAATTACTCTACCTTCCCAATTTCCGAAACAAAAAAACTCGATCGAACAACATGGATACTCCACTATCCTTCATTTTCCGGACGTAATGCGTCGAAAAGTGGAAAAACTTTCCGGAACAAAAAAACCTGATCGACCAACACAGATGCTCCACTATCCTTCATTTTCCGGACGTAATGCGTCGAAAAGTGGAAAAACTTTCCGGAACAAAAAAAACCGATCGATCAACACAGATGCTCCACTATCCTTCATTTTCCGGATATAATGCGTCGAAAAGTGGAAAAACTTTCCGGAACAAAAGAACCCGATCGATCAACACAGATGCTCCACTATCCTTCATTTTCCGGATATAATGCGTCGAAAATGGAAAAAGTTTCCGGAACAAAAAAAACCTGATCGACCAACACAGATGCTCCACTATCCTTCATTTTCCGGATATAATGCGTCGAAAGTGGAAAAACTTTCCGGAACAAAAGAACCCGATCGATCAACACAGATGCTCTACTATCCTTCATTTTCCGGATATAATGCGTCGAAAATGGAAAAACTTTCCGGAACAAAAAAAACTGATCGATCAACACAGGTGCTCCACCATCCTTCATTTTCCGGATATAATGCGTCGAAAAGTGGAAAAACTTTTCGGAACAAAGGAAACAACTTCGTTTCCAAAGTCGAGAAATCCAACAACGACATTCAAAAAATCAAAAATCTATAGAAATTGCAAAAAAATTTCAATATTTTAGTCTATAATATCAAAATGAAAATATAAAAATTATAGTTTAATTAGAAAATGATCAATGCAACGTTGAAGTAAGGCATTATCGATGCGTATTCAATGATAAAGAAACGAATGAAATATATTTTTTCCATAAAGATGAATGAATGAAAAATAGCAATGAAATTGCGTATTTGTTAAATTAAAGCAATAAAGCGATTCGAATCAATCGCCAACAATGATCGATCGAAGCGATTCGAATCGATCGCCAACAATGATCGATTGAAGCGATTCGAATCGATCGCCAACAATGATCGATCGGAGAAATCAATTTGAGAGAATGAAATTCTTCTTTCTTTAAATTCAAAACAAACCATAGGAAATGGCGAGAGACCGATGGAAAATATTTCATAAATTCATTTAATTCGAAATAATCTTTTATTTTATTTTTTACTCAGGAAGAAATAACTCGTAATTTTTTCGCATATTTAAGCATTACAATAATTTCATAATCTATTGAAATTATTTCACGAAATATATACCTAATAAATATTCCAATTAATAGGAGATAGGTACATATTGATAATTCAATTAAGAAAACTTCTGATCGAAAAGAAATGCAAAACGAACGATATAACAAAGCTCACAGAAGAAATGGAATCTCTCGTATTCTCTATCTAGAGTGGTCGACTGGGCTATGCGATCCGATGGATTTAGAGTGGTTGACTGGGCTATGCGATCCGATGGATTCAGAGTGGTCGACTGGGCTATGCGATCCGATGGATCTAGAGTGGTTGATTGAGCTATGCGATCCGATGGATTCAGAGTGGTTGACTGAGCTATGCGATCCGATGGATTCAGAGTGGTTGACTGAGCTATGCGATCCGATGGATCTAGAGTGGTTGACTGAGCTATGCGATCCGATGGATCTTAAGTAATTGATTGGGCTATGCGATCCGATGTATCTAGAGTGATTGACTGGGTTATGCGATCACTTCAATCATTCTCTAAACTAAACTACGCTGCAAATACTCAAATATCTCTAAAGAGTCAACAAATAAACAACAAATAAACATCGAACAAATACATAATATAGTAAATAAGTATGAGTGAAATTAAAAATATGTCGATATTTGACAAATAACGTAAGAAAACAATCATAAAGACTATTCTATCGTTGAATTAAATTATTATTTCAATTAAAAATGATTCAATAAAACAAATTATATGAGCGCATCAATAAAAACAATAACAATGAGAATATCAAAAAATATATCCATCAATTGATTCGGCGATTTATTTGCGATAAAAATATTCCATAAATAATCGATCAATTCAAGATTATAAAATTATCGCATATATTTTATTTAAAAAAAATATTCGAATAAAATCTCACCTTTAAAGCGAATTCGAAATCAAACTGAACCAACAAAAACACCAATTTCAACTGATTCAATACGAGTATACTTCAATTGTTAAGTATTCGAGTACAAATACTTCAATTGCTCTTCAAATTGCAATAAGCTTTCACAAATAACTCCTCTAATTAGAGTCCATAAATTAAATAATTTCTTTTATTGTTTATTCCATCGAATTATATTTTCAAAAAAAAAACCATTAAAAAATATTATCTAATTATATAAAATTCTCCAAGAGTGAAATTCGGCTCTTTTCAATTTCTTTCTACTACATTAATTATAGAATTCAAGAAAAAGCAATAAAGTATTCGCAACGAATAGCGCTGCATTAACACATAGATTTCATATTCTCATCTAGAAGTTCAGCTGGATATTCAAACAATCAGCATCATTCTCTCCTAGTTATCATAATCTTTTTTCTGATATCATATCATCGAAAAAAAATCTAACAGTATATTGTCCGAGGGCTTATTATTCCTTCAGAACTCCCTCAAAACAGAAGTCGAACCGTACCCAACAGAATCTTTCCTTCTGCATTCCAATTCGAAACTTTCCGAATTAGTGCTAGTTGAATCAGGAAAATCCCCCACGAGGAATGACGCCCTATGCATTCATCATTGTCAGATACACAATTTGTATTCTGCAAGAATTACAATTTCTTCCATTGAATTAGTCCTTCTATTTAATTAGTCATTAATAAACAGCCAATTTTACCTGCGATTTTTGAGGTGAATTTATCTTTCAATCACTAATTAATAAATTCCCAACAATAAAGAAAGCCTAAGATTCAGCCTAATGTTACTCTTCAATAACAGGAAGCGCCTATGCGACCGGAAGTAGCTCAGTGCTGAGTCGTGTCTGCACCATTTCAATTCTTGTCCGCAAGATCATCCATACGTCCTCCGACAATTCCTTCAATCCAGTATAGCGTACTCTATTCACGTTGAAAATATCCACTATGAATGAACACGTCTGTTCCTGAAATCCATAGAATATTCGACAATTTTGCGACAAAACTCATATACTCAACTTTCTATTCAACGAGACTATGCACCCTCATATTATTGCTGAATAACCGAGCTGAATTAAGGGATGAGCGAAGTACCGCTAGCCACTCTTTCCATCTGTATATGTAGCAGCACAACCGAATAATTCCCACCTTTCTGCTGAGGAAACGGAAAAAATTTCACTTCCTCAATGAAGACCAACACGACTAATTTAATTGATCGAATAGTATGGCGCTGTAATATAAAAATAAAAAATACTCAATGGATAATCCGCCTAAATAACCATAAATTCTAAAAGACCAAAAAGTATATGTGGAGGCACACGTCAATGGCTAAATAAGGAGAATTTATAACTTGCAAAGTACTGACCGCTGTAGAAATTATCTACTAATCTAGGTAAGAACCTAGGTGGACTCCCCTTAATATGGAAATTTATCACTTTCATCCTATCGACCGAAGAGAAATTTTCATTTATCCAACTAAGAAATGACAGAAAAATTAGAAGATTTCTTCTGAACGATCCTCTATTAGCGTATTTAGCTGGCTGACAAAGAAGTCTTTTCCTTGGAGACGTCTCCTCATTCAGCAATCTATCGTCACGGAGAAGAAGGGGAAAGGGTAGGACGATGAAAAAATATGAACATAAAATATACCTTAAAATACTGACACAAATCCCGCATATGCTCATCGGTGCCAAGAAAGCCCAACGTGATAACCGGTGAGATGACCTCCGATATATCATAAAAATGCGATATAAAACCATTCGTTAGCTGAAAATAACGGTGTCAAAGTTACGCGAAAAATATTATTCCTCTCAAATTACAGCTACATCTATCCAAATTATTCTCCACCCATCTTTAAACGCCTATTTTTAATATTATCCCTCAAATTACAGCTATATCGATGCAAATTATTCTCCGCCCGCCTTTAAGATCCTAATTTAAATATTATCCCTCCCCCCAAATTACAGCTACATCTATCCAAATTATTCTCCACCCGTCTTTAAACACCTATTTTAATATTTACTTCCCCCCCCCCCCCCCCAATTACATCTATCCAAATTATTCTCCGCCCGCCTTTAAGATCCCAATTTAAATATTATCCCCTAATCTTACAGCTACATCAAAGCAAATTGTTCTCCGTCCGCCTTAACAGCTACATCAAAGCAAATTATTCTCCATCCGCCTTTAAGATCCAATTTTAATTTATGATTAAATGAGGAGAAATAAAATGTTTATGAGATTCTCCATAATTCTCTTAGAATCAAATTCAGCTTCAATTAGTAACAACTCAAATACGGAAAACTGTAAATGCTCTAATTCAAAACGAGTAAAATGTGTTACAGAAAGTCTCGCCCGTTTTGCTTTTAACATTGACCAGATAACGGTCGTTAGAGTGGATTCCTTCATCGACTGACTTAGGAACATATTTCTTGTGACTGCAAGCACGGCTGACGGTGGTCTTGATAGATCTTCGAACGAATCAATCAATACAAAATCCACCATCACATCCCAGAATCCAATTTCCGGCACCTTAAATAATATCAGCGCTAAAAATCACAATCGAATTCGTGACAAGGAAACAACCAACTAATCCTTCCATCTTTCATTACAAATCACAAATCTTCCACAAGTATACCACTTATTACTCGTCAGTAAGATTAATAAGCTCACTCTTCTTTGCTTCAACTCCTCTTCGACGATCCGCAAATTGTGTTCATCCATGAGAAATTGTACCATTGAATCATAGGCGACATAGAACGGGGCCGGATCTTTTCGTGCATGTCGCAATAAGTCAGCAATGAGTTGGCGACCCGCTTGAGCTAGCCACATTCGATTATGCTCATCTGATAATGCCATCTATAAATACTTCTTCACTTCTTACATTCCTTTAAAATTCAAAGCCGACGAGCCTTTCTATAAAATCGGCTCATAAAATAAGAGGGACTACAAAATAACAACTCAACCTATCCATCATAAACGAATGACTTCGGGTAATTGCAGCCATCAAAAAACGACCTACGAAGGTCCTAAAACTTCATGGCACGCAAGGAAATTTATCCCGCTACACTATTAATCTACTACCTTTCATAAACATTCCGCTTCTGGGTCGCCCCGTGCTTCATTCAACTCGTGCATAGCCTTTCCAAAAGTGCAAAATGCTTGAAGAATGGCACAGAAGAGAGAGCTTAGAAGGGAATGTGAGGATCCATGCCGGGACTGGGAGGCAGGAGGAGTTCCGACAAAATTACTACTACAAAAAAGGTAAACATAGTAATCTCAACAATATATATATGTATAAACAAGATGAAAAATAATGTATTATAACAAAAAACTTTATCCATCAGTCCGCTTAGTAAAGCTATCACCTCAAAATAAAACAAATTCAAGAAACAACAGCCATATTGGACGTCCATTTTCTTGATGAAAAATTCCAAACAACATCCTAATCCATAGGATTCAGGAAACGAGGAGATCACTATGTAACCACAGACGTATTCATATTCAACTCACTTGTCAGCAATAAGATAAGCAAAGTGCTTACATTAAATGCTTGTCGAATACACCACACTTTCGCCTTGAAATCAATTTCGCTCTCACATGCGCAGAATTCAGCCCTTAAAACTGCTCGTTAGACGACGGAAAAGCTTTTGAAGATACATATATAGCACTTAATTAACCACGTTATTAATTAACTTTTAACTTCAGAACAATACGATTTGGAAACTCCGAAGAAAGAAGCAACAAAAACTGCCACAAGAGACAGAAGTGATGAAAGCCGCGCGCTGGTATCAGCAAAGATAAAAACAGTCCCCTCCCTCCCCCCAAAAAGATCAGAAATATGAAGAAAACCACAGCAGACAAAAATTCGAAGATCCCCATTCCTCGTATTCATTTACGAGAAGAAAAACTCCACGAAAGCAACAAAATATATAAAGAAATGAAAAATTTGAGAAAGATACCGGCACTTCCGACTGATGACCTCTCCAGATGAAGCAGCCGCCACTCCACTTTGATAAAAGAGCATCTGCGTCAACTCAATCTTCAATGGATCCCTCATCAAGACGTCCGCATCGTCCAATGATACCGGCTACAACGAAACAATATTCCTCCCATTCATATGATATCTAATATATGAAAACACCGTCTACCTATTCTGTAGCCGCACTATATTCAAACAAATAAGCAACCGATTAAAAAGTCCGGGTGCTCAGGTACTTTCAATCATTCAGCAATGATTCTGTCCTCAAATTCGTGCTCAGATGTTAACAAGTGCTTCTGCAACGACCTTACGGGCGCATATTTCAACACTATATGGAAACTTTACAATATCTCAATAATTGTACCGGTTAATGGGCTTCTATGGATTCCATACTCTATATTCCATGAAATTGCAGTTTCATTCTCCACATTCACAAATTCTCGAATCAAATTCATAGTCATTTCGCCAAAATCTCTCTTCGTTTGTAACATATCCGATCGAAAAAGCACTCAACAACAATTGATTCCACAATAAAGAGAAAGAAATTCAGGATGCAAATCCCAATCCCAGAAAACTTCACTATATCACTGATAAAAGTAGATAAGAAGCTCAAAACTTCACGCTTCTAACATACAAGATCCTCATATGCCGACATGAACGAATCATCCGATAACACCGATAGAGTACCCGCACGTGGTGATGTCGTATTCGACCACATCGCCGTCACTTAAGAACAATTATAACGATTTCATTTCAATGCTTCTCATGAACGAAAGTGCTACTAGGAACTCAGAAAATCTGAGGTGTTGCTGAAAGAAAAACTACATAAAAACCTTCGAAACAACTGAATATAACGGTTCAAAAACTTTGCGATACTTATAATTTGCACTCTTATCGAAAGAAACCATTTAAAAACCTCTCAATTCCTCGGTAACGAATCATGATTCCTTGTGAATATGCCATGAGGGTATATTGTTCGCTTTCAATAACAATAAACCCCCTTGATCCCCTTATTTATCTTAAGAATAAGAACTCCAACGCACAGAATGCTGTGACACTTCACATCTGCGCAAAATATAAATCGTCTTTCAGCTATCAAAAAGGTGTTTGCTTCTTCCTCTACTTCATCCCCTCCCCCACCTCCCTTAATATAACCTGTGGACATAACAAACTGCAATCATAAACGCACCACATTTTTATAGCCTAACTTGCTTTCCTTGAATTCCTATACATTATATGCTAAACTTGAAATATTTTCCCACTGCTGAGCGCCGGTCTTCCATTACTTCCGTATATAATCTTCCACTAAGCAGAAATATGCTCCTTCCATTATGATGACGAAACATGAGATCTATGTGGGATAGAGGTAGAGGGTTTTCGATGCTCCACATCCATTTCCCTTTTTCCTTCTCCGCGTAAGTTCCCATGGACTACACTTTCCCAAATGTACCAAGCCCAAACTTACATTTCAAATATTCGGGCTTAAAGCGATCCGATTTCTTAGAGCGAATACTGAAAAGGGATATTCAAAGAGGAAAGTGACTTCCTTCTACTTTCACTCCATTCTCCCAGTATACTCCGTGGAAACCCTCCCTCTGAACAAGAAAATATATTAAAATCAGGTCAATTAAGTTACTTACCATATTCTTCAGCAGTACTCTGCAATAAATCCTTATCGTAACCACCTTCAATCAAAATTAGGTTCACATCGCTTTCCAAAATACGCAATCTGCAATGTGAACTCAACAGTAAGTGCACATTCTGGCTCTATACATATCACCGATTTAATAAGAACGAAGCAGAATGAAGTGTGAAAATTCAATAAAGAAGAAAGACTCACGACGGCAGCAGAAATGAGATCGGACGTCAAAACGGCTCTCATCTTGGCCACCGATCACTATATGGAGCTCAACCATCCCATTTTTCCCCACGTTTTGCTCAAAGTCATTTCTACTCTCATAATATTGCAGTTAAGAAGTAAGGATAAAGGCGCTGAAATATTATCCCACTACCGGTAAAATCGACTAATTAATTAACTTCTTTCTATTCCCTACTTTTATCGAAAAGAATGCCTCAAAAACGGAGCTTTTCATTAAATCACCATCACTCTTCATCGGACTGCTAGCCAACACTGTAAGACCCCCTCCCCTCTAACACTGCAAACGTTAATAACTATCTCCATCGTCTATCTGATGTTAAACAACAATACGGATCCGAACTCGACTATTCCACTATCCTGGCGATGAGAACAACACAATCGGCTACGACATCATCAAGATTGTCTCGTTAGCAGTTTAAGTGATTGCTTCAATTATTACTCTCAAAGATCCATTCTTACAAACAATAATTCGCCCTACTGAAACATTTCCCCACTAATAACTCCGGAGAATCTTATACAACTCCGAACTTCATTAATCGTTAAAAGCTCATATTTGAAGAAATAATGCGCATTTCATACAAGCAATATACGAAGCGAATCCACAATTCCCAACGAAATACCTGTCGAGGACTGAAGAAAGCAACTCTAAGCGTTTACGATCCTTTTCGGAGCGATTGCGAACAAATTCCAAACCAGAGAGCGCCCTTTCGACACATCGGGCCAGCTCTTGAATCTTTTCCAAACCTTTAAGTACAGAATCAGGTAACTCCTCATTCTCCAACAACAACATTTCACAATTCCAGTAATGCCCTCCTTGGATCGCTCTGTCCCCACTACGAAGCCAATCAGGGTCTAATCTATATAGAATTCGGCTTCAACACTTCTGATCCTCTCTGCCAATGTATCATATCCGTTGCTGAACGGCCAAAAAAGATGACCATCCGAAGTCCTCACATCGTAATGACGATGACTCCCCTCATCTGCTAGAGCATACAAATCCAAGGAGGGAGGAAAAAGATAAAAACATGAAGCAAAAGAACCTCAACTTCCTATCGAAAGTATTCACGAGGACTACCTCCGATAGGTGGAATATTCGATCGTTAGAATCGTCCCTCAATAACTAAAAAAAGCTTCCTTCTTACAATCAATTCAAACAAAGCTTTATAAAACAAACTCATTGCAGCTGAACATCTTTCCCTTCTTTCAACTGCTAAAAGTATATTTGGCAATCTCTCTACCATTAACGCCTGAACTCAGAAAAACTTGCAATTAATCAATTAATTAAAACTTGCAATTAATCAATTAATCGATTGGAAATTCCGATCTTTCGGTCAAATTCGTTTTTAAAAGTACAGAAGCAGAACAACCCAAGCTAAGTGGTTTTATGCCAATTATGCCGCAACGAGTTCGATTTTAAAGTTACATCGAAGATCGATCTACGAAGTAGAACCGCTTGGAAAATTATTCAACTGTCACCTCAAAATAATCTCCTTTCCTACTTTATCTTCAATAACGTCGGTTTTCCTCTATTTCTGGAATATTCTGGAATATTCTACGATTCTATACTTCACAATTAAAAAGCACCCCTCGCGAATTCACAATAGTGTACATCAAGTGAAAGCGGCTCACCTGTCGATAAGCTTTTGCGTATTTCCTGGTGACGAATAACCAATATCATTAAGGCCATATCAGATGAGAGGCGGAATAGACCGTACAAAATAGTCGAAATTAAGAGGCTTTCACGATCGCAACCCCCTCATAAAAATTCTCTACCTAAGCGCTTGCCAGAACGAGAGACAGTGCGAAAGAAACCACATTTAACCCATAAGAGAAATATTTGCCATTGACGGAATATAAGTTGGAAATAACTTAATATATTACCGACAATGACGTCCTCTAAATATTTAAAAAAACTCTGAAACTTCACTTGAGAGGATATCGATTTCGGTTGGCGGTATATTGGCCGATCTCAGCGAGATGTGCCTCTGACCTCTATCACTGAGCGACGGAGTCGTTGTACGTCTCATACGGGAGCCACTTCTTGCTGAAAATAATCCCCTAACATATAGGTAACAATAAACAATACAACTCGATATTTTAATGAGAATATCATTTCTAAAAGGAGTTCCGTTTGTAGGCAATTTATCTCGAAACCAATTGCTTAATACAAATCTCTTTACTCCTCTATGCTCAGGAATAAGACATTCGCACTCACTGCTACTACCTCAACTGCTCGATAAAACTTCCAATTTCAACAAGAATATAGGAAATTCACGGAAATCGAAGACTTTCCTCCGGATAATCTCGAACAATCTTCCCACCCACCTCCTCCTCCCTTCTGTTTCACGAAAGCAAATTGCCCCACCCACCTCCTCCTCCTTCTGTTTCACAAAGCAAATTGCCCCACCCACCTCCTCCTCCCTTCTGTTTCACGAAAGCAAATTGCCCCACCCACCTCCTCCTCCCTTCTGTTTCCACCAAAGCAAATGGCCATGAGGAACAGATGCAAGCGTTTTCTTTCATTTATGGTCAATTCGACGATCAGATAAAGAAAGAATACGACAAAGAGGAAAACCCTCAACCTAATCAGCTAGCAAAGTTCATCGACGACATCTAAACAGCAATATCTTTTCGGAAATACCACTTCAGCAACAACCTTTTTCTCTTGCAGTAGTAAGCAAGACGGAGGTAAAAGATATGCGGGCGACGGGAAACTAACAAAATTCGTGATGGCGTGATGACGACGTAAGAAAGCCATTTGGAAGCTGAGCGATCTCTTCAGAATCCTCTTTCTTACGCCAATACCTGAACGACCTTATATCCTCAATGAATTCCTCTCGAATCTTCACATTCTTAAATTTCCTTCTACGAACTTCAAAAAATCTTTCGATTCGAATTCTTTATGAAAGAATAAACCCCGAAGAATTATACCGCATCTTTTTAATCTAAAAGAATCCATCAATTCCCCTTCCGCCTCCATTGGCCTTCTTATAGAGCGACAAATGAATGCATAAATCAGTATATAAACAAAATACATTAGTATTTTTTACCATTTAACTCTATAAATTCAAAGAAAATAGCCAAGTCGGAACCGATATTAAGTAAAGAAGGAGGCTAAGAACCCAACGCATAAACGTAAAATGAAATTAGAGTGAAGCAAACCGTTTGAGAAGATAGCCAACGAGTACAATTCCAACACCAACTGATGTAACGATAACGGTGGTCTTTCGTATTCCGAAGTGAGTACCCAACGAGACTCCTGGATTGGATCGCATTTGCGGTTAGAGAGATATAACAGCAAGGATCACATCCACTGCAAAATTTGAGGGAAAATTGATGGAACGGATCAAGGATTAATGGCACAAATCGATCGAATCTACCGAAATTCCTAACCTTGAATGTGAAAATGAAAATAAACGTTATGACGCATAGGAATCCCATAAAATTGTCCTCAAATCCTCAAACTAGAACAAGTAAAAAACAACATCATTCAGTGACGCTCAACAATGTCCTGCCTTCAGAGAGGTGGAAGAGGGAGAGCCTTCAGAGAGGTGGAAGAGGGAGAGCCTTCAGAGAGGTAAGGAGGGAGAGCCTTCAGAGAGGTGGAAGAGGGAGAGCCTTCAGAGAGGTGGAAGAGGGAGAGCCTTCAGAGAGGTAGAAGAGGGAGAGCCTTCAGAGAGGTAGAAGAGGAAGAGCCTTCAGAGAGGTGGAAGAGGGAGAGCCTTCAGAGAGGTGGAAGAGGGAGAGCCTTCAGAGAGGTGGAAGAGGGAGAGCCTCAGAGAGGTAGAAGAGGGAGAGCCTTCAGAGAGGTGGAGGAAGGGAGAGCCTTCAGAGAGGTGGAAGAGGGAGAGCCTTCAGAGAGGTGGAAGAGGGAGAGCCTTCAGAGAGGTGGAAGAGGGAGAGCCTTCAGAGAGGTGGAAGAGGGAGAGCCTTCAGAGAGGTGGAAGAGGGAGAGCCTTCAGAGAGGTAGAAGAGGGAGCCTCAGAGAGGGAAGAGGGAGAGAGGAGGGAGGGGAGGGAGAGCCTTCAGAGAGGTGGAAGAGGGAGAGCCTTCAGAGAGGTGGAAGAGGAAGAGCCTTCAGAGAGGTGGAAGAGGGAGAGCCTTCAGAGAGGTGGAAGAGGGGAGCCTTCAGAGAGGTGAAGAGGGAGAGCCTTCAGAGAGGTGGAAGAGGGAGAGCCTTCAGAGAGGTGGAAGAGGGAGAGCCTTCAGAGAGGGAGGAGAGGGAGAGCCTTCAGAGAGGTGGAAGAGGGAGAGCCTTCAGAGAGGTGGAAGAGGGAGAGCCTTCAGAGAGGTGGAAGAGGGAGAGCCTTCAGAGAGGTAGAAGAGAAGAGCCTTCAGAGAGGTGGAAGAGGGAGAGCCTTCAGAGAGGTGGAAGAGGGAGAGCCTTCAGAGAGGTGGAAGAGGGAGAGCCTTCAGAGAGGTGAAGAGGGAGAGCCTTCAGAGAGGTGGAAGAGGGAGAGCCTTCAGAGAGGTGGAAGAGGGAGAGCCTTCAGAGAGGTGGAAGAGGGAGAGCCTTCAGAGAGGTAGAAGAGGGAGAGCCTTCAGAGAGGTAGAAGAGGGAGAGCCTTCAGAGAGGTGGAAGAGGGAGAGCCTTCAGAGAGGTGGAAGAGGGAGAGCCTTCAGAGAGGTGGAAGAGGGAGAGCCTTCAGAGAGGTGGAAGAGGGAGAGCCTTCAGAGAGGTAGAAGAGGGAGAGCCTTCAGAGAGGTAGAAGAGGGAGAGCCTTCAGAGAGGTGGAAGAGGGAGAGCCTTCAGAGAGGTGGAAGAGGGAGAGCCTTCAGAGAGGTGGAAGAGGGAGAGCCTTCAGAGAGTGTGAAGAGAGGGGAGCCTTCAGAGAGGTGGAAGAGGGAGAGCCTTCAGAGAGGTGGAAGAGGGAGAGCCTTCAGAGAGGTGGAAGAGGGAGAGCCTTCAGAGAGGTAGAAGAGGAGAGCCTTCAGAGAGGTAGAAGAGGGAGAGCCTTCAGAGAGGTGGAAGAGGGAGAGCCTTCAGAGAGGTGGAAGAGAGAGCCTTCAGAGAGGTGGAAGAGGGAGAGCCTTCAGAGAGGTGGAAGAGGGAGAGCCTTCAGAGAGGTGGAAGAGGGAGCCTTCAGAGAGGTGGAAGAGGGAGAGCCTTCAGAGAGGTAGAAGAGGGAGAGCCTTCAGAGAGGTGGAAGAGGGAGAGCCTTCAGAGAGGTGGAAGAGGGAGAGCCTTCAGAGAGGTAGAAGAGGGAGAGCCTTCAGAGAGGTGGAAGAGGGGGAGCCTTCAGAGAGGTGGAAGAGGGAGAGCCTTCAGAGAGGTGGAAGAGGGAGAGCCTTCAGAGAGGTGGAAGAGGGAGAGCCTTCAGAGAGGTGGAAGAGGGAGAGCCTTCAGAGAGGTAGAAGAGGGAGAGCCTTCAGAGAGGTAGAAGAGGGAGAGCCTTCAGAGAGGTGGAAGAGGGAGAGCCTTCAGAGAGGTGGAAGAGGGAGAGCCTTCAGAGAGGTGGAAGAGGGAGAGCCTTCAGAGAGGTAGAAGAGGGAGAGCCTTCAGAGAGGTGGAAGAGGGAGAGCCTTCAGAGAGGTGGAAGAGGGAGAGCCTTCAGAGAGGTGGAAGAGGGAGAGCCTTCAGAGAGGTGGAAGAGGGAGAGCCTTCAGAGAGGTGGAAGAGGGGAGCCTTCAGAGAGGTGGAAGAGGGAGAGCCTTCAGAGAGGTGGAAGAGGGAGAGCCTTCAGAGAGGTGGAAGAGGGAGAGAGGGAGGGAGGTAGGGGAGGGAGAGCCTTCAGAGAGGTGGAAGAGGAGAGCCTTCAGAGAGGTGGAAGAGGGAGAGCCTTCAGAGAGGTGGAAGAGGGAGAGCCTTCAGAGAGGTAGAGGAGAGAGAGCCTTCAGAGAGGTGGAAGAGGAAGAGCCTTCAGAGAGGTGGAAGAGGGAGAGCCTTCAGAGAGGTAGAAGAGGGAGAGCCTTCAGAGAGGTGGAAGAGGGAGAGCCTTCAGAGAGGTAGAAGAGGGAGAGCCTTCAGAGAGGTGGAAGAGGGAGAGCCTTCAGAGAGGTGGAAGAGGGAGAGCCTTCAGAGAGGTAGAAGAGGGAGAGCCTTCAGAGAGGTGGAAGAGGGGAGCCTTCAGAGAGGTAGAAGAGGGAGAGCCTTCAGAGAGGTGGAAGAGGGAGAGCCTTCAGAGAGGTGGAAGAGGAGAGCCTTCAGAGAGGTAGAAGAGGGAGAGCCTTCAGAGAGGTAGAAGAGGGAGAGCCTTCAGAGATGTGGAAGAGGGAGAGCCTTCAGAGAGGTGGAAGAGGGAGAGCCTTCAGAGAGGTGGAAGAGGGAGAGCCTTCAGAGAGGTGGAAGAGGAGAGCCTTCAGAGAGGTAGAAGAGGGAGAGCCTTCAGAGAGGTGGAAGAGGGAGAGCCTTCAGAGAGGTAGAAGAGGAGAGCCTTCAGAGAGGTGGAAGAGGGAGAGCCTTCAGAGAGGTGGAAGAGGGAGAGCCTTCAGAGAGGTAGAAGAGGGAGAGCCTTCAGAGAGGTAGAAGAGGGAGAGCCTTCAGAGAGGTGGAAGAGGGAGAGCCTTCAGAGAGGTGGAAGAGGGAGAGCCTTCAGAGAGGTGGAAGAGGGAGAGCCTTCAGAGAGGTAGAAGAGGGAGAGCCTTCAGAGAGGTAGAAGAGGGAGAGCCTTCAGAGAGGTGGAAGAGGGAGAGCCTTCAGAGAGGTAGAAGAGGAGAGCCTTCAGAGAGGTGGAAGAGGGGGAGCCTTCAGAGAGGTAGAAGAGGGAGAGCCTTCAGAGAGGTGGAAGAGGGAGAGCCTTCAGAGAGGTGGAAGAGGGAGAGCCTTCAGAGAGGTAGAAGAGGGAGAGCCTTCAGAGAGGTAGAAGAGGGAGAGCCTTCAGAGAGGTGGAAGAGGGAGAGCCTTCAGAGAGGTGGAAGAGGAGAGCCTTCAGAGAGGTGAAGAGGGAGAGCCTTCAGAGAGGAGGAAGAGGGAGAGCCTTCAGAGAGGTAGAAGAGGGAGAGCCTTCAGAGAGGTGGAAGAGGGGGAGCCTTCAGAGAGGTAGAAGAGGGAGAGCCTTCAGAGAGGTGGAAGAGGGAGAGCCTTCAGAGAGGTGGAAGAGGGAGAGCCTTCAGAGAGGTAGAAGAGGAGAGCCTTCAGAGAGGTAGAAGAGGGAGAGCCTTCAGAGAGGTGGAAGAGGGAGAGCCTTCAGAGAGGTGAAGAGGGAGAGCCTTCAGAGAGGTGAAGAGGGAGAGCCTTCAGAGAGGTAGAAGAGGGAGAGCCTTCAGAGAGGTAGAAGAGGGAGAGCCTTCAGAGAGGTGGAAGAGGGAGAGCCTTCAGAGAGGTGGAAGAGGGAGAGCCTTCAGAGAGGTGGAAGAGGGAGAGCCTTCAGAGAGGTGGAAGAGGGAGAGCCTTCAGAGAGGTGGAAGAGGAGAGCCTTCAGAGAGGTGGAAGAGGGAGAGCCTTCAGAGAGGTGGAAGAGGAAGAGCCTTCAGAGAGGTAGAAGAGGGAGAGCCTTCAGAGAGGTAGAAGAGGGAGAGCCTTCAGAGAGGTGGAAGAGGAAGAGCCTTCAGAGAGGTAGAAGAGGAGAGCCTTCAGAGAGGTAGAAGAGGGAGAGCCTTCAGAGAGGTGGAAGAGAAGAGCCTTCAGAGAGGTGGAAGAGGGAGAGCCTTCAGAGAGGTAGAAGAGGGAGAGCCTTCAGAGAGGTAGAAGAGGGAGAGCCTTCAGAGAGGTGGAAGAGGAGAGCCTTCAGAGAGGTGGAAGAGGGAGAGCCTTCAGAGAGGTGGAGAGGAGAGAGGGAGGGAGGGAGGGGAGGGAAGTTTCCTCGAAATAAGCCAACTTTCAGCTGACCAATCAGAAGAAATAATAAATAAAGAGCACATTATTGTGTTATAAAAACATTGCCCTCATTGAAGCGAAATGCTTTGGCGTCAAAAATAATGAATTCTTTCTCATAGCGAAATTTCGTTTTCACAATTAAACTTTCGGCCGTTGAATTATCGTTCTATTTTTTGTTTAATTATTAAATACAAAGGTAAACTTCTATAAGTCGAAAAAAGTTTCCCCATCAGTATGGGGGGACGGGGGGGGGAGAGGGCTGGGGGGGGGAAAAAAAGAGAACTCGCACTCTTTTCCCGATAGACTGTTTTCGTTGCCAAACTGAAGTGGAATCTTTTGCAGCTGATCAACGGTCTATTAGCCAACCAGACTTTAGGCATTTACGAGTCTGGTCATCGACGTGAGGCTAACAAAGCAAGTGAGGAATTTTACAGTCAGGAAAAGACCAAAGCTGGAGCAGTTCAGGCACAATAGTGGTGACCTTAAAACCAAAGCTGGAGCAGTTCAGGCACAATAGTGGTGACTTTAAAACCAAAGCTGGAGCAGTTCAGGCACAATAGTGGTGACTTTAAGACCAAAGCTGGAGCAGTTCAGGCACAATAGTGGTGACTTAAACATGGTAAGTCTTGTTCTTAAAGAGATGATATGCAAATGAAGAGCATTTAAAAATTAAGCCTTTACAGAATCCTGATTAGTTACTTTTTCCCTCTAAACAACGAGGGATTCAGATTTGTTGCTAGAAAAAACCTATCCACGTGGAAATTCCCCAATTCGAAGATTCACTCTACTTTGCGAAAATATTTCACATAAACTTCAACACTACACCTTTTTTGTTCAGTAATCCGAGACAACAATTCGTTTTTTTTTTTGAATATTTCAAGGAGGAAAAGAATTTCCGAAGAATTGGGCAAATTTGAATTCCCTCTCTCACCTTGAAAGAATTTCCCGAAGAATTGGGCAAATGGTGAATTTCCCCTCTCACCTTGAAAAGAATTTCCCGAAGAATTGGGCAAATGGTGAATTTCCCCCTCTCACCTTGAAAAGAATTTCCCGAAGAATTGGGCAAATGGTGAATTTCCCCCTCTCACCTTGAAAAGAATTTCCGAAGAATTGGGCAAATGGTGAATTTCCCCTCTCACCTCGAAAGAATTTCCCGAAGAATTTGGCAAATGTGAATTTCCCCTCTCACTTTGAAAAGAATTTCCCGAAGAACTGGGCAAATGTGAATTTCCCCTCTCACCTTGAAAAGAATTTCCCGAAGAATTGGGCAAATGGTGAATTTCCCTCTCTCACCTTGAAAAGAATTTCCCGAAGAATTGGCAAATAGTGAATTTCCCCCTCTCACCTTGAAAAGAATTTCCCGAAGAATTGGGCAAATGGTGAATTTTCCCCTCTCACCTTGAAAAGAATTTCCCGAAGAATTGGGCAAATGGTGAATTTCCCCCTCTCACTTTGAAAAGAATTTCCCGAAGAATTGGGCAAATGTGAATTTCCCCTCTCACCTTGAAAAGAATTTCCGAAGAATTGGGCAAATGGTGAATTTCCTCTCTCACCTTGAAAAGAATTTCCCGAAGAATTGGCAAATAGTGAATTTCCCCCTCTCACCTTGAAAAGAATTTCCCGAAGAATTGGGCAAATGGTGAATTTCCCCCTCTCACCTTGAAAAGAATTTCCCGAAGAATTGGGCAAATGGTGAATTTCCCCCTCTCACCTTGAAAAGAATTTCCCGAAGAATTGGGCAAATGGTGAATTTCCCCTCTCACCTTGAAAAGAATTTCCCGAAGAATTGGGCAAATGGTGAATTTCCCCCTCTCACCTTGAAAAGAATTTCCCGAAGAATTGGGCAAATGGTGAATTTCCCCCTCTCACCTTGAAAAGAATTTCCCGAAGAATTGGGCAAATGGTGAATTTCCCCTCTCACCTTGAAAAGAATTTCCCGAAGAATTGGGCAAATAGTGAATTTCCCCTCTCACCTTGAAAAGAATTTCCCGAAGAATTGGGCAAATGGTGAATTTCCCCCTCTCACCTTGAAAAGAATTTCCCGAAGAATTGGGCAAATGGTGAATTTCCCCCTCTCACCTTGAAAAGAATTTCCCGAAGAATTGGGCAAATGGTGAATTTCCCCTCTCACCTTGAAAAGAATTTCCCGAAGAATTGGGCAAATGGTGAATTTCCCCCTCTCACCTTGAAAAGAATTTCCCGAAGAATTGGGCAAATGGTGAATTTCCCCTCTCACCTTGAAAAGAATTTCCCGAAGAATTGGGCAAATGGTGAATTTCCCCTCTCACCTTGAAAAGAATTTCCCGAAGAATTGGGCAAATGGTGAATTTCCCCTCTCACCTTGAAAAGAATTTCCCGAAGAATTGGGCAAATGGTGAATTTCCCCCTCTCACCTTGAAAAGAATTTCCCGAAGAATTGGGCAAATGGTGAATTTCCCCCTCTCACCTTGAAAAGAATTTCCCGAAGAATTGGGCAAATGGTGAATTTCCCCCTCTCACCTTGAAAAGAATTTCCCGAAGAATTGGGCAAATGGTGAATTTCCCCCTCTCACCTTGAAAAGAATTTCCCGAAGAATTGGGCAAATAGTGAATTCCCCCTCTCACCTTGAAAAGAATTTCCCGAAGAATTGGGCAAATGGTGAATTTCCCCCTCTCACCTTGAAAAGAATTTCCCGAAGAATTGGGCAAATGGTGAATTTCCCCCTCTCACCTTGAAAAGAATTTCCCGAAGAATTGGGCAAATGGTGAATTTCCCCTCTCACCTTGAAAAGAATTTCCCGAAGAATTGGGCAAATGTGAATTTCCCCCTCTCACCTTGAAAAGAATTTCCCGAAGAATTGGGCAAATGGTGAATTTCCCCTCTCACCTTGAAAAGAATTTCCCGAAGAATTGGGCAAATGGTGAATTTCCCCCTCTCACCTTGAAAAGAATTTCCCGAAGAATTGGGCAAATGGTGAATTTCCCCTCTCACCTTGAAAAGAATTTCCCGAAGAATTGGGCAAATGGTGAATTTCCCCCTCTCACCTTGAAAAGAATTTCCCGAAGAATTGGGCAAATGGTGAATTTCCCCCTCTCACCTTGAAAAGAATTTCCCGAAGAATTGGGCAAATGGTGAATTTCCCCTCTCACCTTGAAAAGAATTTCCCGAAGAATTGGGCAAATAGTGAATTTCCCCCTCTCACCTTGAAAAGAATTTCCCGAAGAATTGGGCAAATGGTGAATTTCCCCTCTCACCTTGAAAAGAATTTCCCGAAGAATTGGGCAAATGGTGAATTTCCCCCTCTCACCTTGAAAAGAATTTCCCGAAGAATTGGGCAAATGGTGAATTTCCCCCTCTCACCTTGAAAAGAATTTCCCGAAGAATTGGGCAAATGGTGAATTTCCCCCTCTCACCTTGAAAAGAATTTCCCGAAGAATTGGGCAAATGGTGAATTTCCCCTCTCACCTTGAAAAGAATTTCCCGAAGAATTGGGCAAATGGTGAATTTCCCCCTCTCACCTTGAAAAGAATTTCCCGAAGAATTGGGCAAATAGTGAATTTCCCCCTCTCACCTTGAAAAGAATTTCCCGAAGAATTGGGCAAATAGTGAATTTCCCCCTCTCACCTTGAAAAGAATTTCCCGAAGAATTGGGCAAATGTGAATTTCCCCCTCTCACCTTGAAAAGAATTTCCCGAAGAATTGGGCAAATGGTGAATTTCCCCTCTCACCTTGAAAAGAATTTCCCGAAGAATTGGGCAAATGGTGAATTTCCCCCTCTCACCTTGAAAAGAATTTCCCGAAGAATTGGGCAAATGGTGAATTTCCCCTCTCACCTTGAAAAGAATTTCCCGAAGAATTGGGCAAATGGTGAATTTCCCCTCTCACCTTGAAAAGAATTTCCCGAAGAATTGGGCAAATAGTGAATTTCCCCTCTCACCTTGAAAAGAATTTCCCGAAGAATTGGGCAAATGGTGAATTTCCCCCTCTCACCTTGAAAAGAATTTCCCGAAGAATTGGGCAAATGGTGAATTTCCCCCTCTCACCTTGAAAAGAATTTCCCGAAGAATTGGGCAAATGGTGAATTTCCCCCTCTCACCTTGAAAAGAATTTCCCGAAGAATTGGGCAAATGGTGAATTTCCCCCTCTCACCTTGAAAAGAATTTCCCGAAGAATTGGGCAAATGGTGAATTTCCCCTCTCACCTTGAAAAGAATTTCCCGAAGAATTGGGCAAATGGTGAATTTCCCCCTCTCACCTTGAAAAGAATTTCCCGAAGAATTGGGCAAATGGTGAATTTCCCCCTCTCACCTTGAAAAGAATTTCCCGAAGAATTGGCAAATAGTGAATTTCCCCTCTCACCTTGAAAAGAATTTCCCGAAGAATTGGGCAAATGGTGAATTTCCCCCTCTCACCTTGAAAAGAATTTCCCGAAGAATTGGGCAAATGGTGAATTTCCCCCTCTCACCTTGAAAAGAATTTCCCGAAGAATTGGGCAAATGGTGAATTTCCCCCTCTCACCTTGAAAAGAATTTCCCGAAGAATTGGGCAAATGGTGAATTTCCCCCTCTCACCTTGAAAAGAATTTCCCGAAGAATTGGGCAAATAGTGAATTTCCCCCTCTCACCTTGAAAAGAATTTCCCGAAGAATTGGGCAAAGTGAATTTCCCCCTCTCACCTTGAAAAGAATTTCCCGAAGAATTGGGCAAATAGTGAATTTCCCCCTCTCACCTTGAAAAGAATTTCCCGAAGAATTGGGCAAATAGTGAATTTCCCCTCTCACCTTGAAAAGAATTTCCCGAAGAATTGGGCAAATGGTGAATTTCCCCCTCTCACCTTGAAAAGAATTTCCCGAAGAATTGGGCAAATGGTGAATTTCCCCCTCTCACCTTGAAAAGAATTTCCCGAAGAATTGGGCAAATGGTGAATTTCCCCTCTCACCTTGAAAAGAATTTCCCGAAGAATTGGGCAAATAGTGAATTTCCCCCTCTCACCTTGAAAAGAATTTCCCGAAGAATTGGGCAAATGTGAATTTCCCCCTCTCACCTTGAAAAGAATTTCCCGAAGAATTGGGCAAATAGTGAATTTCCCCTCTCACCTTGAAAAGAATTTCCCGAAGAATTGGGCAAATAGTGAATTTCCCCCTCTCACCTTGAAAAGAATTTCCCGAAGAATTGGGCAAATGGTGAATTTCCCCCTCTCACCTTGAAAAGAATTTCCCGAAGAATTGGGCAAATGGTGAATTTCCCCCTCTCACCTTGAAAAGAATTTCCCGAAGAATTGGGCAAATGGTGAATTTCCCCTCTCACCTTGAAAAGAATTTCCCGAAGAATTGGGCAAATGGTGAATTTCCCCCTCTCACCTTGAAAAGAATTTCCCGAAGAATTGGGCAAATAGTGAATTTCCCCTCTCACCTTGAAAAGAATTTCCCGAAGAATTGGGCAAATGGTGAATTTCCCCCTCTCACCTTGAAAAGAATTTCCCGAAGAATTGGGCAAATGGTGAATTTCCCCCTCTCACCTTGAAAAGAATTTCCCGAAGAATTGGGCAAATGGTGAATTTCCCCCTCTCACCTTGAAAAGAATTTCCCGAAGAATTGGGCAAATGGTGAATTTCCCCCTCTCACCTTGAAAAGAATTTCCCGAAGAATTGGGCAAATGGTGAATTTCCCCCTCTCACCTTGAAAAGAATTTCCCGAAGAATTGGGCAAATGGTGAATTTCCCCCTCTCACCTTGAAAAGAATTTCCCGAAGAATTGGGCAAATAGTGAATTTCCCCCTCTCACCTTGAAAAGAATTTCCCGAAGAATTGGGCAAATGGTGAATTTCCCCCTCTCACCTTGAAAAGAATTTCCCGAAGAATTGGGCAAATGGTGAATTTCCCCCTCTCACCTTGAAAAGAATTTCCCGAAGAATTGGGCAAATGGTGAATTTCCCCCTCTCACCTTGAAAAGAATTTCCCGAAGAATTGGGCAAATGTGAATTTCCCCCTCTCACCTTGAAAAGAATTTCCCGAAGAATTGGGCAAATGGTGAATTTCCCCCTCTCACCTTGAAAAGAATTTCCCGAAGAATTGGGCAAATGGTGAATTTCCCCCTCTCACCTTGAAAAGAATTTCCCGAAGAATTGGGCAAATGGTGAATTTCCCCCTCTCACCTTGAAAAGAATTTCCCGAAGAATTGGGCAAATGGTGAATTTCCCCCTCTCACCTTGAAAAGAATTTCCCGAAGAATTGGGCAAATGGTGAATTTCCCCCTCTCACCTTGAAAAGAATTTCCCGAAGAATTGGGCAAATGGTGAATTTCCCCCTCTCACCTTGAAAAGAATTTCCCGAAGAATTGGGCAAATGGTGAATTTCCCCCTCTCACCTTGAAAAGAATTTCCCGAAGAATTGGGCAAATGGTGAATTTCCCCCTCTCACCTTGAAAAGAATTTCCCGAAGAATTGGGCAAATGGTGAATTTCCCCCTCTCACCTTGAAAAGAATTTCCCGAAGAATTGGGCAAATGGTGAATTTCCCCCTCTCACCTTGAAAAGAATTTCCCGAAGAATTGGGCAAATGGTGAATTTCCCCCTCTCACCTTGAAAAGAATTTCCCGAAGAATTGGGCAAATGGTGAATTTCCCCCTCTCACCTTGAAAAGAATTTCCCGAAGAATTGGGCAAATGTGAATTTCCCCCTCTCACCTTGAAAAGAATTTCCCGAAGAATTGGGCAAATGGTGAATTTCCCCCTCTCACCTTGAAAAGAATTTCCCGAAGAATTGGGCAAATGGTGAATTTCCCCCTCTCACCTTGAAAAGAATTTCCCGAAGAATTGGGCAAATGGTGAATTTCCCCCTCTCACCTTGAAAAGAATTTCCCGAAGAATTGGGCAAATGGTGAATTTCCCCTCTCACCTTGAAAAGAATTTCCCGAAGAATTGGGCAAATGGTGAATTTCCCCCTCTCACCTTGAAAAGAATTTCCCGAAGAATTGGGCAAATGGTGAATTTCCCCCTCTCACCTTGAAAAGAATTTCCCGAAGAATTGGGCAAATAGTGAATTTCCCCCTCTCACCTTGAAAAGAATTTCCCGAAGAATTGGGCAAATGGTGAATTTCCCCTCTCACCTTGAAAAGAATTTCCCGAAGAATTGGGCAAATGGTGAATTTCCCCTCTCACCTTGAAAAGAATTTCCCGAAGAATTGGGCAAATGGTGAATTTCCCCCTCTCACCTTGAAAAGAATTTCCCGAAGAATTGGGCAAATAGTGAATTTCCCCCTCTCACCTTGAAAAGAATTTCCCGAAGAATTGGGCAAATAGTGAATTTCCCCCTCTCACCTTGAAAAGAATTTCCCGAAGAATTGGGCAAATAGTGAATTTCCCCCTCTCACCTTGAAAAGAATTTCCCGAAGAATTGGGCAAATGGTGAATTTCCCCCTCTCACCTTGAAAAGAATTTCCCGAAGAATTGGGCAAATGGTGAATTTCCCCCTCTCACCTTGAAAAGAATTTCCCGAAGAATTGGGCAAATGGTGAATTTCCCCCTCTCACCTTGAAAAGAATTTCCCGAAGAATTGGGCAAATGGTGAATTTCCCCTCTCACCTTGAAAAGAATTTCCCGAAGAATTGGGCAAATAGTGAATTTCCCCCTCTCACCTTGAAAAGAATTTCCCGAAGAATTGGGCAAATAGTGAATTTCCCCCTCTCACCTTGAAAAGAATTTCCCGAAGAATTGGGCAAATAGTGAATTTCCCCCTCTCACCTTGAAAAGAATTTCCCGAAGAATTGGGCAAATGGTGAATTTCCCCCTCTCACCTTGAAAAGAATTTCCCGAAGAATTGGGCAAATAGTGAATTTCCCCCTCTCACCTTGAAAAGAATTTCCCGAAGAATTGGGCAAATAGTGAATTTCCCCCCTCACCTTGAAAAGAATTTCCCGAAGAATTGGGCAAATAGTGAATTTCCCCCTCTCACCTTGAAAAGAATTTCCCGAAGAATTGGGCAAATAGTGAATTTCCCCCTCTCACCTTGAAAAGAATTTCCCGAAGAATTGGGCAAATGGTGAATTTCCCCCTCTCACCTTGAAAAGAATTTCCCGAAGAATTGGGCAAATAGTGAATTTCCCCCTCTCACCTTGAAAAGAATTTCCCGAAGAATTGGGCAAATGGTGAATTTCCCCCTCTCACCTATGGGCGCTCTTAAAATTTGCTATTTAATCTTCACAACGTCACGTTTACTCCCTAAATCCCGATGATGCCTTTCGAAGAGAAACTTTTATTCCTCATTATCCGACAAAAAATTCCCGGCCAACCGTGAAAGTCGATGAGCATAAGAATGATACGAATTGACATGAGAGCAAGCATTACGAGTGCGAATCATCAATACGAATACGAATACAAAGGTGCGTAATGATACAGCACCATCTAGTGGTGTAATGCAACGATACTCGATGTGTAGAAGAAGATCGAGCTCAGGATGGGTCTATTATAGGTGGGGATTTGTGGAACGTGCTCCATATGGGAAGCGTTATGGCTTGATTTTCAGAGAACGTGCAACGTTGCTAGGTCTCGGCGTTTGTCCACAAATAATATTACGCCCAATATAGACTCAGCCAGAAAAGAAATCCGCGATAGAGTAGCAGCATCATCCGACCTCATCTCAGCGAAATCTTTCAAATCCCCTCGCATTTTCCTCTCTCTCTATCAAAAAAATCTCGCTGGGCATTAATAGCTGCTGGAAATTTTGCTCGAGATCGGATACGATCCATGGATCATCGATGGATCGTATCGGGTCACCTTTCGTCAACGAATCATTTCACCAACCGCAATTTTCGCCCGCAATTGAAACAGTGGCGCTCCTCACACATACACGAGATGAGCGATAAGTCATTTTTGAATAGAAGGGTGGAATTTTTCTATCTTTATTGAAATATTAATGCGTTTATTTTGCAACTGTTGATGGGAGTGTCCGTCCGCCGAATGGCGTCGGCATTTCTTCGAATAACGAGCGGCTATATCCTCATGATCACTTTGTGGTTATTTATTATCGTACCCGTGGGGAAAATTCGGGTAAATATCCTTTTACATCTTGCAAACCTCGCACGAAGGTATGTGATCGCTGACATATCCCCATTTAAAATAAACCTAAGAAATCCGAAGTAAATTCAAAAAACGGCGTTTGATTTCATTCTATGAACGCATTTATACATAATAATTTCATTAATTAGCTTTAAACATGTCAAGCAAGTCGATTCATCGACGATCCATACCCGCCGATCGTCGACCACCAAAAATAAATTCGATTGGCTGTGAGCGATAAGCGATCGGATCCAATTGCCGAGCGTTGATATCAGCTGAAGAAACACATCGGAATCGTTTTCAACTTTGAAATGTGTATTCCTACCAATAACAATGACACAATGAAGCCTAATTAATTGAATTTAGAATACCCCTTTAATAAACGCTAAAGTAATGTGCAAACTGCAAAAAAAAAAAACAAAACAAACAAAAAAACAAACAAATAAACATTTTACTGCAGAAAAAAGATATAATCACAAAATATAAAAATAAATTCTATTATATCGATTTTATTCGAATATAATAATTTCAACGAAAATTGCAAAAAAAAAAACTGAGAATTAAATGAATAAAAACAAAAATAATCACCTCAAATATTAAATATCAAAATAAATAATCAATTAAATTCGCCGATTTATTCTCTTTTTTTGATATAATCGCCATTTTAAGCGTTTAGAGAAATATTTTCGTAGAAAATTTCAAAAATCCAACAAATAAACGATGGGGGCGGCGGGGATCTCATAGATCTATCGACGATTATGGTCAAAATTTACTTTGCAAAAAACAATGAATTGTCAAAATTTACTTTGCAAAAATTAAAGCGATACATATTATATATTATATATATTGTATATATATATACATATATTAATCGTTTCATATTATATATTATATGCATATTGTATACACATATATATATATATATATATATATATATATATATATATATATATTAATATATATATATATATATATATATATATATATATATATATATATATATATATATTAATATATAAAGTATACTCACAAATCGCATATATCAAGCAATCAGCTTGCAATGAATAATATCACTTCAAATAACAATTCATTACTTCAGTAATATTCCATCTTCAAATAAATCGATAACAAATTGCATAAACTAATTATGCAATGCAAATTGCACTATCTAATTTCACAATAGAAAAACACATCAAATTAATCCAAAAAAAAGAATAATGCAATGCAAAAGGCGAATGATGCAAACAAGATACTGCATTGATGCGAAACAACAGCATAAAATGTTTAGCCTGATATTAATCACCTGAGGTCATGCTATCGGAACAAGACCTTCACCTCAGGCAAATTCAACGCAACTAGAACTGCCATCCCACAACAGCTGAATGCATCCTTATTGCTGCTTGATGATACTCATAATTGTATAACGCAGAACGTCACCAATACAGATTTCCCCAGGATTGATGTTATATTTAACAATAAAAAGAATCCGGGATTTTTCTGCAATTCGAAAATCCACTACTATACAATATACTTTTACATATAATGAGTACCAAAAAAAGGAGACTAAAAAGCAATCCAGCGTTCGATCCATCACAATCGTTTATGATCCTTCCTTATATGCATCGATTAAGCCAACCCCTCAACCTGTCCTCAGAACAGCCAACCAACCGAAACTTTTATCCGTTAATTCCACCACCACGGAAAACCGAAACCAAAAAATATTCATAACGCAGAAGGGCAACCTATAATATCATATTCCTCACTCATCACTTTATCAAAAACTTCAATTAATCGTTTAATTTAGCTGCAGATGATGAACTTCCCTCAAAATTACCCTCTAATACACCAAAGATCACCCTTTCCTAACAAATATCCAATCACCTACATTTACTTTTATGAAAGGTGCTTCATACTCTTCACAGTCAAATATTTATGCACTCACATATTCTAAAATTAAACCTTAAAAAATTCCAACAAAAAGAAATCGATTTCGGTCTTCAAATTAATTTTTTTATTAAAGATATTACCTCTAAAATAAAAAAAAAAATTAGATATTATTACCTAAAAAATATTTCCTTAATCAATATCGCTTTTAATTGTTATCTATATTAACATCGTCATTCGAAGTTTCCGCTGACTGATTCGAAGAAATCGATAAAACAATTTCCTCATTAATCCTTTTATAAGTGTCCTCCATAATTTGCCGACATTTAGCAATAAGCTCATCGATATTTTCGAATTTTGACGTATCGACTGGAGGCAATGCTTCGATTATAACACGACCACCATAATCGAATTTAAATTCCGACTGAAAAGACCCCTATTTCAAATAATCCTACTGAAATTGAGAAAGAAACAACTGAATTATGAATCACCTCTCATTTAATCTCAATTAATTAAGCACGGAGAAAAACCTTATAATTAAATAACGCTCAAATAATAAATTATGCTGAATTACTCTCCATAACCTTTAATGAATTATATAAAATCAACTAGGAACAAAATTTCTACGGACCGATGAAACAATAAATCCACTTACAACCTTTCTCACCGATATTCTTGCTTCAGGTGGAAATGTACCAATACTGAGGTCAAAAAGGTATTTTCGAGTGTTTAAGACGACTTTATCTTCTCTTATCTCCTTCTAATGCACATCACCCCTCCTAAAGAGAGAACCGACGCCTAACTTACTTAGTCATTATCCATGCCTTTCGATCTCAACTCGGCTATTTTACAACAAAGAAGAACAAAATCCACAGCAATGAAATTCTGATAAAAAGAAAGAATACAAAAAATCACCATATCGTAGAAATTTTTATACGACGAAAATACCAAAGGAACAATTGGGATCTGAAAATAAAACAATTAAAGCAAAGAAATCAAAATCGCCATAACGGAAGCGAGAAAAGATAAGCTGCAAATCACAAAACTCTAAATCGTTTATGCCTGACCTCGTCACTATGTCGCCACTGATGTGATGGTTCTGATAAGCCTCTCTCTTTAATAAAGCATCCCCACCGTGGTAACAATACGTGCGATGAGTTTAACAGAGCAGAGTTAAGGACCTTTCATGTTCTACAATTCCGGAATACTCCATGGTTACCGGAATTTAGCAGCAAATTTCCTTCGAAAGAGGAAATCCAACATGCGGCCTAAGATATGTTTATGATCCTCAACACCGAAAAGCAAATAAGCACTATAATATAACCCTTTTCTGCAATATTATACTTCAAAAAAAAGAGTGGACAAATAAGGCCAATATGAGTATAAGCCAAGAGGCTCATTAACGAATTAATTACTCCTCAAAGAGAGCATCCCTTTACCCTACTTTCCAAAAAGGGTGAGGCTGTCACTTTGCTCTGTCCAACTACAAACGTTCGGTCGTCAAAAGGAAAATACGAAATCCCTACTTAACTCATTTACACGGTTCATTAACTTTCATCTAGTGAAGATTTCCCGCAGATAGCAGAAAAGACCAAATCATTTGTAACTGCGCATAAATAATCATCAATAGATAAGTCGACAGACGGAGGCAAGTCATTTCGCCCAAAACACAATAATATTATCCCAGATCTGACGGCACCCTCTTGATGAAGCTATACAATATGCACGTAGAAAACGACTGCTATACGTGATCAAAGAAAATGTGATTATATAAACGATGGTGATATAACTATCAAGCTTCATTAGCGCTTCTCCCGACGTTAACAAACCGAAACAGCAGAAAGATCACCGTGCATAGCATCATCGGCCCTTTAAGAAATTATGAATTGATCTTCTTAAATTTCTCTCTCCATTAGCTCCGAACACGATGTATTCTTAAATTAGAATAATTTCTTAACATTCAAAAAATAAACTGTAATATGAACTTCCAACCATAAAATGAACTACGTAATTCACGACATCGACTCACTTCTCGCTAATGTTGGTTAATTTGGAATGCATAGATGAAAACTTGAAATGCATAAATGAACGATTAAGAAATCAACCTTTGCTTGAAGTGCAATAACAAATGCTCCCTTCTTAAATGGCAGCATCGATCCATTAGAACTACGAGTTCCCTCCGGAAATATCCATACTTTCCGCTAAAATGTAGAATCCTTTAGGACATTAAAAACAAGACAACCAACAAAAAACCATAGAAAAAAATAAGTGTCGCCATTCAAAAGATCCAATGTCTGTTAGTGCACACATTAAGAACATAACGTTCCATCATTAGTGACTCGAATTACGCTTAGAAAAATATCTATCATATATGCCTCATCTCCAATCTTACTGCCATAGTTTTGTGACTGATCCACTACTTCCGAGAGAGTGTTACGGCTGATCCGAAGTGAAAATACTGCATTAATCTTGCTACTTCTTTGATATGATTGCAAATTTCAATGGCATTTAGGAGGAAAAAGAGGAGAGGGAGTAGAGGGAAGGAGAGGGAAGGCAAACAAAAACACAATTATTCTCATCCTTCCGCAGTAACAAAAAACCATTAAAATACTTCTCGTATTCAACAGCCGGAAACTCGCCTCATTTAAAAATTCCATTCATTTCAAATTTGAGAGAAAAAGAAGAGAAAAAAGAAGGAAAAAACTATTTAAGCAAATCAACTAACATTTTCTTTAATAATCGCATCAGCAACTTTAGCTAATGACTTATGTGCCTCTGCCTTGTTGAAACGATCGATATAGATCGAGTTCGAAAGGAACGTACACAAATTAAAACCGGGCACAAAACGTAGACTGCTCTTCAATAATACAACACAATTCTTTGGCCATACATGAGACATCGCTGAAAATTGTGCCTTATAAAATAAGTTGCAATCAAAAAATGTACATTAAAAACTTCCATTTTTATTGCTTCGGCGTATATATATATATATATATATATATATATATATATATATATATATATATATATATATATATATATAGCATGACCAACAGAAACTCACAAACAACAATATGAACTTAAATAAGGAAAAATAGCCAAGAGGCAAATAAAATCAATAAACTTAGCTGAAACTTACAAAGAACATCCAAAACACTTTGATGATTGGCGATTATAATAAATGGCTTATCGGATTCAGTATAATGCATATTTCTCAGCTCAAATTTTGTTCCCATCCAAAATGTTGAATACTCAAATATTCGAAACATTCGACTGCAATATTAATTATTACCAAAAACTTAAAGACTTATGAAATGATAGAGTGAATGATTCGAAAAATTAAAAAAGAAAGATTGCACAAAGAATTACAACTTTAAGTGGAAACATTCCATCATCGGTACTTTTATTTGATCTAACGATCGTTATTAAATAACCGTGAAGGCGACCATCTCAATATTTGCATCTCTAAACGAAAGAGATCAAAGAGAAAAAGAAGGAGGAAGAAATGCGTTGGATCTTCTATAGATATCAAAGCAAAAAAAAAAAAATCCTGAATAAAAGCCACGAATTCATCCCCAACACTGGATAGCCATGATGTGAGCTTATCATCATCCCTCATATTTCAAGAATTTAGTGCTGACTCTGAGCCGATTCACATGGTGACATGAATACGAGCATGAAAGCTGGATAATTCGAAGCCGAATGGGTTTCAGAGCATAGCCGTCGAATTAGGACCATTAAAACGGTAACAAATATAAAATATATATGACTGTTATTAGAATATGATAATAAAAATTCAATAAAAACGATTCTATATTGATGTTTTAATAAATGCGATTCTACTTCCGCCCATTAATTATTAAAATTTATGATAATTGCTGTTAGATGCAAAAATAAAAAGTAAATCAAAACTTACAAATGATTCTTTGGAGTTCTTCCACACGGCAACGATATTAATGCACCAATCGTTGTCGATGCAATAAAACAAACACCATAAAGAGCTATTTTAACGCGAAAGCGAAATTGTGCAGATGTCATCCAAAGAATTGGGACAATAAATATCAACATGACCAATAATATACTCAAAAATCCACCTATAGACAGATCCATTTTCGCCACTTTCTGAAAACATTTACGCTCAAATTTTATCATTTTGCGAGATAAAATCCCCAAAATGCTAACGATAACGACGACTCGAGTAAAAAGTCGATGACAAACGACGACCGAATAAACAGCATAGATTCATAAAATACTATTCTACTATAATATACAAAGAATTCAATAAATAAATAAATAACTAAGTTAACGAATGGATAAATAAATACGTACATATACATACATAAACGAATAAATAAATAAAGCAGATAAATGCGGCAAAAAGGCCAGTAGAATAACCATTTTTTGCACCATTAGCAGCCAGAGTCCACCGATGTGACCGACCGTCAGCGAGTGGTAAAATCCGATTTCCCAAGAAAAATTCCCAAGAACCCACAGTGAATAATTCTGCATTTATTGAAATAGAAAACTCACATTGCAACATTAATTTTCCTTTTGAATTTCCCATTCCGTTGCCAATTTTCTTTACTTTGTATATGCAAAAAAGAATCATTCTTCAGGCGACAACATCTCTTTTCCTCCGATCATATAAACACTCTATTTGAATTTCTCTCGGCAGTCTTCTCTTTGCAAATAAATTATATTCTTAGGCATCCCACATATAATTATCCCTTTTGGACAGTCATTTCGAGTAGAACTTGAGCGCGTTCCGCTATTTCCTTTTTCCCACTTAATTACCCTCAATCTCTGGGCAAGATTTCCTCATACCTAATAAAATTTCGATCATCTTTTACATCTACGTGAATAATCCCCTCAAAATACGAACGCAACTCTTTTTTCCCATCATCCAAGCACAAACAAACAACGCCAATGCATTATCAGGTATACGGAAAGGCGAGGAAGAGGCTGCTGGCCTCTGTGCTCGTTGCCGTAGTTCCGAACGACTCACACTCACCTCATGTATCGCAAAATCTATTTACTCCTTCGAGAAGTTCGAAGCAAAAAACAGCTGTTCATAAAACGTTGCACTTTACTTATTCAGAGCTTTCGGTATCATAAAAAACTAAGTTCCCAAAGAGAATAATAAAAAACACCTGCTTTATTGCTGTAAAGCTTAAAAATAGTTCCAAACAAAAACACTTTAAGCCTATCAAACAACTATTCCACTGAAATATATACAATTATTATCTGAATGAATAAAAATTAATTTAAATTTAATTAATCAGCAGATATCAATTAAAAAAATAGCCAAATTATATCGCTAAAGGATAGCGAGCTATTTAAAATGCCGACAGGCCATTTCTGAGTCAAAGATATCCAAAGAGTGGATAACGATCTTCAAACATTTCAACGTCACAATATATGGGCGCCATCAAATGCAACCAAAAAAGCTTGCCTCGCAAACATCTGCCAACATAACCGGGAACGTTTCATGACTTTAATCCCTTCTGAGAAATATGAACGATATGAAAACAGAAGTGAGATATGATCATGATGAACGTTAACCTGCGATATCTCATTTGACGGCAGTATCCATCATTGGATAACGACATCACCGGATAAAAGCAACATTTTCCTGAAGACTGAGGAGATGCCCGAAACGAAAGAACGGCTGGGAGGATGCAAATGAGGTGGAAAGGAGAAAATTCTAAGATTCTTCTGTTTGGAAACACTTTGGAGTGAATGAATGACGCAAAAACAAACGGTAAAAATTTCAACGACGATTAAATCCCAACATGAAATGCGAATCACAAAGGCATCCGAAAACAACTCCATCAATGAATCACTATGAGCAACGACAAAATACTTATATAGGCGCCGCCTTGGATCAAAAATTAATTGCATTACCTTTCGGCAGTAATTAGCACCTAGCAGGTGTGCATATCACACCAACCGGTTTCACACTCTACATATCTATTAAAGTGAATTCATAAAGGAACCCTTTCCTTATCAACAAAAAACATATCAGCTGACACAATATATGCTGCTGCATTGAAAAAATAAATTTGCAACTGAAAGATAAAATATTCAAGGAAATGTCCTTATATTCTCATTAGCTTGCAGAAATAATCTACGGAGAACATTTTCAAGAGGGGTGGGGAGGGGGAGGGGTCACGATCATGAGATGCCACCGAGACCCTAACTCCCATGACTGATACCAAAATCATAAGGCGAACGAATATTCCTACTCGAAAATAGAACTGCAACGCTGCAAAACACCCGCACATTATCAGCACCTCTTTGTGTACTCAGACTGCTTGATACGTTATCAGGTCATTACGTGAACAACAACGCACATATAAATATATTTTCATATTCCCCCTCAATTCACCTCACCTCTTATGTTCATCAAGTCTAACCAACTTCCTTACCTAGTTCGCCAACTCAACTTCATCACGTTTAACCACCTCCCTCACCCTGTTGGCAAACTTCATTTGCTCCAGCTAAACTAAAAAAGACTGAGCTCAAATTTACTTGTTACTGTTCCAGCAACGTTTCCTCAGCCCGAACTGTATTTGCACTTCTTCGAGCTTTCTTAATGATCATAATAGTACAAAACACGTCATTGAGATCCCAAAAACGGAAAAAAGAACAAACAAAAACCAAGCAAGATTAGTGGACACTGTTCACTTAATGATCGATAAAGATATATGACCAAAAAAAGTCCAAAACATGACAGTATATTATTGATACCTTAAATATCTGAAGAGACAAGAAGAGATCCTATATGTGTGAATAAAATCTTAAAGAAAACGATCGAAACATGCGATCCAATGGAGAACAGAGTGCTGATACATTCAATTTCTCCCTTGAAAATTTGCCTTCCTCTAATTTGCGAGATTACTGCATTAACTCTGATATGATCACGCTGATACAGATTCATAATCCATCCATTTTCATTCGTGAAAAATGCCATAAATTCATTAAATCATTAAAGATTCTAAAGTGATCCGACTATTCAATATTCATACAGCTTGAATTCCAATTCAGGAAAAAACTCCACCACGTATCGTAACTAATCAAGGTAACTAACTGAAAATATGCTTCTTCTTCCACTAGAAGTTAAATCCGGCCATCTTTCTAGCTGAAAGACGATCGCATTTCGATTCCCTTCATAGCTCTTTCGATATTCGCCTACAGTCGTCAGTATACTTTCCCTTCGAACGTCCACGGCAATCCAACAGAACGGCCAAAAACTATCGAAAGACTATAAAAATAATATATTTTATACATTACAAAAGGACATTTACCCCATCACCTTGTAGCCCTTAATATAAGGGAAACTGGAACAACGATAAGATCGTTTTTGAACGCAATTCCCTCTGAATGCGACCTAAGTCGAAGAGATGGAGAAGCCAAAGAAAATAACTATATGGAGGACTCATTCACCGGTCTACAGTATCTTCGTGGATTAAAAATCCGCGTTCGTCGTTGTAACCTCTATTCCTTTCTGCTTACCTAATCCTCTATTTGCTTAGACCTCATTAGGCAGGTAGACTTTCCCACAACCCTTTTTATTTTAGTACCTTCGAAATGCGGTAATATTTAGATTGTTGTCTACACTTCCACGAAACAGACTATACGTTACCAATCCAGAAATAACAAAGTTTGGAGCAATTTGACGGGAGACTTCTCAAACTTCATTAAAGGACCAATGAGAGGTAAGAAAGAATGGCCGGCAAGACAAAATAAAGGATCAGTAACAGGTAAGGAAGAGTTCCTGAATGAGGCCATCAAGTATCCTCACCTTAACGAAGCATGAAGTACCATCAGTCAATCAACAGTTGATAAAAGTTGCTGCCACAAAAATAAACTCCTGAGAAGTGAATCTTACAAAGAATCCCTTGTTACCTTGTTAAACGACACCAATCAAACCTTACATGGCGAAGAAGTTGCTACCTATGAGGTAACAAACCAAAAGAATACAAGGATACAAATGTACCTGAGGAAACATACAGATATAAAAGCACCTGAGTAGCACTATAATGTCAAAAATTCGTCAACTCTGATGAAAAAAGAATGGTAATGGCTTCATAACGGCAATGTTTATTCTCATTAAAACCTCAGGTAAAAGAAAAAAGAGAAGAAATATACGTGTGTTAAACAAAATAAAAACAACATAATATTATGATAGCAATAAAGGTACAATAAAAGTAAAGGTGCACGACAGACCTTTAATGCAACTGTAAGCAAATGAATTGATCGTTAATAACTTCGAAGGTCAATCGAGAGGTCCGATTCACTTCGAAGGTCAGATTTTCTTGAACAACAATGCAGACGAGTCAAGCATCCTACATCTTAAGTAAATTAATAGCACACAAAACAAATAATCGTCATACCCCACTTTTTTCGAACACTTTAAAGCTTTCCTGTAGAAAGTGAAATACACATCTCCTCAACAAATCGATCTATGTTAGGCCCCCAGTAAAAGACCGAGCAGATTCCTATACAGAAGACCAGGTCGCCGGTATAAAAGATAAGATCCCTTACTTAAGCACTACAAATCTTACATGGAAAACCAGAATCCCTTAAATAGTCCACATTCAGGAGTGACCAAAATCCACAAATATACCGGCAAACAATCAGCTTCAATGGAATAACTTAGAAATCCTAATCAACCACTGAATGCTCATCAAAGCAAACAATTCGAGAAGAACTGCAATATTACCACTCACCTGATTGGCCACTATACCTATTTTTTCACTCGAAAAATCACGCGTACACAATTTCCGCCGAAATTCCTATCAGCCCACCTCGATATGTTCTCCGCACATCTGCTGCTTGCCAATAAACATGTTTCTCTGCAAATAACTTCAGCGAACAGAGTTCACTTTTGAGCTTCCTCGCAAAAGTACATCGTTGCCGCGACCTGTTTACGCCTATACGTTCGTGTGCAATTCACCAGACTAGTTTCGACTGGAAGGGCTGCGACGAAATCGAGGGAGAAAAGTGGGTTGAGAATTGGGAAAATTAAAAGTTATTCTGCAGCCAACTTCACAAAAATTCGCTGTTCAAAATAAACCGTTCAATTTAGAATTTCAAAGAATCAGCGACATTATTAAAGAATTCACTGCCTTAAAAATATTTCTATTTTACCATCTGACGATCAGACAATCTAGTGCAACAAATTCCAAAAAAGTTGGGCTAAATTTCACTAATTTGATGGGCCTATCCAATATTGTAAAAACCTGAATGCACTATCACCAACCAATAATTGGCCAAGTCGGAAATTTCAATTTCGAGATCAATTTTCAGGAACTTCCAGACGTTCCAGTTACCCTATTTTTATGCATATAACCACCGCAATTGAAAGATTATGCCAATAAGCTCTGGGTAACACTGCAAATGCACTTAGATATTCAAAAGGGTAAATTCTGATAAGGAAAGCGCCGAGTTAAAAAAGAGAAAAGAAGAACATCAAACGTTCTAACGATCAGGAAAAGCGGAATTCCGAAGAGACGATGTCCGCTTCTGGAAAATATCGGATATCCGTCAAGAAACCGCTTTAGAAGAACGTGGGCCACTGCAATCCAGTTTCTCCACCAAAACTGTAACATACCTCCCCTCCCCGAGCTTCCTTGGCTGTATGACATTATTGTGTTTCCAGTGCGCTTTCACATAGCACGAACTTCAGGCCAAGCAAGAACAAGGCAAACGTAGCGGATATGGACTGCTGTTTGGTTGTCATCCTCTTAGTTCTACATATCATATAATCAACAGCCAAATGAAGCCTATGCGAAATAGAGTGTATCGATCTTTGCTGCAAAAATTAGTAGAAAAGAAAAATTGAATGATAATTTCATGCCTGTTCCCTAGTCGATTTTGCAAACAGTGAAGATAATTACGAGAAGATATTCCCATAGGTACGATTAGATTACATTAAGCCATCCTAAGCTGAAGAAAAAAAAAATGGTAGACTGATTTTCAGCGATCGCCTTATAAATAATAATGCCTAAATGAAACTTCTTCAAGTTTAATCACAATCAAGTGTTAACAGAAGAGAAAAAAAAAATAATTACGAAAGAAATATATCAGATATGATAACGATTAACTGACCAACTGATAACGAGCGGATGAAAATTGAATATGAGAAAAACATTAAATTTTCATACAATCTATCACATGATGTGCATTTATACCAACCGCTCCCACAAATTGATAATACAAAAATAAATATTCTGAAATTACATTAAATTTTCATACAATCTATGACATGATGTGCATTTTGACATACCAACCGCTCCCACAAATTGATAATACAAAAATAAATATTTGAAATTACATTAAATTTTCATACAATCTATGACATGATGTGCATTTTGACATACCAACCGCTCCCACAAATTGATAATACAAAAATAAATATTCTGAAATTACATTAAATTTTCATACAATCTATGACATGATGTGCATTTTGACATACCAACCGCTCCACAAATTGATAATACAAAAATAAATATTCTGAAATTACATTAAATTTTCATACAATCTATGACATGATGTGCATTTGACATACCAACCGCTCCCACAAATTGATAATACAAAAATAAATATTTTGAAATTACATTAAATTTCATACAATCTATGACATGATGTGCATTTTGACATACCAACCGCTCCCACAAATTGATAATACAAAAATAAATATTTTGAAATTACATTAAATTTCATACAATCTATGACATGATGTGCATTTTGACATACCAACCGCTCCCACAAATTGATAATACAAAATAAATATTCTGAAATTACATTAAATTTTCATACAATCTATGACATGATGTGCATTTTGACATACCAACCGCTCCCACAAATTGATAATACAAAAATAAATATTCTGAAATTACATTAAATTTTCATACAATCTATGACATGATGTGCATTTTGACATACCAACCGCTCCCACAAATTGATAATACAAAAATAAATATTCTGAAATTACATTAAATTTTCATACAATCTATCACATGATGTGCATTTTGACATACCAACCGCTCCCACAAATTGATAATACAAAAATAAATATTCTGAAATTACATTAAATTTTCATACAATCTATCACATGATGCGCATTTTGACATAACAACCGCTCCCATAAATTGATAATATAAAAGCAAATATTCTGAAATATTTTAATTTAGCTGAGAGATAACATTAAAATAAGAATCAGTCGACGCAAAAAAAAAAAACATTAAAAAATACATAAGCATTGCCCATATGCCCGAAATGATACGAAATGGAGTTATCAAGGAATGCGGACACAAAACGATGCGAAAAAAGAAATCTGTTTTAACTGTTGAGCAGCTGATATTATACACACGTCCGATATGTAGGACTTTTTCGGAAAGCTTTGTTTTGCTTCTTATCGTCTCACTTTGAAATGATCTATTCAAGTGCAGTCACCGTCTTCGAAAGTCGAGCAAGCTGAACGGCGCCTTACTAAAGCTACTTTCACGAAATGATTTCATGGATCATCCGAGTCCATTTTAACGATCGCCATTGCCTATTTGTAACAGTTTAGCATAATCTTTGGAACATCATTTATATAGACATAAATGAGAACAAGAAAAGACTCTCGAAAATACACTGTAGCAACCTACTCAACATGGGATAAAGTAAAAATAGGGCATTCTTAAGACGGCATCAATTACCCAATAAGTCTTCAACTTCAACATCGTCGAGTAGATCGCCATAGTAAAATAAAAATAGACCATATTTGTCTGGAAACCGCTATGAACAGCTTCACTGCAATCACGATAACACATGCTATTTTAATATTCACTTCTCTTTGGAGGAAACTGTGTTGATTCATCGACGATAGTAAGGAAAGCTGGCTGAGATAACTCTATGGGAATTTGCTGAGAAAAATTTCGGGCATACTGCTAAACAAAAAACACAATCCAAATAATATCAAAAATGCACTGATGCAGTAGGAATTGAATAAGGGAGTAATTCGTCAAGTAAGAAAAGACTATCAGAATTCATGCATAGATAAGAATATGAATATTGCAACCTAAACGGAAGCAACTAAACGTCAATATGATTTAGCGCATCCGATCGTTGAATTCATAGCTTGAGAAATCATTCAGTCTAAAAAAGTAACCTAATAAAGCCTACCAAATAATAACTTGTAAAACGGATGAGAAGGTCAGCGTTCCTTCTTTCTTGGCAAAAAAATGAGAAGGAAAAAGTGAGGAAATGGACTGTGGAATTGGCATGAAGTGTTCAAAGAAGTCGTGTCACCTTACCTTTTCACTTACAACATAAATAAATGAAACTGATGGAACTCTCCTCTCTATGAGATCAAATTCGAAACATCAGCGAGTGGCTAATTTTGCGGCCCGATTTAATGCTTAATCAAGAAAAGTATAGCTTCCCGAACTCCTTTAGTGTCATCGTCTCCGTCGAATACGTTGATAAAAGCAACCGTTTACTAGTGGAACGCATCATCGACGCACAACGACGAACGAAATAAAACTCGATAGAGTGGACAATAGCAATTCTCATATATCCTACTCCTAGTATCAACGGAATATTTCGAAGAACATTTGAAGAAAGCAAATTGCTTAACGATCACTGTTAATCTGATTTATAGTCATAATTAAGCTGTATAACGATCAAAATCCACATAAAAGAAGAGAGCTGATCAGTTGGGATCAGGGATTGACAAGGGATCAGTTGGCGTAAATGATTAACATCCCTACTACTACTAGTAACGATAAAAGTAAAGCTCCAAAGCCCCATTAGTGAAGAGTTCAAGTAAATAAGGCGATCCTCGCGAAAACACATGTTATAATTATAATGAGCCCTCATTAATCCGACAATTGCAAATATAAATATGGATGAAAACAAAATACCTCCAATCCTATCAAGTAAGTTATCAAACATCGCAATAGAAAATTTGCACTATTTGTTTAGCAAATTGAAAAATCTTGGATCAATGCCAATAATTTGAAATAGCGATAAAATCCCTTTCATCTCTTGCAGCACTAAAATTTCACTAGATTATTTTCCGGAAAGGGCAGCAATCGACATTTTCAAATATTTCATCGATTATTCATCTTTTTTTTTTGACTGATATTTACAACAGAACGATCGCATAATAATTGAATATTTTGGCCAAATTTGTCCATCAAGTTTTTCGGCCATATTTGATCAAAGAAATTATGTATTTTGGCCAAATATGGCCAAAAAAAATCAATCTAGAAGTTTTATCTTTTTTCCCCAGCAAAACATATTCAGCTAAGAATTTTTTTTTTCAGAAGCTATCAGCTAAATGCGTATATGTGATTGCAGTTTGCAAAGCGTAATATTCTCAAATGCATCTATAATTTCATAGAGAAACAATCATGGGAAGCATTCGGAAATAAAAATGTTTATGCCTAATTGAAGGGCGGAAAATGATTAGCAAATTGGATGAGGCGAAGAGCGATAAGGCTAAAGCTAAGAGATACGAATGGTGACGCAGGTGCTCTACAATAATTGATGCTTCAATTATTCCGCTCATTGAAATAGTGATTAACGCTGCTAAATCACTGTAAGCTGAACTTCATTCAAGCTGAGTCAAGTTGGAGCGATTCGCTGTTTCTTTTATTTCAGTACAATCATACAAATACTCGCATAATTCAGGTTGAACCGTTTATTGCTCGAATATATTTCAGAATTAATCTCATAATTGAAATTAAACCTTCCAGATAATTGTTGAATTGTCTAAAAAAAAAAATTCTTTATTCATTTACTGATGATTTTACTATTATCGAATAATGTTTTATTATTATTGAGTAAATTCGGGAAGAAATGTTCAGTTTTTAGGCAAAACAATTTTTATGAATTTACAAGATTGAATAAATATTATGCCTTTAAAGCACTTATATTTGCCACAAATTTAATTGGTTACAAATAAGCGCATAGATATTTCATCCAACGAATATAAAGTGCTAAACCACATGCTAAGCTTTTTATTTCCGACCAATATATCGAGATGCTATAGGATGCGGCAAGTACACGTTTCAAATCCCTCGTTTATAGAATAAACGTCAATCTGATCGATTGATCGATGGACTGATCGATCTGATAGACTGATCAATCTGATAGAATGACGATCTGATAGACTTATCGATTCGCTAATGCTCGTAACTGATATAAAAACCTTTCAGATTGTAATGATTTTTTCATTTCTGAAAATTTCTAAGCAATAGTTCTCTTATGAGTTAAGCATTGCTTACAACTAAAATGAAATAAAATATTAACTATAAGCGTTGAGTTCACTTTATCCTAATGATTGGTAGCTTATTTAGCATAATTTTTTGCAGTTATCCATTATAAGAGGCTCTGAAATGCTTGTAACAGTATCAAGAACTAATCCGTTGCCTTCATTTTCAATAAATTTTTTCTATGTTGAACTTTATTTATCATAAATGGATTAAGTAGGAATTTTCCAATATAGACTCATAGAAACGTTTCCAACTAATTGAATATTATTTTCACTGTTTAGTGCAATCGAAATGAAAATTAATAATGGAGAATCAATGAAAAACACTTTCATAGAAGCAGAGAGAGTTGAATTGTTCGAATATGAGTGCCGCCTCTCAATTCGCTTAAAGTTTAAAGATTATCTTACTTAAATAACGTTAATAGGTTCTAAATTCTATTTGATTTATGAAATAGATTTGTGATTCGATGATCTTTGCTTTATTCATATAACAAAGTAATTGGAGTCGGCTAAATCCTTCATATTACATTTTCAGGAAACGTTTAAAGAATGGAGAATTTGCGCTCACTACATTAGTGACAATCACTACTATTTCCTATCTGCAATAATGATTAACTTCAAGAGATTTTAAACTTCTCTTTTCTGCTTTTGAATGTTTCAGTCATATTTTTGAATTGTTAATGAATAGTTCACTGAGACAGTGGGTATATATATATATATATATATATATATTTTTTTTTTTTTTGGCAAAGAAATCGCTTAGTTAAATTTAATATAATTTTTTAGATTATCCTTCATATTCTACCTCTATTTTCCGATTCTGTGTGACCGTCGATTTGCTAGCGCTTATAGGCGGATGATTACCTGTAATTGTTCACCTTATATATATACATATATATATTTATTTGTTTATTCACTTATTTATTTATTTGTTTATTTTTCATTTTTGCTCTTGTCGTCCTGAGATGCGGAAACATACAGAGCTGTGTGAACATGAATGGCAAGAACGAGCAAAACTGTTCAGAGACTCCAAGGCTGAAATCATCTCCGCAAAAATATTTGCTTACGAGACTCTTCCACCTTTGCCGTAGGTAATCTTAAAATCTGCGATATATTTGTAAAACCCTTATTGGTTTATTCATAATGTTTCAAAGTTTTTCAGTTGAATTATGTGCTTCATTTTGTATGGGTAAAATTTTGCCATTCATTTAATATTGAGCGATTTTATTGTTTTCTTTAAACAAATTCGTCACTGAAAGATTAAATGATTATTTCTTGTGAATAATCCACAAAATTTACAAGTTTACTGCTTATTTTGCCTTCATTTAGCTGTTATCGATGACTTAGTTAAGATGAAAGTAAAGTGCGTTCTATAAGTTTCGATGTGAGAAGTTAGCAAACTGATTTTTATTATACGTTTATATCGTCTTGGATTATCGTCGATGTTGTATAGATAAAGCCTCTTGGTTAGGCTGTAAAATATTTGTTTTATGAGACGTGAATGGTTTTGATTGAAGCGTAATTGAGGCTCATCGGCAGCGTTATCTAATTAAGCTAAAGTTAAGATAAATGAGGCTAATTAGTTAGTTAGTTGCCGTTATTTGATGGCTACCTAACTGCGTCATTCAGATCAAATTCGGTGGAATCATATGCAACACAAGATAATGCACAATTTACATAGTGCTATAAGAGAACTTTATGTGCTTTTGATGCTGAAAATTTTAATGATTTCAATGATTTAAAAATGATTTCTAAAGCTGAAAAAAACTTAATGGTAATTTTTTGTTGAAATAAAAGAGTTTTTTTTATTTCGACTTTTTCTTTATTTCTCTTTAGTTCAAAAGTTTCATTGATCTTTAACTTTTTTTCATTTCTTTGTTGCTTTTTTTAAAGCTTTTTAGTTTGCCTGATGCGTTTTCCTAGTTGCTGGATGGAAGTTACGTCTTCATCGAACTGTTAATAAAAACTCTCAAGGTTAACGAATGATCCGCGTTGAAAAGTGATCAGTTGTGATCAATTCAGCTTTATGATCATAGTGGTCGTTGTAACTTTCATCAATTTAATAAGTTGTATGCTCATAATTGTTCGATCTTGATGTCGTATCTTCTCCCTGTGGATTGTGGTCTCCCTATACATTCACGGCTATAATCGAAGATATAAATATTTTGCGCCCTTACTTCATAGTCAGCATGTGTTCGGTGTCATTCTTGGCTAGGAGTTTTTTTATTTTTCTTCTTTTCATTCATAAATATTATAGGTTAATATTTTCCGAGCAAATATTCTACATAAATGTAGTTGAACGAGAAATAGAACATGAAAATAAACCCATTTTCATGGAATTTTTCGGAAATTTTATGAAAAATTTCGCCCGGATTTCCCTCTCACGCATATCTATAAGGAATTTCTTATTCGAAACTCGAATAATTGTGCAAAATTTCCAAGTTCCAAGCGTAAATCCGAATTCGTTTCATTGTTAACCGCATGATTGCACTGGAAGTAATTGCGATTATTGGTCGTCAAAAGTTTTTGATTGAAATATTTCTTGAAATTTGCAATTTTTATCGATTTAAGCTTTTTTCTTTAAATGAAGCGTAAATATATTCGCCAAGCTTATCTCGGATGATTATGTGCACATTTCCTGAAAAGAATTGGACCGTGCAACAGCTCATTCATTGATAGCAACTTTTATCATGTTTCGATATTTTGATTTTATTGGGTAGATATTTTCACTTGGCGATTCGGTGCATGAATATATTTTCAGCGTGCTTCTAAACATGCAAGTGATACTTTGAAGGAGAAGCAAATATATACGGAGAGAAGAGATTCGAATGGTTGAAATATAAGCCTGAAAAATGAAGAAAGTTGACCATTTCTATATGGAGTGGTTCTGACATGATCTATATCTAAACTGATGTTTTAATGTTTAATGTTAAACCTCATTTAGAAGAGAGCGCTTCAACGAAATATTTCCTACGATCCTCAACGGATGGATGATAGGACTGCTTATCCTGAACGAGTGGATGATGAAATTGTTTATCATGGCTGAACGGATAATTAGGCTGTTTGGTTACTGGACAGAAGGGGAAAGCTAAAGTGCTGAATGCAGTAAGTTGAAATTTATTAATAGCATTATAGAGGCTAACCTTATAAATGAAATCAATTCTAAGCAGATTAATGGTGAAAAGGAATGGATTAGAAATGAATAGAAATATGATCTTCTCAAAAAATATTATAAGGTCCGTACAAGATATAGATATATGTGTACGTATATATATATAATATATATATATATATATATATATATATGTAAACATTATTCATATTCATATTCATATTATTTGAAGAACTGTGGTTACTAAACAGTTTTTATATGGATCAATTTGAATGATTTTCATTTCATTCTTCATTCATTTCTGTTCGAATCGCTTTATGGATTGAAGTTCGTTTTGGATTCTTGTCTCAAATTATGGATTGAAATTCCTTTTGGATTCTTGTCTCAAATTATGGATTCTGAAGATGTTATTAAATGTTCATGGAAATTTTAATTTTATTTAAAATAAATTAAATAAATGAGTCCATGGAAGAATTAGATCGAAAAATTCAAAAATAGACTGAATTGTATCATGTCACGATTATGGGCTGGGAAAGAATTTGATTTCGGGTAAATATGTAGAAAAAGATTACTCAGGTCAATACTTGAAAATAAAAACTCCGGAAGGGGGTGTGATTCCTTCCTTTGTATTCTTTAATAATTTATTTCATGCAAACCTTTGAAATGAAAAAATTCTCATTGAAGCGTTTGATAGAATTACTAACGCAAATTCAATATTTCCTAATTTAATACTCATCAAAGCGCTACTCGATCATACAATCTTCTAGATGGGTGGAAATTACCTTTCGCTTTAGCAAGTAGTCGAGGCCATCATATGTATGCGCATTTATCTGAGCGTCTACCTCTGTCTATCTGTTGGATAGATTCAAATCGCGAGTCATTGAAACTGCAACAGTACAATTGGTGATGTTCTTCTCAGCGCTACTTCATCATTCATTTCGAGAGGAATCATTATAAATTAAGAGTGTTAAGAAGTTCGCTCGTATTTTATACCATGAAACCTCACACTACTCCCTCGAACCTTGAGGAGTAAGGAAGAGAGGCTAACGCGATGAGGCGATGAGCAAAAATTTCACATCGTTCGAAGCACAGAAAAATGGATTTTTTTGTACTATAGTTAATTTTCTGACTGGAGTTTTCCATCTTGATTTTCTTTTTCATTGTTAGCCTAACAATTGAGCAATGCCATGATTCAAGTGCATGAACTCATTTTCTATCAGATGCTCTCAGAAAGTCTTAACATTAATTGGTTAATGCGTTCACGCAGAAAGAAATGATTGGTTCATATCCATTATTGCAAACCATCTAGTGATTCGTCCTTTAAGTTTCGACAGCTTATAACTTTTTTAAACGTTTCTTTAATCATAGCAAAATTTTCCTAATGGATGGAAAAAACCTATTTTATATTGTAGATCGTTACCATTTGCAGCATATAATCATATTAGCTCATTAATTTTTACCCACATACTCTTTTGAAGGCAGCGCGAATAGTAATAAATAATTGAATTTTTGTTTTCGATGTTTTAAAATGAGATATAATGATTGCCACGGATGTCAGTTACCAAAGACAAAAACGTTGAAATCATCATTTGATTCGCATTTTTCGTATCGTTGAGGAGAAATATTGAAGAAATATTCAGTTTTTCCATTAACGAAGGAATTGAAAAACTTTATATTTTAATGCAAACAATACACCGATAACGAAGCTTCAGCATCAAACGGCTCGAAGGGTATTCGTTGGTTTTGCCGTAAAATTGAGCAAAATGAAGCGGTGTGGTGATCAGTGATCTTTCGATTTCATTCTTCATAAGAATAAATTCGCAGCAGAAATCTATTGATTTCAGCAAAACTGTTATTACTTAATTCGCACTAATAGTATGTAGTAATCGAAAACGTATATTACTAATTCACTGATTTATTTTCGATGCGTATATGGAGAACATATTTGCAAGAGTTATACTTTATTGCAGATTGTTTGCTCCAATAAAGTGCATTGAATTCAATGATTCATGCATAATTATTTTTGGATAAATTGACAGTCACACTAGGCAAAAACCTATAAAGCTTTAGAGTTGAGATAAAGATATTTTAGTTATGGTATAATTCCATCTATACGGCACCTCTCTTTTAGGTTTCGTACTGAGAACTGACTTCAGAATTTCTGCCATCTCTTTGTTTAATACTTAAATAGTTAAATTGTTTTTTAATTAAATTGCTCATCGAATGTGAAATTTGCGATGGCTAAAGAAGGATGTCGATGCATAATTATCGCATATGAAATGCTATCCGATATTATAGACTTCTCTTTATTACTACAGGATATATTTTTGTAACATGTTTTGAACTAACCTCATGCGAGTTGTTGACAAAACGATAAGGCTGATTTGTACTATGTTGTGACAGCTAGGTAATATTATAGCAATTCAAACGGTATTTTATTTGCAAGTTTCCCATGAATTGGAAATGAGGATATATATATATATATATATATATATATATATATATATATATATATATATATATATATATTCGTTACTGGTTCATTGCTATCGGCTAATGCGAATATTTTAATTTGAATGCAGCTCATTGCATTGGGAATATTTTTCACGACACCTTCAATGCTAATAATAAAAACTATGCGCTGGATTCATTAGTATTGACAATGATGATCACATGGGAGATGTTTACACAATGCGAAATGAAATATTAATTATTGGGGTTTAATTTATATTTCATCCTTTCGTTATTTTTCTGTGTTCACATGCTTTATTTTTCGACGGACTGCGTGTATTTAAAAAATTTTGCCCATTAGGCGGCCGAATGAAGTTTAATTGGCTAAAAATGTGGCTATATTCTACAAATTCAATCCATCATTTCCGTTCATTTGTTGAATCGAATTTATAGGCTATTCGTTTCGATAAACTGCCAGTTAGCCAAAAAAGAAACGTTTTGCAATAGAACCATTTATATGTCGCTTATTGATCAGTTTTTCAGTATCGATTAATTAACTTCCAAGAAATTATGGATTCATCGAAGAAATTAGGGATTCATTCTTCACTCATATCGGAGTAAACTCACTCATTGATCGGAATTAAGTGATTGGAAATTCGTTGAATCAGTTCATTGATTTTCCTACGATTATTTTTCACTATTTTCAAAAATCCTTTAAAAATGCGCCGAATTTCCGCCTGCTCTTAAGCATGAATGGTTTTTATTAACGTAAAATAGTAATTTTTATTAGCGAAACGATAAATAATAAAGTATTTTAATGCAAATTTCATTCCCATTTTCAGATGAACGAAGATCGTAAATGTATTCTAGGCGCTGAACTTGCGCATACGATTACATTTAATATACTTCTTGGTGTGATGAGTTGCCTATCTTCATTGGCGATTATTGCTGAGATTTACTCAATGAAACGTATTACAATGAACATCACCGTGCACGCGAATACACGCATTCTTATCTTAGCACATCAAGTTGTGCTCATTCTTCATTGTTTAGCGAGGTATGGGCAATTCACATTTAAATACAAAACAATTCTCAGACATTTATGGAGAGAGAAAGAGAGAAGCTGGAGAAAAGACGGGGTAAAGAATAAAAGAAAAGGAGCGAATCGACCAAATCTTGGAAGAATCTATCACATAAAGGAAAGTGGCGAAGCGATCTCTGCTTACTATTTGTATTTGAAAAGTACTGTTTAAAAAAAAGATTGGAATAACAATTTCTCTAGAAAAACGAAACTTATCGTTCAGAAATATATGAAATTCACCGTCATTGATCCACCGAAATGATTAATTAGTGATTTATTAGGCGATTAATTAATTAAGTAATTCATAAATTAAAAAGTTAACAACAAATGCCATTATATAGCCATCGTTGATGAAAGTGCAGATGGAAAACCAATACATGGGGTAGTTTGATCTAAGATATATCGTCGAAACGCTTGTCCAGTATTCAGCAATGCTCTTCTTCTTCAACGGCCAATGCTATTTGATTCTACTGCGTGACTAAAATGAGTGGAAGTTATTGTATTCCAGCACCCTTGTTTCATCGCCTTTCCCCTTATCCTTTCCGACATCGTCTGAAAGGTTCCAGTGAAGCAGTCGCCAAATTCGAAGTCTTACGCGTGAATAAGTTTTGATTCGCAGTAGTTTATGTCATCAGCATCTTGATGTGATAATCGTCTGTTAAAAAAGAACTTAAAATCATAAAAAATAAGTGTGAAATTTACGCTCGATAATACAAAAGCTTTCAGAATTCATGCGCATATTTCGGATCTCTGTCTTTTCACACGTTCCTATACAAATCCATGCGATTATTTGTCAACGGCAACTCGATGCTTCTTTCTACGAACACCGATAACTTGGACGTTTTTTATGAGTGCATGTTCGGTTAGTGGGATCATTGCTGAAAGGACTATAGCGACTTTCTTCTCAGCCAGATATGAACGTATGGGTAAAGGAGTTTCAGTTCTACTTATTTCTGCGGAGGTTCGAATATATATACATGTTTTTTCAATATTTTCTTACTTTACACATTTCTTTTGTATATTCACTAGCCTCAAGGTTAATGCTTTCTAAGTGGACCAAAAATTATTTGCGGAAGGAAGTTTGAAAACGCAAAAAAAGAAGAATATTTTTCACTTTTTGCAGAAAATTTTGTAGAATTATAATTTGCAAGTAATGTCACTTATTTAAGAGATACACTAAAACTGTAGGATGAAGTTTTATAATTGTTTGAAATGGAAACGTCAAAAACTTATCGAAGGTGCATTAGTATATTTCGAAAAAATCTATTTTAAAAAAGGGAATAAAATAAGTGATAAAATAAGCTGAATTATAGGTAACTCACTGAACAATTGTAGAGATAACTGATCGAGTAATTCTAGCCTATTGCTGGAAAGTATTGCCCGTCACGGAAGCGGAAATTGCTCTTTTTTTTGAGAAGTGAATTTATTCGAATGATTCTTATTTTGATAAGTGAACTCATCCATCACGTTTGCTGCTGAAAATTTTCTTACCACAGAAAATTTGTTTTTTAAATTAATTTTTTCACAATAATGCGTTGCTAATATAACGGCTGCGCTCTTTTGCTTGGCAACACATTCGGCTCGAAATTTTCTTTTGGAACATTTACTTTGGAGGGCTCAAAATGAAATATGCTCAAAGAAAGTCGAAGATTTTTTTATTCGCACAAACATCTCCGCTTATATTTCGATTTTGTTGCATCAATTTTAGCATGCATAAGATTTTCTTGTGAATTCTAATTATTATTGGCCAATTTTGTCCGATTTTGTCCATCCATATAATCTGTGACAAATTTTAACTAGTAAAATATTTCAGATTCTTCTAACCGTATTGTTATTCTTTTTTGCCGTCTATGATGTCAATATGTTAGGTTCAGCAAAAGTGGTGGTCTATTGTTCATCGTTGAATGGAGATAACATCAAAAATAGTATCGGCATTTTGAGTTTTCTTTTCGGTGTCGACGTCGCATCTGCACTTTTACTTCCAATTTTATTATGCATTAATAAGGTAATTGTTCAAAAAATTTATTCATAAGTTTTAGTAAAGCAGTAAAAGTTCTCCAACACTATCTGAATCGAATAAGATGAGCGTGTGAAACATTTACCCCTTCCTATTCGGTACGATTGCTTCTCTTCCCGTTCTCGGTGATCTTTTAAAAGACAAGCTAATAGTGAAGAAAATTTCGAACTCTTTGAGCCGAAAAACAAGTGAGATAATCGAATTCAATGATTCAAATCTGAATATTTGCCAAGAAAGCTCAACTTTTATGATGATAAATGAAATAGTGCGATTTTGGAGAGAAAATGAAAAGATCACTAAGCATCTGCTATTCAAATTGAAGGAAATTTTAGGTTTTTTTTCCTTCAAATATTCGTTAAATTTATTTCAATCATAAAATTAATTTCAGATTTTTTGAAAAAAATTAGAATTATTTTCGAATTTCAAAGTATTTTTCTGCAAATTTTTTATTCAATAATTCACAATTGATTTTTTTCCAATTTTATTCTTAAAAAAAACTTTTATCACTAATTTTTTGTGCGAAGTCTTATTTTAGCGATCACGCAAAAATGAAATTCACGCAAATTTATCACATCGTTATCAAATGAGCGAAAATATCGCCTCAATACGTACTCTATTACCGTTATTGTTCTTTCATTCAACGATGTATGCGATCTTCATTGCGGCAATACTCATATACTTTCTCACTCAACAGAAGTGGTCACACAAAGGTTATGCGATCTTACTCGAAAGTAGGCTTCACATTCTTCGCTTCTTACAGTTTACAACAAGATCGGGTCGAATTGTGCATATATACGAGCTGATAGACTCTGATGAGCAAATAAAGCATAATGTTATGGGTGGTACCCTTTTCAGGTGTGTTCAAATGCAGTAACCCTACCTCCAAAATCAGTAATTAATGAAGAAGTCAAAAATCTGAGAGAAACTTTGCCGAACATCAACTTCTTCATTTCAAAAGTTATAGACGGCTCCATCGAAACGTTTTTATTTTTGTTCTCATTGAATAGACCAAAGTTCATATAGAATCCCATCTTGTTTATGTTGGCGGTGGATTGCTTAAACTTTATTTTTCAAAGCAATAGTGTGGATGTCGTTAAATAATTGCGATAAAGTGAACTATACTTCTTAGTTTTTGATTTCATATCAGCGGATCACTTCTATACAATTATATCAGGATCAATGCTGCTCATTCTCGCAGCATTCTTGAAGCAAATTTAGGAAATGGCACATATATTAGCAGTTCTCTTATCTGTAATCGTTAAATTCTTCATATTTGCATTGAAGCTCATTTATGTCTCATTTAACGATTCTATTTAAAATAAATGTTCGGATATGGAATTTGCTGCATTTTGGATGAATAATACAGGATCGGTGCGAGAGAATAGCAAAGAGGTTTGGAGAGTGGAAGGGAATAGACTGTTTTATAAAAGACGAACGTAGAGTGTTCTATAGTGGGGCCAATTTTGATTGGTTTTACATTTAACGAATAGATGTAATTTATTAATCATGATCAGACGAAATCATTGAAATATTTGCCGGTAAGCGGAAGAGATTATTTACCATATTGCGTTAATTATGGCGTAATACATATGTGTATCCATGTTCCTATATACCTATACTTTAATTTCGAAGTGAAGATAACTAAAATCAAAGCTGGTAAATCTGGTGTGTGTGAGATGCACCCTAGGATTCACGGTGATTCACATCAACGTCAAGAATAGCTATGAACTCTTCAAGTTGCAGTAAGCTTTCAGTAAATTTCCTCGAGTCTCTTGCCAGCCGAATGCCAAGCAACCTTTCATTTCTAGCTGACTTGAAATGATGGTTGCAATATATATGTAAAGTTTGAGAATTTCTATTGGAGGTTGGTCTAGATGAGCAAAATTATGCATGCGCATTTAGTATGAAGTGGTGGTTGCGTGCATTTTACGATTGATTCACTTTAATGCTATCCTAATATATGGAGTATAAGAATATTGCCTTCAAAGGTTTTGAACAATAATGTTACCTTTACAGGTGTTCAGTTAACACCGGTCTATGCGCTTCTCTTACCAGTTATGCTTCGCTATACGCAGAGACGCGTACAGAAACGACAAATGGAAACGCTAAATTCAGCTATAGGTTTTACGAAGAAGGAAGCTACAGATCTATACTTTGTAAGTTACGCACCTCGAAATGAGCGAATTTCTTTGATGAGCTTTCATAAGCTTCTTTGAAAAATTATTCTTTATGGGCTATAATATGTGCTTTTCAGCGTAAACGATAGTTTTCTTCATTATAAGAAGTTGTCATTTATCATAAAAAGCTTCTTACCATTCTTACCATAATATCGATCGGTCTTTGTGGGTGTGGCCAAAATCGACTGTTCATTTTAATAAAGTGTTAAGGAGATCAGAAATATATGGATCTGGAATGTTTCCTTCTCATTTCCAAAAAAAAAACTATTGGAAGTCGGGAAAAAAAACTGCCGATGGGTATTTTTCTATGACATGGGACAGAAAAAAGGCGCTTAAAATTATTCGAATTTAAAATGGCCTTAAATGCTTTATTTGTTTCTTAATCATTTATCAGTACCCACAGAGCTCTTTAATCGACCATCAGTACATCCATTATTATCACCATTAATCGCCTCAATATTTATAAGCATTTATATACGTTTATTAAAAAGCTCTTATCCGGTAGAGCAACGAGAACGGTTTTAATGTAACATTTTGTAGAATTTCTTTGCCTACCTGTAATATTACAGAGGTTTTTTTAGTGTATGGAAACGACAGGTTATAGCTGACCTTAGTTTTACTTCTTTTTTCTCACACAACTATAAATTATGAGATTTCGACCGTTATTTTTATTGGACTTTCGGATGTGTTCCTTATAATCGTAGATGTTCTATTGAAATAATAATTCTATAGTTAGTGAAATGGCCATTTCTTCTTCACTATGCGAAGGTTTATGTTATCGTCGGGTTTGATAGGTAAATTTGATAGATTTTTAGGAAACCTTTCAACGTTTACCGAAACCAAAAGGTCGAGACATCCGAGCGATACGATGAAAAAACTACATTACAATGCGTGAAAAAGAATTGAGTGAAGTGTATATGTTTGGATCATTGATAGAACCAACTAAATATTAAATTTTCTTTTCAATTCACTTAAGTTTTATAGGAAAATATTCCATCTTAACAGCATAACGCATATTTTATTGAATGCATTTATGAATTTCTCTTACGATTTCTTTTATTCAAATTGCAATGTGATTATATTTTTCTATAAAAAATCGGTAAAAAAAACATTAAAAATAGAAAATTAGTCTATAAATAAGGATGCAAAAAATGATTAAAAACTTTCGAAACGGCTAATTTTAGCGAACTGAAAAATTACTCAATGTGGAGAAATTTTGCATACGGATCACTTAGCAAATCCATTTCGCTTGTACTAAATTCTCTTAGAGGTAACTTTTGTAAGCGGGAAGCTGTTTGAAGCTTAATTATGGATGCTTAATCCTTGAAGCTTAATCCTCTTTTCGTTTTCGTATTCGCTTTATGCGCCTTTTTGCGCCCTCGTATCTCTCCTATTTCCTTTTCTTTTGAAGCAATTATTCTTATTTTTTCGCCTATATTACATGAACATATTGGATTCTAGTCGATTATTGCCATTTTTGCTTATCAGATTTAATTAATGGATATGGCAAGTGTTATCAGCATGTAAACTAGAATCAAATTCACATTGCGGGAGGGAGAAAGCGGTCGACAAAATCACATGTTGATTTGCAAGTATATACGCAAAGTGAAGTACTTCTTCTGAGGAGTACTCTCGAGCGGACGGAAACTAAAACGAAGCCAAAATATTGTGAAATTTTCAATTTTATTTTATATTTTATTGAATTTAAATGTAACATTGGTGGAATGATGACATTCATTGCGGAAGCGGAAAGAAAACTCTTCAGGGAGGTGTACTCAGGGAGGGTCCTACGTTTCGTCAAACTTATTAACATGTTCGAATTCAACATCCCGAGCTTTCAGTTGCGGAATTTCGCATCGATGTAACTGTCATAAGATTTTTCCTTAAATAAAATCAATGATCTTTCTGTTGCATTTCTTCTGCATTGCAAAAAAAAGAGAAAGAGCTGATGTATACATGATGCTACTGGTTGAATAAAATTAAAGATCTGAGGCGGATGGCACCAAAGAAGAGTGGTATATCTCCACTCAAAACGGTGATGTTTGATTCCATAAAATGACAGTATATAAATGGCAACGTAGAGCTATTGCTAGCTTACTGTGTCCAATTAGATTGCCATAATAATTCGCAGTAATTGCACACAGAGGTTAATCGTATTAATTTAATCATCGAGATAAATCGTTGAGTGGAAACGGATGACTTTGACGTTTAGAAATTATTCTCTTCATCTATATCTTCGTAAAAATTACGAAAAATCCCACTTTGAAACTTTTATAGATAAATAAAGTAATTCCAGAAATATTTTCCACCTATTATGGTATTTTCAAGTTGCCAATTTAAAGTGCTTTTTAACTTTTTTTCTCAAAAATACTGAGCTATTTCAAATTGTAATTAATCGACATCCTTAGATGAAATCAGAGGCGATTATTACAGCATCCAATAATAACTCATGATGATTTAGTGTCTTTTCATATACCCTCTGTAATTTGCAAGTAACCAGTAAGCCAATTTTAAACTATAAACAACGTGCAGTCCACATCTCAAGGACATTACGACGATTGGTGGTAAGCCTGAAATCATAAGCTCCTTCACGAAAATTCCGTGCTTGTGCCTAGCTGTAAGTTTGATGCACGTGGTCAAACTTGCCATAAGTAGATAGGCACTTAGGATCTCGTATATATTCACCATATTGCGCTGCTCTCCTGGTATATTCTATTTGGATGCATTTTCCATAATAGAATTTTAGCTTTATTCTGCTCCATTTGCTTAGAATAATTTTTATGGATTCGGCACGAATAATAATTTATGTAATTCCTTAAAAATAACCCCTATTAAACTTCTCAAATGGAGGTTTTGCCTATATAAGTAAAGCATTTTAATATTACAGTCCCTCTTCAACAATATATTTTAAATAACGCATTCAAATCTTGAAATTGAAATTTTGCACTCATCAATGTAATGTGCCGCGTAGCGGGATAGTTTCTTGCCTTATCGTTTATTGTTTAAGGTAATAATAAATCGGAGTGGAAAAGATAAATTGGGATGTACGAAGTGACACTCACATTCCTGTAAAAGCCGCATACCTACTGGAAGGAATCGCAACTCTATGTGGAAGTGACTTCATAAAATCCGCTAATTTAGTATGTAAAATTGCAGAAATTTACAATATAAAAACAAAAGGTGCACATATGTTTGCTGAATATTTCGTAGATAGAGAATTGTATTAACATTAACATTTTTATTTTTAGGCAAATAATGATATTACGATGACGTTACAGAGCAACTTTGAATGATTTTGTTCAGTTCAACTTCACGATATTATGTAGTAATCGGTTAAATAGTAACATCTAATGAAATTTGTATACAACAAATGACAGTTGAATTTGCATATGAAGAAAATGAGCATAGAATGCGAAGATTGAGGATAATCTTTGAGTAAATTATTCCCATCAAATTCCGACTTATTGAGGTAAATAACATTAAAATAATATCATATTTGATGGCGATTATAAACGATTCAGTCCTCCTTTTAAATCGAAAATGAATTACAGTGAAAAAGAAAAATTTTGCGAATTTCTTGTTTTTAAGGGCAAAAAATAATTCGCCAAAATCCTCGCCATAAAAATTCTTTTCGCAATAACATTTATTACATTGGATGGGACTTGCTTGTGGACTTGTCTGCATGAAATTTTCTTGTTTGGCACATATATGAGGATAGGAATAAGACTGAATTAGTATTAGCAAATGCTACGGATAGTCATAGCCGGATATCATTGTATTCATCCAGTTTGGCCGATTCGGCGTACTTGGTAGAGCATACGATCCAACGCTAAGTGCCCGTGATGGTAGAGTTGGAGTTGGGCCCGAATAGGCGCTGAAATAGTTCTGAATAATTATTGCTATTATATTGGTGAAAATTGATTTGATAGTTGAGTAGTTTCAAAAAAAAAGACCATTATAATAGCATTTTGGCAAAAGCAGTCGTGAAATGATTCGGCCTACTCACATCACATCTTTGTAAATACAGAGCGATCAAATAAGCTCTTTAGGTGGCGACTTTCTAAGTTCACTTTGAATAAAATGTGATAAATTTTTGTCAAACGATAGGAGTGAGAGAACAGAATTAGGAAGGGGGATGGGAGTGGGGAAGGGGGAGGAAGATGAGGTTTATATAGTGCGAAAGAGATTGAGACAAGTAATGCACTTAATTTCAAGAGGAACTCGGATTACCTGCAGCAATGGGACAAAAGATAACTAAGTGATGTGAGCAGCGCGAATGTTATTATTGCTCACTTGTAATCATTTATATGCTCACTACCAGCTCAGTGCAACTAACATGATAGGCGAAATGACTGCAAGAAACGAAAATGATGAACAATTGAATGATGAGGAGATTTTCGTTCCCTTTTATTACTATGAGGGCTTTGCAAGAACCGTTTTGCAATCATAAATTAGCTGAACCGCAAGTGCATCGAATCTTAAGCATTGGTTATCAAATAACGTGAAACTGATAGCATTAGCAGTTATAAACTAATAAGATAAAATGAAAACGATTGTTAAATAATTTAGAGAATGCTTTTAGCTACTAAGTACACCACTTCTTGAGTAAAAAAATATGAAATCAAGTAAAATGATAAAATAATATGACATGAGAATGATGATAATTTACAAACCTGTAGAGATCATAACCGGATACGTCGACTTTTTTATTCGCAGCAAGTTTTTTCGTCATTATGCAGATAACTAAAAGTGTTGTAGCCAGCATTGTTGCTAATGCAACGATTAAAAAAAATATCGATCGTGACATCGACGTTGGTGCGATCATACATTGTTCCACTTGACGACCACGCACTAAAAACCACTGCCTGATTCGAGAATATGCACTAAGCATAGAAATAGGAGAGGAAAACGGCCAACTATGTGAAGGTTTAAGTGAAGGAAAGGCAAATCATTCAAGCATTACTGGGGTGACCACCTATATGAGGCATAGGTGAACACAGTATTTTTAAATTTTTCCATATTGTTTCTGTTGAATAAGCCCAGGAACTACTTATTAAAAAAAAGGGAAACATATGGTATTGGATAGGAAGATAGGAACAGTTTAAGACACTGAATATACGGTCTATAGATAATTCCTGTCATTATCACTGACGGCAGCAACATTTCTCGATGAAAGGAAGAAAACATTACTGAGGAGAGAGGAAGGTGGGAAACATTAAGGTGAACGAGGCTAAGTGTGATTTTCTTGAAGGAAAAAATAGCATCAAAATATGTGGAATTTTGGAGAATAGGCCCTTATAAATCAAACCTTGCCACAGTGCTATTTTGGACACTTCAGAGGATATATTCAACAATTTTCACGTATAAGAATGAAAAGGATGAGAAAAAAGATGGTGCTGTCAATGATAAAATATAATTTGATGATGATGAAGCCATAACTACTATATCCTTTAATTGTTATAGCTTTCTCAAAGGTATCTCACCTCTCTTACATGTATTTCTCTTCACGTCTCAAGATGCGACCGATCCTAGAATGAACCATAAGGCAATTTTCTCGACTCAGATGTACGTAAATTAAAATGCACTTAATAGGATATTACCACCCCAAAATTGGGTGAAATGAAGCTTTGTGGTTATTTAAGAAAGATGTCTAAATCCTGGCTGTGATCAGCCCATCGCTCAGATGAAATAAAAAGCAAATAAGGTATACCTTCTCTTGTTTCTGAGTCATCGAGTATTGTTAGTGGACGTGTAAGGGCCACCTCATCAATAAGATCAGCCCTTTCATAATTACCCAAAGCGTTCTCTCGTTTATATCGAAAACGTAATTTTTCTGCAGTGAGATTTGAATTCGATATACGCTTGAAGCATTTCTGCAATCATTTAATTTAAAAAAGAACGTCGTGAATTATCGTTTGCTATCATCTCCATTCTCGTTATGTTACTTAGCATTTGAAGCATCAGCAACTTATGAAAATTGCATTTTTGAATATCCAAGCTGAATATCAATAGAAATTGTTTGTCGAATGATAAAAGCATTCTGGAAGAATCCTCAAGAACGATCATAAAAGAAGCAGTCAGTAAACATTTAAAACGACGATAATGTAGCTCGAAGAATTTCATTGGTTTATTTTTTCCACATATTTCCACATATCAAAACGAAACATTTCACGTATTTTATTATGGCTTTCGGACTTCCACAAACAATAAACAAATACCTGTTCACACTCGGCACTATTGAGGCATACTTGAATGGTACAATGTGCGAATACGGTCGATTGATTTCCAAAGCGAAATGTTTTAAACTTCGAGAAGTAAACCTCTTCATTGACATTCGCCATCGGATCAATAATTTCACTGATTTCATCTACCGGACAGCTGAATGAATTTTTGCAAAGAAGTATTCGTTATAAGAATATTTATCATGAACGTATAAAATCATATTAAAAATTCACCTAGAACATTTTGCTGTGTACACGAAAGAAAATCTTCGCACTTTGATAGTGTCAATATTCCTAACCATTCCTAACCTAACCTAACCATTATCGGTCTTGTTCATTATTCAGTACGACAGTTTTAGCTTTCTAAAGTTCCCTTTTTCCAAGCTTAATGTTACATGTCTATTACATTTTTAAAGTTAATTAGGTTAGTCGAATTCATCCTTAAATGTGGATTCCTACCTTATGTACACCTTCATAGAAACTAGTGTATGCAATTAGTTCGCAATGTTCAAATATCTTTCAGTAATACGGGATCTTGGCATTGATTTGCTGCTTAGATGGACTTAACGATCGTTTATAACTTAAGCTTACATCCAAATTACATATACAGGTTCAAACTGAGAGGTTTCGTGGAAAAACTTCGGTCTAGGAGTAAGACAGAAGAAGCTCCAAGCTAGGCATCATGAAATAGGGGAAGAACTTCCGAGGTGGTTGTTCTCAGTGAAACTAGCAGAGAATTATATCTACACAAAATTTCCTTATCCAAATGAATTCCTTATTCATTATTAACTTCAAATAAATTTGCTTTGAAACATTATTTGCTACCTTCAGAGCTTCTTCTATGTGGAAGAATCTCCACTGAGGCAGAAAGAAATTCTTTCTATTTCTAACCCACTGGGTGCTTCAGTACATACATTAGCAAAGGTAAAATCTAAGTGCAAAAATTCCTTCACAGTACGAAAAAAAGGCACATCAATTAAATACGACTAGGCGTTACGTTGATTAAATAAATTAATTAAATGCGAATAGGAATTAAATACGTTATGCTCTGGTTACCTGCTCTGAACAAACGTTAGATGTTTTGCCTCTGGAGATGTCATATCCTCACGATCCGAAAACATACATTCCTTTGGGATGATACCATGGTATGCTTCTGAAAAGAGAGCCGTCTACTGCAACAGATCAAATAGGCGATTTTTCTCCAAGTTAAAATCATTTACGAAAACTTTTAGTATCACAAAGTATTTTGATTTATATAATGACATTGCTCCAATTTTAACAGTTAATCTTCCGTTATGACTAAATGGCTCGGTGTTATCAGTTATCAGTTACGTGATAACCTTGTTTCACAAACAATACACTATAATAATATGCAGTAGAGACGATAATGCACTGATCCTCATGCGCGGATGATATTCGTTTCGAAAGCACTTCTCACTGAACATTTTCTGTGGGCTCTTTGTTCGGAAATTGTGATTATTGGTCGCGAATGCCTTGAAAGGGATCAGAACTTACTATCGGGTGAGAGCGCAACATAAAATTCGACTGTGTCGCCGAATTTAGCGGCACGTAGAGGACGGCCGTCAATACTACGGAATATCATTTCCACTTTGGGTTTCGGCTTTCCACCAGTTGACGCAACTACCTTGTGACCACTGAAAATTAAATTAACCTCCGTATGACGAAGGCGAAATAACTTAGGATTCAGCTTTGTAAGTCCTGAAAAAGTGCCCCGAATCATCAGATGTTATAATGCCTCATAAAAGCCTCAAACATATTACTGAATAGCACAAACAAAATGAGCATTTTCACTGAAAACTAAAGTAGGGTTGACTATAGTTACTTCTGAGTTGCAGCAAAACGGACTCACTTTTGCTTTGTTTGATGGAACCAAACAGAAAAAAAATAGTCTCTTTGTTTTCATCTATGCAGCGTAACAGTTCTTTTACATTCAAAAGCACAAGAAGGGTAGTTAAGACAACTTTTGCTTAAACAAATTATTTTAGAAAGGAAAAAGAGAGAGGAATTAAAGGAAGAAAGAGAAAAAGAATGCAGTGGTGCCTTCGAGGGTTTTGGCCGCATTTTAGCTCCAATTTAGCAGTAGAACGTTTGGATGCCTGTTTTTCTTTTACCACCTCGTGACATTTCAACTCCGACATTTCAACTTATTCCTCGCTCTGCCTTTATAATTAATCCTGAATGCTAGATGATCAGGAATAGAAAGCAATTCGATGTGCTTGCTCCATTATGAATCCACCTTGAAATGTCGTTGAATCTGATTGTTTGTACGCTCCTCGTATATAGACAAAATACGTGATTGACTCGAAGTGTCTTTGCTGGACTATGATCTGCGTTATCTTCTAGGGCGATTGTGGTTTCAGCATTTTGATAATTCGGTTCCTGTAAGTGAAATAATTGCAAAAAAAGGTGCCCTGAAGAAAACGATATCGAAGTATGGTTTCTAAGATCAATACTTCTTCCTTTGGCCCACACATAATTCAACGTCACCACTAAATTAATAAAGATATCTTTTGTTTGCATATAAATTAATAAAATGCCAAAAACGTGCAAAATAACCGGAATTCAACGATCTGGAAAAGAGCAGAAAAGTGTCATCATATTCGCATTTGAAGAGGAGATTTCTACAATGAAAAATAAATATTATAAATGGTTATTTAAATAATAAACGAAAAAATTATGCAATTAAAATGATGAATATAAAAGAACAATAAGAGAGATTATATGGTTGAAAAGTATATGAGAACCGTTCACAGGATAATTTGAACCTGAAATTTTACATCGAGTATATATGAATTTAAAAAATAAATAGTAGTCACATTGCTTGAAGCGAATTTCCTCCCACCTGGAGGATAAACTGTTATTATTCTACTTAGAGTGCTGATATCCATCTAAGCACGATGGTCAAAGCTTAATGAGATGCTTCGGATTACGATGCGTAATCACTTCTCCTATGGAAAAGGCGAGAGTGCAGAAAATCCAGCAATTTTTCAATACTACGAGCTATTCGCTAGTCAAAGAGGAGTGGTAGGATTATTAAATACTCACGAAACTTCAAATACGTTTTGAAATAGTCGATTGTCGCATAATCTTAGCTGAAATGTTTAAGAACGCGATTCGTAGAGCACGAATTGCACACCTACCAAATCTGTTAATTGAACGTTGCAATGTTTCCCATACGGAATCGTAAAATTATAGTTCACAAGGTTTCCGTTCTTTAATGCGCTTCCACAAGGTGTTCTTGATTTCTGCTCATAAACGTAGACGACAGGTTGCGATTTTGGATTTGCCATCCATCGTTGTAGGTCTGGATCTGATTTATTCAGCATTATCGTTATCGCATCTGCCGTACATCCTACTTCTTCGACTGAAAAGATTTATTCACTTTTTCAAATAATCAGTAATAATTTTTTTAGTAGCAATAATGATAGTAAAATACTCAGCACGTACCGATTTTTTTTGATGCAGGTAAAACTGTCATAAGCCACTTTGGCCTCATGGTGAGAGTTTTTCGCTTTATCATCGAAATATATAGAAACTGGGCATTGTTCAGCTAACTCAACGCTCATTCGAAAAATTTGAGGAGTAAATTCAAAAAAATTTAAGAATTCGTTTAAATTCCAATCGAGTGATGCTTAATAAATTCATAATTTATAAGCTTAAATAATTTTTCCGGCAAATCTGGATTATAAATTATTGCAAGAATTCATAAGTGATTAATTCTATTAACACTTACCAAATCCATCGCCTTCAATAGTTGTTGAGAAATATGCTATAAATAATAGAATACAAAATGAACTAGTCATAGTGTTGCTCTGAAAATATCGCTTAATAAATCGCTAATAGCGAAGATTTTAACGGGATTCGATTCATGACGTTGCAAAATTCTTCGGTGTTCATTGTTCAGCCAACTTAGCGCATTCGATTTTTGCATTTGAGGTAGGCATATCAGATAAGACGAGGGGAGATTACAACTTTCTCCAGTAAATTATAAAACTTAACTACCTAGCTGAAATTCGATTCGAGAATAAAGCAGTGAGGTGGAGAATTTGCTTGATCCGATAGGTTCAACCAAGTGGAAAAGAAAAGTTCTCCAAAATGAGAACATATTTGCCGCAATGCAAACGACATTTTTATCAAAGAACAAAAACGCTTTGCTAAATAAATTGGAATATCCGTCTTTTATAATAAACATTAATGCAAAACGGAGATTGCAATTCATATTTGCATTGCATGTGGATCGTCATATCAACAGAATATAGGGTACACATGAAAGTGAGCAAAGTGATATGCAAATATGGCTGAATCGAATGGTCACAGCGAGGACAATGGGCTCTCATTAAGGTGTATTGCTTGATGCTCGCCCCACACCTGCCTTCGTCTCCTACCTCACCAAATCAGCGCTATTCGATTGTTCAGCAGCCGGTGAACGGCTTAGTAACTATCAATGCATTGTCCACGTTACTAATTCATAGATATTGAAAATGAAGACTGAATAAGAGTAGTACAAATAACAACTACAGAAATGAGATTATTCTGATCAATTCAACAGTTATTCAAATTTATTTATGAGTTTAAGAAGTTCTTTAAAAAACAGTGTAATGTTTGAGGACGTCACCGATTTGCTACGCTTTCATCTTGTGCTGTCATCGTTCGTCGCCTCGAGAAGAAGTTCAAAAGAAGCTGTTGAACTATTCCGGAAGAACAAGAACAAAAGCCATTAGAGATATTTCTTCGAAAAAACTAAAGAAGGCTACACAGATTGAGAGTGCAATATGGGAAAAAGTAGGATAATAATATGGCAACAAGTTTATTTTTTGTCATTCCTGTTCTCGTAAAAAGGCACGAAAAATCAATGGGAAAAACATATCCCAAGATGAGTGTATTGATCACTACGAGGTTGATCTCGTAGTCATGATAGAATCGATCTATATGTTCCAAACCGATTTATCTCACATCTCAATTCGATCAGAAATTAATTTTGCGAAAAGCAAAGTGGTCCCTGCAGGGACTGGTCATCGGGGACTATTTCGATAGAAATTTCGTCAGCTTTCTTTTAAATTCGAAATATATTGACTGGCAAAGAAATTAACTTTAGAGTGTGCACCAAAATGCACTCGAAAACTTCAGCGTAAGATGAGATGGTATGAATGAAGATTGAAAAACTTTGCTGGAAAAATGGGGAAGAGGATGAGAAGAGAGGGTGGAAGGTATCGATAGCATCACGTGTAAAAGCCATGCTGAGTTGCAATAAAATACTGCCCTTAAATGACAGCCTTCCTTCTACATCGTTCCAAGGTCATCTTGCAGCAACAAACTGATAATCTAGGGGTTCAAGTTTTCCTTGAAAACACAAAATTCATCGTCTTGGAAAAAATTTCTGAGAGGGACTGACAAGTGCAAATAGAATTTTCAACTTTCCCGGAAAATCTTCGCCGTCCAACAAGAGAATTATATCTGGCAGGGACACGAGAATGGAATATGGCTATAAAATGGCCTCATCTTATGGTTGCCTTGGAAGCAGCAACAATCAAGGGGAAAGCAGCGAAATCACTAGACCCAACAGGTTTAGGGTATCGAGAATAACCGCACCTGCCTGACGAGGCGCAAAACAATGCCATTCACTATGTGCACATAAAGCAGAAGAGACCTAGAGATAACGCCCGTTTACCTGCCATAACCTCATTTCGGCAACCTTTGTAGATGTGCATAAGCCGGCTCACCTACTCCTCTCATCGGGGAATATAATTTATTTTCCCGACATATCGTGTATGCTAATACATCGTTGAACTCGTTGAATTGATTGCAGCAAGTATAAACGCATAGGGAATTCAGCGCATTGATATCGCCAATAATCCACATAAGTAGATCGTGTGTATTACAGCCGTCAAGTTGGTTCCAAATAAGCGACGAGTTTGTAACGCTGGTGTTTAGCATTTCTCTGACGTATATATTGCATCTGGAAAGCAATGCAGAATTTTCGAAGAGTTATGAGTGTTTTCATTTTGAAAGATAAAAACATTTTCCAGTACTAGTGGAATCTGTGAAAATACTATTTTCTCTTCTCCGAGGAATCTTAGTGGAGCTTCAGATGTTCAACTTATTTCAAACAGTGGTAAAAATTCAAACAGTGGTGAAATGAAACTTTCTCATAGCGGAAAATCCGAAATATGCAAATCCATCCTTAGAAAAAATGAATATAAGAATGTGGTCAAAGCATAAGTGCTTAATCTCCAGAAGATCGGACTACGGTTCAATATAGAATGGCAGTGTTTGCGTATCGATTTGAAGTGATAAAGAGAACTGCCAAATTTTTGAATTTTTTGCATTAAAAAGTTATGTACATCCTTGAGTATGCCCGAAATTCAAAGATCATCGAGCGTAAAGCAACAATCGAGCATAAATTCAAATATCCTCAACTATCAAATAAGGAGTAATTCAAATATCCGCTTTCAACAGCTCACTTCAAAGAACTAAAGGAATTTCAACCAAATGCCACGAATCTCAGCATCAATCTGAGGAAATATACTAAAATAGTCTCGGAAAAAAGCACGAGATTTCTCAGTTACTCAACTGAGAAAGTAATATTTTTCACCGAATAGCATGAGGATATTATTATTTAAGCTCTCTTAGCATTTCAAAGCAATCGTTTAGTTTCAAACAATTTTATAGTTCTAAATTATTCGGAAAAAGAGCATTTTATTTTTGAGTTGCTCTCTATTATATAATGGGAAAATATATGAACATTCAATTATTTGCTTATTCGATCCACAATAAAAAAGAATTTAGCGAAATTCATTCAATTAATCGTTTTTCATTTATCAATGTATTCCTTAATCAGTAATGCAAAACGTCTGATCTAACGATGACAAACTATGAAGAGTTTTGAATATCATCTGTATAGGTTGAAAGATTTTTGATTAGCACATTGTTGGAATGAATTTATGAGATATACCTGGAGTGGGTGGATAATTGATGCAGTACATGTTATTTCACATTATGAGGAACACGTTGATTTAGTGAGATGCCGTAATGAAACGACATTCGGTGAACGTTAATTACACTCTATGAGCTCATTATAAATGCGCTGAGATCATTATTGATGCCTAACGAATGCCTCTCAGAACGCTTGTGAATTCATCAAGAAATCTATGAATCTAAAAATCTACATATATGTGCGGATAGCTACAATAACCGTAAATTCGAGAGATAAAAGATGGAGGGTTTATACGATCGCCGCAAAAGAAAGTAAGGGAAAGCTAGTTACTGAGAGATTCAATAAGATTTTGAACGTTGAATGATAAAGTATTGTTTATATGAAGGGTTCGTTTGCACAATGTTTTTTCATTAAGTACTGAAAAGGGTAGATGATACATTGAGGAATTAATCGAAAATATCCAGAAATTGATTGAAATATTGCAGCAGTATCCGCAAAAAATCGTAAAATAACCGGATAGAAAATCTCAAGAAATCATTAAAAAAACGACTGAAGAGGAAATTCCGAGTGGAAATTAGAATGAACAGAATTCGAATAAGTAAATACTTAGGTATAATTCATAAATTTAACGGTGACTATGAACTACTGATGATTAGCTAATCATCACTGTGATCAACAACTCTGGATTCATATTTTTGGGACTCTATTTGCATATTGCACGGATATTCATTCAATCATAAAAAAATGCAATCAAATATTTCCGTTAAAGAATGACTTAGCTTAAGGACGAACTGCTGTTGCCTCAGCTGAACGATTTCCTCCAAAAAAATCAACCATCGAAACGTCGAATCGTACATTAATACTATTTAATTCTTTTTTCTAATTCACTGAATTGTTTCAATTTATTCAAAAATCTTTCATAAAAATATCTCTAGGAGTAGCGAGGTGAATTGTACACTTCGTATTGTTCGTCGAGATAAACGATCCGTTAACAATGCGCTATACAGGAAAACATCTGCTCTCTTATAAGGGTCATCTTAATCACGCGTCGATTAAGAATGCGAAGAGAAAAGCGTAACGTTTCATTGAAGCACCTGATGTCGTGCCTAAGCACGCTTTTCGCGCACAATTATTTTTGATGCCCGACTGGAAAATCTCATCTTTCCGGAAATCTCATCGCCTTATAAAATGTAAATTTCTTCATATACCATCGAAAATCACTTTTAAACTAAGCATGATTCCCGCTAGTAAGCTTTGCTTTTTGACAGGAACAACAGTCACCTTGATGAAACGGTCGAATAATGCCCAATGTTGTTTGAGTGCTTTAAAATTTTCAGCGAACATCACATTATAGCTTAATTTCTATTCAGCTCGACGAAATACCCATTTGCCTCATTTTGTGTATTTCCCTCCTTTATCATTTATTGCTAACTATAAAGCTATCAGATCCTTGCGTTGTTCTTATTTATCGCATATAACATCCACAAATAACAAAACGATCATTGCTGGGAGGATTTCTTCAGATTCAATAAGTAATGTTTGCAAGACACCTTAATGAAGCAAATGAGTTGTTTTTTCTTTAAATCGCCACTTAAATTGTTGAACTCGCATAGCATTTTCGATGTTTTCATGAGAAATCAAATAAGAAAGAGAGAAAATGTATAATTTTATCAGTGCTATTGAATGTAAAATCATTAGCTCCAAGAAAATGTTCTAAACTATATTCGAAGAAATTATCGTCTAATCGGAAAGAAATTCCATCGCAGCTGAAGTATTGCGACGGAGAAAAGTCTCTACAGAGAAGCTGCCTGGATTGAAGGATTCCTCTCATATTTGAAGGGAAGAGGTGAGATTTTCGGATTTCTCGTGCGTATTGGGCGAAATTCAAAACGTTTTAAAACTCTTCTCGCACGTAAAGTCGTTTTCTCCTCTCCTATATGCACTCGTTCCTCTCTTCCAACTCGGCTGTCTCAGCTACTCACACTCCGCCGCAAATCTTTCCTTTCTGATGTAGTTGAAACGTTGCAGCTTCTAGCAAAAACGCCAAGTTAAAATCTCTACATACATGTTTCGATTTGAAATATGCTTGCAAAGGGTGTGGGATGGAAGGATGGGGTTCAGACAGCATACATAAGGGATGGCAGACGCTAGCGAACAATTTTTCTTGGGCTGATCAGTATTTGGTGGTCAAATAAATAATGTGTTTCAATATAGGTGCACATTACGATTAATCATTATTATTTGAAAGAAAGAGTTGGTGGTGTCTTAGAGTTGTTCACGAATTGCCCTCATCAAAATAATCTTAATGTTTAGTGCATTTACAGGTTGAAGCATGGATCATAGTGGGAAATATCCACAAAAACACCTTTGATCGTCATAATTTCGTTGAATGAATTCATTCGTTTCGAATTTGTTGAAAAAGAAGCGACAGAAATAGCGAACTATTTTATTCAGTCATCGTAAACTTTTATTACGAAACTATGCAAAAAATAGGTAATATAACGAGAAAGCAACGCAGTCGTCGTAAGAAATATTCAGTTTCGATAGAATCTCTGAAACAAATATACAGTAGTGAAAAATAAGTAGAACGGGAGAAACATACTCTAGGCAACAGGCACTGTAGGTAATAATGATAGACCTGCAGGTTCGTCATTGTATTTTGCTCATTTTATCAGTTGGTTTCACAAAATGTGAACAGGAAAGAAAATATGCAAAATGAGGTGTCTGCAACTCGAACAGAACGGATTGCCCATAGAAGCCTTCAATAACATAGTTTTTCTTTGCACCAACAGGTGTAAATCAAAGATCTGACTAATGGAAAGAGAAAAAAAAATCAATGGTTGAGATGGGCATGGAAGTTTTTTGCTCCTTTAAAGCTGATATCTTCCAATACAATTAAAACTGATGAATGGAAATGAATGTGAAGTGGAGCATCACCCTATGGTATACTCACTATTCACACTGTAATTGAAATTTCAGCGTTTCACCCGTTGAAACTACTGAGCAGACACAGACACATCATAATAACGTGCTAGTGGGCAGCGAATCTGCAAAAGCGCACTGAAATACAAATTGTACAGAAAAATCTTCGATAGTAGAGGGAAATTTTGATGTAAACCTGAAATTAGGGACATCTCACAACGAATGAGATGTAGGAAAAGCAGTTGAGATTCATCGTTCATAAGTGATGATTTATGATTTCTCTTTAGATAGCCATGCTTGTTTACCTGACGTTAATGAATCGCTTTCACCTGTTTACTTATGGTTCAATTGTGCGAACCTACGAACCAACCAACAACGGCATAATGTCTAACGGCATAATATCACACCAATTTACAAATTCGCTGTTAAACCTATTCTAAAACAACGATAACCCTCCATGGTTTATAGCACATATAAATATGACCTAATGAGAGAAATAGTATAGCATGGTTGAAATGATAAATAAATTTTGCAGAACAGTGTCGCTGTCAATTAAGAATAAGCGTAGCATTTAGCGAAGAATTCGTTCGGAAGATTTCTGATTCAGAGAAGCATCAAAGAAGAGGTAGAGGATTTCAGTTGTCGAAAACAATTGACTGCTGAATTATTAACCGCAGTTTTAATTAATCACAATTAACAATAATTAACGCTATTGAGATGGAAATTAATAGCATATTTATCAATAAGACAAATTTCCTTAGCTGATGCATGCATGTTGCTTATAAAATATGAAACATTTATAAACGAAAAGCATGAAATAAATTAAGAATGCTTAACCGTCGTCCATTACGAACATTTTGCGCATTCGCTGAAGTGGCCATAATAAGAGCGGACTGTTGTATGAGTTGACGGAAGCTTTCTTGTTTTTGAGTTCTTCGTATCAGCCGCATAGCGAACGCATGATTTAAATAAGCATAGATAATGAATGCAATAACAATGCCGAGAATAATAAATGAGATATAACGAGAGGTGTGGGTTTCTCTGAAAATGTGAACTTTAGTGATGAGAAAAATTGAAAACAATGTAAGGAAAAAAGCCATCTCATCGAGAATGCAAATAAGATGGACGCAGATCAAGGAAATTCCTAAATGATCTCAGCATTTTACATGAAATATTGGCAATAGTACATTCTGGTGTGTATTTAACAAGTGAAAAAGTTGCTGATTTCGTTGAAACTATAGGAATTCGCTGTAATTACAAGATCATTGCCATTAACAGAAGTACTGTTCCTTTGTTAATGCGATAGAAATAATGAAAATGAAAATAACGATAGAAAAAAAACGACTAAAATAATGATAGCAATACTATTACTACCACCACTGCTACCATTGCTTTATTACTACCATTGCCGCAGTTATTATCATTATTATTACTGACACTAAATATTGCATCCTCTGGAATTCTTCCACTGCAAACCAACTGACGCACACTAAGGAAATCTTTAGCTGGAACAATCGCAAATGTTGGATTTTGTTATTGTGAAACCAGTGGAACCTACTTTTCGATGATTCCAAGTGGACGTTTCCCAAAGTTAGGATGATATTTCGATTCGTGACTCCAGATAATCACCTTCTCATCCACTGCAGCTCTCCAATCTTCACGATGGCTGCCTATCAATAAGTCGAGCAGAAGAGAAATATTTTCCGGCGTATAATAAGATCTCAACTTTCTAAAACACTTTTTGCTTCGCAGTGTTTTGTCCAAGGACACAGAAATTCATTGAAATATTGAAACATAGTTACTATCATTTTTTAAGGAATTATCAATATTCTCCAGTTTTCCAATTTTCCCTAAAATTCAAATTTCTTGTGAAATGTAATAGAACTCTAAAGTTTAAAATGACATTTTTAATTTTCTTTCAATCCTATCATCATTCTCAATCCATAAGAAAATACGCCAGACGAGTCCTTTCACGTCGTTTGAAATCACTGCATTTCTTAATGAAAACATCCAGCTTTTGGTGTCGAAAACCAACATTAATCGGGCCAATCCGGTGATATATCTTACTTGAGAAATCATCTTTCTCAGGAATATAACTTTGGCCTTGTTAGTAATTTTAGGAATTGCAAATAGAAGGCTTTGAGTGGAAATTTGCCTAAAACAGATAATCAGGCGCAGTTGTGGACGCCCCTCATGGATTCCATACCGATGTCCGAGGCTAAAGAAGAATGAATTTATGGAAGGTTTTCGAGCAGATATAGCGGTTAATGATTTACCAGGAATCATGGCACAAAAAAGTCAAGTTCATACTGCGGAGAGGATAAAACAAACGCCTCGGAAGCTTAAAATAGGAATTACGATCAGCCCCATAGTGATGCTTATTCTCTTGAAAGGATGCTCATTTGTTGCAGCTGTTTTTTCTCTCATATGTGTGTACTTGCATGCGTTTGTTTGTCTGTCTGTGTCTTTGTTCAAGGAAGGTCAGGCTGACGAATTGTCACGTTCTTTGGGTATGAAAACATCCGTCACATGGAAAAACCTATATTGCTGATTACTTATCTTATGGGTTATAGCGATTCCAAACCTTTTCGCAAGTTCCTCACTAATGTCCGCTGCATTCGAAAGAGATCTCTTGATAACATCTTTGACGAAACTTCGTTGACCATTAGGGGGCATAATGAGTGAAAAATTTGACGCTAGCGAGCGGTTGGTGTTCTTTAGAGTTGTTGGAGAAGATTGGCAAGAAATTAGCAGCACAATATTAGCAGTTAATGTTGCTCGGAAGAAGGCGCTCAATGAGATGAACATTCATCTGAAATGAAGAGAAATTATTTCACATATCACATTATCTCAAGATTATGTCGTACCGCATGAAACTGAAAGGTTCAGGGAGGTCTTCAGCTCTTTGATCCTATAGCAAATCACTCCCCCTGCTGAAACTGTGGAAGAAAACAAAGTGTAGAGAATACAATTGAAAGGAGTTACGGGGGTGGCGACTAAAAGGTGCGTCAAGAAGTGATGCTTGCACTCACCGTTGTGAGAACTCCAAGCTGATATCAAGCTGATTTGTTCATCAAATTTCTTACAGGATCTACTCTAAAAAAGGTCTTCTCATTATTTCCAGCCTTAATTGTGAGCAGTGTCTTAAATTGTCGCCTTACGTCTATATCATTAAAGTCTGGGGGTAGAGAAATGGACTCGGTTTATGGCTAGGATTGGTTTTATGACCTCGACACTTGCATTAATTTTTGTGGCCAAAAACTAATTCAACGCTTCAGAAAGTTTAATTAGCGTGTGATTAATAATGAGTAATCTGCAAAAAGACGGTTATACAAAGCGCTGATAACTAACAGGTTAATCTTCAAGAAAAACTCGTGATTAATTTTGTTGCCAAAATCCAAAGAAAGGTGTATTGCTTCTTTCGCGCTCTTTTTTCCTGCCAATATTTACTCTAAAAAACTTTCTCAGGCTCACAAGTTCTTGGCTCACAGGATGATAAGAACGACCATACTCCTCACCTCAGGTCTGAGGTTCCCTTCCTCGTCTTTCCGCTCACCCTTATCGACTGTTATAAGACCCTGCTTTTTGTTCTGTCAACGGGGTTGCATTATCTGGTAGGCGGAAATGATGTGGTGAAAGGTTTTATGAGTTCGAGAAAGGAATCTTTTAAGTCACCAAGAATAACAAGAGTGTGGAAGACAGATTAACGAGTAGTTCATAGAATGTTCATAGATATGTGCTATCTATATCGCAGAGAAATAGAAGTCACATTTTTGAGGCGTGAGAGGCATAGGTAAACTATTCAATGAAGCAGTAAAATGAATATCACAAATCACGCTCAACTGAAGTGGCATTGCATGATTACTCACCATATTGAAAAATTTTATTTTTGTCGAAATTTTCAGTCACTCCAATCGGATAAGTTTTCTATTCGCATTAATGGAACTCTTTGAAGGAAATGAATTTCTTAATGGGAGGCGCAAGTGCGTTAAATTAGCGCGCCATGTTAATTATTATGTGAGAATTCTCATTTCCATACTTATTATTTTTTGCAAATTTATGTGACTGTTTGATGAGGTGAACAAAGAGCCTAACCTATTAGTTCCTTAATTCTCTGCTAATCACAGATCAGCAAATGGAGGAAGTAGTGCAACAAACGTATAGGAATAATATGCAAATATCGTTGAGGTGGGATATGAGCTCACTGAATGGTAAAGAAACGTGATTAGGTGGACGCGAAATTTGATTCCCTCTAAAGATGCACGAAAACCGAATAAATCTATAAGATCGATGAGACCAAAAAGAGGAGCAAATAGAGTAGGATAAGTGGGAAACACCGTTGAACGCCAATTTTCAAACTTTCTTGAGTAACACAATGCAAGAGAAAATGAAAGAAAACTCGTGTTAATTGAGGTGGCTGCTACAACGTCAGACATGTGGCATTTCTAGGATATCAGCAGTCATGACATCAGGTAGCCGACGAGTTGGGCAAACCATCTAAAAGGGCAAAAGCGGCGCTCGTTATTTGTCGTTCATTCATTCCTGAAGCATTCAAGCATATACGGGTGTTTTTTGCATACCGCAACATTATGATAGATTTAGTGGGTACTGGAAGAGAATTAAATCTAACAGACTATATATCAAATCTCAGACAAATTGGATGAAATTTTTGAGATTCTCATTTATATTTTCCCACATGGATATGCATAACTGTTAGCTTGGAGTTGAAATTTTCAGATGCATTTCCTATTTACTCTCTTCTCGTTCGTTGCATTCACAGAATTCATTTAGAGGATCGAAACAGTTAATTATGGAGATGAATAAAATGCTTTTCGCTTTGATATGAATCAATTTTACAGTCACGATTACTTTCAACCAAATATACGAGTTCCTTGAAGTTCAAGTGAATTAGCATAAATCTTGCAAGAATTGTACAAATAGAAAAAAGGGGGATAAATGAAGGAGGAATAAATTCTGCCTGTTGGAAGATATCATCTATCATTTTTCCTTATTTTTCCTCATCACCCCTTGTATATCTATATAAAATTATAAATCTATATAATTTTTGCATAAATAATTCTCAGCCATCGTAAATCCACTAGATACTCTAAATGAGCATGATTAAATGCACACAAAAAGCAATTGATGTTTATGTATTTACGGTAATATATGTATATATTTATATTTATGTAAGAGTATATAAGAATATTTATTTATATAAGATGTATTTACGATAATCTATATTTATATTTATATCTATATTTATATTTATATAAAAGTTCATACCCAAACCTAGCGCACCAGTTATGCTTTTCTCCGCTCGCATCTTCTTCATGCAATTGTTTATTCATTGCATTGGCAGGAAGTTGCCACCATTTTATTCGAGCGATGTCAATTCCATTGCGTTTTTCTTTGCATCATTTAGTAACACCTTTCCACAAAGCTCATAATGCATTCATTATCAGTCAAGTAGACCGCTCAGTTGAAATTTGTTTATCAGTCGGCTGACAAGCAAAACGCGTTTCGCCAGAAAATTTAGAAAATAGTTCCAAGTAGTCTAAGTAGTTCCAAGTAGCTCCAAGTAGAAAATAGTTCCAAGTAGTTCTAGTTCTAAGAAGTAGTCAACTTCGCGCGGATGAACTGCCATAAAAATGAGGCAGTAATAATAATAACGTCTGTTATGGGGTGACCATAAGCAAAAAGTATAAAAGTGCTGCCATCACTAATAATTTATTTAAGTTTGAAAATCAGCTTGGAAAATACGACCTCTAAAAACCACTGCATTTTTTGTTTGCTGAGTGATTCATTTAATAGACCGATCGATAACGGATAATCTAAAACAACAAATGAGGGATAGCATAGCGCGAAAAATAAGCTTGAATGGCAGTTTGCAGTTAAACTATAGGACATCGGCTACGTCGCCATAAGAATTCTTTCATTTAGCGCAGTACTACAGTATTTCTCGTACTAGTGAACATCCATAGAAAGGCGCATACAGGCCAGCGTGCTCCACCACATTGTTTAGAAATGTTGGTTGCAAAGTTTTACTATAATTGTTAAGCTCATTTTTGGGATCGAATTTTTTTTTAAATTACACTGCTGTCGAAATATTTGTTGATTGAAGAATACTATAGCGATGGTAAAACCTTTTCTCACAAAAACTATTAAGGACACTAATACACATAAAGATTTCATTTCGAATAAGCCTAAGTGATATTGAAGTGATTGCTCTTAGAATTTCTTTTGCTGCCATATATTTAAGGTGATTGCAATAAAGATTCACGGGTCTCTAGGTCTCCGATACATATTTTACTATTAAAAAATATTTCCGAAAATTGAATGTAAAAAGGATATGAGGATGCTATATCTCGAAATATTCGTAGTTTAAAAAAGGTATAAAACAACAGAATTCGGTATTATTCTAAGAAATTTTCCAAGATCTAAATGTTATACATAGATGTCAACCTCTGCAACTATAGAAATCAGGCGTTCGATGTATGCGAGATTATGCCAAGTCGATGTGCTGTTTCAACGCATTCACAGCGATCACCTTGCTAATCGTTTCCTTTCGATATAGTGCACAATTTCTGTTGAGAGTAATTTGCCTCTTCGTCTTCTAGAAATTCTCAACGTCATTACATTGTAGCATATATGGATGACGTAAAAGCCAGCAGGCGATAAAAGAGAAAAAGGATAAAGCTGATAAATGCTTGAAATGAATTGAAGCTTCGTGGAATCACTCTTTAGCGACTTATCACTTCATCATAATCAACAAATTCTAGTCGGCTATAGTAAACGTCTGTTTTATTGAAGTATAGAGTGAAAATTTGTTTTAAAGAGGTTCATGTACATTGTCCAGGGAATTACTCATATCGTCTATGATGAATTCAGTTTCTATATTTATATTATACTACACAAGGCGACACTATATTATGGATCAAAGCTGTTCATATAGCGAACGCAGTGATCTGAAAATTTATTGGAGAATGACGTTGGAATTAATATGATACCGTTATACGTAAAGCACGTAATCGTCGAAAGCACATAATCGTCGATGCCTAAAGACATCATTGAAAATTGCTACTGATTGTTAAGGAATCTTTCAGTTGCATATTATTAGCGCATAACTAAAGGCCTACATGGATATATCTTGCAGATCTCTAATGATGGTAATCCATAAGAAAATTATAACTTCGTTATTAAAGAATTTGGTATCAATAAATTGTTATTTCGTTTTCTCTCTTCTTTTGATATCTCATGCAACCAATTAGTATCTGCTTCTCAACCGTTTTTTTTTGCTAAGAATCTGACATATTTAAGAGACGATATGACTCCAGATTCATCAAATAGTGAGGAACCTGTAGAAAGAGTGAGTTAAATTTTACAATATCACCTGGCTAATTCCCCTTTTTGGTTATGTAAATTCGCTTATATAACATTCCAATTAATGCCCAAACCTATAGAAATCATAAACAACGAATAAAAGATGTATTTTATAGTGGCACTGGTTGAATAAAATATAACGTTTGAAAGAGATTTTCCATGAGCGTTGTTTGAAACGAATATAACAGATGAGTTTCTTAAATATTTATACTTATTCCATATTTTATTATCTTCTATTCAAAAGACAGATTTCTTAATGCTTTTATAGTCGAATGTTAATAAATAATGCTCGCATATTTTCTGACGAAAAAAATATGAAAGAATTTCCATTTTTTTTTTTAGATGCGACAATGGGTGTTCTCAGGCTACATCTAAGGATCATCTCCGAAATTGAGGCCTTTCTTGATGGACTTTATGGCGAAAGATTAAAAGACTTGATCATCACAAGCGTTTCAGATACTTCAGTTCCTAAGCACAAAAAACGCATAGTGAAATGGGAAATCATGACTCTCTAAGTGGTGATAAAAAAGAGGATAACCTTGCAGAGATGATGCAAAACAAGCTTGACGTCTTTCACCGGAAAAAAAGCAGCTTTGAAGATCACAGTGAATACAAAATATACTGTTCAATAAGTAGAACATAAATCATTAAAAGCGCAGTTGATATGCGCTTTTTGGAATTTTGTTCAGCAAGGCTCACTCTGCTGCGCAAAATGTTGGACAAAACATGGTTTTTTTCAACACACCGTCTAAGAAACCACTTGTTTATTCATTCCTCACTTTCACCACTATCCCCATAAAAAATATTATTGCTTGATGCAATTTTTAAACAGATAAAGTGATGTTTCAAGTGATGTGTTCTTCTGTTCGAGAGGTCGAGTGGAATAAGAGATCAGCTTCTGAAGCGACGTAGATTGAACTGAAAATTTTCAAAAAATACAGTCATAAATGGCATAATTGGCAAGCAGTAGCCAAATCAATCATCATGTCTCTCTGCTTAAGCATTTATATGAAAGTTTTATTGATATGGCACATCAAAACAGAACAACATTTCGATACATCCTTGAAAAAGAAAGGGGAAAACTGAATTTAATCAAACACTTCATAAATGTAATCATGATCGGTGAAAATCCATCGATTACTGCCTTGCATCCAATCACTTCTAACGATTGTCTCATAGTTGCCGCGATTTTCAGGTTCCATATCGGTTAAACTTTGAATGAGAGCTTGTGCTTCTGCTGATGTCATGTTCGTAGTGAATGCGATTCTTTTAGATTCATGGTCATCATTCAAGTCTCGATCCTACAACAACATTAACGATCAGTGCCTGAAGTTATTAAATGAAAGAAAATTTCAAATTTCTTAGATACAATTCACTCATTAGCATATTTATTGCTACGATTGTTAATTTTCCGCATGACAGTGTAAATATACTGTTGGAGCATGAAGATGAAGAACTGTTCTCAGGATTATGTATGTTAGCTCAGACGTTGCTGGAGAACGCTAAGCCGAACTAAATGAGGAGTTAAGTCCTTTCCACTATCATTTATAAAAATTGCTTCATCCCCCTCTTCATATGTTGATAAAATGTTCGCGAATGCAAGGTGATGCAAGATCCCATGGTGTACTATTTTATTTTATCCCATCCCATATTTCCGTTAAATTTCGAGACTGGGCTCAATATTCAACTGAGAAAATCATTCATACCGTTCGTTCTAATGCGTTTTGTATTTAAACGCTAATTTAAGCAAGACCGTTAAAAAAAACAATGATCGGTGATTTGCTGAACGCATATTTCGAAAGATTGGAGCAGTACTTAACTAGTTTAACCATCAGCGAAGTGGTATATTTTTAACCGACAAGGCGGTCAGTGACAAGTAGTCAGTGATTTGTTCTTTAGATGCAACAGGCTTATCTTTGTTCTCTGAGCCGCAGTATTTCGCTCTATTGACAGTTCTCATTAATAGCATGAGGAATTTACAAGCATGAAAGCAAAAAAATCCGAAACTTCCAGCATGGGAAACGATAATTTTAATTAATGGCATTTGCAACGATCCAAATTTTCGTGTCTCTTGAATGCTGCAACAATTCGTTCGTCTTACGAGTGGAATAGATTGCCAAGGGACACTTCAGAGAACAAAGAAGAATTATTAAAATTACTAAGAAGTTATATATTTAGGCGACAAATTTCAAATAAAACAAATGCACAACAAATTATCCATTACCTGTGGCCATTTCCCAGTAAGCATCGTAAAAAGCAATACGCCCATCGCATACCAATCGCCTGCATACGCATCGTACGGTTTACGCCTTCAAAAATTTCCCAATCAGTTTTCTCGCATCTCATAACGGCCTTAAAATCGCAGTGAAGAGTGGTAATTCGATCATATTGGTTTCAACAATCAATAAATCAATTTTTTAATGTAACATATAAAATTTGAGCAATCAAGTCGTCGATTAATACTTTGTTAGTTACGAGGCATCGTTTAAGCTTAGGCTTAATTTCGATTTACTCGAAATTGTGCATTTTTTGATAATTTTATTGAACAAGAAAGCAGTAAACGGCAATTATAATACGGCTTCATTCTACAGTGAATGTATATAAAGCGGAGCTGTTGACTAGTAGTGGAGGAATTTTTCACTCACTTATCGCATTCAGCTGCGCCATAGCTCAATGGGAGTAATGCAAATGGTGCTATTCCTTCGCCTCTCATCTCTAGCGATTACTCACTCGAGTCAGCAAAATTTTTACACGATCCATTTTTCACGCATCAGCAGAACTTTTACTCTGCTTATTGACTCAAAGGTTTATAGATCTTCCCAGAAGTTGGCGCAAGCATACACACATTTCCACTATCCTCGATTTGTTATTTAGAAAGCAGCAACATTCATCAGCAAAACCTGAAATGCAAAGCTCTTCAAGCGAAACGATTCTCAACTTACCTCAAGATTTCAGGCGCTGAATATGGCTTCGTTCCACAAAATGAAGTTGATCGCTCTCGCCGGCTAATATATCGTGCAAATCCGAAATCAACAAGTTTAACATCACCATTGACGTCCAAGAGAACATTCTCGGGTTTAATATCTCGATGTACAACGCCTCGTATATGAAGATAATGCACTGCCTCAGAGAGTTGTCGAAACATACGTGAAGCATGCGGCTGCTCTGAATAAATGCCAATCAGTGAATCTTAAAAATACCCACCGAATCAATATCGTCTAAGCGGATCAAGCTGTATGGTTATGGCATCCGACAATTCATTGTGAATCCTTCTTAGCATGGCAACTAGCTATCGTAATCTTACTAGATTCTTCCGCTTACCTCAAGTTTTCGATCGCATATTGGTATATTGGTTTAGATTTTTAGCGATACTTTATTATATTGATAATTTATCAATCCGATGTTGCCTTTTATTCATTCCTAAGATATTTTCTGAACTGAAAACGTCAAGGACCAATTTTTGTCGCATAATTTAGAAGGGAAAAGAAATTTGCATCGGATTAAATGAGCTATTACCAGATGATTATCAGCCATATCTTCACTTCAGAGAAAACTCCTTCCAGTATTGTGATTTCAACGATAAGGAAACAGAGAACGAAGTGAAAAGTAGAAAAAGCAATAAAGATGTCTAATTACTGCTCCTTTCAGTTCTTCCTCTGTGTTCATTCTACCTCATACTGCATCCTTAATTTGTATCATCATAGTCATATATGTCAGCTGAAAGATCAATCGACAACTTACCGGATATGAATTTATCGTGAAGGATAAGATTCAATAATGTACCACCGGAATAGAACTCGCTTACAATTATAATTTTCGTTGGACTAGGCATTTTGATTGCTAATGCCTAAAATTTACATAGAGATTTATGTAGATTAATCGTGATTTGTAGATAAAACATATACCAGTAGTTTTGCCAATTTTAAAAAAATCATCTGTAAATTAATATCGAATAATTCGATTGACAATAGAAACACAAATTCAGATCAATTATGGTGCTATAACTTTCGCCTATAGCTTTACTTTAGAAATGATCCGTAACAACGTTATGAATTTATGGCTACGTCGACAGAAATACGCATGATAAGCATTTGGAGTGGAGCTCGCTTTTATCGTTCATTTGGTGATAATTTAAAACAAGGAATACGAGGATATCCATAACAAGCCAGTTTAAACCGATATTCCTTTAGTATCTTTCATATTAAAACTCACATATGTGCAACGGTAGATGAACTTCTCGTAGCGGAAACAATGTGAGTAATGAATGCGAAGTAACACCCTTACCCGACTTAAATGTGGATGATTGACCAACCGAGTGAAATAGAGTTCACGTGGTAGGAATTTTTTTGCGATCGATGCATCCAACGCGCTTACATTGATTATTTTCACTGCTACTGGCCTCCCAAATCTTTAAATAATTTTATTATTTACATCGGTAGGTAGTATGGTGGAGTAAGACCCTCATATTCTTCCTTATATACCTCATTAATTCTCATCTATAAATTATTTCCGTTAGAAATTTACTTTTTTCTCTTTTCGTTCGGAGTAGTAGCTTCTCGTGGAGAATAAAAACTATTACAACAGATGTTATGAGCAATATAAACTATCTCATTGTTGGTTTGACCGAATTTGTCAAAACTGCCTTATTGGTAAACAAATTTGACCCCGAATACTGTTTTAGCAAAGCAGCAGCTAGTGCCGTGAAATGTCCATTTCCCTATGCAAAAATTCCCCGCTACGTTGTTCGCTTTCTTGATCGTCGGGTAGAGTCGTTATGCACGATTAAGAAAGATTTGTCGTTTTCGTTGGTGATACTTCCAGCACACAATGAGGAGGAGCCGATGTTGGCGAAGGAACCATGAGGAGCCGAAAAGGAATCCAAGCTAATAAAAGTCGCATGAATAAAGAGATAATGATATAATGAGTTGCAGTGATCGTTTTTTCAATGTAAAAAGACAAATAACTTACAGCCCAGAAATTGCCCAATAAACAGTCGAATGACCACTGCGAGCCAAAGGTGGCGACAGAGTGCCATGAATAAACATTGATGCACATTCAAGTGCAAATTCCGTTGACGGAGATCTCGATGGTATAGCACCTTGCGCCATTGCGAGAAAACAAACACAGCAATGTTTCCTCAATATTTTATCTCAACTGCAAACAGGTTACTTGCGAATATTAAAAACACGTGGAGAAATTCATTACATATCAATAGTGAAATGCAAAAAACATTAGTAACAATGTGCAAAATCGCTTCACAATATGTGCGTTTTAGAATTAGCAGATATTTTGAACGATTTTATGAAAAAAAAAACGCAATATTTTGTGAAATTTGCATCGAATGCTGCTGAAAATTGAAGTTCCCCACAAAAATCGTTCCCTTTTTTCTTGAAATGATCAGTTAGAATTGCAATTGGTTGAAATAAACTTCAGTTCTAATGGTTCAAATAAAGTCTCGCAAAAAATGCAAATATTCAAAAAATTCATCCACTATCAGAGTTTATTTCTTATCCAATTTCATAGATATCGTTCTCGTTTGACTATTATAATTGTATAGATAGCGAATGCTCACTAAATAAAGCATTGTGGAAAAACAACTGAAGGGTAATTAGCAGTATTCTCGACGAAAAAGCCGTTCGTTAAATGAAAATTTAGCTTAATTTGCAAAGAATTTCTATGAAGACTGTTCATATCCGACGGATTAAGGTGAATAGTTTGCAAAAGTCAAATGATTTATATGAGAGGAGAAAAATGAAGGATCTTTCTTTCCGCTTTCGTTCCTATATTATTTACTCATCGAGAAATTCTATATGAAAAAAGTTGAAACGATTTTTAAAAGAGCATTTAAGTGTATAGTGGATTTTAGCACAAATATTACACTATTCAAATGAGCAGTTTCCTTGGAATACTTTTCGCAGTTATATATCTTTTACATATTACCACCTTTCTTTAGAAATTTCTCTTCTTCATAGCAACTTATCTTCACGAGATAAATATTCGCTATGAAATATATCCATCCGATCTTGTTAATTTCTTAAGTTGCACTCTCATCAGACTCCTGTCGAATACTCCGGAATTCGAAACAATCTTCCATTCATGGCATAAGAAAGATACCATGGACATGAAAGTGACCAAAGATATCTTACAGCGAAAATATCGGAAATGCTTCCGAAATTTTATGTGTATTGGTGGCATGCATATGACATTAATTGACGTAGACGTACCGATTTGATAGGTGGTAAAGTCTTTGATACTGCATATTATTGGCTGATAAATAACGACAACAGCAACAAGACGGTACCAACAAAATGATGTGCAGATGATTCGAAATGGAACATATGAAGTGGAACAAAATATTCTTGTCATTGATTAGTGTCGTTATACTTGTCCATGCGTCACACTTTCCCACAATGTATGCGAAATATTTTCCAAGAAATGCGATGAGAATTCCTCCATCCCGGATTGAGATATGACATTGGAGAAACTAGGGAAGCGCACAACAACGCGGGCGCATATTTTCCCTCCAACTACCACGCCACAAAAAGACAGTAGACTAAATAACGCACAACAGATTAGCGCCTTCCGGGCTCGGAAGGATGGAGGATGAAAGAAAAGACACGAGACTCACGCGTTCGGCATCCGGACAGGCAGAGGACGAAGAAATGAAAAATGTCCGGGTATTCATGCTGTTTGTTCGCACATTTCCTCTCCAGCAGCGGCAGATGGATTGCTCCGGTCAGTATCCGTATTGGTTTAGTTTTGAGGCCTACTATCTTAAGTTCCGTCCGTTTGTTCAGTGAAAGGAAAATTGATTACCTTGCAAGTGATGTCAATAAACCACCATTTATTTAAAGAACAGAAAAATAAAGAAAAACATGAACGAGAGGAATGATTACACTAAAATACAATGAAATTATGATAAAGAAACAGTACATAATTCAGCTTTATATAGTACAGTAATAGCGACACTTATTCAATAAGAGTGAATAATGAGAGACATACTGTGAGAGGAAACAATCAACACCAACAATATGCATAAAAAACCAGCGCTGATTCTATGCGAATGATAAAAATTTACCATCAGTCTTTTTTTGGGAATCGAGTCAATTCATTAATGGTTCAGTTTGCCAACTGCAGCTATAACTTCCTCGACAAAGACGACTCAAGAGTTTCACAATGACGATATCAAATTATCACCACTAGTAAATAAAAGTTTTGTATGTTCGAAGGTCCTAAATAGCTCAACAATTTCACCGTTAAACCTCAAAATAAAACAATTAATCAATTCAAGTCCACTCCTTTATGACAATGAAGGGAACTGATATGTAACACCCTGGGGCACTTACCTACAGACGGGAAATGGAAAACGGTCAATTGAGTTGTTTCGAAGAAAACGATATAGATCAGACGTATGACAACAACTATTTTCAACAGATTTATTCCCCATCTCGAAAAAACTCGTAGTGCTTCATTTCCCGATAAAGACTTCGTCTATTTTAGTCGAACCAAAAAAACTTAATGAAAATAATCGCTGTCATATCAGGCAAACTAACTGTATGAGAAGAAAATCGCTCAAGAAAAAAAGCATAAAACTACGATAAGAATGCAGCCAACATTAACGCCTCCTTTAAAAAATCACATCAATATCGAGCAAACAAGAGCCTACTGAGGCGGTGAAACGATACGTCCAAGATGATCCATAGACATTACATAGCTGCCATCCGATGCGACCATTCCAGAGCGACTCACATGCAGATGTTTCATACCACGCTTCACATACGCCTTATCATCCTCCTTTAAAATGCTTATAAATACCAATAATAAGAGTTTAGCTGATAGTGTTCGCGACTAATTTGGAGGGGATCATAATGACGAATAAAAGGAAAGGATGCAAAATGCAAATCTGAAGAAATCTATTTAATGAAGAAAAAATTATATCACCTACTATATTAGTCCCATCATACAAAAACAAAATTTCAAAGCACCCACTGAGGTCGTTCAATGCATTCAAGTAAACTGTCCAACTAAAAAATAACATCACAGCATTACTTACAAAATATCTCACTTATAATGAATTAGTAAAGACAGTAAAATATCAAAGACATATTAATGTATCTTATATTTTGGCCTGATTATGCGCTAAAATACGCGTTAGTGCAAATTACCTAAGAGAATATTTACAGTAAAACACTACCAAATGCAACACCTTTAGGAGGGAAGGCACTGTAAAATAATTATTATTTTTTAAATAAGTGATGTACTGGAAAATAAATATTTAACAGAATTTACAAAAAAAAAAACTATTTAAATAACAGAATAAACCGGAATAAACCAGAATAAACCAGAGTAAACCGGAATAAACCGGATTAAACGATTATTGTATAAGGATAAACCGGAATAAACCAGACATAACCAGAATATCATATGACTATTATATGAGTGAAATTACATGAAGGAGTCAATAATAGGCGATTTGCAACCGTTACCATCAATTGCGAACACTTTTCCGCTAGAAATTACAATAATTTTGTTAAAAATCCAATTACAAATTTGTTTGTTCCTCTATAAAACCGTAAATCTCAGTCAAATTCCACATATACATTTGTTCTTCTCATTTATGATAGTTTCTGAAGAAATAATAAAATTTCAATAATCTAAGAAGTGTCAAACTATGAATGTGTCAAACCTGCACAGCTATGTCGACACTATCCGTGCGAACACGAATGGTACCCTTTGATGGTGAGCAACTGATATGACGTGGACGACAGTTCACTTCCACATCACCGTTCACCATTTGTTTTATATAAATACCTGCAACTTGCGCATGAATACTGTTGTCGTGCATTTCTTTAAGGATTTAGAGGGCAAGGAAATGAAAGGGGAGAGGGAAGGGAAGGAAGGGAAAAAACTGATGAGCGCAGATTTCGATGCTAACTTGTAAAATAATTCAAAATTCAGCGACAGATAGCTTACTTCACTCAGTTAAAGATTTTAAAAAAAGCATAGGAAATGCGCAAAAAGAGAGCAAAAGGACGAATATAACATCACCGTTGATCGTAAGTGTAAGAGAACCATCATCTCGCATCCCATGACGTGCTCTCTTCACAATGTCGTTGCACAACTCAGTGAACTGTAAATAATGATAAAACACCAATCAAGTGCATAAAAACGATGATCAGATGGAGACTGCAACAAACAGGGATGCAGATTAAATATTGTTCTGGTAAATGAATTAAATGACTTTTTCGGATGGAGAATTAAGTAGGTTCCTGAAGTCAAAAAGGTATGACATGCTTCGGCAGTACACCTATTTACTTGGAGGTAATTATCATACGTATTTGATTTATTGCAGATTTTGATGCAAGGCTAAACAACCATCCGCATTCAAACATTAAACAAATTGATTCAGAAAACGTTGTTTGCTTGCTCGAGATTAAAAAAACAGTATTTTACGTCGAGCACTCGAGATTCATTTCCTGACCACTTGCGTAAATGCATCTGCTAACAATCAGCAATGATAGACTCCCCTCTATAAAGTTTAACAGATGATCACCTACTTCGGCTCCGTTCTGCGATTCCGTATAAAATAGATGAATAGTGAAGTCATAATCCAAACTTGGGAACTGAAGCTGTCCAAGAGGTATCGATGAGGTGCCAAGGATATCTGAGTTCGAAACCAGATACACCTCAGCAAGGTGTGACATCGTGAAGAGTACACCTTGTACACCGAAAGCAGCCGCCTTGTAGGTGGGATATGCTGAAAAATAATCAAAATCGACATAAAAATAGCATAGAAAATTCCGCTATCTGAATAGTATACAATTCGATGCTGATCAAATGTTGGCGTGCTAGTTTTTCAAAACACTGCAAAAAAAAGAAATACGTGAAGTATCAAAGATATTTGCCATAGAAAATAGAGAATTTTAATACGGTGAAATATTTAAATAATTTTATTCTTAATGAAATAAGAATATTATGTAAAGAAACCTACGGGCTGCGCTAAAATTACAGAAAATTTTCTCGCCATTTTGATAGATTCGTGCCTTTGGATGTAAAATACATGCCGTTGTGCCAGAACCATTGCATACCGACTGAAAGCCTACTAAATTATGAATAATATCACACTGAGCAATAATAGGAAAACGAAATATGAGAATATATTCATGTTAAGCTAATCATCGTAAGCTTTTGGCAGGTTCTTTTAATTTAGCCACTTATTTATCTCTTATAGCAAACAATTGAAAAAGTTAAGCTGAGAAGAGATTCTATAAACTTCAAGTCGAAGTCCTGAACAGACTTGATAAATGCCCATCCGGAGAAACAGACTTTTGATTTTGAGGATATTAGAGGATTTTCGATATCGATCCATTGATTGCATTACAACGAAACGGCCAAAAGCTGACGAGTGATAACTGGCCGACAGTGTGGTAGATAGTGGCAATACTGCCCTCCACGCCTATACTCTCTTTTCATTCCTTTGTTGCAAAACCTAACAAAAGGCTTCAGTATAATTCGATGGGAATCGAACTGTCAACTTTATATGAAGAAAATATACATTTCGGGATGATCGACGGAAATGAAAAACATCGGTAGTTTACAAATATTTTCTTAGCGCCGCTTGAACTCAAAAGACTCCATGTTGGTGAACTTCCTAAATTAAGCTATTTAAACAATTACGCCTCGTTCGACCATTTCTGCTAGCAAAATGTTGAAATTTTAATAGTTGGCCGAGCCTCTTCACAATATTCATGATGCCATTCTATTATAAACTTTTCCTCATCTTACTTTTATTTCCTTTGGTTATTACATTGTCGCCATAACATTCATATACGATGCGCTCTATAACATACTTACAAATGCTTATGTTCTATTATAATTGTTTATTGTCGACCTATATGTTCTGATTTTGGAGTTTCAATATAGAAAATTGATATTTTAAATGTCGGAGTAAACTTACTGAAAATTTGTCGTGACAAAATAGTCTGACAGAACGATCGGCAGCAATCTGAAATCGAAATCCTATGCACAGCGCGTACTTATGATGCTGAAGAGGAGCTGGAGAAACCAAGTTAGTCTGATTGGACTTTGCTCTTACTATACAACAGCTCTTCTTGTTTATCACTTATCTTCATAGCGCCACTGTCCCATAATATGATCGTTACGCCCACTACCTTAGGCTATATTGACTTCTGCTTTAAAATTGGCAAAAGAAACCACTTCTTCCTCAATATTAGGTGGATGATACCATCCAATGGATAAATAATGAAAAATCTTCCACTGTCCCTTCCCACAGCAATGCTACATGACCTACAAATCAATGGCAATTTCTGTACGCCCGATCACTGAAAAAACGATAAAGAAAAGCGGCGATTCTGAAGAATTTATCCATAAGAAATTTCTTGAAAACTCGAACTTTCGGAGAAAAATGAAGAGATTGCCTTTGTGCACTTTTCCAAAATGAAGTTTTCTAGTTTGAGTCCCCTAGGACTGAGATATCCAACCAAGGTTTTCTTTACAAAATTATCTCAGGTAAATATCTACATAAATTGGGCAGGATATTTGTAAGACTTACCTCAATTATCACACCCATATTGACGGTCACAAAAATCGTGCCAGTTGGCGATGCGTAGACGACTGGGTAGATTTTATTGCCCATAGAACTCCTATTTGCTGCGCCCGAATCGCCGGCACTTGGCGACCAAGTTGGATAATCAACAATCGGCTGCGTATCTAAGAACTAGAAGGTTGGAAATCTCTAACATGACTTGCGCAAGTTTAACCGTCATAGATCAAACGTCTTATGATTTCCCAATGAAATGATCAAAAAGCAACGATAATAGCTCAATAAATACCTAACGTATACGGTACAACGTACCGCAATATGACGTCAAATAACCATCTCCACCTTAATCAGTCATTAATAGTGTTTGAAATATGTGAACGAGCGCATTGCTCAATGAAGCAACAATGACAATAAAGATGAATGATTAGTGATGCGTTCTCGAAAAATGCTCAGTTATTGAATACTATTGAGGAATAAAATGCCAACCGTGATCACTTCTTACGCGGCTTAACCAACGTGGAGGTGAGATAACATCCGGCGAAGCCATCGTACCACTATGGGAGCGAGCACTCGCGCTTGGACGCCATACACGACGATAGCGATTAGGTGTACCATTGAACGAACGACCACTCGCAGGCCTACGGAGAAAGTTGAAATTTGGCGAAGATAAAAAGTTGCGGAATAGAATGTAGCTGGAGGCTGGAAGTCCAGGCCTTACTCTACAGAAGCTATTCCAACTTTTCTGCCTTGAGGTGATGTGAAGTTTAAAAATCCTCTGTGAGTGATACTGGATAATTTCTTGTAAACATCTAGCCTTATGATTCGGTTCTTGTCTGTGAAGCGCTCTTCACCTAACGTTGTAAATGCCTACAAAATGCTAATATTTCCTAAAGAAGAAGGGAGACTACAACGATAAAAATCTTGAAGAAGAAGGTGGGACGGCGTTGCATTACGAGAATAGGGAAAGGTACCATGGAATGAGAGGGAAGATAAAAAAATACTGATATTTTGTGAATTTCCTGAAAAGGAACTAACTCGCCATGCATGTATCAATTCCAATTCTCTGCCTCATTCAAACCATATATAATATTTCTTCAAAAAAAGAACCATAGTCTTTAAACTATTCGAACGCAAAGATTATCAAAATTTTGTTCAATCTTGTTTTTCAGACAACGTTCAGTGATGGATGTTTTTGCCACTTAAGCGATTGAAAGCCTCACTCTTTACCTATTTCTTCTCGCATAAATTGAAACTTGCCCTCTTCAGAGCGCGAGCTAAGAAATATTAACTGATGTGTACAAAAATCACAACAATAACAAAAACAGTGTATCGACGAGGAAGAGCATGAGCGGATGAGTCAGCGATAGTGATATAATTTTACCTTTGGGCACCCAGGCCACAGCAGCGACCGCTTCTACCATACGAAGTGCTTCCATAGCGGCGCACATCACCGGACTCCTGGAGTTCTGTCTGCAACGCACCTATAGCATTCTTCTGATATAGAAATCACTCAAATATGACACTGCGCCCTGCTGTTACATAACTGTGCATAGAACACGCAACCTCCGAAAAAAACTCAAAAGGTTAATCTCGCATTACCCATATGTCTAAACGAGAATAAGAAAAGTCAGCGAAAACTCTTATAGCCTCAAGCAGGGATAGAAGAATAATGGAGGAAGGAAGAAGAATGAAATAGAAGGAGAAGGAGAGAAGCAAGGCGAATGGTGAAACGGACTTCAGAGACAGCTGGATAAACTCAGTACAAAAGCAGTTTTCAAAGCTTAGCAGCAATAAATCGTTGAAGATATACTGATTAATCAGAGTAGACACGTATATTCTCTCGCTCCAGGTGTGCTGGTTGCGCCCGTTTTCCTCTTTTTTTGCCAAAGATATCTGTTTGTGAACTCTAGATAAATATTAAATCAGCTTCACATACCTTCTTATGATCAGCTGTGTTCGGTTGATGGAACTTATTTGCGTTATTTGAATCGCCTCCGATAATAATTTTCTTAACCCCTTCACGGATCGCGGTAACGAGCTCTTTGCCCTCGCCGTTATTTTGCTCATTTATTTGCTCGCCTTCATTGCTAGCCTAAATAATCGATTACTCCCTTGGACCGTAGTGCAACGTTCAACTCACCTTGGATTGGCGCTCGTTGAATGCAGATCACCAATCCTATGGAAACTCAGGACTCCAAGACACTAAGAAAGGATAGTGGAAAGCAAGAAAATTGATACTAAAATAACCTCAGAAGAGGAGCAGAAACATCGGTGAATGTTGATCTCAATGAAAATGTGGTACTAAATATGTAAGTTTCAAATTATCAATGATCGTTTTGGTTGACTCGGCAACTTTCTAATAAAATCTGTATACACCATTCCAACAGTAACACAACTCACTTTTGTTTCAATGGCAATAAATGATATCGGACGATCACTTCGAAGCGAAAAGATAGTTTAGATTATTCGTGCTATTGTTAGGATTCTTACTTTTGAAATCTCCATATCTAGTTGATCGCTGATTCACTATTAGAAATTATATACTCTAAAAATATGCTAACGCTATATTTATGTCATTTCAAAATACCACTTCCTTGTTCCCAGCAAATCAAGGCACAGAAATTTTGAGCAACCACTGAACGCTTGAAAAGGATTTCGTTTTAGTATAAGAGTGCGGCAAAAAGTATCCTTTTAGTTAAAGTATAATGAGTCAACAATACCATGATCTTTTCGACATTATCATCACTAGTGTCACTGTCTGCAGTATGGAGACTGCTCGAATTGTAGTCCGGACCCATTGGCGCTAATTCAACTGGATCCAGTATATCACGTATTCCGTTATTTTCCATCAGTGTGGCAACAAAACCTGCAATAAACAAACTATGCGTAAATTGTTACTATGAGATAAGTGGTGATCTCGGAACTCGAACGTACAAACAACTTATGTACACCTACAGTGATCATTCTCATATGAAAACCACCGAATAGAAAATCTAATCTGACGTAACGAGTGAGAATAAGGACAATTTCGCCACTTCAACTACTACACTTGATACCGCAAGGATTAATTCAAAAGTAACGCTGGAAATTGCTTACTGGCGAGTTGTGCTCTAACGCAATGTTGATAACTTAAACAAAGATATATCTGAGTTGACGAAGATCAGAACTAAAGCGATTGTCCCAATAGTATTTGCTTTGGTTAATTGAAATTTCGCAAAATATTTACAACATTTTCTTAATCGAAAATTTAAGGCACAATTTTAAATAAATGTCAGAATAATAAGCGAAAGCCGAATGAAGCAGATGGGAATAACCACATCACTCTTCACTGATGTATACGGAAACAGCGGGAAACATTGTCGAGCCTTAGTTTAGAAAGTTCTATTGACTAGCTCAAATCGAGGTAGCGAATGAGTCAGAATCACGCCTCATCATTATCAACTCCCCTTTCCCCAATCCCTACCTCGTTATGCTGGAAAAAAACATGCCCAATCCATGGCCAAATTCCTGAGTCTGGTTTCACCATGTCCTTTCTGCCGACTGCTATGAAGCTTTGAGCACCGGACTCATTATCATATTGAATTTTGATTGCAAAGCAGCAATAGACGTTGCAGCATTTCAACTAGTAGAGATAGTGTATTAAATATCAAACCTTTTAATCGTTTATAATAAGAAACGAGTAGCTGATGTAGTTGATAGCGGGCGACGAGTTCGAATACCGCAATTACGATAACCTAAATAATTCGGCTCTACTCGAATATAATTCAAATATTAAATATTACGATGTTAAATTATTCAAATCTAAGAACTCTTCATGCGCAATAACCCTCTCCAAATTCTACATTCTAGTTTTATAAATTCCACGTTTCATAACTCGAAACTCTATACCTACAAAACAAAATAATTGTGTTCGGCTTTCCTGCTCAGAAATACTTTAATTCCCCATTCACTCCACCTTTCCTTCCTAATTGACATGTGCACCTATTTCAGTTCGCCAGAACATGTTGCAGCATAGGTAGCTTGCTGCCTAATTTCCACCTTCGCATCATATGAGCCTGAAAGGCGCTTCGCACCAACATCATTTATGCATCCACTCGTCCAGCTTTCGAGCTCAGGTAGAATCATTTCAAAATAAGTCCATTGCCGCTCCCTGTGACATTTTCGCCTGTCTATATTGTCATTTCGGAAAAGATGCTCACTGCTGTTTACATTCACATACCCTTGTACGTCTTCGCACTTCGAAAGTTTCAAACTAATGGATGGGCAAATTAATAAATAAATATGTAAAGCAACCATCAGATCGGATGCAAACACCTAAGACAATTTTTCTTTTTGCGAAATATAAGTAAACGTGATATTCTTGATTGTTACCGAGTAAACACAGACATGACTGACCAACAAATGTGAACAAATATTCTACAAAACGTCCCATCAGTTACTGCACAACCTACAAATTAAACGATATTCGGGATCATAAAATACTCGAATAAAATTTAAAAATCTGTCAAGGGTACGTGAAATCTTATATTTTCACACTGCTTCTTTAAAAAATTCACGTAGAGTGCAGCAAAACCGATTAGAATTATTAATATGGCGATCAGTGAAAACATCCAGTTATTCGATTAATGTCGTGAAAACATCCAGTCCAAGAACCATGTCCATTTGACATCACATTGCGTATATGAGGGAATTATTGCAAGATATCCAAATAGCCGTCTTCTTCGACTCGAAAAGTATAAGCAAAATCATCGCTAATACAGACAGAAGATGAACGAACCACTCAATTGTGGACCGGCTAGGATGATCGGAATTTCGACGAATGAGGAAATAGCTGAATATTGTGATGAATGCAATTGCTGACGCGATAAATTTTGCAAAATTTGATTGCAAATTATGCAAATAAACTGATTGCAAATTAACTTAATCCAAATTTGATAAAACGAAACGAATGAGTACTTAAGTGAAGAAATGAAACATTAAAGGAACAAAAATGATATCGAAAAAAATTGGCACAAATATCTGCCTACATTTTGCATCAACACTGAGCAATCGAAGCGAAAGCAATCCAGTAACGCAATCGATGTCCATTAAAGATTGATCGTCGTCGATTCAGTTGCTACTTGGGGCACATGTCTTCAAACAGGCGCATACACCATGCAAAAGCTTATGCGCTTGCATATTTATGCAGATACCTTGAAGTTTCAAAAAGTTCTCCTTTATACAGGAGTTTGTAAACTCCTATCCATAAATTGAATAAGACGCAACCCGTTATGAATGCATCCTCAGCTGGTTAGTGTTCAATTTCGTAATCTAATGGATCGGTCGAGTAGATCGGTATCGTGCCTTGACCGCTTTATGATAGAGTTATGTAAGGCGAATAGGCAAGGGGAGAATATCAGTATAACAGTCCAGCCTGTCGTAAAAATATGTTCACTCAAGGAATTTGATTCAGGTTGGCGATGAATCCAACAATGTTCGGAGAGCATTAGATGATGCCACCAGCGACGACGAACTCTCTGATGCAGTCTGCAGTGTTTCGTCGCCCGTCGTTGATACTGCTAAGAGATCAGAGACGCAATGTGACGAAAAAAATGACGGCAACAGTACAAATGAGACTGAACTTTCACGTGTATTTATTATTTGATATTTATTTAGATCTTCCAACTAAACGTGAATATGTTTTGGTTACTTTTTTCTTGTTTACGATCGCCAACGAATCATTGATTCAGATTGATTAAAACTTCAGTTTTGCCCCGGAAAAATTCACCTTTTCATAGGTCTAATGTGTGATCACATTTATATTCCAAGTTCTCCATCAATGACAATATTTCTCAGCTTTGTATTGGGCGTAAAATTAGAGATAAAAGAGTAATTCAACTACTGGATTTTCGCCGAATTCCTTTAAGTTTCACTGAGATTACGTTTCTCGGATATCTCTTCTACAAAAGAAATCACTTACTCTAAATGAATAAGCCAACAGAATTAATTTTTTTTTCTTAAAGAGATCTTTTATAATCGAATTTTTCCAACTCCTTATTTGGTTGTACTTGACGATCTATACTTATTGTAATTTCGAGCTTAACGATAAGGAGAGAGTAAATGAATTGATTTAGAACCTCCGAACTTGTGCAGTAGGCAAAATGGCATGTAGAAAGCGGAGGTATTTGAAACACCAATTGTTTTTTAAGCCTAATATTTTGCTTATATCCGCTTTCTTGTCTTATTATTTTTGAGAGTTTTTATATCTGCCAAGGGGATATTTTAAGCAGATATTAAGCTCATCAGTTCTCAGTTCATAGAGAGATATTATCATAGGTGAACAGCAAGAATTCGTTCGCTTGTGTTGAGACGCAACCTGAGGATGTTTTGAATGCGAAGAATCGATACAACGAAGGTGATGCACATGAAAGGTACAACGTTGGAATTTTTCGTCATATTTCAACTTTAGCACAATCGACTATTTGATTTCAAGTTATTTGAAATGAAAATTCCAACTTGCTGCCATAATCGTTAATAAACTTTAGAGCACTTCTGCAGATGTTTTCAATTATTTTAAAACGATAATTGAGCGGAATTTTTAAGAGGAATCTGTTCACCGAGAGAAACTTTCCCAATCACTGTAATATTTCAGTGGAGAGACTCTAAGCCACGAGCATAGAAGTGAATCGTCACAATCACCTAGCCGTTCATTAACGCCATCTACCACCCCGTCATTTAGCAACTATCCTCGAGTTGCTGAAGTTAGCAATAGTAGTAAGTTACCGACAATTCATTTTTTACATCTTATTGCCTTGGTTGATGCTTTACTGCCGGAAGCAGAAATTCCAATTGTTTCGAATTATTTTGATGTTTAATTCAACAATGCTATATTATAACGAGAATTGATGAGCAATCATAGAAGGGAACAATACTACTGATGTATATCATGTTGAAAGTAAATTATGTTTCCATATCAAAAACTCACCAAGAATTTTTCACCAAACATTACATTTCCACTTACAAACTTGTAAATTCCTATTTTCATTTTATGGTATTTGTGGTGCCAAGGGTATTTCTGTTTGTAATATTTTATAGTATTCTATGGTTAATAACCATCTGAATATTTGAATATAGTTTCTGGAGAATTGTATCATCGATTCAATTGTCCGGTTTATGGTATTGTATGATCGCCTTCCTTCTCGGTTGTTATGGAAATGGTATTGCCATAAGTGGTTGCATTCAATTTAAGGATTTAGTACTGCATAGATCCAGGGTAAGGTACTGAAAATCATATGCCAGACATATACGTCTAGACCTCTTTCTGGCTGAATGGGTACTTTAGGTTCGACAACAACGGTAGTTGGATTCACTAAGTCTCGGATGGATTCACAATCAACGCGTCAAATTTTTCGCAACCGGCGTCACCATCGCAGTAGCAGTGACTTCCCGTTGATTTATAAGACTCCGGGAGGTACCATATCGGTTCTTCTGCGATATGGTATCGTAGTAGAGGTATGTTGCCGAAGACTTTAATTGCTGAAACCAAGCTTATTTCTTAGGTGAGGTTGAAAGATGTGGAAACGCAATAATTGATGATTTATCGTTATATGTTAATGAGCTATGATGACGCAATGAACTGTGATGACTATGTCACAAGCTGCTTTTGTAGTATATGACATTTTATATAAAGTTACCGAGATTTAATGTAATAAGCAATATTTTTCATAAATGAAATGATATCGTTCAGGGAACAAAAAGCATAGAAAAAACACCCTGCGGCAATAAGCTTTGCTTTATGCTAGAGGCACTGAATAGATTTCTCAGTGGAATATGAGTGGGAGTTTTTAGTGAACTAAAAAACGACAGATTCGTATTACATTAAGAAATGCTTGTTTTACTGGCTTCATTATGACTGTCGTCCTGAAGTTTTCTTTTATTATAGATTTCAGTAGATCGTTGCATACGTATTGTTTGTCACAATAAATTCGCTGTAAGTTGATATATATTATATTAATCAAAATATCATTGCAATAATTCCTATTTAAAATTAAATTTGTTCAATTCATTTGAAAGAAAGGAAAAAATGATCCACTGTATAACTAAGAAGCCAATAGTTGAATTATATGATTATCATATCCGAGAAATAAAATCAGCCATATGCTTCTTCCAGAATTTTTTTGGTATCCATTAATTTTGCTTATAATTTATTGCACTTTGAATTCTTTAATTTTCGAATAAATAGAAAATACGGCTGAAAATTCCCTTAGAACTTATGCAGTAATATTTCATTTTATTAAATCCCTATTGACATCAAAGCTTGATAATTCAATTTTTTCATATTTAGGCAACGTGCAATAATCTCGGTAACGCTTCATGCATTTTGCATCATAGAGCTCGAATTTTTCAACAAGATGAAAAAATATTCTGTAATTTCGGAAATTCAAGTTAGTTGTAATTCCTTTCATATTGAATTTAAGCAGGATTGTAGATTATCGTCCTATCTGTATTATTTATTGATAATTTCAGGAGATTTTTATGGATAATTTATTCGGAAACCTGGATGAAATATTCCACAAAGTTGTAGTTGAAATTACTGAAAAGTGTATAGGAATTTATGGCTATTAATTGCATAGTATGAACCTTATTAAACGTTGATTTATTTGAAAGGAAAATCAAAGGAGCGGCGGATGAATTCTATTTATTAGACGTTAGCAGTCAATTTCTGAAGATAAGTTTTTGAAAAATGAGACATAATAAGCTTAAAATTGACGTCTTATTCTCCAATTCAATTCAGGTACCCCTAGATTATTGCAAATACTCCCATAACCGCTATCATTTAAATTGTGGAATTTCAAGTGTCACTAAACTTGAATATGTCTTCTATGTTCAAACAGTGCAACCTTCGGAGGCGTTCCATAAAATTCGCTTGCTTCATCCAGTTTAGTTGATCTCTTATTTAGCTGCTTACATATTCAGCCTCTAGTTAGTATCAATTCAGTGCAAAGTCTTATGAACACAGCCTCTAGGAAGCACTCTATGGATAGCTTCCGAACAATACTACTGCATTGGCGTAGAGCTAAGGAGCAAATTTAAGCAGAAGCTAAAGAACGAACTAAATGGTCTTGTAACAATAACGGCCTAATTTTGTAGCTATGCCTATTGGTGATTTATGCGTCACTGATATGGGCGATATTCTCAAACTAGTTCGCATTGTAGTGTATTCATCGCTCGCAGTTTTTTATGTTTTTTCTTTTGTAGTTTCACCAGTAGATAAAGTGGCAGTATTCGGTACACAAGGAGTTCTGTTCACTATGTCACATCTCAATGAGGCGTATTTGGTTTCAAGTGCAACCGTTAAAGGAATTTCATCGGTTTCATTGGGTCGTTTAAAATTTCCAAATCTCAATTATGACTTCACTCTATGTTTATTCTATATGAATACTCAAACAGGACAACAGGTAATTAGATAGTTATTCATATCTGCTAAAATGTTTCAAATGTTCAATACGGAAGAAAAAATTATCTTTAAGAGGATTTCTTGAAATTCCCTCAAAATTTCAAATGGCGCTGAAATATGACGACTCTGAGAGACCATAAAATCGCCTATAAGATTTTTGTAACTATAGCAGTAAACTAAGTGAAATATGCTAGGTTGAAATAGCGTATTATGAGAGCACGAAAACTTAGATTAAAATGTGAATAATGATATTTTCCCCAGTAGTAACAATATCGTGAAATAACATTAATGAAAAATTGAATATCCAGTTCGAAAGTCTCTGTGATAGAATTATAAGAGAGGCGAGACATATGAAAGATGAAGATGGACGTCTCACGATTGTGATAAATGGTAAGCGTCAGTATATAACTTCAAAAAAAGAAGAAAGAATTATTTCAGAATATAAGAGCCAGACTTTTGCTAAGACTTACGCTTAATGATCGGTTTCCACGTCAAATTTTTTCATGCATAATCTAAGCCGCCTAAGTGGAAAATATATTGAAAAATTCATGTTTTGTATATAATATGATCGACTATAATGATTCTCAATCATCATTTTTCTTTCACGTTGGCCCAATATCTATGGTGTAAATGATCACTAACTCAAAATAGTTATAAGCTCTCGACTGAATGAAATAAAAATTGCGTAACGACAATTTACGACTCTAACTGAATAACTGAATAGCTGTAATTAATAAGCGATTGTTACTAAAATAGCTGCAATTCATATAATTCAGTAAGCGCAATTTGCACCTTCAACTTTGGAACACTCAATTTATTTCTAAGTCACTTGTCTTTTACTATTCGGAATGAAGGTGATCCTTGGTATATGAACTATGTGCGACGGCATAAAAACTCTGATAACGCCATGTCATATGTTTTTTGATCCGTTATTGCACTATTAGATAATATAAATTGCTCATGATTTGAGCTAATGTTGCAGATATTCGAATCAAACAGTCGCCGGATGGCGATATAGAAGTAAGCTGTCGTCCTCGTCATATCACATGTTCACCAGCGAGGAATACCGTTCGTATTCGCACTACAATGATCGATATGGCCGTACAGGTTAGAAAATTTGGGAACGTGACATTTGCACGTCATGACATATGCCGCAGCATTATCGTAGCCTTTCGATTGATTTCTCAAAAAACGGTTTTTCATGTGTATTTATAAAATCATTTTCGTAGAAACAGCATTAATACTAGACGCTTCTAATGAATGCATTAGATGCTTGGATAGCCTGCACAGCTGCATTGATCAAATGATCCTCTTAGCTTTCTCCAACTCTGACCGAAAACTTCCATTAGCGGAAGAAAACCTGGAGTCATGGAGGCCATATAGGTTTGGTGTGCTGAGCGAAAACTTATGTAACAAAAATAATGTGGATTATAAATGGAGAAAAGCCGTTCTGTGGAATTGGAATAACGGATTGGAAATGAGAGGGAGAAGTAATTTAAGTTCAAGAAGAGGTTGAAGCAGCTTTCCAGGCAATTAGTGCCAAAGAATTCGACCTCGATAGAAATACTGAAACACACTTTGGAAATATGCATTGTATCCATCACTTAATTCAGGAAGATGAGAAAGCGTATGTGAAACATGAATCAAAACGAGTTCATGTAAGCTGCAGTGGAATGGTTGTTTCGGATGGAATTTATATCACTTCAATGGACCATCTTGGGCGTATAGTTTCCGCTAATTAAGCCCTTATAAACTTCAAATATGATCAATTCCTATATATAGTGCCAAACTGTTATTGTATAGGACACACGTACCTCTTAGGAATTTATCTTCTAAAGCACTCGCATTGTGCCACATCGATCCAATTCTAGCTATCCTCATCGTTATGATTGCTCTTGACATCGCAGCAAATGTTGTGCTAAGGAAAATAAGGCGAACCTGAGGTTCAAAGGGATCTCATATGGGAAGGATCTCAGTGTATAAGCAAAAATATCTCATAATTGAATGATTTATTTTCCTCTTATATTTCTTCAAAAGCTATCCAAAATTTCACCTATTTTTCTTGCATATAAAGAATGTGTTCGCTGTTTACCTGCAACTAGAATTGCGATTCTTGCGCTTGATTCTTCTTCTCCTCACCTCCTCCCTTCTCATTCTCTGCTGTTGTTTCTACAGTGCTCATAGGTTTTGAATACCATTTTATTGCTTACATATACTGAGCAAACGTTTCTCCATTGCTGTTGAAGGCTATTGCATTCGCTGTCAGCTTCTGTTACGTTAGACTTTCTTCTCTCTATGCCATGAATAAGAGAAGGTATACACATGGAAATCCATAAGAATCGATTAACGATAGGAGAATCCATCACTGTTTTCACCCGTGAAATCTTCTTTACACCTTACAAATGCTAAAAGAAAAGTCACATCAAAGAAGGGCTAATTTTGTTACCTATCGCAAATATTTTCAACGAGCATATTTTAAATAAAATATATATTTTTTTGGTCATTTCGATTGTCTTAACATAGAAAATGTTGAAAGCTTTTTATGATGTTCAATAGAAGAAATATTTGAGATTCGCATGAAATTCATATCAATAACTGCGTAATTATGCACTATAAAGAGTTTTACTCCGTAAAGCATTATGTCGACGGCAAATATGCCTCCAGAATCTTCGGCATTAGCGGTAACGGAATCTCCTATGTGCTTGTAATGTCCATCGAATGATAATCGTTATTCGTTGGTCTACTTTTCTGTATATCGATAGCGAATATTGCAGTAGTATTATGTCCGTCAGGTGCTTCATTGCCGATTAAATAATATGGGCACTAAAGGATGTAGAAGCAAGAACAAGAAAGGATGAAGCTTATCACTAATTCCATATGCCCAATTTATGGAAGCTATGCGGAGGAAAAAAACGCACATTATCGGCGACTGAAAATAATAAAATACATCATTGTTGGGATTTCTGGAATTGATTTCTTCGCTCTATTCTTTTCCGATCATGAAGGTTGCTGTGGAAAATATCCACAAAAATCCCGATATTCCACTTTTTTCAAATGGATAACCGTAAAAAAAGAAACTATTGCATATAACGATCTGATAAATCGATATTTAAGAAATTTATTTTATGGCACACTAATATGCTCGAAATATCAGCGAATATATCAGACTTATCAGCATGTAACCAATTATTTTCATCGTTGCTTTTAAATTCAACGTCTTCTACCCATAGCAGTTTTAGCTCATAGTACTCACCTATTTACGATTGCATTCGAAGAGCAGGAATCCACTACATGCCTTGTGAACTGTTAATGTTATTACTCTCCTCGACGGCACTCCTCGAAACCATCACCTCAAATACTTCGTCATCGTAGTTTCGACGACCGTCCTTCCATCTGCTAAAATAACCAGTATACCATGCACCGCAGTCACGTATTTGTTGTGCTTCGCTTGATATTCTTACACTTACATAAATGTTACTTATACACTTATGTCTGAATAAAGAATGGGATTACTAATGAATCCCAAAAAATAGCTGGTTACAAGCATTCCCTCGGTGATAGCCAACAAAACCCTTCAGTTTTTTTGCCGAGAATACAGTAACCCCGCAAATATAAACCCAACCTCATCGGTATGTAAGATTTATAGGTTGCTGCGAGGAGTTCGTTTTACTCGTCCTTTCGTTACAATTGTCACAATTGGTTTTTGAAATTCCCGCATTTCGCTTCCATTTTCAGAATTTAACAGCAGTATTTCCATCATTTCGTTTATTCCTTCATTTCCTCGGATCGGTGTCATATTGAAGTTGTCTTCGTGTTTGGGTGGGGAGCTAGGCTATTTTATAGAGTAAAATAACTTCGCAGCTAGGCTACTTTGTTGAGTAACGCCAGATGTGTTGTCGCTATAACCGAGTAGGTTCCGGAAAAAGAGGAGGCGAAACCGGAAAATTAAGATTTGAAACAACACGATTAAATCTCATGTGTTGTGAGTTTTTAATCTGTATATTCGCGCGAACATACGCCCCATTATGAATATTTTCTTGCGGCGCAAATGTCCTTGGATAGCACGCTGGTATCAGTTGAGTTGATATGAGTGTTCGTTTCTTATGGCATCGCTTTTCTTCTTAGCCTCAGACACAAAAACAGTTGTTGGTTTTCTGACGAATAGGAAAGATTATTGCGATGAATTGTGGTGGATTTAATGCCAGGGCGGAAATTTCTTGAGTCTTTTCAGACATTTTTTGTTGCATCTCCGCTCAAGTTTGAAATGAATTCTTTAACTCTTCCTAAAGACATTTTAGCAGTCAGTTTTGTGATCTTCATTGCTTTTTTTAGCGTCATGTAAAAAACCACACCTCTTATCTTATTGGCAGGATAACGCAACGTTAGGATCAAGCATCGGGAAGGAAGGAATTTATGAATCTGCAAGGAAAAGTTGAGGGTAGAGGATCAAAGCAGATACCCGAGATTCTTACATGAGAGTTTGCGTTGTGTTGTGATCATCACTTCTCTTCTGCGGCCGAAAGCAATGACCTGAAGTTTATTAGCCATCCCTTATCTCTGCGGATGAAATCTCGCTTACTTGTCAAACCATTAAATCTTTTGCCTTTGTTTTCCGATAATTTCATTCTTTGAGCGTAAATGTTGGAATAGATTGCGTTATTCACATTTTATTTCCTTCCGATAATCTTTTATTCTTGGGTACGGACTACTATATTGCATACCGATTTTCTCGTAGAACTATTGCATTGATTCGTCGAATATTTTTTCCGAATTCTAATATTTCCGTTTGCAGACGAGACTCATTTGTGCCAAAACAGCATCGAAATGGTGATAAGGTTCACGTCGAACGTCGTAGATCCACCTGTAATGCTGTACATGGGAGTCGATAAATATGAAAATGAGGATTTAATAAGGTAAGGAAAATATTCGTGTTGATGTTAACTTTGTTCGATCCTTTAGGTGGGGAAGAGGGGATTAGGGGAGGGAACTAGTTTTTGTGTCAGGCGAATCGATGCTTCAGACCGTTAAGCGTCTATGGAGGCGGAGAGGGCGGACGGTCGAGTTGATGACGACATATGAAGTTTTATTCTCTGACATATACCATGCCATTGATGGGGGTGAATTTTGTACGCAACAGTATGTCTCATATGTCATATGTATAATTGCATTCCGGGCGATTAAATTTGTTTGATTCCTCTGCTCTATATTTAGGTGAAAAGTGTCTTAGCAAACACCTCAAACTTTAGTTGAAAAATAAAGAATAAACTGAAGTAACATTATAGGTGGGGTTGGCCTGAAGATGTCTGGTTCCATGTAGATAAAGTCTCATCGGCTCATGTCTACGTTCGTCTTCCTCAAGGACAAACCATTGACGATATGTCTGAGGCTTTGGTTGATGATTGCGCCCAACTTGTTAAGGCGAACAGCATCCAGGTCAGCATCTCCGCTGCGTTATCTCGGTGGTTCAAGCGTTTTGAAATGAGCATGTTTTATGGCCGTCGGTTTCTTGAAGCTGTCGATTTTTTTTTCGATTTAGCTCGTGAAGATGACTTCAGGCTACTGCAACCTTGACCTAAATCTAATCCTGAGTTCGATAATAAATCCCTGGGAACATATCAAAGGAAATACCCTTCATTTATTTGTTATATGGCTCGAAGTGAAGAACGTTTCATGATGACATGAGATGCTATAAATCCTATTAATTACTGTTTTGCTTTTAAGGGTAACAAAATGAGCAATATTGATGTTGTTTATACACCATGGGAAAATCTCAAGAAGACAGGCGATATGGCGATTGGACAAATCGGATTTAAAGACGATAAAAAAGTCAAAAAGGTGGTGCGACTCTCTCATTTGTTCTAATTGGTTTGAACAGATTTTTTCAACATATGCGAGTACAGTTTGGGCCGATAAGAGGGAAGTTTTCAATTTCTTATGAAAGATTAGCAGTTGAGTTTTTGTCACTACATGCAGGAGAATTTTATTGCAAATGATTATGCTGGTCTGCGCAGGTGCATAGCAAAGGTAAGGTAGTTTATTGAGGTAGCGCAGGATTAATTTGAAATCACTAAGGAAAGAATCAGTCCATTCCATAATCATTTATGATAAAATTGTAACAAAAAAGTGATAAAAAGCCTTCATATTTTTATTGTCTCATTTGTTACTTCGTTAATTCTAGTTTAGGAGGATGAGGGAGGGGAAAGAGCCTAATACTGAATATCCTTAAACTTGAGTGCAAGGTTGACGAGCAGTTCTAATACCTTAAATGAAAACTTCTTTAAACATAGGTGCAATTTCCATTATTTTTTTATCGATCTATTTAGGTTCGTGTGGCAAAGCGTATAAATGAAATAGTGAATAGGTTGAATAAGACGGAGCGCAGAGAAGAGATCGATTATCGTGGAGAGAGGGAGGAACGAGACGCTAAAGAAAGGCAGAAAGCTGTGAGTCATTGTTTGCTTATTTCCATCCTTGAAAAGTGGAAGATGAAGCATGGATTTTTTCCAGTATAATATTCAGGAAACGACGAGTTGGTAGTATAAAAGAAAATGGTCGCTAAAGCAAAGTGAAGAGATAATATTTTATGTTACTGTCAAGGTAATTGCCTAAGTGCACTTCAACATTGATGTTTGGAGAGGGGCGGGGCAAAGAGGTGGGAGAAGGTGGCTGCAGCAGTTTGCATCCTCGATTTGCAACAAAAAATTCAGCCACAATAAGGAGAGGAGCTAAGGGTTGTATTCACCACAACATCAAATCCAGCAAGTTTGCCGCTGTTTCCGTCTTTTCTGTTGAAAAATTGCAAAAATTGATGCAATTATCGGCACATTGCTTTGAGCACTCTTGGTAATGAGGCATTTGAAGTTTCAGCGCTAAACGTTGCTTAAATATTCTGTAGGACCTGTTTTTGCTATAAAATTGATTTCAGAAGCAGTTATGGGTTTCAGAAGGAAAAACAACGTGAAGAAAAAGCACGGGAACAGTTGGAGTTGGAGGAAAAAGAGAGGCAGCGACAGATTCGCTCTTATGATGGAGTATTCACAGAAGATAAAATGCATTCCAATTATGATGGTGGTAATGACTCAGATGATTTCATGTGATTTGATTTGTGAAGAATTGCGAAGTGAAGGGGTTATAAGAGACTTCTTATTACTTACAGCAGTAAATCGCTTGCTTTGTGTTGTTGAAAACAGTTCTTTTTTCTCCTCTTAAAAAAGTTCTAGCCTTGCGAGCTAAACTGGATGATTTATAGTTGTTATCAGTTATCATGAATCTCCACCCGAAATCGACTTCAGTATTGTGGGATGTTGCGTGAGTTTCGCCTAGTTTATCCGGTGTATGTTGCTAATAGTGGCCTCTGTAATTAATTTAAGGTTAGGTGGATAATTTCTCTTCGTTTTTTTTTTGAGTTTTTTAGCTTGCTGTCCTTCTGACGATAATACATTAACGTACTGATCATTTATCCAATCCACAGTTTGTAGAAGTCCTAAATTACTAAAAGGTTTTAGTGGTCAGGAGTGATCATTCCTGAGTTATTGCTTTTCCTTCCAAATATAGTGCGCTGTTGTGGAACTGATATTTCCTCATCGGCATTCCTTGGAGCAGTTTTCTCTTTTTGCCATTCGATTGAGGTGGATGAGGTGCTATCAGAAAACACTTTTGAACTTCATTATTCGTCATCGGCCGGCACGACTAATAAAAAGTGCGTTCAAAGTCACTCACCACGAAATCTTGAGTTGATGATTGTTATGCTCTTCAATGAAGCGAAGGAAGTAAGCTGTCGAGCTTCTTTCCGTCTGCGATATTTGCAAATAAACCTCTGGTGCAGTTCATACTGTTGTGTTTACTTCCGATTATCGGGTCATACGTAATATGCAAATAGGATCTGCTCCATGCATTCACTTTTATACAGTCGATGATCCAATTTGGGTGGAGGGGAGCAGTTTTGACGTCGATCACACGGATGATCTGTGGGACATAGCGGTCGTTTTTGGGGACAAAGTGATGCACGCAGCTTGTGGGTAAATTATTTTATTAACAGGTGCTTTAGGGATCTGCGTTGGAAGGATAGGCTATATCGTACCTCCCAGTTTCCCCCCACCTTTATCCGTACCTTGAGAAACCTCTGTGTGTGAAGTGCTAAGCATAAGCCTTCGAGGACTGGTGCTGTCTTGCAGGTTTGTTCAGGAATGGAGGGATAAGGCGGCGAGAAGTATCGGGAACTTATTGACACCTAATGAGCTTTTATCGATGATATGTTTGACCTCATTCATCCCTTAGTTTTGCTTAGTGAGGTGCGCGGTCGGTTTTAAGAGGGCTCTGAGCAAAATCTTTGGCTTTGTCATAACGAATGTTCCGACTAGTGGACTCATTGGAACGCAGGAGATGGAGCAAGTTACATCCAACAACTATGTGTCGTCGAATCGTCTGTATCCGAGCGACAGGAGACGAAGTCTCAGAACCAATTTTTTTGGACTGTTAATCGCTCATTGAAAAAACGTAGTTGCTGTTGCTACGTAACTGATTAGCAAGCTTTGTGGTATGATGCAATATACTAACAAGAAAGTTAAACGTTTTATTGTCTAATTTATGAAATGCACACATCGATCTCATTTTCGCTCGCTGGTTTATGCAAGCTTCATTTAGCTGCAGCTGGGGCTGGGGCTGGAGCTGGGGCCGCTGCAGCTGCCGGAGCTGCAGCAGCTGGTGTGCCACCCGGTTTATCAGCCGGCGCGTTTGCCGCTGGTTTATCTGCAGGTGGCGGAGGCCCACTGGCGGGAGGTTTGGCGCTGGCTGGAGGACCACTTGGAGGTGGTGCAGGAAGTGTTGCGGCCGGTGTTCCGTCGTTCTTTTCGAAGAAAACAAGGACGCGTCGAACACCTTCGGGCTTGGATTGTGGTGTCCATACTTGGCGTGCTGTTTTTTCCTTCTGAAAGTTTCGCATGTCGATGAAACCCAGAGGTTGCCAGTGGTTTCCAATAAAATCCTCTCAAAAATTTCTAATGTTCTTGGGTCACTTCTTTGTAGTGAAGTTTGTTCATGGCACAATAAAGAAGATAAGTCTTGCGCTTAAGGGATGATATAATCGATTTTTTCTAGACGACTTGTGAAATTCATGCATTTCTGCTTTCCTCAACTCTCTAGTTCTTAATTTAGTAGTGAATAGTGCGCGGTACGACTTCCAGGGTACTTAATTTGAAGGTAATCATTATTGGTTCACTTGTGGGCAAGCTTCCTCGATTTCGTCGATTCTGAGGTAAATAGAGGCTTAGGTTGTAGGCATTTAGTCCCGTTGAGATGGTGGGTGATATTTGCAATCAATATATTTCACATTACTCGCCTCTACTTCAGCACCGAGTTATTTATTCCACTAACATTACCGTAGCGAAAACGTTTGCTGCTACAGCACTTAATGCCCGAACTAAAGGTGTTGAGGTGAATTTGAGTCATACCTCATCACTCTTCATGTGATAAAACGCGAAGAAATGTCTTGCACTTTGCGGGATCGTTTTATTAGCGAATATGATCTTAATGGTGACGGTCTCATCCACATCGCAAAATCCAAGTGGTGGTCGCACACGAAACATCTCGTTTGATGTGCATTTCACCTGCAATAGAATACTTGGTTATGCGCTCAAAGCAACTAATTCCTACTCAGTTCAGTGCATTAGGATACCTTTGAGAGAGGTAAGGTTAAGGAACTTGTAGCCCTCACTCATCTCTTACGTCGTTTCATGAATCGATTTGCAACATCAGCTGAAAATATCTCCAACCAAATATGCGTGTGCTCGCTATCACAGTGTTTTCAAATATGAAGTACTTCTAAAGCAACCTAGGTGATCTAAAAGATGCACCTTGAAAGTTTGTCGCGCTTTACTTGTGTTAGTCAATTTAATGTCGATTGTTGTCGTACCCTCGAACATTCGATCTCCTTTAAAGAGGATTCGATTTTCGGGCTCCAGCTTCAACTGGAACACTGGCTCATCCGGTTTATTGGCTGCGAAAGTGATTGGCGGCATCGCATTTGGGGTTGCAGGTGGCCCTGCTGGTGGTTTCGCAGCCGGTGTTGCTGCGGGCGGAGCTGGGGGTTTACCAGCGGGTGGTACTGCGGCTGGTGCGGCTGCTGGAGCTGCCATGCTAAGCGATTACTGCAAATATTAATGTTTTTGTTATATACACATTTCCTGAATATTCGCAATCTTTTGTTACGATTAAAGGAAAATTCTATGAAATTTGAAATTTCCTATTAAGTGGAACTGTATTCTATAGCAGTATTCTAAAAAAACAGTAACGAAATATGATATTGATAAATCGATGTTTATCGTTATCAGCTTAACACTGATATCGTCAAGTTTTTCAAAAGAGCTTGTTTTGAAAAATTTCTGCCCACTTCTAAATTCTCAATGACGCCGATTAGAAAAAGCATCTTCATTTAAAGAATTGAACCTATCGTGAATTCATCTGCAGATGGATGAAACATTTCCACATAATTGGCGTTCAACGTTTTCTTTCATCAAGTGCTAGTTACTACACCGACCAAATTCCCACACACGTATGATGGAATTTCATCGCTACAATCGTTGACTTTGGTTATTTAGCTAACCAAATATAATAATTACCCTGCTTGAGCTCTACGATGGTGCAGCTCGAAATCATGCAGATTTCTTCATAAATTTAGTCAAGATGGTCATACCGAACGGTCAGTCGATGGACATCAATAGAGCATAGATCATTTTGACCATTTTCTATGAGATTCACGTACATCGCAACATACTAATTGTGGATAATGGATCCGAATGGCCGCACCCATAAATCTTTCCATCATATCTTCCCATCACATTCTCTCTCTCAGTTCCACAAGTTTATGGTAGTATCACAACAGTCGGACCTCGATAAAAGCGCAATCGATCCACTAATGAGTTCCAGATAGCAGTTGAAGGCAACGCGATGATGCCGTTGCCTTAAGCAGCGAAGCTTGGAAAAACCCGATCACGGAACCGTAAAACATACAATGAATCACTGCTTTCGAAGCAATCATTTATACCGACATGAAATGGAAATGCTAATTCTAAATGAAAAAAAAAAACTGAATATGGAAGGTATTTTTACATATTCACTCAATACCACATTAAAGAAAAGTCTTATAGACTTTTATTTAATTTTAATCATTAAACTGATTTTCATTATTATTGCATCGAATGCGATCATTTGTATAATTTATGCAATAAAGTTATTGCAGTTTCTCATACGTTGATACTGTTCGTAATACAAAAGGTATTCATAGCAGCCTCACAGTTCTTTATGAGCCGGCGATGCGATCCGTTCGGTTGCAATTATTTGCAGCGATCCTCATTGGAGTAATTGGCTGGATTCTCGGTTTATTTGATTGACCATTGTTCACTCAATATTTGACCTAATATCTGTCAAGCTCAACTGTTAAATCACTTTCGATGGTAACAGTTGACCGGACAGAATATCCAAACATCAAAAACTGGCACTCCTAAACCATCGAGCATAATATCGTGCATGCGAGACGTCATAGGGCTTATCGTATATGGCTAACTAACACATTACGCTTTGAGGTGGATATCATAGAAGCTGGATATATTGAGCTTAAAGACGTCTATTATTACACAGTTCTCACTGTGTGCACTAAAGGGTATCTTCCAAAAATGTTCGCTGGGAATCTGTGAAAAATTCAGGCCATGCTTTTTTTGAGTAGTCTAATGTCAACTAAAATAGTTTAGAGGCGGGGTCGGGAGGAGAAGGGAAGTGAGAGACAGCATGACCTTCGTTAACTATTGCGTATCGAGTAAAACTTCGTAGGTAGAAGAGGAATATCTGAAATGGTTAGGCTTAGTTTTAATTCGTAATTTACACATGTACGTCTTCCTATGGAAAAATAACAGCGCAAATATACCTATAACCGTCGTTATTATCATAATTTACTAATAAAAGTAATTCAACCTCTTTAAACGTGTGAGTGATTCAAGAATAAATATATTCATCCTTGTTAAAGGCGATGTTCTATTTGATATACGCAGAAGCGCTCTCTGAGGAAACAATCACAGATCTTCTCGTATCAGATACAGAGCAATCATCCACCATATCGGCACCAATCGAATTCAATCCCAAAAAATCGACCAGCGATGAGGATGAACGACGTTTCTATGAAATAAGTCCGTTTCATTTCCATGTCCAGTATGTTCATAAATTTTCGGTGCCATACTAAAGTGAAAGATTGAAATCTTTTCGTTATTAGCAAGAGTATGTCGTGCCAAATATCATTTTTATCTTATTTAAAATACTCCCATAACAACAATATTTTAAGCGTTCAATTTTTCAATTGTATATCAAAGACATTTGAAGTGGGGAGGGAGAGGAAGAGCTGGAAGGAGAAGGATGAGGTGCAGCATTAAATGAGAGCTTTTTATTAAAGATCAGTTCAACAATAAGCATCTCGTACGAAGTATACTGCTGAAAGTTTTACGAGAAGGCATTCTCAATTCCAAATTCGTATAAACACTTCCAACACCACGAAACGGTTGCAAGCGAATACTGTTCTATAGTTCAGAATCCCGGAATACGGATATTTCTTCAGGAGTCCTAACTATTGATAATAATTTAACCCAAAAAACAATAAAAATACAATAAAAATTACTTTATTATATCCATTCTGCTGTTAGTATTATTTAAGAAATTCTTCAAAAATTATCTGGAGAATAGTATGCAAATTCTCACTAAGAGTAAAGAAGAATTTGAAATCGAAGGATTCTATTAAAACAATGAGCCGTTCAATTTGCATAGTATATTTTGCTAAATGCGACACAATATTTATTTACTTTTGCAACATTGATAGTAATATATGAAGAAAGAGTATTATAACACCTCGCTCTTCATTAAGGTTCATAAGCATCAGTTAATGAACAAATCCTAATCGTTTTTCAGGAATTCATTCAATTTTGGTCGCATTTGGAACAATCCTTGTTTGCTCGCTGCTTACGGCACTTTTTTACTTTATAACGGTGATTCGATTGGCTCGGCTTCATGCTCCTTCAAAAATGCCAATTATATAATATCCGTCTGTCAGTGAGCAAATAATGCACGAAATTAGCGTTTCACATCTTATATTGCTCGTGCTTATGTCTCCCAACTCTGTTGTGCAATACGCTAGTGAAAAAGTTATTCTAAGTATCGCAGAGATTAAACAGTTTCTGCACTGCCACGAACCACACCCATTAGTCACATATAAGCTACAAGTATAATAAATGGAAGAGCAATGAGCGGGAAGGGAGAGGGAGGAGAGGGAAACGGAAACCCTGCTATTATTATTGATTAGTTGTCATTATCAGTTATTATTATTATTAATTCATCTACTGATTAATTGATTAATTAAGTGATGGTAAATAAATAAATGAATCAATGAATAGGTTAACAATTAATAATTACTAATTAGTAATTAATAACTAGTAATTAATAATTAATAATTATTAATTACTAGTTATTACAATTAATAATTAATAATTATTAATAGTAATATTAATAATGAATGATCATTACAGTGAAGAACAATAATAATTAATGATAATAAATAGTAATCATAATGAGTAATAATAAATAATAATAAGTGACACTAATAAATGATGCATAATAATAATTAATACTAATAATTAACGATAATATTCAATAATAATAATCAACAATAACAATTATAATAATGCTTAGCGATGATAATTGTAATAATAATTAGTAACAATGATAATAATAACTGATGATTAGCAGTGATAATTGATAGCAATAATTAATAGTAAGTACCAATAATAATTGATTAAAATAATCACTAATATTAATTAGTTAGTGATAATTAATTAGTGATAATAACTGATAACATCAGTAAATAATAATCAATATTATAATCACAATAATAATTTTTATTATTGATTATCATTATTCCTAAATATTACTTCTAAAATTTTCTTCTCATTGAAATGAATTGCACAATTCAAAAATTCTATCATGAGTTTTTATTTACCGCATAATCGAATATGAAAAAAACAATACAACAATCGAATGCAAAGTGAACAATTATGAGCAATAAAATAATATTCTGAGAGGCTTTTTGTGGAAAAAGTGATACACAATTCATTAGGATATGAGTTTGATTGAAGTTAACACTTCGTAACGTTGAATTATGCTAAGAATCATTCTAAAAGATGGAGAAAATTGATTAAAATGAGCGAATTAATTATTTAATTAATTGATTAATTAATTAATTAATTAATTAATATTTCTGTATTAATTCATATATATTCATATATTTATAATATTACTGATCTTTTAAAACAATGAAAGCTTTTAAGTGTTTATGAAAGAAGTTATTGAGCGAATAACTATGAGATTTGGTGAGCAATTTTTGCACAGCATTCCATAAACGAACCTGTTCTTAGTGTTTAGCTTACAAAAAATGTGTTATCTATAGCGTATATGTCTCATGTGACATAGCAAAACAGCATATTACAATAATAAATATTTCTTTATATGAATCAAATGAATCATCAACAAAATTGCAAACAATTATTCAGTATTAACTGAGTAGAAAGTTTTAAAAACAATGATCTTGCAATTTATGTTTGAGCAGTTCTTATCGTTATGGTACGATGGGTAAGATGGGCCCACGCATCACCCATAACTCGTGTTCGAGATCGCGCATTGTGAGGTGCACCCGATTTTGTTGCACTATTTCGCGTACATACAGTCGTGGAACTTCAATAAACCGGCGTTCTAGGCAAACAAATGATTCAGGAGGGAATAGGTTTGGAGACGGGACCTGAGGTACTTAGGTCGTCAAATTTAACTCGCTTGGAATAGGAAGCAGTTGATTTCATAAGCTTATAAAATGGTCTCCTTCGACATTAAAAATGGCTCGCTCCCTTTATATATTCGTCATTTTTACCAATACCACAGGAAATGAAGCCGAATAAGAAGTAAATAACTGTGCAGCTTGAGTGATCTTTAATGTGACAATACCTGTGGCAGACTCCAATTGTGCGAATTCGGCGAATTCAGAATTTTTCACTCATTTAACCAAGCCAGTTTTAAATCTCGCTCAAGTAATGCGGGAGAAGGGAAAATTACTTCTGAAAAAAATCGAATGCTGAAGGAGTTGACGAACTGCTTCCTCATAAAAGTGTATGCAAATTTACAGAGGTAAGCGAGGAGTCCGAAATCTCTGTTCAACACTACGACATATACAAGCAATGTGATCAGACCTTTCGTTTTATCGACCTCTTTTGTGGATCGTCCCGATTTCGCGATTTTCGGATTTCGCGGTTGTGTCTAAGTTCATCGTTTCTTTTATGTACCCTTGAAAATTTCCTTCGCAGGAAAAAAATACTGTGCTCCTGTCTACGCTCGCATATATCTGTCAGTCTGTCTGCCCGGTGTATTGTCCACCTGTCTGAAGTACCAAAGAAGCCAGAATCACGCATTCCTGCTGATATAACACGTATTACAGTTGATTTAGTATATCCGTCACAACGCTGATCCATAAAATTTAGAAGAAATTCCACCAACCTAAATGACTTGGAAAAATTCGATAAACATTTCGCACTGATCAGTTTTTCATTCCACACTGATTGGGAATAATGAATCTTTTACGAATAATTTTTGCAATAGTTTGAATTTATTAAAATATGAGGATATTATTTTATGTATTATTTAAAAAATTATGATGCGATCCTTTTGTGTTGTTAATGTTATTATAGTTTGTGGGTTAAAAAATCGATTGTTCAAATGAACGATATGCAAAGAAACGCATATCTTGTCAATTCGTTGGGCATTTCTCACTATTATTTCCACATATGAACAGATAGATTCGATGAGCACTGGACGTTTTCAGATGTTTTCGCAGAATCGAAACGTTGCCACTGGATTGCTTAAACATATAAAACGTAAGGTGCAAACTACAGAGAGAGTATAAATACATATAAATAAGAGCCACTAGGGTGCTAAAGAGGAGACCGGCTTAAATCGAACGGTGTATATAGCAGTGGCCTATTAGTTCCCGTTCATTGTACACGACGAAAAATGAGCATCATGAAGAGGTGTCATGTAGTAGTCGAATATGATATGCTCTAGGAGCTGATACCCTCACATTTGATTCCATCGAAGTAGACGGCACTACTATCAAATCCTAGCACATCAGGCGTACGATAATCGATCAATGCATCCCTGAAAACAGAGCAATTTCCAAGCAAGATAATCAACAAAAAAAGATCATTTCAAGCCATTTGATATCACTGTTAATAGCTCATTAATTATGAACGACAAGAGATTCGATTATAATTTATCAGTTATTGGCAAATAGCTTTTAAAAAAATGTACCTGTACAATTCGCAATATTTGAGTACACCAGAAAATTGTATAAGATTTGCTGATCGACATCCTTCATGATAACATCCGGAAAAGCACTCAGCCGGACTGCAAAACCAACCATATAGTGTTTTTCTATCTAATTTTTAATAGAAAGTAGGTGAAAAAAGTACTCCGAATTTAGAAGAATAACTTGCATCGCATTTATTACTAAACGTAGAGATGAATGCTTGCCTACTTATGGGTCCCCGATCTTCGCAAAATATGCACGTGCATATTAAAAGAATGCGCAAAAGCCAAGCAATCAGCTAAATAATCCAAATTTGCGCAGCTCAAAAGACCTCAACTGAGCAGCCAATCATGTCATTTTTAGCCAAGTTGAAGAGAGCTAGCTTAGATGTTGAAGCATGAACGCCATTTAACTAACATGACTTTATAATAATTAATAATGGTCCACATTTGTTAAAACCGTTTTCAATAAATATGCAATAAATGCTGGAATTTCCCTCTTGTAACAAATTTGAATTATGGGAATTTCCTAATCGAACTAAAGAAAGAATCATTAAGCGGATGTGAAAAAAAGTAAAATCTGAAACCTTGATACAAGTATCCTTCTGATCAATTTTGCTCCTTTAAATGATGTCTGATAAATCGCCGAATAGGTACATGGTCCAGCTGGTGTATATGTGGTTGTTGTGGTCGTCTGTTGTGTTGTTGCTACTGTTTCTGTTTGCGTGGTTATCAAAATATCCTCACTTGTTGGAAGTGTGGATGGCAATACTGTAGTGATATCTTCATCCGTGCTAGCAGACGCCGAACTTGATGCAGCTGCAATTTTTGCTTATCATTTCATCTTAATATCAATATCGACACATTTTCTTTGATCATTATAAAATAAGAATAGGACTTATTTATGTGAATAACCGCAAGTTAACAGATTAGAGGTTATCCTCAATGATTATACTATCAAAAACAGAGACCATCTCAAATTTAATCCATAATGGTAAAGAATCCGAACGTGGTTGCGAACTTTCAGAGACACTTATATCGATACTACAACTTTCATAAGGCATTACATAAGTGCAAAAACGAATCCATACCTTTAAATTATAGCTATTCATCGCAACATTTCAGTCCACAAAGGCTATCGATGATAATTTTCCCTTAACTTTACTATATTAATATCGTAGTAATCAAAAGAATTGCTCTTGTGTTGATGAAATTCTAATATACAATATGTATCTTCGATCTGCTACGTTCATTGCAATTTAAATATCGCTCCTTAAACAAAAAAAACCGTCATTGAGAAGTGATAAGTCCATATGATCATTATGTAATTGAGGTAGAATCAATGAACGCGAGCTTTTGGCCTATATATGAGTTCCTTGCATTTGTAATTAGGATTCCTCAGCCTTTCATTTTGTTGCATATTCCACCACACGAAGAGACTATGTAAGGAATTATCCGGAGCTTTTATCATCGTTTTTAATTTCTGACACTCGCATTTGTAAGTATAAGAAGATCACTCGTAAAATTGAAGAAAAACAAGCCTAATATAGTTGTACTTTTCACCATCCTCATATCGTGAGTGTGTCCATCATCGTAAGCTTCTTCGGCTTCAGAAATTTCTTCTTCGGATACCTCAAAGTTCCGTTCTGGAAATATAGAGCCAATTCCAACGATCGTTTAGTTCGAACTTCCCAAAATATGATTGCTTCAAAAATTTCAATAATTTTTTCATAATTTTTCATCAAATTATCTGAAAAAACTGCAAAGAAATGAGGATTTTTAATTTCAATCGTTGTTTCACAAGCGCAAATAATCGACTGATTAACATATTTGCAGCCGGTGCATTTCATAGGTAATGGACGATACCACAGTAAAAGAATTAATTTGATTTCATTGAATAGAGAATAGAGCTTAAATTCTCAGTTCAAAGTGTGAAATAGAATATAACCATTTATTACTTCTATTATTCTAAAAAAGTAGAAGAAAGTTTGTATACTAAAGGTAGAAATATCTAGTAATGATATTATAGTTGGAGAATTAAAAACTTTTAAGATATTTCAACGACTCGGATTTTTCAGATTATATGATGGGTAATCTTGTCTTTGCAGCTTTTCGATGACGATTTAATTCGATTTGTTCGTGAATTAATAAGGAGTATTTACGAAGCTGTGCAACGACTGAAGTACAAATTCGGACTCCTGCCATGCAAAATTCGCGAAACTTTGCACTACTAGCTTGCAGAGAGAAGAAAGTGACTCAGATGGGATGAATCGGCTGTCAAAAAAGGAAATGATAGAGCAATGATTTTGTTTTATGAGAAGGTTTGTTTGGATTAGCAGAGGCGCGCTCTTCATTAAGGCAAAGTAGGGGTGAGTAGCTCAGGTCCTTCCCTTCATTCACCAGTTCCAAGTATTTCCCACAAAATGTTTATAATCTAGTCCACCGGATTTCAAAAAGAGGACTTTATTTAAGGGCAGAAAATGTGGAAAATTTGTGAAAACTTGCGCGAATATGTGCCAACGGCAGGGACATGGCTAGTACGAGTGCTGAAATTTTCCTCTTCGTCTTTATCGAGCGTTGTTGATTGCTTGTTTTGTGTTGTGGCAGTTGTATTCGTTGCCTCTATACGTGTACTTGTCTCATTTGAAGGTAATTTTGTTGGTTCCATATGCATCTGAAATTGAGACGCCTCAATATTTCTGTAAGTGACACGTTTGGAAGATGTCGCACAACATGAATAAATCATCTTCTAGCGAACAAGAAATGCAATCCGATAGAGGTAAAAATTTGCAAATTCAAATGGATTTGTGCACAAAGAGTAGGATTAGTATAATGCACCTCATCGTCGAAAATTTCGTTGTGCTCTCGTCTGTTATTCGTTTGCTCTTCACTCGCGTATGTAGTATCGTTTTTCGGAGGTTTTATCCATTTCAGTTGAATATCCACAATTGCTGAACACACTTCCGCCATATAAGTCGAGAGAGCTCCCTCTACAATAGGAACTTTTTCATAGTTTTCATAAAAAATAATCTTCCCCAAAGTTTAATTACTGCTTAAACATTTGCGACAATAATTTAAAATTTAGAAGTATTTTCCCTTTGAAATAGGCAAATTTTCGACAGTTTCCAAAGGTTTTTTTCTTGATTTCAAAAAGTTTCCCCTCGAATATCATCACTGATAATCGTCATTCAGAAATGTCAATGCGATTATGCAAAAATTACATCGCCCATATCACTTCGCATCTAAAAGGAATTCAAAGTTCTTCCGAATACTCTACTTATAGGGATCAACTTAAAGTGTAAAAGCAATCAAAACCTCATTTTGTTGGCGTCCTATGGATCGTTGTTTGCACTGTTTTCACCTATTAAAGGTATCAATATTTGTTCTATAATGATTCCAATGAAATTTCAATCCCATTAAGTAAATTCATTTAAAAAACTGAATAAACATACGATCAGTTAGGCATCCGAAATCAAAATAGCTATGTTTCATAGTTGTGGCCGGTGCGTAATTGAAGCGATCTAGATTCGATAATCTGCAAATAAACCGAAAAATTTAGTGCTCAGTTTTCACCTCGAAAAGCTGAAATTTCCATCGATAAATATTAATATATGAGCAATTAAATATTCAGCAAAACGGTAATCGCTAATGGAAAAAATATAAAGGCAAGAAATTAATGATAAATTAAGAGACGATTGCAGTCAGAAGAAATGGCAGAGGCAAATTTTTGAAATTTTCGATAAAGTGAGCAATATTTGAAAATACGACAAAATCCATTTTGCTAAGGGTAATATTTCAATGAAGAGTTCAGCAAATGAGGAAATCGAAATCGTAAGCTAACCGATTTTCTTTATTGATAAGACATGTATTCGAATCGAAATAATATTGTAAACTTTGACATTCGCTACCATAGCGATGACGTGCATTAATGCAATAACATTTACACATCTCAATAGTGATGTTATCTTCGACGGCAAGCGCCATTCCTTCGAGGACAAAATTTGGCAGTTCCAAAAAACAATTGTCGGTATATCCTAAAAAAAGGGATAATTCCTCTCAAATAACACCTGAAATTGACTTGGATAATTTTACATCATAGCACATTGGAGCTCTTCGAATCAACGCATATCGCTTTTAAACGACTTACAACCTGAAGTAAGCTGGCAAATACAGAGATGTGGAAGTCTCTTTGTTAACGAAGCATGATTTCAATTAGGTTTCGTTTTCCTGTCGGAAGGTGGGTGTGTGAGATATACGTGGAAAACATGAAATATCACGAGTAACTATTTATTTCTTCAGGTAAGTAAGCGAAAAATACAGGTGACAAAAAAATGTCACGGAATGCTTTTCAATTGTCCATGATGAATGCTCGTATGGAGGTGTTGAACATTCGGTAACGGTTCTTTGGGTAACAACATATAGTGATGGCGAGGCTACTGTATAGAATTTGCTGACATTAGCAATATTCGTTGTCATTACTTAACGACCATTCTGCGAGAACATATGTTCTCTCAAATGTTCCCAAAAAATACTCATCATTTCTTCAAAGACTTGTCAATTTTTTTGTTCAAATTTGTTTCCTTTAATAAATTCCTCATTTTATTAGCTTTTTTTATTAGTTTGCTTAGTTAAAGTTTTATTTTCTTCCAAAGAGAAATGACTCGAAATGAATGTTGGATGAGTTTATTCCTTTATGGAATAAAAGGGATGTGAGGGGATGACGGAATTCGATGCAAGTATTTCCAAGTTATGCATTCAATCACGAGATTATTACCATTATTATGCGCTTGTATTATTGAATGTTAGGTAAACGACAATTATTGTTTTTCATAAATTAAACATATCAAATTCCTCACTTATGTGCCAATCGAAACGTCACGAATGAATATGAACACTGAAATATGATTCCTACTATTTGGAAGGGTTTACTTTAGTAATACCAACTAAATCAAGGAGAGGCATAACTTCATCTTTTCTTCATGAATTTTTTCAACGAAATTAATTATTATGTTGAAATTTCTCTCCACTTAATGAAATTCTTCAATCAAGAATACTCCATATATGATGTGGCATCCACTTATCAATGAAGACTATTAATTTTCACTGAAAGAAATAATGATAGGTAGGAAAAGGTGTGACTTTGGGACTTACTTCCGGAAGAAATTTTAGGAGCTGATGACTGAGTAGTTGTTACGACTGAAGACGGCGTAAATGTTCGGCAACCATTCACTCGTTTCTCATTCGAAAAATGCTTTATAGATTCCTCTATAAACAATAAAATCAAGCAAAAGTGCATAATCAATGAATTTTTCATCCCTTTAAATCCGAATTTTTGTTCAATAGAATAAATCCATGAAATATTTTTTGATGGAAATCTAATAGTGAAGAATTCCATCAAAATTAATGTGATAAATGAATTAGGTGATGCAGAAAATAAGGGGATTTTCTCAGTTAATTAGCGAATTTTGAGGTAAAACTTAATGAGCGCATAAATCTGACAGAATTATAATCGAAGGGAATCCAAATATCTGACATGCGCAACCCTTGGCACTGTTCCGAATTTCCACTATTTATAATTACATATCATGAGGTGAAAGTATAAAAAATTGTTTTCTTTTTAAATTTAGGATGATATGATAGGTGAACTGATCAATACAAATATTTCTTCATCTTTGCTTTGAAGGCTATTTTCAATATTACGTTTCGGTCGGTGCTAGTCCGACAGTGGATGAGTGTCGCGAATAGCCTCTTGACACTCTTAACTCTGCGCCGCTAGCGAAAGCAAAGCAATTAGTCACTTTTTTGAATTTTCAAAATCCAATAGAATTAACAGACCTGCTGAACACAATATACCTATATAGGTAACGTTGAACGCTGTTTGAAAGTTCTCTTGAGGTGAATTTATTCGTTGTATTCGACTGCCCAAATTGAGTACACAGTCACGCTCATTATGATAATAGGTTGCTGATGCACATTGGAAAGAGTACCTTGATGAGATTCTAAAATGTTGCTGCTATAAAACTTTGCAAGAGCAAATAAATGACCTCAGTGGTTATAGGAGTACTGTTTGATGAAACGTGTGTACTTCCTTGGTTTGAAAGTAAGCACTCACGATAATGACTTGAGGGGAAACACTAAATTCGTCTTGCAAAATTAAAAAGTTTTTTTTTGTTTTTGTCCACAAAGCTGTTCTCATAATGTAAAGGAGATTAAACATTCTTTCTTCTTCGCTGATAATCTGCAGTGAATCTCACCGAGAGTGAATTTATTTTCACCTCTATGCGAATAAATTTATGGATCGGATTCCAGGCTTTTCCGGGTCATCAACTTCTTTAGCTGTCCTTTATTCGTATTTGCGTTGAGGTAACCATGCAAAATGCATTTTTATTTATTTGTTTACTGAATAAATTTAATTCTGCACTATTTGCGATGTAACAATTTTAAGGCAGCAGAAAAATTCCTCAAGGACAGACCACACAACTATCGAAATTAAAAGTCAAAAGTGCGATAACACTATGATTCAAAAGTAAAGCGAATTCCTAACCACTGTTTACTGCCGTAAGCTTGCATTGTGTGTTCACAACGCTCAACCGCAACTTGTGCGGCAAACCGACACACTCTACGCATGCGAGCACTTGTACTTCGCACGTTGGGGCGATGCATTTTTGCACATGCGTTTAACAAATCCATCTTACCATTGCGTTAAATATAAGTGATTTGGAATATTCATGTAAAACTTATATTACTGCTTTAATGAAATTAGTAAAAAATGAGATAATGGAGTATAGAATCCTCTGTACTTGTAATGAAGTGAAAATTCTCAATAGTAAGTAGATTAATTAAGTCATTTACCTGCTTGTTGCACAAAAGCATTTACATTCCTCCAATGAGACATCACTTTCGAGGCCACCCGCCGTGCTTTTCATTAAGAAACCATCAAGCACCTGCAAATTTCTTTCGTTTCATGTTGATATTTTTATCAATTTTTAAAGGTGTAAGTGTCAAATTTTTTCACTATAATGCGGCGAAAATGAATAACTGAGAATCGAATAAACTGATGATGATGTTCAAAGGCGATATAAGCGCTCACCTCAAAACATGGCTGAGCTGATGTTGACAGCGTCATAGATTCCAAAGTTTCGCTTTCGTCGATAATAGCATTATCTTGAAATGATAGTATTATGAGCGTCGATTTAACGACTGCATTGATGTGACTGTTGGAAAAAGATAGGAACTTCTGCTCGGAAGAAGAGTGCAAATTAAAGTTATTTGCTGGGAACAAAGCTTAAACGTTTTTCAAATTTCAGCGTGACAGAATGGAAACTTATAATCATATAACTCATCAAAAACATGCAGAAGAACCAACAAAAATCCATAAATCCTGAATTGATCTTCTGAGCGAAACAAAAACTATTGTTTTAAAAATATGTCCGAAGAACTAACTGTTTTTGTTCGATGTTATCGAAAGAGTGCTTGAAGCTCTTTCGATCTTTTCGTCATCTTCTCCATTTTCTGGTATCTTTGATGTAATGCGGTTGCCGATTTGTTGCAATTCGATTGCCACTGCACGTAAAGATGTCGTTGATGAACCTATTGAAGTTTCTGTTGTAGTTTCAAGCAGTTCACCTTCAGCTATCGATTGCTTCAGCCAAGTGGTTCGATTTTCGGATGCTGATTCTGCTGCTGCACTGGTTGAACGTTCTGGTGTTGATTCAGTAGAATGAGTTGCTTCTCCTTCAGGCACTGATCCTGCTGAGTCGGCTTCTTCACTTTCAGGTCCTGACTCCGTTAGTTCAGTTCTTTGACTTTCAGGTGTTGTTTCTGTTGGGTCAGTTACTCGATGTGCAAGTGTTGATTCCACAGAGTCAGTTTCTCCACCTTCAGCCGCTGATTCTGCTGACTCGATGACTCGATTTCCAAATGCTAACTCAGTAGTTGTCCTTTCGGATGTTGGTTTCGTTGACTCATTCCTTAGTTCCTTTACATCTGCCTTCTGACTTTGAATAGACCCGAGTGAGTTCCTCATTTCTGGGAAAAGCTGTTGGCTCAAGAGAGTCTTTCTCGATGGAGTAAATTCTACTTCAACGCTCTTAGTAGATATGTTAGCTAAACTTGTTTTCTTTGGTTTACCTGTTACAGCCTCATTCAGCCTGGTATGTGTAGCAGTGGTCATACTTCTAGCTGACACTGTCAAAAATTCTCCCGAATCTGATGGTCCTCTCGTAGACTTACTGGTTGATGAGGTAGTGTTGCTGTCTGCTTTATTGGTTGTCAGTACATCCCATTGTGCTTGTGAATTTGTAAATGAAGCATCCATTGGCGTAATGAATTTATTCAATTCAGCGGATGTCATCGGTTGGGTTGTTGTTGTAGTGAGGCTGTGGAATGTTCTTTTAGGAGTGGATTCGAATGCGATCACTCTTTCATATGTTTTCATTAACCAACGTATATCAGTTGCCTCCGATTTCCGTGTGCTTAATGACGGCTCTAAAGAAGTTGAAGTAAAAGAAGACGGTGTAGTTGTTGCTTTATTCGTTTTTCGAAAATCACTCATAGCTGCTGTCTGATTGCGACCATTAAGAGCTGAAGTGGGAAATATTGGAAGGGTGGCTGCAAAAGAATGACGGAAAACTTCAATGGCGGTTTGTTTGTTGATAGTCTGAAGAAACTGTTGCCGGCACTCCTCCATACTTATTGTCGAAAACACTGAAATATTCAAAAGAGTAACAAAATTGGACTAACATTTATAAAATAACGTCTAATAGATGGAAACTATATTTTTATTTCATCAGTTACAATAATTTTTTATCAGTTACAATTTTATTTCATCAATTTTGTGAATATGACTTAAATAGACAGCGGATGGGAATTTATATTCTTAACTGCAGCCAAAAGGACATCTCCATCGCCGATCACATGAGCAGCATAGAAGTTTTCAGTCTTCATATACATCGATAAGGATCACTAATGCCATTTTGAGCGACAGGGCATGAAACTGTTCAGTATTACATCTGTTGAGATGAGGCGAATAAAATTTGTAGGTTTATTTTAATAATTATATATATTATTTATTTATATTTACGCTTATGTATTATATACTTCTATATTTACAATTATATTTACTTCTATATTTCTATTTTTGCATATATTCATTTATTTATTTGTTTATTTAATTCACTAATTTTTTGGTAGCTCCTCATTTACTTAGCAAATTATGTGAGAGTACTTACGAGGCTTCGAGCAATTGATAAAATGATATTCGGCAGTGAGATCGTAGACGAGGTCATATTTGCCGAAATGATCATCCTTATTGAGGAGACACTCTCTAAAGGCATTATACTGAAAACTCTTGCACCTTCGCGTCAACCATTTTGCGCTCCATGTTTCAGTACATAAGCATCTGCAATTGACTGATATTTATGTTTACAAATTGATGACGTCATCACTATTTCACAGTCAATATGGACTTCCTGTCATGAAGGATCACAGTACAGAACTTTGACGCAGGAAGACTTGCTTACAAATTAATGGGAAGCTGGATATTGAGAAAAAAATTCTTACATAAAACAGGTTCACATATTATGAAAATGACGAACCTGCACTCCTCTCGTGATAGATTTGCATACATCTCGTAACCAGCATTCAGAAGGAACTGTCCTTTTATCATATCGAAGCATCTGGCAATTTCAGAATATGACACCGGAAAGAACTTCAACGACTCAATACGCCTCTGGTTGTTATTTATGCCTTAAAGTTTATTTTGTTATGCTTTAAAATTCAATGCTCATTTCATAGTTCTACTTGCATTTTCAACTTCCCACTTACTATTTCAATATTTGAAATTAATTTCTGTCATAACAATACACATAAATTATTATTGAAGATGAAAAGCATATGGAATAGATGACGCCGTCCTAGCCTGCTTGAAAGATCTTTATGCGGGCGAAGTTTCAGAACGAAAATTAGGAGTGCTTTGTCCTCGCTCCGATCTGTGCTCACTGAGGTGCCGCAGGATAGCGTTCAAGGGCCTCTTCCGTTTCTGCCTTATGTAAAAAATCTTCTAGAGATATTCCTAAGTTGCTTCAAAGTTTCATGCCGATGAGACGAGAATATGTAAACCTATTATTGACCTCAATTCGATCAAGAGTTATATGCCAAGAGATTGTTTCATTAGAAAAATGGTTATAACTATGGCAACCCGATATATCCGCTGAGAAGTGTTTCGTCTTGCAATTAAACTTTTTGACTGAATGTCCTCTGCATTTTTGTTATCTCGAACTTCCTACGAAGGATCCAGGTGTTTTCGTGAATTCCGATCTTACCTCGCATAATCAAAAATGCAATGCACAATTTGCGTTATACATTCATTCTGCACGTCATGTAGTACAGCTGCGTATAAAACCAGACTCCGTTCTAGAACACTTATTCAGAAGATGTGGTCCCTCAATCTACGAAAAAGGATATTGAGATAATTGAGAGAATTCAACAGCGCTTCACTAAGACGGCCTTTAGAAAAGCATTCCATCCTAATTATGATGGCGACGTCGATTTTCGATCTAAAATCTTTGTGACATCGCAAAGCTCAGTTTGATTCACATTTATGTTTCAACATCGATAAAGATTTTCCTGTCATTCGGTACGAGAGATTCACCCTATTCAAACTGAAAGAAGATCAACAAATCGAACTGATTTGCTTAAATCTTTTGCTTATCCTTTTGCTCCCATCGGGAATTCCTTGCCATGTAATGTGGTTATGGGTGGTAATTGGTTATGCTCTTTAAGCGATGATTAGAGGCAGTGCGTTATATCGGCAATATCCGCTCTATTTGCCGGTTACGTGCAATGCTTAAATATGCCTTTATTGCCTTTGTTGTATGTATACTGTATTGGATATGCGATTCCATGATTGTTTTTTTATTGCATAAATAAAGATTTTTATCATTATTTGGCGATGTTTTATCTATATAGTTCATAAAGCGCCTTTCAGCTATGAAAGAACTCAACAAAAACGTTTGAAAGGGGCATTTCGACGAGCTAAAGAAAGCAATTTGTGCAATTGAAAGGTGTTCTCGGCGATGAAATTAACGATCCAGTACATTGATATCTTTATTGAGTATATCGCATCACAATCGTATTTTTGTGATTTAAATTCGAAATCAAAACTATGACTTCTCATTAAAACGATAGCCAAGTTTAATAATAGCAGATAATTTCTCTCTCATCTCCTCTCAATTCCTTAAGTTAATAAAAATCTGCCCATGACTACTTATTTGGGTCAATAGAAGAGAGGAATATGTATCAGGTCTATATGTTAAGTATATGAATGTGTTCTACAAATACTTGTAGTCATATTGAGAATATCTGCATCATTTCGGCGATCTTTGTAGGCATGAAAAGAGATCGGGGAGGACGGGGAGGGGAATGGAATCATAAAATTCACTCACCTCCCAATGAACTCCCTTCTTCGTTGAGAACATTCTCACCGCTGCTATCACGAATAGTTTCCGCTTTGTTAGAGCGAATTCCTTCGATAATAATTTTATTGAGAAAACCTTCATCATTTTCGGCGTTCTTTTTTTGCATTGAACTCTTCTTCCATTCGCGCAATGGAAAAGCTCGCTCACCGTTGTCATGCGTCAACTCTTCATGACTTTTGTCAAGTCTCTTATTCGTTGAGTTGGAAAGTTGCTTATTTTTGACAATTTTCGGTGAGACTTCCCACTTTTGTGACGGTTTCGTTACATTTTGCATTTCGGATGTACTTTTCTTTGTCGCCGAAGGAGATTCCTCTATATGTCCGGGTGAGACGGTCTTTTTCGATGACATTTGTGGGAATTTTTGATAAGATTTAGAATGATCGATTCCTTCATGATTGCTATTCAAGACCTTTTTTCGTATACCACTATTTCTATCAAAAATTACTCGATATAAATAGTGAGACGGAAATACTAGCGAGGATTGATTTTCGTTTTCATCTTCTAAAATCCGTTTCATGCCAGATGTGCGATTAGAATCTCTCATTTTCAGTGGTATCGAACTGCTTTCGTCGTATCGTTGAATATTATCGTTGTGTATTTGCATCGTTGTTTGCAAATTATTCGTGCGAATATCTGATGCAAAAATATCCTTCGTTGTTGAATTTTTCCGTACTGATTCTGAAAGAAGAAAGAGGAAAATTCTATTGGATTCGTTTCAATTAGAAATATAGAAAATAATATTTTGAGTCTTAATGCTCTCTCTCCTTAGACGATTTTCTCAAATTTAAAATGCAGAAGAAAACCTTCTAAGCAACTTTTTAGGTGAAATAAAATGAATTGTATATAAGTAAATGTTCACAGAATAGGTTTCCGGATTTACATACAATGACCTATTGATATATGACAGTTAACAAAGAGATTTTGCTCAAAGCACTATGGATAAGTCGAAAAGTTCATCGAGCAGCTGAATTTAAAGAAACGAATACTTCTCAAAGAAGATATCCTTTTCGAATATGAGCGAATATTAACAAAATTATTCATTAAATGCATCGTTAAATATTCGAATGATAGTTTCGAGACGATATAATAGTTATTAATTCTCTCCGCCTTACAATAAATTCGAAATTTTGCAAAAAATAAATCCCCAAAAATGATAATAATATTAAAGATTATGAATAATAATAATTACAGTTTTAAATAATGAAATTATGAGAAACTTTTTGAATACTTTAACGCATCATTGCATTAAAATTATTAAAATTTCTATATTTTATAACTTAGTTTATATATATTTTGGGCACTTAAAATGAGTAATTTTATTTATATTTGCACTAGCAGATAGAGATTTTTGCTAACGATTCAGCGCAAATCATATTAATGGATAACTTTGTGCTATCATGAAGAAGGGAAAAATCACTGATGACCTGAAAAAAGTGGATGTCATCTTGATCTATTAGCAACCCAAATCAGTAGCATATACGACATTTGAATCACATCACTTCCTATGCATATGGATATCTGATAGACACCACCTATTAAGGAAGTCGAATAAATTCGAGTAAATAAGGCATCTCTTAAACAGGTATCATCTTCATAAAGTTCGCTGGAAAAATACGCCGAAGAACTTTCACTAGTGAAGTTGAAAATCGAAAAAGACAATGTAGTCGCTCCATTTCGTTTATCTATTACGTTGCATCCATTTCGCAAGATTTTATAGTCTCCTGAGCGTTTTGAATCCTCTTGTTTCGATAGGACTGTGCCAAAATAATTTACAGTTTTCTAATTAGTGACCACTCATCCCATCCCTCTCTTTCTGGTATATACACCATTCTCGTTTCCTATTTTTGTGTATTTCCTAGAATTTTTCCCATATATTCCGAAATATAATAGAGTTATGATCGATGGCTATTGCCTTAGAATACAGAACGATTCGGCTAGTGCACGATCAACGATCCAAATCTCTTACGAGAAAGAAAACGTTTAAAAAATATACCACATGAATAAAGTTATTTAACTTTGCGTGTTACTAAATTTACGAATCATAGAGGATCGACAAACCCAACGAATCAGTCGATTTGCACTTTTCAATACACGCAATTAGAACGAGGTGCTTCTCAGAGGTGACGAACGAATCGTAACGTTCAAGCTGATGCCTAAAAGCAATTTGAACCTCAAGATTGTTCGTTACACGAAATTTTAAACTATGATTTTCTGAGACTAGTGTGAAATCAGGTATGATACCTCCATAAGATAATAATAATGTGATATGTGAGAGTGAAAATTACCGAAGAAAGTAAGCAATTTCTCTCAATTATATATAATGCTTAATAATATTCGACAACTTAGGCAATAATTAATTTATAGGGGTAATATACCTGAATTTAACAAACCGTTTCCCGATGATGGAGGACAAATTAAATGCGTTTTCGTAAAATGTACTGTCGAATTTTTGAAGGAACAACGCAGATATATATATATATATATATATATATATATATTTTTTTTTTTGGATATTTGCGGCTCCAGCGAGTAAAACAAATCTCGGAAATGAATGAATAAAAGAATTTCCGAATAGCCGCTTTAATTCAATAGGGCGCGCGGCTGGTACAACACTGCGTCGTCGCCTCAATGATCCGAACCGGTGCTAGCTTAATTAGCTATGATATTTGGTATGAATGCTATCAGTATTCGCTTACCTGCAGTTCACTTTCCAGTCATAACTTATCGAGCATGTCCCGGCTAATGCATTAAATATTGCTGTACGACAAAATTGTCGTTTTGCGCAAAATGTTGCACATTCAAATGTCGAAGAAATATCTCTGCTGAAAAATAAAACAGATATTTGTTTAGGAAAATTCTCCTCATCGATTTTATAAATTATTGTTGAGAGGTGGATAACAGCAAACTCATTTTTAATTACTTGTAATTACTAATTCATTTTTAATTACTTTCAATTACTAATTCATCTTTAATTACTTTTAATTACCAATTCATTTTTAATTACTACTTTCACTTGCTTATAATTTATTCTTTTTTCTTTTGATTATTTTATGAGAAAAAGATTATATTAGAAAAATATTCAAATAGAAAATATGAAAATTTCGGGAAAAATAAAATATTGATAACATCAGTTTTCAGGTAGATTATTTCTTTCAATCCAGCACTAATTATGCCCTCACTAATGCGTTAAGTAATGAGAGAGGCATTGAACGGCGTTAACGAAGATAGGTTCATAGGTGCTTCGGATTCGAGAAGCACAACACTGCAGGACTCTTTCTGAATCCGAAAGAATCAATGGCACACGTTACATGCGCAGACAAACGATGACACTGTCCATAGTATCAATTGAATAGAAACGACGGATAAATCTGGTTGAGCCAAGACCTTGCAGATCAACGACTAACACTATTTTTCAGCTGCACAAAGACTCGATTCAGAGTAATATGCAAGAGTGAATTATTAACGAATGAATGGCTTGCCTGGTAAAATAAAAAGATAAGGAAGATGCATCCTCGTAAGCGATTCGTTCTGCGAAGAATCTTATCTGACAACTACCTGGATCAAATCATTCTTTTTATTATTAATTATTGACATTTCCATTTCATTGATGGATACATGTCTCCTCCTATCAATGTCGGAAAAATTCTCTGACACTCAGGTATTCGGGTGGGAAAATTTAAGGCAATTCAGTAGAATTACGCTGCTCTAAGAACCAATTGTAAAAATAATCCATAATTTAGGATGAATCATTACTCATACCTTCGGAACTTTTTCCAGAGAAAAAGTAAACTTCATCAAGCCCCAGATAATTTAGCAAATTTGGAAAAGAAACATATGCTGAGGAGAGTCGAGCCGATTGTACATTACATGCAATTTTTGCACTTTTTTGATCAAATCATTCGACCATGTAATTGTTACCTACCCATAACTACCTAATTCCAAAACATTTGTGCAGACTTTAGTACTTGAAAATTACGAAATAGGGGACGTATAGACTTTCTCAAGAAACTTTTATGCTGTCTTCATAAAAACTTAGAGAAAATCGCCATTTTTGCAGGCGAATACTTATTCGACCATTTAACTTGTAAAATTGTCTAATCTTTAAATAAATGCTGCATTTAATGTCCATATATAAAATTTAATTATTCATTTTTATATCTGTGCTTTTAAAAGATAGACGGCTACAAATATTATACTTCATTGTGTCATATTTTATATTTCAATCGAGCGATAATTCAACTGAACATACTCACAAATTGATATTTGCAGTAGATGTAATATGTGGAGAAATCTGAATATCCACCTCATCGTTATGGCGTTATATATTTATAGCATTAATAAATCGTCACTAGAATAAATCGAATATATATGAACATTGCAAAATATTTTAGATACTCCAATAGGGAAACGAACTTAAAATTGGGAAAAAAAGAAATTGAATTAGTCGACGAAGTGAAAAGCCCGTCGAGTACACTTCAATCATAAAACGCTTTAGTGAACGCTCACCATTTCACTATTAACTATGAAAAATTCATTCTTCCACAAATACTTCGATGATAATTTCAGTGCGTTAACCAATATTTTAATTTAAAAAAGACTGCATATCTTAATAGCAATAATAATATGAAAAAGTGGAAAAGATTTTTGAAGATATTTACTGCATTTACCGAACGAAATTCCGATCTATTTCACATATCTATCGATATGGGATCGGATTAAAACGGTCAGTGAAATTCAGCATAACCGCTTATATATAATGCTTTTCTCTCTTCTATTCTTTTCTTTTCATGGAGAAGCGATATATGAGGAAGTATGGACGTTGTGGAAAAATTTGAAATCCACTGAATCTATAGCTGAATCAATAATAATGTATAAAGAGTGGAAAGGCGTAAAGTAACGAACTTACGGAAAACAATAAAATTATTTCGGCGAGCAAAATGAAAGCGACGTTAAATGCAAACAGTTCAATGATTAAGTATTGAAATAGGTAAACAAGTATTGTTAACAAGTATATAAACAAGTAACGTAGATTTTATTGCACGTACATAAGAGGAGTAATAAGCAGTTGAAAAGATGCTCATAGAAAATTAAATAGAAAATTTTACAAATAAAGCAACTTTATAAATGCTTCATAACGAAACATAAGAGATATATCACTCGATATAAACGAATGCCAATGAATTGAGCTAAAAGAACACTTAAGATGTGTAAATGTTCTCTTCGTTGGATGCATTAGTGTCAGGATCATCGATCCTCGAGCTATAAGATAGCTAAAGCATCCATGGCGTAGACTGAGCGTTCACTACATTAGTGCATAAGAAATTCCGATAAATGAACGATTGAGATTCCAATGCAATTTGTATCTTAAATGCGCTTCCGTAATGGTTAATTCTTACCATTCCTTTAATTACAAATCATTTAATAACGGAGAAAAAAGCACATCAGTCATAAAGCCGATGAGAATGACTAATAAAATCTCGTTGTATTTAGACGGGTGGAACTGAGACGGGAAAAGCGATCAACGATATAAGTCAACCGTTTAGAGAACGGCAAAGATCGTTGTTGATTCTAAAATTGGTTCATTGCAACAAAGGAATTACACTATGCGATAGGAGAGAGAGAGAAAGAGAGGGACAGACGGAGGGAGCGAGAGAGAGAGAAAGAGAGGGATAGACGGAGGGAGCGAGGGAGAGAGAGGTGTCCACGCTAACCTATCTCTGATGGGACAAAACAATTCGCAAAAAAGTGCTGTCATGTCTAATTCGAACATATTAATTAATCACACGTAATTTTTTCATCTGTTTTCATAGTGGCATCTCAGTTTTTTTTGCCTTTTTTTGGAAGCTCTATGGGCAGCAATCCTCCAAGGTTAGCCATATTTCATTATCCTCAAAGATCATCATCCCTTTCCACTTATCGCCTATCGTGCTAATCCTGAAATTTAACTGATCGAATGTACGTGAAAAATTAATCACCTAACAACAAAAATATTTTCTGAAGTCTTTAAAAGACGATTCAAACAATAAGACAGTTCACATTCAATGGCGTTTCAATGCTTAGGGCTCGTACATCCTTATTTGACCTTGGCTGGCTGGCAGTCATCGGAATTCACCTCTGTGAAGCTGACATCGGGAAAAATATGTCAATGTTAAGATATGAAGCTAATGAGGACTGAGAAAGCAACATGAGAGCATCAACGCTCATCAAGGAAACTGGTGCAGTACGCGCTAAAGTTGCCCACTCAATATTTCCGCTGAACGAAGCAATTTGCAGAATAGGTGACGAAAATAATAGCTAATAGAGAAGAATTTAAACTATCATATAAGAATATTTGCAATATAAGATAAAGGAAGTTGACCATTTTTAAAAAAATAGAAAATATCGGATATTTCAAGGAAAAACTTCCAAAATTGAATGAGAAAAATACCAGTTAATTATTTAATTAATTAATTAATTTAATTAGCATTCAAATTGCAGGGGAAAATTGTGGAAGAGAAAAAAGCGTAAACTATTTTCTTGGATAATCTATGTTGATTTGAATTATGAGCTGTGCTAACAATTAACTTATTTTACATCTGCTCGAGAATTTCAATTAAAAGAAATTTGTTTTTCTTAATATTTGGGGTAAAAGTAAAAGAGCAGTTGAAAAATGAAGATTTTATATGGAAGATTTTTGCCTCATTTTCCTATTTTCAGGTGTAAATATCTTCGCACAATCTTTGATTATTACACAGCAATTTTCTTAAGTTATTAACCTTATGGCAAAAAAACAACTACTAAACGAAGAGAAAATTTATTTCTTTTATTTACCTTTTATTAAGGTCTATCTATGATTGATTTTTCATTCAGCTATATATATAATATTTATTTTTTATAAACATATATATATATATATATATATATATATATATATAAAAAATATGTAAATATAGATAAAATATACATATATATTTTTTAATTTACATATATATATATTTTTTAAATATATTTATGTATTTATAGGAAACATGTACGTCCAAATAAGACTGAATTCTCTGTCAAAGAATTCGTAAATTTTTATGGTGAGATGATCAAAAATTCCCACCATCACGAAAAATGTGACGTTAAAAATTTCAATCTCAATTAATCGTTGATGCAAAAGAAGTCGGGACGTATGCGCTATTAACAAACTGAATTTATTTCTTATTCATAATGCTTTCATTATACATTAAATAATTTTCTTACACAATAACTCCTATCGGTTACTATTAAGTAGCAGTGAAGAATTTGGATAAAAGTATGCGTAAAAGGCGAAAAGAAAATGCATTAAGAAGAAGATGAAATCAATGTGAATTGAACGACACCGAGTCGGATGCCGCATTAGTGAAGAAGAAATGATCACGTCCGCGCAACGACTTCAATCGAGATTGTCACGGTTCGCCTTTTAGGAGCACGGAAGCACGTAGCGCTAAGGAGGTGGGTCATTGTTGATGTTATGTCCACTCGAACACCTCTCGTTGTTGTGTTATAACTCGAAAACTCTCGTCGATGCCATTCATTTATCCGCTCCTATTCATATAATGATCGGCACGTTTCTAACGATTTCGTTCGACGTTCCTATTCAATGTGTACGCATTTTTCCAACCTTATTCATTTTCCCCATGTATCTATCGAAAATATCAACTTATTTCATGACAATACCCTCCCTCCCCTCCCACCAATTCATCGCATTTAACAGTTTCTTCCGCTTTTTAATGTACTGATTTCACGAGTATGCGTATTTCCTCTTTTCATTTTCGTTGCGTTATACTCTAAAATGCCATTAGCACATATTTATTATTGATTTCAAAACGCTATTGGAATGTAGTTGAAATGAGTCCCTAATTATTATAATTACTCAAAATAATATAGTATCCTACTGCATAAAGTATATTTCAATATGGCAGCGTAAAAGAGTGGCAAAAAACTTAAATTGGAAGTATGAAAAATGCATATATGTGATTAACGTTCAAAAATAAAGCTATTTTTAATCCCACCTCATCGAAATGATAGTCGAACTAAGGAAGATTTAATTTCCGAGCTGAGCTTTTAGATCCAGACTTTACTCGTCTCAACAGATGTTCGCAATTTTATACTCGATTAGACTGAGATCATTGAAATGGCCACAAATATCTACTATAGCCTACAAACTGATGCTACTTTTTTTACGATATTAACAGTAGACGCCTTATATTATATATGCATTTAGACTAACTAGAAAAGTCGAGAGATTCACCTTGATTTAATGGAATCAACGATCGGCCGTGTAGTTTTCATTGTTCAATAAGCGGATGAGAAATTATGAGGGATTTTGCATGGAGTACTACCATCAAATGAAGTAACCTAAGATACCTAAACACGATATTTTTTAATCGATAAAAGCTGTTGCATTCTCATCAGTCAAATTTGCTATAAATTAGTCGCGAATTTGAGCAGTAATTAATTTGGGTATTTAATTACTAAGACTGGCTCTCAGCCATACAAATTAGTCACTGACTGTCTCTTTGAAATGATTATTGCAATTCATCAATTCATATATTTCATACTAACAAAAATTACCGATCCTATGATTAATTCCTCACCTTTTTAAGCGAAAATCCAGAAACAAGATAGGAATAATATGAGCAAACTGTTTCACATATGGCTGACATTAACTTACCCGTATAAAATCTTAATTCGACTCTATGAAAAAAACTGCCGAAGACGGATGGAATCCTCGCTTCACGAGTATTCAAATTAAGAATATAAATTTTTGCGCGCCACCGTTCGACCCTCCAAAAGAGATAATTAACCGAAACAAATAAGAGCTAAAATTAGGGGCTAACTAATCAAATTTCAGCCCATTGTTGTTGATATCGCTAACACTATCATCAATAATGAGGTGAAATTATGCAACCACAATGGATTAATCGAATAGCGTCGTCAAATCGGGCAAATCAAGCATGAACTAGCGCTGGTACAATCGTGGCAGTGATCATTTCTGAGGAATTCTGATATGAAATTAAATTTCACTTTGATATGTGATGTTGTAAAAATTTAAAGACAACGAACTCGGCACCTTTTCTCACCTGAATAATTCTCTTCTTTACTTTAGGTTACTTTTTTACTTTGAACAAAACAAAAAACGCTTTATTTTTTTCATATAAAAGGAAAAAACTCGCATAGATATGAATATCTGATTGAAAAGTTCAGAAATTATCGAAAAAAATGAAATCGAAGCAAATAACCGTTATTTGGTGAATTCATGAACTTTATTAAACGACAAACAACGATATTGATGTGTGAAAAATTGAGCATTGCAGAACATTTCGATAGCTTATGATGGATGAGTGCAATAATGAGGCAATTCGAAACCGCTGCAAAATTTCACACCAAATCGGTTAAAGCATATTTCAAAACACAGATTTGTTATAACAGATGGTGAACGGCAAATGAATTATCCTCAATAAATAAGGAGCTATGAGCTGATGAGTGGAATTTTGCGGAATTTTTGGCAAATCCCACTTGTAAACAAATATTCGGCGTGCGGAAGACGTACGCTAAAAAGCTTTATATAATTCTTAATTGGATAGGCAAGAAAGAAAGGAAGAAATTTTAACTTGTTAGGAAAGCTGAAAGCTTCATTGGCAAGAATTACGACGCTTTCGCCAAGAGACTCTTAGCTTAAAATGTATAAGGGATTTGTTAAAGCGTATAGCAAATGCTAGAACAAATCAAGAAATGTTTTAATGGAACATATTTTTTGCCACTCGTCAGAGCGAAACATCTCTCAGAACGATTGTGTGTTAGAATGGAATGCATCCTGGTTTTTGCGCACATCTCAAGTTGCCCATAAACCGAACATCGGTGGAGTATTGACCTTACAATTGCCAAGCCCCTTCCCTCGCTTCACTCATTAAAGCCCTCAATCGCTTCAAAGAAACCCCCTACCGAAGCTTTCGAGATGAAATGAGGTTAAGGAATTCCCTTGTCTTGCTTTGTTTCTTTTTGGTAGTAAGTAAAATTTGACGGTAAGTTTTCTTTATTTTTAGAGGCATTTTGAATATAATGAAATTTATTCATTTATTTGTTTATTTATTGGTGACTATAAAGGTGAGTAAAGTCGAGGTCGATAAGCTAAAGAAGATATGAACAACGACGGCACCTTTATGTTTAAGTAATATTACTTAATATTTCAACTACTTTAAGAAGTACATATAGATAAATAAAGGACTTCAAAAGATGTTTAAAAAACATGAAGAGAGCACAAAAATGATCAGCAAAATTACATGATAGAGTAAGGAATATCAATCAAAAGGAATTAATACAAACTTACTTGGCGGAAGTATATTTGCAAAAATAGGAATAATTTCACGTGAGTACAATATGCGAAATTATAATTGTTACGTTGATTATATAGGTCAAAGAATTCCTTTATGGTACCAGCATTCTTGCGTGCATAATTTATACATTTGGCAATGAAACTAGGCTAAGCTGATCGCTTTTTCGAACATCTCATTCGATCAACAACCCCTCTCAGCAGCATTTGTACTATTACTCTCTCCAGAATTTGAATAAAATCCCATTCCGTTAATGCATTGATATTCGATAAATGCTGACGATAAGCAAATTTTGCATTAATAGACCAGAATAAACCAGAATAAACCAGAATAAACCAGAGTAAACCGGAATCGAATATGCTTAAGAAATGAAAACAAACAAGAAAAATCTCTTTGAAAGTTTCGTTTAGCGAAGAATTATGCCGATTTCTTATATTAGTTGAACATAATCTACTACAAATATGATATCCATTCAAGTGGATATTCGATACTTTAATAAAGATAAACAATAATATTGAATTAAATGCTTTAGAATAAATAATGCAAGCATTAAATTCACTAGTAAAGATATACTTTAAATTCAACAAAATTTCTGAAACGATCAGCGAAAATAGAAGTAAAATTCCACGAGCGAAATTTTTGAAGAAAGCGATCGTCTAAGAACTTCAAGTCGTCGAATGACATTCAATATGCACCGGAAATACGGCATCTATATGTCATAGTGGCGAACTCTTTGAAATTAGTTGCAATGAGTTGAATTCACTCTACTCTAACCTCACCATGGAAATTCCTATATTCTAACCTCACCATGAAAATTCCTATAGGATGATACGCTTCAATTCCAATAGGAAAATATCCGAGGACAAAAAACAACATTATTTCGATGAAGGAGAAACCTTTCAAAGAAATATTCCATTTACTCTCGCTCATATTTCTTTGTATGATGCGTTTAATTGACCAATTTAAATAGCGATTCCATCAGCGCTTACTTAAAGATATCGAAATGAATGGAATTGAAAGAAATTATGAAAATGACACCTTTCTTTTGGTAATTTATCCCACTCTTTAGGCTTTCTATGATGAAAGAGAGAATGTTTTTTTTGTTTCTGGGAAAACCACCATACAAATAATGAAATCGTCAACGAAATTCACATAATTTGGAAAGAAAAAAACACTTCGAATAGCGTATTATTTACTTCTTTTATCTTTTTTTTTTCAGTACTTTCAGGGATTCCAGTTATTCACTCACTTCTCCTTGCTTCTTTCTTCTTGACGATCATCATTTAAGTGAAAGTATATATCAGCCATAGATGGAGATCATTTAACCGACGACTTGTTGGTAATTACGAATGTGAACGGTGATCAATCCCCTATCAAAGGCTAAATCGTCAAGGATTTTTCTTTGTAAAATCTCCCGAATACGACAATATAGTGAAAGCGAATTTTTCAGCGATCAAATCCTCAATGAAGCCAATAAATTACTTCGGCGTTTATTTCGACTATCATTTTCTTGGATGCGTTCGCTAAAGGACAAATGGATATTCCTGAAATGAGGTACGATAAAACAGTACATGAACCTACCAACAGGAATATAAATTTGCATGAATATAGATGCTTGGGAAAACCTTCATTATGCTTGGGAATTCACCTCGATAAATATTGTAGTGTTTTATTTAGTATCTTATTTCCCTAACTAAATTATCCCTTCCTATCGTATATAGAGAGAGGATTCGCTAAATTTTTCTAAGATTTTACTATAACGACGATATTTTCACATCATTACCATACTTTTTCGACGTTTTGAGGCATTTTCAGAATTTATTGTTTACTTATACTGATTATATAGTCAAATTTCATAAAATATCGCATTATTTCTTATTTTATCGCACTTTCTTTGCCATCTCTATTCGTTACATAAAATTTCTCCATTCACATAAACAGATTCATATTTACGACAATTGGATAATATTCAACATTATCATCGATTGATAGAAAAACCCAAATCGAATATTTTAAAACGACTTAAATGCGTATACAAATGTATAATTAACGAAGGTGAGCAAAGCTGTTTCCTATTCAGCGATTAAGCTTCTCAACTAGTCAACGAGAAATGAACTTAAAACAGAATGAATCATCGAATCCACAGTTAGATCGAATCCAGTTAAGTACTGGATATCTGGATATCAACAAACGTTTCCGATTATCGAGTCCACAGTTAAGTAATATCGAGTTGAAGCAATCCTCTCTTAGCGACTTTCTTACCCGTAATGCGGCATGCATATTTAAGTGTGTTTTCAAGATCGTAACCTTCGTTAAGGAAATGTATACAACATGCAACAAAACAATCACCAGCAGCTAATGTATCAATAGCGAATCCACCTTCTTTGAAAGCTTCCACCGATATCATTTTATCGCCGAATACACGACCCGCAGCACCCTTCAAATCAATTTCATTAGCATAAAAAATGAAATACGCAAATATAGGAACTTCTCAGGAATTTCACACTTAAAGAATACCTTCCAATAACCTATTAGTTCAAATAGCACTCTACAAGAAATCTCTTCGTTGGGCATTAAGTTCGAGTAAAATATCGATGCTAATTTATGGATTGTATATCCACGCTATAGTGAAAAATTATTCGAAAAAACATTACAAAACACAACAAAAGACTGGTTTATTAAACAAACAAAGTATATTTGTTTAAAAAAAAGCAGAACAATATGATATCGAGCACACTCATTCCATTAGTATGACAACCTCTGTGGTTCGACTTTTGCCCTACCAAAATGATCAAATGAATTCGTAAAGAAGATACTAGAGAAAGATGCTCAATTAGACGATATTTTAGTATTTCCATTGTGACGTAAGTGTCCAATTGTGATATTTTCATCGTAAAAGCATTTAAGCAATGCAATCATGGGCAAATATGCTTTTAATAATTCCAATTTATTCCCTTCATGGACAACGTAATTTGTGGATTTTATGCGGACTATATGGATTTGAGGAATGAATTATATGTGTTCAGTGATAATGTGGATTTCACAGGTTAAAGAACAAATTCCGCTCTAGAATTAAATCAGATTTAAACATTCATAAAATGATGAACCTTTTCAGCCCAAGGGCAAATAATCGTAGAATGGGTCACATCAAAGAGTTTACCAATGCCGTCCACAGCACTCTCCTTATCTGTGAATCCTTTGCATCTGCAATCGTAGTTATTAAAAAAGATTCCAACAGTAGCACCATGCTATGTACCCCGAATGTGTCCGAGGAGAGAAATGTGAACGAGGATGACAAAAAAAATAAAGGGAACCTGAAAAAGACATTCAAATAAGCTCTATAAACGGAAGCGTGAAAGAAACTTTTCGAAGGAATTCTCAACAAAATTTCCATAGAATCTTTAGAAGATTTTAGTTGCTTCTTGTTGGTCATTTGTTAATCCAGAATAACGTAAAACTTGAAAATACAATCAAGAGAAATATAAAAATTCAACTAGTTTGAAATGCAAAACCTGCTGTGCAAGAGGATCTTCGGGAGAGCATCTGTCAGCAGCTTCTCTTCAAACTGCAAAATGTAAGCCAAGCAAAGTGCTAAAAGTAATCCAAAGTTCCCGATTCAGTTCGAGAACAAGCTATTTTAAGAAATCTTATACCTTGCAAAATCCTTCGAAACGAATACCACATCAACAAGTGGAATAGCTCGTTCCATGGTCGGGAACGGACGCACCTTCTCACATTCTATCGATATACGTGGAAAAGATGCATTTCCTCTTTGTTCGAGTATATATTCTATCATATTGAACACTTCATCACAATTACGTCCTAGAATTTATTAATGGTGTAGACCCAAACGCCATTCGTACGTTATATGCTGCCAATTAGCAGGAAAATGTATCTGAGGGAAGCTCTCTGATGCTTTCCTTCTCCCCTCTCATTCTATTTCCTCTTCAGAAAAAACTCTCCAATGAGCAGATAGGGTGAGAATGTAGGAAACTGAGAAAAGGCTGGTAGAGTGAGGAGGGACGAGACAGGGGGAGACGAGAAAGGAGGTGAAAGATTCATTGAGCAGCCTCTGGAATCGTTAATTTAATAATGCTTTATTTGTAAGGAAATTATAATTTTCGCGTAAACTTTCATTTTAATTTTGAATTAAAACATCAAAAATACAAAATAAAAAAAACATATTTCAACAAATATAAATATATTCTATGAAGGAAATATATAAAATCAATGATTTCACAGCCATCATGAATCTATTCTCTTAAATGCTGAGAACTAATATTTATTAACTTCATTTCAACAATCAATGCGGCTAATAATTCATTTTGTTCTCTCCCGAATAATCCACAATAATCCATTCTATTTGATCCAGCTGATCCTTAAAAGCTGGGATTAAGAGGAGCAAAGCATCTCAAAAGTAGAAAAAAACAATTTTTCCGGCCATCTACATAACTGCGAACTCTTTTGCGCTGTGATTCGTCGTCTATCCCACTATTCACCTCTCGACAGCGCCTAAGAGGAATCTTTTGTGTATAAGATGCTCTTAGTCAAATAAATGTGTGCATTAAGCACTCTGCCTTATAAAATAAAAGCTTTCACATGAGTGGATTAAGCTCGCCATTGAACAGCAATTTTAAAAAATTTTCCGAGAAAAAGAAAACGATAGGAACGCTATTAAATTTAGTTGTCATATAAAACAAACCTTCGAAATGAATCCATGAAAAATCGGAAATGTTTGGAAAGGCGGCTTTGAATTCTTGAAAATTTACTTCATCCAGTTCTCCCCTAAATCCAGAAATCAGCAGATGAAAATGGCATTTGATAGGTGAAAATATCGGAAGATCTAGAAAATCATAGAAAATTCTCAAGCATAGAAACATAAAATATAAATAAAAATGTAATCAAAATAGAGTTTAATTCAAATATCAATTCAATTTCGAGTAAAATGCACTAATTTTAATAATAAATTTAGGATTAATATAAAAAAAACTCCATTTACGGATATAAATGAAAAAGCTAAAGAAATACTATTCAACTGGAAAACTTATAAAATTCAATTTGGAAAGCAAACGATCAATGGATTTCATCTTGTGATGGTGGGGAGGGTGTGAACGCTATGAAATATGAATTATATCCGAGTAAGAGGATTAACCACTCAATGGTCGATGAATAAATTCGATAAATATATCAATGATTCCCATTCGGCGCTAAATTCTACTAATTAAAAGACTTCAGAATAATTCAAAAAAAAAAAACAATTCCACCACTATTTCGACCTTTTCTTATAGAAAACTTTCAATGAATGTAAGAAACTATCGTCGATAAAGTTAATAGTAATCACTATAGATATAGAATTTCACCTATAGTGTAGAACGGTTCGAGTACCAGAAGATTCATTAACAATTATAGTCGATAATGGTATTTGTGCATTTTTGCGAAAGACGCAACGATCGCCCGATACCGCATTCTTCTTCAATAATCTATAAATAAGCAATGTATTATACTAAACTACTAAATTAAACTCCTCTAATTAAAAACATTAAATTGTCGCTTATATTGGATGATCTGTTAGAGATTCCGATTGATCAAATCTTTGCGTGAATTTTCTTTCCCCTTCAATGATAGCTTCGATGGAGTGCAGACGAATGCTTGAGGGAGCTCAAGCTAAATGCATAAATGCCAACTGAGATGGCGACAAACATCCTTCCGATATAATGCTCTCGTATAATGCTCTCTTCTGATATTCGCCAACTATGGCGACAAACATCCTTCCGATATAATGCTCTCTTCTGATATTCGCCAACTATGGCGACAAACATCCTTCCGATATAATGCTCTCTTCTGATATTCGCCAACTATGGCGACAAACATCCTTCCGATATAATGCTCTCTTCTGATATTCGTCAACTATGGCGACAAACATCCTTCCGGTATAATCCTCTCTTCTGATATTCGACTATCTCTGAGAATGATTCTCGTTGAATTATTTCGATTAAACAGTATAAAATTATTTAATTAAGTAAATTATCGAAGAATAACAAAATTAAAATATTCTTCAATGATGTCATTGGCAGTTTTTTTGCTAAGGATATCATTGAAATCATTATAATTTTCAGTATAATTCATCGTCGAACTGCTTTTGCTATTTTGAGCGATCCGTGAGGGGAATTAAACTTGCAAAAGCCAATGAAATTCATCTCTCGAGGTTAACTTTGTGAAATCCCCTCCACTTGCCATATATTCAGTCAATAAAATTATATGAGAGATGTATTAGCGCCAATTGAGCCAGTTTCAAATAACTATGAACATCGTCGAACGATACGCCAATTAAAAATACTCTAATTAAATGGAAAGGGAAGAAAAAACTTACTGATCGACGATCGGATTATCGTTTGGTAGTGCAGAGAACAACACGGTGCTATTCGAGTTAAGTTGATTAAGTACGGTTACATTATTTGCCGCATTACCACCAATTGACCAAGTCTAAATGAAAGCACTCGATACTAAAAGACTCATATTACAAATTACTTAATGAGGAAAGTACATTTACCTATTGGTTTGCTTGAGGTAAACTGAGAGTAATTGAGGAAACGATTTATTCAAATTCGTTCTCTTCGATCGAATACTCTAAAAGCCGATCGACGATGGTACTAAACTCCTAAAATTGCGGCATCCTTCGCTTTTTCCATCGTTAATTTAACCCACTCAGATAATTTTTCGTCTTCTTTTTCGTCGTCGTTTAATTGAAATGAAACCTAAAATTGAAAGGATAATATATTAATTTTAGAATTTTAAGAATAATTAGGAAAATTTTAAGGATAATATTTTTACGAATAATTGAAAAATGTATAATAGTAAAAAATAGGTTATCAAATTGCATTTATTATATTATATTAAAGTAGAGGAGAGTATAAAATATCTTATATAGGTAAGTTACCTGTTGAATAATTCGTTTATCACTATCTTCGATTGGATATGCGTCCACATAGTTGATTATATCAATACATACCAATCCAACGACAAGAATTCTTTTACGCATCGGTGAAAGGTGAACTTAAATTTGCATCCTATATAGCCTGTGATATTCATTTCAATGAAGGGAACAATAAGTGCGGTGAGAGAAATAGCCTGCCTATGAGGGGGGAAGTTCCACAGGCTGCCGTCTTCTTATTTCTTGGTACCACTTTCGAATTGGACTGAAAAGTTCCCCTAATAGGTGGGTAGAGAGGAATGTCAGCCTGCTCCATGAGAGGTAATCGATGGTGATAGGGGCTTTACAATGACTCCCAAATATGCTGCCTGGAGATGCGAAGGAAGGGGAGGGGAGGGGTGAAGGAGACCTTGTGAGTTCTTGCACATCTAGAACAAATGGGACGTAGCACCGAGAACGTAACGATCTTTAAAATGCTTGAATATTTGAGGAGAAACACCAATAACTCTCACCTCATCAATTCCCAGCAACGTTCGATTGGCATGTCGGTAAATCCATATTTTACCCACGGGAATTAAAGTGTCGTCGTGATTTGAAACGATTGCGGTGCTCATTTAACTGTCAAGGAAAGTTTAAGTGGAGCTCGAGTAGCCGAAGTGGAGCTCGAGTAGCCGGAGTGGAGCTCGAGTGGCCGGAGTGGAGCTCGAGTAGCCGGAGTGGAGCTCGAGTAGCCGGAGTGGAGCTCGAGTATCGGGAGTGGAGCTCGAGTATCGGGAGTGGAGCGTTTCCTCGAGAAGAAGTGATTTTTGAAGGATCATTCTGTGCCGTCGTGATTAGTCTATTTTCTTGTGATGGATTATGAGAGAAGAGTGCAGTATCGAATTCGATGGTGGATTATTTTTGGATTTGTGTCGTCGATTTGAGGGGTTCTCTCGGTTCATAGATGTGTCGTTTGTTGAGGCGATTTAAGCGACGAGACGGAGTTCGTCGATGATTTGTTCATTTTTCTCGTTTATAGGGGTGGAAAGGTGTGCCGGTATTTATGAGCATTTGAATTGTCTCTCACTCGATAGGATGTCACCTTGTCGAGGAGAATTCGTGACACTTTGCCCGTTTAAGTCATCTTCCGATCGTGAATATAGAGTCGCTCTATGCACTTTATGAAATTTGTAGCTAATATAAGTCAGGTTTTCTCTCTCGACAGCTCTCGATCGTTTTAAATCGATTTGAGAAGTTGAAAGCGAATTTGCACCTGGAGCAAATTAAATTCGGAGCTTTTAAGTGGAGCAAATCGGAGCCATAAGATGCCACCTTGCATTGATATTACGATTGGCTTACTTACAAAGGGCTTAATAAAAAGAAAACTTCTTTCAAACGAAACGATATCCGATCATTATTGCCAACATCTAGTGGAATAGAGCTCTCATAACGTATTTGTCGAATTTTTCAATATTTCCCAAAGTTTTATGTCGTTCACTTCCTGGAAATAGCCTTAATCATTTAACTTCCCCATTCGATTATCCATAAAAATTTCCCCACATGGGTAGATCTGCTATCGTCTCTTTGAGAAAATCTTCGATGGGACTCCAATAATCGATCATTTTCCCGTTCAATTCGTCTTTTATCATCTATTTCCCATCCATCCAGGGAAAATAGTCTCTTTTATGGATATCTTTACTGGATTTCGGCGATTAAATTCTTCCAGAATGTGAAGTATAGTTTCTGTGAATATATTGATATTTCTTAGTCTCTTTACGCATATTTATTTCGTATGTTTCCTTCTTGAGGGTATCGAAGTGTAATTAAACAAAATAAAAATGCCCTTTGAAAAGATAGTCTTTAGATGTTTGGCTCAAATAGTGGAGGTGGTGGTTTCACGTTTGGTGCAGCGACCACTTCTAGTGCAACGAAGCCGACGTTCTCGTTTGGCTCTAGCACTGCAACTACGACAACGCCGTCAAGCGGTTTCACGTTCGGTGGAGCCGCGAAGCCGGCATCGTCGTTTGGTTCCTCTGCTACATCCTCAAGTGGTTTCACGTTCGGTGCCGCAACGAATACGACGGCATCTGTAGCCGCGAAACCGACCCTTTCGTTTGGTTCGTCTGCCACATCCTCGGCAACACCTTCAAGTGGTTTCACGTTCGGTGCCGCAACAAATAAGTCAGCTGGTGGCTCATTGTTTGGCACGGTAACCACGACAACTGCAGCCACTACAACGCCTGTATTCTCCTTCGGAACATCCACATCCAGTCAAGGTTAGAACTCTGTGGCTGTGCTTTAGCGGTGTTTCACTCAGGTTTTAAGTTGCGCCGATAAGATACCTTGTCAGCAAATTAACATCGACCCTACTGAACATATTACGGACAATGCTGCTTCAGCATCAACGACATCGGCTGGATTTTTCTTTGGGTCAAAGCCATCACCCACCACGTCCATATCTGCCCCAGCGGGATCATTATTCAATGCAGCGGCCACAACGACGGCTGTAGCAAATAATAATATGGCTCCTTCACGCTTTTCTAGCGCTACCACCACTTCCGGTACTGTTTTCATCTCTTCTCTTGCTTTTCCTAGGGGCTTTTTTCCTGGAGTTGTGTCGTTCTTTGGACTAACCGATAGTCCTATCATATCTTCCAGTTTCCTTTCTTTGTTCGTATATTTGAAGTGAATGCCGAATTTATATCGGTTTAAAAGTTTTCAGGGGGTGGTTTGTTCGGCGCATCGGCAACTAAACCATCCGATAGTCTGTTTGGAAGCGCAGCATCTGGTGTTCTTCCTGCAGCAGGCTTATTTTCGGCCACAACTGCTAAAGGTGTGTTTCTTTGTTGACTACATGTTCAACTCTCGTCCAGTTCATATTTGATGGGCCATTACGTTAGTCATATCCCTCTGCATGTAGGAGTTTATGCGTTTTGACGGGTTCATTTACTTGAAAGGACATGGAGGGTACGGGCGAAGCAAATTATTTTTGAGATTCTAGTAGGAAATTGATCGACTAACTATTTTATCCCCTTCATTTCTGATATTTTAAATATTGAACTCTAATAGCTTCGTGTGTCTCCGAGTAAACATAGGAAAGGATGTTTCCGGGCGACATCCATAAGGGAAATTTTATCCGATTCAAAATTAATTGACCCTCCTGAGTCGTTGAAGAAAGTGCACTAGATGTTTGCTGTATAGAGTATTTGCGGTACTATCTGTGCTGTCTTGCTGTTTAAATGTTAGCGTATGGCGCTTTGTCTGCACAATCGCATCAGTTTGTTGTTAGCAGTCGTTTACTCTAACATAGGATCTCATCAAGTGGATCATACAGTTCACGTCTATCACGAAGACTTCCTACAATTGGGCGTTCTTCTTTTTCTTCGGCGGGTATTCTTCAGCTCAGAAATTTACTGCTGGTGGAGCAGTCGGGGGTAATTGCGTTGAAGTTCTAAGTTGCGGGTAGAGACTATTTTGGTGCTTTTTTTACATGTTTATCTAAAAAATTGTTTATAGTCCATGTGGAATTCTGGGGATTTCCCTGCATTCTTTTATGGCAGTAATCTTTAAGTCAACATGCATCTCTTTTCTAGGAGTAACACCTGCGGTTACAACAACAGGTGCTACTGGCCACTTCTTTGCTCAGAAACCAACTACGGCGCCTTCGGGACAAACACAACCAGCAACATCTGCGACAACGACTGCCGGAGTGGCAGTGACACCAGGCTCATTCTCATTCGGAACACTCCCAACAGGTCGATTTTTTCAATCGTGAACGTCAGACTCTACCCTCATTTGCTGTTATTTCTACACGCAGTATGTGTAAATCGGTGGGGGTGGGTTTTCTTCTACATACGGAATTTGTTGCTTGCCGTCTGGAATTCCGATTTACGCTGTCTCTTGAAAGCTAGCAGCCTTTTTTTAGCTCAAGCGGCTGCCAATACCGCAGGTGAAACGACGACCACCGGTGCAGCTCCTACTTTTGGAACGCCGGCGCAAACGACTGCTAAAACTGCAGCAGCAACGTTCCCGAGCACCACATCAGCACCGGCGTTTGGTTCGCTTTTTGGGGGTAAACCAGCAGCTACAACGGAATCGGGTGCATCTGCGACCGCGGTTGCACCAAATTTCTTCGGTTTGTTAGTTTTTTAGATATCACTAAAAGAAATGCAACTGAGAAATTGTTTTTGAAAGAAGGGAGGAAAAAATTTAATGAGTCTACAAACAAAGATGTGAAGTTTACTGACCACTTCAGGAAAAGAGAAAATCTTTATATTCATTTCGGACGAGAGCCGTTTGGAAGTTGATCGCTTTGAGAAATGAATTTGAGAGTTCTCCGTCAACCCTGAGATATATTATAAAGTCTTTAATAGCGTGCTAATTGTCATAAATTTCGCAGGTCAAGAAATCTGTTGGTTAGATTTTTTTAAATGAAAAGAGGTCGAAATTTATCGGATATAGGCAGGGCACTGAAATTAAATTAGGTAAATTTAAAAGAATAGTTATGGGTTTGTTAGAAACCGTTATCAGTGATAGGCGAATATATTTTTCTTTTCGTGGGATCTTTTCTTGTCTTATTGCTAGAGTTTTATCTTTTGAAATTAAGTAGTACCATTGATTTACAGATCTGGGAGAATCTTTTTATTCGGTTTTTTTTTATTAGATCAGCAGATATTAGTGGAATTGATTGATCGAAAAAGCGGCTGGGAATGCGTTTGATGAAATTCGTATTTCTTTGCTAAAAGAGTTGTACGAGATTATGCAGAGGCATTATGGCATTGGTTTAGTGGATAAGTTCTTGATTAGATGTTGATCGTGGTTTACCTTCTCATTTTTACTCCTGTTTAAAAAAAACTGTGGTTTCAACGTCAATCTCGTCCTCCTTTCTTATATTCTCTTTTGCCCTCTATTTGCTCATTTTAATTAATTTTCCTTATCTCTAAGGTGGATCAGTAGCGGCATCAACAACGTCAACTAATTTGACGTTCGGAAATCAGCCTCAAACAACAACGCCGTCGACCGGTGCTATTTTTGGTACACCGAGTACCCCATCATTGTTCAGTGTGAAACCTGCAACAACTACAGCGGCACCGAGTTTGACTTTTGGCACCGCCGGTTAATAATACGTTTTGAGTTTTTTTTTCTGTTTATTTATTCATTTAGATTTATTTTTCGATCAATTCTCATCTCGTGGAGTCGATAGTGGAAAATAACTCTAGTAACTTCAGTCTCCAACGGAGCAGTACATGATTCCAAGTTAGCTGGACAGTCGGCTATCAATACATCATCTTTGGCATCACTGTTTCGGGTTCCGCACCTTCTTAGTAATGATTTTTTAAATTATTTGTTCCGATTTCGGCAAGTTTATCTAGTTTATTAGAATGCGATTGTGGCGGTTGTGTCAAGGACAACCAGGATGATGGGCGGTTTCTTTTATCGGAAATGAGTCGCCATCTTGTCTTTGAAGTTTATTGTTTATCCAGAATGTTTTGTGGAGGTCAAATCCCTGTTCGATACGTGCAACGAACCCGATCCAGATGGTTGATGGTTAAGAAAGTGATGTCATTACATTATCATTGTATATCACCGTTTAGTTCAGTTGCTGTTTCCTTTTACGTAAAAATTTGTTCCATTTGTTTTCATTTAGATGTCGCTCTGCGGTGATATTTCATTTTGTGTTCAATTTAGCTGTGAAAGTTCGAAATTCAATGGAAGGTTCTGTTTCAGCGGCGTCCGCGACCACAACAACGGCTCCCACAACGACCACCGCAACACCGCTATTTGCCTTTGGGACGACACGTATGGAATTTCCACCAAAAATCTCTTCCTTTATTATCGCAGTGAATGTGAACATGTGTTGATTGAGTGATATGTACTGATAATTCGTTGTAAAACGTGGAAATAGCTGATTGAGTCGAAATTCCTCGAATGGTGATTAGAGAAGTCGAGGTATGAGAAGGCAGTGAAGATGAGGACTACTTCAGATGAGCGGAATACATCTTGCTGAATTGTTGCACTTTTACTGTACGGACAAAATTTCATAAATGGTATTAGTGAAAACGACAGTCATTTTAATGGGACCTGTTGAGTATGAAACATTGATGAGTATTCGATTTGCAGCTGCTCCTACGCCGGTTCTGACAACTGCTCCAGCTCCGGCAACGACGACAACTGCAGCTCCAGCATTAGTGTTTGGATCAGCGTGTATGTTTCTTCCATGGAGACATTATTTCTTGTATTTTTGAATTCGGATTGCTTCTTTCAAGAGTACAGAGGGACTCACATTCTGTCAAAAAGTGTCTAAGTGTGATATATAAGGGGTGCTGAGTGTAATTAGTGAGAGGAGAAAAAATAACCACGGGCAGAATGATGTAAACTGTCGTGGTTAGGACCTTTTTTTCTCATGACAGTCTCGCAATTGGCTTCCTTTTCTCCACCTTGCAAGATTAGCAATGAAGTTCATTTCTAAAGAATCCTCAAAAAAGTTAAGGAATATGGCATTTTACGTTAAAATAATATAGCTTCTATTATTACAGTGATCAGGAAATTGTATCAGTCTAATTTTCCTGTTGATAAATCTGGGGGTTTACTTAATTCCCAAATATCCATTTCTGCCATCGTCTGCAAGTATCAACGTTTCTTTCCACGGAATTTTTTTGATTCAGCTCCGGGTTCCCTCTCATGCAGCGCTCTCCTTTATGCGCAATACATCGCTTACACCGAGATTCATATGTATGCTAATACCCTTGCAGTTTCATCGAGTAAATCATTACCTCTTCATTGGAGAATATTCTTTATCGATATTAATTTGTTCCCCTCCTATCTGAGGAGATTTATTTCGATGACGGTCGTAAGCGTCGGACGGTTATATACCGTCGTAAAGTGGGATCTATGTTTTTCTTTAGAAGAGGCCTATATCTTTATTATCATATAATTTTACTTTATGTTTTGTTTAGAATATTGCTTTTAATTGCTTGTTGAGTTGAAGTCCGTAGTATCGCTTTATAGAAGCGCTTATTAGTTTGTAGTACTGTTTTAGAGCTTGTTCGTATGTTGGAAATTGTCTCGCAGTTCTTTAGCGTATTCTTTTGTTGAGTACTCAGAATATTGACTCGAAATGATTCAATGTAACTTAGGGAAGATCTCGCCGTTGTGTGCTCCCATTTATTAAATTCTCAGTATTGCTTGGTTCATCTATGCTGAGTAAGTTTCTATAGATTTTTAAAGTTCGACATGTATTTGTGAATGAACTGATTGTAGCGGCAACGGCAACCGCAAAACCCGCAGCGCCAATCTTCGGTACAACTGCAACGGTTTCTTCTGCTGCACCTGGGTATGGTCTTATGAGCTTTCATAATGGCCGCAGAGAGCTTGTTTGTTGAAAGTTTTCTGTCGAATCGATGAAAAAAACTTTTATTAAGGAGCGGAAAATTTTCGGAAGTTTGGTTCCATAAAACTTCCTTTTAGTTTTAAATTGGTCGTCATTTATTGCTATACACGAAATTGCTATTCTCCATGTAGCTGCTGAGCAATGAAATTTGAGTAGGGTAGAGTAATTCTGGCATATTCTATGGGTTAGGAGTTATGAAAAAGAAGGGAAAAAGTATCTCATGAGCGGAATTGCCGACGCTGATTCGTTGATTGCTAGCTGAGACATTCGCTTTTTTATCAGCGAGATTTCAGAGCGGCTCCGCCGAGTACTGCAGTGTTTGGGATCGCGGCCGCATCTACGTCGGTGCCAGCTACAACTGCAACTGCTCCATTCAGCTTGTAAGGCTTTTTCTGTAAATGCCTTATTGCTTTCATTGCTTGCTGCATGCGTTTCCTTGTGGTATTGACTTCGGCCACAAAAGTCGGGCTTATTTGTGTTAAAATGTTGATTAATTATTTATGCATATTGCATTAAGAGTTGTTATTTGAAATTTTTCATGTCGGAAGCGATTTGTATACTCGTTTATCTATCTTTACCTGTCTCTCGTACTGAATTAGAGGTAAAGCTGCGCTGATAAATATCATTTCTTCGAGTACTTTTTATATATATACCTTTATAAATATTCCTCAAAGAATACTTCATATAAATATATTTGTTACAGTGGTACTTCGGCAGCGACAACGACCGCACCATTGCTGTCTTTTGGAGTTTCAAGTACGACAAGCAGTTCGACAGCGCCACCGTTGACGACGACGTTCTCGGCGCCATCCCTGTTATCAGGTTCAAAGCCACTCACATCGACGGCAGTGACAACAACCACTACTTCGACGGCTGTGACTGCACCGCTTTTTTCCGTTTCAGCTACGGCGCCTACAACATCCACCACCACCACTTTGGCACCCAGTAATCTCGCGACCGCTGCACCGCTGGCTGCTGCGGCTATCACGTCAGTTTACTCTGTCTTTTCGTGTTCAATAAGATGAGGAAGAGAGGCGTGAAGTTTACTTGTTTAATTGACTGATAAGTTTAGTGTGGGAATTTTGTTTATTTTGTGGGATCTGATATTGGGGGTCGTTATTTTTTTTTTTTACTTTGATATGTGATCAAGTGTGTATCTTGGACCGTTGTGGTAGGTCATACGAATCTCTAAAACTCTGAATGCCATTTAACTGGATTTGTTCATAAATGTAGCATATTTTAAGCTATACTGATGGAATGCATCCGAACTAAGTAATTGACAGTGCATTTTCCTCTTGAAACCTTCAATATATACATATGTATATTGAAAGTTCCAACGGGAACATCATATTATATATACGTGCACATGATGCACATGCTCACATGTGTATATTTGGTAAAATGATTGGCTTTCCAGGCCATCTAAACCGTTGTTGTTCAACGAGTTGGAGCAGTTGTTGAGTCGAATGGTGCTGGATGTGGAATCACAGGAGCGTGTGTTCATGAATCAAGTACTCGAACTGAACGCATACGATCGCGTACTTCGAGAAGATCAGCAAAAGGTTTGCATTGTGCTGATATTTATTCGGTGATACTGGTTCGGTAACCTATTGAATCGATTTTACTGGGATATATGCGTGGATGGATCCCCAGCAGTCACGCTTATCTGCATCGGAGTCATCGTGCTAGTGATTTCATTCTTGTTGGTCGAGATGGATTAGTCGTTCGATAGCGTTTTTGCTGTTGGATCATATGTTGCTTAAATGAATTTATCCATTATATTATTATTTTTTCTTTTGCGGCAGTATTCGGGAATATCGTTTCGCAGCTGTTTAGTTATTGAAAGCTGAGGGAAGTTTTCATTGATAGACTAAAAATAGAATGATTTTGTCATTTGTTTCAGATATGAGGCTTATATTCAAAACAGAATTAAGCTTAAATTTCCTTGAAAATATGGATCAGCTTGCTTTTTCCACTTTTATTTATATTAAATTGCAGATATTTGGATTAAGCGAAGAAGTGAAACAGTTGGAAGAAGAGAGAGATCGTTTTGTGCATACAATCGATTTTGCGGCGCAACAGCAAACCGAATTAGAATCGATGGTTGTTGAGTTGGAGAAGTCGTTGGGACTTAACGATTGGATGGATATGGAGCCGGTCACGTTGCCTGATCCTACGATGGCTACTCAGGCTGATGCCCAACGGCAAGCCATGTACGTTGTTGATTTACCTTCCTATATCGTGTTAGTATAGCAGTTTGAACGTACACCCAGAGGCAGTGAGTTTCTTAATGGGAGAAACAAAGTTTTTTCTTCTGCAGGAAGAGCTGTTGCACATTATTTTTGTTAGAGAACCGAATATATGGAACAGTTTGGAATTTAATTGCTTTGTTGAAATACTGAAATGCGAGGAAATATTGGCGTGATTGAATCTTGTGGTTTTATTGTGTGGATCGGATGTTAGAATGAAACTCGCAAAGCTTTTTAATAGGCAGGTTGGTGGGAATTTTTGACGCATTCAAAAATAATACTTATTTGGTGGAAAGGGATGAGGGGAACCTCTCTGTTGGTAGATATTTCATGGTTCTTTGGTACTTCGGCAGTTAGATTGAGTCGAATGTTAAGTGCTTCATTAAAGTGAGCGGTAATTTTAATATATATTTGTTCATCGGTAGAGAGTTACCGTTAAGAATCGACCATTGTTTGTTTGTAATAATTTGCAAGTATTAGTTAGAGGGCAGTCGGTAGAAATAGAGAATACTTTATCTTATGTTTACTTCTTTATACTACCTTGATTAGTGCCCAGTGTTAATAGTGCCTCATGCTTAAAATTTCACAAGATTGTAAGGTTTGGAAGGGTTACCCCCCTTCCTCCCGCCTCTCTCCCCCATATGTATACCTTTCACTGTATGAATCTTACCGCACAAATCAGAAATCATTGACGTTACGTACGCAGGATAATTATTTTCTAACATGCAACGGCGGTGGTCGAGAACAGACAATGCTTTTTAAGCATTTATGTATATTTATTTAATGTTTCTTTATAAAATGTGACATGGGCTTACCTCGTTGTTTTAATGGGACGGACTGTGGTATTGAGAGGGTCGATTTGCAGATTACAACTCCAGCTTCAGATTGATGCACAGGTGAAACAAGCTGACGATGATATCAGTGATATCGTTGAACAGGTTTCTTTTCTCGTATTTTGCGGTTGTTTTTATTCAGCGTAGGAGGTGGAGTGGTTTAATTGTCTTTGTGGTTCGACGGAGTGAAGTGAGTGATGACCAAAGTGATTGAAGTAAAGCAGTGATTAAGTTTGGTGGGCTAGTCTCTAGATTGCTTCTTCCGTTTTGAGATCATTTCCCACTTCATCTTCGATTTAATTCAGATGGAAATCAGTTTGTGAAATGTAAATTGAATATATTATGTGATAAGAACTGAATCTTCGCGGACGTGAAATTAATTAGCAGGTAATTAATTAGCTGATCATAGGTAATAGATATAGTTAATGCTTAAAAAATCGGTGGAGTTGATCGCTACTCTCAGCAACTGATAGTTATTTGTATGGTCCTATAAAAGTATCCAGATGCTTGCTCGTTTTATTTATTTACTTTTTTTTCTGTGATAGAGTCGTTAGAATTTTATGAAGATTCGTTTTAAGGTAGAGGAACTCAAGGAACCGGTACGAGTAGGCGATGAACGTTCGGCGAATACAGTAGATCAAATAGCACAAATCCTACGACGTCAGATGGATTCTTTGCATTGGATTGATGAACAGACAAGTATGTTGCGTTCAGTTTGTTGCAGCATTAATTACTATTAATTAATAAGGGTGCCGAAGTCAACGGAAACATCGCTAGCGTTTAAAACATTTTTCGAGTTGTGCCCAATGACGTATTTTTGGAACAGATGCTTTGGGCGCATCGATACTGATAGTAAGCGCCAGGCATCAATGGATTAATTGGAGAAATGTTGAAGCTGGGGAACGAATTACTAATAACACCGTTGAGAACTTTGTTCAACAACATTATCGAGTATCAACAAGTCCCTAAGACTTCGTCCTTTCAAAAACAACCCCAGTGCCAAAGAAGGGCAGTCTACATGGTACCGGGAACTACCGCCCCATATCTTTCCTATCAGCAATCTCAAAATTTCTCTGGAAAGTTTTATGCAAAAAACTCCAGCAATAAACTGAGCAAAAGCAGGATGTGAGTAAGCAGGTTTTAAACCAGGAAAGTTAACAACTGGCCAAATCCTAGAGCTTACGATGCTCGTCGAGGAGACCAGGGTGCAACTTGTCTTTTTACTTGCTGTTCGTAGACTACGAACAAGCCATGGGTCCTTTTGAAGATATCTCCCTGTTTATGTCTTTGGAAGGTGTCTAGATATACCTTCCAATAATATTCGTCCCTCAAGGAATCCAAACCAAATCGACAGCTACAATTTCCATACATGAAAAGCAAACAGCAATACAAGTAAAGAGTGGAGTACGGCGGGGAGACGCACATCCGCACAGCTGTTCAGTGCGGCTTTACACCTCATATTCGACGAGCTATGTTAACAAAACGAGGGCGTTAACATCGATGGGGAAAGACTTTCGTCCCTGAGGTTCGTAGACCACGTAGCCTTAAATCTCATAACTTCCGCCAAACAAAGGAAATGCTCAGAGAACTAGAGGTGAGGAGTGTGGTAGTTGGCTTACGACTGAACATCTCCGAAAGAAGCAGATGAGCAAACGAAAGAAGTCGTCGATTGGCGTAAGAGGCGAGAAGATTAAAGGCGTTAATGAATTTATCTTCTTGGGCAGAAGCGGAAAAATGAGCGAAAGAACAGAAGCAGGTGTACGAGGGAGGATCAAACAAGGCTGGAGAGCATTTTTTGAAGAATAAAAACTCCTGTCGTGAGAAAAAGTACCGGTGGATCTCAAGCGGAGACTCTTTGAAAGAAGCCTGATGTCAACAATTCTGCACGGCCCGGAGACATGGGTAACAACTAAGAGAGTGTGCAGACTACTTGCAGGGACGGAGAGAAGAATGGAAGGATTCATGACGGAAAGCCAACGAATGGCTCTAAAATGTTACAAAGATAAGGAAAGGATTGAATAACAAAGATGGGTATGATGAAATTTAGATGCACGGCGGAGATATCTGCGTTGAAAAATGACGACCGAGTAAAAAGAATAATAGAATGGACACCACGGATTGGCAAGAGAAGTAGAGATTGATCTAGAGTGGGGTGGAGTGATTCATTTAAAAAGACCGCAGGAAAGAACTGGATCAGAGAAGCATTGGGTCGGGACAACTGAGAACGATATGAAGAGGCATTTATTCGTAATGAAATGCTGTGTTGATTGAAATAAATGAAGCGGCACTGCGAGTAGTCAGTGGTACCGTTTGAAGTTTGTGGTCGGTGTAGCTGATAAGATCACCCACATCGCAACTGCTGAACCAACGAATGTAAAGAGGAACAAACTGGGATCTTTCGTTCTGTCCTTTACTTTATGTCCCAGCATGCGGCTGCTGCCTCTTAAGTGTTTCGGGTATTTAGTGGCTGAGAAGAAGAGAAGAAAATCCGCTTTGTTGGACTTGTTTTTACTCAGTTTCTCGAAAGATCATGGGAAGGACTATATATGGCCAGGTGGCGGGAGGAGGTGGAGGGAGAGGGCATTTGGAAGTCGACTGTGACTTGTTCGCGAGAGAGGCTGCAGCGATTTTCTCTTCACTCCTGGGTGAATCGTACTACTAATTTCAGATGAGCTGAAGAAGAAATTGGCAAAAGTGACCGAAGAGTTGGCATCGATGTAATTTGCAGCCTGTTGTACACTGATAAGATGTGGCGAGCACAGTTCTTGGTGCATCTTCGATTGCATGGAATTAACAATTTGTTGGATGAACTGTATTCACCATTAGCTTCACTCGTAATTTATGTTTCCTTTGATCCTTTTTGACTCCTGTTGAACTTTGACCTCACGTAGTTATGAAAACTTCTGATTTGTTTCCTCCTCCACCCCTTCCTTGTCCTGTTCGTTTGGTCAGGTAGGTTGGGTCGGTTTTATAAAAGCAGCATATCCTCGGGCATTATTCGAAACCTTCACATAATTTTTGATTGGTAAGTTAGTTTCATTTGGAGAAAAATGCTACACGAAGTGAAAATCCCAAAGGTTTAATTTGTTTGATCGTTTTGCCAAAAGAACTAACTGGACGTAAATATTTTCAACCAGGTTAAACTGATGGAATAAGAAGAGATGAACATTGATGTTTAGGACGCTATTGTGTGTTTTGCTGCTGAATGAAAGCACTTGTTTATGGGATTGGCCATCAATTAGGGGATGAGGTAATGGCCCCATACACTTTTTTGCTGTTTTAATGTCTTTTCTTGCTGTGCTTATTCGTGTCATTGATATATCAAAATGGATCGGATGCGACATCAAGCTTTCTTTGAAACCTTACCTGTCGTAGACATCCCGAGGAAATAGGCGTCGCGACTTTTACTTTGGCAGTCATTCGAGGTGCGTAGGACTTTCGTGGATTTTATTATGGTTTTGGTTGAATACGGTCCCAGCCGCTATGATGGCCTTGTTTTATGCAGACTTTTGTATCACTCAGTTGTTTCATACTCCGGTACTGCTTCCTTCCTTGTTGCCCTTGTTCTCGATTGATAAAATGATCTTGCTTTGTTAACTGATAACATGGTTAAGAGCAGTTGAATCAAGCGAATAGCAAGGGCTAAAGGAAATCCAGGAGGTATTTTTTACGGCGGTGGTTGGAACAGGGCTGGACCGCTCACTTTTTTCCATGGATGACGGATATGCAAACAGAGAATCCATTCAGGAGTATCTCGAAACGGATGCACCCATTACGTATACTTTGGAATAGAACCCGATCGGTGGTACGTTGCCTGCTGTGATTGCTTCTACCTTCCTTGATTGTATGTTGTCTATGGTGTCCTTACCCGTCCTCATTTCCCATATTAGGTATCAGTCATAACGGACAGCTTGTGTTCATAGTGGCGATAAGATGCGTCAATGATTCTTTCAAATAGCGGCAAAACGGCACCATTTTATTTCTCGTTTATGCGTTAATGAGGTAGGAGGAACAAAACAAAACGAAACAACTATCACTGACTTTAACAACTTTAATATTAACAACGTTCCTAATAGCAAACAAACATCGAGCATTATAGGTTAATATCATCGGGAATACGCCAGTAATTCGCAATAATCTAATGTATTTGACGTGGAAAGGTCATTTATTCAAGTCTTTGCATCTGCAAGAAGAGGAAAAGCAATCAGCGCAATTAGAGGTGGGAGAATGAACCTTTTCTACTGTTGCGCTAACTTTTCCCGTAAAAGATTGGTACTAGGAAGAAGTCCATTGCTGTTCTAATGTAGAGGTATTTAGAGTCGAATCGACAAGTGCCATAATGCATGACCGAAGAAACCAAGCTGCAACTCCGTCAACCAGATTATAGAGGAATTTCCTATATGACCTATAATAAACGAGCAAATTGCGTCTATTGAGAGACTAGAAAGACAGAGCGGATATCTTTTCTGTTAAGCAGACATAAAACAAAACAGCAAAAAATATCACTGAATGGCGAATAATACTGCTAAATTGAACAATACGATGAACAACACTCTTAAATTTGTGCAGAAATAAGCCTACTAAGGGGGCAGACCCACTCAAATAAGCCTCTCTAATGTAAGAAAATCTTTTGCTTCAAGGGATTTAATCCAGGGAAATCTTAAACACGAAATCTTCATAGTGGACGGCATACGTTGGATCACTATCATATGAGATCGCATAATAGCTGAATTTCTTTAGAAATGGTGTCGACTTATCTGAGTTTGTTTATATCACATATACTTTGAGAATTCATTATATATGGCCAATATGAGAGCAGCACCTGTACCGCGTACCATATTAACCAACATTCCACTAAAGAATGCGCGTACTCCCTCTTCGTAGTATATTTTCTATAAACGATACTATCACCTTAATTATCACTTAACATATCAATGAAATATTGATATAATGTGAAACTATATTGATATAATAATTCATTACAAGTTTTCCACGTTGTCGATTTGCATCAAGAGCTCTTAAAGTTGTAGTAGGCTTATTGCTCACCTGGAATGAGTAGATGATTGATCCATCAAAGGATAACGGCTCATGACTTTCGGGTAAAAATTGTCATCACGGGTATTCGATGAAGATCCATCGAGTTCACAGTGTCTCTTGAGCAGTTGGCACCTTACTGCTTGTTTTTGAGAAATTTTGGTTATATCTTTCAATAAAGCACTGCAGAGCGTTTTCGTAATATGCCCACCGGAAATAACCGGACTAAAACAATTCCGGAAATATCGATCAAAGGTCCAGAAACTAACCGTAGTACAATGCCAAACACCACGATAGAGTATATCATTGCGACCAGCTTGCATCATAAGCCGTCTTCGTACCGTATCCCAAGGATATGATATGAACGCTGCCGTAAATGTTACCACCTAAAAATGATTAAACTTATCTAACTAACGGTCTCCCCATTAACAGAACAGTGATTGAGCATAAGCACAAATAGATACTTGAACTTCACTTTTTTCCGATGACGGAACACCCACACACTAACTATCACGTCACATTTCGTCTCCTTTCAAAGTCTATTGTAAGAGATCTTTAATTTACTTCATAGTAGGTTATATGATAAAGAATCTCCGCCAGCAAATATATCGACTTCAGAACAACTAACTCACCTGTCCGACAAGGAAAGCGACCATGAAACTAATCTGACTGTTCTCCTTTTTTGATATTAACACTTTAGCGGAGTCAAATAGACCGTAATAGGCACCACGATAGAGGAAAATATATTGCAAAGATGGCCAGAAACCACTGAAAAGCATAATCGAAAAGCAACCACAAAGCAAAACGAAGAACATCGCAGCATCCATCGATCGGTACCGAACTCCTCTTTTGCCCAAAATGATTACCGACTCTTATCGACTCCGAAAGAAATATATCATCTCGCTTCAATGACAGCTCAAAAAATGTTTCACACACACTGATACACCAACGTTATTGCTCTTTTGAGGCATAGAGATTTCAGCTGGTATAGACCATTGCCCGTATTTTATAGAACAACTGAAGAAAAGCAGCAACGCCCGAGGGAGAAGCCATTTTGCCAACTGAATCGATATCATTAAGCTATTCAAAATGAGGCAATTGAGCAGTGAGGCACCTTAGTTAAATCGCTCTCCATCGATGTCACTCCGTGGTCCAAAGACCTTCGGAACGAAGCAACTGTACTGATACTACGTAGAAATGTGATCAACTAATTTGACGGAACGTTAAAAGCATTATGAATCCTTGGAAATAAGGTCAAATCTTCAACGACAAATGCGAACACAAAAGAACTGATCGAACACATATGGATTGAAGAACAAAATCCTCAATGGAAAATATTCATTAAGTATTTCATCTAACAATGAATAATAATGATACTAATAATTAACAGTAGTAATTATTAAAGGTAATTAATAACAGCAACTGATAACAATAATTAAAAATAATTAATAAAAATAAGCTGATAGGAATTAATAGTAGTTGATGACAATCGATAATAATTAATAACAACTGATAATGATCGACGATAATTGCTAAGAGCTGATAATAATTGACAGATAATAACTGATAGTAATTGACTGATAATAACTGATTGATAATAACTGATAATAACTGATTGATAATAACTGTTAATAACTGAACTATAATAAATGGACAACTGCAACAAGCGCTAATTATCTCAAAGAGGTAACTGAATTCAAGAGAAAGGTCTCTAAAAAGTAAAAAAAAGTGAACTTAAAAAAGAAAAATTGAATCTGACATCCAACGGTCATAAAAGATATGAAAAAAAGAATCAACAAAATAAAACAAACTAATAAAGTCCACGAATACCGTCACTTTTGAAGACTTTCCTCAAACAATCAAAGAAACCGATGAATTCTCTTGATTTTTCTCTGCCCATATCTATTGCCAACCTGAAATATGCGCAAAAAAATTATTCGATTCTTCTGATATATTGAGAAATTAAAAATGTGAAAAAAAAGGAGGATAAATAGGAAATTAGTGCCATTGCTGAGACGGGATCATGGAGCACCTAAACGTTCCACAGGATAAATGAACATTATTCCTCCCTCCTCATCCCTCTGTTCAAAAATCATCACCTCCGTCAGTCTCAGTACTTCGACAGATCTTCAGTTTAAATTCTTTACTTCAAACATCGACAGATCTTAAGCAAACCCAACCTCGTCGAATTTCTTTGCCAATGAAAGATTCCCGTGGAATTTGGTCAGGACAAAACAACAACAATACATTCGATTTTAGTCTTAGAACAAATACTACAAACATTAAGTGCAGATATCGGATAGCACAACGTACCGTGTTCGTATAAAATCAAGTGGATATATGATAGAATATGTGGCAATACCCGAAGCACCACCGGCGGCGATATTACCTTCAATAATTGTGCATCAGTATTAAATTTGTTAAAACAATGATAGAAAATCGTCGACGGCTCGGATACTAAATGAAAATTGAAATATAAGCGCAAAGAATGTTTTTTTCATCAAGATCACAATAAATGATGAGGAATTTGGCAAAAATTAGCATCAAGATAAAAAGTAATGAAGCTTATTTTTTCAGTAAACGGAAAAAGAGATTTTCAAGGGCTTTTTCAAGGATTTTCCAAGGATCAAGGATTTCAAGGATTTCGGTGGAGAGATTTTCAAAGGAAAACGACTTCTTAGAAGACTCTTTAAAAATAGAAAACAAATAAAAATGAATTCACCACTAAGAAATCTCCAATAATTATCTTTGCTATTCACACCATCGACACACCAAATTTTGAAGAAATCTTTGAAAGCGAATCCAAACGACTCCTAAAATATAGCCGAATAATTAAATTTCGTTTTAAATCAAAATGAAAGTTGACCATAGCATACCATGGTTAATGCCTTACTTTTAGATAACTGAATATATTAAGTAATTGAAAGAGTTAATAGTTAATTTTTTAACTACTCAATTACTTGAGCTACTTAAAACTACTTTGTTAATAATTACTAATTACTTAAATTGGATAATTCTTCAGAATTTCTTCATTAACTTTAATTACTAAGGTCCAAAAGTGATGAACACAAAGTTGTTGAGCTAATAATTTCACCTACGGTAGAAAATAAAATGTCAAAAAATGCTGACTCAATAATAATCGTATGAAGAATAGAATAGCCTGGCTATCATTCTCTTCTTGGCATTTTCCACTTCTATACATTTAAAAAGAAGTAGTAAGTGCTTCCTTTGGTTAGAATATCCAAACTTATAGTGAAATTTCAAAACTTGGGTACGATGAGACTGAGCACATTCCAAACACAGGAATTCCACTTGAATTCCGATTTTATCTTCAACCTATACCAATATTCCTACTCCTTCACTTACCTCGTCAGACTATAGCTGATGCAGGTAGCAATCGGAGAAATAAGAATTTCACCTATGCATACTGGGCGATGTGAATTAGTTATGGTTTGTGGATATGGCTCCTTCAACTCCGATTGGAGTCGACGAGAACTAATTTGTTTCAAAAAAAAGCGATTACAAGCATGACATACCTGTGAGCATGACCTAGCGACATTCACCAAATTACCACGCCAAAATGATAAGAATCCTTGTTCTCGAGGCACACGAATAAAACAATCGATCATTCCTTTATAACGTTTTGATATTGCTATCGTTTCTTGTGCTGCTTGAAGCTGTATTCAATAATCAACTGGTAACGGTTTAAAATGAATGAAACTTCGATTCAAATACTCTCACAATGGAACAAATATTTCAGCGATAATTGCCATATTTTATCGATGGAACTTCTTCAAACAGGCAAACATCAACTACTGTTATTTAAAATATGGGAAGGTTTTAATAGTGGATTCATTTCAATAAATCCATTTCCATCTCTATACCTATCCCCAGCCCCTCCTCCCCAATTCCACTCGATTGCGAACATTTTGATTTGACTGATCGACTCATAAACTAATTACTTTTGACTGATCTCTTCATAAACTGATTACTTTGACTGATCGCTTCATAAACTGAAGCAGGCAGATTACAAGAATATTAGAGCATAGGAAAGCAGATTTATATTCAATGAGTTAAAAAGTTTGTGAATATGAGAAGCATTCAACCTGAAGTATTAGTTTAACTCTTTCAATGGGAGCGACAATAGTTTTCGCCACAATAGCCGCAGTGGCACCCACAAAAAAATCTTTGCAGAATTTAATTGCATCGTCGATTCGTGGTGTACGATCCTCTCTTATACTAAAAAATTTAAAAAAAAGGGTTATTTATTTCGGAATAAAAATTAATTATGAAAATAGAAATCCATATTCTATGGAATTGTTAATTTTCGACAACCGATACGAAAGAATTTGCAAATTTCAGTTAATTACTATTAGATGAAATTACTACTTCAGTTAATTGCTATTAGATTTCAGTTAATTACTATTTAAAATCTAAAGGGAAAATATCACTAAAAATGAAGAATTACCTTGAAAGATATATGTAAAGGTAGGTGAAACAGTAAACAAAATGAAACCTCATAAATGCATAAAATTATAAACCTCAAAGCGTTCGCCATATTCTGAAATCTGTATATTGTAAGAGAAAGCCGTTTAATTAGAGAGATGAGTTGAGTGAAGTCGAAGAGATTCGTTCCCCCATATAAATGGCAAATTAACGCGAAAACACCTGTAGAGTATCACATTGAAAAGCACCTATAAAGGAGACATTTGCCGATTACCACAGGAATGAAGTCTATATCCGTCTTATAGAGCCATCATCATTATTGCCTTGAAATATCAGAAGCGGAAATAAGTTGAAACTAAAGTGCTTCATAGATCTCGTGGCTTTATCTTGCCATTGATTCAATGGGCAATACTGATTTGATGAATTCTTAATGATATATGCAAACTTTAAGAAATATTACTTAAAATTCCAATCGTCTAAACATATTACTGTTACTATAGAAAAGAGAAATCGCATATTAGAAGAAAGTTAACGAAAATAGTCATTGAAACGTTTCGTGCTTTCTTCTTCTTGTTCAGCCAAATGGAGAATTGCATATATGAATTGTAAGAAAGTTTACTTTCCAGGTTCATCTTTATTTTTCCTTATCAGTCTTAGATTTTCCTAAATCAGTGCCTTTGAGGTGTTCATGCTGTTATCATTCCTTGAAACCCTTCACCCTTAAGAATCCTAGACAGTCTGGATAAACCATTCATATAGATCCTCTTAAGACTTGAGTGGTTAACATGAAACTTAGGTCTGAATGTCACATGGAGTTTAACTTATGTTAAGTTAAAAACTATAAAGAGAAGAATCTTTAATCGAAACGATGGGAACATATTTCCATCAAAAATATAGTTATTGTAATGAAATAATTCTTATGGTCTTATTGGCAAAGGGAGATTTGCAATGCAATCGCCTATCTTCTCCTCCCACTTTCATTCATTCTCCTCCTTCAAAAGTACCATCGTCAAATACTTTGCTGGAAAATTATATTTGTTAAGGTGGAAAACTGTCTTTTGCAATCATTTCGAAAAAAAAATTGCAATGCTAATGCTGCATGCTTTCACATGCTCGAAGTAGAGCTAAGCATAGTAAAACTATAGTTATAAGGATCTATGAAAACATCTAGATTAATTACTTCTATTAGTGGATGTTGGGAAGAAATCTCAGGACTGAGTTCACAGTGAGAAGAAATTCCAGGATTAAGTTCCCAGTGATCTCTACCTGAGGCTCCTTAAGAACTATACAGATCTGAAGGCCTTAACTGATGCCTCTGTTCGTATACTCGACTGAACTAGAAAGCCAATAAAGTCTATAATGTTTCTTCAAAATCTATGCAATAACGAGCAACTTCTTTACGATTATATAACTAGGCAAAACACACGCGTTTAAAAAACAAGACCACCCACCCACCAAGGATTCCTAGGCCTTTCCCCAACTTCTCAACAACGGTAAGGGCCCTGGCTGGGGTATTTGAAGGCAACCTTCCAGTGATGCTTCATGTAGCCCCCAAAGGAAGGGTATATGAATTTTTGAGGAAATGAACATTACGATAGCGTAAAATCGAGGATTTGAAGTAAAAACATGCTGCGAAATTAATTATTCAGAAATGATTTTATTGCGACAGGAGTTAGCGTCAAGTTCCACCTTTATGGTTAACGGTACACGTGGGTATCCAGTGATGACTGAAAACACGGAACAGGTCGTACTGGGCTACCATCCTTCATCGCTTCATGATAGAATATTTTGTCCAAGCGGAAGGATTAATTTCATAACTGCTCAGAGTAGGGCAGTTTATAAATAAACACACTTATCTGGGACGTGTATGATCATTGGTATGCAGGGTTGCGAAGAAGGATTGCGATCATCGAGAATCGGTCTCCAATCATTAGATCACTGAAGGAAATGAAAGCAATATGGGAGAACGTACGTTGCGATAGAGGTGAATTTAGATCATATCAATGGACTGCAAATTTTGCGAATATAGGTATAGAACTTTTTCGGTGACACTAAATACAGCAGTAGGTTAAGTGTGCGAAATCCATCGAAGTCACGTTCAATATGGGATTTTAGGCCACGAATTTTGAATATTGCCTTAGCCGCCTTATTAGGAGACTCCCACCCCTCCTCACTCCTCACTAGTCCATGTTTTTCATTCATTTCTGCACAAATGTATGAACTATTTCGAAAGAAATATCCGTATTTATTCGAAGTCACACTTCAATAACACTGAAGAAATTTCATGACGATGTTGTCCTATGTGACTCTAACTTAAAGGGCCAAAGATTGAACTAACCCGATAAAGAGAGACTTGTGAATTATCGATGAGATTAAACTGGACAGCGAGAAGATCCATCCTTTCTGGATGGGAAAACTATAATAAAGATAGTAAATATTTCGGTGAAAAGTTCTAAAAGCATTAGAAAATTCGCTATCTTCTGAGAATGGGATTCGCGGATATTCGCTAAAATCCGCCATTAAACGATATAAAACTAGTTATCTAGTAAGGATGCAATTTCTTCTTTAAATGACTTTAAAATGAGGTCGAGGGGAAAGACCTTGAAGAAGGTCGAGGAAAGAGGGGACGGAAGAGGGGAGGGAGTCGAGCAATCAAAATACTTTCCAAAAATAATAACGTTCGATTCATATATGATGTCGGTGGTAAACTGTATTTTGCAGGCGGAGGGAAACTGCAAGAGCTTGTGAAATTAAAAGAGGAGGAGGCGAAAAAGCATAAAATAAACTGAAAAATTAGCTCATAAGCAGAATCTGATGAATGGAAGCCAGGCAATTTGTGGTGATGCCAATCTATAGAGGGGAAAGGGTTCGAAGAGGACGGAATGTTTGCTTCTGGGAGTGACATCTGCGTGTAAAGGACGTGAGCATGTCAGGCATTGACAGGCAGGTGTTTTCTCTCAGGTGATCGTCACATCTTCCCTTAATGAATTTAATGGGTGTGATTTCTTGGTTCTATCTATCATATTCAACTTGCGCATAGAGTCTGCTTATCGAAAGTTCACTCAAGGAACCTCATCAAACATGATGACTGAAGAAATTCATTTTCCTTTACGAACAGCCTCATGAGTCTCTACCTTTTATCGCCACCCTATGAAATCCATTTTAAGATTGAAATAACTAAAAGAATGTGCCCTAGTTCAATGGAATTGTTTAAATATGGCGAGAAGTGCACATGAAGAAAATAGTAAAACTCTACGAACTTCTATGCTTCATATTTTCATCATTTATTGTCTTCTTCGGATATCATTTCGTTTTATTTTATTTTACTTCCTTTTTTATTGACATCTATTAGCGATTATTAATATTTGGATATCGTTGGATACCACTCGTTATACTTAATTAAATTATCATATGCTTTCTTCAGAAGTATACTGAAGGAATATGAAAACGAACGAACGGAAGGGTGATTTAAATACTTGGAGGGACGATGATGAAGGGACAGGAAGTGGTCTATGCAGTAGCGGAATCGAGAGTACCACATATGCGGATTTCCGAACTTCTAGAAGGTGAAAGTATTGTCGATTCAAAAGATATGATTATGAAGGGAATACATTAACGATGATGTTTGAGGAGTATTGGGCTTTTAGAGGGGCATGCGGGATTGCTGCAACCCATACCAAAATTAGGTAAAAGACGGAACCGGAAAGAAAAATGACAGCCTTATTATACTCATAAGAAAGGTTAGATGAATGAGGCAGATTTATGCTTATCTAGAAATTCACGGTACGTATATATGGCAAGCTGATGATAATGGGGGAGAAATTTAGGAACGTTGCTGTGGGCAAGGAAATGGGAAAGAATTAAGACTTCAGCCATCGATATGATAAACCATCTCGGAACTGCCAGTGAAAGAGGTATTAACTTCAGTGGAAGAAGCGATAAGCGGATAAACGAAGAAACTAAGCCAAAACAAAAGTTATAGCGATCCTTCATGCAGGTAGATAAGATAATGCAATTCAGTTGAAATTTGTGGCGAAATTTGCCTCTTTCTTGTTCTATTTTATTTATATTTCTATTACATATCGTTTTTCCTGCTTTCCTTATTTTGAGATAATTTTAATAAATATATCTTTATGGTCTTATTAAAATATACTCATAATATTAGAAGACTAAAACCTAAGGTTAACAGTGATAGAGCAGTGATAAAATGAAATCCGTTGAGAGATTTTCTGGATTTACTAATGGCAGCTGATTTCTGGAATTTCACAGATTCAGCCTAATGCTGGCTGTTTCAGTTCACCGGGCTCGAGCTATTCGATGAGTTTCGCTAAATGCACAAATGTCTGTCCGTTATGAATTATTCTGAGACAATAACTGCTAAGGATTTTAAGGTTTATTTTCTCGGATGATTATCACTACGAGCAGAAACTTTCTTATAATATAAACTTCCAAAGCGCCAGTCAGCATCTTTGCTATCCCATTTTCTGATGACATATTTAAATACTCGAATATAGTAGAGACTGGTGGTATGGTGTTCCTTAAAAGAGGGCGGAATTATTGTCGAAAATGGAATGTTTATGGATTATGACATTATGATTGCTATTTCTTTTATTTCCTGGAGCATTTATTTTTGCATTCTAATGTTTGCTTCACATCTATAAAGCCATAAAGAGTGCATCACATCATATGATATCCATAGTTTGCGTCATATTTCGGCTAATTTCGATGCCTTTGTTGAATTTATTCCGTCGATGGTGGTCGATATTTTACACCGAAGCAAATTTCCAGACTAATATTGTCTTAGTAAAATTAATGAATTTAAAAAAAGAAACAATTCTTCAAATTATCTGACGCAGATTCTTTGCAATTGCCCTTTTTTGTCAAGAATATAGTTCATTTATGAATATCACATTTCTTTTCCCTACTATCATGGAGAGCTTCATTAACGTATATTCAGAAATTATGAAATGTTTTCGTCTCTTCCTTCAGAAATTCTCTCGTTTTTGCTAAATTGACTTATATTGTTAAATGTCTAATACGTCTGATGGAAATAGAAATATGGAAAATTGAAGAATAATTTCAGTATTGTATATTATGAGTCTGTCAGATCATCGGCTTTCGTCAGACCATCGGCCTCAACTCTCATTTCATCGATTCTATTCCACCATGCTCACTCAACTTGACAAATATATTTCACTTCCTATTTACTATGAGAGGCACTTAATTACTATGGATCAAATTTGAAGCAAGTTCCATTCCGTTGGCCGAAAGTCATGTAGAAATTTTTTTGATATGGAATTCCTTCTCGCTCTCACTAATTTATTTCCTCATGAGTGATATGTAATTGTTTAGTGATTTCTGTACATGTCAAAAATCTTAGTCATTAGCTTTCATCGTAATATGTTAGGTTGCTGTTATCATTTTTTGAGTATCACCATTGATTGTTCATTATCAGATTCCATATCTTATCGATTCTGACCGACTAACTTCTCAGCTATTCGCATAAAACATATTAGCTTTCGAACAGCAATCGCTATATATTGCTTTCATATTCCTTTTGCTTAATGATCTCTCAATCACAATGTAAGCAAATCTCATCTATTCCCCCCTTGATAATTTCTTTATAATTGTTTAATTCATAGAATCGACTTTAAATGATGTTCCCATTTCTTTATGGAATAAATTTCTGGAATTCAACGAAAAAATCTCAAGATGAATATTGAAATTCCCAACTATAAAGTTGAAGTGCAAGAAAATTATTTCATTTCTTGGAACTAATAATATCGAAATAATCGAATTCCTTCATTGTTATTTATAACTTTCATTTTTAGTTGTCTCCATTCACGAGTAAATTTCATCGTTTCTTATCTTCCACATTCGTCGGCAATATTTCATCTTCTCAAAATTTAATTAATGTTGTTAATTAATTAATTAAAGCAGTCGATATTCATTGTTGATTACCATATTTATATGCGGAAGAGAATCCAACAAATTTACTTCCAACGAGGATTATTGCCTTTATGATATCTTCTTTCAAGTTTATTTCTAGTTGAATTTTCCGAGCTAACTAACCGAGCTGTATGGCTATCTCTCTTCTGCTAAGTAGATTTTTTGATGTTTGAACTCAAATGAATATGGGGTATTCTATTTCTATACTAATTAATCACTCTTTAATCTCATATATAATGGGAGCATAGCGACAAGACATTTTGGAGAATAAGTAAGGCAACTTGAGTCAAAAATGTATTTGAAACGACCCAACGACGGCGATTTCCGCAGTTTGGACTTTTTTTGCAGTGATTTATCACTGCCAACATTCTACTTAGAAGTAGCCATCGTCGATGGCTGCATTGAAAAATTTGTAACGGTCATTGCAGGCGAGTGAAATCGTTGACCAGATGATTTCTGGCTTCAAGACAGCAAAATTATTGCAAATTACCTTCCTGTATGGCTTAATAACTGTTGCGCAATATCCATATTTGAAATTTTCTCAGCTCTTTCTCTCCGAAACATCCTTCACAAAGATAGATTTAAAAAAAAACTGAGTGATGACAGAAGCGAATAATCGCAATTTCGAAAACAAAGCGATATAATTTCCAATATTCTCTGAGGGCTTTTTTGCAGTAATGCCAGAAGGTATTCGTGAATTATACCACTGATAGGACTTGATTAATAGCATCTGTGACGTCAAGCTGGAATAAACCCTATGATAATGTTCACGGCAAATATCGCCATCAACAGACCTGATATCAATCGGAAACTGATATTTTCCTCAATAATTCAAGGTTCATTGCAAAAATCGATTCTGGATGACTTTTTCTGCGGAAAATATGTGCGAGCAAAATTCGAATGATGACGAATAGGATCACAGAACTGAATGCAAATGCAAATGCAGTGCAAAAAGAATTGCAATGGTGACTTTGCGGTTACGTGAAAATCGAAGCGAAGCAATACGCAGTAATGCGTAAAAACTCATTCAGTTTGTCTTCCTATCTTGCATATACGTTCACTTTAGCCTTTTCATCAAATAGTCTGACTGAAAGTATCGATATGAGTTTTTTGGCATCAAAAGAGACCGAGATAGGATATGGAAAAGGGAAAAACGGTGTAAAAATGAAAAAGTGGAAGAGAGACACATGCCCATGAGCATGATATATTCAACCGCGGAACCACTGGAGCTCGAGTTAGTTGGGTGACTGCATGCAACTGTAACTCATCCAATGCAGTTTTCATTTCTCGTTAGCTATATCGCATGAACTTCATTTGCTGAAGGTCAATGAAAATGCAGAGTTATTGTGATTCGGCGCATTTAGATGATTTGTTGCCAACTTCAAACGTGCATGTCTTGCAGTTTCATCTGGCGAGTTCTTTTTTCGGTTATTTTACACCTAAGGAGCTCTCCTATTTCATATTACTTTTACTTTTTGTTTTAATAACTTCAGTTGAGGATGTTTTCTACTGAACAGAAATGACGAGAGGGTGATGATTTTCTATGCGTGTTCATAGATAGTCATTTGCTGAACGTAGCTGAGACTCTGAAACCGGACAAGATCGGTAGAATTCAGCACCTACTTTAACGGATATCATTAGTGATAAATCGAAGAAACAATGATTTCTATCATCACAGTATTGACTTATATTTGTTTTTAGATTAAAGATAAGTAATTTGAATTGCTCTCTTCATAATGTTGAAATAATTGACTATCAATTCATATATAAGCTCTTCACTAAAGAGTTTATCTTGAACCGATCAAGTCGGCAGTTCATCCCTCAAATATATAGACCGAACAAAACTATTCATTGATAATTTTTAAATTATTTCAACATTCCTCATTTATTTTCATCCACTAATAATATCAGTATGAAAGAGAAAAAACGATAAGTAATAGTGATAGGGTGCTGCTGATCGATGTGTAAATCCTCATCGGAGAAATAACGCGTTTATGAGCGCTTATCGTCTATAATATGATAAATGATACGCCATAGTAAATGTAAGCGGAATTTTATATTTGCTAATCTCTGAGCACAAATCGATATTGTTCAGTGATAACATCAGCGATGAATGTGCTTCGATTCCACTTCGCCGCTATTTGTACACTGAACTTATTGCTGCAAAATTCGGCTGCGTCGATCTTCTCCAACAGGTTGTTATCTTGCCTTTGTGTTATTCTTTTTGTTGCAAGTTTTCATTTCCAAATATATGGCGTCGACGACGTACACTTGCATTAGCGTTGGGGATTCATCGCTATCCGTCCTCCTTTTTCGGGATCTCCGGGAGTGAGAATGGGTGTGTATGTGGCGAGGGTTTCCGCGAAAAAATGTTCATTCATTTTGAGCGAATTAGGAATGCATCATTGGACCGTAGCGTTCCAAATATGTGTATTACAAGTGGCTCTCTGAAACGCAAGTGTTCCCTTGTAGGTTCGCAGAGTTCGTTTAACTTCCTGATCTCTGTGGCTGACGTTAGGGATCTCCTACTTGTGTTCATGAGCGAGCTGAAAAACCCCTCAGAAAATTGCGCGAGCCACTATTACTTGCGCTAACGATGAACATAACATATGAGCATTTGTAGTAAAATAACGATTTATTGCAGAAAACTATACCCAGATATAATGAACATAAGTAGAAAGCAAGGAAGAAACTCCGACCCATCGAATTGGATGATCACTTAATGTCAGCACTTTGTAATAAAAATATTCATAAAAATTAGGTAAACTTCATATGAGCTCTCTTTTCAGTGGTATTGGCTGCCCGCTCTCCTCCTCAAAATTTCCAGCAGTATATTACTTTGTATTTTGTCTCCTTGGAAGTTACCTAAACTCTATCACGTTTGGACATCAAAATATGGTGATATATTTCATTGATTTGAATTCTTCGCCAGCATATCCTATGCAGTCGCAAAAATTTCTTTAATTATACTATGGAAAGTTTTACTACTCTCAGAAATAAATGAACTGCGCTAGCGTTTGCAATTATGAAGTATGGGTAAAGCTTAAGATATAGATTATATGCACTTTTTCGAAGAATACTGCCGGCCATAGGTTTCCAGTAAGTGAACACAGAACTCTGTAAGGAATGAGGACGACGGCCTATATACTCTGATGGTAAATTCTGTGGCTTTAAGCGTTTAATTCATGGAATTCGAAGAAGTACTTACGAAGAAGAAGCGCTATTCCTAAGTTAGGTCTCCAGCATGCACATTGATGGGGAACTTTGCAGCTCTTTCTCTTCGACGCTGTTTTTACATCCCACTCATCGTTTTTCGTCAACTGTTAGGCCTTCAGTTACAAGATCCCACCAGACTGCTGGCTCCGACCAACCGAGCCTTCTCCACTAGCGCCCTCATCGGAAAAACGGCTGCGCAATAGGTCGCGTGGTCACAAGAAGAACAAAAGAGTAGGCTTGTCAACATTCTACGTGCAGGAGACAAGCGTAAGCCCTACCCTTCATTCGATCGATGTGCAGGGAGTAGTAGCTGGCATAAAGACGACAAGAGATATTTCGAAAAAATCGGGCCTTGGGTCGGGGCAGGTGGGAGCGACATGATGCATATATATATACAGTATTTTCCTTTACTTCTCAGTCTGGTCCTTAGATGATTGTGTATTTGACTGCCAGTGATTGATAATTACATTAAATGTTTTATTGTACTTGCAGATATTTACTGAATTTGAACGGTGATTCGAACATAAATGCAATACGTGATTTGCAAATGCTAAGGAAAATGTTGTTGGCAAAAACTCAACAACTTGGACGAAAGAGGAACTTCGCTAATGGCTTAAATGAGGCGATCTTACCAACGTTATCAATCGAGGATGCTTATTTAAGTTTCTTATTACCTGCACGTCACGGAAATGTTCGACAATTTCATCGCCTTAAATTTTTAGGCAATTTCTCCGCCTAATTTTGCTCGGCGAGTTCATCATTCGTGAAGAAAACCACTGCTTCGAATTGCATGCGAATTTGTCCCTTCGAATAGAAGTTATTCTTTGCACATGTCAAAATTCTATTTCATTATCAAAAAAGGGCCGAAATTGTTCACCTTTTATTCACGCATCTACTTCATTCAGGTCGGGAACTTGATTGCTAACATTTCAACCATCAGGATCTGTCTTCTGCTGTTGTCTTTATAGTTTAGACTTCTACTATTATCTTCATCTAAGCAACCATGAAGAAATATATATTGATTCGATGCAATATTGTGATTTCAATCTGTAAAGTGTATGAAGCGCAGCAGCATTGTTGGAAATTTTCTTATTGAACTGAAAATCCCCACAGCTCATAACCATAGGCGACAGTTTTCAGTTGAGAGGCATATTTTGACAAACATCTAAGAGAAAGATACCTTCATCATTCCCTAGAGGCTTACTTCTCAAATAATGACAGTATTCCAGCAAGGAGACACCATTTGTGCAAATTAAGGGCATTTTAGATATGGAAGAAGAGTTTCGTATGTTAATATCCATCACCTGCTTCCACTAAAAGGCGAAATAAGGGCGTTGTTTTATCATGTGTAAGGAGTTAATTTACATCAGAGTTGACGCCATAGAGACAAATATTTAGATAGATGTCATCTGAGGTTTTCGTACGAAACTCATTTGGCCGAGTATGAAATATTCGCTCACCAAGATTTAAAAAAACTTTAGTAATACTGCCAACTATTAAACAATAAGCTTAAATTTTAATGTTATGAGCTTAAGCAATAGGTAGGATTCACTGGAATAGAGTTTAGGACGAAAAAAATGAGAATTTTAACGTCGCTGAAACGTTCCAGGTTCCGTCCCGCAGGCGTTTAATTTTAAGGAGAGTTTCTAATCTCTATCGAGGTAAATTCTTCCCAAATCTGCACGATCGTTCAAAAAATATGATAAAACCATCAATAACGTCCAAGTATGCAAAAATATCTAAACACATGAATGCAGAAATGACTAATGAGCTTATTTGTCTCTTAAAAAGCAGCAATTTATTGTCAAAGTTGGAAGGTGGAAAAATTCTTTCAAAATCTAAAGAATGGAAAACGTTTCTATGAAAATGTAGGAGAATTTCACTTTAGAAGGGACTATTTGAGAGAAAAATTACTTAATATAATCATTAAAAGTTCAACGAATCAGAAATATGGAAAAAACAAGTGAAATTTTGTTTACTAATGAAGTATCATAATCACATCAACCTGAACAATATTACATTAAAAACCGATATCTTGCAACTGTGGTCACCATTCGAAATGTTCCTCAGAAGCAGTGAAAGAGAACAAAAGGTGATGGTGACAGTATCGCTGGAAGCTTTAAACAGGAATGCATTGACTGGCTATATGGTGAGCAATGATTGCACTCCGCTCATTCGACTAGAATATTCTTCGGGAGTGAAATAGCCACACCGATGCTCCGCTTTTAAATTATTTCTTATGATTCGTTTAAATTTCCATGGTTTGCTCCAAATTCTATGAATGAAGTTCGATGTATTTTACAAATATCGGAAATTTTCTTACTATGACTTCAGCGAATTTTAAGTTGTGAGTACTGCACAGAACGGAGTCAATTTATATAGATATTTTCCATAAAGGCGTGACACTGCGAACGATAATTTATAGGTTGGCGAATATAAATCTATAAATGCATACGAAAATGAGTGACCAAATTTCTCCACGTTCGGAATTTTTTCAAGTATTATTGCTAAAATTTGTAGATTACAATGCACTTTCATATTTAATCATCGGAATGATATTTGTGGGGAAAAAATTGGTCATTAAAGTGCCTTATGTTTTTAGATTATTGGAAACATCATACGGGTATATTGCAATAAAAATTCTCCGAAACACAATTAAAATATCATCGACAGCATTCATTGTTGCAGCACACAGTACTAGATTTATGAGGTAACTTGGTAGCGTTCTTAGATATATCTGAACACTTATAAACTCATCCAGAATTGAAATGCACATTCATTGTTTACCAATTGTTCATCCATAGATCCGTAGATCGATGCGACTATACTACAAATGGATTTCTTCTATCCCTTTGAGATTAATTAAATAACATTAATACAGCAGAAACGTCCGAGTTTTCTCTTCTTCTGCATGAATGTATTTCATTTTTGAAGCATGAGGTTAGCACCATAGATTATCATTAAACGATGTGATATTTTACTGCGAAGATGTTAAGAAAGCTCTTTTTTTTAAAAAAAATGTACTCGTTAAAACTTTGAAAGTAATTTCAGGATGTATTTTAGACTGAAACATATTTCAATTTAGATGTGTGCAACTGTATTTTTGAATAAAACAATGTGATAATCATTATTCTCGTTTGAAGCTTTCAAGTTCGATTCAATTTTTAAAGTCTAATTTATGCTAGGTGAAGAAATATCCAATTCTCCAAGGAAAGCAGTCGGCAACGGTATGTCGATCCACACTTGCTTTATGGATGTTATTGAAAAGCTCTCCTAGGCAGCGTTTTATTCATCACAATATCATTTTAGCCATTCATCATTATTAATTTTCTTACATTACTCGTCATCTGCAGTTTGAGTGCTACCATATTTGTTGAAATATATTTTATCGGCAAACTGTAAAATTGTATAAATTAACTTAATCCATCAAAAGTAACAGTGTATATTGGTGTAAGAATAGAAGGCATACAGCCATACGTGAAAGGGTAATGATTTCGATGTGAGATGAAAACGTGTAGAGCACGCAAGAGATGAAAAAAATGAAAAGCATTTATTTAAAGGAAACATCGCGAACAATCAGTGCATCAAAACACTCGAAGTCTTACAGTCGTAAAAGAAGTGCAACCTTTAAACTTATGGCTTGAAACAATTTCTTTAAAAAATTGGAAATGAAATAGACTATATTACGTAGGGTAAATAGGGTACACGTTTGAACGGATAACGAAAGATGAACGCTGAAGATCGTAGGCGATTGGCGAATGCTGGGGCAATATAACCCCTCTCACCAATTTGACTCATTATTGATGTTGCTCTATAATTGTCACCTTCTTCAGCTGACAGTTCGTTCGTTTCTGTGGTAGGATTAATAAGTCGCTCCTTCATAAAATCCTTCATTCGTAAGTTCAGAACAGAATTTAATTTATGATGTGAAAGATCCAATCTAAAATTTCATAATTAATACAATTGCGATTTAATAGTAAGTAATCCGGAGTTAGTATGGAGTTTATCCGGAGTTGCTCGTAAGTAATCGAGCTTACAGTTAATTTTTCCCAGCATACATTTTTCTGAGATTGTTGAAGTCAATACATTCATTCTATTCAACCATTCAAGTTCCGAATAGTTTTAAGGAATTTCTTCTCCACTTTCGAATAATTTACATTGAAAGAGGTTCTTATGTGCTTTAAATATAGATGAAAATAATTTATTTTCTAATCCTCATTTTCGTCATTGAAAGCAGAGAAGAATCGGCAATAGAATGCAACTTTGAAAGATGCAATGGGAGCCATCGAAAATGAGGCGCTCATGTAGAGTTGCAGTCATCGAGAAATCAGTATTCTTTATTCGCCGATGTCTTTAGCTTTGCAGTTGACTTACAATGTTTCGATCTCTCGATGTAATGAAAATGTTTTTCTTTGAGGCGAAAATAGAGCGAAATTTAATTGACTTATAAATATAGGTAGGCAATAATAAGCTAAGCTTATTTTGGATACTTTGTTTACTTACTGAAAATCTTCAATTTTATTCGGATAAAGAACTCCAGAAAATTGGAAAAACAAACGTCAAATGCAATTGCAAAGATCTCTTTTTTTTAGTATGAAGTGACGCTGAATTACTGGATCACTAAATCCTAATAATATAATCGTTTCATCGTACTTTTAAGCACATATTCCTAATAAATGACTCACAATGATATACCGATTTGTTAAAGAAATTGTATGAGATTTTTGAAGAAGAGCCAAAAGAACGAAGAAATAACCCATTGAAGCCATCAATCACTCTACCTGGAAAATTTAAAGCAGTTAATCATCATTATCACATCATTGCTTTATCATGTCTCTATCTATCTTACTGGAAAAAGTAGCGTCAATATAAACGAAACTGAAAATGATTTTCACACATAAATTCCTCAAATATCACTTAAATATTTTTCTTTTCTATTGAAAATGATAGATTTCTTTTCATTAAAAGAATATATTAAGAAAGCATAAATTTATAAGTATAATTTACAAGTATCTACGCAAGATATTGCATCAGAATATTTCATTTTGCTAATATTCTATGTAGCTTGAATGAAGACGCTCCTCTGATAATTTCATTTGATTTTACATTGCAATGAGGAAATTTCGAAGAACTTACCATCTTTAATATGCTATCGCAATTTCATTACAGCATTAAAGCTTATGAAACAATTCACAGTGAAAGGTATTCTTCAAAGAACAGTGACGTTGGAAGTTTTTAGGAATCTTAAAATTTCAAATATTTACCACCTTCTTCTAGCGGTATTAAAACTTCTGAGTTTCCCAATATTTATTTAATTCGTTGGATTTGGATTTTCCAATCATTTATGGAAAGTTCAAAAATTTTGTGATAATCCCACTAAAGTAAAGGTTGATCGATCACATAGACGGGCAACGACAAAGAGTATCGCGTCATTTAATTTTAATCATCGATTGAAATGATACATAGAAAAGCAGAATTATGAAACGAGGAATCGGAATTCTTCCCATGCAGAGAGAATATTTTCGTTCACATTACTGCAAAAATCCTCGCTCAGTAGTCACTAAACACCTTCGAGAATTAAACCGCAACATAGGTAACAAAAGTTTTGTATTCGAGGAGATGGAATATAAATTTTGTATTGGTGAGCGCCAACAACGGAAACGATTATTGAACTTTTATTCATTACTATGCAGTAATCTTTAATCAGTAAATGACAAAAGAAACATTTCGATCTTCAATATTGCTTAACAAATTAAATAAAAAGTGGGAAAAGACATATCAAAATAAGGAGCAATTCTCAAAATGAGTGGAAAAAATTCCAAGACGTTATATATAGTTAAGAAGGCCTCAATTATTCCCAGCTAATGAAAGCTTATCGTGGGAAATTACAACAATAAATATCGAGAAAATGATATACACAGGAAAAAACAATCCCTCCTTAACGAGTCGTTTTCTTCGCTTTTTCAACTGTTCTGATGTGCATTCACGATGACCAATAATGAGAGCGCATGAATGCATTTGTTTTCTTCAGCTATCATCATTAGAGAACAATTTGATATATCATCTATTATTCCGTGATGTGTTCATTATTGCAGCTGAAGTATTTATTCTTCAAATATCGACCTCTTTGTTCTTCATCATATACTATTAATCCAAATGTTCACGTTATTTTTGCTTATCGAGTTTGCATTATTGTATGTTCAACGCAACACATTGTAAAGGGATATGATTATGCCTTTCTATGATAATATAGAGCGGCGAATAAATGCACCCGATATGATTCCCTATGAATGAGGATTTTTGAAGAGCATCTTGGTGAATCGATCAGTTTCATCCACAAGCAACGTTAGGACTCTGCTTTTTCAACAAAAAGAAGCGCTTTGTATGATAAAGGAACTTAAATAGCATAAGTCATAAGTGTAGGAATTAGAAAAAAATAAATCACAGTTGAGGAATTCTTCTTTAATATAAAACTCCATTTGTTTCTCATCGGTGTTCTTTGTTTTCTTCGTCAGTTATTGTTTTCAGATCTTTCATAGCATGCACTAAAAAATAAGAGAAAAGTTACTATCGTTCGAGGCGGAATGCATCATTTCCTTTATTATTGTTAGCAAAACCTTAGGCTAACTTTTATGTCATATCTTTTATTATACGAAATAATTTACATCGGTAGTTTCTTTTGTTTTTTCAGCAACTGACAATAAAACGTTTCACTCCACACTTACGCACTGTGAAGATAGAAAACCGCAGCTGAAAATTTAGCAAATGCACATATGGCATTGAGTTTGCAATTCAAAGAAGTACTGCTCACGATGATTGAAAAAGTGGAAGCAAGGGATGAGATAGGCAAAAAGTAAGCTATTTCCGGTAAAAGCAAGTTACGAGAGGATCGAAAGAGTTGAAAATATCATCTGAAAGGTTTCGATGCGCCAAAAATCATCGTCAGAGTGAAAAGTAGGAGGAGTTTTCTTTGCGTAGGATATTCAGGTCATTTCCGATTAAGATATGCTTTTAGTGCAAATAAGCTACTTTTTTTCATAAATGATGACACATGGAAAGCTTCCGTGAAATTTAACTTCTCTGATAAGAAACGTAAAAATATTAACAGACATTCCTCTTGATCGAAAATTTATTCATAACGAAACGCTCACTTTTTTGGAACGTGGAAAGGCTAGCAAAAATAAATAAATAAAACAAAGACAATAAACAGTATATGACGGCTTATTTTATTTGCACGATAGAACGACTACTACCATTTAAATTGGGATTATTCGACGACAAATGGACATAGACGACAAAATAAGGAGCAAAGAAAGATGATGGTCGCTGCATAATTGTCTCATAATATTTACTGGATACACATCGATGGGACGTAATTGCTTTCTTCAGCTATCATATAGCAGAAGTTGGCAATGATGTTTGCGTAGTTGAGATAGTAAAACAATCAATAATACCTCATATTATACATGTGTACTTCTTTATTATTCACGTTCATGGGTAATTTATGAATTGCACAACATCGTTGGTGCAAAAAAATAGTGTACGAATATGATAACGCTAATGATTAAGCACTTATTTTCTCCTTTACGCATCATTTCCCTCTCAGGTAAACATAATAATGATTTTTAGTTAGCAGCTATTGCCAGGTGAATTGCTCACCACTAACGATGAAGAGAGTCTTGGTTTAACCCGTAGAAGAAATTTTAAGAAATGAGAACCATTGCCACGCTTTGACCTGCTTACATCTTAAGCTGTCGCGAAGAGAAATATGTATGGGTAGAGAGCAGTTGAGTAAAGGCAAATAATGTTGTGCAAGACGTAAAAGAACCGTTAATACAGTAAATGGGAAGCATGATATTTAAAGTTCAATTGTTTGGCGTGGCTAAAATCATCTACGAAACTCGAAACTTATAAGTTATTTGCTTTTGATGAGAGCTATCAATGGTTAGTTGTATAGCCTTTTGGAAATTACATAAGTAAAAGTAAACTTGTAATCTTCGTAGTTTTTTAAGGAGATATAATCATTTAGGTACTAATTAACCCTTTCAAAACATGGTGAGTTTGAACTTATAACTTTTTTTCGTTGAATTTTTATAAGCTTCTTGGAACATAAACGCATCGTATACATAGCTTTGCAACTATAGAGGTGTACAGAAGATGATCAAATGAAAGCTACATTATGTACATACATAGTGAACATGAATAGAATACGATGATCTATCCAGAGATTGTCGAGCAGCTTGATGATATACTATCACGCGAACATCCATTTCCGATTTGAAGTTCACTGCAATATAACGAATCGTCAATTGATATATCAGTTGGAAACCAACTAAACATTTTACCAACGCCATTCATAGCAGTTTCATCTTACTCTTTATCAGAGAGATTGAAAGCAGTAATGATTGTATGATAAAGAAATCGGTAGAGATCGATCCTCGAGATCTTAGTTTCCTCCTACTCCTCCAACCTTTCCGCCTTTAGAAAAGAGAACTAGTTCACGCCGACCTGCTTCCCTTTTGAAGAAAACTGAACGTAAGATAGCACCGTCATGTCATTGTCACACCACTTATTTTTATTTTTCACTTCCATTTCATTTTCTATTCATTGTCCTCAATAAATTCAGAAATTCCTCTACAACTGAGCATATAATAATAAATACATGTCTCAGTGGGGCATAATGAATGCAAGAAGTTCGTAACTCAAGTTGCTTAGTTGAGATAAACTTTTATTATGTGATGCCAAAGATCCACTTTTTTCCCTTCAAATGCAGTAAGCTCACTTCTGTTAGCATATCTGCGATTATATACATCTTCGAATAATTCCTTTCGAACAATTTCGAAAGATTTATTTGCTTTTCTTTGAGATCTTTTTGCACCATATCAACGGAAGTCTAAGGTGAGTAGACTGAAACAATTCATAGTAAATCGATAATTTCTATGGTACTCAGCGAAAAGGAATGGGTCAGCGTCTCACGTAGAGTTCCACTGATTTTTTTCGTATCGAAAGATGGGGAAACGTTTATTAAGATATGAAATTTCCTCATCAAAGACTTTCGTCATCAAATTAATTAACAAAATGTTTTCTTACGACTTCTTTCGCCTAGCGCAAAGCAAACAAATAATGCGGATAAATGCTGCAACCATCGATAGCAGAACGATAGCGACTATAGCCATGTATAGCAATGATTTATTAGTATTCCATACGTTGTTCTGATGCTGAAACACAATATATTTGTGGACATAAGATTGAAAACGACTAAGAGTCGGCGGTGGGAGAGAGATTCTATGGCATCCGACAACGGATGACCATCATCCTTTGGAATTCCACTACAGGGTTTTCACAGTATTCCCACCATTTATAATGATCTCAAGAAATCCTCCATCCTGAAAACTTTTTGATTTCACTTCCATTCGGATGTGATAATAAAATTCGAAATTTTAGAATATCTTCGATCGATAACACATTGAAAATTTGACTCATAAGAGAAAGCTCTACAGTCATTTCCTATAATATACTCCAACTGCAATTTTGTTCCTTTCCCCTATCAGAACGAATTCTACAATTAAATACTAAATGTAACGAACCGATTGCACGAAGATAGCAATTAAACTGAACAAAAAGCGATGGAGTACTAACCCAACTATTTCTGGGCCCACTTCTCTTATACCTTAGCACTACGTTGGAGATTCGATGACGATCAACGAGCACTGCGTTCAGATTATCACTGAAAAGATCACGTCATTTAGAGATTTTTATGAAACGAAAGATAAAAATTCTCTCCACTTTATCACTTTGATTAAGTTGCTCTTTAAATTCTCTTTCACGACGACGAAATAGAATAAAATCCACTCCGTTTTTCCTATTTATTTTCTCTTAAATATAGGCAAATATTATGTGGAAATTGAAGGCAAACTATTTAAAGGAAATGATTTCAAAGAAAATTCGTAAATGATGCATATAATATAAATACTTTTAATAAGACAGCTTGTGAAACAGGTAAGTATAACTTCAGAAATAACCAAATATAAGCATATGGGTACACGAAAGCTAGCAAACCTTAAAAAGACCATCTATAGAAATGAAGAATTGAATAGTTTAAGATGTAAAAGCTTCCTTATTTCTGTAGAACAGCTGTTAAAAACACGGATGTCGGTGTTCGATTTCCTAAGCATTATAGATAAAAGACCGACCGAAATTTATTTCATACGAAAACTTTTTCAACTATAGTGACACCTACTAAAATAGGAATCATAGGAAAGTATTCCATTTACAGTATTGCGAATATATCCAATTTACCGTGCTGTGGATATATTTCATTTGCCGTATTGCGAAAGTATGATAATCAACGTATTGAGAAGGAATTCGACTTAACGTATTTTCTATTTCAACATATAAGCATGCAAAATGCTTAACGTCAATTAGGTAAATTCCAGGGAAATTACACTAGGAAAGGAGAATGAATCGATGAAACTAGCCGCTACCCAGATCCTTGCATACTTACTATGACATTTAGTGACTCCAGCTCTCTTTATTATTGTCATTTGGAAGAAAAAAACAATGTATTTTACTTCATTCCCTCAAAAAAACTGTATAATTCCTCTTGTAAAAGTGGTAAAACGTGTTTTTCTTTTCGTAGTTTGAGAACGTTACTTTTCGCTTTTCGGAGAAATTCTTTGGAGAAATATTTCACCATAAAATTTTGTTGAAAATAAAAATATTTCGAAGAAGAAATAATCCTAATTAATAAAACGGCATCCAAAATTTTGATAAATCTATAATTTTAATGACAGAAAAGAAATAATCCTAATTAATAAAACGGCATCTAAAATTTTGACAAATCTATAATTTTAATGACAGAAATGAGTGCCAAAAAAATCGAGAAAACAGTCTCAATAATCAGCAATCATACCTCTCGTTGACTCCATTTGGGTCAATTGCCATCGATATAACTCCAGTAACGACACCAGATAGTAGTAATAGTAAATAGGAATACATTTGCTTGAAATAGACATATAAACATCTCAGAATTTAACCTTACAACTATATTATAGTGATGTGCATTCAGCGATGATCGATTCAGTCGAAATATATGACAGCATAACATGAAAACATTCCACATGAAATTTGGCACAAAAGATCGGATATTTATTAAAGGAGCTTCAAAATTTGTGGATATCTTCCAGGAAGAAAAATTCTAAACAAATGTGCATAAAAAGTCTTTAACTTAACAGATGATCGCTGGTTAACTCGATAAATAAAGATACGTTTAAATAGTTTAACTTTAACTTATATTCTATAGAGATTAAGGTATTCGAGCAATATTATATGCAGCGAAATTAGTAATCGTTTGTGACGACCTATCAAAAAACAACGGAAATTCCATCATCCTTTCACATAGACATTCAAAGACGTTATCGGACTTCAATATGACTATCGGATATAACTGTTTTCTATATTTAAAAAAATATATAAACTTATTTAAGTTGAAGTCAATGAAATTTTCTATATTTAAATTCATATTAAACTCTCATTTGTGAAATTTTGAGAAGCTAAGCTCATCAATTTTCCCCATTGAAAACTTGCAAAATGTTGGAGCAATGTTTTCAGTAATAAATTACGAAAAAGGCAATAAACGCCTTGTTCGTAATTTATTTCGATAATTAATTTTATCAGTTCTTAATTGCTGCTCTCGTAAAATTCGACAAATACTGCCATTCTGTTTGCCAGTTTTGGCAATTGACCTCCAAACTGCCATTGAATCTATACGGGTCTCATGGGTAAGCTTTGATTACCTATCATGGATAAGCTTTGATGACCTATCATGCGGTAACCATCGGTCCAATCAAGTGACGAATGTACAATGGAACGGCTGCATTTTTGAGCGCGTCCCTCAAGCCTTTCGCTCTTTTAAAGACGATGAACGTAACAGTTTTGCTTCCGCATGAAAACACAGTTGATCAAAAACTTTGAGTACTCCCTGTCGATAAAAGAGTGCTATCACAAGGTTCGAAATCGAAAGAAAAGGCCTCCTATAAGAATTGGCATATAACATATCAAATCTATTGTTATAATGTTTCCACTTATTTATTTATTCATTCCATAGGCAATATTATACTATAAAAGCTGTCCTAATTCAAAAAGAGTATCTCTTTCATTGCATGTAAACTGTTCAATGTTCGAACCGCATAGAAAGGGAGATGACGAAGTTTGAAAAGAAATGAGTTGTAAGGGCGGAATTCTTCTTTTAATTAAAATATCAACGATGCCCGAGCTTAGGGTTGAAATTCCCCTTCCTCGAAGTGTAATGAAATGATATGGAAATGAAGTGCCATCCAATACAGACGATGGAGAGGTCACCTACCGCAATGGCAACAAAATGTCTTTTATTAGGAACACCGAATCCATCGCCATAAGCATATAATATAACGGGATGGAGGTATAAAAACAGGTATGCGATGTAACACAATGCAAAGGTTACAATGTGAAAACGGTATGTGAACGACATAGAGTAGTAGGATATGTACGATGTGACAAGATTTAAGAGTATTGATTCTATGAATGAAGGCCAAATTGGAGAGGTGACACTATCGAAGTCAAAAAAAGTCGCTCTAATTGTCGAAATGGAAATTTGTAAATTTTCAGCAACGAAGAAAAATAAGCGCTGACCGCATTAAGTCAATAGAATATAGAGAAATATTTCTGCTTACCTGCGCAGGTATGACACTAATTAAAAATTAATTAATAACAGGTTGTGAGAATTAATCACACAATGAACGATAACTAAGAACATTCATCTCAAAAATCAAAGATCATAAAAATGCGCTAATTAGAAAAACACTTTGTGCAATTTCATCGTTTCTCACTTCAACCGGTATATATTTTGCGGCACTAAAAATCAACGCAGTTGAAATTTCGGCATTCAGTCGAATTGTACACAACAAATAAGTTTTCTGATGAAGTCAGGTAATTCATATTAAATATGGGCAACAATAATTGAAAATAGAGATATAAAATGCAACACTCTTCCACCGTAGTGTCAATGGTTCGCATTCAACGGCTCTACGGGAAATTTATTGTCTCAGAACTGAGTGCAAAATATTTGCGGTATTCCCATAAGCAGCTGGGATGTGTTGAATCGAGAATGATGCGATAGTGATAAATTTTGGATAAGTGATTAGAGGGGAGTTTATCGTCGTTTTAGCGAGAAGAGATGGTTGGCGTCAAAGGCTCCGCATATAATTATTTAATTTAATTAATTAATACATTTAATTTAATTACATTATATTTAATTATTTACCAACTCCTAAAGTATAGCAACAAACAAATTGTGAATTAGAACAATAGGGAAGGGCAAAATGACCGGAGTTTACATGGTCACTTACCACCGGCCACCATTCAGTTTGACAGAATTTCTAATGAAAATTTGTGGTGAAAGATTCGGTTGATGAAGGTGAGAAGGAAACCAGGCCATTATGTTGAGAAAACGCACTGAACTGCACCAATTAGCAAGTGCAACAGGCATCGTAGCAGTCAGAAAATGCGAAACCGTTTCAGTGTAAGGATCCCTCAAATACGATTTGAGCTCAGAAACAATGAACGGAAGTATTTTCAAAAAAACCCCAGTAAATTTGTGTAAAACCATAAGAGAGAGAATAATTTTTGAGCGTATCATAGAAGGATCGATGGCTCCACCCGACGTACATCAAAGTTCCTCTCTTCACTTCGATTTTCATCACTCGTAAACAATAAGATGAAGGTATTCTCTCTCTCACTGTCACCTCTCGTTGTCTTGTTGACAAAAATTGCCTTAACTGTACTTCACTTCTTTATTTCTTTAATAACTTGCGGAATACTATTTCCATTGTCTACTAATAAACGCTTATTTCTCGATCGCTGGAATGACAGTAGCAAAGATATGTTGTAGCAATAAAATTCACAATATGCGATTTCTTTAGCTGTAAAGCACAATATGTGTTTTTTTCCTTTATAATCGCGTTCATCCATCGTCATTGCTTCCATGAAAGGTTAAAATCACTGTGAAGAAAATTCCATTTGCCCTATCTGTCAACGACGGTCTCTCATCTGTCAACGATGGAAGCGACGAGATTTTCAACTGCATCCTCCATCCTCTGTCATTTTATTTGTGGTGTGTGTTTGCAACGCAAATTATGAAACACGCTTTCCGTGTCAGATTGCTCACAAATAAATAAAACATCAATAAAAGGACGTATACGAGAAAACTTCAACGATCCACAGTAATGGCGAATATCCCACCTTTAATATTCCATAGAAGAATTAGCTAGGCGAATTGTTTCACACCTGTTGGAGCGTTTCCACGTAGAAAATATCACCTGGAGGAAAGACAAACTCGCGTATGCATCATCGGTTCGAGTATCTTCCAACATTTGCGTAAGTTCATTTTGACGAATTCATGTATAATTCGGCAAGAAACGTTAATTCTAGCAGAATATCCAACATCCTAAATGTTACGACGATACCCTATGATACGTCGAAACAAGAGCATGAATGCGAACTTTAAAACCAATCGATAATCGAAACAAATGCATCGGACGCGATAGACTATATAAATGCAAAGAGTTTTGGAGAATGCGAAGACGGATAAATGAACCCATAGGCAATTCGCTTAGAACTTCAGAAATCCCCCCTCAAGCGGATAAATGAAACAAAATGAAAAATAAACAGAAGATTTTGTCATTTTAAGAATTCATTAAAATAAAGAGTATTCAATATTCGACATTAAAGATTAATTCAATTCAGCACCATTATTTCCGCTTAAAAATACGTACGAATCAAAAATGAAGTGAATTTTCCTCATATTTGTTATCAATTAAGACAAACTTCTTAATTACAATTAATAAATTCTCTACGACTTCAATTATATAGAAAAAAATTTGCACAGCAACTTTCTTTTTCCATAAGAAAAAATACGAATATTAATATTTCCCGAAGAGGATAATTTCTTAGAAAACTTAAAGGGAAATATTTCCTCTTTCTTTGCTTATATACAGCTCACTTATCAAATCACTCACCTCCTTCCCTTTCCTTAACTATGTAACTATCCTCTCCCTATGTCCCTCAATACTAAAACAAACCTTTTGCATTGTTTCCTATAAATCTCGTAAGCGTAATCGAAAAGCATTTGAACAATACGAAATTCCCAATGGAGAATATAGCCGACGATTGAGCACCTCGCATAACTTCATAACGAGAACACAAAAAGAACGACTCATTGATATTTAATATATTTGAAACTATTCGTTTCTTTGAAATATATTCTTCCTATCACCGACAAACATTTACATATAATCAGTTAACGCAAGAAAAACCGACATAAAATGAGAAGCGACAAATGCATTGAAACATAAAAAGTACATATAAGCGGCTACAAGCTTTCAATGGATCGGGTTGGTAAGGTTCCGCCAACGATACGCTTGAAGAAATGAAAGACATTTAATTAGCATCACATGTTCTTGACCCATAATATCAGCACAAAAGATCGAAACAAACACTGCGATAACTATTAGAAAGTTGAAGGCATTCTTCCCCTCTCCCCTCGCCGGCTCCTCACCAATTCTAATCCCACATATTATGTGGAATTAGACTTTGCGAAAGCAGAGAATCGTTTCAAATATGATCACATAATTAAAATAATTCTCGCGAATAGAGTTCACCATCATGCGAGTAGAGCAGCGGCCGCCGCGTTAAGGTCCCATCTACAATCCGCGAGAGCCGAAGTTGCTTGAGCTCGATCTTTGGCGATCCCCATAGCGAGTAACTCGTCGGTTTTCAATTCGCGCACGGCTCGTGCCACATCGTTATTACACCGTTGAAGCATCGCTGCGCACTTCCGACGTCTACAATTTCTTACATTTCTATCTATTAAAGCAAGCTCATCACATATTTTATAACCATTCATATACGTTCTTCTACCACTGTACACTGGAAATAACCGGAACGTAGATCACTGTTGGACCACCGTTGTGTATTTTTACACAAAAGCTCAAAACGCTCATAAAGAATGCAACCATAGTGTAACTATGATCCATAAATGAACATGAGGAATGTCAACCTAATGGCGCACGCACGGGGGACATGCGAGGAAATGGATGATATGGCAAACATTCTTGAAATCCCCGATGAAGCTGCGGAAATTTTAATAATAGACATGAAAAAAGATCACCTTGGGGATGTACAAAACATAAAAAGGAATAAAATTACGCACATGAAACTCTGAAATTCTTTTCCCGCAGGGTAATAAGCAGGGTAGGAAGTTTGTGAGACTTCTCTACTCTCGATACTTCAAATAACGCCAAAACACATAAAATGAAACACTCACCCAGCAAAAACAGCATCCTTAAGAACCGCATCAACAGGATCCACCGGTGTAGACTTAGTTGGAGACCCTGAGCGAACGGCCACACCCGAAGTACTTGTGTTCGTGGAAGACAGTGGATCGAACAATCCTAGTATTTCTTCATTTACCTGAAAGCTAGCCTAAATATAGCTAAGGCGCAATATCACGATAGAATATTCTCTTTCACCGCGCCATACATTTCACGTCCAAGACTCTTATACTCTCAAACTTTGACGAGAGTTCCACTCAAGCAGCTGCAACATTACATTTCATTTGTTAGATCACGATAAACAGTTTGAAGCAATCCTCGTTCTTCTTCCCTTTCCCTCCCCTTTAACCAGAAAGCCTAAAAACGCAGAACGAAGTCCGACCCCATCTAAGTGAGGCTCCTTCCTGAGAAGATCCGAACGAGGAGAGAAAAACCCTAGTAAGCAAGTCGAAAGCACTAGTGCTCAACCTTCATTTCACGTATTTCGTCGAACAATGTGAGACATATTCTACTACGACATTACATGCAACGGTTTTCACTTCTTATTGCCACCATACAACAGACACGAATTAGTTGAAAAATAAATAGTTATGGGGGCAATCTTCAAGAGAAACGTCCTCATCTAAAAAGATGACGAATACATAAGTACTTTAACTGAACAGTTAGAGATATTACGCATCAAGAAGTAATGTATTATAGGAATAGAACTAAGAAACATGAAATTTCTTCGACGATTACCTGCATTTAAGTAATATAACAAACAAAAAAGGAGGACGTCTAAGGCCGTCGACAATGCCATCAGTACGATCAAAGAATCGCTTTCCTATTGACGACTCTAGCAGACGTTTAGTACAACGCCTACTATAATCTTATCACACATGTATTTATACGGGTACGTTTAACATAGCCTGAAGATGAACTCGAACAAACCGAAGATATTCTCTGAGAAGATGCAGAAAGACGCGTCGGTTGCAGAACACTCATCGACGGATTCATTGTTGTAAGAGTAGCGCCATGCATTGAACGTAACGAGTTATTCACTAAACTCGACTCATTCAAATGTTAACGATTACGCCATAAAACTATAGCCTTTCTATATAGTGTAGTCACCGTTCATTTCTCAAACCTCACTTCCAACAATTAAAAAGCTCGAACTCTAGCCAGGACTTGAACCTCAGGATACCTTCATGATGCAGGAATTCACTAAAATAAAATATAGAAGTGAAAAAATGTGGCAACAAACGAACGAAATACATTATTCATAATTTCATTTCAATACGTCCGCAATTTCTAATATTTAATTAATCTGCCAATATTTTCAACCAATTTTTTAGGATCAAAAAAAAAATTAACCAATGCTAAAACATTTATAAACTAATTTGTAAGAAAGGATTCCATCGGTAACATTTTGCATTATAAAAGACAATAATAACGAAAGTCATTAAAAACAATAACAACAACAAAAATACCCAAAATAAGTATTACTCAAATATTACATCACCAACAATGAAAAAATGAATACTCTCCTATAATATTATTCAGATTCTTTGCTTTACGAATAGTTGTCGTCATAAATGAGAAAAGTTCCTAGCACGATTATGAGAACTTAAAATAAAAGTGGCTAAGCGAAAATACAAGAAAACTGCCCCCTTCGATGACGCACATATTCCCATTTAAGGTCCCCCCCCCCTTCCCCTCCTCATGAACCCCAAAAATATCCCATCGAAGTAGAAAAAAAAAACAGACAGTTTGCATCGTAGAGAAAAGCAGGTCGAGTCATCGCTGCAATATCGGTTCTTCTCGTTGCGATACTTGCCAAAGGATGACTTAACTGCCAAGAGTAAGGCGTTTGCCCGAAAGAAGAACCCGTTGCGGATCCAAACGTCGCACAGGGACTAGCAGATGTTGATGGGAAAACCGTGTCGAAAGCATCCATTCGTGCACAACCTTCTATTACTGATGCGGAGTCCTAAAACATTTTCATACCTATTCAGCAATAATGCTGAATATCTATATAGTCTCGCACATTCCAGTTGCTCAGTGCTATCCACTAGCAGCAGATAAATGCGTTTATTTTTGTCGACTCAAACTGTGCGATTATTTCTGTCGTTCACGAAAAAAGTTTGCTTCATAGAACGCAAAAATTCATTTGCGATGAGTAAAGTCGCCAAACAAGAAAAACCCTAACATTACAGGAAGAGTTCCTCCTCTCACTGGAAGTTCCCGTTCCGCAGAGTCGAATATCTTATATCCTTACTATTCGGCAGAGAATTTCAGTTGAATAATCCTTCCACTATAACCATTTGGCGTATTTCGTTACCTTACAACGTAAATCATACACATCCCAAATCATCCTTTTCATGTAAAATACAAGCTCATGAATATGCACTTTGCCGTGGTCACACACATTCCGCCATAACAAGATACATAGTCACTTACTCGCTGAGCTAGATTCCTTTGCTGCGGTAGGTAGAACATCTGATTCGTCATTTGCTGCCCTCCCATGACGTTTCCACATTTAGGCTGCTGAAAAGTAGGCGTATGGACGAGAGCAGATGTAGATGGGGGATTCGTAGAACCTGACTGCTGCTGTCGTTGTGCAGACGGTGCCGCGCTTGCTGTTAATCTGGGTAGTGCAAAGACGGGCTCGGTGCTACCAATCGTAGCTTGTGATATCTGCGAATCAACAATATATCGAGATTACTAGGTGCCAGCTCCCCCAAAAATTTTTTGTTTTGCTTTTAATTTCATTTTTATAAAGTAATATATTGAATGCAGTATATCTTTTTAGTATCATTTATTTCCGACGTAGGAGGAGGCTGGAGGCTGAAGGTATATAATAAATAATATAAAACAGGCACTTCGATCTACGACTAATTCAAACGTCAAAGGAGATTTTTGTTGCCACGTCTAGTGCGCAGTGTATCGTCAGTTTTAACCTCAATATTACGAAAATAACTTCACTTTTAACCCCCACAGACGTGACAAAGAAGTGAAAGGAAATAAAAATAATCAACTTAGCACATAAAAATGAAGGCGTCAACTCAAGAAACGCTTAAATTTGCCTTTCCAATTTACCCATCAACGGATATAGGTGGTCACCACATTCTGAAGCGAGCTAAGTTTGTTTCATGAATACATCTTCAAAGACCAATACAACAAGAATCTTCTATCTTATTCCCTTTATACTGCGAACATGCCCAGGATATACCCCTTTCACATTTTTTCTCTTCAATGTATGTCCATTTTGGAGAATCGAAAGTTCCATAGGTCTTCCCTCCCTCTGCTCCTTCCTCGTGCTCTTCATTCTCAATAGTCTTGGCAATTTGTAATCTTGTTTTCTTCGTCTCACTGAATGCTCCCAATTTCTTTTTGTTCTGAAATCTTCTCCCTCTCGGCTCGCTCTTCATCAACGAAAAAAACTGAAAGCATTATAAGGCATAAAAAAATGTCTTGTTATTTCAGCTTCATGACGCCACTAACTTAAAAACGACAAGGTAGTTGCGGTTTCCGAGCCCATTCATACCAATAAAATCACTAACCACAGGAGTAGTTTTAGCACTAGCCGCTGCACTCTGTCCTCGTAATAGAGGCGATGGAGAAGGTAGAAGAAATGCTGCACTCGTAGAGATATCCACCGCCGATTTTGGTGCTTGAGTATTATTCGGTGGTTGTTTTGAATCTGCGATCACAGTCGACGGAATTGCAGCTACACTTTGTGATCCACCAATGAGCGTCGTCTGAAGAATTAGAACCACATATTTCATTGTTATTTATAATAGCCATAACTTATATCAATATCACAGCGACTAACAGGTCCACGAGATAAGCCACACAAAACTCCTTCTTAGAGAACAAAATGAACGTAGAAATCCCACGAAAAGGCTATAAAAAGCCTGCATTATCGATCGGTCTTTACTATCGAGCAATTTCACGCTGAACACCATATCCAATTCAACTATCATACCATCAAAATATCAACCGAGAAATAATAAGGCTGGTGGAAATGAGAAAAGGAGAGGGAAGTAGTCACGTAAAACAAACGGAGAAGGGATCGGAAAAGAAGAATGTTTGCCATACAAAGAAGAATTCGATTCGCACTTAAAATTAGGCCATTTAAATTTGTCATACAAACGCTAGAACAAACAGCAATATTATTCTGGCACAACTTACACCGATCGGTTTCGCATTTTCAGTGAACACTTGGCTATAGCGACTTCGATTGGCGATACGTTTCACCGACGAGGAAACCTAATTTAAAAAAAAAAAAACGGTTATTTCCGATATAATAATTCTTCGAAAGTTCACTTCCATAGGTGTATTTTTTACCGATATAAAGATCGCAGAGTAAAATTTTATTGAAAGCCGTATAAAATCGTTATCCATGCAGCGAGCTTCTTTAAATAAAACTCAGGGGTAAAAAATACGCAAAACTATGAGGTCACATAACAATTCATCTGAATGCAACAGACGATAATTCGCTTGTGCTGAGGATTGGAAGCGATAAATTTCATCCGAACGGCTAAAATCGAAACAATGAGAGCGATCTTCTTAACTAAACACTTCACTGAACTTATTCACTGCTTAACAAACCTCAATGACTCTGCTCTTCTCAATCTTCATATAAGAATCGCAAAAACAGTAGATAATCTTTAAAATCATAATGAGCGTCCCTTTGAGAAACGAAAAACGCAACATCAAAAAGTTGATGAACTGCTCCAGTTTTATTATCAATTACGATCCAAATTGGCTTTCAACTGAGAAACGTTTAGGATACGCTAACATAAACTGATATTACCTCTAATCTTTAACGAAGAAATATTATAACAATATATATGAAAGGACAGTTCCATTTAAAAAAGATTCAATGATCGAAAAAGACCGCAAGGGAAATCGAAGTTTTCTGATTAAACCTATACCTTCGGCTAAATCTCCCTTCCATATAACTAATGCAGGAGTTTACTCTCATTGCCAACTTAAATATGAGACCCACTGACATCTCTTCTCTACGTTTTTGTTAAACATTCAATGGAATGTACAAAACAATTAGTGAAACCGATCCGCTTGATAGCATAAGTGACTCTATCAAGCAGAAATAATCATGAAAACAATTTTATGAGGAAAATATTAAACAAATGTTGGAATAAACAACTTTTTAAACTTTGAAGAACACTACTTAAAGGCTCACATTAAATAATGGTGAGCTTTCCTGTAAGTAAGAATGATAAAATGAACGAATATTTTATGTACAATCACCTATTGGATCCTCTACCTTTAACTGTATACTGAATCCTCCTTCATCACAAAGATGCTTATTCTATCACTGCTGAAAACAAATATTTTAATTTAAAACTCAAAAATTACCTCGAAAGGATCTGGTCCGTCAGAGATCGATCCGGAAAGTATGCTGACCTCTCCACTATTGTTGCCAACTGAGGATGAGGGTACGACCGCTTGACCGGATGCATTCTTTGAGTCGTGATGCGAATCAGAAGGCAGGACCCGCCCTGCCGTTTCTGTGCTCTGCGTTCGTGGTTTCACACCGAATACTGTTTCCTACATAGGTGAAACATAAAGAACAAATAAATACTTACGATCCAATCTACATGAATAAAATCGTTGGGAAACTCATTTTGTCATATAATACCAAAGCGAATAATGCAAATCAGCTAGAGTCACTAACATCACCTTCATACCTTCTCGAAGGAAAAGAAGAGCAATAGTAAAACTAGCCTCAAATTTCATATTCCCCTCACTTGGTCACAGTTGGTTCCTGACGAAAGAGCTCTCCTAGAAACACGAAGGAAAAAATAAATAAATAAAGAGCCAACAGGTAATAAATGACATAAGTGTATCCAACCTCGTTCTTTCTCCTCCCACCCTCCCTCCCAACTCCCTCTCGTAACAGCGATTTCAAAAGTCGTAGCCATATAAGCCTGAGACCCTGAACTCCAACTACGTCACGTCTACCTTAGAATTTTATTGCAAAATTAGAAAAATCGAGGCAAGCTTACTCTGTACACAATGGCTTCACCATTCGGCGTAACCGGATTCACCATCACATTAGAGTTGTTTGACGAATGAGTTGTTTCCATCTCAACCGATCGCGACTTAGCGGCGTGTACTTCACGCGCAGTAGCGGCCAAATAAGATGACGCTCGGAAATTGTTGCCAGCTCTTGCAATCGCACCTTTAAGTCAGAAACGATTAATTTCTTCTTCTGGGACTAATCCATGAAAAAATTTAAATACAAATAGAGAGAATAAATAATGATTTTCCCGAAATTTTCTCCGATATTAACTGAATAAATGAACAAATAATTTTGGCCCTCTTCCGTTTAGAAGATTCCCAACAAACTCTTTCATCCCAACGTAGAAGCCGTCGAGCTATTGCCACTCATATGTCTCTAAGGCTCCGAGATCTAACGTCAACAATTTCTGCATCTCTATTCATATATTCGGTAACCAATAAAACAAAGATTTCTTGAGCGCATCGACTACGAAACAAAAATATATTCGACGACGACGATTAAAATTCCACCTACACCTGTGAAACAGTGATAAAACTCGGTTACCTGTCACAGTGGAAGCCGGACTGTTGTGATGCTTCAACGAAGCACCTGAATTCACTTCATTCAAAGTACAGGTAGAGGCCGAAGTATTCGCGGATAAAGACGCTGGTGGTTCATCAATATTACCGAGTGGAGTAGAAAATGTCGATGCCGAAAGAGAATGCTATAAAATACAATAAGCGACGAAAGCTACCATTATAAAACCTTTCATAATAATTAAGAGAATAAAATTCAAGATACTTATACATTAAAATTCATTGCTAGCAAGGCACTGAATGGCTAACAACGACTGAAATTCAGTATCCACATAAGAAATGAAATTTAAAGATTCTTAACCTGAAATCGCCTCATAAATCTCTAACATGGGACTGGAATGCGCAAGATTTCTCTTCAGTTAACGAACTTGCCTAACGTAAGATCTTATCAGATCAGCTTATCACAAGAAAACCACCACGTCCAAGCAATCTCCCCTTCAACGTATTTGCCTCTTATCGAGAGTTTCCGATGCGATCGTTGCATCAAGGCAATCAACAAATTCGACACTACAAATCCACAATAGTCAACCTAATTCAAAGCACTGTCAACAATTCCATTAAATATGAACACTAACTCATTCGAACGAATAAACAAATAGTAAGTAATAAGTAAACCAATTAAACTCAACAAAAAAACCAAAAAATGGTTAACTTCATCAAGAAAACTTTATACTCTATCTCTTATTTACTAATAATAATCACCCACTTCAGTAAAATACAGAAATATATCTTTAGAAAATCTATATGATATTCTATGAATAAAATGACCGCAAAGCGAAAATGCTACACCACTGCTCACCTAGAGAATGAGACCGCAAACTTAAATGTTAGTTCACTAAGAGCCCAACCAATGAATCACCTAAGTAAATACAACGAAAGAGGGTCGTATCACAGAGGGCATAATGACAGCGACTACGAGTGCATGAGGCACTGAGAGAAGAGAGGCAACACTATCTCAAGATCAACAACTATTCGCATACAATTCGCACGGATGCACGGAAATCTCTGATGTGTAAATATACTCGAAACTGCTCAATATTTCTAAACTGTGCATTTAACACGTATCTGTTTCTATTAGCCAATAGGGATTTCCAGCTAGAAAGGTAGAAAAGGGTACAGTGACACAAAGGACAATATTTCGGTAGACAGAAGACGGGTAGATAAAAGATAAAGCTCATTCGGGAGCAAAGTATTTTTCAAACAAGCCAGATTAAATTTCAGCGTGCAACAGATGACCTATCGTTGAAATGTCTGCCTCCCAAAGGTCTACAGGGAGTGAATTCTATGCATCACCAGACGATCTTATTTTGACAGGCAAACATGCTTACGGTGTGAAACAGGAAACATCAGTTCATGTTTGTGGTTGTAGAGTCTTATTACCTTCTTTCTATAGAATTAATCAAAAATCCAGTGGTAATGAGCACACCTTTACTTGTCTGAACTGATCCAACAATAGGTATCCTTGTCTTATATAACGATGATGAACAGTTATCAGAAAATAAGACAGTGCAACTGATCACAGCACCGCTTCCAATGAGAGGCAATTCGTTAACAGAGCTGTTTACATAACCTACCTTCGATTGCAAATAGTGTCACTGAAGAGGAGATAAAAACGAGCTTATCTTAGAAATACTTTAATACCAATCTATCGTAATATTTGCTCAAAACTTCATCAATATTTAAGTAATGAAAATTCCTTACAGTAATACCCCTATTAACATCATCTCGCAATGGCTGTTAGCCTTAGGTCTAATTATCTTAAGGTCCATAGAAGTAAGACCGAGGATGTTCATAAATACCTGGTTGACGAAATTTGAGGCTCGGATGGGAGGGGGTGTCGAGCCAGGAGGTGCCCTTCCTGAACTTCTGCTGAAACAACGTCTATATGCACAAAGTTGAAAAACCGGCATTTTTGGGGAAAAAATAATAGAAAGATAAGGCAACAACTGTCCTATAATAATAAAATCGTTTTACATGATGACCAAATGGAAAGTCGAATCAGAATGAGATTTCAAGGCGGGGAAATTTTGAGGCAAACTTTCAACGAATTCTTCGATTTCATTGGATAACGCCTTCAGTTAACCTTGGAGAGCTCCCTTCGGGGACACTGTTTTCAGTGTATAAACTTGCCTCTTCACTTCAAAATTTTTCTGGCAAATGAAGGCGTCCTATGATAGGATCTCGATCCGAAAATATTCCGGAAGAGACATTTAATGCAGCGTAATCGCTCTCCAATCAACGACCACATTCCTCGACTTTACTCATGCAGAACGAAATAAAAACATAAATGCCACAAACGAACCCATTCGTATTCGTTAAATCGGGTGACGATCGCATTGGCCGTGGTAAAGAGGCATATTGCACTGAAAAAAAGAAAGAAATCAGCAACGACACTCAACTGCTTCCTATAAATACGACTATTTCCACGTCCCTAATTGCACTAATATCTTAGATCCTCATCAACATCATTGCCATCTGCCTCTTCCTTCGCACTTTCATAAATGAAAACGTCACCACAGAATGCATCTGAACAATGAAAAAAACAAGTCTAATATCTGCTAACTGTGGAATATCACAACTTTATATTCCACTAGCGCCATAACATCACTCACTTATCACTTAAGTTACCCTTCAGTAAGTGAACTTTCCATTCCAAAGGTCACTTCAGCAAACATATTCATTAATTTCCTTCGTATCACTTTCCACTAACCATTTTAAGTGCATTATTGCTCCCAAATTAAAACCTAACTGAACTAAAGCCGAACTATTATAAAACATTATTTCTAAAGAGACAATTAAATTTCACAACGAAACTTAAATAAACAATGTTGAGACCTCATATTTCAACTTATTCTAAGAAGGGTCATAACATACGTCAGACTTATGCACATTAAAACCGTTCCTTCAAAGCATCATTCAAGCAATTATTCTTTCAATCTATATAATAGCATTATCCGATCTGTAGGGATCTTTACGCTAGTTACAGCCGTCGAACGACCCCATTTCAGATGCCGTAATTTATCACTGCCAATTACTGACAGCCGAAACGCCAATGACCACCCTTCAGCAACGAGAACGGAAGGACGAGGGAGAGTAAGTTCCGAGTTCTTTTGTAGAAACCTTATCTGCTGAACCATTTGGTGCAACTTTTCAAATACCTCCAATGATGCAAAATAGACATTTTCGTTACTGGCTGAAATAAAAAACTTACGTACCAATTTTTGAATTCTTTACTGGACCATCCCCTTGTTGCCCAGTTTGTGGATGAACGATAGGAGGAGGTGGAATAGGTGGTGGAGTTGTCGATGCTGTTGATGTCGACGGACGTTCGTTATGAACCAATCCTCTATTCGTCTTTTCAACTGCAGACCCTAAAATTTTGGATACGACCACCATAATCATATGAAAAATAACGTAACCTTGATTTGAATATCATCGCTAAAGTAACCAATCTATGATACAATATGAGGCAAATAAGATCCAATATGAGGCAAAAATCCAAGAAATACTAAATAATGCCAGCCAGTAACAGCTCGCTCTATCCTACTGCTATTCGTACAGCTCCGATCGATGCCGTAGAAACCAATCGTTGAAAAGCCAACAACTTTAATTCGTAGAAAAAAAGATCAATTCGCTTCGACAAGAGCAGATATCACAAGACTTAGCAACGAATCACGCAAATGCAATTCTATAAATCGCCCATAAATTGCTTCCGGTACCGACCAATGGCGCCCACTTTGTCAACAATAATGCACAACTTGATAAAACAGCGCCTAACCATTCTAAATGAATTTCTAGGTTCACTCAAAGTCACCGTCACAACACCAACGGATGTTGGGGGAACAAATTCGAGCAGTTATAACCGGAAAACGATGACTCAACTCGTCAGCATGTGACGGGACTGGAGACAAGCCTACGGCCTAACCTTTCCGCTACTGAACTGCAAAAACGCAAAATAGAAAGAAGAAGAAGAAGAATCTAATAAAATAACGAGCAAAAAAGATTTTCTTTTAATTCGCCTACTGCCTGGACTATGTGCATTCGATGTTGACGGCGTTGAATCATAGGTTAGAGCTGAAGGTGGCTGATCGTAAAATGCTGATGTACCCGATGTAAACTGTTGCGAGGATTGACTTCGATCTGCAATTACTACTCCATCAAGCCAACGAGAAACGACTAAACTATAAACGATTCCGAGAAAGTGAACTTATTCTATAAGTAAGCATAAGAGTAAAATGTAATTTAATTATGGAATTTGCCCTCCTTTCAGCATATTAAAACACAACTTTTGTGGTGAACTTCTGTATAATCGCTTCACGAATAAAGATGAAAACCCAAAAATATGAAGAAGAAATTCAACAGCGATTAAACGCCTGAAATACTATAATTAAATTTACAACAATCCATTAAATTAGAGCACAAACAAATATTCACAGAAAGCAATGAACATTTATGTTCGCTATTATTCCCAAAATGATGTCAAATACTCTTCTCAGTACTACGTTAGAGGCAAGCAAAGAATGCGAGGTAAAGGGGATGACATTAGGAAAAAATGAGGGTAACCGGGGAAAGGGCTAAGGATGGATGAGGAGGATGCTAAATGAATATGCCAAGAATCACCACGCAGACGATTTCCACAGCAAAAAACTACACATGTGGTTTCCCACTGAAACGAAGCATATAACGGCCTCATTTAGCTATTGTGGGACAAGCAAGAGATGCATTAATAACCTCAGAGATGAAGTCGAATTCATATCGGTTCCTGCAGAACTTTTAAACTACTTAAACATCCTTCAGCACCTTCAGAACTTCGTCATGGAAAAATGTCATTGGATATCTCAGTTCCAAAATTCCATAAATCCAAAATTTTTCAAAATTTCCACTAATTTCCATAAGACTTATAATTTTTCCCAAAAATGAGATCTTTCTCATCGAAGAAACAAACCTAGATGAACTGCAAAAAATTCCAACAAGCACTTCTGTGTTTATATTTTCTCAGGTGGAAAAATTGTGAATGCAGCATGAAAACGATATTCTAAGCATTAATTCTAGTAGACGAGGAAAGAGCGACTGATCAATTCAAAAAATTCGGAAAGCCTTTGCATCCACTGATATGTAACAAATACGAACAACTCTAGACACTAATCAGTTCTAAAGGTAAGCACTACCCTTCAATGAAACTTGATTTACTTGAAGTGGACAACTGCAAAGCTGCATTAAACGTATTCTCACTGAATTCAAAATCGTAATCGCTGAATGGTGAGAACGGATCGATCGTTGATCGTGACGAGAGATTCCCCGACGAATATTGAGTGGTATGCGATAGACTCGGCAGTGATGATACTGATGGTCCGACAGCTGGCAACGACGGCTTTGCTGAAATGTGGAACAAGAGAATTTTTTCTTTGAGGCCATGAAATGAGAAAATTTCAGCTGGATTCCCTGCTAAAGACGTTTACAATCACCGCCGACATACATAGAATCCTCGCATTTTTTCTTACAAAACAAAAGAATTTTGGATCAGTGATCGCAACAAGTGGAGACTGTTTTCACAGTGTCGGTGCTCGACAAATCCAACTAATTTTCCACTCTCCTTCCGATGGAGAGCAATTGGAAATATGCTTGAGAATTTGAGGAGATCAGCTAGCAAAGTAAGCCAACTGACCACCTGCACGATTTCAATAGTTTCAATCCTACACGAATCAAATGCAGTTGCAATCCGCCATCAAAACAAAAAATTTCATTAAGATGAATCCAGTAGATCAGTGAGCACTTCTTGATAAATGACTTGCCAAAAATTGAATAGACAAAGAACCACAACAATAATACTACTAGCCGTTTGTGCTGATCCAGTTGAAAGAGAAAACCTATTATCTCATGATCTACTAACTGAAAATGAGAAACTATGACAACAACTACAAAGATGAAACGATCAGAAAGCTATATCAGAATTTCTGAAAGAGAAACCTGAATTTAAAATTTCAAGAAGATCCACACATATAATGACCTAAAATTATTTCAGTTATGAGGTAATTCTGCGCCGAAAAACAGCTGCGATTTAGTACGAATTCCACCACCCAAAATGAGGAGATATAACGAAACCAAAGAATTTGGCGATATAATACTAAAAAAAAATATATCATACAAGAAATCAATAGCAAAAATAACTTCTTTCTTTAGAAAATTCTGAATTCCATTGATAATTTAACCAAATATGAACCTTCGAAAAGCTTCTGCTTTGAAAAAAAAACTACTTTTAAATGTTAAACCCCCCCCCCCCCCATGCTTAGAAAAATATTCAAAAAAACGTAATTCCATTTTTTGTGCGCGCATCAATAACTCCTAACATTTTGGCGAATCACTGCCAAATCCACATCCCACAGTTTTTAACTACGAAGTCTTCTATGCTCCATCAAAGGAGTTCCAGGATAATATAAAATATATCCAGGTTATCCAGTTATAACACTTAGTTCAATTGCGGCACTTCCAGCAATTCCCCCCCCCCCCCCTCTTCTCCGTAATAAATGCATCATTGCTTGCAACGTCCACCTGCCTAGCTCATCTCCTTCCTAATGCAATATTCCGAAAGTGAACAGATATACGAACATCTTAAAACACCACCCTCATGAGAATCCTGTCCCGTATTCGACGTAATTGAAAGTCCATCATAAAAGCTGAAGTTTTTCCCATGATCCCTGCCACATGCGCCACGAAACATTAACAAACAAAAGATAAGAAGAATGCTTTCTTTAATGCATACATTTCTTTGCCGCAAGTTGTCTCTCATCGGAAGGATTTGGCCCGCTTACGGCAGACGAAACTGTCGTTGGGTATATATCGATGACCGATGGAATAATCTGGGGCCCAAGTCGACGTGAACCACTCCTGAAATCACCTAAATGATAATATCATTTCCGAGAACTTGAAGCTGAAGCTCTACGAATTTTTTTGTATGGACTCATCGAAATTTGAGCATAAAGTTGGGGGGATAGAATAAATAAATGAGCCTATTTAAAAGCAGAACGAAATATGAGCCCTATAACGAAGTGGTCATTATGCCCTATCACATTAAAGGATTCGGCGCCGCAACAAATTGTGGTGAAAGCCAGGGTACAGCGAATGAGAAAACTTAATGATACTTCAAACAAATATACAACAAACCATTAGCAATTTTCTTTGCATACCTTCCTATTTCCCAAATATTGCACTACTTATGGCGACTGAGGAAGAGAAAAGATATAGAGGAACCTGATAAAATGGGAAGCGGAAGGAGCGAATATGGAAAGAAAGCAGGTGGAGGATCAAAGATGGAGGTGGTAAGAGGAAACGAATTAGAACTGCCATACTTGGCAAAGCGCTTACCCGCTTCTCATTTCATCTTCATTGCGTAGTATTGGATTCTTCAAATATATATCGTCAATTCGTTGAGGTTGACCCCAACTTTGACCTGGAATAATATCGCCATGTCCAGCATGAATAAACGAACCTGCAATATAAAACACATTCAATACCGCAATGAATTCAATCTTAAACACATAAAAATGAGCATTATACAACTGCTTTAATATTATTACTGACCAGTTCATTTCTGTACTAGCAAGCAACATATAAGCCCTTATCAAGAAGCACAATTTCCTTAAACAATGAGTTTCTAAATCATTGAACCAGTAACGGATCAACTCCAAATTTTACCCTAAAAATACTGAAATGCAATGGTACATGCCACCTCGAAACCCTCGAAGAATGGGTTTTTGGCGACGGTATATGACTTCTACATCTCACGGTGTGGATTATTAGCTGAAGAACGCATCGAAAACCAAAAGCATGCATTACGGCATAGGGGTTCATTGGCATGATCCGATACGATTCCATACTACTACTCCACCTTCACGAACAACGATAACTTAGTGCCTAAGAAAAGAGTACTGCAAAACAGCTGCAAAATGTTTTGAACAATCCCATTACAACACCCTATAACTTAATATATTTGATAGTGACCGCATAACCTGTTATTGGGATGCCTATCACAAACAACATAAATCCTTGCTCATATGTCACTTGGGAGACCCGTGCAGTCCGATCAGCAGATCATAAGATTCTAAACGGAGAATAATAATTTAAGGGTTTTCAACTTCAACAGTTTGCTCATAAGTTCTATAAGCCTAGGCAATTATTTTGTCTTCCATCAAACTGAATTGATCGCATGTGCACAATTATTATTCTATTCCACAGATCATGATCCCACGACCTAAAAAGCCGATCGATTACACTGCAAAATCGAGTACCACAAATCCAATCAACAATATCTCATGTCTTTCCCTCTAATGACGTGTTGTAAAAGTGAGTAATACCCGGAACAGGTTTCGATATTCGTTCAACGCCGGTCGTATTCGCACTCATCGGACTCATAAGACCACTCGTCGAAGTTATCGTTGGACTGCGCTCACTCTTTGCGTGAATCGACGAACGTGGAAAGTGGCCGAAATTCCGTGTTCGCACATTCTGACCATACCATACGCTCCCACTGCAAACACATAATCGTTACGCACCATCTATACGTACAAAAATTCCACCTGTTCATTCACTTTTAAGTAACCACATTCTGTCATCAACGAAAGAACTGCCTGAGTTAATGAGAGTGATCACTGGTGGTAGCCCAGCAAAACATACCCTCTCCCTTCTTCTCTTCCCCCTCGGCCACAACCCTTCCTACCGCAATCGATAAGACCGATTCATATACAAATACAAAGCATTCAACAGACGAGAAAACGAGAAATCGACGGCCGCAAAATGACCGCACAATGATATCATCAAAAAAAGATGCTCAACATATTGTTCCCACTTATCAAAAGCCTTACCAATTCTTACAACTTAAATAAAAGACGTGAAAACTTATTTTATCCCCACTTTCCACCATCCTCAAACCCTATCACTAACGCATATCAACATAAAATCGCCCAGTTAAAGGTCAAGCTCAACCTTCCGTCGATTACGATGAGGCGGTCATTTGGTCTCATTTCGAGATCCATATCCTTGGCTGGTACACATGTTTCGCGCGCTTCAGCTATCATAAACTTTATCTGCAAACAAGAGAAAATTCACAGTTCTCCTTCTTTCCGTTTTCAGTTGCCACAAGCGAAACAAAGACCATCCCACATCGACTCTCTGAACTTCTACTATGCGACCTGTACCATCTATACGACCGCCACCTTATAATGAAGCTGCAAAGTGAATGACACACGTCCCGTATCAACTGCAACCGATAATTATACACAACTAATGTGAATCAACTAATCTTTTTCGACAAATACTTCGCAAGTTTAAGTGGTGAAAGCGCAGTAAAAGGGCGCAACGTAAAGGAGTAGGCAATTTCCTCCGCCTCTCTACTAGGCTCCCCCTTATTGCAATGATGAAACCCACATTCCCTTCCATTTCTTACACGTCACCGCCCTCGAATCTTTTATTGATACAGCAATTTGCACAACAATCCCTCCCATACAAAACTATATCGTTGCAACATTTCATGGAAGTAATAAAAATTTGAATTAAAGCACCGAAAATGAACTAGCTGAATCTTACATCGCTTAGTAAGCTTTTTAGAAGGCTGAATCTGGGTCGCTCTTCGGCCTTCAGATGCCAACATGACGCCATAAGATCGTAGAGTTCATTTGAGCATCTCTGCGGTCGAGGTAATCGTTCACCCGCTTCAGTTTTTGCAAGAACCTACAAGAAACGACTATCGACGGCTCCTAGTGAGAACGGAAATTTATCAACGTCCAGTGAGGTACGATTTGCAAGCATCGATTCAAGGCGGCAATAAAAGAATATCTCTTCCAAGAGAAATCCCTCAATGAGTAAATCTAGTACTCATCAAGTATATCGACAATGGATGTGCAACGGACGATGCGATATAGATTAAATATCCCGTCATTTAAAGCTCAATTCGCCCTATGAAACATACGTTTTCTGCAAATACACCGTTATAAAGCTTGTCGAGAGGTTCCTGAACCTGAGGATGAATCCCCGAACTTCTCGAACTTAACAAAAGTTCGACTGGCAATATTCATGGCATTATATATAGTGCAACTCGATGACCTTTTATGAGCCCTGCAATGAGTGTACAAAATAAAATAAACATATTTAAAAAAAACCTCAACTAGATCACATAGCAAAAGTGCAAGAACGACGGAGATATTACCTCAGCACCTCTACATCCAGCCCATGGCTCTTCTCCATATGAGAACATCTCCCACAAAGTCACTCCGAACGCCCACACATCCGATGCATGTGAAAACTGCCTGAGGCGTAATGACTCCGGTGGACACCTTAAATATGCATTAAATAAATATAACTATCAGCACTCGTCCATCATCTATTATAATTCTCCGGGATCTAACGTTAGAAAACGGTTTATCAATAAAACCTCTGAATTATGAAGCAATAGTAACTCTGTTAAAGGACGATAACCAGAAGATTTTATGAAGCATAAATCCATATGACACCAAAAATTCGTCAAATTTTCCACACTGCCATTTGCGCCCTTTTCAGGAAGCATGGAAAAAGTATGCACATGAGAATAGAACAATTAACAAAACCTATGAATGCGAGGAGTAATGGGAAGTCGGCGATGGAAGAAAAGCACGACAAGCAAGATACTTTCATCTTTCGTCAGTAAAGTGGGACACCAACGTCTAAAACAACCGAAGAAAATGCTATAACTGATTTCTCTACGAAGCGTATCTGCTTCTAACGCAAAGAAAAACCCAAGAAATCGTATCCGCAAGAAAAGGGAACGTAAAATAGGCGTAACACCTCGAATAGCTTCATCGGGAGATCATTCTATCATAAAATATTGACTCTCAGAAATATTACTGAAAAATGAAGCATTCAACTACGTCGCCGACTATAAAATTTCACTTACCATGCGAAAGGAACTTTCTTCTGCGCGGACATCACATAGAGACGTTGATGATCCTCGAGTGCACGCATCAAACCGAAATCACAGATTTTTACCGTCTGAAAGAATTAAATGCTGCCGGAAGACAGCTCCAGAATAAAGAAACTGCGATATAATAATGCTTAAAAGATTTATCGAGAAAGGAGATACTAGCGCTTTTTCAACATCAGCTACCTATGCACTGTTGCTATCGACCTCTCATTCCGGCCGTATTATTCATCAAAGCTAGGTAAGGACTAGATTACGTTGACTTAGGTTAAGTACTGCAGGATCGAAATCGGCGAACAGCATCAGGTCAAACAGGATGAGGATTCGTATCGCAGACGTGGAACCCAACGTAGCGATATCACCTATTACAAGATAAAAGTCGTTTGAACTTGAAAGATAACAAAGCAGGCGAAATTTACGACAGCAATTATAACAAGAAACAATTCATTACCTCATATCAATAGAAGATCCTCATAGCAAATATACGAGAAGTAAATAAATATATGGACCAGAGAGGCGAACGGCAATTCGAATAAATAAAAAACGAAAGAAAGACATCGTATAGGAGTCACGTCAACTTCAGATTCTAACTGCACATTATCGACGGCAGTATCAGGGTATTGTTTCCATCATTCGATGCTAAAGCTTCAAACTTGGCTTCAAGTTGGACACTTTAAAGCTTAACGAATACCTCAAAAGAAGAGAATTTTCCTCTAAAAAAGCATAAATAGATAAACAGCATAGCACTAACCCTTTCACTATCCGTAAGAAGAACATTTCTTGCAGCTAAATCACGATGAACGCAATGTTTCGATTCCAGATATGCCATACCCTTAAATAATCAACTCAGTAAAATTGTCTCTTCCACGACTTTCCAACCAACAACAAATAAATTGGACTTTGCATTCAAATATTCACGGCTAACACCTGAGACGGCTAAATTGCTTCAAGAAATATTGCATAATAACGAAAGCTTTCAACGAACCATATCCAAAGAATAGAAAACGGATTGCAAGGTGACTATCGATAACTTCGACAAAGTAGGGGATATGTGAGAAACGACTGCAATACCGGAAATATCAGCAACATCTGTGACAGACGAACTGCACCCAGTGAAAAAACCTTCTAATATAATGGAAAATGGACAGGAAATTAGCAAACATTTAAAATTACGCTAAGCTCAGGCAACAAAACGGCGAAAGCCAATTAATTAAGCACAAAAAATAGAACTAAACAGAAAAAAACATAATTAAAGTAATTAATATAACGATAAAATTTAATCACTTACAAAAACTTCAAAAGAAAATTTGTACGAGAATATATAACCTTTGCAATTTGCTGTGCATAATCGACTAGGAGAGATACCAATACTGTTGGCTTCTCGACTGATCGCAAACGATCAACTAATGAGCCTCCATCACAGAACTCGACAACCTGGAAACTCCAAATGGATTCTGAAGATTTGCTTTGCGGTGATGAGTACCATAATGAAGATTTTCTATGATTTTACAGCTGTTAGCCTAATAATAATGCCTTAAATTAAAATTCAACATAAATTAGTGATCCACAACAAATATTCGTACTTTTTAATCCATCTTTAACATAGAAATAATCTCATCAATATTCTCTCTCTCTCCCTCCCTCTCTCTCTCTCTCTCTCACACCAAATGCGTTATCCGATCCTGAAGTTGGCACCGATAAGCCGACTACTTGCCTCATCGCGAAAGATCAGGTATTCAGTAATAAAACAGAATGTAAAAATGCAAAATGCATCAAACCTACAGATTTATTTCGCAAACGATGTTTTCCCGTTTGCATATTTGCTTTAGGTTCGTCGTTTGCAATTTGTGGATTCTGATTCTTCGATCCTTATTTCGAGTTCTCTTATTCGCCTTTTTGTCCGTAAGCTATACGTGAGCAAAAAAGTTCGAAAACAGTTTTGCAATATATCCACAATATATTGGCAAAGAGAATTGCCTTCACTTAATCTGATAGTAAAATAACAATAAAAGTATTACCATCATAGCCGGATTCGAGAATACGATCCCGTATAGTCGAATAAGATTCGGATGCTGTAACTTCTGCATATTATTCACCTCATGCTGCAGATCTTCGATCACCTCAGGTGTCGCATCACGAAGTATCTTAACGGCTACATCGGTTCTCCCACTATCGGCTCGAGTCCAAATTGCACGTTTCACAATCGCGAATGAACCTTCACCTAAGCGTTCCATTAATTTTATCTGAAAAGAAAAAATTCTTTTCTGAAATACTCCGAAAATTAAATATAAAATTATATTGGTGAAATGAGGCCATTCTTTTCTTTTTAAAGACACTTATTATGAAGAGAATTATCAACAAAAATGATCTCTACTCGAGTTCCGATTGCTCATTAGAAAATTATTCTGAAAGTGAACGGTGGAGGGTACCTCAAGTTTCATACTCGTACCCGGAAAGAGAGACTTCGTCACTGACTTATCCGAATTACTGAAAAGACAATGCTTCATTAAAACTCCTGAATACCTGATCTTTCGCGATGAGGCAAGTAGTCGGCTTATCGGTGTCAACTGCAGGATCGGGTAACGCATTTGATGTGAGCATCACCTTTGAGATTTCTTTCGCTTCTTTTCGACCAATTGTTGAGAATAAACCTTTCGTCTTTTTTGACTTCTTCTTTTTCTCTGTTATCGCTAACCTCAATCGTCGTATCGCAGGTTGTGATAGGCCCGTATAAGACTGCAAAATATTCCTATTAAATGGGAAAATTTTCCCGACAACGATTTAGTTTGAAATAATTGCATAAGAAGACCCTCCTCGGAAAATACTTCTAAGTAGCAGAAAAGATCGGAGCGAGAATGGGTAAAAGATGGAGAAAATCCTAGAAAACACGCACTTCTGGAGGATCAGATAAGGGACAACGTTCTGAGTATCGGAAATTCCTTACCGCTAAGCTTGTGTTATCGGTGTTAAGACATGAAACTATTCCTAAGGCAATACAATAGCAATCTTACTTTCGCACAGTATGGCTCTATGAAATAAATTGCTCCTAAAAATAAAACAAAGAGAATGGAAGTTAGATATCCCTCCCCCACCATTTTACCCTCTTTTCATCCCTCATCTTCCAGCTTCTCCATCATTTATTTGCACTTACAATTGTGGCGAGTTAGCTACGAGAGGAATTTTTCACTTCTCATTAATTATATCTAAAATAAACTTAAAGATTTAATTACGCAAAGATGGATGAATGATACGAATTCATCAAATAAGATAGAAAATTCATTAAAAAAAGAACCTTTAATTCATCGTCGGTGATATGATTGAAATGCTCAAGACGTAATAATTGTAATTCAATACATAATTTTCGTTGAAAGTTGATTAGATCGGTTTCTCTCAGCACCTCTAATAATGCTTCTTCGATATAGACGCCACTTTCCATTCGGATCGATCTAAAATTCATCTTTCCAATTAAATAACTAACGAATCGACATAGAAGCCTTATTTATTATGGATTCTCACTTATGGGGTAATAACTTTAAAGTTTACGGTAAAATATGATATACTGATAGCATCGATAGATCATAGTACTGATTAACTTCGAAAGAATACTATATAAATCATTAAGCAGTCAATATTCGCTCCGATCTATAGACGATATGGAAATTTTGTTAATTCCCATTTTAAAATGGAAAAAAAAAACGTTGATAAAATCTAATGAGCGATGGAAATTTTCGGGATAAATAAAGGATTCTATAGATTTACTTCCAGAAGCCATAGAATCCTATAAAATTGCCTTATTGAATGATCGAACGAAAGAATTGGAAAGACGAAGAAGGACAGGGGAGGGGGGTAGGGAAAGAGAGGGGAAGGAGGGAAAGGTGTGAGGGGGAGGGGGGGAGGGAAATGCGACAACTCAATCGCCACAAACCTGCATATCATATCGGATCAACTAGACTAGATAATATTGAAGGCAATAAAAAAGTTCAGATCCAAATTTTAGCATTAATATATCAGCTAAAATCATCAGATAAATACACTTTAAATGATATTTTTGCGCATTTTATGATGGAAAATTGCATCAAAATACTTTTTATTATGTTGTTTTTTGTTTTTTTTTTGTTTTTTGCTTTTTTTTAATCCTATATAATTAGCTATGAAGTGATCGATCAACGTGATAATTTATGGATATATGATCATTCAATAAGGATGCTAATTCTAAGAAGGCGGTAAAAGCGCAAAATAACAAAGCACAAATAATGAGTTATTTAAGCGAAAATAATTTTAATTAAAATGATACATTAAAATCTCTTAATTACTACGAAATTCACGAAGGATATTATTGTTTTCTTAAGGTGATGCATGTGAAGCGCTCGTTAGAACATCGCTGCTTCACGATAATGTAACCTTAACTTCCGGAATCCCCTCAATAACATCCCCCACCGCTCTTAACTCCACAAACCTCCATCCAGTCCCTCTCCTCCCTTCATCCAGTCCCTCCCCTCCCTCCATCGAGTTCCCCATAACATCAACTTTGGCTATCAAGTGCAATGAATTTCTAAGCGCGCGTTTATTGACATGCGTGAATTATTTCATAGTTCTGTTGTAGGAGTCGAATCGACGAATATTAATTACGCATCCGAGTGGAATCTTCTTATCTTTGGCATTAATTAATTAAATGCTCATTAGGAAAGGATCGTCAAGATTTACTCGTAATTTTACTCGTTTAATCAACTTGTCTAATATGAAAGCTGATCATCGATATATTTCAGCTCTATCGAAGAAATAAATCGAATAAATTACTTTCAAAAAAAAATTTTTACTCAAATTATTAATAATATATAAATTCATCGAGTTATAAATGAATTCATTTTAAGAAATTCTAAAAATACGATAGAAATTGACGTGAATAATGATAAATATGATGTGAATGGCATCAAAGAACACAGCAATAATCGATTCAATGAGAGATTGATACACCTCCTGCCCGGTGTACACATCTCTCACCTATCATTCGATAACGCTTTTAATAGCGCTTATTGACGCAATTCATGCGTACTCTTCTGATCAGTACTCAAGAAGATTGCTGAACTAGAATTAAGCTTAGAAAGAGCTTAAGTTGTATGTAAGACTCAAGAGATGCAACGATAGGTCACGCCAATAGGGTCAAGCAAAGGTCACACTCAATAGATTGAATAGGTCACAATCAATAGATTGAACGCTCAGCAGCAACTCGAGAAATTGCAATCACATTAAAAATTTCAAGAAAATAATTTCTTAATGGCTTTTAGACATAATCATTTTACGCAATGGTAATTGCTGCGATAATTCCTTCACCTTAATAATCATACTCTGATAGGGATCCTGAGGTGAGGAGAGCAGATTGGAAGATAGCCGAAGAACCTCAACGTCAAGCAAGTGGAGTGAATTTCTCGATCAAGGTTACGCAACTAAAATCCCCCCTTTCCAACTCGCATAATGTTACCTCTAATCTGTTTTTTTTTCCTGTTGGAAGTGAATTCATCAAATCTTCAACCCCCTTCCTCCCCTCCAACCCGCTTAACCTCTTCTCTTTTTATGTTTATGGAACTTAGCAGAAGTAATTTCAGTACAACAACAAAATAAGAGTGCAACTTCAGGATGTAACTTTCGAGTGGGTTAGCAAATATCGATAAAAAATTGCAATCATAAACGACTGAGAACGCTAATAAAATGATCATTGAATATTATAGTCTCATTTAGATCGTTTCGAACAATCAATACGACATTTGCCATCAATAATGCTTCAAAATTATTAAAACGTAATGAATGTTGAAGAAAATCCCAAAAAATTCTGAAATAAAATATTTTAGTGAAAATCGAGAAAATTTATGCGATGGAATGTTGACTCAAATCGACGAAATCCTCAAATTCAAATTCTGAAATCGACGACTCAAATGGACGACTCAAATTCGAATCGAGACTCAAATGAAAATCGACGACTCAAATCGAATCGACGACTCGAATCGACAACTCAAATCGACGACTCAAATCGATCGACAACTCAAATCGATCGACAACTCAAATCGACTCAAATCGACGACTCAAATCGACGACTCAAATCGACAACTCAAATCGATCGACAACTCAAATCGATCGAATCGACTCAAATCGAATCGACAACTCAAATCGACTCAAATCGACAACTCAAATCGACTCAAATCGACAACTCAAATCGACTCAAATCGACGACTCAAATCGACAACTCAAATCGACTCAAATCGACAACTCAAATCGACTCAAATCGACAAACTCAAATCGACGACTCAAATCGATCGACGACTCAAATCGACTCAACTCAAACTCGACGACTCAAATCGACTACTCAAATCGAATCGACAACTCAAATCGACGACTCAAATCGACGACTCAAATCGACTCAAATCGACAACTCAAATCGAATCGACAACTCAAATCGACTACTCGAATCGACAACTCAAATCGACGACTCAAATCGACGGCTCAAATCGACAACTCAAATCGACGACTCAAATCGACGACTCAAATCGACTACTCGAATCGACAACTCAAATCGACGACTCAAATCGACGACTCAAATCGACGACAACTCAAATCGACAACTCAAATCGATCAACTCAAATCGACGACTCAAATCGACGGCTCAAATCGACAGCTCAAATCGACGACTCAAATCGACGGCTCAAATCGACAACTCAAATCGATCGACTCAAATCGATCGGCTCAAATCGGCGACTCAAATCGATGACTCAGATCTACAACTCGAATGAATACTTTAGCGTAGTAGCCGTAAAATCCACGTCATATAAAGTGACTATAAATGATTAGCGTTGATTGTGATAATTGCTGAATATAAAAACATCGATATAGAACATAGCGTTGTCAATTACTACCATCTTATTGTTCATCATAAATGACTATAAAAATCCTTTAATTTAATGCCTTCAGCTTTTCAATATTACCGATTATTGTTGGCTGAAATTGCCTCTAAAAATGCGGTGCATTAAGAAAAATCCCTCAATTCGAATATTTTCTTAGCGGAGATTTTTCGAAGCTTTTCAACGCTTCCCGAGGATGACCTCTGATCGTTGCCTATTAGTAATGATTAAAATCAATCCACTATGAGGTGTACTTTTATCAGTTCGAATATTACGGAATGATAGTCCCTTACTTTGAAGTGAAAATATACTATAAATTATAAAATATGAGGACATTTATAGAATTAAATCTAGTATATTCCCTTAATAAACGCGACAAACACCGATGAATTTAATGTCTTTATAGTTCTGGGAAAAAAAAACTTCCATTGCTACATTCTAGTGGAGCAAATTTCACTAATTCCTCCTCTAAACTTACTCGTCAGCCCTTTTCCTATCTCTTCATAGCTATCGCCAATTGCGCTATTCAAATCAGAAATAGTTGGCTAGGATAATTATGGCCATACGGAAATAGTGAAAGTTCTGGTGAATGGAAATTCCTTCAAGAGAATCTAAATAAGAGAAATTATAAGCAAAGAAAAAACCTTTAAAGGAACAAAATTTTAAGAAAAATATTTTCCGCATTATTTCTTCGTCGAATTAATGTCTCATTTATGGCTATAATTGATTTTAGAACGTTGAAGTAACGGATAATGGAACCACCATTTCCGGATAACGGAACCACCATTTCTGGATAACGGAGCCATCATTTCCGTATAACGGAATCATCATTTCTGGATAACTGAATCATCCATCATTTAAAAAAAAATTCAAAAATCCATTTAAATGGTTTCTGAAAGTTTGTAAGTCGAAAAAACTAAGATGGAGACATAAAATTGAGGAGGAAAAAATAACAAACGATGGAATTTTTCCTGTAATCATGAAAATCGATAAAACGATAATTTAACAGTTTCTGCTTTCTTTCTCTTCGTTGGGAAATTTGCTAAATGCTATGAAAAGATTCATTTTAATTGGTTTTTTAAAATAAATCCTCATTTTTCTGGATATCTGAGATTAGAAGAAATTCTATATCATCGAAATATTCGATATAATTTTATAATAATAATATTTCTTAATTAAAATATTTATCATTTCCAATGGAATCTTGCTTATAGAGATCCGAAATTAAACTCATCATATAAGGTTATTTTCATCCATAAATTATCTACGCGATTATTTCTTCCGGAAGTTAAATTTAAACTTCAAATCCTTAAAAATAACGACGAATAAAGATCGCTTTAAAAAAATTCAATAAATACTTATATTAATAAACCAAATGAGGATATCATTCTATAGAAATTCACAATTAGAAAATATGAAATAAGAGAGCTATGATACAATTACAGAGGAACTGGCTTTTTGCAATAGAACGGCATTGGTTGAATTTTGTCCGATGAGAAATTATATTGCAACAGCGGAAGGATCCCGATCGAGCACAAAAGTGAAGTAGCTTAGTGGCAATGCAGTTATGGTGATCACCTCATTCTTTGAATACATCTGATTACTTTATTGGAAGGCAAAAACAAAGCAAGGAATGGACAGAAGGTGAACGAAAGAAAGAATAGAAGCCTAAGAGGATGACCATTGCAAAATGGTTGTCTCAAGTGATAGTAATTATAAGTTAAGGCAACCAAGCTAATGCTCTACAACGACGATTCCTTCTTGGTGTCCAGAAAGCGTTGTACACATTTTGTGCTATTCACGTGTAGATTGATTTATTTATTGCAATGGAACGCTATATAGAAGATCGAATTTCGATGGAAAATTTTGCGTGTCATTCATTATATATCGACTGATTGAGAGTTTTCTGATCGATGGATCGATCGATCGATCGATTACATTGCTGATCGATTTTTGTCCAAAAATGACAAAAATTCACTTTAATCATCGTCAAAATTAAATAACTTAAAGGAGTGAAGTGAAAATATTTGCTAATATTTCATGGGAATTGAAAAGAAAATTGGTTTCCTAATTTCTGAGATGCGATACTGCAAATTTTTTTAAATATTAAACTACGATATGAGAAAATGGGAACTTAGCTCTTCTTTGTTAGGCCGAAAGAATTTCAATCATTCGCCTAATATAATTGTCGAAAAATTACTTCCGCATAGCGATAATATTAACTCTTTATGATGAAATGCTTTGGCAACCGAGCTAATGCTCCACAACGCTATATCGAAGCAATTTTAACGAATTTTCATATTCTTGTTTAAAGATATTCATAACAAAACGATATTTTCTATGATATACGAGAAATAAATCTGTTGAATTTTCACTGAAAATCTGGAAATCATTTAGTAAATAATTTCATTAAATGATCTATTTTTATTGAGTCAATTCGGACTTAATGGGCTAAAGCAAAGGAGGCAATTCTGGAATGGATTAGTGACCAAAAAATTCCGGAAAAAAATACAGGAGAGAATATGGCGCTTATTACCTTAATGCTTATGATGGAAATTGCAGAATTACAATCGAATAGGTGGTACTAGGATTGAATTGCATAAGGAAAATGAGGGACCTACTACAAATTGATCGAGATCTTCAAACATTCAACTGACGCCGGAGGTCTAAAATTTCTATTTTTCACTATCAGCTTTTGACCAGCGCTCAGCAGATTGATCATGCGATTCGTCATAGAAATTTTTCACCATTGTCTATACCCGATCATTCAATGATTGCAGCAAATGGCGAAGAGAAAAGAAGTGGAAACCGGTCACGTTGGCGAAATTCGGAGGCCAAGATTTTCAAATGAATTAGAGCAAAGGCGATTTTATTTCTTGAAACATTTAAGTGAGATTCGTAATCGAATTTATCGAAACAATTGAATGAATCATGAATTTATTGATTAAATTATTGAGCCGTAAACGAAAAGATTAAAATTTAATAAAGCAATAATTAAAATATTAAAAAATTCCAAAGAAATCACTAAAAAATTCGTTGCTTTTCGATCATATTGAAAAACTATTGCTAAAGACTCGGTGTTGAGTCGTTGAAAATAAAGGAAGAATCTCGAATGCTACTATTTTATACTGATTAAGAGACTTCTATAGATGATACTATAACTGTACTCTCCAAAATTTGCAACCTGTTGATCTCTGAATATACATAGAGTTCGGTAAATCTTGTCGGAATCTGTTCCACCATCTCCAATTCGAGTTCTATTTTCACTGAGGACGACATAAGAGCGAGGAGAAGATTAACGGGGAGGGGTAAGAGGAGGTGAAGGGCAATGTGTCTTTAGCTTTGAACAATTAAAAAAGCTTCTATAAATTCATTCCAAAAATTAAGACACCGCATTTTTTAGCATAAAGATTTCGGAAAACTTAGTCGAGAATATGAAAGTAATAATGAAAGAAATTTGCAAATAGTATCAAATATATCCGGAATTGCTGCTTACTTTTTCGAGAATTTAAACGTAAGCGAGCAAAAAACTGAAAATAAATCGAAGTATCGTTGATTTTACTAGAAAGCTGAGATATAAATACGCAACGATATTGTAAGCAAATACGACCATAGGCAAGCAACAGCAATGAACCCCCACTGAAACACTAGCATTCATTTGCCGTTGTAACATGATTCAGAAGCGAAAAAAGAGCACAGAGAATGCAACATCGAGTGGGCAAGCACATTGCTCTTGCAATAATCAAAAATGCGAGCATCTGCGTGCACATCTGTTTCGTTGAAAATTCTAGATTTCTTTATCCAACAATGATCCGATTTTCCTTATCCAGAGTTCACCCGGTTCCTTCACCACATACTCACCCGATCCTTTAACCAGCATTTATCCGATTTCTCGTACCCAAAGCTTACTCGATTCCTTTCCCGTATACTCATCCAATCTGAGAATGGAAAAGGATTATGAAGTTGATTGCAGTGGTTAGATCATTATGTAACGAAATTGTGGGATGTACTCTAACTTATGGTCATAGAAAACTCATTTCATTCATTTATTAGTTTGATCATAAGGATCAATATGCAGTAGATTTCTGTTTTATTCGAATGTCTGCTAACGATGGTGCTTCGAATCAATCTTTAAAATACAGCAAATTACATTTCCGAAATGTTCAATGATGGAAAATGAGAGGTAAGAGTCCCTTTTAGAGTATAGTTATTGTAAAAATATCTTTAGTTACCCTTGTATTTTCCATAAAAATATTTAATTTCCATTTTAATTACTTAAATTCATCGATATTTTCCAGGAATTTCTTTTCTCTCCAGAAAGCTTAACGTAGAAATTTGTTGAAGACATTTCTATATTTCGTTCAAATTTTCCCAATTTTTATGGAATTTCGCATAGAAATCTGCAAAAAATACTGAGAATTTCCTTTACGGAATGTCATTTAAAGATGAATAATTTTTCTATGCTATTTCTGGATATATTTTCAGGATAATTCAGTGATTCTAACACAAAACGCAATACTAAAGTGAATCGAAGAAAATCCTGAAACGAAGTGCATTCATAATATTCGCCAATCAACTAATCTATCCAAGCTACAAATCAAACAGACAATGTTTTAATCACTCGAAGTATCCCACCTTTTCGATCTTAGAAAGGAAATTTGTTTTGCGAAATTTTATTATTTAATCTCTATATAATAAATTTCATCAAACTGTTGAATTCCAACTTTCCAGTTACTTTACAAAGTATTTAATATTGTGCCGCTTTGAATTGGATTTCCCGAAGTAGAAGTAGGAAAATGTATAAAATGTAAGAAAATGCGTCAAAAATGATTGCTACCTATTGCAGAGGTAAAATAAAAGCCCCCTCGAGTGTTAATCTACTTCGCTGAAGCCCTTGTTTAGCTCGAAAAATTTTTTCATATGCCCACAGGAAAACATTATGATTACATAAGTTGCTGCTTGATATTGATATGAGCCTTAAAACGGTCTCGTATAGACAGTTAAAACCTCGGTAACAAAACCGCAAAAAACAGAACTCTAATAAACATAAGTATGGGTAACTCTGGGCCTGCATTCAAGTGAATATGGTCATATTTGCATACGTTTTATTCACCGAATTATTTTCTAGCCGGGTAGTTACATCAGTACAAAATGTATAATAGAATATGATGGTCAATGAACGTATGGTAACTCGAAGAACACTCACCTGAGAGAATTATCGGGGTAACCACATGCATTCACCTCTTCTGCAAAAACTTGCACCACACTAGAGGAGTACATAAATACGAAATGGCTATACATAAATGAACAAAACCATCCACAAAACGTGATTTCTGTGGGCACAATATTGCTGTGGCAGAATCTTTAATTAACGTTAGAGTCAATAGAATGCAGTGAATATATATATAATGCAGAATATATATACCGAAAATTTGGCAGCATGATTTAGCGACTGCAACATGATTTTAGCGTTTAAGGCTGCCCGTATGATAGTTGTTTGCAATAGTAACTTGATGTTTTCTAAGCTATTTGGACTTCTATATTTTATGTGAACTACAACGGTTCAACTCAACGCCACGTCGTTGCTTATTGTTGAGGACGAATTCGGGATTATTATAAAAAGTGGGCAAAGAGCGAAGTGGCATCGCACCTTATGAGCTTAGGATTCTTCAAAACGATTGATTACATCGTAGCTTGAAATAAACCTTCTGAAATAGTCACTAAAAGAAGATCAAATTCTATCCCATTACAGGAATTTTTCCTCTTTCGATAGTCACAATAAATTACAACTTATTCCATTGATCGTTCGAATTTATGATCTAAAGTGAACTTTCATTCGCCGAGTCCTTTAATTTCGCATCGACGCGTTTAAGTATGCGAAAGAAAGAATTTTTCTATTCAATAGAGCTTAAAAAAATCGACTTTATACTTTAAACGAAGAAAAATAAAATTTGGCACTTCATAACGACCAGGTGAATATAGTAAAATGCAATGAAGCAAAAACAGAAAAATTAAATCCGCATAATGAGGAGAATATTCTAAGAATATATGCAAATGAATATTGCAAAAGAATTATGCAAATGAGCCATACTATTATGAAAATCTATAGCATAATAAAGAATAAAACAACATATAAAATATCGAAATTTACATTCCCAATATGAATGATAACTCATTTTTTCAATCATTTCACTTTAGGTTCCTTAGAAAGTAGCCAAAGTATTTTCCACATCCCTCCATTAAAAAGGAATTCTTCCAGGTAAGTTAATGAATCTCTCCAGGAAGTTAATGAATTCTTCCAGGTAAGTTCACCTTTTCCCTACAAGAGCAAAAGCGATGAGGGAAGAGGAGGCGAAAGAGGAAGGAAACAAAACAAAGGCTGAAAACATAGCAAACTTAATAATCTACATAAAAGTGAAAGCATTATTATAGCACCAATTGCATGCATAAAATTCCCTACTCTAAGAATACAACTGAAACGATGAATTTCATACTTCGGTAATAAATGAATATTCGCGAAGAAAGGCTATTATATGAATGGCTATTATTGCGAAAATCTATTAATAAACAATATATTGTAAAGAAAGCATTTTATATATTTGCATAATTACTCATAACCACAAAAAAGCCAATGGAAACTTCAATATAGATGAAATTCTATGAAACATTCAATGCGTGCAATTATTTCATATTTTAATTAATTATCTTCTTCAGTAATTATGCCATCTATGAAGTAAGTAAACCTCACTACTGCAATCTTATTACCTTATGACTTATAAATATGAAAAATTATCAAAATCAAGTAAAAACCTGACAATCGGACAGGATCGATGCAAACCTTTGAAAGAATATGAGTTGGAAAAACGAGAGAACCTTCCTTCATTATGGCACGAATTCGAAACTATGAAATAGTTTTGCAAAAGAGAAAAAGCTTGTAAAGAAGTAAATGGAATATTACTGATCAATTGTGGCAATAAAATTAAATCCTTCTTCTTTGCTATTTAAAAAAATATTCCACATAAATGGATGGCTATTAAGGAATATATCAAGAATGATGCGACGTAATTTACAATAAGAGACTGCTTACTAGTTTACTATAACTAATTTACAAAGGTGGTAATAGTTGAGCCGGTAAAATATAGTAAATATAATAGAAAACCTTCCAAATGATAGCTCCTATTTCTTTAGCTATCTGTTGTGTGCCATATACCATATAAGAAAGAAACGTTATGTTATAGCATATCATTTTGTTACGTGTAACATTCGCCCTATGCGCAATAATAACATGAATGAAAGAGGCATTATTTCAAACATTCTCATTATAAAATTCATCTATTTCCTCCCATATTTACCCAAGATTGTTAGTGATATTTTTAAAACAAATGAGAAAAATCACACACAATTTCGCATCATTTTCTTAGTGTTCCACTTTGAGCCGCATTTGGACTCATTGAACGCCTTTGCATTGCTCGATTCCTTTCGTTCTCCAAATCTCGATCCTTTAGGCTATCGCTAATCCGCTTCTTTAGTTCATTTGGGAAACGATCATAACATCGTTTACATGTCGGCTTCATATCGAATTCATAGAACCTCGTTCTGAAAATTTAACATTTATATTAATTTTAAATCTTTTGCATTTAATAGGCGTTAATTTCAAAAATGATGACAATTGGTGGAGATGGGAACGGGGGAGGGAGGGATACATATGAAAGCTTCGAATAATCCGCATATATTGCGCATTTCTACAGCTAAATATCTTTGCCATATCGATTGCATAACACATGAGGCATGCAGATATCACTATAACTGCACAACAATTATCAAAGAATTCAGAACTATAGGAAAAGACGATAGATTAATTGTATTTAAAGTTGAATAAGGCTAACTGAAACGTTCAAAAAAGAAAACCTAGAAAATCAAGTTTAATTTTTTAAAAACTTCGCTTTCAGTCCAAAATCTGAGGAAACGGCAAGCCCATTAACATCACCCTACCTATGCAGATTCATATACGAAGAGCACTCTCAAAATTGAACTCCATACTTCATTTGTCTTCAGGTCGTGTACAAGTATAATTTTTCTGAAGATGTAAATTACGCATTTCAACCTTTCTTTCATTTGAATTAAATTCAAAAAAGCTATTTGGAGCAATAAAAGGGCGACTAATATGATTCCGGATTGAGCAGAAAATTCCAATTTTTTAAAATCAGCCTTGTAAGCGGTCTATGAAAAAAATCCTTTTTGCAAACATCAAGTTATAAAAGGTTACTTGTGATCCATTTTCCTGTCGCAAAGGCTACACGCAAAGCAATCGACACACCACGATTTCTGCAGCGCTTGAAATACTTCACCGCTACATACTTGCCACATTTGAAGCACACATTACCGTATAACTGCAAATAAACACCCTTACAAAAACATCAGAGAATTATGGGTGATTCATTATAATATAAACATTAGTTAATACTTACTAAGGCTCGTTTTCACCTATAATTTTGATCAATCCCAATTGATAGTAAAATACGGGTATCATGGCGGAAGAACAATCAATCATACCATATTTTATGTGCACTTATAAGAAACGCGACAAACGGCTTCCACCAAAAACAGGAAATATCACGGTTTTAGCGTTATCACCATACTTATCAGAAGAAAGGGACTAATAAATAAACCTTGTGATAGTGTAGTTCGCAATATGCTAATCCTTTCTTCTCGTAGTGACGATGTCCGAGGAATGGCTTTTCACATACGGCGCATACAAAGTGCTGTAATATTCTTAATATTATATAAATGGATAATATTGCATAATAAAGACCTCAGAAGTTCACGCAATAGACTAAATAGTGGAAGAGTTTAAGAAAGATCACATTGCAGAAATATTTATGGATCCCATATCTTATTGCGCAATTTGAGTTATTAAGTTAGCTTCTTTCTTTTTTCTGTTCTATAGCATGGGGAGATGACGATAATTTAGTAGTATCATATCCGAATCATTTTACAAGAATTTAAATTAATGACTTCAAAATTAAAACTCAAACTAATCAAAGTAAGAAATTAATGAACATCAGTGTAATTGCATTTACGGATCGTATGAGATAAAGAGAAGCTATTAAGATTTGAAGAAGATAATTCAATAAGCACTTTCATGCTTAACTATGTTCGACACTCTATAATACGCCTATATGAGAGCATTCATACGATTGGCAATCAAAGGAAATAACGAAATGAAAAATAGATTAGTAAAAAAATAATTTCAAAACTTGCAAAATAGAACAACTGATTGGATAATGAAAGGATTTGAAACTTTAAAAAAATATACGATAAAAAGATCAGTGAAAGATCTACGAACGGTGAGTTTTATATAAAATGAATATTATCAACCACCTTTGGATAAGTTCAGTCAATTTTCCACCTTCCCAAACTTATATTAATGGCATAGGTGATGAGGTAAAATTCTTATTATGAAAGAGACTGAACCCTGTGGATTGGGAATAGGAGAGACTGAACCCTATGGGTTGGGAATAGGAATTATGAATTATTAAGATGAACGTAAGTGGAAAATGCATAGTCTATAAAATACACAATTTTATAAGGAGCGTATGATTGGAAAGCTCGTATGCGTAACAGAGAAAATAATATATAAATTAGTTCCTCAGAAAATAAAAATTAAAAATAAACTCACCTCTACATGCCAATTTTTGCCAAGCGCCGTAACAACACGTTCTTCGATTGGTCGATGACAAGCTCCACATATAGGAATCCCCATTGTATCATGACAACGTAGACAGTACAATTCCCCACCGACTTCTCGAGCATCAACGGTTAGTTCATTGCTTAAACAAAATCGAATAAGCTTGAGTACTTTTGTTAGGAAGTAAACAAGTACCCACACATGACAGGCTGGGAAGTAATCATGTACCCACAAATGTCTTTAAACGTTAATATAGCCACCTACATCACATGATCGATTGAAGTAATCAAGCAGTCCAGTTCTTTACTGCGGAGAAATGATCGATATACCGAAGGTTTAAAAAAAGCTATAGAGCATCACCAAATCTCAATGTAAACTGAGGTCGCATATGTACAGGGATAGTTGAGATAAAATCTAGTTTTGCTTCCCACCCGAACAAAATTTTCGACCATTAGTGGAATTTTCTACTAAATTTTGCCTTTCCCAATTAAAAAATAATTCTCTCATCTGAACGGTTTTGTTTTTGCTTCAAAACGTTAAGTAATGAAAAGTGAACAAATCGGTGGTTGGATAACCAACGAAGTAACCATTTAATGCTATCTGCTGGACTGCTAATTAAGAAAAATCATAAATAACCCTTTCTTAAAATATAATTTAATTATACGATATTAAGCAATGATAAATATTCTACTAGTTCACCTCGCTTGTTGATATTATAACCGCGAAAGAAGTAATAGTGAAAGTAAATATTGAAGAAACTCAGCCGCTCAGCTATATTCAAATTAAAACCATCTGAGATTTGCTTTCAATTTCTCATTTCTTTGCAAGAAATTCCGAGTGAAATTCGACGAAAATGATGTAAATTAATTTTTTCCACTTCCATATTGAGCCAGAAAGAAGTGAATTTTCAAGAAAACAAAAAATGAATTCAATATGGAAATGAAAATTTTCTCATTGCTTAATCCCAATGAAAACGTAAATCTTGGCGATACTGCAAATAACAGCCTATCAGTTAATTGAATCAAACTTTTTCCACACATACTTTAACGCTCATAATTGACGCAATATAATATTCGAATATTTTTATTTCATTTAGAGGGAAAACTAAAATCTAACTCGCATCGTTTGCATTTGAAATGATACGGATGAAAGCTATCGCCACGATATTTGATATGCGCACCATCGTCGATGATTGCTTTACATTTGTGGCAAACATATCGGCCAAATCCTGCTTCTTTCTCCAGTTCATTGCACTCTCGACAAAGCGCCCTAAAAAATCGACCGTCTTCAGCACTTACTTATAGTCGATCAAGCTCATAATTCCTAAGAAATATTGGTGAATTTCTTCAAGTTCAAATTCTTAGATTCTTGAATTTCTATTCTCTATAAAAGATCTTTATATTTTTAAAATTCCTAAAGGAAACTTTCAAATTTCCAAAACATTTCCGCAATAAAAACGATATTGAAATGTATCATATCAAGATGCTCTAATTATCCATAACTTTCATATCAAACTTTTTGCGATTAATTATTCTACGAATAAAAAGGGGAAAATGAATTAGGCGGAGGTGCAAATAAATGAATATAACAAATAAATACCAATAAAATATTAAAATTCCCAAAGAAAAGAAATTATATTTGTTCAAAATCATAATTCCAATCGATTCAAGCTTGTAGTTGTATAAAACCTCTATAAAAATCAGCATCTTACCTGCCACCATTTCGAAGGAAACCAATATCCGCAAGTCTCTTATTGCATAATTCACATCGAAAGCAATCCGGATGCCAGTTTGCATTCATCGCTTTTATCACTCGACCGACGATAAATTCACCTCAATAATTTCGATATTGAAGCATTAAATGCAACTATACGGAAAATTCTTAGCATTATTTAATTTTTTAACTGTCGTTAATAGCTATGAAAGAGTTCACCCAGCTTACTTGATATTAAATGTTAAGCAAACAGCAGCTAGCTGGACCACGTCTATAATGACATATATATGTATTTATCTATATGTGTATACGTGTTTATCTATCAGCATGTCGGTACGTCGCAGCGTTTAATAGCATTTATTATGAAAAGGGGTACTTTGCGGGAAAGGGTACCATAACCATTGAACACTAATTGAAAGAGAGCATTAAACAAAAAAGATTATTAATTAAATTAAGCGCTCAACAAATATAATATAAAGGGCATATAAAAAAAACATTTTAAAATACAATTACGCATTTCTATATAGTAATATTACTAATGAATTCGGGGAATAGACTTCAGCTCATGAGAACATCGAACCATTGCCATCTTTTCTCTAAATAAGCTTTCGGAAAGAGATATGAAGAAAATAAAATGCTCATTTAAAGTATACATAAGTGAAAGTTCACGGTAAACCAACGGTCACATTTGGCTATTCTAAGAGATCAGAAGAAAAACAAAGAAATATGCCTACTTCGAGATAATTCGCACCATTTAAGGAATTGTGTGAATGAAATTAGTTCCTTCACTAACGATACTAACCCCATTAAAATTCAACGAATAATAAAAGCGCAACTGTAAAAGAACATACTACATTTGCCACAACAAGGAGCATAAAGAACATGAAAATCATGCTCGCAATATTTGCGTCCTTCGAATTCGAAATAAATACCGTCGGGAAATGGTTCGAAACATTGCGCACAACTAAAAATTCAACAGAGAAATAATCTCTTAAGAGAATTATTAATAAAATTATAAAAATATAAATAATAATTAGTTTTTCTGAAGAGAACATTTAGAGAGTAATTATCTACCAAAAGTCGAAATATATCAAAAGAACTAATTATTAGAATAATATTTTCGCACAAATATCGAAAAGCTTCTTTAAGATTTGTCGAAAATAAATGCCTACCTTAATGAATTTACGAGTAATTTTGACTATATATGGTGTCGGAGCACTTATCGCTATACGTCGTCGTTTTTTTCAACCAACATTACAACAACAAATGGGATATATATGCTTTCAAAACTTAACAATGATAAAAATTATGGATATGTTTCATAAAATAAAATGATAACATCGTTAATTATATATGAAAATTCACGCTACACGCTTATTGCTTATAAAAATATTCGCATTAAACAATTGAAGGAAAAATCGGCAACTGTAATATGCCTGTCAACTATCTTCCCTCTATTTATCCGCCAATATCTATGAGGCTAAACTGCGTCTATGGAAATATCGTAGAAGCTCGAACTCAGTTTAGTATTCACCGCATTAAAATCACTTTTTTAAACAATATTCGAGTGAAATAGCAAAAGATACGAAGAACACCTACACGAAGCAATCTGAATGCCACACTTGTCCAGATGAGTTGACAATTTGTTCGTTAAGTTCGAAACCATCATGACATCTCACACATGCGAGATTCTCGATACCTGAACTTAGCTCCCCGTTGATAACACCGTCCATACCACCGCAGACCATTAATCGATGCCTGCACCACCCGACAACTCAATCAAACTATGCCTATAAATATGCTGTTCAACATATAACGCACACACTACATCAGCAATACCAGTACGCTCGGGAAGTATGACGAATGTACGTAGTGACGACGTCCCACATTCACTCTACCCTTCTCATAAAGCATCTAAGTTCGAAAGTTCTAGAAACTTTTCGAGGTAACGCTAATCCGAAATTTATTAAATCAATAACTAATGTCAAAACGATAGAATCATCTGGCCATAATAACAGAGAAATCTTTTCGTCTGTCACTGAGCTTGAACAATACAAGAGAATTTAAAATCATAATAGGTGAATGTGTAAAGGGTGAAATGTTCACGATTTATTAGCGGCATTATAACACATATGTGAGCCTGAGTGAAACGGCGAGAGATGAAAAAATATTGAAGATCATCTTCATGAGTTTCTTAAAGATTTCCTTAAGGATCGCCTCAATCTTCAGGATTTCTGGTGCGCTAAAGTGATATATTATCAGTTTCAATTTTCTTCGATGAAAAAATTTATTTTCGTCGAATTGCATCATTTGATCAGTCTGCCTTTTGAGAATGTAAGATAAACACTGTTAGCATATATTAATAATACCATAAGCAGCTAGAGAATCTTAATTAGGCAATATTAACTTATATAACTTGCGTAATCAGAAATTCCATAGGATACTAAATATTGCGGAAAGAAAGTACTCATAAGTGAATAGAGCCACAGTATAAGATGGCTTCCAATTTGATCAAAAACATTACTAGCGATTCAACCTTACAGCCTATGATGCAAAATGAACTAAGCAATGCGAGACGGAGCACTTTTCCCATAAATCTCAATTTAGAAGCGTAAAAATTCAATTAGCTTCTGCCAATGCAATGATTTACCCTTCCCTCTCACCCATAGTCCAGTATAAAAATAGAAATTGCAAACTGAACGTTAGTTATTAATTGCTCGTTGAACTAAATCATTACATCAATGAATAAAAGCAAAGGTGAAATATCAAACAATAATCAGCAAGAAAAATCTAATCCCATCCAAAGATTCAACAATATTTAACAATACGATTACCTATAAAACACTAAAATGAATCTATAATCCCGCTGAAGCAATCTTCGCTTATTAAACCAACATTTTGGTGGAAATATTTTAGCAAACATTTTCAGATGACAATATCACAAAAGATTACGTAACAAGGAGGGTTGTATGTATTGCAAGAAAAAAGGAAATGCAATTCATAGCAAATGCTTCTCGTGAGGGCTTTTTTCACTATATATTTCATTGTTGCGTGCATCTAAACTTCAAATATTTCGGCCGTTTCTTCTTCATGCATTTCAAATTTCCTCTCATTTTCTTGCGGAAATCATTAATGAGCAACTTCGAAATTGGATTCGACTCGGCTACAAAACATTTGCGTAACTAAAACGTAAAACAAAGCGACCGATCAATCAAAATCTATGAAAAAATCGTCTAATATTCGAGGAAAAATAAAGTGGTTTCGTTGGAAGGGCTCACATTAAAATGCATTGAAGGATTTATGGAAGGCTGTAATTTAATGATTACTTGTCACTGACCTATAGTGCACTGTCGATCTTTCAATAATAAATAAGGAAGGCTGCGGAGGAAAAATTCGAAATAGACGGGATATTGCACTGTAGTTAATTGGTGGCGAAAAACAGTTGGGAGGGAAAGAGGACCTGAGTTAACAGCGAGCAAGTAATCCAAATAGTGAAGGAAAAAAAGGTAAATGACAGAGGATAATGCTTGATGAAGTGGTTGGCCGATGCTCGCAAAAAAAGCATTTCTGTAGGCAAGTGAGTGAACTGAATAAATGAGCGCTTTGAAAAATTTCAGGATCATCCACACCTTTCTTTTGAATTAACATGGATATGGGATCAGATACTTCATAGCGGCATCGCTGAAATAAGAGATGGTTGATTCCACTATTAAATCCATAGATCCTTGTGATATATATGTCATTTTTTACACAAATTTGAGGCATCCATAACTGTTGCTAGCCTCGTGTCGCTATCAGACCGCAGATAAAATGTTATCAATGATAAAAACTGAATTCAAAAGTGTTGACAGTAACCGACCTTGTAAAATTCTTCTTCCTCTTATATGCCTTTGTAACTGGAACAACGGCAAAAAATATCAACACTCAGCGAGATAAAAGTAATGCGAAGCAACAAAAGCATACTATCGCATTCTTTTCTTAAGGCAACAAAACCACTCAGTTTCCGATAATATAATGAAGAAATGCTTTGCTTGAATTTACACGAAAAGATGAGAAAAATAACTTACGGCTATAATCGAAAAAAGAGTGAAAAAACATTATTTAAAAAAGGGTCATGAAGCTTATAAAAAGAACATTAAAGATTCGAAAGCTGGAGAACAACTTCAAAAAGTGGAAAGATGGTCGAATGAGACACAGAAAGATGAATCCACTATCTTGAGTTGAGAAGAAGCTTTTGCTTGAAATTTCTCAAGAGTTTACGGAAGGATCCAAGATATGCTCAGCTAGCAAAATAAAACATCCGTTAAACTAGAACAAATATAACTTGCTCTGAGACCAAATGGTAAGTTCTACAATGCAAAAACAACGGACTATTTGATGAGCTCTCATATTCGATAAAAGCGGATCTACGCACCCTTTGATTACTTAGACTCCAGAAATTGAAATATAATCCCACTCCGACACACTATACCACTATGAAATATTTTCTATAAATGCTTATTTTAATTTTACTTAAGAAACCTAAGCAAGTTTAAGAAGCATATTTTATAAAATGACCGTTTCTGGCGCACAATAAAATCATCTCGGGGAAAGAATAGGATCATTGCAAAAGAGCAATGAATAGTGAGTGGTATTGCTAGAAATTCAGACTAAGCATGGCGAAATGAACTATTCAAAAGTTAGTTTCAAATTAGCTGATTGCATCAGTACCAACCATCCGTCGCAGTCGCAAACGCATCGCTTCGACAGCAAATTGAAAAAGCAATGAAGACTGAGCGTGATGTACGAATACGCACTGATGAACGTTTAGGAACTCCACTGTTCACAGCAGAGCAAAATTCTGTGAAGATCAACTAAAGAAACAACGATCTGTCCTTTAAATTCACAGAAATATAGTATAAAAAGTGGAACATCAAAGAAAGAAACGATCATCACGCTTTCCAATTTTCATTTTAAATGAAGTTCATACTTTCTCAACCTTCGATCATCGGGAAGTCTATTTTCAGCAAAAAAGATCAGGAAGTGATTTGTTAAATGAATGGGAATTAATTCATTGCACTTGATTATTGTCGAAAGTGCAAGAACGAGCAATGTATGAGTTCACAAAAAATTGATGAATACATATCAAATTTTTCCGGAAAAACAAAATTCATAAACTAAGCGTTACCTAAATAATGGAGCGTGGATCACCTATGGAGCATGAATCACCTATGGAGCATGGATCACCTGGATCAGAGTCTGAATGATCACAGGTCTTTTTCTTTTTCATTAATTTGCATATTTACACAGCTTAGGGTGCGAAAGATATCGATAGAAGAAGTTTGTTTTGAAAGCAGAACCAGGATATGTTGTAATACTTTTGAGATCAGGATAACATGGAAGACAAGACCGCAAAATTCCAACGAAGACATTTTTCACTGCGCTGATGATCTTATATTATTCTGCTATTTATTGCTATCGTCGCTCAAAACATAAGCAGATATCTTCTATAAATTATTTAAAAACATATTAGCCACATTTTAGCTGATGAAAGACGGAAGAATTAACTCTTTATAAATATGAGATTCATAGAAATAACATATATGAATCGAAAAAAACTTAAGTAATTGTTATTGTTCACTTCGATTTTTGACAGGTTCATATCTCATTTATAGTGCAATCCTGAGTAACTGTTGATAATTTAGCAATCGTTTCGCACGTACTTGCATACTCTCGTGAACGATAAAATTGTTTCGTACCTCGTCGAGACGACAGTGGCAAAATAAAGTCAGGAGGCGATCGGGTAGTCAGCATGCGACGAGGAGCAGACAAGCCTAAGCCCACCCTTCATTCCATCGACATGTAAGTAGTGGCTCACCTAGAGATCACAAGAGTTACCTGGATCACATGAGTTTTGAGTCAGGGCATGTGGGACTTGATTGAAGAGACGTTTGTTCGTAATGAAGGCTCTGCTGATTGAGATAAATAAACTCCTGTGAACGACATTCGATGAACTATGTATATAGAAAAACTATAGATTTATATGATGCAAGCAGAATACGTCTTTCAATCAAACATATAACACTCTCCTCCCCCCTTTTATCCACTCAACGTCATTCACATCGACGTTGGCACAACAAGCATCATTTTTTGTGTCTTAAAAAGGAGAGGGAGCAAAGGAAAAACGAAAAGTCTTTAGCCGATGCTGCTGAAATATTCGCTGCTGCATTCCAACTATTAGACTAAATACTTTCATAAATCACTGACAAATAATAAAGGATGTGAAATAATATGAGGGCATATTTTCATCAATTCTACCATTTTCATTAATCTGCTATAAAAAGAGTTCCTTTTTTTAGGAGTCGACTGATGCAAAAGGCTCATATTTTGGCCACTAAAGAGTGCATAACTCGTTTCTAAGTTAAAAGATCAAGCTAAAAGTAGAGGCGTGAGGAAGTTACGCTAGTGTACGATCCGAAATAACTTTTACAACCACCCTTTCTGTGCTCTCCGAACTGAAAGCCTCAGAGAACGAGGAACAGAGAGATAGACACTTGCATACATAAGCATATGCGCCACATCGTTATGATGCGTTTGTGCTCGTACAAACTTGCCAAAGAAAAAAGGAATTAAAGTCATCTCGACTAAACTACAAAGGCCGCTTGCTTATGAAATAAGAGTAAATTCGTTTTGATAATTGTATGTACCTCTGTACGATGGGGAATATTTAATAGGATGTTTAGACTATTCACAAATCGCTGCGCTATAATAGTCGAAATAAAATCAACGAAATTAACGTTAGACATAATTTGCGCCATTACTTATAGAAAATAATATTCATTAGAGTAAACAACTTACAAAATGAACAGTTAATTCGAAAAAAAACTAGGAACTGAAACGAGTTATATGGAAATCGAGAAGATTTACTTGTGACGCTTCATTTCTTTTAGATTACTTCAGTTGACTTGTTACAAAATAACAATGGAAAATTTAACGAACGTCCATAGTTGTAATTAAAGATCACAGATGCTAATAGAAACGATATGATACATAATTACCGCCCTACTGAACCGTCTAAAATATGGGAAATGAATAAGAATAGCAAGAAGCTTTTTAAAATTTTTTTAAAATTTAATTTCTTTTATATTATTTAAAACCGCCTTAACTCGAATAATAGCGTTTTTTTCATTTTTCTTCCTGAAGTTCTCCGGAGAAAAATTCACTTCCTCCGCAAGCTTCTTCCATATTTCTCGGAATAACCATACATCCGCTAAGAAAGTCAAAATATCCTAATGTTGTTTGCAGAAAACGACTCCTCCCTTCTAAAGGCTTCTGAAGTTTATAACCTCAACTTCAAGAAAATCATATAACAAAATATTGCAATTACAATAGTCAAAAAACTATGTTTCCTCTCAAAGGCAATCATGCGTTACAATGATTCGGAGTCATTTATAGGAGGCTAAGATAAGTTTACTCAAAGAAGTACAGAAAAATACAACTTAACACAAAAAAGACAATAGCACAGCATAAATTGAGGTAAGCTAGAGTAGAATAACGACACGCTGGTGGATGGGCGTGGATTAGATGATGTCCAAGATAGCAGGAAATGGATCGACTGGTGCAGGCTGCTGCATACTAGGCACGTCAACAGACAACGCCCCCTCAACATAAGGCACACTCATAAAAATAATGCCACCTCAGTGAACCACATTCATCCTGCTGTGTAATTGTTTCGCTGCTTTGTGTACGTTTCTTTCGCCGATTCGCAAACGAAACTTCCAAAATGCGCATCGCATTCTGCTCATCAGTACTATCACCTTATAAGTAACAAAGTTGAAACGGAACGAAAACAAGGAATGACGGATGCTTGGAAAACGAAACCTCAAGTATCTGAAGTGAATTACTATTCCGGTGAATTAAAGTTTGGAATTCGAATTTGTAATTTGCTCTTTTGCATAACCAATGAAAAGCTGTTTTTCACAAACAACAAGTTCAGTCTTAATCTATTCTATTTAAAGCCCAATTTCCATTTTAAATCCTCACAATACGTTGCGATCAATATACCGTTTCTAGAACGGACATAAAGAATGCATCGTATCTGTGCACATCAACGCACTAGTAACACATATCCACGTTTCGCATACCTTTCCTTTGCTATCTTACTACAAGCAAAGCAATTTCCACTCCTCATCCACCTCCCCCTTTGCATTCAGTCATCACTATCACCGATGAATTTTACAGCGAATATTGATCGTTAAGTAAAATACGACTAGCTTCTAAAAATCTAATGCATAGTTCCTACTGTCTGCTATGAAACCGGCCTCCGATGGATTCATTTAAAGTATTTTTTAGTATTTAGGCATTTATATGAGTTAGCTGAGCGAATGAATTGAACGAAGGTCTTATGCAAATCGCCCATCTTATCCATAATCAAATCTATGGAGAATAAAATTTAATAATGAATTTGCGAACTGCAAATTTTGCAACATTATAAACCCACCAAGCGTTAGCCGAATTTAGGTCTTGATGAGATCGATCAGTATAAACACCCGACAAGTCAATCTGTCGATCATGTCTTGACGCAGAGCGCACTATTCTTAAGTTGATTTCTAAACCAGTCCAATGCCTGAACGCCTGAACTGTCTTTAAGCGAAAATAGCATGTAGATGGTTTAAGCACAATTCCGGTTCCTTGCACAAGGATAACCTCTACTCGGAATGCGCGCAACGACCAGATCTAACTAACCACCTTCACGGAAGTGGAATCGAACTCAATAACGTGGTTCAATCCAGGTCTTCCATTGTTACTGAAACTTTTACGGTGCAAGAGAAAAGACCTTTCTACTCTCCGATTAACCGAATTTTTATACAGGCACCATACGCGCAAAAGGGGGAGAAAATGAATGTAACAGCAACCTTCAATTGTAACACATATGGCCCATAAGCAAGACGTCAGTCTGCTTGAACGTATATATCAATAAAGAAACTATAAAATGTTTCCTTTCATTTCACAAACGACTATTGCAGATTTATTGAAAACTACAAACACTATCGTGTTTAGCAATATTTTTCCCATAAAGGATTTTCTTTAGTACCACATTTCAACAAACATGTTTCTTACGATTCGAATGTAATTGCACTGATTGGACGTGCACTCTCCATCATAATATACAACTGATATCACCCACTTCTGGCTACCAATTTTACAGCCAAACTTGAGGTAAGCTACTCCACTGCAAAACTCACCGATGTAATTCTAGAAAATTCATGATTAAAGAAGCAAGTATTAAATTAATTAGTCTTTAAATTATTGAATAATCATCTCACGATACACGATGTAATAATCCACTGAAAGTGGACTATTCATTGGCCCGTAAAATTATGAGAGCTGACAAACTCTACGAATAAAACACCCATCAATCAAGTAATACAATCTATAGCAGTAAGAGGACGATAGGGAATAGTAAATTCTCCATTGAAAGAGAAACCAGCGTACAGCAGACAAAAACAGCGCAAGGTCTGCCTCCAACATCCTCTCTCCTCCCTTTCCGGCACATAACCGTTATGGTATGAAGAACGTCGGTTATTTCCTACATGATGTGGAAAGCAGTAGAAATGAGAAAACGTCGACTCATCAGAGATCGATGAAAATAACTCGGCGCAATAAATAGTAAGCAGTTAACTTCCTCTCGACAAATATAAATAATAGGCAAATATAAAAATACATGAAAAGTTTTAAATTGATTAAAGCTTCCTGAGGTTTCTTTAGAGAAATAATACAAATGAACAGAAAATTTGGAATTATAAAGATCTCCAAAAGATTGTTTCCGGAGAATCTCGACATTTCCTCGACGACAAACGAATTTCATAAATTTGTTTTTCTTTAAACGTTAGCTTGCTTCCGTTTGCCGCAGTTAAATCAACAGACAAAAACAATTCGACCAATATTCATAAAGCAAACACTCGAAACGCGTTTCCGACTGGTAGTGAATACAATAAAAATGACTAACAGAAAATGAAGTCTCCAACTGAGTGAAATATATGGAACGAGACTAAAATATAGTAAAAATATCGAGACTAACAAATTACATAATTTTCAGAGGTATTCCCTTATATTCCACGCATAAGTACCATGTGTGGAAGAGTGAGTTCGTTTAAGAAATTTTTCTTACAAGAAATTGGAAGTAAAGAAATACGCAACAATGTATCTATCAGTGATTATTTCGATCAATAAGTAAGTGAAGCAGCCGAAATTCGCTACCAACCAAGAGCCTTGAGATAACCGTTTATCATTATCAGAATTGAAGGATTCATTTCGGTAATGTGATTTCCTTTAAGATGGCTGGCTACTTTGCAGAAAATTTAAATGCAAATAACATATCGCCTATTTTTCCGCTTTTCTCCATAAGTATTTCCGTCGAATTTTTCTATGCGCATTAAAAGAATGCTCGTTTTTCTGGTCTCTTTACCTTTTGAATCTGCACAACAAATGACAGCAGACACTCGTGCAGGTTCAAAACGCTCGAAAACAAACATCGACTCATAGAGAAATGCAGAACCAAGTGGTGCAAAATTCGCCTACTAACGGAAGAATGGCAAGGTATAAAAAAAGAAATTCGCTCACCTGCTGACAGCTAAGTGTGCCCCTAACAAACATAGAAATGAAACCGGCTCCAAAATCGCGATTAAATTCCCAATCAATGAATTCACTTTCAATACTCGATCGTTAATTTCACTCATGTAAAACGCCACTAAAAAGACAACTAAGACCTTTGAAAGAAGAATTTAACATATGGCGTTAATAAAATAAAATGAGAAATGGCGAAAAACTACAAATATATGAATGGCGACTGTATAGTGCTTGAAGTTGAAAGCGTTTTCTATAGAATTACATCAATTCCGATAGGGATATTTCGGAAATTCAATCCATATAAAATAGAAAATAAATTTTACACAAAAGACTATATAAAATGATTTTTCTTTTCTAAATATCAGCAATAAATACGATGGAATGAGTTGAAAAATGAAGTTGGAAAAGATGAAATAAATCAGATAATCAGTCGTAAAATATTACGGCTTCGAAAGCTGCAAAAAGAAATAGGAGACGTGGAAATGAAATTCATTATGAAGTTTGAAATGGAATATCTTGACTTGATTGGCGACCGGCTCATATAGACTCTAAAGAATTGTGAATGAAGTGCAATATCTATATTTCTCTTCATATTTCCGACAATATAAGATTTACTGAGATTCTCTCCATAACATGTTGCTTTAAGTATTCATTTTGAAGTCCTCTAAACACTAGCTAAAAGACTACTGCTGCTAGAATTACTTTTTTGGAACTCGTTGACATTAATCACGATGATATCAGCGATGATAAGATTGATAACAATACTAAAGATAATAAGTTCAGGCAAATTTGCTCAAGTTGTATCGTATCCGCTGCGATCGTCCAGCGAACAAGAATCAATCTACAAAAAATGATCGTTCCTCTGATTTGGCCACGAATTCTTTACTGCCTCAAATAACTTGAATCATTTGTAGTTTAAGCTCAATTCTCGCATTCCTTGTCAATAACTCCGAAAGTAATCCATCCACATTATAACGAAATATTTTATCCACCTTCACGATTAATTATGCTTATATTTTATGCACGTATACGATCGTTTAAACGATAGAAATATCGAAAACGTTCAAAAGCCACTTGCGAAATACCGCCACCTAAGTACACGATGGCACAAAACACGACAACGAACGAAACGAGCGTATATGAATACTGCAAACATGAGGCAGCGCTGTGACCCGACGCGACGCGACGCGATGCCTCACATGCCACGCCTCTGCCCCACAGCGATCTAGTCGGATCGACGAACGCGCCATTGCGGTAAGTGGTGAACTATGCAACGCATTTGCCTAAGACTTGATGTTGATCAATGAACTCTTCAATCACCACGCCAGTAAGTGCAGACTTGAAGAGTGCAACTAAACACTTATTCTTTTGGATTTATTCAACTGCTTTCATCTTTCGAGAGTATTTCCTTTTCTTACTGCATAAACTCCTTTAAAAGTTTGTGTTACTTTCTATTTTTAATGATCTGTCAATATGTTCAGCTGCCCTATAATTCCGAAAGGCTCTCCCATTTTGGAAATACTTAGTTCACAATAGCATGAACTTCCTCACGTTAAGCATGACAAGACTGCTTCTAAACCGGTGCTGAAAGTGCGAGGACGCTAGACGTCGAAGTCTCTGTTTCTCTTTCTCTGAATCAATTATGACTAAGCCTCAAAACTATGTCGACTGTGAAAAACCGCCAGGTAATAACGTCAGGCTCATTAACCTCGATATGACCACATACCTCGAATCCAGAAAATGACAAGTCTCGAACTTCGAAAAAATGAAGAAAGCTTTAATGAAGAAAATGAGAAATGATCAGTGATCAACAGAAATCGAATCGGCGAAGAAAAGAAGAGAGAAAAACCAACAACGTAAAAACAAACGCAAATAAAGATGCGCATATAAAAAGTTGGGGAGAAAAAAGGTCTCTGAAAGAGGGATCACATAACGAAATATACTATAACATACTCAAGTGCATACAATAAGTTAAAAAGTACTCACATTTAAAGGAAGAAGCACTATTTAAACACTGAAATAATGACAAAATTTAACCATATGACCATTCACATAGTCAGCCAAGAAAGGTAAAAATGCAGGTAAGTACAACGTATTTACACAGTTGCTAGTGTATCAAAATAATTCACACTGTTCTTTGCACTATTTCACATTTAGTAATAACTGACCACTTTCTACTTCAGGCCGAAACGAAGGAGTAGAGGAAAATTCAAGAATTATGAACTTGACGCAAATATTAACAGAATAGCATCGAGTAAGTGCGAAAAAAACGCTTATCAAGATGATAAGTCCTCGTAACTTTGATCAGAAATGAAATCCGCGAGATAAACTAAGAAAAATAAGATTATCATTGATAATTTCACTTTAAAGAAAGTTGCTCTTTGCAATACTTACTGATTAAAAATAGCCATGAAATATAGTATCTATTCATCACAACGACATAAATATAGTACCCATATAAGTGCTGTTTGTGTTCATCTTAATGATGTAAAATGGATACGAAGTGTTCGACTAGTTTCTTTTAAATGACCATTTAAAAGCAATCTTTCAAAGATCATCTATCTGTATGAGGAATGAAAGGACGAAAGGAATTATGTTTAGGCGACGAATGAATAAACATTAAATAGTGAAGGAATCAGTAAATGAATGCTTCGGAAGAATATCTGTAGATTCAGGCCAAAATGGTGCAGAATAGCGCAACGTCGTTAATGCTGTAGTCTTCTGAAAGCAAATAAATTTCCCAGGAATTGAATTTTAAAGAAACCACTTTTTCGTCATAAGGAAACATTATTACTTCTTCAGATATGCATAAAATTTCAGCGACTAACATACCTGGATACCTGTTGAAGCCTAACTGCTAATATTTTATCTGCACAAAATTATCAGTGTGACTTTTAGCTTTTCATGACGAACATTTAAATATTCATGAGATTTAGGATAAACATTTGAGCCTATTTAATTAAGTCACTAAACAGCTGCGAAAAGCAAGCTGTGATCTCAAAGGATCGAATATTATTCGCAACATTGTTGGGAGCTAAATAACATAGCTGATTCTGATGGGCGGCAATCCGATCATGAAATTTCACTCATATATTTCTCTAATAATTCAAAGTTTAGCTTTGCCTAATGTGCGGTCGATTTTCAAAGGGCTCCGAGCGAATTCTTTGGCTTTGTTCTACCGAGTCATTCCGACCAGTGGTCTGTCTCATCCGAACGTGGGCGGTAATCAATTCTGCGACGAATTAAAAGACGATGATATTGTATGATACTAGGTGCGAAGTCAGAATTTCTTCAGGACTGTGAAATAAGAAGAACTATTTTGGCAAATGTCTCCTCTAAACATATAGACGGCAATAAAACTCCCTCTAAATACACCACCACCTTCCATCACCAAAGAACTTTTAAGCAGTCGGTCGTCATTGCAAATTTACATACTCTCATCGTTGATTATTAAATTTTCGACAGAAATATTCCATCAATCATACGAAAACTCTCACAAAGGCAAGCAGTTTCCTCTGAGAGAGAAAAGACCATAAAACTTCAAAAGTACATTTGCATTAAAGCAGAGCGTGTTTTCGATTAGAGTTTTGCATTCTTTCATGACACTAAAGCAATGATTTCAGTCATAGATGTATATGGCCAACGAAATAACGACAGAAATGCTTACCTTATTGCGAGGAAGTCCTCAGGTTAAATAAAAGATAAATTAGACTTGATGCTGTCTGTGTCTTGTAACTTTGATGTCTTCTGTTTTCGTGGAACACTTCTTCCCTCCAATTGTGTCGGTGCCTCCTAAAAGGCATATATGAACATGACAGGTAATCAAAATTATTAAACCTGAAAAAAGACGATTCCTTCATAGTGATACTGGAAGGTGCTCAAGTAGACATATATATATATATATATATATATATATATATATATATATATATGCATTCAATCGTAAACAGACCAAATTTAACACATTACTGCTGGTTAAACAAAATGTTACTTTCATAAGAAAATTGTATCCGAGAATTTTCAGAGTATTCGCACATCATGGTTGGAGAACCCAAAATGTCAGCTTTAAATTGAACCAAAAACGAAACTTGAATACCTCGGCTGTCATCAAGTTGATCCGTTGATTTCCCGAGGTGCTAGTTCGTGATGTAGGTGCACGTTGAGAGCGAACATTGTGAGAGCGTATTATTACTGCATGTCGTGAGCAATTTGAAGTCGATTTTTGTGAAGTAATGCTGCTACGCTTTACTGCTGCTAGTCGTGATTGTCTTGAAGTCGTTTTCTGAGAGCCAAGTGGACGTGTGACTGAGAGATGAGACTGAGAAGTTGCTGAACTAACACCATGTTTCAGTGACAATAGTCGAGATCGTCTTGAAGCTGCCTTCTGAGACGCGAGACCATATCTTCCTGATAGAGGTCTCGAAAGAGTCTTCTGAGAGGGGAAACCATATCTTCCTGATAGAGGTCTTGAAAAAGTCTTCTGAGAGCCGAGACCATATCTTCCTGATAAAGGTCTCGAAAGAGTCTTCTGAGAGCCGAGGCCATGCCTTGAAGAAGAAAGTCGCGATTGCATCGATACATTCTTCTGAGAACTTCGTGCATGTGGAACCGACAATCGAGAACGTTTTGATGTAGTACACTGAGAAAAAAATTATACTGCAGTTGAAATTTTATCCCTCTATAGGTAGCATCTAATTATCATATGAAATAGATGGCCGCTATTCATTAGATTCATTATGCTCTAAGTGATGATCCATTATGATATTTTTCACTACCAGATATTCTTCACCTGTTATTGAAGGTAAACAGATATTCAATTAGCAAATGAATTATCTATGTTCTATGGGTTATATAACTGGCATGTGAATAGAACTTGAAATTCAAACGAAGTTCGACGTCTCATCATTTTAAAGTATTTGTGAGTAACGAAAAGGGTTTTCTGCTTTCAAAAACTCTATTAAATAAAGAGTGATCGTTGAAGAATTATGTCAAATATTCCCACTCATTTACTGAAATGATTATCACCGGTAGCACTGCCTAAATAGAACCAGAAAACAAATGTTGCTAAGAGCTGGTATTTCGGATGACCGAAACAAGAATTTGCTTTTGTTTAAAGACTCTCATCAAGACTCAACAGTAAAAACATAGTGGATAAAAATCAACGAGTGATTATAACGCACAGTAGCTGTTCACTGTTTCTAAAAGATTTTTTCCTCCTTGATGTAACCATCACATCCCACAGGTGATGGCGCAAGTTAAACTTCAGATGCTAAGGCCAAAACTGTGAAAAGAAAACGGCGGTTAATGATAGTGTTTGCGCGCTGTGTTCCACTTCAACGGAAGTGATCATAGGTTGAAAGATTACCTTGCAACTTTCAAGGACATCAAACGATTTCAGCAGCTTTTCTATCCCATCCCAGCAAAGATCTTGAATCATATTACCTGCCGCCCTAAAAACTATTTTACCCCATTTGCAAATAAAATCAAACATTTCACCTGTGAATGATGCTAATTACAACAACTTCGCAAACATCCATTGATAATGAAAGAAAAGATGTAAATGATAAAATGTTACACCCTCCCGATGTTGTCCTAAGGACTTAATGGTGGATGGAGCTTGTATGATGCTGCATGGTGGTAGAATTGCCTTCTCCGAATTATCCGAGAAAGTCAACAACGAATTATCTTCGTACTGATCGCGTTGCGTCCGCTGCAAAATTATATATTCCAAAGCGAACAAAGAAAAACGAAAGAAAAATCGATTATTGAAAAGTTTGTTTCCATTCAATTCCAGTAGGTTCATATTTGATTAGCTAATTGTATGTTTCTATTTTTATCTTCGTTCATATCGACTTCTTGCCTCTCCCCCTAGACTGTTCATATTCGCATACACATTCCTATCTTTATGATACTTCAGAAAATATTCTCTTGTCCTAACGCTTTAATTTATGAATGCCCCTAATTCGTAAAATTTCATAGGTTCGTTATCTGGGTTGAAAAACTACTACAATTGATAGCTTCTTTAATATGAGCACAATCCTCAAATATCTTTTCTAAACTGTCAAGTTCTTCCATAAATAAGCACCTTTTCGGTGAATGGATATATCTTCAAACCGTTGAAAAAGCGAAACTTTCTTGGAAATTACGATTAGGGAACTAATGAGGACTTGAAATTGCAAATAACAGAAGTAATGCTCACCTAAGAGAAAATGGTCTAGTGAAATCAAATGCTGTAATTGCAATACATCTCAAAAATGAAGGGTACCTTCATCAGTAGAGCCAACATAAATTTCCAAATTCCATTCTTTAATTTCAATTATATTGTTCTTGAAAACTCAACCAGGAAGAAAAAAGAAATTGCTCACCACAACGCTTAATTCATTCGCTTTTTTCTTCTCATCTATAGCATTCGTTTGCTCCTGAAGTTAACATTACTATTAGATTTGTAGGTTAATAATATCTGTAATAATATCTAAAACGATTATTACGCAAAAATTAAGAATATTTTTTGAAAGACAATATATCCCCTTAAAGTTGAGAGAAGAAAATGCTTAAATGTTGAATTGAGTGAAGATTCCGAATTATTTAGGAATAATCCAGGGAATGGTGAAAACAATAATGGCAAAGATATGCACACAAATGTGAAAATTTCTTGTTTATATTACATTATTGCTCTTATCTTGTACAGCGAATTATAGCTTGAATTAAGAGTTCACTTCATTCTATTCAGAAGAAATGGGCAAATGGAGGATAGGAAGTGAAGGGAGAACGAAGAAGTGCATATGAACAACAGTAAAGGTCAGAAACCTTCATTAAAATTAAATATTCGACTAATAAGTTCATCTGTTTTCATAGATAGCTCAAAGAATAGAACAATAATAATTCATTAATTATGTTGATAAAATGATATAACACAATGAAAAAGCGATGTAATTAGCTTAGGAAACACTCCAAAAAAATTTGTAATAATTCAACTAAATAATCTCTAAATTTGGGATTCTTAAATGAAACAATGTCGTTCATTTATAGCGCAAAAACTGAATTTTGTCAGTGATCCGATATTATGCTGGAAGCAGAAATACAAACGTAATAATTTAGTTCCATGTAAAGGTTTCCATAATAATTCCATTATTCCAAATTCCATATAGTAATTTCTCTAACAAAGGCGATTATTTCTATCATATATGACATGATACAGCGATCAAACACTTGTCGTATATTCCCTTCTGACAAATTTTTATCAGAAACTATGCAATATCTTCAATTACTACTTACTACCACTTTCCATATTAGCAAAAAGAAAATGACGAAGGAGAAGGAAACCTGGAACAAAATATGTTCCACCGTTGGTGAAAGCAGAAATAAAGCCTAACTTACTCTGCTTTGAACAGGTAAACGACAAGAACCAGTTGGATAGATTGTCTTCTGAAACGATAACTGAGTCGGCGCTGCTGAGAATAACGTTTTCTGCGCAGATAACTGTGTTGAAGCAGGGGAACGCATTGCTCTTTGTTGCGACGAAGGTGTTCGAGAAGCAGCAGAGCGTATCGTTCTTTGTACTGAAAGTTGTGTTGGGAGTGCTTGATGTGTTGTTGTGCTTTGTGCCGGTGCTAATAACGCTTTGGGATCAGTCGGTTTCTGGATTAATGTAAGCTGTGGAGCATTTGGACGTATCATATTTTGCACCGAAAGCTGCATTGACGTCATTGTCTTCTGTATTGATAGAGGTGAATGTGCCACGACGGATCGAGTTGATGATCGAACTTGTTGCAGTGGTGGAACGATGGTTTTTTTCGTGCTTTGAATTGTTTCTTCGGTTTCTTCGGCAGGACACTGAAACAGAAAACTCATCCTTGACTTTTATATTAACTTTATCATTGATTCAGTAAAACTCTTGCTGCCATTTACATTCTTAATTATTCCGTAAGAATGTGGAAATAATAAAATTGCATTGTTTTATAATATCATCAGAGCAGATAATAGGGAAAAATTTCCTGACATTGTGCAATATGGCGCATTTCTTGGATGATTTATTTCTATTTTCCAAAGAAAAGCGTTTATAAAATCCAAGAAAAACAAATACAACAATAGGTAGTAATCTAATATACGGATAAAAGTTACCAAGAGAAAGATGCAACTGCAATAAGTTCAATCTCTGTAAGTTTTTTTAACAGTTTACTTCATTACTTTTAAAAGTTCAGTTTTTCTTTGCCTTTTAATTTCATTCGATATGAAATATAACCGTTTTTTTGCACTTTGTTCGAATTTCTGATAATGAATACTGCAAATACGACGATCCTATCAACAGAAATAAATTCATATGTTAAATTTTACTCTACTAAATTGAGTCTTATACATATGCTGAAAGAAAATTTCATAGACATGCGTAGATTTATGGCGCTAATAAACGTTATGATAGACAAGAATATTTAATCAGTTATATCATTTCAAGTTGATTTATAAGTTCTTTTGAAACGGCTTTACTGAAAGAATATCACTAATAATTCTCATATAAGTACTTCTTATGATTCTCTTAATTAGTAAATTACAGTTCGATTATGAAGAGAGATCAAGGAAATCCTCAGCAAATAAACTGAACTCGCTATTGTCGAGATAATTAAATAAATATTGCACATTATTAGCAAATTTTCATTGTTACAAATATATTAAAATGTTACTGTTGGTTTTTTGCTGATTTTCTTGTGCTTTTTGGCTTTTGCCGTTGCACATTTTCGAGTTTTCCGAGAGGGCTTCATTTTGGGCGGCATAAGAGTGGATGTACTCGTACGTATAATGCCAGGCACTACTGAGGCCTTCTTTCGTACCGACTGAATAAACGAGCGCTGTGTCGAACGAGTGCTACCGAATGATTGCGTTGCTTGTATAACTAATGTTGGCTTGATGGACCCTTGAGATGATCGTTTCAGAATTTCTCCCGCCCGGTCCGATTCCTTCCTCAGTTTTGCTCGACGAACGTCGCTACTTGTGCGTTCCCGAGATGTCTTCAGATCAGGTGACAACGAATGCTGTTGACGTTGCTGCAGCGCTATTTTCTTCTCAGGATGAGATGGTATCAATTCGCGACGTTCAGATTCCCGTGAAACTTTTCGTACTACATGTTCAATTCCTTTTAAAGTTCTACATTCTCTCGAGAGATTTATTGGCTCTTCTGTAGACGATTGCAATCGTTGATCACTTTTTGCCGCAACGGCCGCTTCTTCACGATTACGCTCCTCATTGAACCTATAACGTTGACTTCAATATAGGAAATGATAAACTTTGGATTATTTGCTGAAAGACTTTAAAAAATTACGATTAGCAAATTTACAACTGATATGGCAAGTAAGGACTGCATTGCAAGGGGATGGATAAATATTGCAGTAAATTGCTGAAAATATCAAATAACAAACTGATAAGCTCTACGGGACTGAACTGCTTCTCGAAGTTCCAACGAGATATGGAGTCAGGCACAATGTGGAAAAAGATCAGCTCAGTTCTATAACAGATAATATTTCCGTACGCCTATAAATCATCGCTCTCATGGCGGAAGTAAATAATGAAATGCGGGCAACTGCACATCTCACTTTTAACATGTCTGCAAATGATGTGATTCGCTCCCTCTAATTTCCGGTTGATGAGAGTTTAGTCCTAAAACTCTGAGGTACAACCCTCCACCTTGACCAGCCGTTAGACGAAATCCTAATTAAATGTTAACATTGCTATAGGCTTGAATAATTTTTTCTTAAACCAATGAATGCAAAGAGAGCAAACTTTATTTCATTTCAACTAACGAACTTTTGCGTCTTAAGTTCGATCATATCAGCTCGAATTGCTCTCATTAACGATAGAGAACTTTTCGCTTTGTCTTCATCCTCTTTCCTCAATTTCTCTACGCGTATTATGAAACTCACTGAAATAATTAATGCATATAATATATAGGTACGAAAACAAAGAAAGTTTAAATTGTGGTAATTTAAAACAGATGGGGTTAGGTGAAACAGATACTCACCGAGTGCAATAATTGTGAATATACAAAACGCGAGGAAAACGGTGCAATAAATGATGAAGGATAACGTGATCGCAGTACGAAGTGCATTGTCGAAACCGAGTGCAGCATAAATGGTTGAAGCATCGATATGGCGGATGTTGAGCATCGATATCATAGCAATGCTAAATACACTACTTCACACGATCCTATCATCATATATCGTTGAAATGAACGTCAAATGCATCCAACGGGATCATCAACGAAATATTTAAATAGCAATCACGATGACCGATAACTGCAGTCAAATCACCTTTTTGCCAGTCTTTTTCCCCTTATTCAAAACACGAGGTGGGAGTGGGGATGAAGAAATCAAGCCTCCAGATTGAATATGGAACGCTGTCTGGCGACCGTATAAAATAAAGCATTTTTGGTTGAACTTTTGATTGTGGGCCGATCTCACAAATTGATGAGCAGTTCTAGAACTTAAAAATACAACTACTGCATCCATATTGTGCACCCTTTTTAAGAGACCACGGTTTGAAGCGACCACTAGAAACGACGACTTGTTATTGCGTTCAGAAATGGAAAATCTCATCTTACTGTGATACTTGATACCTCCAATTACAACGTTATTCATGCAACTCTTGCTTCAGCTAGTTGTTCGTCAAAGCTGCAGGATCGAAGGTAACCCTTCATACCTGTACGATCGGAGAAATTTTTTCTGCTGCAATGAATTTCTAAAAATGTTCTTGGAGCTTTCATCGGTAAAGCAATATGCGTTTTCTCACCCTTCCGCTTCACTAGGAAGGGGGAAATTCGTAAAGTGAGGAAAAACGGTTGCAACGGGGATCATCACCCATCATTCATGATTGCGTACAACGTTCTTCTGTGTAGTTCCAGGTGAATAACATTATGAGAGTTGCAGTAGGTCATGTCTCAAGAAACGAAACATCCATATCGAAACGCTTCAGATTAAATGTAATTGAAAAAGTTTAAGGAGGCTGCCGTTTCAGCAGTCAGCAGTCTGCCCTACGCTTCAGCATTCAGCTTCTATTGCCATTACCAGACTAGTCGATCTGCTCATCAAAAGCGCTAAAGTTGGGTGCAAGGTCTTTTTTTTCTTTCAAGCGAAGTTCCACACTCTCACTTCACTCCTTATCATGACCATAGCCTATACGTTAGAACAGTAGTCTTTTCGATAAGAATGATGGCTAGCGTGGGCAGCAAAGCCACTTCATTACTAACGAGATAACTATTCAACGCTTCAAAGAGAAGCTCTCTCTTCCTCACTCCCTCTGTCTCCTTTTTCCATGCACATGTACTCTGTATCACACCTGGCGATGAAGAACATCATCGGCTCGAGATAATCGTCCACAACCAGCCGACCACACACAACCGATGGACAGTTGAAGAATGAATCGACGACGATATACAAAACTACAAAAGCCGCTCCTGACGATGCAACAAAAAACACTGCTAATTGTCTGCGACCAATCTTTGTAAAATCAAATTTACAACGTTAAATTGTGGAAAATTGTAAAAAGAATTAGGGTTAATGCCAAGGTAGGTCTTCATATATAATTAAATATTAGGATGCAGTAGGACCTGAATAGCTGAATTAGGAGAGTGTCGTAATCAATAAACAAAATTCAGCACGCATAATATGTGAAAATCACATAACTAACTGATAGACTGACGAATATTTCCATAGCGAGCAAAATTCGCACAGTGGAATCGACTCTCCATTTCGACTTCTTTTATCTGCTTCTCCTATGCACCTTGATGGATGTGCGTGTAATTACACGTGTCCCCACTATTTATTAGAGGAAATTAAGATATTACTAGAGGGAATTATCAGAAATAGGCACTCCAGCTTAACATTTCACATCAAATTGTTCCATAAAATATTTATTCCAATATCTCACAAGGACAAAGGGAAATTTTCGTTAGAAATTTGCTCAGTTTCTGGAAAGAATTCCATGATTTTCCATATTCAATTCTGATATCTGCTTATTGAAATTTCCGCTATGATTTGAACGTCACCGAGGCATTCAAGGACCATTTCATTTTTAGTATTCTCTAGTTTTCCTGGAGGTCCTACCGGTAATCAAACTGACTGATGAGAAGTAATATCAAGCTTATCAACCTATTAAAGGCTATGTGATTCACTGTGAATCTGACCCCGGTGGAGATTATGAATGTGATCGTTACTGGATTGATAAACTTATACAATGCCTAACTGCATAACGTATCACTCATAATTTCCCATTCGGGCCTTTAGAATTCCCTTTGTTTTCAAAAATAATATAAATTGTTTTGCGTTAAAAATTACTTTGAACTTCTAACAAAGAAACATTAAAAGTAATGGGTTTATTTAGCTTATAAGAGAGAATCTGCAAAGACAATCCGTCGAAATAGTTATAGTTCATCTCCAGGAAACGATACGATGTCACAAACGTATGAACTAGTCGCATCCTTGGACAACGCGCCTAAACTTCGACAGCAGCAAGACACCTCACCTGAGAATTTGCAGTCTCCACCGCCATCACCCCTTGTAGATGGACAAAAGGATAACGGAAAAAGGTGGAAAAAAACAATAAGTGACATACGAACTCTTTGTAGTAATAATAGCAGCATTATTAAATTTAATAAATTCTGCTTTTAGCCTTAAGCAATTACTCCGAATTTCATCTTTTGGTGGAAGTAACGCATCGTTTACCACTACAAGATTTTTTAAAGCATCAATTCCGCGCAAATATTGAATCTAAACTTATATTTAGATTGAATCTAAACTTATATCACTACAAGATCCGCAAATATTGAAACTCTCTCATTTATATGAGAGAAATGGAAATTCGATTTTCGAATATCCAGGAGGCAAATTTAGCTGGGATTATGCTTCTCAAAGATTGCAAGCATGTTTGGGATTTAGAAATTTCCAGCAGATGGTTATGTTTTTTTAATAATAAGATTGCCATTATTCTAAGCTTAGGGTGGTAATGTTTTTGAGGAAGAAATGAAGGCAGAAGATAACATGCCACAGCCAGGATTTGGTGAGGCAAGTCGCAATATACCCAAGGCAAACTAACTGACATAATAACTCCTTTATGTGCTATAAGAAATCAAGGTTCATAAAGTGTTGCATAGAAAGTACAACAGAAATTTTGAAGAAATTTTAGCGAACGAATCTACAAAACGAGAAGAAAGGGAATAACTGAAATTGAGTGGGACGAATGAGATGTGAGGAATGAGAAGGAAATGGGAGAAAAGGGAATTTATGAAAGGAATTCACTAAAGTGAAGATCTTTCTCGATAGAAGCAAATAAATCTGACAACAGTAAAATTCTATTAATTCAAAAGGTATATTTAGCTAAGCAGCGATACTTCCGAAAAACAATGATGGAGGAAAGAAACGAAGAAGTGAGGACGTATTTTGCTCACCTATTCTCAAGTTATATATATTTTTTATTCGGCTATTATTATTGCTCTTTTATGCATAATTATTTAACATATAGCAAATAAATACCATTAATTCTAACCTTAATGAGTGCAAACCGGAATTTTTAGCTTGGAATACAGCCGAAAATTAGCTTAAAAAACGATTTCCAATAACAAATCCAAACATTTTCGTATATACTTACCATCATCGTCAAAAAATTTTGGTGTAATACCAACTATAGACTTCCAGGAACAAGACAACTTTCACCGTCTTTAATTGTACTAAGGAAAAATTTTATTTGTACTCTTATATGATGAGGAAACCAAATTAAGATTCCTTTATGGGTGTATGCGATAACAAAATTCTTCACGTTCACCGCAGCTACAGCATGTGCAATTTTGTTTGTGACTGGTGATGTAGAGCATTGGTTCCGTACACAACCCTCTCACCTTACCCTCGTCATTGTTTGTTGTAATCCATCTATTTTCCTTCATTCCTTATGTTTAACCGCGAATAAATTTTCTATGAATAGACCGAATCTATTAGATGTGGTTTATTATTCATTCACTGCAGCAAAAACCAACTGCCTGAGCTTATACTTCACCAAATACCGGAAAAAACGCACAATCCATAAACAAAAACGCACACTTCACACGAGAAGTAACTCTCAGGAGCGGTGCAGAGAGGCGAACAGGCGAAGGGGAAGTGGATGGCAAACGTGAATATGCATAATTACCTCTTTTATGCCAGAGGTTCATTTGTATCAAGGCTGTAAATCGTAAACAGTTGTGGGAAGGGGGTCAACAGCTCATTCATGGCCAATCGTAAGTGTGTATTAAGCAACTGGAAAAAAAATGCAACGCGAGTCACGCTAAAAAGCTCAAATTTAACCACACAGTAGCTACTGCTATAGAACTAATAAGTAACGCAAAATGTTCATCTTCATGGCAGTCCTCGATGCATAATCTAAAAATCTGATTTCAAGGCAATATTGCAGTTCCGCTTGACCTCTTACTTTAAGACATATGTGAATAAATAAATGGATGAAGGAATTAGTAAATAAATAAATAAATAAATAAATATATATATATATATATATAACTGAATAAATGTATATTTAAAATAAAAAATATGCATATATATATATATCTTAAACTATACGGATATATAACGATTGCTGAATAAATAGAAAAGAGTGCTCATTTAATCTGTCAAGAGGCAAGAAGGGGTCGTTTAGCTTGCTGGCTGGCAGAGTTATTTTATTATATTCAATGTCGATATATACTCTGCTATTGTCCGAAACGTACCAAAGACGCGATTTCCGATCATTGCATTATACTTTGATCGGTTCAGTGCGTAAACAGATAACCACGTTATACTAACACATTGCATATCGACAGCAAAGAGGATTAGAATAAGGGATAGAACAAGATACGAACTCTGCAAAGCAACAGACCTATATAATTGATTACCATGCAAAATATTGTAGCATATCTGTTGGGTATGGAACTGAATGGTCAACCCAAGATATCTACTTGCGATCTAAAGGTATTTGAAATCGAACATTCCAGCGATCACTTTGCTTCTATAGGTGGTTCTCATTCATTGTTATTCGCGCAGTGCCCTTGATCGAATTGGGTATTTTTGGCTTATTTGAGATCTGTATAAGTCGGATTTCAAGATGGGATCTTCATAAGCACGAAATGAACTGTTTTCATATTCTATAATACGTAAATTATCGTCCTCGATTGCTTTTTAGCGGCTAAGAATATAATTCTGTTTCATGATCACAGTAAACGTGATTAAAACTGAGGCTATCAAATTTTAATGTTTTTTCTCCGTTTTCATCCTCTCCATTTGATGTTCTCATCGGTTGTTCAATGTGCATTATCCATAAACGACCGTCTGTTGATTATGCGTCATATTTTAGTGTTACACGATTACATGCCTATATATATATATATATATATATATATATATATATATATATATATATATATATATATATATATATATGTTAAGTAACTATGATGTTTAAAGGTGATCTGATCGTTACATGGAACCTTCTGAAATTAAAACTAGAATCATCTGCGAGTCGACGCTGAGAATATGAGAGCAGTGATTGTAATACTTATTGCCCAGAACGCCAATTAAGCTTATATCTCATCGATGGAACTTTTGAACTGCACCTTTGAGTACTTAAATTTTTTTGAACGTCGTTAAAGGATTTCAATGCAAACTGTATGAGAGGGATTCTATGGCAAACAAACTTTTCCAGTCGATAGTGATCAAGATCAGTGAGTATTTTTCGCAATCAATGAGAACGAAAACGAATAAATTATCGAAAAAGGAAATTGATTTATTAATCGGATTAATAGTGTTTAGTGGGAAACTAATGTGCTCGTGAACTATTCACTCGCATTTTGTGCCTATAATATTTGGCTGACGAGGCACTCTTTCAAGGTTCCAAACATGACTGCGCATAGGAAAATATTTCCATTCAATAATAAAACGTTTCCATCCATCCTCCTCTTTTCTCTGTTGCCATTTACTCAAACTTTTGCTGGGGTAAATGTGTATGTGTCAGATTACCTTGATAATTATTTATGCATTCATGTGTTAGTCTTCAAAAGTTTCATTGAAATCATCGTAAGTGCAACAACATGGAACGGAAATGAAATGAATCATTTGGGCATCTTATGAAAATTGCCTCTAAATTCTAAAATTCTCTATAAAAACCTTATATCTTTTATGTGGATTCGAGGGAGAGCTTGGTCGACGAAGAATGATCACGAAAATAATCTGCGAGACAGCGAATCCAAATGAAAGCCAATCAAATAATCTGTTTCATTGTCATTATCCATCAAAGAAAACTGTTATATGAGGGGAGGGGAGGGGAATGGTGGAGGGGATCGGTTTTTTCTTTACTGGATGGGTGTCTTTTCACGTGTGTAACGACTATGGCACACTCATTTGGGCATAAATGGTGATACTGTTCACTAATATTCGCTCGTACTTGCTATAGGTTTTCCTCTGTTTGTTTTTCTCATGATTACTTTGTTCTTTCTTACCTGTGTAATGCTAAATCAGTTTCACCGTCTCACTTCCTTCGTGTTCTCCACACCGAAGAAACTTCAATTTCCTTTTGTTTTTACAGTCTGACGTATCACTGGACAACGAATCTGCAAAAGTGAGAAACATGAAAAGCTAAATAACATTGGGATTTTCATTAGTTCATATTACTCTCCAGTATTCCTCTCAAACTTCGAAAACGCTACAGCAAAGAAACTTGAGACGAACCCATTGAAAAAATCCTGAAATTCTTTTTCTGGAAAAACCACTGCGTTTTCAAAAACAGTCATCCAATCATTGCTGATTTTCTTTTCTTATTTCACACACGATAATATACTGCAAATTTACTGTTCATAATTCACTAGGAAGGCAAATAAAAAGCATTTTCATAGTTCCTATCGAAGACAATAAATGTGTCCTTTCTAATGTATGGTTTAATTCAACCAACTCAAATGACTCTTAGACGATCCCTAGTGGTTTTTGTGGTGACTATTCTTTCATCCGTATGCATGAATAACTTCAGAGCGAGCTCTAGGCCGGGTAATTTGACAATAACACCGTGTGACGATGAGTGAGGGTGTCCTCTCGTGACAGAATTAGAGCATTTGCCAGGAAAGACGGATATTACAGATTGGGATCGAATTCGCGAGCGCGAATTTTTAAATCGCCATCTGCTGTAATGTAGAGTTTCATTTTTCGCAAGCAATAACTGCACTTTTACGTCGAATTACTTCAGTAATTGAAGTCAGGTCGAGGATGAATATAGGTTAGATTCAACAGATGTGAAACAAATGCACTTGCAGTTTGCAAAATGATTAATAGACTAACCGAAATGCAATTTTTTTGTCCTCCATCTTTCTTGATGAGTTATTAAGTTTTGAGGAAAATTGTCATAATGGATTGCTTTGAAGAAATGAATGACTATTCTCATTGTTAAAGTCGAGCGTTATTTCATCAAAATTTCCTCTCTTATTGGTTGAAGAGAAACGGAAGTGGCGTTCACTCTACCATCGAAGAGTTAAGTATAAGTTGTGTTTCAATTCACAATAGAATAGCTAACACGAAATTATGCTCGAATTTTTTGGCATTCCATTTTCAGACGATAAATTTCTATATTTACGAATTTCAAAGCTATGTAATTTCTTTTACTCCTTTCACAATGCAAGGTGGGAATTTTCAAAGCATAGAGACTATGATGTCAGCATAAAAATTCGGTTTATTTACCAATTTCTCTTTTGATTTCATTCCAACCGAATTGTCGCATTTTAAAGCATCGTCCAATAGCTTATATTCTATAGCGTCATAGTAATTTATGTGTACAATTTACTTGGCAGTTTCTATTTTCTGTTGAGGAAAAACTGGTGAATGAGATATGACGGCGTTAATGTATCGTTAAAATGTTCACCATGGTCGGAAAAAATTCAAGTCTATACTTGTCATAAAAGCTTGTAAATTTCGAAGATGTGCCTAAACTTGTCATTCTGGATGTTAACGGATAAAATGAAATCAACAAGATATTAGAAATTTCTAATTTATTTTGAAGCACTATGGGAATTCAAAGAAATCAATGGCTATCTGAGTATCTTATTGATCGACTACCCAAGTTTATCTGCTTTATGTTTGTTTAGACTGCTCAAAATGCTTTTGCGGTCATCGATACTTGAAGAAAAAATTGCTGAAAATAGTGTTTTTTATATTTTCTAATCGTCAACATGATAGAGTAGGTTTCCGCGTTTGATTTCCTCTTCTCTTCGTTCTGATTATCATCGATTGGCAACTGCACTTTAATTGCCCATATCAGCAAATGCCGAATGAGAACTGAGCCCCTTTGTTCCTTCAATAATTGTAACTTCATTGACTACATAGGGTATTAGGGCTTCCCGCGATGAATTTGTGTATTCCAGTGACAACTCTCCACCATCAATTCACGCCAGCAATTATGGATTGTTGCGTGAGACATCATAGGGTGTTTAGTATTTATATTTCAATGCTATACGACGTACTTGAGAAGCTCCTCACTATAGGAAAATCAAAATGCCAATAATATTGTGGTTATCACGATCGCTTACGAAATCATCGTCGCGTGGGAACACTGACATCGACTAAATAGAGAGTCGATTCACTTAATGATTGTTTTACTTTCTTAATGCTTTACTGCTGCGTTAGGAGATTATTTAGCGTTGAAAGCAACAAACATGGTGGCTTAAATTTCTACCTGAGGAACTGAAATATTTCGTACAGGGAAAAGTCTATCAAACTTATGATATGAACAACGAATCACATTATACTTTTTAGTTGTGTCGCGCATTACTTACTTAAAGCTGCATAGATCAGCTGAATAGATGCATCTATGAGCAAGTATTATTTCTATCAAATCCAAGCATAAAACTCTTTAACTTTGTCGCAGTCTTTGCAGGAAAACGCATTCAAACAACACGATGACAAGTGAGCGCGATAAAGTGGATGAATTGATCTTAAAGGTGAATGCGAATGGAATAACCCCTCAAACCTCACAACCCCCTCCTCCTGCTGGGGAATCGAAATCCACGCTAACAAATGAGTTCGATAAGGTAGCAATCACGAATGAGAAGAACGCTTCGCCTCCATTCTACAGATCCTATCGTTTTGTCATCTGCATCTTGCTTGCCGGGGCATTTTTTTGTTCTACCTCGATGAGGGCTGATCTCGGTATGGCGATGGTGTGTATGGTGAACTCGACCGCTTACGCAGGATCGCTCTCGTTCAATGGTTCCTCAACGGAATCGGATGGCTCATCGGATATTTGCACGCAAGAAGAAATCCCCGGCGGCCTCGTCAATGCTGGGTATGATGTGAGTGAAAATGTTCTCAGAAATTTGTTGCATTAGTCATGCAGTTATTTCACCTTCCTTCCTCATCTTTTTCCATTTTTATTGGTTTAAAGAAAAACAAAAACGTTTATGTACTATCTTTGAGGGAAGCATTTCGCTCATTTTATGGTAGCTTTCCTTTCCTCTCTTCATGCATCTAACTGTCGCATAAATTTGAATGTAAAATGGAATCTCCTCCCAAGAAATATTCCATCTTCGTTGAAATTTCCTCTCATTTTCAGCGGTTTATTTTGTTCTGAATAATCGAATTCCCAGCTGAAAATGTTGAGAATATTAGCGATTCATTCAATGAAAGAATTTTGCCGAATATTCTTTACGTAACATTTCTATGAACTTGGAAATCTTTAATGTTGTTTATTTCTTGCTTTAAGGTTTCAAAAAAAAGGCGAAAGGTTCATTCACTATGTCATTGATCACTTTATAGTGATAATTCCTGAGAGAACTTGAGGTAATATTTTAGAAACAAATTCATCTCACGATAGACGAGGTGCTCAAGGTTGATTTATGGAGGTTTTTGCTCGGTTCACCTTTTAAAGATTCATCGATATATACTTTTTGCTGCTGAATAGGTTTCGATTTCTCGTCATCGTCTCCTTCACATTTCTTATCGATACTCGACATTAATCGAGTTTTTTATAGTTTTTAATCCAGTTTCATTCAGTGATTTCTTCAATGTCGATGTGATAAGCGTCAGAAAAAAACGCATATTATTTTAACAGAGGGATATATTGAATAAATGTGCATTTAATGAGATTCGTGCGGAATTTAATGGTAGCACTCATTTCAGGGTCAACTCTTATGGAGTCCATCAATGCAGTCGATATTATTCTCGGCTACGTATTATGGTGGTTTGATTACAGTACTACCTGGTGGAGTACTCGCCGATCGTTTCAACCCAAAACTAATTCTTTTGCTTGCAATTGCGGATTATGTTATTGTTTCTCTACTTACTCCTCTTATTGCGAACGCTAATTACTATGCTTTCTTTGTGGCACGTATTTTTATGGGTTTCGGAGAGGTAAAACATTTAAAACGCTCATTTCAGTTTATCGCCGCTCTTTACGACGTAATATATTTCACCTGGATTTTTGTATAAAAGATTTGATAGAGAACGAAAGTTAAAAAAGTTCACGCAATGCCAACTCCGAATTCATGAAAGCTTATCGCTATTACTGAGAGTAGATGGTGGAAAACACCACAGGAAAGGTGTGATATGGGCAGAGAAGCGTTTTTGCAACCTGTGTACCCAGTCAATCGATAGCACAAGCTCACCTCGTTCCCACAAATCTGCCAGCCACATAAGACTCGTTTTTTCATGACGTGGTAATTTCAGGCATCCTTGAACCTCTGGAATTACATCTAAATATGACGAGTCAGCATTAACTAAAACCGTATGGTGTCGTGTTAAGACGCCCATTATGCCTAACAAATTTTAGGGCTTTTGAATCTGTGACAAGAGGCAACTGAATACTGTGACATATATATAGATGCAGACGCGAACAAGTTCTTCCGAACAACAAATATGACGTTTTGCAAGAGTATAAAGTAAACCGAAGTGTTTCTTGACAGGCGCTTTTTTCTAGAGTAATGCTGTTATAATAGAGGTCCTTGCATTGAGAGCACACGTCTTTATTTTGCCACTGAATGAAGTAAGGAAGAAGCCAGAGTCTCTCCTTTCTCAATAAATATAGCCGCGGTAGTAAAATAGCTTAATGTTATGTTCCAATAAGTATACAGCGTCACGCGATTCCAAAGAGCGCTCAGTCGTAATTATTACGATGCATTATTGGTGATCAAATAATGAAATAATATGGATTTTCTCAGCCTGCCAAGAGAATGAGTAGATAATATGGTGCCACAGAAGAAAGGTAGATCCAGTGGGATCAATGTTTTCAGGGATTTGTATTACCGACAATGTCATCGCTTGCTGCTCGTTGGTTTCCGGCAAGTGAACGTAGTACAGTCGCTGCTATTTATACATCCGGAAATCAAGTAGCCACTTCTTCGATATCGGTGATTGGATCAAAATTATGCTCAACAAACTTTCTCGGTGGATGGCCAACAATTTTTTATTTGCTTAGTTAGTTTACCAATATAACAATGGCTATGTTTCGCATTGGTTTCGAACCTTACAAAGTCGATTTTATTGAGTACTTTTATCGAAATTAAACTTCTGTGATATCATGTCACGTAATATAACACAAATGAAAAAGTAAAGTAGAATGAAGGATGCGTTATAGGCTTAATGCTATCGGATGGAATTATCATAAGGACATAATCATATTCTAGGAGAGTATTTGGTATGGTATAACTTATTCATCTATCGTGAAGTTTCGTCAATAAAGATGTCATAATTGTTTGACCAATCAAATTTCGCCAACGACTACGAAGGTTGTTGTATTCCCTAACAATGAACCCCTTTTTCAGGTATTATAGGCACCTTATGGATGACATTATGGTCTCTACTTGTTTCAAGTTCACCTCAGGGTAGCAGATGGATCTCCAAGCGAGAACAGCATTTCCTCGCCAGATGCGTCGGAAACACTGGCAAAAAGGTGAGCAGAAAACATTTTCATCTTTTTAGGGCATGACTTACCTTTGAATATCAGTGTGGTGCAGCTAATATTAGCATTCATTGCCCTCCCAGTAAACGAGAAAAAAGAACGGCTCTCGTGACGTTCAAATGAACAAGGAGAAAATACTGCTGTCTTTGTTTTTTTATGTGAATAAGAAACGAGTAGAATTCCACTCAGTGATAGCATTTTCCAAACAAATTTTAACGGAAGCGAAGAAGAAGGATTTCAGAAAAGAAGGAAATAGGCCGTTCATTTTTATGTACTTCCGAAGAATTTTATCGAACTTAATTTACGTGAAATTTAGTTTATCGGATTGTTATTCCCGAAACGCTAAGCAGGCAATACTAGGAGAGAAATACAGGTCATATTGAGAGAGAAATAAACTATTTATGAGTTGTTAAGCTTTTCTACCTAACTGACTCATTTAAATGATTCTCAGTGGGTCTATTTTATGAGGAAACAATTACAGCTAGCAAGTGGAGCAATACCGTGGTTAGCAATAGCGCTTTCTCCAGCAATGATAGCAGATTTGTTGTCGACGTTTGCGGCAAATTATACGGCCACAATGATGCAAGCGTTTTTACCGACCTATTATAAAGATGTTCTATTAGTTGATCTGCATAAGGTTCGATTTTATTTTTCTCTCAAATAACTTAGACTACTTAACTCAGCTAAACTTTGCTCTGATGAAGTGCTCAGTCAGCAGGTTGTCAGCACTTCAGTAGTAGTCTAATGGGCGCACACTTGCATCCATGGGTAAGGCCAGGAAGAGAAATGGGAACGCAAGAGGAAACATGAGGAGGTCACTGATGCCACTGTTTGTGGTGCCTTTTTATCAATCCACGTTCTTGTCAATCTTATGCTTTTATCCATTTTATCAATCCACGTTTCGAATGCCTTAATTTATGGTGCATCTTCTGTTTTTTAAAGGATGATGAGTGAAAATGAGGTTTGCCATTTCGGTGATTTCATATACTCCGTCTGCGATGCACATCATCGTCGTATGAACTGCATAGATGTGGAAGCAAATAAGCTGCGGATTTTATTACTGGAAGTGAACCAATAGAATCATTACTCTTTTTTTAGAATGGATGGTTTACAACGGCACCATTTCTAACACAGCTTATTGCAAAGAATATCATGGGTATAATATCGGATAAATTGAAGAAATCGGGAATTTTAGGCGCAACGGTAGCATGTAAATTATTTCAAGTTGTTGGTAGGTGAATTTTTTTTTTGCTTGTGATGACTTAATGCATATACCATATGTTTTCATTGAACACGGTGGGTGTATTGTGATGGCGATGTGCTTCAATATCGCCCTCGTTTTGTATAGTTACTGCTTTAGTTCACTTTGGCATTTTGATCGTTGTTTGAAGCATTCGAATTCCACATAAAATAACTATTATATTCATAAAGCATAACAGTTAAAGTTGTAAAATTGATTTCAAGACGTCCTTTACTTCTCTTCCGATTTCTTTTTCATTACCGTCTCACTGATAAGTTTGATTAGCTCTCTGTTTAATGAAATCAAACAACATTTTTTAGTCTTAGTTTTCAATCTCGCTATTATATCAGTAGAATTATGACGAAATTAACTGATAGCTGATGCAACAAACTTGCCAAACATATTACTGGTTATTCTTTAATTCGTAGTCACGCGACAAACGTCACATCTAACTCTTAGATGGTTTTGTAAATGAACACTTTTAAAGCACACTACGGCAGTGTCGTGTGTGCTCACGAGTGCGCATTTCCTAGTCTGTTTGTTCGATCCTTTTGGCTACTGGGACAGCGAAGCCGGAACTAGGAAAGCCGGTAGGTGAAATCCCTCGTACCATAACACCTTTGCTTAGCGTTCAAGTTCATCTCTCAATTTCCGGTAGAGTTTTGGTGGAATTTCTGATATCAGGTTATGGTGAGTTTTTCTCCCTTAGATGCATGCGTCTGAGCGTTTGTTGACGTTACGATCGGGTCTTGTGCATTTGGACAACTGTAACATAATTTTATACCTCCTTCGGAAACTTCTAGGCCTATTCAACTCGTTTTCAGGCTGTATTTTACAATCATCTACACTCTTTGTAATCGCATTTGCTGTTGACTGCACACTACCCGCATTAGCTGTTGCAATGCTGATTATACAAGGTGTGTGCTGTACGTTATTGAAGAAAATATTTTAGACGAATTTTGTTGAATTATCGCTTCAGAGGAAACGTTCTATTCGAAATGAAAAGCCACGATCACATAATGATCACTTTTCAGCAACCACTACAGTTGCATGTAATTTTTGCTTATGGATTCTCATCGCTTTCAAAATTTAGCTCTTTCTCATTTAGAGATTAGAACTGAAAGAGAGCATAAATACCTCACAGATGGAAATCTCATTTTACTTGTAAGACGACTGTTTTTCCGTTAGGATTTTATCGTTAACGATTTGTTATCACTCAATGGTAGAGGAAAATGGAGGACTGTACATCGAAAAAACTGCACATATTTATAATTTATTAAACAATGCTATTTCGTGATGAGAGTTTAAAAGATTGAAATTTTGCAGCGATTGGAGCGGCGGCAGTTACACCTGGTTCGATGACTAGCTTATTAAGCATAGCGCCCAACTTTACAGGTACACTTATCTCATTATCGATGGTTGCTGGACAGATCGCGAATATTGCTGCACCTAATGTTGTTGCTGTCATTAAGCACAAGGTACTTCATTTGAAGCAGTCTAATAATTGAAGTAATTTTCCAAATAATTTTCCAACAGTCTAAAAATTACTAGTAACTGACAATTGAGGTAACTGGCTGGAATGAAAATACGTTCAATTGAATGATATCCTAATAATGCAATTCTCAAGGATTTCGTGTGAAGATGTGCAGTCGGGCTTAAACACCGTAAAACATGGTGGCAAATGTTTGTAAGCATTTCCGAATAAGAGACGAAACAGGGGTAAAATGTGTAGATGAAGCTTTATTGCTCGCATTACCTGAATATTTTGGTGAGTTTTTCTGCCAGGATATAATTTTTCTCGTCGTTTAGGGAACTCAACGAGAATGGGCTCTGATTTTTCTCGTCGCAGGTTTACTGAACGTTTTGGCCGGCATCGTCTTCCTTATATTTGGATCAGGTGAGGTTTAAGTGAATAAAAAAACAGATATTTCGAGATTCCTGTTCAAACTTTCAAAGGTTTCTATTCAGGTTCTGCAGCTTACACCCTTTCGATTTGTGTTATTTGCTCAGATTATGAAATCACAAAATTGGATTGTAATTGGCAAACGACAGACAAATCCGTAAAAGTAGGCCGATAAAATCTTTTCCGTTAAATGATTTGGTTCATTCAAGCGTGATTGTTTGCCGAAATGTCATGACTGATTTCCCCCTGAGCTTTTAATTCTAGTTTCCCGTCACATGGCTGAAACATGCAACGTTCAGTTAAACGTGACGGCGTTCCAAGCCAAACTCATAAAATAAAAAATAAGGAATATCACCTATATATAACCAAAATTTTCTGTATTGTTGGCTGTTAAATAGATCATGTTGAAACCATTCATCTTCACCTAAACTTGTGACGCATGAAAGTGCCCTAGTTGGAAAATCTAACCGCATTTTTTCAGTAACTTTAGTTCCATTTTCGTCCAGTGTAAAAATAAAATTGGCAGTATCTGCAGTTTTCCAGAATTACTAATGAACATTTATCGCTTTCCAAAATGAAAATCTCTGCCATTTAGCGGAAGAGCAGCCATGGGCTAATCCGAAACAGCTTGTCGGAGATAGTGTCAAATCGGAAATGTTGGACAGCTCGAAAAAGGAAGCTCAAGAAGAAATGTGCGACGGCGCAAATTGTCGGATGCCTCGGCTTGCGAACACTGTTGAATCAAATGCTGGACTAGCCCTACAGCAAAAAAACTGTTGAATCAACGATCGGCTACTATGCGAATAGAGATATAGATGTCTGCTACGAAGCCGATTGTAATTCGCCAAATGAAAAAAGAACGTTTTTTTGCAAACTAGAAAAACTTAGGAATATTCGATGGGTTTCATTAAAGCGATAGATTCTATTATGATAAAATTGTTGTAAACGGTTTTTGTTGTGAATATGAAATCTTACTGTTAAAGATGGGAATAAATGAGAGATCTGCCTCTCTGTGTTGTATTTTTGTCGCTTTTCTTCTGAATTCCTTAAAAAGCATTATGCCAAAATTTCCCAATGATTTTAAGCTAAAAATGGTTAATGTTAAGACTATAGAATGCATCACTTTATCGATGATCTCTGATGAATTAAATTCAATTTCTCCTAATTAGTGGAATTTTTCCTAATTTTTTAAACAATACTAACTAAATAAGTTTACTATGCTATAATTTTTGAAATATGAGAGGCGTTTTATACATTGAAAAGTAAAATTTGCACCCTCTCCAGTATAGTAAGCAAATCGAAAAAGAGAAAGAAACGAGGATATTCTCTACGAACATCTTCATTGCTAATCTGATATGCCAAAGTGATCGCTTTAATCGCTTTAATCAAAACTATGTTCGAATTGATTGTGTGAACACTGTATATATATGCGAATATATGTTTGAAATATGTGCAGCTTCTTTGCAATTCATTGAATTAAATTGGGTAGCCTGTGCCAAAAAGTCGAAAGGTCTCATGTCGAAAATATGTTCATTATCTCACGTCCTTACCAACAACGGTCTTTTAGCTAGTTTAAGTGGTACGTCAGATTAAGCTGTAATATTCGATAAGTTAAATTGAGCAATATTAGGTTACGGAGCAAAACTATACGTTTAAAATAATGCAATGTTATAGGGAAACAATCCAGCTGAAGCATAAATATGACAGATGCAGGTACAAAGAGTGCAGAGAGTATGAATAAAAGTCAGTTGATGATATCACAGAAAAAACGAAGATGACGATCAATGAAAAGATCACTTTCATTGAATAGTCATTATCGAGCAATCTGGCAATGAGATCTCCAAAGAGTTCTGTGAGATTCCCTCCCTAAATCACCATAAATTCGAAAAATCGTCAGTTTCATGCGTGATCCTGAAGTGTTTTGCTGTGAACGAAGAAAATAACGTCATTGCAATCATGGAAGTCATCGTTAAGAATTGCAATGAAGACGTTCTTTCTTTGAAATGAATCCCAGAAGATTATGGATATTGTATAGAGCAATTTATAGATGGTGTATTCTCTAAGTAAGCGATTCATGGAATTTAACAAATATCCAGAATTGGTCGTCGTGCTCATTTTCACTTAGGCATTTTCGGTGTTATTGTTTAAATTTGTGCTTTTTAAGGATGGAAGTTCAATCGGAAGACTGCTGATGAAAATCCACGTCTTGTTTGCATCAATGAATTCACGTCTCCTTCCGATGACCCCTATTTACTGAATTCAAAATGTACGATCTTTATGCTACTTTATTTCATTTAAAAAGATGTTTTCCTTAAGTTGAGAAATTTCTTCAGGGTTGAACATTTTCATCGTATTTCATTTTCATTGCAATGATGAATGTGGTTAGAAGGTCTCTGTGTCATTAGTTGTTAGCATCATAGTGCACTGCATTAAATCCGTAAAAATTTGCGCAGTGATCTATGATCAGCATTAGGAGAAATTTGAAATTTAAATAACTGAAAACTTATTTTATATAGTTTTTTTAGCAATCGAAACCTCACTTCGCTATGGCAATTTTCATCCACAAGAAGAATTTGTTCGCCTATATGGACCGACGCGCATAATGAAATGCCCTCAAGCGGAACAACTGCAAGGTCAAATCTCAACGATTCGCCGCAGATAAGTTAAACTCGTTACTACTCTATCTGTTCATAGGTGCTTGGTTGTGGCTTGATTATCACGTCTTCGGTACATTGAGTTACTCGGTTTCGTTTGTGATATCAGTATGTTTTATCGAAATATTCATCGCTAAATGTGGGATATGTTAAAATGGCGGCAGCAAGCTGTATAAATCTATAGAATCGATGTCACAAATTTTTAGTTTAAGACATCGCTTGGTTTGTCTAATCATCGTCGTCCCTTATTCGCCGAATTATACTTCACCTCACAAAGAGATTAATTTGCTGATTTTCCCAAGTTTCTAGCGTTTACACGTGAATGTACTAATTTATGGAACTCTGCTAAAGTACTTTCTAAGCTTTATTATTTCGTTATGCTTCTCTGATTGCCCTAAGAATCTGTAGCTATTCAGCATGATTGTAATAACATTTCGAACATTAGGCATTTGGTGAAAATATGCCTCTCACCTGAAATATGCACGCTACGTGTGACATCACCTCTTGTTTCTGCAGAATGGCGCAGTGCTCTAAGATTTAAAGCTTTGCACAGCAGCTTGTTCCTCGCTGCTGTCCTGTACCCAAATCGGTCCTCCATTACGCCACAAGCTTATATTCAAATTCTTGATTTTTTTTAATGAAGCAGGATGTTGAATGACTCTCCGAAACTTAATGTCATGAATTTAGTGGCTGGTTCTCGACACGTACACATAGTAGTCATATCCGAAGAAGTCAGCAGGTATCCAGCCCCTTACTGAATTTTCAAAGCGTGAAGCATCTTTGCACTGCAATTTTTTGCATTACAGTACTAAAGTTGGCGCTTTTATATGCTTTGCTTCCTTCTTCTACATTTGGGAATCTCTAGACGGAAAATTGCATTGTAATTTCCACGGAAACTCCTAGTATTTTTTGCAGTTTACAATTTCATTTGCAGATGATGAAGTCTGTCAGCAGCGGAGTTTCGGCATCAGATGTGATGTCAGAGTTTCCACGTACTATGAGTGATATTAGACGGTTGTTCGTTCCGAGTGGTTTTCACGATGCAGAGGCTCATATTTCGAAAATCTTTTCCGGTGAATTCTGCCTTAAAACTTGCGGTATAGGAGACATTCAATATGCGGCACAGGTGAATTTTAACCTTTTCACAGCATTCTTTCTCATATTCGCTGATTCTGAAATTATTGCCTGATTTCAAGCGTAATATCTACGATTTCAGAGTAACTCTTTGAGATTCAATTCAACTGCTGACTTTTTTCACAAGTTTTCTTGAAATTTATTTTCGAGCAACAATGTTCAAATAATATTAAATTATTCTAATTATTTATGCGTTCAATTAAATGAATTTATTACGTCCATTATACTGCTTGTGGAAAAAATTTTGCATTTGCAATCTTTTGCTGAACAGAAGAGGGAAGTAACTATTAAAATTTTCAGTTTCAGACCATTTTAGAATTTTAAATAGCTAAATAGTCTATCGTTTACAAAACGATTATTATTATCTTGTTGACATCAGTAGCTTTGAGCGGCAACACTATTATGGACCTTAGTACCATAAAAATATACGTGCGATAGGCCTTAGTACCATTCTTTATGATAGACCTTAGTCCATAAAAATTTAACCATCTTAGTGGCTCTCAATTCACCCTTATTTTTTATCCACATTTTTCTTCATTCCACAATAGATATGAATGAAGTAAAACGCCCAGCTAAACAATCGGTTTGGGTGAATTTTATAGAAAGCACTTTGATCATAAATCATATGTTAATGTTTCGATCATAAAAAAGCACTTTTTAAAATGTTAATTATGCGAGCGGTCTAGTTCACATGAAAGCGTTTCATGCATTCGTTATTTCTCTTGGTAAATCATGAAATTGGTCGATCAGGTGGGTATTAGCAAAAGCTCATGTCGTCCCAACTCCTCCAGTAGTCTTCATCATTATAGCAACTTATCACTTTAATGCAACTTATCAAAACTGATCATTGAAGAAAGCAGCTGAAATGATGACCGCGATGCGTATCTGTGCCATCATCTTGACTGTGTTCACGGTACTCTATGGCACTACTGACGGGTGTGCTATTCTTCTATTTCCTCAGGAATGGATTTTCGACATGGAGTTATCGCAACGTCGAATCACCAACAATGAAATCGAAACCACTTGGTATGGTAACACTTAATAGTGCTGTTCCTTCGCTCTCTCATTCTCTCATAGATTGAATTTCTCCTTAAATTTTTTATGTGTCGTCTATTTCCTTCTAACACCATTTTCTGAAACAATTTTACTTTATTGCGTGAACGTCTGCTTGTATATTTTTTCACGGCGAAGCAATATCTCTATGTGTACTCTGGAATAATTTTAGTCTCGCTTTTCGTTGTTACTCTGTGATTGTGCCAAAGCCTGTTATTTTTGCACTGAAATTGTTAATTAGTCTTATGTCGGCTATAAAACTTCGACTATTCACTGCACTTCTTGAAATAGCCACCTATTATGAATCTTATAACAGTTTTTTGTCTGATATATCGCTGAAATTGATTTTCACTGAATTCATACTTACTTTACTTGATGGGTGATTTTTACCCGATTTTATGCGTTTCGCTTGTTTTTGCTTGGCGAGGAAATAAGCCGCCTATCTCTTTATCGTTTAGAAGTTAAATCTCAATTGATAGCATAATTTCGCTAATGAATATTTGTGAAAATTAAAGTTGCTTTCAGGCATCAGTTGAGTTCCGTTGTTCGGATAAAGACCATCATTGCTATTTTCTAATTCCTTAAGCAGTTTCATAGTTTCATTTATGAAAATAGTGAAATGAATTCCTCAAGATACAACTGACGTAACGATCAATCATCTGTATATGCAGTCTTGAATTTTTTCTTTGATTTTTATGATCACTAAATAATAGTGCATTATTTATTAGTGAATTTACATTTTATTTCCTTAGGTGTTCGGAATGTTGATATGTTGGCACTGTAATTTATGATCAGGATGTCTGCGGGTGTTTTTTCGTCTTGTGCTCTTACCAGTGTTTGATAAAAATTGCTTGGAGTGGTTCCATCGTTGAAGGCATGATGAATCTTAGTAAGCAGCTGGAGGGAAATTTTAATCGTAGATTTCGTGTAATGACTGGAAATTGCCACAGCAGTGAATTTAGAATATCCCACAACAAAAGCGATTGGATATTCAGAAATCTACGTGAGCATTTTCAATTAGCTCAAAGTAATCTTCTATACGCTTTATTAATTCTTCAACTCGATTTCTAAAAAAGGAAATATAATTCGTCTTTTACATATTTTACGAGCAATGAATGATTAGCCTCCAGATATAAGCTTTCCGCCATGCTTGAACATTTCCCATATACTTTGAATTCGAGCAGCTAAAACTATAACCACAGAAACTGTTAGCAGCGACATAGGACAAGTTACAATGGCTGAATTTTTGAGCAAAAAAAGTTAATGGTTGAAGTGTTCGATGCCTTAAGGATAATTCCGATCACCGTCTCTCAGCGCATTCCGAGCACCGTCCCTCAGCACACCGAATCGAACGAAACCGCTAAACACCATATTGCTGCAGACCATGCGCGGTAACGAAGTACTCTAGGGTTGTAAACTATGGCCTTCATTAGCGTCTAAAGGATTCTTGCTAGAAAAAAAACGTGCATTTTACATTAATTTCCGTCCACATCCATTTGTAACTTAGAGGAGAACGGCGCTCTTCAGATCTGCAATGTGAAGACTGTATAAATTCCAGGTACCTTTCCTTTGGAGTTAGTTGATGACTGTTATGAATTCCTCGAAATTCATATTAAAACTGATAAAAACATACATGATAAAGCTGAGCTTTCCCAGAACTGAATAATTATTCGTAGAATTGTCAAGAATCTCCCACCAGTGCACGTTATTGCATACGACTTTGACAAGCACCAAAAACCCACGCTGTGCATATCATTATAGTCAAATTGCTAAATGAATAATCAGTGCATTCTTCATTTTACACTTTTTCTGGACTTCCATTCCTGAGGTTCTCATTTACTTCCCAATTTCTCGTTCCCTCATCTCGCATGATATCCCTCTTCTGCTCTACTGCCTCATATATTTTAACCGTTTTCACATTGCGGTTCTAAATTGGTCATCGATGTGCCGTTTCTATCTGAACATAGCAGAGCAACGTGATCGCACAAGGTGTTTGGTTTTACAAATTGCTTTTTAATGGAATTTCTGTTGGAAACCAGAAATTCGGTTGGCTTTTGCAAGCAGTACCATGTGTTTAGTTTTCTCGGATAGCAACCAAGGTCCGGTTTTCAACTGAACGCTTTCGGTAAGTTGATGAACAAAAGAAGTTCCCATAGGCTCCGGTCGCTATACGCTTTTGTTGAAAACTAATATCTTCACATTTTCGACTACTGGCATTCCGTACAAACAGAGCATATATGATGAACTTCAACGCCATCCTTTCTGTCTGTTTACCTGCACCAACTCCTTGTGATAGTGATCGAGACGATCAGTAACTTTACATCACAGTACGATAAGACGATTCCGTCTCAGTGTTGTTTGTTTCAAAAGTAGGGTTTCATTTTTTAGGTTCCTTCTTTATCTTCGCATCGTATCTTTTATTGCCTTCGTTTTGACTCCGATCATGAAATTTGTTAAGTCATTTAAGCTCTCCATCAGATAATAAACATCGAAAACTAACAAATAATCCATTTTATTTCTTCCGCAGTTCACCTCGATCGGCTCTTTTCAGCTTCTCAGTGAATCTTTTTCTATCTTCGTCGCTGAAAATAATGTTCTCAATAATGACTTGCTTCATCGCTTCTAAAATAAGTATTAAATTTGAACGAAAGATTTTGAAAAACAGCATACACTTAATTACCTCGTTCTTCAAAATAAACTTTCCTCCTCAGGTCTTTTGCACATTTCTCTTTGTACGTTTGCTTAGTGCGAATGTGTTTGTCTAAACGGAAGTTTCAGCCTCAAAAATCAGAGAACTACACGACTTAGCACACATGAACGGTTCATCTCATGATGCCCTTTTCTATCTTGACTTGAACGATCCGCCAAATCGGTTGTTCGTTTAACGCGTGTCGAGCTGCAAACAACGAAGTTTGTAAAAAGCGATCGGGCAAATGCATATGAAGGAGTCCTACTGTAACCTGCAGAACTGATCTATTGAGTAAGCACAGGACAAAAGGCAGCTATTGACGTAATCAGAAATGAGGTTACCTCTCCTCACAATTTAGGGAAAATCATTCGTTTTGGTACCACAAAAGTCAAATTTCCATTATGAGACTATTTCAACAGTGGATAAACTTTTCGGCTGTCAACAGCCAACTAAATTATGGCTTCAGTTGATAGCCGGACAGAAGGAAAGTTGTCGAAAATTTTTCTCCCCTTCCCCCTCCCCCTATCATTTCTAGTATAGTTTCGGCAGCGCCGCAGTCTCGTTTCCGGGTTCGGATGCGGCTTGTAGGAAATAGATTCTTTCCGTCGCGTCTATCGCTGCGCCACCTTTGCTATATTCGCGTCCAGCGTCATAAGGCCTCATCAGTTTTCACCAGGTCTTTTGAAAAAATGAAGGAAATACCTAGTTTTTAATGTTGATCACTATTCTGATTAAATTGTGAGTCGATGGAGGGGAAGAGATAAGTGGGGAAAATTGAGTGCGCGATGACTATGTTGAAACGGCTTATTGCTTTTCTAATGCCAGTTATGTGTAGCTCCATGTTCTGTTCATCTCGCCACCGTCGAGAGTGCTCTGAAGGGAAATCAAAGTGCGCCTGTACAAAGGAATGAAAATATCATGTGGCGGCGAAAAGAAAAAGAAGAAAGAAAAATTTTACCATCTTCTCGCGCTGATTTTACCTACATCCTCTCACGAACTGCGGCAGCTTTGGGTTATTTTGTGGGAATGGCGCAGAGCTGTTTCGATCATTATCATGCCTTCTGAAAATTACTCCCGGTGAGGGCGTTCAAACGTCCTGATAATCTTGCCTAGCGCCACTGGAGCATTAACTCATACTTAAATTACGGAGCATGCGTGTAAGTGAAGAAAAGGCAGTTTTACGGGCTGAACGTGTAAAATGACCATCATTGTGAACGCCTGCTACGCAAACTGAAGCACAATGATCTGGATGGAGGGAAGCCATCTATATACGTGGGGATGTGATTCTGAACCACAGATGCACAGGCAGAAGCGCATGCGTCGAACTTAAGAGCTGATTAGATGTTTGTGCAGCTATAAGTGGGCTTGGGATGGAGACAAATGAGACGACGAAGGATAGTGAACGTCATATTTCGAAGTAGAAGCATTCGGAATTAAGAGATATGCAGAAATTATGAAAGTGAATGCATGTGCCGTTTGATTATGCACTAAGTCACTGGACTGGAAATGTGAATTTCGCTGAAGCACTGAGATATCAGGTAAAAAACGTGGTATTATGAGATATTGCGAGAGACTAGGGCGTTTGCTACTCCTGAGACAGCTTTGGCATAGATGCTATTTATATACTCTACAACTTCGGAGGAACTTCACCTTCAAAAAGCGGAAAAGTTGGCATAGATTAGTGTACAAATAGCGCACCAACATTGCCAACGGAAAATGAAGCGTTCCCTTGAGCAACCTAACCTTTGCCACTATGGTCGATCAAAGCTGTCGTCTTATTAAAGATTCTAATTCAATTGCTGGAAATCGAATAAACGAGAAAACACGAAGAGCTAGGAGCCTGGGCTCGCTTCCGACCGATTGTCCGAATAACATGTAGGCTTAAAGCTAAGTACTGCTCCGTTAAGCGAGTACTAGAGTTTCGACCTCAGCCCATGCGACAGATGGTGGAGCAAATACTCTTGGTTAAAACGAATGCAGCACGCTGCCATAATATCCCCGACAATGCAAAAATGTGAGCAAGCGCAGAATGAATGATTCGCTTTGAAATATAAACCGCGCACCCCGACAAATGCGCTCAGAAAGCTTACATGGGTGTGGCGATTTGATGCTTAATGTTTGCTATGAAATTGTGTCGTTTGGCGCAAAAAAAAACAAAGTAAATGCCATTCAATGCTGTTTGCTGATCGCTTATCGAAATCTAAATGTGACCGTGTGTTCATTGTTCCACAATGTGGCTGAGTTACCTGTCAATTCGAAGCTGCAAAATGGGCGCAGAACAAGTCATTTCGATTGGTCATTTGTTAAGTTCAACTAATTAATGAAGTCCTGCTCTAAGTGCATGCAAAATATGATAAAACTTTACCATTATGTAGCAGAGGTGTTGATTAAGTGACTGAGGTACATTAAAGTCACTTTGCATCTATCAAAGTTCGTGCAAATATACGAGATCGGAATCAAGTAAATATGACTGTGAAAGCAATAGTTTTTCTTTTACTGTTTAGCCAAAAACATCCAATCCTCTTCCGCAATTTCTCTTAGGGTTTCTTCTCCTTTTTCTTGCCTCGAAAAAGTGCCATCTGCTTAGTCATGGTCGTGTTCTTAAACGAGGTGAAAGGTATTCTCATCTACAAGGAATTCAATCAACCACAACCGACAAACATTTCGACCAATATCAAAGAAATGAGAATTAAGCAGAGAATTTCCCACCGCCAATTCACTATGTGCTGCATATTATTGTGGTTCACGTCTTTCATCCATTTTTCTCTCTCAAATTTCAAAAACTATATAAGACTGTGCTCCACAATTTCGAAAGCTTATTTAGATGTACTTGATTACCCCTAGGTATAAAAAGTTCGTAAATTACACAATTAACTAAACATATAGGTATAGTTAGTAAAGTGTAACTTTCATCAGTCTTGAAAATCTCATGGCACATTCTGTGTCCATGCCCTATCATTACTCCAAAGGATTCATAAGCTTTGCTCTTCATCATGGCAATAAATGTAGGCAAAATTGAGATATATCACATCAAGCTGTCGTCACCTTCCGAGGTTCTGCATTTCGTTCGCAGTTTCAAGTCTGTTTTTTTCCTCATTTTTCATCATTTCCGTAATGAAAAGGAGAGTTCCGCAATTCCTTGCATCCTCACCGCTGTTTCGCATCATTGCAACTTACTGCTGCAACTTTTCAAATAATCGAAAGCGATGCAGTATTATCCCAGCCAGTTCTTGCATCATCCATAAAGCAAACTGCGTTCATTCGTAAACAGTTCTTAGGGACCTCATAGCAGCTGTGCCCAACGGTGCATACCGCCAACTCGTCACATGAAAACGAACCTTTTGACTTTAACCGTAACTGATATATCGAAAAGTTGGTTTCCAGCGCAATGATAAGCCAGGATTAAGGCTTCTCAAAAGTTGGTGACTCACGATAGTTCCATGTGAAGCTGATGCAGCACAATAACATGATTGAGGAAGAGTCTCCAAATAAAATGAGACCTCTTTCAAGCCTCTAGCCTGTGCCAGTACCCCACAGAAGTACTACTTCTCAGGGTCATATCGGAGGAATTCAAACCGCTCCACCCGGAATGAACTGTTCACTAGAATTTTCCGTTTGCCGCACCATATGACGCATAGACTGCAGTGCACTATTGTCATAGCTGAAAATAAAAGCGATGATGTTTTGGAAAACATAGTCCAAACTGTGTGACGCAAGCTATAGTACATAGTACGTTCGAGTGACGCATGAACACGTTCGAACTATCCTTCTTCCAAAATGTTTAGGGGGAGGTTTAAGTGCAAACGTCAAAATGTTCATCGGGTGACCGGAAGTGAAAGAAATAAAAATTCAATGAAGCTGAATAAATATCACCCAAAAACAGAAAATTTCATAACAGCCGCCATCCTTTATGTTGAAGATAAGGTCTGCCAAAGCTCAATAAAACATCCAAATGATTTCATCTCTAAAATTCGAACTTCACTGTACTAAATGAAACGTGTGATAACATAATGATTGGCTAATACTTTGGTATTAAAAGAGCTTTGTTTACATAATAAAGGGTTAACCCTTCATGTGCTTCGGAAGTGCGCACATTATTATGCTGATGACACCAAATTCCTAAAAAACTCTAATAAACGGACAGGCGCAAAACATTTTCAGGAATTTTTTCAATCAATATCCTCGTTTTCAAATAATTACAGCAAACCTTCGTGCTTTCTCAGTGAGAATGGAAACTTCCGGCATTTCGAATGGAATTCAACGGCTACAAATGCATACCGTTGTTCTCTACGCATATGTTCTTCAAATGTTCATTTTCTGCGCAAAACCAATGGTATTCTCCTTATGCGCATGATTATGCATGATACTGTGTTAGGCGCAGTAACGCCAATATGTCAGATACTGCATAAAACCAGATCCAACCAGAGCCAGTGAAGCATCAAAACCGCAGCTTTTAAAAATCACTAACCCATCCCTATTCCGAACTTCTCCATCCCATGGAGAGCAGATACTTCCATGTGTTCGCGTGAATGTAGTTGGTGTCCCATTATGGTGTCTCTCCCTTATCTTCTGCAGAAAGCCTTGTCTTAGACGCTCTCACACTCAAGAATCGTTTCAAATGAGTTCTGACATGAATAACGAAAAGAGCTAATTATTGCGTATGCCCGATATTACAAATTGCGGGAGGACTCGATTGCTTGCTTTGACGTTTTCTAGCATGAGGTGGTGTATATGAGCCAGTTTGCAGTCATTTCCAGCTGGAGCTTCTTGCCCAGAGTATTTCTGCACATATCTCAGAACTCAAGCTTGAACTCCAACTTCAGGATTACCAAACAACGGGCCTGAAGATTCAGAATAGTCGAAAAACCATCCGGCTTAAGTTAGATGGTATGTGGATGCCAGTGAACATAGAGATGTATGGATTCCTCACATCTCATTCACATAGGACAGTTAGTTGATCAGTATGTGATCATTTGGAAAGTGAAAAAGCCCTAAAAATATTTTCTAATCAAAAGTAGAGAAACCTTCCCACAACTGAAGCATTATCACACAAATTGTTTACTTTTGCTTCAGTTCCGTGAGCATATTTGGGGCAGAGCACTTATGTCATACAAAAAATCCCGTTACTATGAGTCACGTTTTCTACTGTGGATGACACTGATAAGAAGCTTGGATGTAATATGCAGTGCTTCAATGCCTTTAAAAGAATCATTAAGAGAGCTTTGGTGCACTTTTTCCCCATCGCTTAGTGCTCGTCAGAGCTTACAGCTTGAGCATGTAGTTTTCTAACGTCTTATATAAAGTTGCTTAGTGTGCAGCGTAATTTGCTCTTGATATGCTTCTAGGTTCAATAGAGTGACCTTTATTGGCTCTTAGATTTTCCCTTATCCAGCACCATTCGACTTGATCCCACGTCTTTCACTTCACTATTCCCTCACCTTTTCCGGCGATTAGGTGACTGTCGAGACTTCATACGAGAGGCAATATTCAAAATTTAGCTTCACTATTTTCTGAAACGAATAAAGTGGTGCAATTTTTATTCTACAGCACAGATTCGATGACGATAATATGAACGCTTACAATGTTCTGACGTCCTAATTATCACTTTAGGAACGCAACTAATATTCTCGAGAGATCTGTTTACTATTGCTAATAAAAGCAGTACAAATTTTCGCCCGAACCGATATTATAAATGCTCCTGCGGTTCTCCAAAAATTTCTATTTGACGAAGATATTTGGAAGAGCTCAGTTGTTTACTCGGACTCTAGAAGTATTTATGAAACAAAATGAGGTATCAAGCTGCAAGCAAATTTTTCGTAAGGAGGTACATTCCATGTGACTATGTGGATATTTTAGTATTTGTTTCAGCCTTTCAGCTATTCTTTCAGCTATCATAAATGACATTTGTATAGAAATGTGAGGATAAATAGATTTCACTTGCATATATGTAAATGCCGCTATGCAAATGAAACCTATTCGAACACTGTGAAACAGTAATGGCAATACAATAAATAACTTTTCGCTGTGCTAATAAAAACTAAGACTTTTAGCAATCCCTTTCGATATATAGGGCAACGTAAACCAACAATTTTCGAGAGGTATCAGTTAACGATTTTTGAAGCTTAAATGCCTTCACAAGTCGACTAGCAGCAGAAGGTTTTAAAATCCATGCTTTTCGATACACAAACAACAACTCTTTTCTTGCAATCAGATATTCTATATACTAATTCATTAGAACCTTCACATATTGCTGCCACTGTGTACCTTGTGCTTTCATGTTCCTTAATTCTCCTCAACATCAGCTCATCGCAGAAAATTGAAAACAAGCGTTCAGTAAAAAACAGACTGAACCGTTTGCTTTCATTTAACACGTTGATGAACAAAGCAACAATTATTTGATGTTTCAGTCTGCCGATTAAAGGGAAAACGATGCGGAGGATTATCTTCAAAGGACATTCATTTCTTATTATCATTCTACTTTTCTGTGAGTATTCAAGGACTTTCATTTATTAGAATTAGTCAGGTGGTCATGAGTTTGCGAAATCAAAAACAATGACGTCTTCATTGAACCTCATATAAAAGGTCGAATAAAATCAGCGGAGCACAACTTTATGCATCGGAGGTTCACAGCCTAAACAAGGAACTTTAAGGAAAGGTTTTTTTCCGTCGTGAATAAAATGATACTGGAAGTTTGATCACTTTTTACAAGTTGCTCAGTCACCGAAAGGAGTTCACTGAAATTACAACAGAGACCTCGATTCTGTGCTCACATAAAGCGCAAGTGTAGCTCAACTTATCGTTATTTCAAAGGCAGAAACATGACTCACTGACTGTCGCATGAATTCAAACATTTATTAAAGCAGAAACGTAATCGCAATAATTTAGCGGAGTTTTGCTCATGTCCCATGGGAACGAAATTGATGACACAAGACGATATATAATTTTTCCCAAACTTCCATCGGAATTTTTTGGGTTTCATTGAAATTATCTGATAGAAAACCATACTTCTTCTCACTCGTTCCTCTCTTACAACTGAAAGCCTTTTTCGAAGATTTCCATACTAAGAATTATGTGGAATAAATTTTAGATGAAAACATTTCCTTCATTTAAAAAATTTCTTCTAATATTTAGAAATTCCATTTCTGCTAAAAAACGACAAAAACTTCTTAAGTTCTAAGAAGCTTTATATAATACACCAACACTATGCAATTAAAAACTTCAGGAAGCAAACTCATTCAACACTTAGATCAGTAAATTGCGCTGCAGTAGCTGTGGATGTCATGAGCAAGTAAAGCGGAACTTCCATCGAAGGCACCATCACTTAATCAACCGCACAGCTGTACGAAATTTTCCTCGTTAGAGATAGCGCTAATGCAATTCCATTTACCAATTCATAAAAGAATGCAACGAGTAAATTAACCAAAACTTTTTCAAAGGCTTAAATCATATTAATACGATCACCACCTCTACAACAGAATGAACTCAAACAAAACATAAACAGTGGCGAAAAAACTTCATACTTTTCTATTCCCCACACAAGTAATTTTTCGAGAATTAGATACCAGAACAACTAAACAAGAGACTTAAATGGAACGTTTGCATCTATCGACGAAAGATAAAATTTTTTGGAAGGCGAAGAATACTCAACCGAATTTCAACCTAAACAAGTGACGAACCGCAACTATTTATTCATCGAAAAAACTCATCTTTTGAAGTTTCACAACTGACGGACTATTCCATCACCTCAATAACCAGCAAAACACCAGCAACTAACTCTTAAAGTATTTCAGCGACAATCGAAACAAAAGCAGCGAAATCTCCCTCCATCGCAGCAAACAGTGAAACACCAGTAACGGACTCTCCCGCCGAACCGGTAACCAGCGAAACACATGTAACTGACATTTCCGCTACTTCAATGACCGGTGAAACACCAGAAACGCAATCTTCCGAAGAGCCGGGAACCAGCGAAACACCAGCAACGGACTCTTCCAAAGAGCCGGAAACCAGCGAAACACCAGCAACGGACTCTTCCAAAGAGCCGGAAACCAGCGAAACACCAGCAACGGACTCTTCCAAAGAGCCGGAAACCAGCGGAACACCAGCAACGGACTCTTCCAAAGAGCCGGAAACCAGCGAAACACCAGTAACGGACTCTCCCGCCGAACCGGTAACCAGCGAAACACATGTAACTGACATTTCCGCTACTTCAATGACCGGTGAAACACCAGAAACGCAATCTTCCGAAGAGCCGGGAACCAGCGAAACACCAGCAACGGACTCTTCCAAAGAGCCGGAAACCAGCGAAACACCAGCAACGGACTCTTCCAAAGAGCCGGAAACCAGCGAAACACCAGCAACGAACTCTTCCAAAGAGCCGGAAACCAGCGAAACACCAGCAACGGACTCTTCCAAAGAGCCGGAAACCAGCGAAACACCAGCAACGGACTCTTCCAAAGAACCGGAAACCAGCGAAACACCAGCAACGGACTCTTCCAAAGAGCCGGAAACCAGCGAAACACCAGCAACGGACTCTCCCGCCGAACCGGTAACCAGCGAAATACAAGTAACTGACATTTCCGCTACTTCAATGACCGGTGAAACACCAGAAACGCACTCTTCCGAAGAGCCGGAAACCAGCGAAACACCAGCAACGGACTCTTCCAAAGAGCCTGAAACCAGCGAAACACCAGCAACGGACTCTTCCAAAGAGCCGGAAACCAGCGAAACACCAGCAACGGACTCTTCCAAAGAGCCGGAAACCAGCGGAACACCAGCAACGGACTCTTCCAAAGAGCCGGAAACCAGCGAAACACCAGTAACGGACTCTCCCGCCGAACCGGTAACCAGCGAAACACATGTAACTGACATTTCCGCTACTTCAATGACCGGTGAAACACCAGAAACGCAATCTTCCGAAGAGCCGGGAACCAGCGAAACACCAGCAACGGACTCTTCCAAAGAGCCGGAAACCAGCGAAACACCAGCAACGGACTCTTCCAAAGAGCCGGAAACCAGCGAAACACCAGCAACGAACTCTTCCAAAGAGCCGGAAACCAGCGAAACACCAGCAACGGACTCTTCCAAAGAGCCGGAAACCAGCGAAACACCAGCAACGGACTCTTCCAAAGAACCGGAAACCAGCGAAACACCAGCAACGGACTCTTCCAAAGAGCCGGAAACCAGCGAAACACCAGCAACGGACTCTCCCGCCGAACCGGTAACCAGCGAAATACAAGTAACTGACATTTCCGCTACTTCAATGACCGGTGAAACACCAGAAACGCACTCTTCCGAAGAGCCGGAAACCAGCGAAACACCAGCAACGGACTCTTCCAAAGAGCCTGAAACCAGCGAAACACCAGCAACTGACTCTTCCAAAGAGCCGGAAACCAGCGAAACACCAGCAACGGACTCTTCCAAAGAGCCGGAAACCAGCGAAACACCAGCAACGGACTCTTCCAAAGAGCCGGAAACCAGCGAAACACCAGTAACGGACTCTCCCGCCGAACCGGTAACCAGCGAAACACAAGTAACTGACATTTCCGCTACTTCAATGACCGGTGAAACACCAGAAACGCACTCTTCCGAAGAGCCGGGAACCAGCGAAACACCAGCAACGGACTCTTCCAAAGAGCCGGAAACCAGCGAAACACCAGAAACGCACTCTTCCGAAGAGCCGGGAACCAGCAAAACACCAGCAACGGACTCTTCCAAAGAGCCGGAAATCAGCGAAACACCAGCAACGGACTCTTCCAAAGAGCCGGAAACCAGCGAAACACCAGCAACGGACTCTTCCAAAGAGCCGGAAACGAGCGAAACACCAGCAACGGACTCTTCCAAAGAGCCGGAAACCAGCGAAACACCAGCAACGGACTCTTCTAAAGAGCCGGAAACCAGCGAAACACCAGCAACGGACTCTTCCAAAGAGCCGGAAACCAGCGAAACACCAGCAACGGATTCTCCCGCCGAACCGGTAACCAGCGAAATACAAGTAACTGACATTTCCGCTACTTCAATGACCGGTGAAACACCAGAAACGCACTCTTCCGAAGAGCCGGGAACCAGCGAAACACCAGCAACGGACTCTTCCAAAGAGCCGGAAGCCAGCGAAACACCAGCAACGGACTCTTCCAAAGAGCCTGAAACCAGCGAAACACCAGAAACTGACTCTTCCAAAGAGCCGGAAACCAGCGAAACACCAGCAACGGACTCTTCCAAAGAGCCGGAAACGAGCGAAACACCAGCAACGGACTCTTCCAAAGAGCCGGAAACCAGCGAAACACCAGCAACGGACTCTTCCAAAGAGCCGGAAACCAGCGAAACACCAGCAACGGACTCTTCCAAAGAGCCGGAAACCAGCGAAACACCAGTAACGGACTCTCCCGCCGAACCGGTAACCAGCGAAACACAAGTAACTGACATTTCCGCTACTTCAATGACCGGTGAAACACCAGAAACGCACTCTTCCGAAGAGCCGGGAACCAGCGAAACACCAGCAACGGACTCTTCCAAAGAGCCGGAAACCAGCGAAACACCAGCAACGGACTCTTCCAAAGAGCCGGAAACCAGCGAAATACCAGCAACGGACTCTTCCAAAGAGCCGGAAACCAGCGAAACACCAGCAACGGACTCTTCCAAAGAGCCGGAAACCAGCGAAACACCAGCAACGGACTCTTCCAAAGAGCCGGAAACCAGCGAAACACCAGCAACGGACTCTTCCAAAGAGCCGGAAACCAGCGAAACACCAATGACGGACTCTTCCAAAGAGCCGGAAACGAGCGAAACACCAGCAACGGACTCTTCCAAAGAGCCGGAAACCAGCGAAACACCAGCAACGGACTCTTCCAAAGAGCCGGAAACGAGCGAAACACCAGCAACGGACTCTTCCAAAGAGCCGGAAACCAGCGAAACACCAGCAACGGACTCTTCCAAAGAGCCGGAAACCAGCGAAACACCAGCAACGGACTCTTCCAAAGAGCCGGAAACCAGCGAAACACCAGTAACGGACTCTCCCGCCGAACCGGTAACCAGCGAAACACAAGTAACTGACATTTCCGCTACTTCAATGACCGGTGAAACACCAGAAACGCACTCTTCCGAAGAGCCGGGAACCAGCGAAACACCAGCAAGGGACTCTTCCAAAGAGCCGGAAACCAGCGAAACACCAGCAACGGACTCTTCCAAAGAGCCGGAAACCAGCGAAATACCAGCAACGGACTCTTCCAAAGAGCCGGAAACCAGCGAAACACCAGCAACGGACTCTTCCAAAGAGCCGGAAACCAGCGAAACACCAGCAACGGACTCTTCCAAAGAGCCGGAAACCAGCGAAACACCAGCAACGGACTCTTCCAAAGAGCCGGAAACCAGCGAAACACCAGCAACGGACTCTTCCAAAGAGCCGGAAACCAGCGAAACACCAGCAACGGACTCTTCCAAAGAGCCGGAAACCAGCGAAACACCAGCAACGGACTCTTCCAAAGAGCCGGAAACCAGCGAAACACCAGCAACGGACTCTTCCAAAGAGCCGGAAACCAGCGAAACACCAGCAACGGACTCTTCCAAAGAGCCGGAAACCAGCGAAACACCAGCAACGGACTCTTCCAAAGAGCCGGAAACCAGCGAAACACCAGCAACGGACTCTTCCAAAGAGCCGGAAACCAGCGAAACACCAGCAACGGACTCTTCCAAAGAGCCGGAAACCAGCGAAACACCAGCAACGGACTCTTCCAAAGAGCCGGAAACCAGCGAAACACCAGCAACGGACTCTTCCAAAGAGCCGGAAACCAGCGAAACACCAGCAACGGACTCTTCCAAAGAGCCGGAAACCAGCGAAACACCAGCAACGGACTCTTCCAAAGAGCCGGAAACCAGCGAAACACCAGCAACGGACTCTTCCAAAGAGCCGGAAACCAGCGAAACACCAGTAACGGACTCTCCCGCCGAACCGGTAACCAGCGAAACACAAGTAACTGACATTTCCGCTACTTCAATGACCGGTGAAACACCAGAAACGCACTCTTCCGAAGAGCCGGGAACCAGCGAAACACCAGCAACGGACTCTTCCAAAGAGCCGGAAACCAGCGAAACACCAGCAACGGACTCTTCCAAAGAGCCGGAAACCAGCGAAACACCAGCAACGGACTCTTCCAAAGAGCCGGAAACCAGCGAAACACCAGCAACGGACTCTTCCAAAGAGCCGGAAACCAGCGAAACACCAGCAACGGACTCTTCCAAAGAGCCGGAAACCAGCGAAACACCAGCAACGGACTCTTCCAAAGAGCCGGAAACCAGCGAAACACCAGCAACGGACTCTTCCAAAGAGCCGGAAACCAGCGAAACACCAGCAACGGACTCTTCCAAAGAGCCGGAAACCAGCGAAACACCAGCAACGGACTCTTCCAAAGAGCCGGAAACCAGCGAAACACCAGCAACGGACTCTTCCAAAGAGCCGGAAACCAGCGAAACACCAGCAACGGACTCTTCCAAAGAGCCGGAAACCAGCGAAACACCAGCAACGGACTCTTCCAAAGAGCCGGAAACCAGCGAAACACCAGCAACGGACTCTTCCAAAGAGCCGGAAACCAGCGAAACACCAGCAACGGACTCTTCCAAAGAGCCGGAAACCAGCGAAACACCAGCAACGGACTCTTCCAAAGAGCCGGAAACCAGCGAAACACCAGTAACGGACTCTCCCGCCGAACCGGTAACCAGCGAAACACAAGTAACTGACATTTCCGCTACTTCAATGACCGGTGAAACACCAGAAACGCACTCTTCCGAAGAGCCGGGAAACCAGCGAAACACCAGCAACGGACTCTTCCAAAGAGCCGGAAACCAGCGAAACACCAGCAACGGACTCTTCCAAAGAGCCGGAAACCAGCGAAACACCAGCAACGGACTCTTCCAAAGAGCCGGAAACCAGCGAAACACCAGCAACGGACTCTTCCAAAGAGCCGGAAACCAGCGAAACACCAGCAACGGACTCTTCCAAAGAGCCGGAAACCAGCGAAACACCAGCAACGGACTCTTCCAAAGAGCCGGAAACGAGCGAAACACCAGCAACGGACTCTTCCAAAGAGCCGGAAACCAGCGAAACACCAGCAACGGACTCTTCCAAAGAGCCGGAAACCAGCGAAACACCAGCAACGGACTCTTCCAAAGAGCCGGAAACCAGCGAAACACCAGTAACGGACTCTCCCGCCGAACCGGTAACCAGCGAAACACAAGTAACTGACATTTCCGCTACTTCAATGACCGGTGAAACACCAGAAACGCACTCTTCCGAAGAGCCGGGAACCAGCGAAACACCAGCAACGGACTCTTCCAAAGAGCCGGAAACCAGCGAAACACCAGCAACGGACTCTTCCAAAGAGCCGGAAACCAGCGAAATACCAGCAACGGACTCTTCCAAAGAGCCGGAAACCAGCGAAACACCAGCAACGGACTCTTCCAAAGAGCCGGAAACCAGCGAAACACCAGCAACGGACTCTTCCAAAGAGCCGGAAACCAGCGAAACACCAGCAACGGACTCTTCCAAAGAGCCGGAAACCAGCGAAATACCAGCAACGGACTCTTCCAAAGAGCCGGAAACCAGCGAAACACCAGCAACGGACTCTTCCAAAGAGCCGGAAACGAGCGAAACACCAGCAACGGACTCTTCCAAAGAGCCGGAAACCAGCGAAACACCAGCAACGGACTCTTCCAAAGAGCCGGAAACCAGCGAAACACCAGCAACGGACTCTTCCAAAGAGCCGGAAACCAGCGAAACACCAGTAACGGACTCTCCCGCCGAACCGGTAACCAGCGAAACACAAGTAACTGACATTTCCGCTACTTCAATGACCGGTGAAACACCAGAAACGCACTCTTCCGAAGAGCCGGGAACCAGCGAAACACCAGCAACGGACTCTTCCAAAGAGCCGGAAACCAGCGAAACACCAGCAACGGACTCTTCCAAAGAGCCGGAAACCAGCGAAACACCAGCAACGGACTCTTCCAAAGAGCCGGAAACCAGCGAAATACCAGCAACGGACTCTTCCAAAGAGCCGGAAACCAGCGAAACACCAGCAACGGACTCTTCCAAAGAGCCGGAAACCAGCGAAACACCAGCAACGGACTCTTCCAAAGAGCCGGAAACCAGCGAAACACCAGCAACGGACTCTTCCAAAGAGCCGGAAACCAGCGAAACACCAGTGACGGACTCTTCCAAAGAGCCGGAAACCAGCGAAACACCAGCAACGGACTCTTCCAAAGAGCCGGAAACCAGCGAAACACCAGCAACGGACTCTTCCAAAGAGCCGGAAACGAGCGAAACACCAGCAACGGACTCTTCCAAAGAGCCGGAAACCAGCGAAACACCAGCAACGGACTCTTCCAAAGAGCCGGAAACCAGCGAAACACCAGCAACGGACTCTTCCAAAGAGCCGGAAACCAGCGAAACACCAGTAACGGACTCTCCCGCCGAACCGGTAACCAGCGAAACACAAGTAACTGACATTTCCGCTACTTCAATGACCGGTGAAACACCAGAAACGCACTCTTCCGAAGAGCCGGGAACCAGCGAAACACCAGCAACGGACTCTTCCAAAGAGCCGGAAACCAGCGAAACACCAGCAACGGACTCTTCCAAAGAGCCGGAAACCAGCGAAACACCAGCAACGGACTCTTCCAAAGAGCCGGAAACCAGCGAAATACCAGCAACGGACTCTTCCAAAGAGCCGGAAACCAGCGAAACACCAGCAACGCACTCTTCCGAAGAGCCGGGAACCAGCGAAACACCAGCAACGGACTCTTCCAAAGAGCCGGAAACCAGCGAAATACCAGCAACGGACTCTTCCAAAGAGCCGGAAACCAGCGAAACACCAGCAACGGACTCTTCCAAAGAGCCGGAAACCAGCGAAACACCAGCAACGGTCTCTTCCAAAGAGCCGGAAACCAGCGAAACACCAGCAACGGACTCTTCCAAAGAGCCGGAAACCAGCGAAACACCAGTGACGGACTCTTCCAAAGAGCCGGAAACCAGCGAAACACCAGCAACGGACTCTTCCAAAGAGCCGGAAACGAGCGAAACACCAGCAACGGACTCTTCCAAAGAGCCGGAAACCAGCGAAACACCAGCAACGGACTCTTCCAAAGAGCCGGAAACCAGCGAAACACCAGTGACGGACTCTTCCAAAGAGCCGGAAACCAGCGAAACACCAGCAACGGACTCTTCCAAAGAGCCGGAAACCAGCGAAACACCAGCAACGGACTCTTCCAAAGAGCCGGAAACCAGCGAAACACCAGTGACGGACTCTTCCAAAGAGCCGGAAACCAGCGAAACACCAGCAACGGACTCTTCCAAAGAGCCAGAAACCAGCGAAATACCAGCAACGGACTCTTCCAAAGAGCCGGAAACCAGCGAAACACCAGCAACGGACTCTTCCAAAGAGCCGGAAACCAGCGAAACACCAGCAACGGACTCTTCCAAAGAGCCGGAAACCAGCGGAACACCAGCAACGGACTCTTCCAAAGAGCCGGAAACCAGCGAAACACCAGTAACGGACTCTCCCGCCGAACCGGTAACCAGCGAAATACAAGTAACTGACATTTCCGCTACTTCAATGACCGGTGAAACACCAGAAACGCACTCTTCCGAACAGCCGGGAACCAGCGAAGCACCAGCAACGGACTCTTCCAAAGAGCCGGAAACCAGCGAAACACCAGCAACGGACTCTTCCAAAGAGCCGGAAACCAGCGAAACACCAGCAACGGACTCTCCCGCCGAACCGGTAACCAGCGAAACACAAGTAGCTGACATTTCCGCTACTTCAATGACCGGTGAAACACCAGAAACGCACTCTTCCGAAGAGCCGGGAACCAGCGAAACACCAGCAACGGACTCTCCCGCCGAACCGGTAACCAGCGAAACACAAGTAACTGACATTTCCGCTACTTCAATGACCGGTGAAACACCAGAAACGCACTCTTCCGAAGAGCCGGGAACCAGCGAAACACCAGCAACGGACTCTTCCAAAGAGCCGGAAACCAGCGAAACACCAGCAACGGACTCTTCCAAAGAGCCACAAACCAGCGAAACACCAGCAACGGACTCTTCCAAAGAGCCGGAAACCAGCGAAACACCAGTAACGGACTCTCCCGCCGAACCGGTAACCACCGAAACACAAGTAACTGACATTTCCGCTACTTCAATGACCGGTGAAACACCAGAAACGCACTCTTCCGAAGAGCCGGGAACCAGCGAAACACCAGCAACGGACTCTTCCAAAGAGCCGGAAACCAGCGAAACACCAGCAACGGACTCTTCCAAAGAGCCGGAAACCAGCGAAACACCAGCAACGGACTCTTCCAAAGAGCCACAAACCAGCGAAACACCAGCAACGGACTCTTCCAAAGAGCCGGAAACCAGCAAAACACCAGCAACGGACTCTTCCAAAGAGCCGGGAACCACGTCATTGTCGAGCGAAAAAACACCTACGATAGAGGCCGTTTCTTCGACTAGGTCTCCAGCAGTCCTGGTTGAAAGGATGAATCAAACGAGTACGGTTTCCAAGGAGAATCCTGCTGTTATCGAGAGGAGAGTTACGCCTGGGTCCTCTTTTCAATTCACTATCACAACGCAGAATTCTTCTGTTGAGAAAGAAGCTGACGTTGATGTCTCTGCTGCTGCCTGTGAGAATAGGAAGGAAAACCTTGTTACCGTGAATGGCTCAGGAAGTGGAGTTTACGATATTCCGGCCGAGTTGGTGAACTACATCTATATTAAAGGATGTTTGAAGGAGCGGAGGAAAAAGCGAAGTATTGGCGAACCAGAATTTCTCTTCTATTTGAATATATTCGGTAAAAGCCCATCGAATGAAACTATCAACATATCAGGAGAATTACGTTCGCCTATTGTTGAAAGTCAGCGGGATGATAATGGTTTGGGTGCTGGAGCAATAGCTGGCATCGTCGTTGGCTGCGTTGCATTTGTCGCTATGATCATCGGCGTTGCTGTTTATGTCCTCTTCTATTTGAGAAGGAAAGGTCGGATCGGTCGGAGTGAACGCAACGAGCCTATGTTGCACGAGGAACGTAGTGTTCCGTATGCAGGCGCTTTAACAACTTCGATGGGCGCATATCATACTGATTCGAGACTCTTTCCTCGTCCCCCTGCGTCTCCCTATATGACAGGTGCTTCTGGCTATCGGGACGTACATGGAATCGCATCAACCAGTGAAGGACCTTCCCTAATTCCAAGGGCGGTAACGAAGCCTGGTGAAGACATCTATGATCTCCTAAGGCTTTAACTTCAACAGTCTTGCAGTTCTTATGTGATCGCAGCTGTTTGCCCCTTACGTTTTCGTAAATTCCTCAGCGTAGTGGGTTTTTAATGGCCAAAAACTCGTGGTACAAGCTGATTTGAGAGATGTGAAGAGCATGACGCATAAAACTCGAGTTCTTTGCTGACAGGCGACTTGATGTGATCGGAATTCGCCTTATGCAATTGGGACGCATAGTTTGCAAACGCATCCTCGCGAACAGTGTAAGCTTCTGGTTGAATTCTTCAAAATTTGCGTTAATTTTTCAGGCGCTAATGCAAATTTTTCGTTAAGAAATGTTCCCAGTGGGGATTTCGTATTAGATGTATCTGGCCAGCATCGCTTGATGTTCTATAAATGCCTTGTCTGAAAGTATTCCTGTTCTTTTCATTCCTCCTACCTCCTCCACGTCCTCATTCAAGGATCATATATGATTGAGGCGTGTCCAGACTTATCTCCCACTGGTTATTTCTAGAATGGGCTGCATTTTCTTGTTTTCTCACTGCTCCATTTTGTGTTATGCGATTACTGTTACTGTGTTATTCATCTGCCCTTGCCATACGCGCCTTTTTTTGCACAAATGCTTTTGCGGCATGTCCGTCTGGATTATATTACTCATTGATGTTGGACAAAATAGGTCCACCATGAACGGCAATTAAATATGAAAGGTGATCTCTGTGAAAGTTTACTATGAATACAAAGCAGTGCCCACCGATGGTTGCTCAGTCTTCGAACTCAGAAACACACACCGCATTTTTTAATAAGATTTATTTCTTTATGATAGCAAAATTCGACGATAAATAAGGCTTTCTCGACCACGTCTCTCTCTCCCGTGAATTAGGCGAGTAATAACCGACCAATACCTCTTAGACAAAGAAAGCAAAGTTGGTAAAATAATTAACGCTTCCTCGCCTTAATCTTAACAAGTACATTTTGCTTCGCAATCTTCTTCAACATGCTCTTTCCGCCCTATCGCATTTAATGGGCTAGTCCTTATTTCCAGTACAGTACGGGAAAATGCTCTAAATAAGAATATAGGGGCTATGAATTTTTCCCAGGGAACTGTGTTTAGATATAAATCTAATAGATACATCCTAATATAAGACAATTCGTTATCAAGGTCAACTGAACAAGAACATGAGTTGTCGAAATGTTTTTCTCTCAAAGAGTATGTCGTCCGTGGAAGATCTTCGTCCTGCAAGCTAGAAGCAAGAAAAAATACCAATAAATGTAAATTATCGACAGAGATGGATAATAGTTATAGATCGATCAAATTGCAACACCAGAGACATTAATAAATGGATCGATTTGTACTTCAAAGTTGGAGTAATATGTAATTGAGATTTATTTCATATTACGACAGAAGGACTGAAACCGAAAAACCATAAAAAAAGGAACTGAACTGGCACAAAACTAAAAAATACAAATAAATAAATAAATAACGTTAAATATTTAGTAACTTGCACATGCAAATATATTGTAATAACAAACAGTTTCTTAACGAAATTTCGCTCAACTAATTTGGTGAGTCTATACATTTCTGCCACAGAGCTAACATAAATAGCAGAAGCATATGGATGAACATATGGATGCAGTGAATTCGGTAGGGCTCTTAATATTCCGAATTCTGGGAGGTCAAAATATCGGACTGTTGAGAACGTTGGTTATTTTTCTAAGAATTTCGCACGGATGGAGGTGAAATACAAATTGTAATCAGTTATGATAGACAATATGAATATCTAATTTATGGCTGTATGAGTATGCCCAATTTTGATGGATACATTCAGTGTACTTGAATTGATTTGAATATGGACATTAACTGGAGTGGCCAGTTTGTTGTTAATTGCAAGCATTCTGTGGAGGAAGGGGAAACTTCATTACACGTCGACATCGTGTTTTTAATTCTGGATTGATAATAATGTCGCCTAAAATCATGAGCACCTTACAATAAAGTAAAGATAAACTATATGAATTAATTCGCCGGTTCATTTCGTTAATCTTAAGATCCAGCACGGAAAGACTTCGAATATTTCTGAAATGGAAGGTCCAAATGGATCTGCTCGAAACTGGATTCGTTGACGTCGATATGAGTGATTGTAATCTAAACAACAGCAGAAATACATTTTCATTCCAGAATAAATAAAGCATTGAGATGCGCGTGATAATTCCGAAGAAATGGACGTGAACGATTAAAAGATTAGATTTACATAGAAATCAAAATTTCTTTCATATTAATTAGAGAGATCATCATGTAGTCTGTGCATAGGAGCGCTCAAACTGTAGCGAACCTTGCATACTGTAGGCTATAACTGCTCAACTTTGCCGAGAATACAGAAGCCGCCGAACGACATGGCCAGCAAACGAAGGAAATGCGGTGATGCTGCACGTCGCCGGCTTCTTTTGTCTAAAGATGGCTGCAGCTCTCAGCTTAGTGTAGAGATTTTGCGAGCGAAAAACAGCCTCAGACGAAATTCTTGAAGAACTGTGGCCATCTCCAAGGTCAGGTGAATAATGAATTTTGCCCGATGATATTAGTAGGGTTTTGTGCCGAAAATGCTAAACAGCTTCTTCGCCGGATATTATGAGAGGATACAGAAGTGCTTCTAATTGTTACAGTAAGACCTTGCACACTTTAAAAATTTCTGCTTTGATTGAAATCGTCATTATTTCTCATCTTCGCAGAATATTTTTAATAATCAGTGTCCCTTGATTATCCGATTCAAACTCATTTATTTGTATTGTAATACAAAACAGTAACCTCCAAGACGTAATTTACAAAGCAATTCGAGTTAAGAGTAAAACTGTGTTCTCAGCAATTTCGGTATGAATCCCATGAGGGTGAATTCTGCTAATTTAGTGAGACGTTGGGATGTGGCAAATGAATTAATCATTCACCGGTGGATCAAAGTAACGCATGATCGAAGTACCACTTTGGATGCGCTATTATGCTCTATACCAAACTATCTAGTTGGAGAAAACTGTTCTTTAAGTTTGAGGATGCTAATATTTAGTTGATTTGGAAAAGGATCTTAATCGACGTAAATTGTCTTCCGCTAGAAGTGAATTGAGGAAAATAAACTGCAATGAGCATTCTTTTCGTAGAAAATAATATATTGATGTGATAAAAGAAGTGATGTAGTGCGATACTTAAACTCTTCTGATTTCGAATACATTTGAGGTACTCGCGAAAATTTCGCTCCTAAGCGCTATTGTAAATTTCTATTTATTCAAATGCTTTATGGCCAAATGGTACCAATAGATAGTCGTCATTTGTACTTGGCAGAAAATGCGTAGAACATCCGTCTCACATAAGCAATCGTTATTATATGCCCATTCCTCGTCTATGTTCACATTTCGCATTAGCTAAGAGTCGTAAGTTTCGTAATTTTTAGGTCGTTAATATGAGGGAATTGAAGCTAATTGCTGCAATAATATGAGAAGAAATTGCCAACTTTCATAGCAAATCAACATCAGTTCAAAAAACAGAGTGAATTTAACCTATAGTAGCGAATTGCAAAACAAATGAGGAAATTTAAAGAACTAATATTAATAACTGAATAACTCATTTTCTCATATAAAGTATGAGAAATTTACCGTGCACGACGCTGCTTTCGGCTATAAAGCAAAAAATATGCATTTCATAGGTTAGTGTTACTACGTGTGTATCATTCGCGATCGATTTTCTTTCTTGCGGAATCTTATCGAACAAAGAAGCAGAACTACTTAAATAATAAATAATCGACCGATTCTTCATTTTTCCAACGTTCGTGAGCGCTAACATAGCGGGTGATTGTGCGTGGTTTCAACTCGCCAAGAAACCATTTATGGGTGTAGCTCATGAGACCCTATCGCGATAGATGAGCTTTCATTTGAATCTCCGTTTTCATAGGCGAATTTCCTCCGAATTTCATTTACACCTTATATACTCAGATGTAATCGCTTATTTTCTGTAGCTTTTAATGCACATCTTCAAATTAGTAAATGGTGAAGCCTGTTTAGTGCGTCAACTGTTACGAGCAACCTAATGCCTGGATCACAGAATCCTCAGAGCTTGAATCACAACATTTGAGGTTACATTCTATGCGTCAGAAAACTCACCATTTTCAATTTTACCTATAAATTCGAAGAAAAAAAACGATGAAAGGAGCAGAATTTTCGTGCATTTTGCAACCTTTATTGGCATGGCGAACATTTTTTTATTCTCATTTCTCAACGGGAAAAGAAACAAAGGAAGTGGAGCCTAAAAGGAAAGGAACGGATGTCGATGACGGCAATTCTGGAACCGCCAACGATATAACAGTGAGGAGGTTCATCCGAACCTAAGAGGAAAGGAACGGATATTGATGACGGCAGTTCTGGAACCGCCAGCATAATGAGCATAATATTATGATCACTTCTGCAATTGATAAGACTAATTAAATTGAATATTTCCTTAAGAAAACTGCATAAAAAACATATTTAATTTAAGTTTTAACTGGGAGAGCTTTTGTTGAAATAAATATATTTTTCATTAAAATGAATTATAGTGAATTTTTATGTTACTCTAATTTTTTCGCAATAATAAATGGTCGATATGATTGATGTGAGAGTGTAAGAATTATTGATCTCATTTGTGATGTTTACTAGCTGATGTGAGTCGCATCCAATATTTGCTAAGTTCACAAGCTATTTATAAAAGATATTCTGGAAACATGGAATGCCTTCCGTACGTCATTCATAAGAATTCTCTCGCAACGTTTATTGCTATGAAGTTGTTTCGTGAAATGTAAAAATTAGAATCGTGAAGCAATAATTCAATGGATAAGTGGTCATGGGTGGTCAAGTGGTCACAAGTGGTCAAGTGGTCATAAGTGGTCAAGTGGTCATAAGTGGTCAAGACTCGAGTGACCACTACTCTTTCCACTTTTCACTTCGAATCTCTTCGTGAAATACGTATAGCCGTATTTGTCTCATAAATTTCAAAAAACAAAAATTCCCCCTTTTGCGTTTATTTTATAAAATAGCTTTTAATGCCGTCAATTTAATATTCAAAAAAATATATGATACAAAATTAGTGGGTAATTTTGGGAAATTTTCAAGCTCAAGTACCATTTAAGAAAATTCAAAAAGGCTGATGAAAGGGGCACCTGTCAAACGACTATGCGCTGGCGTTAAAATAGCGTTAAAGGATGAAAATGCGCCATGTCTAGTAGAAGTATGAAGATAAGAATAGAATTCAGGGTTGTTGCTAGCAAAGAAAATTAATCGTTTTATATTTTCTGCTAAGAAACAATTGCCTACCAAGACTTTCATCATTTAAGTGATATATTTTAGATGAGTGATTTTTCAGGATATCAATTTCAGGATTTTCAAGATATCAATTAAACGAGCGTTCGGATGTGGAAAAAAATTTTCTTGGATTATATAAAACATTTTTTTTTTTTTTTTTTTCATAAATCTATTAATCAATTTCGCATTATTGGGCAAAAATATAAGTGAAATTAATTGTGTCCTTTTGAATTTAATTATATTTTTCTCTTCATATCACATTAAGTCCTATGAACTTTCAGGATCTTTATCCAGAAAATGTGTCACTGTCATTTTGCCTTAATAGCATCAATACGGCACTCATTAGGAAAACCGTCTTCTCTAAAAGAGAGTTAGTGATTATAATGTTTTATTATGAATTTATATTAAAGAGTTGCGAATCTCGCAACGCCAATTTATGAGTGAGTGCTTTACGTCTGTACCACTTTAGGCAAAAAGCCAGCAAATTTTGAAGTAATTAAATTTAGTTTTCATTAAGATTTTAGATATCCGATTTGGACTTCATCCAATTTCGACGAGACAGACGCTTGAAAAGCTTCGATGGGATTTTCTGGTTTTTTTTTCCACTATTTATTTGATCAGTCCTTATGTCGTATAAGCTCTAGCTGGTGCTGATCCCATGCCGTAGTTGGCATTTCCTGTTTATTCGTTGATCCACTCCTCGGGAATATTTCGCAGTCGACCATCGATGTAGTCATCTTATTGGTGGAAAAGGTGAAGCTCTTAGGACTATTATTCAGCTCCTCCTGTTTACTCGCTGTTGTATGGCACAAGTATCAGCATCGATCGCGGTGCCGAATTCGTGTCTTCATTGAGGGATTTATTGTTGATTGCATTATTCTTTCAGCGAGTTATATAGTAGTCTCGATCTGCGTCCTTCATTCGAGAGTTATCTTCAATAAACCAACGATAGCTGTGAAATCTATTTGTTTGTACCAACCACATTAGCTTACGCTCTAAAGAAATCAATAGTTAATTTTGCCCCTCATTGCCAAATATATGTTCAAGACTGCTGTCATATTTGATCCAGTTTTGCCGTTTTTTCCAGATATTCGACTTCGCAAAGCAAATTGAAGAGGGAGAATCGTGACAGTTAATATTAGGCGCCTTTTATGTAGTAACTGTAAGTCGCATGAAGCTATCGGCTTGAATCTCTCATTTGGAATCGAGCAAGAAAGAAAGAAAACAAATTAGAAATTAGGTTACGCAGCAGATTTTTTGCTTGGAATTCTTTTCTATATCGCTTTTTTTTTCTCGGAACGGATATTATCTTATTCAAAAGCATAAGCGCAAAAACAGTATTAATTATTAGACTAGCCTTTACTAGAACTATCTCAGTTTGTTTTCGTCGATTAAATGATCTCCTAAATGTGGTACCCATGGGAAGTTTGGTTTGTTTCTGGGAATGACCTAGTTTGTTTCTGGGAATTACTTACTTGGTGGAATCGGTAATGTCATGCAAATGTACTCGTGAGAAGTACATTGATTAATTATAAAGGTAACGCTTTTCCCTCAAATGCACCATCATAATCAAATACGTTATCCCCGCCGAACGTAACGTCGCATTCAGCTAGAACGTTACTCTTTGCATTTCAACTTTTAGTGATACTCACTATTGTTATTTGATAAAGAAATCGTGAATGTCGGCTTTGCATCGGTCGATTAGTGCGGAATTAAAATCCATTGATCGGGATATATCCGATGAGAACGACGTCTGTGCTGAGGTGAAATTACGCTTCTCTACTTAATTTTTGAGAAACTTAAATATCTAATTAAATCGTTTTAGTTAATTTTCGACTTTTGATATCTATTTTTAGTCAATTTTGCTGAATGTGAATTTTCCAAAGCATTTCAATGTCGGAAGGGAGGAGGGCAATTAGTCGATTCTTATACCACTTTAAAGAAAAACATTCTTCTTCTGAATTTGTTCTATCATCGATGCAACGTGAAGAAATGAACTAAATATTCGAAGAAGAAGATATATATATATCTTTCGTATTCAATTATGTTGCCAATCCAGTTCTCAGTTGTTTTTCTTTTTTTGATTCCATTGCTGGATTCCAGTTCATCCATCTTACTGTCATTCAGGTCGAATCTTCCCGAAATCATATGCAGATTTCTGCTATTCATTGACAGAATCTATTAGTGGATGCTAGTTCAGTTAAGAGTTGTTGAAACTGTTAAGAGTTTTTATTTACTTTGTCATCTTCAGTGATTCGAGGGTGAAGATTGTCTTTTTTTCAAGATTGACGATGAAATTGTTCGTGAGGCGTTGGAATCAGGAATGGATCTGCGTGAATATTCGTCGAAACTTGAAGAGCAACTTAAATCGGCACATCGTTTGGCTGTACATGACTGCATCGAACAAGCCGATAAACTTGCTGATCTACATATCGAGCTAACTGCATGTGATGACGCATTTGCTGTATGTAATTTATGCTTTTTTGTCGGTGATCTGAAGGAAAAATGAGCGAAAATGTTGTATCATGTGTAGACGTTTGCCGAAGTGATCAGTCGTCAAATAATTGTCTGTGTATATATGAGCATAAACCGACTGAGGAATAGATGCTAAACTATTACTCTTCCCATTCACCTTTTAGACTCACCTAAGAATAGGAAGTTCTAAAATTTTTGGGGGTATTTGATCTTTTCTTGATTTCCCTCTTCTCTTTGTTTCTACCAATAGAATATAATCTTCCAGTAATTATCGATAGTCTTTAACTAATTGACGAAATCATTGTTTTACTGGGAGAGCTTTTTTGAGAATTATGCTTTCCAGAGCTGTTATGATACTAAATGAACGGGCAGAAAATGCTTAGTACTCTTTTTTTGTTCTGTCTGTGGGGCTATAAGATTTTTACGAGACGGAACACTGTTGAAATAATCTCGTCTTTAGCGTTTGGAAGAGATGTTAATGAGTTTCCAATCCGAGTTGGGAACTATCAGTTCGGATATGAAGCGCCTTCAGCAACAGTCGGTTGAAATAAACCAACAGCTGAACAACAGACAAAAGGTGCGCGGCGAGTTGAGTCAGTTCGTCGATGATATGGTAGTGCCACAAACGATGATCGAGTAGGTTTGTTTGCGTATTCTGATTCCGTATGCAAATTTTTTGAGAGATCGAAAGCAGAATCGGAATTTCCGTGGTAATCTTTTCATATTTTAGCTTTATGGAAGTGGTTGTTTAATTTACGTAGGATTGCTGTTACAGTGTCATTCTCTCACGGGAACGAGGACAACTTCTGTCATGGTCTGTTTGGTATCTTCGGTTATTTTGAACAAACAAGAACAGATATGACTCATTTCGTTAAATTACTGCCGAGTGCTTGTTTTATTTTACTTATTTGCATTTTAGTGCATTTTTATTGCGTATTCGACCATACGAGATTTTCAGCAAATTAAATTTTTGGCGGAAATAGCGTAGTGATGGCAATATCGCCGATTTTTCATTTAAAACGGGAAAAGAACAGCGGCGAATCAGTAATTCCATGATGGAACGCCTGCAGGTCATAAAGCTACGAAAAATTCTTGTTCTCGGCTTTATATATGTTTCTATGTGTTTTGTATTGTTTATTTATTGGATTTGATTTTAGACTGCGTGCTGAAGAGGTAGAATACTGCATAATGGTCATTACTCCTTTTGAAGTATCTCATCTTTCATGAAGAGGAAGGAGATATGCCCACATTGTCGGTATCTAAAATTTCATATCTTAAATTCTGAATTGTTCAGTTGAGCCGATTTCAGCGTGATAATGGATCGAGAGGTGGGTGAGCGTGAATTTTTGGAACAGTTGCACGAACTACAGCATAAACTGCAGTTTCTGAAAGCTCAAGAATTCAAGGAAGCGAAAGCGGTCGCTGACGTGCAGGATGTGATCGAGAATTTGAAGTATAAGGTTGGCATTTTTACTAACTTAAGTTTTTAGAGGAATAAATTGTGTCACTTTTTTCGTGGCAGTTTTTATGTTTTTGAAGTTCATTTCGTACGGCTCTCCTCATTCGACTTGATATTTTTTTGCATTTATGCTTTGCTTATTTAAATGCTGTAAAAATGTAGAAAATATAAGAACAAATTGGTTAGGACATTCGCATTCTTTCAAATGAAGCGATATTTTCCATCCAGTGGCTCTTATTTTAAATAATTCGTCGAAATATAATGTTTCTTTGACATTTACTTCCTAATTTCATTGATTAATATGAAAGTTTTAAGGGGGTTTAACGTCAGAGTTTTTATAGAAATGTTTCAAAGCGTAATCATATTTAACCTTGAAAAATTAGTTTTTATCTTATTATGTTTTGTGGGCTCCTCTTCGGTTTTCCGAGTTAACGCTAGTTGTGAATATCTACTGTTTTGTTCCTCAAAAATGAATAGTCTGCTGCATACGAGTTGCTAATTCTAGTATACTATGTGTAGGCGATGGCGAAGGTGCGTGAATGGCTATTATTGAAGATATCATCGTTCAAGAAGCCGCTTACCAACTATCAAATACCTCAAGGAGCACTACTAAAGAACAGGTAGACAAGTTCCTTTGTGTGATCGTTGATCCTTGCGGCACTTATGACCGCATAAGTTTTTCAATTTTTCTGAAGAAAAATCCTCCCTTCCCCCTTTCCCTTCTCATTCCCTGTTCTGGATAAAATCAGGCCCCTATTCCATAACCTGTGTTTTATTTTTTGTTTATTACAGTAGTTAATTTATTACATCTAAATGGAGATATGCTCGACTGCATGGGGACTCTAAAGTCAGGTTATTCTTACGCAATGGTTTTGGATGTTGGTGGAATTCCAATCTAGCCTAAAGTCTTATAATCCGTTTAGTGAATATTTGCACGCGGTGTCACTTTAGTAATTCAGGTGTTAAAACTGTTCTTTATTAGTTATGCCAGGGGAGAAATTTGGACTTGTTAGGTGAAGGCGCTATTTTAATAGTTGGTCTAAGCTGTGATGATACATCTCGACAATGCTTGCTAGCAGCATCCTAGCATTGCCGGGCAATTCAATCGCTGAAAGTTACATGATGATGCAGTTATGAGCGCTTTGCAAAAAGGTACCTAAGAGGTGGATAGAACTTGAATGGCACAGTTAGCAATTAGGGATTCGAGCAGTTCAGCGTGGCGATGCTGGATGGATTGTGGATATGTTACAGAATGATGAATGAATGTATTTATACAAAGGATCTCAAGTAATGCTGTTGATTTGTAGTGCATAAGCTAAATGATTTTTCAGGTTTTTCTATGAATTTCTTCTCGCAAATGATCGACAAGTTGCACGTGAGGTTAATCTCTTTTCGAGCTAATTACTATCTAGAAATGAGTTTATCAGTGGGTTTTTTATTGCTGAAAAACTTGGAGGAAATTCTGATGAGAATATTTTGTTTTCTTTCTTTAATTTTAGTTTTGTTATTTTCGAATAGCAGATTCTAGGCGATGCGGCGGATATGTCCACTCGAATTTTAGAATTTTATTGTGATGCTTCCATTGCCAAAGTGTTTATCATATTGCTAGGGTTTTTTTTTCCAATTGTTTGGACTTATCTGTCATTTTATTTGTCTTTTAAGGTAGCGTATTTTCAGTGTCACGTTGATAGTAATTTTGTGAATTTTTATCTTTCATTAAGTTATCCGCATTGGCTAACTACCTGTGGTTATGTTCATAGATCATGGGAACATCATACGTGATTACTTTGTAGTGATATGATCTATCTGTAGGTTCGAGATGAGTACGTGGATACGATCAGTAAAATATTCTTCACCTATTTCAAGACATATGCCTCTCGGTTGTTCCGCCTTCAGGTCGTTTATTATCGCATTCTTACCTGATTTTAACTTTTTGCCATTTTAACTGCTCGCCGTCAATTTCTTACATCAATAGAAAACATGCAATGTCGGATTTTTCAACTCTGTTGTATGTATGAACATAGGTATTGAATTTAAGCCCTCTATGGAATTTAAATATTAATTCTGTGGAACTGACAGGGAGGAGATCGAAAGAGGGTTAGTCAGGATGAGGGAACATATAAGAACTCGTGGCTTCTTCTTGTCCTGATTGCATTAGGAACAGGGTTTGGGCGATATTGTTTGAGGTAGAGTTTTTTGGACAGAGTAAACGTTTAACGAAATTATGTAATAATTTAAGGAACTAAGAGAAGAAATGATGCTTATGATATTTCCGGTTTGTTTCTGAGCACTGAAAATTATGTAGTAGTGAGGTGGAAAGATGAGACGTGGTGAGAAGTTTTTAGTAAGGATGCTGACAGCCAATGAAATGAGGACTTGATTTGATGATCATAGTGACCTTCTTCTTCAAACATTATGACGAGCTTAATGAATTACTGATACACGTTTGGGGTTCATTCATTACATGTTATGCATAACGCAATGTAACTGGAATATTACCGAATCGAGAACAATCGAGGTGGAAATTGATTCAAATCGTTGGAAGAACATGGTCGGGATTTAGTGCATAGGTTTATTCGCACTCTTTTTGCTAGTGTTAAGGCCTACCTCTATAATTTTTATCATATCCTAATGTAACATGCCGTTGCAATACATTCGATTGGTGGAGAAAGCCGTTTGTTGCTGAACTCCTGGGCTTTCACTTGATGCTTTTAAAGTTTTGATTTCTTTTTTTTTGCTTATAGCAAACGACTTTACGTCTTGTGCACAGCTTAATCCAATACTGAAGGATTGCAGTTGAGCGATGCAGCAACAAAAGACGATCTTCTTGGAGCGGAGGATACGGTCAAAGCAACGGGTTTCTTTTCATCAAAACCACAGGTGAACTCATAAACCGATGTAGTGCTGGTAACCAGTTATGGTAAGCTTGGCATGTTTGATGAGATTGTATATTTCAGTTATGGCTGAAGGTGATCTTTCAATGCCTACTAGTCCAGGTGCATCCCTCACAGCTGGTGCATCTTCTCTTAAGTCAGATGATTTTGTTTGAATAAATAAGCATTCTACCGTTAATTTTTTTTCTTCATAATGTAAATTCTTGTTTCAGTTCGATTTTGTAAATCGCACAATGTAAAATTATCTTTTTTTAATTGAGTTTTGCGCTTGCATGATTCGATGTGCAGAGGTAGGATTATATCCGGTTAACGCATAGCTTTAGTATTGCTCTAAGTTTTTTCCAGAGTAGGAACTCAATCGTTATCGTTTCTTGACTTGCGAACTTTTTAATCTTTTTTATATTCTTCATTAGAGTTTTGTGCCGTAGAACAAATGAATCCATCTTAACTGTTTGAACATCTTGAATACTTAGATGGTTTTGTGGCTGTTACATGTGGCGTTAGCTCGGCATTTTTTTTTCGATGGGAATAGTCGTTACGATGCTGCGATTTGGTAGCGTTTTTGATTGAAGCACTATATTAGATAGCGTGAAATATTTGCGATGTTAAGTTCCTCTTCTTTCTGGGTGCGAATCTTGAGCCACAGTGGTCATAATATCCCAGAAGTGGCATGAATGAAAGGGTTTAAAAATGATAGAAAACGGTATTCTAAGAAGCAAATTTAAAGGTGCGGAATCGAGCAACGGTATTTTCGCTGGGAACACGCGAAAGTTTGCTATCGTTTGATCTTCTTTCGCCTCTAATCGTCCCTCATGCAGCACAACAAGCCAATGAGAGGGTCGGCTTTTTCAGTGCACTTTCTCGTTTTTTATTTAATTTTTGCATTATTACTTAAGACAGCCAGTGTTGACAATTTACACACAACAGCATTGAAACAGTGATCATCAGTCGTCATTACCTTTGCATGTTATAGTGGGATTTGAGCAGAGTATAACCTTGGCAGTATTGATGTATCCTGCGGTCCTGACAGCCTTGATGATGCTGGGTTATAGATTGTTTTTTTCATTTGTTAGATTTACTGGTAGTGGCTTGAAAAAGTGCATCCAACAATTTTAGAAGGCATGCATTGTTATTCCATCGAATGAGGGAAATGGTTGAATTCCTCCCTTTTTTCTCATGATGGCTAGGTTTACCATTGTGATTTTCTTGCGTCGAAGTCTTAATTTGGCCAGGGTCTTATGTACGGTATAATTTATTTCACTTTGAATATTGCTAAAAGACCATTGATTGGCGAACGTATATGAACGCGCCTGTAACTTGTATGCCATGGTGAGTTGATGGTGCAAGTATAAGCGAAGTCTTTGAAGAAAAAAATGTTAAAGCATGGCGCATTCTCAGCCATCGTTTAGTTTTGCCTAGTGTGCGGTCGGTTTTAAGAGGGCTCCGAGAAACTCTTTGGCTTTCTCCTACCGAGTCATTCCGACCAGTGTTCTCGTCGGGGCGCGCATGACGGCGCAAGTCGCACGAAGCTACGATAAATCGACTGGTCATTATTCGATGAGCAGGAGACGAGCCTAAGCCCTGACCTGCACGCTGCATCACAATTTAAGCAAAACGGAAGTGGTGTTTGTGTGAAGGAGCATTCATTCATAATGAATGCTTTGTCGATTCAAGTAAAGTCATTAAAGTAATACACTTTCAGTTCCAATTCGAGAGTCTCTTTCGCAGTGTTCAATACGCTTTGGTTGATCATTCATCGCATGAGTTCCTCTTTATATCGGACTTCTTTATGGTCAGCGGTCAAGCGGCCATCGAACTTTTCAGTCAGATTATGATGCGTTCTATTACATGTCTCTTGGTAGGTTTAATGCTTTGTTAAAGGGTTATATAATTTCGTAATGGCTTAAAGTGTGGAATATTTAATGAGTACCTGCATGCTACTGCAGAAGTCATGTGAAGAGCGTATACTGGCGAACTATGACGCAATCTCCCTTTATTTGTGTATTTGCCTTTGTGCCAAATATAGCGAATTGATGGTGGAACGAGGTATACCTGCCATGGATGGGTATGTCTTCCAACATTTTTTAATGCTTTTTAGCAGAAAATAAGTATGATGTTAGGTAACAAGTTTGTCAGAATATGAGTTGCTATTTTAGCAGTAAGTGACTCCCACAGCCTTTATTTTCCGTTTTGGGAAACCTCGTGCTCTATCTCCAGTGACACGAGTGTGCTCTATATGGATCCTCACGAACAGCGATATTTGCAAATATGCATTTCCTGTAAATTTAACACATCGAACTGTTACACCAATAAAGTTTGTATGAAGAAATGAGTCATGTGAGAGGTGATGATTAGTGAGTTTTGATTTATTTATTGGATTGCATTTTGGAGTTCTAAAGGGCTGCCTTTACAATGATGGTTTGTTTAATATGACTGTTATTCTGTGGAGATATAATTACGTTCATTACAGAAGGTTTATACGCTAAGTGTAGTCATTGTTCAGCTAGAAATTAGCCATCTTTTGACGCATATTTTGATAATTTTTTGTTGGAAGCGAATGAGAGTGGAGATGAATGACATCCAACTCTTTCTTTTTTCTTTAGTTTCTTTTTTATAGGTTCAGAATGCATATATCTCATTTTAGCGGAATATTTGACATAAAATGTTATGTTTAAGTTATTGGGATACGTTAACACGTATGTTGTGGCATCGATTTGATGCGATCATGCAACTGCACAATGAGAGTGTGCGCGGAGTAGATGTGAAGAAGATGATTCCACCTCCAGATACAAGGCCCCATTATGTAGGTATTTCCGGCTTATTTACGTGAGTTTTTTTTTCATTGTCTGTAGTGATGTGGGAGAAGTGGCACTTCCTTTACTTCTGAAAAAGAAATTTAAGTATTTCTTTTCTTTGTGATGGAACCTTTGAAAATGTGGATTTTATCAGACCTATTTCCCCAAATGTTCGAAGGTAATGTTATCTTTAATCTTGTTTCAGAAACGAAGTGGAATATATTTCATGTTGTTGTAGTAAAGTAACCGTAAATCTTTGAAATATTTAGCTGCAGCTTCGTTTTTTTTGCTTTGGCGCTGTTCTAACTTTCCTCTTCTAAGAAGAGGTCTATAGCCGTAGTTGAAGTTTAGCTTCTCTCTGCTTCGAAATAGCGAATACCAGTTCATTTAGGAGTACAGGCTACTAAATTTTGCTGTCTCGAATATTTGCCATTCATTCGCTATTTATTTATTTGAGGGATTGCATTTATCCGTTCATATGAATATGGTGCTTATATGGCAGAGAAAAACAAATTTTCTATTTCTTCAATAAAGTTAGCTTTCAAATTGGGCCCCTTGTAATGCAGGAGACGAATGTCAGTGATCTTCTGATTGACAGCAAAGCAATTTTCTGAATGGCGTCGGAGCTTGAGCGTTCCTTCTGTCGCTGTTTGCATATTCTGTTTTCAGATAATCAGACGTTATGCGGAATTTACTTGTGCTCTACTGGTTTGCAGTCAGATGATTAGAAAGCAAGTTGAATCGAAACTGCAGGTTTCGTTGTGCTCAGTGCACTATTTTTCCTCTTATAATATTGGATGGGATATGTTTAACTGGGGAACTTAGAAGTCCATTATTTGCTTTTTCATTTTATGTTATCATCACACCGAAATATTAGTGTAGGTAGTGAAGCCGTACGGTTTTCGAATTGAGACTTCTTTAGTAGGTGGGAATAAGGAAATAACGGTTATATTTATAGAAGCTGACACTTTAAGTAGCACCGACTATTTTTTGAAATGTGTAGTTGGGGTAATTCAGAAGTTTTTAAGAATGGATTTTTTCGTAAGTCTTCGGTTTAAGTGTAAGTGAAACTGGTAAGATATAATGCATTTCGGTGGACAATTTATTTTTCATATAATGTTTTGTCGGATCCGAATATCTGTCCGGTGAATACTTGGTCTTGATAAAAGTTGCATTGTTTTATTTGTTTATTTTTAAGAGGCATCTAAGCAGGCAGCAGTCTGAAGTGGAGCAACTTCTTAATCGGCTGTCGGCACAGCTACCGAATCCAACTGATCGCCTCGTGTGCATTATAAACAATTATGATCTCATACTCAATATACTAGAGGTAAGATGATTTTGCTTCATATTTCTTAAGAATATTGAAGTGATATTAATTATCTATGGAAGGCTGAAGCGGTGAGAGATTTTCAGAAGGAGACCATGACGTGGGATCTGTACTGGAAGTCTTTGTAATCACGTCAGGCGGTTTTTGTGGTGTTATATGTTTGGATTGCATCAACGAGGCATTTTTTTGAAGAAATTAACAAACATTACGAAAGCAGTTGAAAATTGAATTGAATCTCATAACCATTTATTATCATCAAAAATGTGCGTTCTCAGTAATTTTTGGTGTCGGTGCGTGATTATCGTCCTCTGTGTTTTGTTACTATAAAGTGGAAAGAAATTTCCAGAAAACAATGAGTGGCCAACAAAGCAAGAGTGTTAAGTATAATAAACCCTTTTCTCACTGTGCTGCAAATGGATCAGTGCTGATGGAGAGAGCGGAAGCGGGGGTGGTGGGAGGAAAAAGGGTGTTTTGGCATCCCTGGTCTGCGTAGGATTTTTTTGCTTGCTTGAAACCTTACAGTCTCTTCTTTTGCAGTGATGCATTCTGCTGGCCGATTTTCACATGCGTGAATCAAATTATCAATTAAAGCACCATGAAAATATGGTGCATTGAGTGAATTGTTTGTACTAGTTTTGCAATGCAGTTTTCATGTCTTATAAATGCTGTCGGAATAAGCGTCCAAGAATTAAAACCTGAGAAAAACATCTACGGATACGCTACCAGATTCCTAGAGCAGGTCTGGTTTACATGCCTCACGAAATATGCACCTAAAGTTTGTATTATGGAACATGTCTTCATTTTTATAGAATGCGTTATTGAGCGTACATTGTACAGGATTTTCTTCATTTCAGATAGGTTTTTCAGCCTTTCACATATCACTTCTGTCTTCCATATCTATGTTCCGTGGAGTTTTATAGGAGCGTGTAACTTCTTGTGAGTCGAAAGAAAAGTCTTCATTCTGGGAACTACAACAGACGCGAGTGAGTGATTATGTGGAGGCAATGTTGCGACCTCATTTTGGAGAGCTGATCGCATTTGTGAACGAATGTGAACCGCTTATCGAACAAGGGCACACACAGCTTCTTATTAGATATTCAGGTATCTTTTTGCACTCTTATTGGCGATGAAGTATTATTCACTAAGCATATTGCTTGTTTCCAGGTAATCAGTCGCTGTGCCTTTAGCATATTTTGTCGTTTTACAAATAAATTTGCTATTTTATGGAGCAAGCACTTGGTTTTTGTTTTGTTGTATTTATATTCTTGGAATTGGATGAAATTTAATGCACAACGGATGAGCGAACAGGAAAACTGATTGTAACTCTCAAGGATTATCTGGGGCAAAAATTTTCCTAAGCTCTTAGCTCTGCATTTTCCCCTCTGCTCCCATTGTTTTCTCACCCTGTGGGAACTATAGCTGTTCGCTTGTAGTGTTCCATCAGCTAATTGCAAATGTTTCCATCTAATTATCTTAGTCTCATTTCGTAATTTCTTTTCGTTTGAGTGGACAAAACCGACCTTCTAGAGATAAAGATGTTGGATGGCCTGCCGCTGAATTATAAAAAGGTAAGAAGGAACAGTGCCCTGGGCCGTATTCATACTTTAAAATAATTACTCTATGTTTGATTTGTATGGGTTGTATAGGCAATGCTGAGGGTATATTACCGTAGCTTAATTGTCTTTTTCTTGATGTAACGTTAATTTTCAAGCGGCTGTTTATTGCGCGTAATATTGATCCGTAATTTGCCTAGAGTTGACCTGAATATTTCATTGACAGCATATAATACTGCATATGTTTTTTTCATATTGTGGTAACAATTGCTGTAATGGAAATCGAAATGTTATGTTTCAGTTGCTTTAGTTTGCTTATTTTTTAGTGTTCTTCATTTTGTTTCTGAAGTAAAGATTTCGATAACAACAACTACAATATTGCAAGTATGAGATATGCGAATTGCTTTGATAGGTGATTTGGAGAAATCTTTAGTTTTTCCATTGACAATGAAGCATGTTAAGCACTCAAAATTAAGCCCTTTTCAAGGAAATATAGGTCTTTATTCAATTTAAATTCACCGGTATAGTTTAGTTGAATATTACCATCAAAAGGATTCTTAAGATTTGGTATGAGTCCGTTATTATTGAAGTAAGCCTTCTTACAATGTTGTTGAATTCAGATGATGAAGAATATTGTATTATTAAATGTTCTTTCTTCTTCATACTTGATCCTCTGCTTCCTTTCGTTTCATCATCCTTCCGTCGTCATCGTTTTGAGCCAATTTCGGAGTCGCTGTTTTGACCTTATGAGCCTAACGGTTGATGTGGAATCAGATTGCCAGAGATGCTGATGTGGAGTGATTCTTTCAGAAAAAGTGACCGCTATTGTTCGATCATTTAGTGCAAACTGGAAGAAATCCATTGATGCAATAAATAAGGAAATATTGAAGTCGTTCACAAATTTTAAGAACGGCACGAATATACTGCAGGTAAGATATATAGGTATTTCGTTTTTCTTTCCAGCTTTTTATATATGGGGAAGCCTTCACAAAGGTAACCACATCATGCAAGCAGAGTGTGCAGATTTTATTTTTATGTAATTGAAATGTGTGTTGTTCATAGTGGGGTTTGTTTCTTCAAGCTGAAGTTCGCTGTGAGATTATTGCTGGAGGTTTCGGCAGGTTTTTGAATTCCCACCTAGGTTAGTTAAGTGATCTGTTTATTTACCTGTATAAGTGGAAATAGGTTTTATGTTGAAAGTGTTTGTTAACCAGATAATTTCTACAGTGTAGATTAACAAACACATGCTTTTGAAATACTGTGGTAACAGTGTAATCAAGTTGTGGTTAAATCTTTCTTTGCGTTTTCCATTGATTACTTTTACTTGCAGTTGCGACTTCAGGTTTCCAAAATTAGGTAGTTTTTCAGGCAGCATTCACACAATTGGTGCAGTACTATCATCGCTTCAGTAAAGTTCTCTCGCATGAAGTGTTTTCCGATAATGCAGCACTCAAGGAACTCGTCAATATACATCATATCATGGTCGAACTGAAGAAGTATAAACCTGTATATTGAAAGTGTGCTTACTGTTTTGTTGTTTACGTTGTTTCTATCTTTTCTCATAAGGTTGTGCTAGCTTATGGTTCCCTCCTATATTGAAAAGTTCTAGAATCGCTGTTCATCAAGTTTGAGATTTTTCGCTCAGGATATATTTGCTTGATTTATGGAGTCGTGTTCTGAGGGTGCTGCGCATTATTGGTTTCTTACGAATGAAGCGTCTATTTCGAACTTACTCCTTCGTTTTTCCTGTTATTGGATTCGAGTTTTTTAAGTTGATTTGTAAATAAATAGTTTTGACTCAGTGAAGCTACCGAAATAAATGAGCAGAATTCGTGCTTCATAGGTATACTAGTTCCTGTCTTCACGAGCCCTCTTATTGTATTGTAGTTTTTTATGTTCCAAATTCAACCAATTAATGATGGATTTGAGCTGGTGTGGTGGCCGTCGTTGTCCTGGAGAGTATATGAGTTGACCAGTTGATGTTTGATCTTTTACTCTTTTACAGTATGTTGATCTATATATGTTTGATCTGTTTGATCTTACCAGTTGTTTGACCAGTTGATCCAAATTCATATTGATGTTTTACTCAGCCTAAATACGGAATTTCAAGGTGTTTGTTTCTGGTGGATGTGGCTGGTTTTATAAAGTCAGGACGTTTCTGACTATAGAGGGATGATGAAAGGGGAATAAGAGGCTGTATGGAGCGGTCGGCATGCAACGTATGTGCTCAGAATTTGGGAGGATTGAACGCATGGACCGGATATGTGTTCGTTGTGGTTATGGAATATAAGACAAGGACTGGAACAAAACAAAGGCAGACGTACATCGCAAACAGACAGATACACGGCACTTGCACGCATATGGGTGAAGTGTTGTCAACGTTCTACAATAGCTATAAAAGGTACTCAACCGCATTAGTTGATTATTAACAGCCACGAACCAGCCGTCTTTTTTCTTAGTTTTCATAGTCCGTTAACCTTGCTCACAGTAGACTTGACTGCAATGAGAGCTGAGAGTGGGCTATAGATGAGGGAGCAAAAATGAGCAAAACCCTTAAAATGTGTACGATTTTCGATGGTCAACAAGAGATAATAGTTGTGATTTTACGACCACATAGAAATTCTATAAACTAAATTTTTAAAGGTGGGACTAGATAACCTAAAAGGTATTTTCCGTTGCTGAAGTAACCTAACGCTTCATGAAATACATATGAGGGTGTGAAGCCTTTGGTGTGTTTTATAGGTATGAATGATCGTTTCCCCTCAGCCAATGTAATGAGTCGGTTCTGCTTCTAGACACTCATCTTTCTTTTCTTTCCATTGCGGAATTGCATTACCTCATCGAATGATAAGCTGATATTGAGACATTTATAATGTTATGATGGGGGTAAAATTATTCGATTTGAAAGAAATCTCTATAATATTTGCCTGATGGCGTCATTCCGGGTGATAATTCATAGAAACAGCAAAAAAAAGCAGAAGTGAAGAAGGACTATCCAATATGCTTAAACGAATGAGTCGTGAAAATAAGTCTGAGTGTCAATCTAGATATTTTCCTCACATGTCTGCAAAAGAAACTACTCAGTTCATTTTAGTTTGGTTTATTTCGATAAAATACCTTTCACATTTTCTTGAAAGCGATAACAAAAATGGTTAAGACGCAATGTTCTCGGGCACAAATCAATAGCCTTATTTGCGTTACACCTATTTACATTAACGTAAATATGATTTGAATTACAGGTAAAATGTATGAGTTAAAAATAATACTCACTGTGGCAACGATATGCAGTCTGTCTGCCATATTCATATCCCTACTAATGATTTCGTCACTCTATCAAACAATTCGAAAGGTACATAGAGAGGTGATCGATGAAGTGCAATTATTTCATGCAGAAACTGATTCGGCTTGGTCTGAAATAATGACTATTCGACTGTTGGAGCCTGTTTCGCATCGAGAGAACACTTTCGATAGTATCTTTCGACGAAAACGTCAAGATTTCTCTCACTTGCCCGCATATTGCGTTTGCGAACCATCGAAACCAACTTGCTCACCAGGACCATCGGGTCCTGTTGGCGAACCAGGAGTGGATGGAGGTTTCATTTTGTTCCGTTTTGTGTTGATTGAATGAAGACCGATAAGATCCACTGATTCGCATGAGACCTGCATAGATCTACAAAAAACCTAAATATGGAAATATCAATATCCTAGGAAAGAAAGTTCCGATAACGTTGTAAAGAAACATTAAACATTACCTTCGACAAATGTCGTGAACGCAGGCCTTGTTTTCCGTGAAGAATTTGTCAAAACCTCATTTGCATATTTTCCGACCTATTCAAATCATTGATCGTTCATTTTGCTTCCCAAAATATTGCTAATTTAAATGAAGCTTTTATTCCAATTTCGTTTTTCTTCTATTCTAACTGAAAACGTTGATTCCAAGGAAATTTTAACTTCTGGATCACCTACTCAGCGGCGCATTTCAGTGGCTACCTTTATATATCAAAATGCAAAATAAAAGCTTTTTGATCGTTTCGAGAACGGTAATTGTTATTTTTATCACCAGCGAGGATAAAAAATATCGAAAATTGAATTCGATATTATTGGAACAAAAAGCTTTACTTCCGAGGGTTTTTCTTCAAAGAAGTGTTCAAAAGATAGTAAACCATGGGACGAGCCTATCACTTCGTTTCATGGCATTTCGATAAGACAGAGACTTGTAATATTATGAGCAGGAAAAAAGTTTTTTCAAGTTACGGACCAATTTCTCAGCCATTGTCGCTGCAAGTGATGAAAAGAAACACAACGTAGGAGGCGTTCTAACGCGCAATGAAATGATATTTCATCAAAATATTTCCTCTTCTTTCTCAGAGACCCAAAAGAAGCGACAGGTTCAGTAATGAATAAGTGGTTTAGGTCTCACAGGGAAATTGTTTTCTTATTGTCTAATCTGCAGTTCCGGGCGAGCGCGGACCTCCAGGTAAAGATGCTGAAACGACGTTAGGCACCACGCAATGTCCACTGTTACAAACAGGGTGTATTAAATGCCCGACTGGTCCACCCGGTCCTCCAGGATCGCAAGGCAACCATGGTGCACCTGGCCCTTCAGGAGAAATTGGGCCACCAGGTCAGAATGGCAGGGACGGAGCACCAGGACCACCAGGAAGCGCTGGTGACGTCGGTTTTCCTGGTGCAATCGGGCCTAGAGGTGCTCCTGGACCTGCGGGAGAAGATGGAACCACGCCAATTGGAAGGCCAGGAGTGAAAGGCCTTCGAGGTCCACCAGGAGCAGTTGGAAGAGTAGGACCTCGTGGAAAAGACGGCGTTGACGGGACACCAGGAGCTAAAGGCCCATCTGGAATCAAGGGAAGGAAAGGACGAGGAGGGGAAGCCGGTGAACCCGGACATCCAGGCAAAGAGGGACCTCCTGGAGATGATGCAACTTATTGTCGTTGCCCACAACGCTCTGCTGTTTTCGTTGGTAGGCTGAGATCCTAGCATATTCTTTTGCGTTTGACCGCATTCCTCATCCTTGTTCTGTATTCCGTTAAACTTTACTGGATATTATTACCTAATATATCTTGTACCATATTCGTCAGTAAGTGATTTTCATGAACTTTTCGTTTGCCTTATGCAGTTGGCAATGATGAATGACCGCGCCATATGCGTTTTGATTGCAGATTTTATGCAGAGCGTGGGAGAAGTTTTGTCGAAACAAAAAAAATCACTACTGCGAGGGGTCCTTCTAAGATGATTAAGGCGAGATCGAGTCTTTTCAGTTAATTTCATTTATTTCACAACTGATGAGGACAAGGGTGATTCAATTTCTTACATTGTTTCTATAGCGTTTATGCATACAGCGTTTCATTAGAGAAGTCATTTTCTGCACATATGTGCATAATTGACTAAGCGGAAAGTACAATTCAGAGTTATCACTTATAGAAGAGAAACCTCAAAAATACGGCGAATTTTTATTATCTCATAGTTCTCATCCACTCTAAACGCTTATCGGAAAAGACAGAGACCATTCGGTTTCGTTTCCTTTCAATGAAGCAATTGAAATTTTCGAGGAAAACTTTCATATTTGCGAAAAATAAAGAGAAATTCATCATTGCTAAAGAAAAAATTAGTCGATTCTCTCGCATTTATGTGCATCAAATGTTTATTGCACATTTGCTGTGACAAGGTCATTGCAAATGTTTATTGCTGCCCACAGTTGTTTGCAATTTCATTGACCTTTATGAAGGTTAACGTGCATCAGCTTTTTAAGAATTGCATTCTGTTAAAATACAGCAGTCGGAAAAATTGTAGTAAGAAGAACCTTTAAGGTTTAAGGTTTGAGGTTTGAGAACTATCGATGTTGTAATAAATCATTGATTATTGAAGTAACTGCCAACTCTTTCCGACGTTACCTTCGAGATATATCGATGACTTCACTGCCAAATGTTAGACGACAGTTATTGTTTGTTTCCTTCTAAATGGATAGATTTTCAAAAAAGTTCAGTTTGAATTTTCCAGTATTCGTCGAAATTCATAGCAAAAAAGCATACTCGATGTGGTTTTATGATGCATTCATTGATTAAAGGCTTGTTGAGTAATGAATGCGAATGATGGAATTCCATTTTTATCCGATTAGAGCACAATTCGTGGTGAATAATTGAGTTGAAAAGGATTTGAAATAATTGAAATTAAAGAGCAGAAATAGTCGATATGAATGAAATTAATATAGACGGTAGTGCACTGTAATATTTCCTTTTTATGGTACCTTTTTAAAAATATCCTCCACAGGAAAATAAGCAGTAATATTTTGTATTTTATGCATTTTCGTAAGTTTGTGAAATGCATTGCAGAGATATTTTACTCGCGCATATGATATGATTGTTGTATAGTAATTTGAACTGTTGCACCAGTAAAGATAGATTTTGTCAAGTTTCTTCCTTTCTTTCACGCTGATCGACAAACTTCGAAAGTGTTGAGGTTGTTTTAATGCGACAAAAAGATCTGCAAATATTCGACATTTTGTAACTTTTATTATCCACTCTTCGAATAGAATAATGACCGCTTAGAAAACATTTCCACGAGCAGTCGTACCAACTAAAAATAATAGGATTGTGTCGCATGTTTTCTTGTTTATTAAAACTTCAGAAAATTGATTGGTAAGGAAAGCGAAGTGTGTGAATAACATTACGCAATATTTTCTTATGCCTTCCTTCAATTGGCTAAACTTGTGACTACCGTCGAGGCAAATGTAACGTCGCCTAGGCAAAAATCCTGCGAAACTGTTTTGGGGGAAGAGGGTAGGAAGGACAAGAGAGCTGGAATAATTCTTTTTGAAGTGCATGAAAGTATAAGTAACAACAATATGCAGTTAGTTGGGTGAGCAGCTAGCCAGACACATATGAACACAGATGAGACACACGCAAGCATATACGGACTTGAGGACACAACATCGGTTCTTCAAGGTCAACAAAGGTCAGTGATGGTTGAAGGTTTTCTAAACTGTCGTGTTTTCTTCGATTCAAATCAATGAGATTATAAACGCTGATGAGAGCTGTGCTCATCCTTCTTACTCTATTTGATCAATACTTCGTTAGTTACACAAATTCCAAAGAGCTACCTTCATTTAAAGCGAATATAGTGGGACCAAACGAGGCTATTTACCGTTACCTGCTGCTGATTAAGGATGAGTATGAAAACAAAAAGAAAATTTGCAGAAAGAACGTTTAATCACGAGTAAGCAGTTATTCGCTTTGCCAACAAAACAACTTGCAATTAACATAATAATAAATTAAGACTGGGCAACAATTAACATAGAGCACACAGGAAAATTTTAGCATATATCAGGTGAATGTACGATTAGCATATGTCAGGTAAAAGGTTGATCAGGCAATAGATCCAACGTATAGAGATAGAAACACCGATATTCGCAAAAAATATTAAAATAGGAACATATGATATGCTCGTTAATAGAACGATTTCTGCAATTTTCCGCAAGTTTTTGGCGAAAAGAATTCGACGAACGCAATACTGATAAGTTAGAATACAGATAAGATATCAATAAATGACTCATTTGAAATAAGAGTTCGTAGGGACAAGCCCATAATATATAGCAAGGGGTCTCATAATGGTATCATATTTGTACAATACATGATTTTCTGTGATATATAATACGGACTTAAAAATTTTCTATAAGTTCAAATTGTCATATAATCGCACTCATCCATTGCAAACCAAGTACCACTATTCGATTTCAAATCAATTCATTAAACAAATTTTAGGAAATATTCTCATTTCAGTCAGTTTCTTGAAAACTTCTTCAAAAACGCCTTAAAGTCACTTTTAGCAACGAAATGATATCAAAAACGAGCAAAAATTATTTCCTATGAATTGGATGACTGTGAATTTTCTCTCAAAAAATATATTTGGTGACTTTTAAAGATGCATCAATTATTTTAGCATTGTCATTGTGACGATTTACTTCGATACAATAACGATCTTCACCCCGCATAAGTTGGGAATCAAATGTGATTCATTCTGCGCTAAGGTGATCATTGGTTCCTTTGTCTTAAGATCGCTTTAGACATAACCTACTCAGGGAAGCTATAATCTATTTTGATTTATTCTTTCATATATTTCTCATCGTTTTTTTCCTTCTCTGAGTTTCTCATTCATTTTTTTCTGTTTCCACTTCTTTGTCCAATGTAAAAGTAAAATATTTGCTCACTTTTTTCTCCTATAAGAAATGAAAATTCCAATTAAATGGAACACGGGAAAAAAGCATTTTTATTAGGAGGAAAATTAAAATGCATGAAAAAATCGTTTTCTTGATGCGATAGAAGCCGCTTCCGTGAGGGGCGTGGCACTTTCTTAGGAAGTGCTCGAGATCGAGTATATTAAGAGTGAGTAAACTCGATTGAGCATGTCCTCAAGATGCGTGAAGCGAAATTAATTGTTGCCTTTGCTGCACTATGTAGTACGTTTGCGATCATTTCCTGTTTATTAGTGATTCCTTCACTTTACTCCATTATCAACGAAATTCATAATGAAGTAATTGATGGTGTCCAAATATTTCGTGTTGAAACTGATGCGGCATGGTCCAAAATGATGGAGATTCAAATAGCTCTCAGTCCACCTAGCAAACCTCGAGAAAATCCTTTCAATAGTATCTTCAGAAGAAAACGTCAGGATTTCTCTGTATTACCTGCTTACTGTCACTGTGAGCCGGTCAAGCCGATATGCCCACCTGGTCCGCCAGGACCTCGCGGAGAACCTGGAATTGATGGACGTAAGCTTCTTTTTCGTCGCTGCTTCGAAAGCATTTTGCTAGTGATAACCAAAAGTCGTTAGAAATTGTTTCGGATTAAAGAATGGGTAAGAGAAAAGCTCCCAGAAACTTGATTTAGGCTTTTCCTTTAAAAAATACGTTTAGTTTTGGAGTAGTGGAACCGCTTCTTGTATCATTTTGTAAGATATTCAACGCATTTCTCACTCAGCACAATCGCCGTTCGAACATTGTTTGATCTTTTTAACTGATGTGTGTGGAGGAAAGGGATCGCGCCGATGTGGATAAGCAGCTTAATTGCTGGTAAGGTCTCCGAACTATTGAAGTTATGATGCATGAAATGTCGGGCAAAAATTTATGCATTAAGCAACAAAATTTGACGGCTATGGAAATGCCTTCAGGTTCGAAAATGTGGAAAAAACCAAAGTTAATCAAGTAATGCCGAACAACTCTCAGAATAAATTGAAACCGCAGAGCTACTGAGATGCTTCACATCTGAGAGCAAAGATAACGTCGGTCAGAATAGTACTTCGGCGTATAAGTAACAAACATTGCCATATAAATATTAATATAATGGGAGTAATTCAATTGTCATTCCTCATACAGATGATGTTTGCTGGAAGAAATTTCCCGAGATTTTTTCTGATGGCGAAATTCAGAATTTTCGAAATCGAATGAGCTCATTTAGCTCGATAAGTTTGCCTGTTTCCTTTTCTGTCGTTAAAAGGGATCCTCTCCGGCCTCCTCCATCGTCCTCTCTTCCCTCTTCAGCAAGAAGGCGGCGATGATAAGCCTTGCTTCTCCTCACAGTGACGTTTTTATTGCTTTACTAAACTGAAAGTAACATTTATCGCTTTTAGTTGTCATGTCTCTGACGAAAACGCATTCACTGTGGCTTTTGAAAAAAAACTATTAATGGCATAAGCAACAATCGTCACACAATATACGTTAGGTAGAAGTGAAGAGGCCCCAGCTCTAGGCCAGTAATAAACTTTATCTTTGGAAATACCAGGCTCGACTTTTTTCAGCCCCAGGTCCTCGCGGTCCACCAGGATTAGATTATCATGGTCCACCACCAACAACTGCTTGTCCTGCTGCTCACACTAGCTGTATCAAGTGCCCAGCAGGACCACGTGGCGTGCCCGGCCCAAATGGTCCACGAGGAGAACCAGGACCGGAAGGAGGACGCGGACCTCCCGGCATCAGTGGAAGGATTGGTATCAGAGGTCCCTCAGGACCGCCTGGGGACGTTGGTGTCCAAGGGCCTCGTGGTGAGATAGGGAAGCCTGGAAGTCCAGGGAGAAACGGTTCGAAAGGAATCGGAAGACGAGGTCCGAAAGGACCTGCTGGACCACCTGGACCACAAGGAAAGATTGGTCCGATTGGTAAAAGAGGCTCTAGGGGAAAACAAGGTCCAGTCGGATCGCGTGGTCCAGCTGGGAAAACTGGACCTTCTGGGCCACCAGGAAAGCATGGGGAACCTGGCAGCGAAGGGTTGCCAGGAAAAGATGCTGCCTACTGCCCGTGTCCTCCTCGCTCGAGTGCATACGTTAGTCGCTTCCATTAGATGGCAACCGTATAGTTTGTTGAAAGTTTGGAAACTCTGAACATGAAAGTTTCTATGTTTTCTTCATCGCAAGATATATACGATCTGCTGAATAAAGATCTTCATTTTGGAAGTAACATTCGACAATGAGGCATACATTGTAAGAGAGATGAATTAGAAGAAATCTGTGCATATTTTTTTGAAAATTAATGAAACATTAAGCGTGCTCCGTTCTTCTTCACAGAAATATACAGAGATACTTCAGTATAGCAATCAGACAATGGCAGAAAGTTGGCTTGGCTCACTGAGCATAGTACTTCGTATGTTCTTAATGTGTAAACGAAAGCAAGGAAATTAATAGGTGGAACGATTGAGCTCTTTATCGTAGAAAAGAAAAAAATGGAAACCTCAGAGGATTTACGCAATTCACTGCCGGATTGAAATCAGTGCAATTATATCTTAATGAGCTATATTAATACTTGCAATGTTCTCCGGCGTCTAAATAAGTCGTATTCATTTGCAAATTATTAGTGTGTAGATATATCCGTATCTGCATAATTTGCCTTGTGAGATAACTCTTTGACCGCTCTTCGAAAGGCAATAAATTACAAAGATAATAGGAGGACTTTGAGGCAATAAACGACTGATGATAATAACATAACTTTGCATAGCAAAGTTGATAAGAATAGCTTTACTACAGAGGAGTTGTACACTTATGTAAGTAATCCTTGGAAAAGTTGGATGGGTTAGATCGAGAATCCTTAAAGTTAATTGATTTCTCAGAGCTAAGATGATAAAAACCTGCTTTCAGTATATTTCATTAATTAGTAGTAATGAGAAATATTTCCGGAGATGATTGAATTCAAATTGTTTAGCCACATCGTCTCGTAGCAGAACTGCCTTCCCACTCATTAATTACGACATTGTAAGATTTAAGAGATGTTGAAAGTGCAACTGACCCTAATTTTACTCTAATGACAAGATAACTAAAAAACGAGAGAATGCCCCTTCAACAAAGGATTGGAACAATGGTCGCTAATGCACCTGATCCAAAGAAAAAGGATCAGAACAAATAATTTTTTCACCGAAATTCACTTAACACAGGTGAGTATTTAAACGCAAAGGTAGAATCTTAAAGTGTCATAAGAATCGTCGGAGACCGAAAAGGCCTCGTAAGGCAAAGAGTGCTGGTTGGCACTGTTGTCATTTGCAGCACGCTAAGCAGCATTATCTGTTTACCTTCCATCTCCGAAAATTAATTTTGAGCAACCATGTTAGGATGTTTGATCATATTTAAATCCTCTCCTTGAAAGAGATAGGGCATGGCTACAGACCACCGAACTATGAGTGTCGTTGATCATAGCATGAAAACTGGAAAAATCGATGAACCCAATAGAAGAACACCTTTAAGGGCTGTCAACATCTGAATTTTGTGAATCTTTTGGGGTTCTGTAACTGTGAGCCCATGAAGCGAGTATACCTCCCTCGAGCAAGAGACTCATGCAGACAACCCAGGGCCACATGAACACTAGAATTTTTTTATGATTGACAGTTCAAAATCGCTTACCTGAATTGGGGAGTGGTTCTAAACATATCGCCTATTTCCCAGATGCATTAAAAATTCCTGCAAAATTTAATTATATGATATCTGACTTAGTGACACATGTTGTCGGTAATATTTTGCAATCCCTTCCTTAGGATTAAATTCCAGTAATGCTTCTGGAATTCTAAAATTAATATGTAATCCTTTTTTCAAAAAATCATCCTCTTAAATTCATATGACAGAAAAGTTGAAAATAAAATCATTCGTTCTATTTAACGGACCAGATAAGTTGCTAAGAGAAAAGAAAAAATTATAAGGTGCAACGTCCCATTTCGTACTAATATGATCATAGACGACCTGTTTTCATTCACTTCTGTGATGTTACACCTGCAAAATGCATTCTGTCAAACGGGTGGGCGAGTGAACCCAAGCTGAGGCTGCAAAAGAGAAGGCAAAAAGCATGGTGGGGAGCGTAGAACGAAAGGGCCTCCAATATTGTCAGAAGCTGCTCAGTATGGATTAGAATAGGCATAGAGGGACGGAATGATAAACAAGGATATATGAGGTGCATGGTTGGCTAAGAAATGGGACTGGCTGGAGAGTAAGATGAATTTAGCATCAGAGGAGGTTTCGAGCTTCTAGGCCATGACAGCAATTGTTCCCTTTCCCTTCTGCAACTGCATACAACATGCGCATCTTGTGACGTTAATGTTTAGATGTTGCTGGACAAATAACGAATGCAAATAAGCTTTTACTGCATGCATGAAAATTTTCGCTGCATATTACGATTAACTTTGGAAAAATATTTCGACAATTATATGCTTCCACCGGAGACGAAAAAGTCTTCTGGAATATTGGACAACTATACACAAGTTCCTATATCGCAGATTGGTTATAATATGTCATTTGAAATTCTCTTCCTCTAAATTAGTGATTAAGCATTCATTGCTAATAAAGTGAATTTTAAAAGAAGTTATAAGTATAACAATCTAAGCAAACGATTTCCAAAAACACCGATGAATTAAATCGGACGGTCTAAGCGAACTTTGAAAAGATTTGGTGAGAAATTTAGTCAAGAATTTGAGAATTTCATTTTTTGCACCATTCGCAATATTTCATAAATTCAACTTCCGGGATATTTCAATGTATGTGATGGGCACTACAGAAGCAGTAATGACACAAAAAGCACAATAAAGCAAAATCAGCTGATGAAAAGCATATGGGAAAGGCTTACGTAAAGGTTTTTTGTACCCTCTCAGAAGCATATAATGCTTCTTTCAATTCTACGCAACAATTCGGGCAGAAAAGATTTGTCCGATTATCATCAAATTTGCCATATAAACAAAAATCACATGATTTCTGCAATATCATTTTAGAGGTATGCCACTCTTGCAATTAGCATCAAATAGCACTGACCATTCCGCCTGCAGAAATGAGATCTAGAGGTCGGCAGATAAAGCAAAGTACCCATGACTAATCAAGTGGAAGGCTCATAAAGTTATAGCTAAATTCATTCCGAACCGCAGTTAGAGTACATCAAAGGAGACATTTTAACCGTACTATTGTCGTCGTTTAATAGCAAAAATTTCCGCCACCGTAGTTGCAGAAAAAATCGGTGATTCCTTTTAATTTGGCTTGTTCTGAAATATTACTGTTTTGAGTTTGAAGTCGACAGTTACAATTCTTACTCTTCGGCTTCTATTACAGCTAGACGGGAATGCGAATATCGCGAAGTCGGGCATCCGTTCACTAGAACAAAATGATCGAAATCAATTAATGCGGAGCTGAATTACAAAAGGGCGCTCCACTTGCACTCTCCTTCCCCTTCCTCTCTCCTTTTCTGTCTTATCTACACGATTCAGCAAGTTTCACCAAAATTATCCACTTAGTGACGAGGTGGAAAAAGTTATTTGCGGACGCTTAACAACGTGAGGTCAAAGTGTCCGCCCCATAGCCATGTGCAACCGCCGGACTTTATCACAGCCGCTTACTGCAACTGGATATACAAAACTAGCACATTTGCACAGTTATCCATTTTCATATCTATCCATGAACTCGTCCAGTATATTCAAGAGGTCGACCTACCCTCTATTTTTCATCAGGATCACACAGTTTATTCAAAGGTGAAGAAATGAAATTGTAGGTGTTCTATTCATTTCATTGCTCAAAGACTGATATATTTTGGCCTCTAAATAGTATGCTCAATGTAAGAAATAACAAACCCGTAGCTGCTATTCTTGCGATCGTAGATCGTCAAAAATCCACTCAGATTTGTAGAAATTTTCACGATGCAACAATAGATGTAACAGGCAAACGGCATTTGTCTTGAAGTACGTACTGACATCAAAAACGAACAATGAAATCATCAGTGGTACCTCGCGTTCATTGTTTCTCAAACGTTATGAATTGAAAAAAAAAATTGGAACGCAGCGATGGAGATCTCTTATTCTTCAATAACAGGTAGAGATTCTTGCGTAGTTTCATTAAATGTTTCGTAATTTCTGCCAATTATTGGAGCATAAATAAATTGCCCTAACAGTTCAAAATTGGAGAATAATGGTACTAATATTTGATAACCTGATAGCCTGAAATTATCCTGTTTGGTGCACTGTGAGAAAGTCACAAAACAAATGCACAAGGGAACACACTAGCATGTTAACAATGGGAAAATATAAATCTGTTTCGTCCTAATGTTCCTGGTAAATTATATGGCTAAGCTTAGGCTCGAAAAGAACGAACTTATTTTAAAGAAAATAATAAGCCACATAAACAGGTGAATTAATAAACTTGAACGAACGAACGAATAAATCATTAAACAAGTAAAGTTTAACTTTAAAGTGCGTTCTATTGTATGAAGTACTCACCAGCTTACCGATTTTCATATTTATCAATAACTGATTTCCATTCAATTGCTCTTCAGCGCCCAGACATTAGTTTAGCGTCTGCATTTGAGAACGGTTCTTTGGGACAGCAATGTTATATATATGACTTCTTACCTTATTTAACTCTAATAGGTTACAAAGACGACTTGACTGCACAATCTTGAAATCGGTATAAACAAGGAAATCATTTATGGCTGATAAATTAATAATTTTTCAAGAAATAGAATAATTCAGTTTAGGAAAAACTGTCTTGCCTAATGCGACTAATTAAGAGACCCTTATGAGCAGCAGGAGTTAAAATTTCACTTGATGCCTTCCCTAAGTAAAAAACTTTTCTAGCAAGCAATATTTGGCAATAAACATTCGAAAATAACTTTGCTGCTAGAGAAACGATTTTGAACGAGTAAAATAGAAGTTATTCGTAAAGGAAAATTTTCATTAATATATCAGCGACCAAAATTTATAACCTCAATGGGCGATTCCCTCCTATCAATTTGACGCCTAAAATAGAGTTCTAGTTACTTTTAGGCTTTATTTAAATGGCTTGAACGCAACGAAACTTTTTCTGGTCCAATTATATTTGCTTTTTGCACAAAATTCATCTGAGATTGACCTAAATTGTAATATCGTGGTACTTGTCGTGGTACTTCGATAAAAATGTGTAATGAGTTGTCGAACTGCAAAGAATAAATTGTAACTCGTTACATTACTGTCTGAAATAATTCGTAAATAAGGAGATTAAAATGGCTGAAAAATGGGAATTCCAGAAATACGGATATAAGAGCAATTGTGCAATTATAGGAAAGCAAAAAAATTTCGAATGCTCATTCAACTGACCGCATTTTTTGAAATATTCCACTTTTTTCATTTTCCTAGTTGAAGATTTCGATTTGCCAAGAAGAAAAGCAAAGTTGGAATCATAAAGTTAACGTATCTAGCGAATCGAATAGCTTTAAGCTTCATTGTTTTTTATTTTGCAATAACATTTTGAAGGGAAAAAATGTTCCTAAAACATTTATCTATGGGATTCCATGACAGAAGAGAATTTCTAGGAGACTTTCTACCAGGATTCTACTATCCAGACTGCACATCAGCCATGGATGAACAACTCGTAAATGTGTGAAAATTGTGTGAATCGATTGGTGCGATGAGTGCAATTCGTCGACACCTTCGTGTCGCAAATATTTCGGCGCTTTCTTTCGTTCAAAAGTAACGCGACATTTAATCATTAATCAGCGAATACATCACATTTAATGCATTTGCGATGAGATTTGCTGAAAGTTTCGATGCGGAATGAGACTTGAGTGAATATGAAATTTGCTCCCATTTAAAGTCCAAACAACGAGATGCTGAAATAGGCGACAAATATCTAACATAATAGAACGCAAAATCCATAAATTTCCCACTTTTATGTGCATCGAAATGAAAAGTTTCACTTTTGTTCGTAATTCGATAGGTTAAAAAACGAGTTATGAATATGGGATACCCCCGATAAATCATCGTTTCGACTTTGCAAAACGATAAAATGATCGCACAATAACGGGCGGAGTTTAAAAAAAAAATTGCAATTACGACGAACAATGCACATCAGGTCGCGTTCCCCATCGTATATATTAGAGGCGATGTGGCTGAGGATTTGTCAACGAACGTGAACATCACCAAAAATGAACGACATTAAGGTGGTGGTGTATGGTGCTGCACTTTGCAGTGGTCTAGCGACTCTTGCATGTGTGCTTATGATTCCCTCACTTCATTCGACGATCAGCGACATTCATGCCGAGGTTCTTCAACAAGTTCATGCGTTCCGTGTTGATACTGATTTGGCATGGTCGCAGATGATGGACATACAGGTTGTGCTAACCGAGCCCGGCAAACCGCGTGAGAATCCCTTCAACAGCGTCTTTCGTAAGAAAAGACAGGATTTCTCGGGACTGCCATCATTTTGTCACTGCGAACCTGTTAAAGTACAGTGCCCGCCAGGCCCACCAGGACCACCCGGCGAACCAGGACCGGACGGACGTATGCTCGTGATCTATTTTATTAGAGATTTTGTAGAGGGGTTAAAGAATGGTTGTTTTTTTAGCCGTTGATGGTTTCAAGGATATTTTTCATACAAAGTTTCTGTGTATTATTGAAGGAGATGAGGTTAAGAGCACAAGACTGCATTGAATCGGTCTAAAATTCAGAACAATTTTTGATACAGCCTGGTATTAGACGCTGTTTCTTATTTTATTTATTTATTAAATTTAAGCACACTGACTTCGTAAAGATGAGAGCCTCTGTGGAACTTATCAGTTACTCTTTGAAGATTGATTATATTTTGATAACCTCAAAGATTGAAAATGTAAGTCTAATTACGCAGTGACATAACGAAACACTTGTGCGCCACAATGGGAAGTTTTTCGTCTGATGCCTTCCTTTAGTGCTTTTAATTCCTTCCGCCAGTTGTGTTGCTCGTCGCTCATCTGATGCATTTCAGCCCCTGGACCTCCTGGACCACCCGGAGAGGATGGCCCACCAGGAGAGGAAGGAACGCCTTGCCCAGTTGCTGATCCTGGCTGCATAAAATGTCCCGAAGGACCACCGGGTGAGGCTGGCCCCGATGGTCCACAGGGCCCACCTGGACCAGACGGCAAACAAGGACCTCCAGGTGTTCCTGGAAAAGACGGGCCTGCAGGACCGGAAGGACCGGTTGGAGACGCCGGGCAGGAAGGTCCAGCTGGTTCTGAAGGCCCCATGGGACTGCCCGGAAAGGATTCACGAAAACTTATTGGAAAACGTGGACCAAAAGGACCTCCAGGAGCAGCAGGAGCTGCAGGAAGGGCTGGTCCTGATGGAGAAGCGGGTCCTGATGGAAAAGAGGGTCCTGAAGGACCTATGGGACCACCTGGAAAAGAAGGACCCCCTGGAGAAGATGGCAAGCCCGGCGATCCTGGCGCGAAAGGCCTTCCTGGCAACGATGCTGCATACTGTCCATGCCCTCCTCGGTCGAACGTTTTTGTCAGCCGCTTCCAGTAAAATTCTTCTACATGGTTTACGTGATGAAAATGTGCTCTTTATCCTCGACCACAAATTAAAAATAATCGACTGGCAACTATAACTGACGGACTGCATAATCCGTTTTATGTGCAATAAACGTTCTCTCCTGCGGTCATTAACGTAACAAGAAGTATGCGATCCAGCAGACAAAATTTGCTAGAGGCCTAACATATATGTTTGTGAAGGATTGAATAACTTAGTGGGAATAAAATATGCTGTGACAGTATAAGCTGGAGTCACGGTTGGACTCTGAATCACCTAGGTCAGTACGAAAATAGAATTAATGTTTTAAAAGACCATTCATAAAAAGTGAAATAAAGTGTGATAAGCCTTTAAGGTTTTGTTTCAAAATTTCTCATTTCTATCTTTTCTATCAGCGTAATAGAAAGACAAAAACTTCCCACTTATTATGGGAGATAAGTTTGTGGAAACCATTTATATCCCACTGCCAATACTTTATATTTGTCATGTCGGTTCAGGAGTTAGCAGCAAAAATCGGAAGGAAGTATGAAGAGCTTGAAAGTTAATCTGCTGAACATTTTTTGACGTCGTAATTGGTTGTATTGCTTTTGCTTGCAAATTTCTCTCTAAATATTCTTGGAATGGCATAGTGACCGAATTTGTTAACCGAAAACTGTGACCGAAAACTTGTGGGCGATTATTTGGAAAAAAGTGCTCAAAGGACGAGTGCTCGAACACAAAAGAAGTAATTTGTGGGAAAGGTTATGAGATTTGCTTCGATCTGTCTATACAAACGGACATCCTTTCCCGTATTCAAATGCAATCAATTCAATGTAAATGGCTGGAATCGGTCATGGAAAGCAAAGCCTTTAGAAAAAGTAATTGCATTGCGGCCGAAAATTTCAAATTTCCAATATTATTTTCTCATCACTTTGCTGTTGTCGTTTTATTATCTTCAGCTACCAGTTTTATTTATCCGTTATCAGCAACTATCCGGTTATCCTAAAAAGAGTTTCGAAAGTACCATATAAATATTCACAACGGCAAAAATCGAATCGCATAACACATCAGGAACAATTTCACATGACGTCCCAGTGATCGACATCGGAAGAGGAGAAAAACGTTCCTACGATGATGAAACGATGAAATATTTTCTAAACGACGTGATGCCAGCATATTTTTGCTTTATGTCGTGAAAGGATCTGTTGATGAGAATGAATCAGCGCTTTGATTATTTCAATGACGATTGTAGGCACTTAATGATTTTTGATAATTTATTCGCGACGCTATCAAACATAATTCCATCCGATTGTATAGAAAGCAATTCTGATTGAAGTATGCTCCATATCGATGTAATACTTCTATGAATGATATCATAAACGGAAGTGTTTTTACTTTGATAGAAGATAGATATGGGCAAATGCTTTGTAATGTAAATTATCGGGAGGTGCTATTTTATCATAAACAAATACTCAAATAAAAAGCAATTAATTCATAAAGCGGTGTGTTCATCGGTAAGGAATGCTTTCCAATATTAAGCACTCAAGTATTCGTACTATTAAAACACATTACCTTTAAGCATTACGATGTAAAATTAGTGACACTAACTACAGAAATATTGAACAAAACTTCATACTAACATAAAGAGTGAAGAGTGGAGGACGAGTGAATAGTAAGTTGGTAGCGTCGTAGGGGTATATCGTGATCTATAGAATGAGGTGATATACATTTTAAAGAAACGATCTTTTTGACTGATGAGACTGTAAAGTTCCTCAGTTCTGGAAATGAACTCGAAATAAAATAAGTCCTAGTCGATTTTCAAAATATCGTTAAAAAAGGAAATTTGTGACCATTCTCAATGAATTAATTCTGTTTTATGCGGTGCATCAAGAGAATGGTTCATTAATGATTCAGTAAAATTATGTGCGTGATTACGAGGACGTGCAGAGATCTTCTCATCGTTAAACAGAATAAGACTGGTATATTGAGCTAATTATTAAGTGCTTCACAGTTCATTACGTCAATTCCCATCACCGATGGCGGAATGTTATTATGCACCTTATTTGATGTAAACTGCAAAAATATGTAAACGGCGTATAGCACTGAATCTTAAGTGATGTAAACTGGCGTATAGCACTGAATCTTAAGTGATGTAAACTGACTGCCTTACGAGTGGTTTATTTTGACAGGGAAGGAAGGTTAGAGGAAAAGGAGGAGAGGAGAGTATGGTTCACTTCCTTCGCTGACGACTTTTCTTTTTTACTGAATTCCGCACTTTTCTTTACTGAATCCAGATAAATGTTACACATTTTGTTTTGTTTTTCTTTCATTTACGTAGTAATATTTCGAAGGTACTTCAACTAGAAAATTTCACAAACAGTTCTTTCTGTCGATATGGAAAGAATTTCAAGTTATCTAAGGTGGCATATTCTCTTCCCAAATAGAATCCTTTCAAAACTGAAAATATTAACAATCAATCTGCAAAATAGCGAATAAATATCCAATTCAAATTTATATATAAAATAATAAAATTTTAAGTCTTTAAGAGCGGACGTTTTCAACACTAACTTAGCACATTGAATTATCGCAAGACGTTGAATTTACTCGTACATTTTAGCATCAAATTAAATTTTCATTTCTTTCAAGCCGAATGAACGAATAGTTAATTCTTAGCAGATTCATTTTCATAAAGTGGATGATATCGCGTAAGGCAGTAGCACTCTCTTATCAACTAATTTCGGAAGGAAAATAAGGCAACAAAAATAGTATAATAATATCTCTCGATCCACCACCTGCTCCCCATTACGTCAAAAATTCCTCAATGCAAACTCCTTTTCACGATTTAATGGGTCGCTTCGCTTGAAATATTCAATGAAGTGAAAGTTGGGAGGGAGAAAAAACGAAAGACGATGAACTCCACCACTGATAAGAGCCTATTGTCGCGAACGCTGAACTCGATACATCATCATCGCTCTTGTCCACCAGATAAGTGCACATAAAATATTTCTTAAGACGAAGGCAACTCCCCACTCTTGAGATGTGGGCGTTTCCTAAATGCCCTATCTGATGAAGAAATCATTGTAGATTCGACGTTCGGCCTCTTTAGTAGATATATTCACGATCGAAAACGTTTCACACTCAGAACTACCGACCTACTGGATATGTACGAAATAAAACTAATCGCTTTTGGTGTGGTATTATGTAGCGCTTGTGCCGTACTTGCCTGTATTATTGTCGTCCCATCACTCTATATCACTATCAACGAAATGCATGAGGAAATTATCGATACAATTGAGTTCTTTCGTATCAGAACCGATTTTGCGTGGTCACAATTGATGCATATTCGTGCACAAATCAACTTCCGTAAATCGAACGAGGAACGTCTGAATAAAGTTTTCCGCTGGAAGCGACAAAATTTCGCCGCACTCGCGAGCTTCTGCCAATACGACAGAGAAGAAAAGAAATGTCCACCTGGGATACCTGGACCTCCTGGTGACCCAGGATCGGAAGGACGTAAGTTGAAGCATTCGTTTTCTAAGACTGCGAAAATAAATCGTTGTCATTGAATCAGGCAACGCATAATATCATACAAGGAAGTTTTTCGATGTTAAAACAGAATTGCAATAGGAAAATTTGTTGAAAAAATTGTGGAACTGAACTTCTATTCTTTAATTCCAAACAAAGCTCTGCTTATCATTTCAAAAGGTTCCGCAACATGAGTCACTACTGCACCCTAAACCCACTAGTGAATTCCACTGCATATTCCACGATCTTCAGATTTTTTCCAAGTTCATTTATAGACGATGCGGAAATAAAAATCATCAAGTCTACTCCTAGGCATCCTTTTACGATTTCATTTATAAGCAGACCCTTCAAAAACTATCAGAATTTGATCATCTTTTTCAAGATCCCTTACTTGAAATGTACTCTGTAACTGTCAGACCATATTTTTTACTGCAATTATTAAAAAGAATGTTGGCAAAGTCTAAACGTCACCATTATAGCTGCCGGACCTTGCGGACCTCCGGGTGCAGACTTCAACGGCACCATAACAGAGAGAGCCTGCATATTAGGGCTCACTGGATGCATCATATGCCCACCTGGCCCTTCGGGCGAACCGGGACCTGCTGGACCACCAGGGCCACCGGGGCCGAATGGAATGCGTGGACAAGCAGGTCCGCCTGGGAAAGAGGGACCTCCAGGTTTGCGAGGGGAACCAGGAGAACAAGGAGCAGTAGGTCTTCAGGACCACCAGGGGCAATGGGACTACCTGGAAAAGACGGGAAGAAACACCGTGGTCGACCTGGACCTAAAGGACCTCCAGGACCACCTGGACCAATTGGAAAGAAGGGGCCCGATGGAGAAGAAGGACCTGTTGGGCAACCTGGGCCCATGGGTTCCGTCGGAGTTGTGGGAAGGATTGGACCAGTAGGAGAAAAAGGCAGACCTGGCGCCCGTGGTAAAATCGGCTTTCCCGGTGGTGATGCTACTTACTGCTCTTGTCCACCGCGAACGGTTGTCTATATTGCCCGGTTTACGTGAACATTTTTTCTCAGTGTTCAGCTTCTGCCCATAATGCGATCCCACAAAAATGTGCAACCCTAAACGGGAATCTATCAATGCATTATTGTGTCGATTTTTGCATAACACTTTGATAAACATAGCGTTATAAAACAATGTATGAGCATAATTTTTAGTACTTCATCTGGCGGTGATGTCACTAGAATCGTGGTTTAGCCGATGTATTTGTTTGACTCCTTCATTCGATCAATAATTTATGCATCGTTTGAAATTTTGAAAGAACTTCTATTCCTCTTCGTTTCAGTATTGATTCGAAAGGTTGATTGGAACTTGACGTATGATCAGAGAATATCGTGATTTCTAATCGCAATAAATGTTCGTTATGTCATATCTCGCCCGAACCGTAATAAATACTAACAGGATTGCGCCGAACTAGAAATATAGATTGCCTTTCAGGGTTTGTGACAATACTGACGCCTTCAAAATTGATTTATACTGTTGATCGACAACTATATAGTCGAGCAACTATTAGCGTAATTTCAGTGATAAAGTTCGTCCGCTATTTGAAATGAATGCGCTGCTGTTTTCTATAAGAAATACAATGATTAGGAGTTTCATTACATGTTAAAGTTTTCTGCGCTGAAGACAATGGCAACAATTCCTTCTCGTATTATCTTTGGATCTTCAATTTTTAGGTCGAAACTTGCAAGTCAAAGGATTTCGGAGAGGTTGTATTTCTCAGTCTCAATGGAAATAATCTTTGATATCTATCAAGAGGACTTCTTACAAAGAGTGAAAATCCACGTTGTTCAGTATGCGTGAACAGACCGGGAGACGGAAGATGAAATAGTGAGAAATTTTCGTTCTTCTTCGAGAGAAATAGCCGAATTCGTTCAAATGACCACTCATGGTTCCATATTGCAACTAAAATAACTTGAAAAATAACGGTGTTCTCGTTTGAGTTTCAGTGCAAACAGCAAAAAGACAGCATTAAATATTATTGAATCGTAATAAAACATCATCACATTTCAGAATTTGTTAATTCTTCTTGACGAATTGCTATTGAAATTATAGGTTGAAAATGCTTCGAGATTCTCAAATGCACTAGGAAATGAATGAATTTGGCATTGCATCAACTGCTAATATTTTTTCGTTCAAACTTTGCAGTGGAATATTGGTGGGGTGAATATGACGTTTGCACTTCACATCAGTGAGAGAAGGACCTCCACAACATAAAAATAGTTGCTTCCATCACCTAAGTAGCTATTTTACGAAAGAGCAGTGCCTTAAAATTCTAATTAACGCCTTCATCGACTAGCTTGCTTTTCTCTCATTGGAGGATTAACGTCGAACCTAAAATGTTTGTTTCATAATGATGCATGAAGGGTTACTTCATTTTGAAACGCATCCAGGTGGATTGTGCTTCAGGCTTAACATTAGACTCTTCAATGACGCTTATAAGCCGGAGTTTCAATACGACGGGTATTTCTATTGTTTAAAGAGCATAATGACAGCTAAGTGTGATGAAATACAATAGCTAAATGGGCAGCTTATTTATGTGGAAGTTTCGCCTTTGTTATACTACAATGACAGCAGTCATCTCGTAAATCTTACCTTAACCTGACCTAATTTACTTATGCCTATCATATTCCTTATAATTTCAACCAGTCTACATTGGTGGTAATAGCTGCCATAAACGCTTCAAAGGTTTTTGGCGTTAACAACACTTCGAAATGATCTCATTCCGAGAAATCGACCACAACCGTTCGTAATTGTTGCAAATTGAATTTCTATTAGACTCTCATGAGTATCGCATATCTTTAGTATTACACAACTCTTTTCAATTCTATCCTCTCATATTCTTTCATTCAAATATAAATAACATTTTCCAAGTGACAATATCGATTCTAGGAATATTTTCAATACTCATATCGTTCATCATTTATCACTTGCCAGTCACACAGAAGTTGAACAAAGCGATTAAGCCACATAATGTAAAAAAACGATAAGGAAAACACCACCTCGAAAAGACAATAGATAAATGACATATATAGAGTATAGAAAAAGAACCTCATTAATTTCTCTTTGTCTTCTCAAAGGACAACTGTTACTATCTGGTACATGACGATTTTTTCGACTCCGAATAAGACCCCATTTTGAGGCATTCCCTTTTTTTCTCAAACCACTGAATCAGCATCACTCCATCTCATTAATAGTGGTATTAAACCAATCAACCCACAAATTTTTTTCACTAACTCAACAAAGACTATATTTAGGAGAATGTCGACGGAGAATTTCAGTTAATGAATATGCATGAGACAAAGGCAATCGTTTGTGCAGCGACATTGCTCAGCAGTCTCGCCACACTCGTTTGCCTATTGGTAATCCCGTCCCTCTATAGTACCATCAACGAGCTACACAATCAGGTGATTGATGGCGTTCAGGTCTTCCGTGTTGAAACTGATTCAGCCTGGACAAGAATGATGAATCTTCAAATTAGTATGACTCCAGTGAGCAAACCCAGAGAGAATCCTTTCAATTCTGTCTTCCGTAAGAAGCGGCAGAACTTCGGTGGGCTCCCTGACTATTGCCACTGTGAACCACCGAAGTACAACTGTCCGGCTGGCCCACCAGGGCCAGCAGGAGACCCGGGACCTGATGGACGTAAGCAACTTATCCTTCTTTTTTTCGAATTATTTTCAAATCTCTGTCCTGAATGGTAACAAATTTTTCTTGCTCAGAGGAGTAATGCTGCTTTCATAACGTTAGTGCCAGCTACTTTATAACATTGTTCAACTATTGTTTCGAATATACGTCATGTCGAGAGCGTCTCAGCAGCAAACTTATTGCGGCGACAACCATTAAAAATACACTAAAAGGATAGGCCACTTCTAATATAGGCAACATTAAACCGAAATAAAAAATAAGGAAGGCATGCCGAATTATAAATGTTTATTCCCTTTTTTACACAGGAATAACGCCAATGAACTAGTAATTTAAGAAGAAGTGCCTAAGACTCGCTTCCTGACACGCCTACGTCACAGTCTTTTTCTGCTGCCAAAGATTCACTACGAATCTGCTTTCAGCACCAGGTCCGCCTGGACCTCCCGGAAAAGATGGTGCCGCAGGAGCTGAAGTCATCTGTGGACTCAATGAAAAGAAATGCTTTATGTGTCCAGCAGGTCCGCCTGGCGAGCCTGGTCCAGATGGGCCTCCCGGTCCACCTGGACCTGATGGCAAACCTGGCCCACCCGGTGCTCCCGGCAAAGAAGGACCTCCTGGCCCTGAGGGACCGCTAGGAGAAGTAGGACCAGTAGGCCCAGCAGGTCCCCCTGGAGAAGCAGGGGCTGCTGGAAAAGACGGAAAGAAAGGTGCGGGTAAAAAAGGTCCGAAAGGACCGCCAGGTCCACCTGGACAACCTGGGAAGCCTGGGCCAGATGGAGAGAAAGGTGCGGATGGAAAGGCAGGAGAGGAAGGATCGGCTGGTCCTCCTGGAAAACAAGGCCTCGTTGGAAAGCCGGGAGCGCCAGGAGCACCAGGACAAGCCGGTATACCTGGAAACGATGCTGCTTATTGTCCTTGTCCACCACGCTCGAATGTTTTCGTCAGTCGCTTCCAGTAAACTCAAACGTATTGGGCATTTCCATTTTAAGCTTGTGCAATTTCCTCTCAGTGCCGTGACAGTGAACATGAAAATAGACTTCTCCTAACATTTTAAGTAAAAGGCTTCTTGAATTGATTGTTTTTCACTCGGAAATATACCTTCTAATAAGCGGAATTTTGCAATAATAACTAAGGTGTTGAGCATGTTTTTGTCTCGATGATTTATGCGAGGAAATGAAAGAATAAAGATGAAAATATAAGGGAAGTTTCACAACTAAGCAGTGAGTACAAATAGGATTAAACAAAACGATTCTTTTATATATTATACTCAGATATATTCTGGATGATATTTTAAAGCACGATTGTGGCATTTAGAACAATGAAATCTGCGCTCCATGAGAAAAGTTAATGTCAGGAAATTCACGGTCTCTCCAGCTCAAGGGCCGGTTTTTTTCTTGCACCCACTAGAAAGGTCAAACATTCAGCGAGCAATGGATGAGCTTATAGCAATAAAAAACCTTCAAAAAACAGGCTGACTGGGCACTCAGACAATGTCGCGAAAAATGTTCGAATGAACGTTTGCATAATCAAAACAAAATCAAGAACAAAAACTAAAGGCAGTAAATGTAAAGTGTAAGCGATATGAACACAGATGGTAAAAATGTGAATTCGAATTCAACATTTATAAAGGAGAATTCTGAGATGACGATGACTAGGCTTCACTAAAGTTGCTGGATTTAATCCATTGAATAATGGCTGAAGTAGCCGTACGTTAGGCACTAAACTTTTTTGGCAGTGCGCACTTACCACAAAGTGGAATGGGTGTTTGCTGAGTAAATTTAAGAAACTTGGAAAATTTCAGGAGAGTTGAGCTCCTGCGTTGATAAAATGTCTTACAAGCATAGTTTATCGGATATGTATAATATCATGTTAATGTGACAAAGTGCAACTGGATTTATTATCAAATAAGATAGACTGTTCTCCAGTAGTGAAACAGACTGATTTCAATAAATCCTAGAGGAAAAGTAAAAAGTGCCTATAAATCGACAGGAAAGAGGACTGATGAATAGATGAGAACGATCATCACAAGCGATTCGATTAATCGACCACTTCGACGCAAATGATTCGATGGAACAATTGGATGGATTCGACTTTTTATTTTCGGCATCAGCCAACACCGCACTTCAAATGGTAATATCAAACCGCAAATGTTCCCTTTTTTGCTCAAATGACGCAAAATTTTGGAGAATTGCAGTCGTGAAATTTCTACTTGCCCTAATTCTTTCGAGCGACGTTATTAGAAATGCAAGAAGATTTTCATTTTATTGTGGTCCACTTTCTTCGTTATAGCATTCGAATTGGCTGTAGCTTGAGCAAATAACTTCAAACGACCATCCACAGCGGAACATTTTAGTGTACTTTTACTTTATCGAATCCCCGAGATGCGATAAAAGTTACAGCCAAACAGTAATTATTTGAGCAGTAATAAACAGTAATTGCTTTATCATATTACACTTCCGCGTTGCATGCGAATTGTGTACAATTATAATACGTCAAAAACGAATCGAATTATGCAACTCCTTCATCCAATTATTAGAACTCTAAAAGGACACCTTATTGGGTGAGTGGGACTGTTGTATTTAAAAAAATGCCTTGATGCATCAAATTTTTTTATAGTCAACGTAAAACGAATATCTCTTTTTTTCCCGATTATCATACCAAAATATCCTGATTATCTTTTTTATCATTTCCCCGACTATCTTTTTCCTGATCATATCAACGTAAAAGAAATTATCACCATATCATATCAGCCTCTTGATCTTGATCAAAATATTGTCACATCGATGTGATAATACATGAATATTGAAATTGTCTTTGTATTTTGCAGAAGCTGATCAAGACTGCATGAAAGATCAATTTTGCACAAGAAGTTCATTTAATCGGCTCGATGTGTAGCATTTACTTTTCATAGATTGCAGTTGCACTGTTTCGTAGATTCAGGTATACTTAGGCATTCGTTTTCAATACATGATTTTTTAAAGAAGTTTTATTTCGATAAACTCGATAAGAAAAAACAAAGAAGAAAACCTGGCGAGCTCTCGTATTGCGTGATAACCCTACGGTCACAACTAATCTGGCGATCACGCCAGTTCAGTAAAATGAGCTCCGTTTAATTGCTAGACAGAAGTTTTCAGTGTGAATGCTGGTCAGTTATTTGTAACGTTTGCCCTGTCGACATATAAATTTGCACCTAATCCTATTATTAGCTCTAAAATTTCTTCTGCTTTAAGTAGCTAGGATGGTATTGATTTGCACGCGTATGCAGAAAAAAATCCCATCATACACTCGGATCGTTGTTGCTTAGAGCTTTGGTAAAATTTTCTTATATCTTTACATTTGATCTTACATCTTATACCTCTTACATTTGATCTTTCGCATAGCAAAAAACGAACTCATCTTCAAACCAAGAAATATCCTCTCGACTATGCCATTAAAAATTTATATTTCAGTAAAGTTTGTATCTTCATCCGTGAGCAGATGATTTGCGGCCGCGGATCATCCTCTGAGCTCAAGTTGGCTTAAATTTCAGATTTATGAAATATTCATTGCATTTTACCTAACATGTTTGTTCTCTGCGGGATGGAGCCGATGATTCAATTCATTTAAGTTCGTCTGCAAATTATTTTTTAAAATTTCATTCGAATACCTCAAAAAACTATGTGAATATGAAGAGATGGAGAAAAGCATTCATGAATTTATAATTTTCGTGCGGTTTGAGTGGGATCACCGCAAAGTGAAACAAAAAACTACGAAATAAATACGAGTAATTTACTTGGGTGATGAACTGAGAAAAGATGATAAGTAATTAGATCAAATGCTAGGTAAACTGCTCTTGCATTCAACTTCTTCTCCATGCTTCACGTTCGTTATCCGATCCACATGCAGATGAAAGAACGCATTTGCATTGAAAATTCTATCAAATGAGGTTGGATGCGCGAAGGTCGCATTGAAACAGTTGGTTTTTAAACGCCTTTTGAATGGACTAACTGAAGGTACGAGTAGAAATTAAGATAGTTGTGAATTACGGCAAAGATGGGTAATGGACTGTAGATGACCGACGACTGGCGCTCACCGATTGGTGGTATGGTCATTTATAATCGGCTGGAAGTGAACAGAGTTGTAATAGTTTGACCAAATTTTACTGACCAAGAAACCTAAAGCAAAACTCATCGAAATTCAGAAAAAAAAAACCATATTACCATGGCAAAGACGACCCGATGGTCGTTGTTGGAGGAACAACTTGTCGGTGCGAGGTATACTGATCTCTTATCAAGCAATACCTTATCGGAAATCGAGCTTTTACAGTTTCGCTGTAGCTTCTAAAAGGATCTATTTAATTCTTAGGGATTCAACCACTGCAGAAAAAAAGAATTATTATGAAAGTAGTGGACTATATCGAGAGGAGGCTTACTCTCAAAATTTTAATGCACATATTACTTTGAAAGGTTCAAGACTTCTTTATGCTCATATGAGTTCCATGCATCGACACAATAATGTTTCTGTAACATGTGAAAATTTGTTCTTATGCACATATTTTCATGGAAATTCAAGAACGCCTAGTGGATGATTTCATCACGGTTGCCAGTTGCCTATGCTTTTCGATTGTTGGGAGGTTGAATTTACACAGTGGAAAAGGATGGGGAAGAAGAGAGGAATCAAGACTGAACCAGTGATACCGACGAATCTAAAAGCTAATATAACTTCAAAAATGCGCGCTGAGAACGAAATTGTAGAAACATTCGACAATGCAATTCTACCGGTAAGTCATGTAATGCTTGGAAGCCTTATCTGCATACTGCACGTGACTGTAGTATGTCTGCATATTTCCATGAATAACGGAAAGAAAGGTGAGAAAACTGAATCGGGACAGCTGGAGGCATGAATCTGAATGGTCAGAAGTTGTGAGTTAAGGCAGCAGTCTTTATTCTTTGACTGACGGAACATGCTTGATCTCTACAAATGAGCTCATGCCAGACGCTGAAAAGCTATGCTTCCCATTTCCCATCAAAAGTTACATGCTTGGACCGTCACATTTGACAGTGCCCTTTTTTCAGCGACGGGCTTTTTCGGGAAGAAGGAATTAGAGTGGGACTAAGAACGACAAAATCTGATTAAAATGGAGAAAAGACGGGATAATTGAGCAAGGATTTCCAAAGACTACTTTAACTTCTACCATGAAGAATCGACGGGGGAATTTTTGGGAAACAGAAAGAATCAGGAAGGGTATAGTGGGGGATGCGGCGACAGCGTCGTAATTCCAAAACAAAAAAACTAGAGAACAGGGAAGAATTCCATTTCCAAACGCTGAAATTCACCCACCTCTTGAAATTAGCGCGATTCTGGTTTATGGGAAACGTCTATGCTTCTTTTTCCATCGTTGACTGTTTGCACTTGTGCTTCATGGCTTTCGTATGTGGCAATTATTTGGAATCATTTGCAGTCATGAGTGTAAAAAGGAATTATGTGCATCTGCATCCATAGTGAACGTATTTCAAGAAGAGTGTCATTCAGCGTGGGTCAACGTCATCAACCACTCTCAATTGCTTAAACATATTAAAGGTCATTTTAGGCACTTCCAGCTCCAGCTGTCATGAAGAAAATTACAGCAGATAGACAACGTGCAGCAGATGTTGTTCTCACAGCTGCGAACGACGTGCACACATTTGAGGCGGATGTGATACGCACTTACTCTCAAAGTTCTGGCTCTGTCTCTTACGATTCACGAAATTCATTACGCTCCTCTGTGATGAGTGATGCGCAGGTATTTCTCTTTTTTTCAGAGTTGTGCACTCGAAGAAAGGTACCACCCAGCACTATCTTGGGTGTGGTGTCAATGAGTCGGAAAGAGTGCGAATGACAGGTATTTGAATTGGTGTTGACACATGCGATGGGCATTCCACAGAATTTGCTCCATCATAACATGATGATTCACTAGGTGCCTCAGTCATGTCAGAATTTGAAGCATTTCGCGAGACTGCCAACTGTCACTTGTTGGATTTTGGGGCTGTTTTCTCATGTACGCCTAACTCCCGGATTTAACTTCAAGGATTTATTGCCAAAACGCCACAGTTAATGGAGTGGAGCATGATGGGCCGAACATTGGTGTTTTAAATTATACCCCATTTGCTTATTTACATTAGATATGAGTTTTGCTCCGAAAACACTTTCTGCGGTGACTGAAAGTATGTTAGGAGAGAGGGAGGGGGGAAGAAGTAATAAAATCAAAATTTACATTGCGTTTCATAGCCTTTTATTCTAGAGCTGCCACATTATGTTGGCAGAACACAGTGGAACACGTCGATTTTTTTTGCTTAGAAACTATCAAAAACTGGTAGGAACCTAATGAGAATATTTTATCGATGAGGTGTTCGAGCGAACTCCTTGTAAGTTCATGAAACTTGGTGCTATATAGAAAGAGTGGGAGGGCCGTTCGACCGCTAATTGCCCTATGGATGAGTGGACAACGGGATCGTCAACTTTAAAACTATCATGTATCGACAGAGTTCGTAAATGTGTTCATTTTCTCGAATAAATATGGAAATCGAGTTTTCAAGCTTACTGGACTCAAAATGATAAATGATAGAATTGGAGGTGGAATCTAATTAAGATGATCAAGAATAATGTGGAACGCAAAATGACTGCAACAATGGAGAGTGTTTCACAAACACCTATTCCACCTAAAATGCATTTACTTAATGACGTCGAAATGAATAGGATGATTTCTGGAAGAGTATTACTCGTCGAGGCAAAAGAGATGTTACCTCCGCCGCTGGCATTAGGACAACATGAAACGCAATTCACCAAGAGGGTTCGTTGCTTTTTTCTTTGGAGAATAAGAAATTACCTCATTACTGGACATCCAAAGATCAGATCGTTTTTTCTCGCAACTCTAGCAAAACCACACTAAATGAAGACCCGATGGGGATTTAGGATGGGGAAAAGGAAAAAGAATGAATGCGAGGCCTAGTGATAATAAATGATGCATAGGTGGAAGCTGAAGAGAGCATTGTTGATACTGACGTAACAAGGGAGATCCACCTCATTCATTCTTTTTTATACTAGTAATTTTTGCAGAACATTCTTTTGCCTCCTTTTAAGTTCATTGTTGCCCTGTAAATAATGAAATAAAATGTTTTCTTCTAAAGTTGTACAAATTCATCGCTTTTTTCAACATTACTTTTATGTTCTTTTCATGAATGTTCATCTTAACTTGTTAGCATAGCTGAAGTCCTTGTTCTTGGATATGGTTGCATTAAAAAATGCTTTTGATGTCAATTAGTCCTAGAGGTGGATATCACCCGACGGATGGCACCTCTGATGAAAATATGTGACATCTTTCAGTGAGAACAGTGAGGGGTCGTGTAGGCTGTACAAGCATAAAATTATACATTATTTCAGTTAATTAAAGATATTATTAACCAATATTTTGAAAATACACGAGACGATATTGATTTAATGTTGCAAATTTCACGACGAGGTGCCTATCCAAGAGTACACGTAGAATTAAAACCTTCAGAGGAGCTCACTATTCTATCAAATTCGAGTAAGACTCCTTTTGCGGCACGTGGCTCATCGTTACAATCATCAGCTCCCATTAAAGTAAGCTTTAAAAGTTTTGACAACATATCTTTCTAACATATGTATATATATGTTAGAATGAATTCCATAATGATCCAAAAGGCTTTTAGCATTTCTTCAGACGCATTCACGCCCACTTTGACGTGTATATTTTCCTGATCATTTCGTATACGTCGATTTCTCTCACCTCTTAGCTATCAGTCTATATTTCTTCCTGCATAATTTATAGTTTGAAGCAGATTTTTTCATAACAAATCTGGCCCCTGTTATCATCAACTCCTGATGCCTTTTATTACAGAACGTTTCTGAGTAAAAGTTAGTAATTTTTTAACCTGATGCCATCATTATGGTTTGTTTAACGTTGATGCACTTGGAAATGGGTACATTTTAAATATTTGATTAAACATATATATATCGTTCGGCTTATCCGTTATCAGTGTTGATTCGAACCGTTTCAGGATATGAATATGCCGAGCACTGCACAAACAGATTTAGCTACTGTTAATTCGCCGTACGATGGTTACCTCAGGATCGCATATGCCTACTTGACTGCTTTTTGCAGGGTTGGCTTCCTTCTCTTCAAGTAGCTTGAGAGCAAACTGTAAGCATTTTGTGAAATATGAGACATTTGTTGATGTTGTGGTATACTTTTCGATGGCCGCCACGGTGAGTCGTGCAGCTCTGCAACATGTTTGCGCTTAGTTCTTCATCCTATACTATTTTCTTTTTTTTATATACGAGTAGTTCTGTTGTACAGGTTCCGGCGTTTTTAGCTGTACTAAAATTGCTGTTATTAAAGAGCTAAATAGGAGCATCTGCAATGCTCTCTTATTCTTCATTAGACTTTTAAATCCTTCCTCATCTTTCAATCACTGTCAGGAGTTTTGCCCATGTGACATTTCCCATTACATATCCACGATTATAGATAGTTTAGCTTCACCGTGAAATACTGCCTATATGAGATATATTTATGATAGATTCAGCATAAGATAGGGAAGATTATATGATCATCAGCAGGCTGACTAATATTGAGGACGGTTTACATCCTCATTTCCAGCCCTTTTCATAGGAAGGTGTGCCGTTAATTATATCAGTTAGGGCATATCACTTCTCCCATATACATAATAGCGATAAAAAGGTACTTTGTTATGGCGAGTGAAAGATCACTATTTTCAGTTATTCGCTCGTTAATTTGAACAAAATGGACGAATAAAATTTGCTATGGGAACGAAACTGCAATAGAGAAATGTTTTAGTGTTACTCTCTCATCTATGTTCATCGCTGTTTTCACTGAATGACAATAAAGAAGTCTTGCAACGTCTTCAACACATTCTCATCATTGGCTATAATGAGATGGTCAAATACTGCTATATCTGTTCGACATTCAAAAGCGATGAACAGTATGCTACCTAGTGACGGATAATCTGCTGACCACCTGTCCCCTATAGTCACTCTCACTGTCACTCTTATACGCTTAGCGAGGAACCAAAAAAAAAAGTCGGAACAAAACGAGAAGAAAATAAACCTGCATAAAAGGCGAGAATTTTTACCTCAGACGATAGAAGGAAACAATAATTTCATCATATAAAAGACTGAACATTTTACCTGCACGTACAGATATACTGTCCGGATGTACACTGATATTCAAGGTGTTCAAATGATTTAGTAATACTATTTGCGAATGGAATACAATAAACAAAATACAGTAAACGTCGAATACTACGCGAATCTCGAAGTACCCGAGCAGCGCTGGATAGTTCGAGCACCAAAAGAAGAAATAACAGCAAATGCGAGAGAAACGATAACATTAAAACGCACAAATAAGCACCAAAGCATACGCTCCGTGGAATTCATATAGTGTAAACCTACTCTCTATTTTCTTTTCATGTCAAGGATTGCTCTCATTCGTGGGAAATAACAAGGTTGAGAGCATTAACATCTAATGCACAACAGTCTCTCAGCATCAACATAGCTGCTCATCGATTCGTTACGGAATCCAACCAAACAAATCGGTCTCAGTCAATTTATTTATGAACAATTGGTTAGAACAATAGAAAATCGACGGATTATGGTTGCTTCATTTCGCTACTATAGAGTTTGGCCAAGGATCGTTAGCCAGAAGAGGAGTTTAAAAATTCAATAACTATATGAATTCGATTCTCGGGAATCCGTCGTTTGCGCGCCCTATCTTTTCCTGAACTCACATAAACAGAAAACAATTTTGTAGGGTTGTCATTTTATCGCTTGAACATTGTCATAGAATGCACTCTTCATCTCTTAATGCATATTTAAAGTATCGGACGGCATTGCTCCTATACTCTCCGCCTTTCCGAGAACGCCATTTTTCGCTGTTAATGATGACAAAAGCTCATCGCCTACATGGATAAGCTTCAACCTGTGTTAGAGTCGCATCGACGCCAAAAGTGTCTCCACTATGTGCAATAAATCTACATCGACGTCTAGAATTTAAGCAATCCACTGCCACTGTTACTTCCATTGACGGTAAGATTTGAGTGTTGTGTTTTCGACATATGAGCTCTATGGCTGCTCTTCGATATGGTGCCAACGCAACGATCGTGGACAATGAGATTATTATTGTTCGCACCTGAAACATTAAACTTACTCGATTCCTGAAGAAATCGTTTATGAACCCACCTAGCACTTTCAACAAAATTTTTTTAGCAAATATAAATAAATAATATTCCCAATCGCCTAGAAAACTGTCTTAATAGCTTTTTTTCATTTCATTAGATACACAAATAGAGATAAATAATGGTTCATTCTGCAGCGTAAATTTGCTCTCTTCTCAAAGTATAACCATTTTATATAAAATCGATTCAACGAAATTCATTTCCTTCACCTATTTATGTGCGCAGTGTACTTCAAAACATATCGCTTAAGCTGCAAAAAATGCGATTATAAGCTTCTCGTAACGTGAACTTTATTCAGCTTGCACTTCCATAAAAAGAAGCTCATCACTACCTTGGACTTTACCCTAACTGCTCTTTCTCTCTGGGTGAATTTAAAACTCAAGGTCTTATTACTGATATTTGGGACGGAGACGCACTGACTTCGTTTAAACAACGCTAACCTGTACGATAAACAATTCGCCTTGACAGGAGAGTCGGAACCTCAAGAGTGCGCATGTCATTTGTTTCGGGAAAACGCCACACAAAAACAACGCTATCGCAGATGCTGTAAGAGAAGAAAGAATCTTTAGGATTTCACAACATCGACTCGTGACACATAGAAGCCGACGATAACAAATGCTTCCATCCTTCCCGAAAGCTCAACCTTTTCCGTTCCACCTGTAGACCTGGTGACCGATGATCATGTCGTTCTGAACCCCTTGTTTTTGCAATTTGCAGAGCCCCTTACATCTGTATAATTTCCGCAGTAGAGCGGTATCAGGAAATAATGTCACTTACCACACACGGGGATATTCATCAAATTGAGAGGTATGCAGTAAACGAGAAATGAGACGAGACTTCTCCATCGTTGTTGCCCCTCATTTTCTCCATGCACTGCTCGATGGCGTACGAGTGAAATTACTGCCTATAAATGGTTCGAATATTACTGCTATTCATTCAGTGCAATTAAAAAATTCGTATCACCCTTACCAAACTTCATTCGTCGAATTTTTTCGACTAAATACTTGCATACTGTTAAAAATGAAAAGTAATCATAAAGGTTAAAATTTGTTTTGGCTCAATAGCGAAAAGAAATAGTTTAGGGTCGGTGAAATATGGATCATCATCACAGTGTAGGCCAAGCTAAAGGTCTTTGAAGCACAGAGTAAATGCTGCTGTTTCTTTCGAGGACTTCAGAACATGTAGTCATTTCTGATATGTGAGAACACATTCACCAGTAATGCTTGAAATCCTCTTGATATGTTTCCTGACATGATGGTGATAGCAGCATTCCCATGCAAACGTTTCTTTTCTTCTGATAAATGGTGAAGCTAAAAAATACGAAGGCATAAGATTATTGAGCGATGCAGCTTCTTGTCTTCTTGGCCAATCCGGTTCTAGTCCAATATGAGCGTAGGCAAAGTTTCGATCGACATTAAGAGCCGATTTTATTCTTAGTTGCGACCGCAGAGATATGTTTATAGAGTATTTCATATTAATGATCGTGATCTTAAAAAACAATCTATGGGCTCTTTTGTGGTCTGCTTTATGCACAATGAAAAGGATTTTCAGCGACGCATTAAAAAAAACCCATTCAACAGTAATCCTAACGATTTCAAGATGGATAAAACGGGGGCAGGAGGTGAGGGGTTGCACGGATTCTAATAAATTGCAACTTGACCACAAAATGTTCAGTCAATAAAACGTTTGCCTGGTAAATGCAGTTGGGGTTAGATAAAAAAGAGTATGCATAATGAAAGCGATTCCTTAACTCTACATAAAAATTCATCATCATACCGTCCCTTGCTCTCGTTGTACCGAACAGGAGTCCCATCAGCGCATCTCTGTACCTTAGATTTTCCAGAAAGTGATAGAAGACGAGGTTCTGCTGGCTCAGCAATGGAGAACGATTGCATTACTTGAGGAACTACTAATGAATGCATATGCATTTTCTCACCTACCAGAAATGTAACGAGCATAAGTAAAACGGCAATAATGAAGAACGTCGCATAGGTTGCAGTTGCATGATAATAGAGAAATATTTTCAACAGAAGGGGGTTTTGCACGATATAAATAAGAAATCGTGGCAAACAGGCAAACGGGGTTAACAAATGCATCGAAATAAAATAATATCTATAAGCTCTGAAATTTAAGATGTATCAGTTCCAAGTAAGAGAAATCCGGACAAAACAACGTCGAATTATAACGCTCTTATTTATTGCTTATTTTCTGGATAAAGAAGACTTGCCTAGCTCATTTGAACGCAATCTATGGAAATTCTGGACGGCGTGACTTTGAAATCTTCGGAGAACAAACATATTGCGCTTACTTGCAATGTGACTAGTGTAATCTTTATTTCAAACACCACCAGAATGAGTGCTAATCGTTAGCTCTGAAGGCAGCTTCGAACTAGGCGCAGCATTGCAAGAACTTTCCAGCAGAAAAGACAGCTGCTCATTTTTTTACACTTCAGTATGTTTCCGCTTTTTAAAGAAAGAGCAAGAAAGATATGATCGGCATTCGCTCGAGCCATCGAACATTCGCAACTGAGAACAGTCAACGGTCAAAAGAATGACGAAGCGGTCTAGTCCGCTCACCTGCGCCTCAAGAAACGGTCCATTTTTAAGGGGAAGAGGAAGAGCAAATAGGTGATGAAAACAACGAACAACGACGTTAGACGATATTCGAACGCGGTCGCATCCGAGAAAAGTCGTACAAACGCATTAAACAGAATAAGCCTTCAAGAAACGCAAATGGATAAAATGGATTTGCATTGATTATTGAAGACTACCAAGAATGGAATGCAAGTAAGGTTCATAGATATCTTCTAAAATCCATTATTTAATTAGTTTCTTTAAGTTAGCTTGCATTAAAGTTGTTGTGCTCTTCATATGGTCACTTGTTGTGTTTCTGCAAAGCAACCATTGGCGAATTATTGCATCCTTAGAGTTTCAAATCCTGAAACTTGAAATTTTTTTCATAGTAAAGCATTCGTTCGTTTAAAAAATATAGATTTAAGGAGGGATAAGATTAAAACCTGCTTCAAAGGACAGTGCTGCACTACTTTGCAGCTTCAGCAGATTTTTCGGCGAATTGAAAGAAAAAAAAAGAACGGAACTTCTGAAAAGATTATTTACCTGAAAACTTCCTTACGTATTGCATGCAACATTTGTGGCCCCTAAATGTGAAAGACGAAGAAAGCTCACGCTTCGGTGCTGTGGAACACAGTGGTATAGAGTTGAGCAACGGCAATGCATTGTCGTATCGCAAGAAATACGTCACATATAATGCATACGATGAATAAATTCAGTGTGAAACATTTGAGAAGATCATGATCGACGATTCTCTGCGATAGAATGATGGTCAATACGGATAATGCCCATCTGATAACAATGAACAGTGAATAAACGATTGTAAATGGATCATGGAGTTCAGCTGAAAGCTCGCATAACTTGAAAAACGAATGAAAGCATTGGAAAATTACGCTAAAGATTAGCTAAATTGGGAAAGCGCTTTCAATATTGACTGAAATTTGGGGAAATTTAATCAAAAATGCTGAAAAAATGGAGATAACAAAAGATATATGTCTTGATAAGATTTTAAGGCAGCATTTTCCAATTCTTCCAGCAATATAGTCAATTCAAGAAGCCACAGTGTGTACATAATAATTTTACTGCACTCTTCAAATCGGCCAACCTATGAAAAGTCAATTTCTTTTTTTGCCCATAGCTGTTGTATCGCTTGTCTTTCGATTCTTTCCTCATCGTAGATGGAAAATCACAAAGGTGTGTCCTATTCTAACAACACCTGTCCCTACTGCACTCAAGGTCAGACCGTAAATAGGTCAGCCTCTTTCTTAGTGTTGAATAGCAACGCTAAGTAGGCCTGTTCATTATTTTCATCAAGAGGTCTGCTTAAAGGCCGATTGCACTTTTCATGCCCTTATCTACTCATTCCGTTTTAATATTTCATAATTCGAACAAAATTTCGTTGTTTGCTTAGTTTTTCGTTCCCTTTATACTGGAACAACTCAAAAGGCATAAATACTTGACGAAGACGATTGCGGGACTGAAATTCTATCTACCGCCTCAAAAACAACTATACAGATTTAGTACAGTGGAGATTATTATTTTTCCTCGGCCTTCACAGACGAACCTCCCTTTGCTCAAAGCCGCCCTCTCAACTTCGTTTGAAGAAGTGTTTTTTATTAATGAATGGTTTTCTAAGAGACGCATCAAATACATGCACTAATCACTTACGACAATTCCATCCAAGGTTCTCACAAGCTCTCGCGCTAGGATAAAGAATTAGCGATATATTGCAAGTGCTTGCGGGATAAATTCCACTGGAACTATTCACCATTCGCTGCATCACCGTCAAACATCCATTCCTGCAGCATTAACTAATGGCCGACATATTGTACAAATATTCGAAAGAAGATTTTTTGGACATGAAGCGACTGAACGATCTGATCACGTAGTATTGTGTTCGGTCAAAGACTAAAGTCATCGATTTTTCATTGATTACATATCTTTTTCTTAGGCGAAAGATATCTGGGCGAAAATTACTACGTTTAATTCGGTAATTTTGCTAATTAGACTTTTCGCGTAGTTGCTAACTGCTTGGCAACAACTCTGTTCGCTTATACGAAAGTCAACATCCATATGGAAGTGCGAAAAGTAATTTATGCTGTTCGGCTTTAACATGCGAAAGCGATAATTTTTAAGGAGTGTGGAAATATAAGGAAACAGAGATGAGGTGTATTCGATGTGCTGCTGCAGACTACGTCTTCCTAGCCTATCTCGCCTTATCTCTAAAATTTCCTCCAAGCCGCATATTTCCTTCTGTGGCGTTTCGGTGGGTTTTTTCTCGAAAGAGATTGCACGAATTATTCGAAGTCATTTGTTGGCAATATCACTTTAATCATCTCTGAACGTTTCCTACAACTTTCCTTGAAGCATTCTGAAATTCTGCAGTTATGATTTTTGTTTAGTTATTCATTTATCACACTTATTACGACGTCCTACAATAGGAAATCACACAAGAACAACGCGAAAGGGAACATCAAGAAAGAGCAAAACGCCCGCAAAGTGGGGTCCCAGCGAATAGGTATTATGCAAGCAAGGGCGGCAGTAGCAGTATAACATCAAAGCTCAAAACAAGACGACCATAAAGGAATTGCCTCGATAGCAGGTAATGAAAGCTCAAAGATAATGCTCAATACGGGTATTTAAAGAATGTCAGCTGGTTATCGACGAAAGGAATTTAGTAAAAACCGAACTCCTTTACATCGGAACAGTAGGATTCCGTTACATCGGCGAAAACAGGTCGACCGATATTCTTTCGTCGCTAAAAAGCGACTGAGAATTGTATTCCAACCGAAGCTTCCTCAAAAGATACCCGTCAAACGAACAACGTAGGAACATATTCGATTAGCGAATCGCCATTTCATGCAATCCAACGTGTATGTAACCGAAGTGAATTTGAAAACGACATCATAACAGCAATTTTACTGACGGAGTCGTGCTTGAACAGAAGAAAAGAAGCCATCTTTGAAAAAGTATATTAAAATGGAAATCGCTTACGTAAATTCAATTGGCGAAATTTAGGAAACTTATAGTTTCCGCTAAATGATAACATATCCTTGGTGGGTTATTGACATTATCCCAACAGAACAAGGCGTGAAGACTGCTTGACGTGAGGTCGCAAAGGGCGAACACTGAATAGAAAAAGACCGTGTAAATACAAATATCATATGAAAGGTATATAATCCAATTGCTTTCGCTTTCTGTTAGAGGACTTTACGGTCTCCTTGGAGAGAACAACTTTCGATTTTTGTATATTACCTTCGCAAAACTTTGGAATGAAATGTTAATGAACTATAGAATTCCATTCCATATTATCGATTTCAATGTAAGAGTTCTTTACGGTGGACTTTGTTGAGACCCTCATAAATATGGTTTTATCGTGAGTTGACATTGCTGCACTGTAGTAGCTCAGAGATTGAAGTTGCTAGAAAAGAACTTCATATCCTTTAAAATATACATATATCGATTGTTCGTGAGATGCTTGCTTCTGAAAATGTTGCATAACAAATATTTAGCCGATAAGGTGAATGCAAAGATTTTGTATGTGGACAATATATTCACGAAACGGATGAACATACATTTAAGAAACAAATACCTCTTCGAAATGAGTAAGATTATGAGTCTTGACTGGCCAGCCATTAAGAAGAAACCAAAAGATTAACGAGCAAACATGAAATTTAAAACAGCGATGAAGTGCAAGTTCGACAATTTGCATGGCATAAGTTCGTGCGGCATTTAGCACTTAAGTTCCCCTCCTAGTCCGTCTCTGCCCTCCGCCTTCTCTCGTCCCTCCTATATTTGGTCTGACAATTAATCGAGCCACCGACAGATCAAATCTGTAAAATCTAACGAAACAAACAAATTTAAGGATGACATCAGTGATCGATGAAAGCCAACGTCCATCAAGCATGTAATATGAGGCCATATATATACGCACAAAAGCAGCTATCAATATGCAGAAGTGAATGGAGCAGCTCTCCATTAGACCTCATTACTCGTAATGCACATTCGAGGAGACGAAATATCCGCCTCAGAAACGTGCGAACAAATACTTAGAAAACACCTGTCCACTTCTTTGAGAAATTTTGCGACGAAAAAACCTCTGCATAGAGGAAATACGGTTCACTCGTCAGCCTTCCAACCACTCACTTCACCCTCAAAAGCCCTCCTATTGGGATTAAAAGATGTGATTCGTTGCGCGACTCAAAGCATTTGCTTACAACTGAAGTACTTTCGAAATCAAGCACGTTTTAAAAATGTCGTCTAGTTGCCCACCGAACACACTAAGCAAACGTCGAGTTCCGTCAGTACTAAAAAGAGTGGAGATCGAATTTCCACCATAGTAGCCAATTGGCCCTTCCGTTATCTAGTCAAATCCAATCGTCAGTTCTCATCACAAGATCGATGTTCGAAGTTCATCGTCGTCATCCACCTCCCTCCTCTATTAAGGAGGCATTCGCGTAGAGATGAATCACTGATTCTGGACCACGGATGCTTCAAATTCTTCGTGTCCCGTGAACATAAAAAGATACCGTCAGAAAGCGCACTCGAAGAGGATACGCAGAAAGGAGGCGTACCACATAGGTGTTAGCAGGGAGGAAAATAACAGTTTAGCGTAAAAGAGGATATTATGGTTCAGCGGATATAATCAGAAAGTATAACGGAACATAGGAAAGGCTGGAACTGAAAGAGCTCAGCATCAATATTCCATAAAGAAATTCCTCCACTGCAATAAAATAATGTAAGAAGATTTCGATAGGGTCACAAATAAAACGCTGAAACTGAGGAGGAAATATTCTGACCCTGCTAGAATTGTGCTTTTGCTTAAACTAAATCATTTGAATGGAAAAGCATCACGAGGAATGGAAATCTGCAAATACGATAGTCGTGTACAAAGATAACGACGAGGCCAAAGAGAACGTCAAATTGTAAGCCTGTCTGGCAATAGCCCAGGTTTTCGAATTCTTTGAACTTTATGTTTGCGTACAAGTACATATAGTAAAGTTAAAAATGACATATTTTCAGTAGGCATTTCGCGAAGACACTCTTACACAAACTCATATGATCGAAACCATAAATAGAATGAATCTCAAAGAGAAAAAGGTCATTTAATCACATATCGGGAAATCCTTTCAAAGTAATCAAGCTAAAAACAGTCTTTTAGATGATGGAAATTGCAACAGAAGGAAAACCTCGCCAGCTTATCAAGACTTTACGTAAAGAATTTCAAGGTTAGAAACACTAGTGTACGAAACACACGAATAGAGGAAAAGTCACCGCTGTTGTGATCCCACAAAAGGTGACATCCTCTCCGACCTCTCCTTCCCATCTTTATCACTTTTGATATTTTCAGCTTTGCGCCCTGGAAAAAACCCACGCTGGAACAGTAGCCCTGGGCGTGGATGATGGGCAATTTATTTCCGATTCAGAAAGTTGGAAACAGCAAGATGCAGCAAGATAAACAATATTTGATCAGTCTTGAAGGAACGGCGATTAGCCGAGAGTTCGCAAATCAGCATTGCACCACAATTATTTGAGTCACTGTGATCTGATTTGCTTTCTCTTCGATATTTCGGAGATCGTATTATGTAATACTTCATCACTTCGGCAGTTCGTTAAACTATATTACATCTTAGTGGAGGATAATTGAATTTTATGAATTAAATAATACGTTAAACCATATCGAGTCTAATCTTTCATGATTTAGATTGGATTACACTTCACAGTTGGACAAATCTTCTGCACCCTATTACATTGCATATCACTGCACCGAGAAATTCGTGAGCTACGCTATCCTTCACAGCGACGAAGCATAACGCACCACGAAAGCAATGGCACGTCGAGAACGAACTTCCTTAAAAACTGCTAACACTTGCACCTTTTGTGTGAGCACGACACAACATTCATAATGTGAGGAAGGTTGAATCATGTGTGCTTTAAATATATGAGATTCTGTGTTGACTGCACCAGTCTTCCTGACCACTGCGTTAAACGAACTGTGCAACCATATAGGGATAGCTTGGTATATCGGAAAAAATTTGCAAACGCTTGATTATTGGATGCAACACATCTTCGTGGAAACATCCTTCTCAAAGCGTTTACTTAAAAACGAGGCTATTGTACAACACATAGTGGCTTCCCCATCACAGCACGTTACGCTGCACTTTTAGGTCAAACATTCGCGGATGTCTTTGTACACATGATGACTTTACCGTATTGGCACTATAGTTGTCACGGTAACACGTAACAGCTACACCGCTACTATACGGTTAATGGCTTCATTCTTATGGGAACATATGACAACGCACTGCTGAAGCCTTTGGGAGCCAGTTGTGCTTTGGTCGCTCTAAGCACTTCGTCAATAGTGAGTAACTGTGTTGACTATTTTTCGTCCATACTAAGCACAGAGCCGCTTTATGTGCATCAGAAAAAAAGAGCAAACAATCCAAACGTCTAGTGGAATCATGTTAGGATCTACGCTAGAAACAGTAGAAAAAGAAATAGAAACCGAAACCGAGAGAGGAACTCGAAAACGAGAAGCAACACTTGACGTGAACAAACCGGATGAGTAAGACTGCAAAAGTGCGGCCCACTATTGAGGTAAGAAATTTCCTCAACAGCTCAAGTTCCATGACGTATTTGCATTTACAGTCTCAGTCCACGGATCAGCTTGTTTTTCTTCGATCACTTGTTGTATATAAGCGATATATAAAAGTGTCTGTCGTTATATGAAAAACTTGGTAACCGAATCTGCCTCTCATGAAAGGGTGCTGAGGACTGCTTTCAGTAGGGAAGTGTACCTTAGCAATTCTGGATCAGTGTCTGAGGTAGTTTTCAGTTGTCGCTATCATAGAAGCAGCCGCTTTAATGCTCTGCTCTTTAACGCATCGCATATCTTGTATTATAATCGTAAAATGAATGTGATCTAACTTTCTCATCATATGATTTACCCTTCTAAATTCGCATATTCTCATTGCTGTTTATTCGCATATTGTGAAATTTTCATAGTGTCACCGAACTGATCATCCCCATTTGTAAACTTAATATGCTGCAGGCTTGATGTCCCCGATTATTGCACTTACTTCATTTCTTCAATTGACGATCTGCGCCAGTGCTATAATAAGGTAACCTTCAACATATGCATAAATAACCACCGAAGTTTGACATAAGGTGCTCTCATTCGCGAGCTGTATGGCTCCAGCACAAGTCGCATTGAGTGATGGCTAAGATGGATTAGCTCGGCTCTATTATGTTATCTGAGTAAGGGCGGCAAAAGTACAAGTAATCATCCAATATCATTTATTCTATGTAATCGCCTTTGCGATACTCTTCTTACGTGAAAAATAATTATTGCCGTGAATACGCATTATGACCGTTAGCGATCCATTTAATTACGTCTATTAGAAAGTAGTACTGTTTTTTACTGTGTTTTCTGATGGAAGTGTGATGTGTTGTCTATCATATGAATTTCAAAAGTGAAGACATTTCGCTTACCGCATCAGACAATGCATTTTCAATCATTGCTGTGTTGTTTTGCACATTTACACGACAACCTAGTCCGGGAAGATGAACTGATAAAATACACTACACCTCCGTCGTTCACACGTTGTTTATATATTTGCTAGCTGTTACTCATTTCTAGGAGCTCATTTCGACGTCATTTTCAGCGCTCAAATTTATTCAGGACACCGCTTTCCAAAAAGAAGGACATTCGATCTCTGAGCAGTAAGCAGTTCAATACACGATTAATCGCTGAGTATGCACGTCAGAAATATAACCCAATAGCGAAGCGATATAACCGAGGATACGTTATACCACTCACCAATTATGGTGACACACAGTACGCTGGTTCAATCACTATAGGAACACCACCTCAAAGTTTTCAGGTCAATTTTCCGAAATAAAAATGAGTAGCGGTTTGTAGAATAACGTTCAGTGCCAATAAAATGGCATTAAAACCGCGCACAATCTGAACTTCACGACTGCAATCGTACGCGTGATTTTTTACAAATCAATTCAGCAAATCTTAGATTGCTTATGCGCTGGATTCGTGACAAACGGCTGTCATAAATTAAAAAATATGAGCTGTTTATTGGAAAAACATTTTAAGTCCATTTTAAATGCTATTCCACTATGCATTCGATATAAGAAACATTATAATTAAGGTATTGTTCGATACTGGATCATCGAATCTGTGGGTACCTTGTGAGGATTGTTCATTCTTTGATGAAGCTTGTCGAAATCATAATCATTTCAATTGTTTCGACTCGTTAACATGCTCCTCTTTACAAGAACACGTCCACCTTCGATACGGCAATGGATCTGTTAGTGGGCGTATCGACTATGATGTTGTTTGCGTACGGTGGTTTTTTCCTCATCTTTGTTAATATGCCACAATTTTTTCAAAACCTCGTTGCTTCATCCTCAACCTCTTACCGGATAGGTTAGAGGATGGTGAAGGAATGAGCGCTTCACCTTTTATAGAGCAGTATTTCACATGTGTATTAATTGGCCGATATTCTTTCTGTCTTGTTCGGCTTCTGTAGCACCTCCTACCTTTTTCTGGCAGAATTTGTTGTCATTCAATAATGCGTCCGATAATCTCTTGCTCTCACCGTCTTGAATCCCGTCTTCCATAAGGGATGTCGATACAATGAGGAAAGAGAAATAAGATCCAATTTTTTACGCAATAATGCAAAAATCATATTGCAAGACTGCGACAGAAATTCACGTAAAGATGAGCAGTCATACGAACGAATAAAAGAAATGGTAGCCGCCACTTCGCATATTCTTTCTCTCCTTGACCTGCCTCACCGTCGAGATTGGCCTTCTACAACGCACTTCTCCCGATTTCACAGCTCTCCTCAACAAAATCGCAAATCCGAGTCCTCGGAGTTGACTGTCTTTTTTAGACAGTTTTCATCAGCCCAACCCCCAGTTCTATAAAGAGGGCAATCACCTGGAGACTCGAAGTTGGCGATTTCTTCGAGAATGAGAGGGGCGGAATAAGGAGAGAGGCGTTGTAGAAGACCAACGTCGAAGATGGGGCCGATGAAGGTGAGGGAGGAAGTAGCTTCGAAGATGCAGAGGTGTTTCTTTTCATTTGTTCATATGACGATTCATTTTCAGGTGAATTTTTCAATGCAGTTATGCAAAATAGTTCTCTTTTCTTTTTGTTAATTATACTTTTCTCACTGTTTCATATTCCTTGTGGGATGTTATTCTTGCAAGTGAGATTCAGGACGGTGATGTGATGGGAAAGAGTGTACTGCTTTCGCTTCGTGTGATCGCTGCTTCGCTGTGTTTACATTGGACAAACTGACAATTTTTGCAGAAATGATTTTCTGCAAGATCCATTCTTCACATTACTTGGTGGGGAGAGGATGTATTTTAGGCTGACGATTCCGCAACAGAGACTTGAATGACAGTGAAACTGATACCACATTTACGCTTCACACTCTTGATTTCATCCTTTAGAGAATACCATTACATATCGATTAGTCGGTGATGAGCACTTTCGTCTGTTGTAGTTGTGCAACTCCCATCGGAGTAATTTCTGCCGATCTGAAGTATAATGAATTTTGATTATTTAAATGTCGCTAAGGATAGTTGTTGATTTCAGCTCGGCAATACATCAGATGCATTTTGCACGGATAGCAAACAAGGATTCGCTTGCGCCACCCGTGAACCCGGCGATACATTCGTTGTGGGTTTCTTATTTTTCATGAGGTCGTTCTCCAACGAGCGGAAAAAGAAAAAAATCGCAACTGAACAATATCATTCTCTATCGACTTTCATTGTGTCCAATAGAAAATTTTGTCTTTCACAGCTAAAGAACAAAGAAGATAGTAATAATAATAAATCCATATCACATGCCATTATCAGACTAGTGTGTCGTGATTTGTGGAAAACAATATGAGAACACTCATAAATGGATCTACTGCAACATCGGAAAAGATAGTCAAAGAAAATATAGCAAAGCAATTGTGATTTTAAATGGAACTGCACCTGAACTATTCCTTGCGATTACGACACCTTAAGAACATCCAGAACTATACTCTATAAATTCCATTGAAATACGACTTCAGAGAGGACTTCAAAGTTCACCCATACATGCTGTCGAAATACCTTTGGAGTTAGGCAATACTGAGTTTCCTTCACTGCCCTCCTCTGTCCGATTGTGTTGAAACCATACGATTCGATCGCATATCCTTACGCAAGTATTTTAAGGAGGCAGCTTTTGACGGTGTTCTTGGAATGGCGTGGGATTCGATATCAGTCGACTCAATAGCGCAGCCCATGGATCAAGTATTTAAAAATCCGCGCTGTAAGGAGAAGCTTTTCGCGTTTTGGCTCAACACAGACGAGAGCTCCCCCAACGGAGGAGAGTTAACGTTGTGTGGAATGGATAATGCTCGATACACGGTACTGTTTATTTTAATCTCTTAAAGCTCATTTCGGCATTCTTTCTTAGTTTTCTACTGCCTCTTTACTCTGAACAGTCCACTTTTAGTGTTCAACTTTCAGTTTTATTGACGCCTTTTTCTTTACCAACTATATGCCATGAAAGCGTTCATGGTATTCAGTGATTTCGTCACCTCTTTCCTGCAATTGATGATGATAAGCTGATTAGTGCATTTAATGCAATGTTCCCAAAAATGCTTTTAGACTCCAGAAAAATTTCGCTTCATTTCTTCTGCGATCGCCATCGCAGTCGCGGCGATCTCGAAATCTTATTTTTCACTGGGAAGGGGACTCCTACTTTCGAGCTTATAATTTACGTATAATCTGGGTTTTCATTCGGAACCATTTCCGTCACCCAACGGATCAAAAAGGTTCTGTTAATCGTCAATAGCTGTAGCCTCATTGATCATCACCTATTCAAGCAAATCTGAGAGTGGCTGGCTTAATGGAAACTTGGATTGCAATATAAAGGAAAGTTCAGTAAGCACGTGGTGCGGTCTTTTCTTGGTTATAATACTTCATAATTGTTGATCGGTGATGTTTACACTTATGAAAGTGAGGCTGCTTTTCTGGGGAGTAAAATTCCCCGGTGGAGATTATACGGATGATTAATTATTTGCACGTTATGCCTATTTTATGTGCAGAATACATAAATAAGGTCTATTTCGATGCTAACTTCGTAGGGTCACATTGTTTGGGTGCCACTTATCGCCGAGGGTTACTGGCAGATAGAAGCGGATGCTATAAGAGTTGGTCACACTCGTGTCTCAGGACCGGTGGCTGCGATCGTCGACACGGGCACTTCGTTGATCGTTGGTCCAGCAAACGGAGTTAACAAGGTTGATTAAATCCATACTTTTTGCATTCATATCTTCGCAAGTTTTGAGACACACTGATTCACAAGTGAGTGATCATTGTAATATTCGCCTTATATATCGACTTTATATTGCATTTCATGCAACAAATGCAGTATTAAATTACAGAGAAAAGTCTGCTAGTCGTTGATTAAATCGACGGACAAGTGGATAGATACATGCGTAGGTAGATACATAGGATGAAATGGAAAATGTGTAGCATATAATGCCCGTAATCATTGAAATTAAGATAATGCGAGCATTGGGTGCAACACAACTCGACGATCAATTTATGGTTGAGTGCTCAACTATTAATTCGTTACCAAGCATCACATTTACTCTTAATGGAGAGGATTTCACTCTTACACCGTTCGACTACCTATTTGAGGTATATTTCTGAAATATTTCACGCAGTTATTCATCACTTTTGAGCACATAATATAATAAATGGAACAATTCCGGCGAAAATATATGATTCTGTTTCAATATAATCGGCTCTATTGGTTGGTTGTATAAACTGCTATTTTTAGCGGTAAACATTCACTACTGTAATTCAGTGCAATTGCTTCTGTATTTGGGCGCATATATAGTAAAGGCTATATGGAAAGTTCTTCCCATAATTTAACTGATTAGAATTCATAACTGATGAAATTCCTCATTCAGTTTCATAGCATCCTTTATTCGATGCAGTGTGTAAAGCTTTTAGTTGTTTCATACACTCTTTTATTATATAAACGGCTAAAAAATATCATAATAATCTGATAATATGGTCGGCTTCCTTCTTTGCAATAGGCATTGATGCTTACATGAGACGTTTAACCGTTGAATATCTACAAAATCTTTCGTCCTACATTCATCTCCATAAGTTTACAAGAAGAATTATGAAAGCATTATCAGTTCAACGATGGCGGTTGTATCGTTGGAATCGAAAGCGGTGATGCTAGCCCTCCGATGGAGACATTTTGGATTCTCGGCGATATTTTCATTGGCAAATACTATTCGATATTCGATCATTCGAATAAAAGAGTTGGCTTTGCTGATGCTATATGAATGTTAGTATATTGTATAAAGAAACTTCTATGCTGTGCCATCGATTCAACTATAAAACGTGTCAATATTCTGCACTATTCACAATTAGTGTCTTTTTTCATCGCATAAGTGACGGCTAATTTTTAGTTAAAGAACTGCACCTATTGGATATTTCGTGTTTATTTCGCACAGACATCGAAACATTAAGAATATCGATAAGTCCCACAACATTCGCATTCTCTGATTGGGTACGACAATCGGAGAAAATTATTGCCATATTTCGTAGTCGGAAGGTGAAATGCGTATTTCATTAGGAAACTACGCAACAGATTATTATAGTGCAGAATATATTGATTGCAAATTGGAATTTGATTTTTTAAGTAAGAACGACAGCGACTCCTACCAATCAATAAGCGGTTGGTGAAGCATCCAGGAGAACCAGTTTCAGTGCGGTTTTTTTTACCGCGAGTCTTCATCGCAATTATCTTTGCGGCTTCAACTTCCGCTTTAATTTCATCACCTCTCAGTGCCACAATATGTCGAATAGACGAGAGTTCAAGTTACCTTCAACTTGAAGATGTTTAACTATCCTTCTCCTGCTTGGATTAATACTTAGAAGAGGCTGGAAGGGTGCATTAAATGCATGCTGCTCGATTAAGTACCACCCCGTAAAATCCTTTATGACTTCAAATTACCTTCAACCTGAAAATGTTTATCCATCCTTCCCCTGTTTGGATTACTATTTAGAAGAGGTTGGAAAGGTTTCGCAGCTTTTGTCATTTACTTTTAGCCTAAAATGTAAAATTTGTTGCGCAGTCATAGGTGGGCCTGCACAACAATATTGTATTACCTGCTTCGGACGCTTTATTATCTTTATCGCTACAAACGGTGAAGAGTGGAGCAAACCAATAAAGGCTTGCGAACGAACTGATAAAGCATAGATCATAGCTTATAGCTATAGCAAAATTTTCTTTTTCTATAGAAGTAATTCTGAAACGATGAGTAACAAATCTGATTTTGATGAGTAAATTTTATTGAATAAAATAACAAAGGAGCTGGCGTGATGTGCGCCTTTGTGTCACTTTCAGTCTACCAGCCGCTAAATAATACCAGCTAACAGTGAACATGCGTAATAATTCCCTCGGATTGTGTTCACTTCGGCAATTTTCAGAAATTTGTCGCACATGGTAGGCATTCTCTTTGGCTATCTGTGGTCAATGCGCGAGAATTCCCTGAACGCCTTTAATTTAGTTCGAAACGAGCGATCGATACGAAATGTAGTATAGAAAGGTTTGTGATGTATCCTTTACTCGTACAGTTTCGCGATTCGCGCTTCAGCAGCTTCGCAGTTTGTAGCTATCAGAAGTAGTAGGCAGGCACTCTCGTACGTTCGTCCAGACATGGCTTCGCTGAATACGTCAAAGTGAGTGATGCACTTTTAGAAATTGTACAGTAACATCAAACGAGAATCGGTAGCTTATTTAAAAAAAGGCTGTCTCGAAACTGCAACCTATTCACTTCGGATCTATACGATGTGCTACAGTGAAGTCCATGGGAAATAAGAAATGACTTTTCAAGAAAACGCTCGACCGAACGCTGAGAATTTCTTATCCGCTTTGAAATATGCCAGAATATTTTTCACCTGTCAGAAGTGTTCAGATTCATACTTCACTAGAATATATCAATGTTGCTGTTATTGTGAACCTCTAGCATCGATTCATAAGCACCACCGCTCCGCAGCAGGTTCGGGAAACGAAGAGCTACTGCCATATTTCATAGCATGGAGACATATCATCTTCACCTCAGGTTAAAAACTGTGACTGCAGTCGAACTCTGCTCTTTTTATGACCTTTTGAAATTCTGCTTTGATTGCGATTCTGCGCCCTGAGCAGGTGTATGTGTCAGTGTATCTGTACATTTTTTTTCTTTGTCGAATTGTTAACTGCCAGTCTTGTGCCGAGTCTCCTCTAACGATTTACCTTTGTACGTAATGCTCGACAGATCGTCCGTCTGCTTGGCGCGCTTATCTGATTCCTCCCAACGACTAGAAATCTCCACGTGGTCATAGGATAAGAATATTTTTAGTGTAGAACATTGTTCATTTTCTTTTTTCTTGCTTTTTTATTGTATCTTATTTGTTTGCTCATCCATTATTGGTCCTCTTACATATTTAAATAGTATCCGACGGTTATGCAATTTCTTTTGCATATCCGCATATCTAAACTTTGCATGTAACAATTGAATACTGCTTGTGTCGAGATAAACAAAAGTTGAGTACTTAGTGTCATATGATTTAATTTTCATATGTTCTTACCTTGGTCATTCTAACATATGAATCGCTGAAGTAAGGTTATGGAGTCATAGAAGTTACTAAAATTGGCCGTCTATATTATAATTCACGTTAATCTATATTTTCACCCGTCCACCTTTATTCAACCGGGCAAAGGTGCACCGGTGGTAGGCGAGAATTTCACTATAGATTGCTTCGATACTGACAGATCGATAATAAAGGCTTTCAGTTAAAAAAAGGCAACAAACAGAGGAACAACTCGATGGAAAGGCCTGGAATGCCCCAGCTTGGAAGCATTTTTCTCATCAAAAAAGTTTGACAGTGCTAAAATGCATTGCGATTATTTAAATGTATTTGTTGGCAATAAAAGAAAACTACGGCCTATCACTCATGTATTGTGATTTAGTGTGAAAGAGAAAAGACGCCTAATGATTGGCTCATCAGCAGACTATAAATTCTCTCCCACCGTTGCAGCTTATCAATTCCATTAAGGGGCAATTTGTGTTTATCACTAGTACATTATCTTTGGTTTATCATCTTCTCTCATTCCACTTTTCAGTATTCTTCTGCCGTCGGAGATTGCTTTTATTTCTTATTTCACCTTCCTTAGATCAGTGAAATCAAAAAGCTCAGGTGATAATGATAAGTTCACGATAAATCGATGTGTCTCTTGTTGTGGGAGTAAAACACAATGCGCCCGCTCTCTGCCTTCGGTAAAATAGAAATAATGACTGCAGAGTTGCAGTTTGTGAAGATGTAAGTTTCAGTCAAACCTCCTTCGAGAACAATCCTAACAAACATCTTAGGTCAGCGCTTTATGAATCGGGATGCCCAATTATTGAAGTTAAGTTTTAACTAGGCTGACTAATTTATGAACGAGCCGAAAAGCAGAAGAGTTAGAAGTACAAGCAATAACTCTACCATATAAAATCTTTAAACTTTTTGCAGCGAAATATTTCCCACGTACATGGGAAACCTCTTGTGATCATGCACTCAAATAGGGCGACGTGCTGAATGTTCTCAGAGTGTAAGCCCTTCGCTTGATGTTGGTTATTGTCCGATGTTCTATGGAAATGTGTGAAGATAGCAGTACGAATAGTATCGGGTTCTTCTTCCACTGTGAGCATGGCCAATTCTTTATTTTTTGTGTGACATCAGTGAATTCTCTTGAAACTGTGCACTGTCGCTTAAATGTTCAACGTTGGGAGTGGAAGTAAAGTCATTGCTTGTCTTATATGTAACAAAAATTTGAAATTAGCTTATCATAGAAGTATTATATATAAATGTATAATATTGTACACCATGTCACAATTCTTAACACTACAGAAATGAGTATGACCATCTCTTAATGTTTCATCTTTTATCCCCGTTTGGGAACGAAAGTAAGTGAATGGTCCTTTGAGACGAATTATTTTCTTGTGTTTCGGTGTTCGACAGTCAGTGGAACACTCTTCACATCTTCATTGCACTTGTTGTTTTGATCGAATTCCGCACTAATTGCTTAGCAAATGTGATTACATGTTCCCCATATCAAAGATCATTAATGCATCGGTAAACTGCTTTGTTATATAAGTTGGCAACAAGTAGCAGCCCTTCTTCCACATTCTTCATACTTTGTTGATGAGCGAAGGCAATTCATTGAGTGTTTAAGCAGATCGCCTACGAAGATAGTTGTAGTACAATTTGAATAAATTCTACGAACAATGCAAAGTGGGAAATTGAATCTTCACAGATATTTCAGCAGCCACAATGATGATAAATTTGATTGATCGTTTCTTCTATCATCGAAGTTATTGAGCGAGTTCTTGTATAAAAGAAGAAAAAAACGGCATGAAACAGTTCATTGAAGCGATCGCCAAAGTTCTTGACGAGGATCTTTCGGCAATATGCGATTTGAAGAACTGACAACCTACCATTACTAGTAGCGCAACCAACTCATTGTAGAGTAAAGAGTCATATTTGCAAGATGATAGGAACAAATTGAGTTTTCTATTGCTTTCTGCTTTTTTTCTAATTTAGGGGACGTGCTTGGTAAGGTGCTACTGCTTGAGACCTCGGATGGATGGATTTTTATCAGCCTGCTTTCAAGATGTGTTTAGTAGTATTCTCTTTTACAGAAGCATTAGTTTAAGAAAGGAATTCAGACGATCTTACCGCTTCTTTTACTTAACATTAGACTTATAAAGGTTTAAAGATAATGATTAGCACCGTACTGATTGGCATTATGTTTCAGTGATGATAGGGTACTATGCTGATTGAAGGGTATCCTACTGATTGAAGCACAAGAAGGTGAAGTTAAGCAGACGGGAACATAGCATTTCACTAAATATTACTCTATTCTTCCTCCGCTCTTTTAGTATTTCTGATTGGTGGGCATTCCTATTTCGCTTATTTGATTGTAGCTGATCTTATCTGATATTACAATAAACGGAAATAGCTTTTCTCTATTAGAGGAAACCGAAGTGCGCTATTTCTTTGATTGAATACGGAGAATAGCTGAGCAGTGTCTACTTTTGCGCTCGATGCAATCTGATCCCATATATTGTTGGATTTTCAAGCCGGTGTATATGGAAATTCAATTTTAACATAACCAACCATATTTACTCTTAATCGAATATTTTCTTCAACCTCTTCTCCCATCTCCTCTACCACCTCCTCCAACTATATAAAGTGGTAGAATGCCGTTTGCGTAAATATTTCTCGCAGTTAAAAATGTTCAGGTTTCCTAGTGAGGGAATAATTTTCAACGGTAGAATTGCTTCAGAAGTAAAATAAATCAGCATGTACTCTAGTTTGGCATTTTGAGTAAATAAGTAAGTGCAATGGAGCAGCATCTACACACCTTTTAATGCTACTATAGCGCTACGAACGAAAAGTACTCAACCCTTCTCTCGACTAAATCGGAGGCATTCTATTTCTTTTTCCACTCTTCAACTGCCATCGTCTAATAGGCGTTTTTATTTCCTCACGGATAACTCTAAAATAGAGCGTTATCGTTTAAACCGTTGCAGTTTTATTTGTTAATGCGGTCGTCAGCTATAATTGTACATCGAAATTGCTCTATTGCAATAAATGAACAAATATATATTCTATTTTTATTGCGTTTAGCTCTTAATTGATATTCCATAATTTCGTGGATTATTGCGCCGATATATATTGTTTCTGATAGAAGAAAATTGCAACTTGGCGAATTAATATTCGAAATTTTGTAAGATTTAATATTTCTCTCAGCTTTTCGACCGGCATTTAAAGAAAATTAAGAAGAGTGAGTGGGATCTTTTAGTGCTTTTTTACTTGACGCATTTGCCCACCTTCCAGCTCGATCTTTCAACACAACTAAGCTTGAAAGAATTGCATGATGGCACATATTAGACACCCTTACTAAGCTGTTTTCTCAACTATACTTTTAGTATTTTCGTTTAATTAATGCGTATATTTGATTGTAAGCGTATCTTTGCACCTTTTTAATCGCTACTAATATGAAAGATTAAAGTTGGGCAGAAAGCTGATGAATTTATTTATAGGGGATGGAATGATTTTCTAAATTTCTTTTTGCGCTGATCGGTTGGGTTGGAAGAAAATGAAAACAATTGTGGGCATTTGAACATGAGAAGATAAAAGAATTCCCGCATATTTGATGCTAATTATATTTTCTTTTTAAAGTGATTAAAGGGGACCTTTCTTCGTGGAAAGCCTCTGCAATTCACTGTGGCCACTAAAATATGAAAACATTGATTTCCATATCGCATTATTTGTTGCTGCTAATTTATGAAAGCGGTTGATCATTTGAGCGCAATGAAAAATTGCAAATTGCGCCAACTCATCTGGGCACTTCCCTGATAGTTTCGAGTTTTCTGGGCTCCTCCTATTTATTCTTGTTTGAACAGCTTCTAGCCCCGTTCTCCTATTCATCCCTGAATAACGAATTGAAACCAAGGTTATATTTTCGTTTTTTTAATGTAGATCGCATCAGTGGTATGAATATGCGCTCTCTCGGTATTTAGCTTTGACTTTGGAGCGTCTGATTTCTGTGGATCGGATGATAAGATCATCGTCTTTGTCGAAAGCAGTAAAACCGTCAGTGGAGACTTCCTGTAAAACGTTGTTCGGAAGCATGCTTGTCATGGGCGTACTTTGTGGCTGAAACAACCCCAAAGACTACTAGGGTACAAGTGCTTTTGGAATCGGCTACAGCTAATGTCAGATTTTTTTTGCATACTCTCCTTCTTGAATGGATCTCTATATTCGAAGTTTTCGGATATATTCAACATGAATGCCATATTTTTTAAACTAGCAGTATACAAGAAACATTTTATTGGAATCGATTTTGTTGACAGCCGATCAGTCATAACCAGCTACGCTTAATGGAAGTATTTAAGAAGTTTATAGTAAAAGAGACGTGAAAATCCCAGGATCATATCCAGCACGACGTCACACAGCAATGCGCTGCTTGAGGCATTTCACTATAATAGGTTTATGTGTGCTAATAGCCGTGGCGAATTGTCGAACGAGATGTGCTCGAATACGTGGAAGCGTTTATTGTCCAGTGAATGCAAAGCTTAGCGGTAACGTTGAAGTAATGCTGTATGACCGCGATGGTGAGTTTCTTATACTGTTGTTGTGTTATATTAAAGCATTATTTCGATGCGGCAATTTACGGTCAAGAAGTATGCCTATAAAGAAAAAACGGAATGTTCTATTCGTGACTGTTCAGAGGAGGAAGGGAAGGGTGGGATATGAGAGTGCGGCGGTGGAATGCATCTTAAATATGAAATTATTCCTTCTCGGATACCCTTTTAGCAATGATGGGATGGGAAAAAAACATTTTTGTTATCTCCTCGTAGGCTGGTTATTTTTACTTACATACATAGCCATTTATATGCAGAACAACTCTAAAATCGTGTATCACTTTTCCCAACTGGTTCCAGTGTCAAGAGATTCCTCATCCCAAAATGAAATATCAGTTTAATTATTTAATTAGGAAAATGAATTCACGAGAAGGGAACAATTCAGTAACTTGAACAAATAAATAGTTTCATTGCTAGTAAAATAGGTAAGAAGTAATTACCTCAGCGGACGTAGATCATATCCATCTTCGTAGCTGTACGTGCAGTGCTTCTCCAGCTGAAATTACTAAAAATTCGCACAAATATTTATGGGCAGGGGCAAGATCTCTCGTAGTTATTTTGTGAATCTGAATTTGCTAGGATGCTTAAAACTAAATGAGACATTAGGTATTTCCTGTGAATTGTCAAGAAATCCTCAATCTTCAAGAGACCCTCAAGAAGCAGTAATGTTCTCATCGATGAAATGACCGAAATTATAAGAATGTTGTGAGAAATGGCTTGTTAAATTTAGTGTTTGGTAATAAGAAATGTTCAGATTTGCCATGGGAAATGGATGATTTGATGGGACGAAATGTAACCGACCCACAAGGTCACTTTATCGTCGAAGGATGCGGCTATGATTTTGGCGTTTGGAATGATCCTGAACCATTCTTGGTTTTTATTCATGCTTGTCCATCTCGAACACAGCTCATTCAACATCCTTCAGTCACCAGGCAAACAAAGTATGAATTTCATCGATCCTCATATATTAAAGAATGTTTTGCAATAGTATCCTTCTATTGCAAATTTTGCAATTGCCTCTGCAGCTGCAGAGAGCAATAAAAATAGACAGATAACTCTAATTACTCAATGCGAACAAATGTGAAATGCAATCTGCTAAACGGGGAAAGTATTGCAAAGAATAATGAACCTAAATGCTGTGGAATATCAAGAAAGAGTCACAAATAAGAACCGCTCTGAAAGTATTATTTATTTCTCTTATTAAATTAATCATTTAGATTGTAAGTGCTGAAAATAATAGTGGAAATACTTTAAAATATACTTTTTTCATTTTATTTGCCTACATCGATATCTTTAGCGCTGACCGCCTCTTATTATTAATAAAGATTACTTCTTTGAATGTTTCTTTTAGGATAGAAGTGAGGCGAGCATTTCTACCGAATGAAGTGGATATTGGACGTTTGTATCTTGACAACGAAGGCGAATATTAGTGAATCATTTTGAAGATTCACTTTTTGCCGAAATAATATTTGAATGTCTGTATATACGATTATTTTTATCGTTGTCAAATCCTTCATTCGTATAATTGACAAGAAATGTCGTCCGATAAAGGAGTATCATCAAGATGGTGTTCGACCTCTTATTTACTATTATTCTATGATGAATACTTCGTTGTGAGCGCAGGGGAAGAAGCGGTGATGTATTTGAGTGAGGAGATGGGAACGACTACCAATTTACGGCGTGGTTACCAAGGAACAAATGGGGCAATACCAGGAAGAGGAGATAAAAATTCCCCACTGTTTTCAAGTTGCACTCACGAACATACTCTTCACATCTTTCTGTATTCACTGGATCAGCTGATAGCCGATGACCTCAAATTGCAGCAGTCTATTTCGATCGATAAAGGAATAGTGGTGACACATTGTTTCCCGAGCGTGGATGATCATCACCGGGTTGGGTGTAAGTTGGATCACCGATCGCGCTTGATCGAAATAGAGATTTCATCGATTCATCCTTCTGGGTCATCACTCTTGGGATCCTCGGGCACTTCACGAGTCATTCACATTGCTAAATTTTGTCGGCTGCTTAGGAGCTAGTGTTTTTCAACCCTTTTATTAAGCTCCTTTTTATTACCCTCCCTCCCCCTCTCTCCAACCTTTTTATCATACTCTTTGAATGCTGTTGTTCAAACAAATTTTACTCGAAGTAAAGAATTACTGCTGAGAAATTTATTATGCGATATAGAGAGATGTTTAGCATAGCATCAAACGTCTTTCGGAGAATAAGACAAACAACCTTAGTAGGCTATTAATTAACAAAGGAATGTCTCAATCCAACTTTTCCGGGAATCTGAGCGAGCTGGAAGTCAATAAGGACTGATAATAACTTGTCCTAGCGGAAAAGTTCCTCATACATATCATGTGCATACAAGAATGTCGTAACAGTAGTGAAATTTAGCCCTCATCAGACTTCATTTATTTATCGAGAAAATTCGATTTGTTCACTAATTCAGTGAAAAATTCACTGCCGTCCAGAAAGCTTTCAGGAAAAAACTCGACTGCTACTGAAGTTTTGAGCAAGATTTGCAATTTAAAAAAAAGGAAATTATAGTGTAAGAATTTTATGATACAGATCATATTTGCTTTTCCTTATTATTCTCTAAAATCACCTATAATCCTAGCCATGCTTGAATGAACAATGTTCACCCATTAATATGAGTGATTGATGCGCATAATAGACGTTGGTGACTCACAACAACGTGAAAAATACTAAAGCGATAGTTTAGCATCGATTTGACTTCGTGCTGCCCAATAGTTCGGTGATATTCACTGTTTTTTATTTCGCTATACTTAGTTTCCCTCGTATAGAAGTGCCTCGCAGGATTATTTCTTCAAAGCGATGATGGCCATCCACGAAAGGCTAATGTTGGCTGGCATTTGAATGACGATTACATAAGTTTATTTAATGCTTAGTGAAGGGCGAATGCAAATTATACAAATATGCAAAGAATGAAGTATTTCCCATTAATCACTGCAATGTTCAAAATTTCCCGGTTGAAATAACTGTTGGAACGAATCTAATGAACCACCCAACAAAGTCAAAACCGATAGGAAAGTGATTTGTGTGTTTATTAATTCGGTTTTTTGAGGATCTGCATAAGCAAAATTGTTGACTCAGTGCTACTTCATCGAAGCACTAATCAGTCCTTTATCGGAGGGAAATGCAGAAAAGGTACTTTTTCTCGGTTGATGGAAGGGAGAAAGGAGAAGAAGGATAGGAGGATAAACGGCTGGGGGAAACAATACATCAAGCAAAGACAGGACAAGTTCGCTTTTTCCTGTGATGTCATTGACGGGCGGCCGTGAGCACCTTCCGACGATCCCGCACTATTGTTTAACCGCCTAATCAGTGCGTTTCTACGAGCACGCATTTACACTTTTCTCTGACTTCGTTGTCATCCCTGTTTTGGTACCTATCGACGGAAGCTGCATGTTTTGATACCTATCGACGGAAGCACACCAACCGACAAATCTCCCTCGCCGACGTTGTTTTCCCGTTACGCTTCACTATTTTTGCTCACAGTTGTCAGCGTTTTTATTCAAAACGTTATGTTTGTGCTCGATTCTCAACAGGTACACTTGAATAGAACGCAGATAACGTTGTGCTGTCGGTGAATGGTTGCTCTGACTCATTTTGGCGTGGTCAGAGCGCTTTCACACGCCATGAAATTGTTATACTTCTATGGGAGGAAAATGTGATAGAGACGCTCATCAAGGCAACGAACGATGGAAGCGTACCAAAGAATTTAAGGCTAGGAGCTGTGGCAATAATCATTTACCATTAAAAAGCTGGATGCTTTCCTTAGCCTCACATCCAGTATATTGGATATTTTTTGAATGCTTCAATAATATTTACATGAAAGGGAATTTAAACGACAGAGTGCACTCACTTAACGGCTGGGGAGCGACGATCGTTTGGTTTCCACAAAGAACTGGAACCGATGTCTTTAAATTATAAACAACAGCACAAAGCCTTTAAAACAAACGAAAACATGTTTTCTTGTTCTTGCTTTCAATCATTTTTTGGGTTTTTAAGTTAAATGAAGTAGCAACTTCTGTATACCTTTCTTAAAAAATCCCGAAATTTTTAAACCCGCACTTCAGGATAACTGCATCAGCGTGACCACACCTAGGCCTCACTGTTCAATCTGTAATCTCTCCCAGTAATTATACCAGCTAGAATCCGAATATTCCTGGTCGCTTCTCACATAAATCTGAAAGAACTCACCTTCCTGTACATTCCGGCTGGTGTTAAATAACTCTGGAACTCATAATGAACTCCAAATTCTCTTGCATAATTAATTAAGCTTCCTTCCCTCGTAAGGTGCAGTTCAGTTCAGCTTAAATAATTAATGACCGACCGTTTTAATTAGAATTAGCAATGCAGATGAATTTCTACAGAAAACGTCGCTCAGGAAGTCAACTGCCATCCCAAAAAATCACATTTCGCTCTCCGAATTTCGTTGCTTCAGCAAACTTTTCGAGAAGAAAAGTTCAAATTAGTTTGAGGTGTATGCACATTGTGGAATTTCAACAAGCCTATAGTTAGGAGCTTTTAATCCACAACCTACTGTGGACCAGAAATTTACATGTTTCATTGAATTAGTATGAAAAAACGTGGCGATCTTAATAGCTTGCCAACGAAAGATCTAAAATATCGTTGAATCATCTCTATTCCCATTTAAAGTTGCACTGCGTCCAAACTTCGCATTCGTCAGTTTGAAACACGTTGGAAGACTGCTTCGATAGAAATCTCTGGGAAAAACAAATCAACTTGGGTACTTCATCTCACTCATATCAAGAACCCTACTACCGATATGATCCTGGAATAGCCGTCATATTCACATAAATAACATCCTCAAATGACGATGATTTATCGGTGCCGCGGAGATGACGTCTAATGATCGGCTGGCAGGCAAATCGGCTGGTTACAGTGGGGCAACTGGTAGTTGCGACAGTGTTGCGTTGAAAAATTCCATTCATTCCATTTAGTGTGTGTGTGCGCGCGTTGTAGTGTGCAACTCGGGGCGATTGCTCGTCAGCTATTATGGCCTCATAGCGGCCGCATTCATCGATCTATTTTATTGCTGCTCTTCTGCTTAGTGTTGCCATTGTTACGTTGATGCAATGCCGCATGGTTATGTTTGTCGGTTGATTCATCTGCTAAGATTGTTATTCGATGAGGCCGCACAGCAACTCTTCTTGACGAAATTCAGCTTCTTAATTTGACTTGTTCCAGCTTGTAGGTTAAAAGTGGATCTTTACTTTAAGCTTGGAGTTTGTCTTGAAGTCGCTAAAGCTCCTCAAGTGTTTTCTTTTGAATTAATCGTGCTGGAGAATGAAGAGAGAATTATTGCTGTATGTGAAGGGTAAATCTAATTGCATAAAATCGCACTAGCTTTGCCATGGATAAGTGAATATAAAATAAATATAGGCAGAAAAAAGTCCATTCACCAGTTTTGCTTTCTAATATAGCTTCTCAGTTGGCACTGCCGAACAGAGCACAATGGAAGTTTGTTTCTCTTGCACCTCTGTGAAAACGTAACAGGCAGTCGTAAGGCGCATATCATCGAAAGAAGGGAATTGCTGAACGCTTTAAGGAGATGCGAAGCAGTCAGGCAGTCATATGTGAGCGACACCCTATGAACATTTCATCTTACCTCTGAGGGAATTTGTATTTATATTCTATAAAATGAAATATGTATTATGATGCAAATTATTCCTCTTGAGGGGTTTCTTTGAGTGGACGAAATCATCAGAAGTTCTCTCTATTTGTTAAGCCGATATGGAATTCTCGTATTTTCTCAACGCACCATATATTTCTCTCTTTTTTCTCACTCAGATACACTCTGAAGTTATACGTTTGTTGTGTTTTTGCTTCGAATTGCTTTCTGAATTTTCTCTTTCGAAGAGCCAATTCGGTACACGAAAAACCACTATCATCCATCTCGAGGATCTGATATTCGCTATTCATTTTCTGTTCCTTAGAGAAAAGCAACTCCACGTCTTATTTCTTGGAATTTTTTCTCTCACAATGTTCACCTTCCCCTCCGCCCGTATCCGCCCATCTGTCTCTCTTTTTCCCAGTCAAGCTGCCACTTGGCAGATTGTCACTTTATATGGAATCGACTCTCCCCGGCTTACAATTGTTCATTTTAGTTCGTGCAGTTTCCCATTAAACATCTGTCAGCGAATTAGATACATCCACTGAGTGCTCGTTCATGTATTCAATTAGGCTTTCCTTAGTGGTAATGTTAATTATTAACTTCCTTCCCAATTAACACTTTCCAACTCTCCGATCATTACTGAGCGCAGTGGAAAAATAAGTTGCATATAAAGCTCTGCTTATAGGAGCGATAAGTTGATAGCAGAATCTCAATTTAATGTGGAATGTCATCTATAATGACTAACTTGGAGATTTTTATCGCTTTTTTATCTTTATGAACGTTTTCACCTTAAATAGTACTAGCGATTGAATCTGTTTCGTTGGTATTTTATATATTTGCCAAAATTTATTTGCTGTTATTATATGAGCTGCGCCATAATAAGATCTATTATTATGAATAAAAATTCATCATGAAGCCATCTTGTTTCTCATTCTCATAATTTAGCTGAATCTTGTGTCCATTTATTTGAGATACTTTTGAATAGTCTAAAGATGCAGTGGACTCATATAAGAAGGTAAGATAATGAGAGATATGAAAACTATGAGGAGTAGAATTTGCGATCTCCCCCTTAAGTGAAAAAGGACGCTGAAGAAACAGTGGTAATTTATTCTTTCCGGTTTTGGCGATTTCTGGAAATTACAAAACTTCCGATATAATGGTGGAAATTTTGTCTTCTTCTTTCTCGGATTGTCTTCTTGGATCTGCCCGATATCCGGAAAAATGGTTGCTGCTCTATTCGCCGATTGAAACGATGCGCACTGATTTAATTCCTGTTTAATTTATATATCAAATATCCTTTGAAGTAAGAGTAAAATTTCCGGTTAAGATTCTTTCTCAATATTTTCACATAGGAAGCTTTTTTCGTGTCGCAGAAATTCCTCACCTCCAACTATCATGTTGCTGAATCTGTAAGTTTCCCATCATCTTAAAATGCTCTTTTTAATCATTCGCCGCATATTTATGTTTAAATTCACGACGCTCTACGATACATAAGGAATGTGCTCACCTCAGTGAGCATATTTTGCCGACTTCATTGGATATCAACAGAATAAGCAGACGAGTTGATCTATCATAACATGCAAGCGTCGGTATCCTTGCGTGGCTCATATTCCAAAAGTATCATACCGCTTTAAATCCGCCGCTATACTCGGCGATCTGCGGAAGCATGTAATGAATCATTAATTTGCCTCCTAGAAAAACACTTCTACCAATATTTGTGGGATTCTTCAGACGGTAGGAATTCAAATCTGCATGATAGTTTCAAGTTGAAGGTGCAGCGAAGAGTTTAATACGATACGTTCCGGATTCGGATAAAAGCCCTTCCAAGAATCCGCGGTTTAGTGCACTGCCCTATATGAGCACCTGACGTTGAGTTATCACGTCGTTTGCACGAGGCATAGTGCTGTGTGATTTATGCCCATCATTTCAGCGATGTATAGTCTATACGATTGGATTTCCGCTCCAACGCCAGGTCAACACCAATGCTGCCAATGCATTTCACTGCGAACAAAAGTAACATTTAAATGCATCATACCTCTATCTTTAGGCACGACTGGAACTGAAGGTAAATGGACAAGGAAGTCCTTGTGCTGTGATGCTACTGCATAGGTGATGCTACTCCCTCAGAGGCGGAAAAAATTATTTTTCTGGACTTCCTTTACTTAAAAGAAGCTGGAATTAACTGAGACCTACTGATTTATCTCGTACAAATTTAAAGTTTTTACAGGAGTCTAGCGGATTACCAAGATTAATTCACGAAACCGGTAGACTTTTTAATATAATTTCCTAAAAGAAGCTTCCAAACATTTACGCTAATTTCATGTTCTTACTTTACTGTCTTTTCAAACGTAGTTCTAATATCGCATGTTGCAGAAGACAATCTTGCTGTTTACATTAATGGCCTTGGTGCTGACATCGGCGATTTTGGTCTACATACTCATTGGTGCATTTGCTATCCCTATGCCGCAGTTCGTTAACGGCATACTCTTCATCATCGAATTCGGAGCTTGTCTTCTTCTTATTGTGGCGCTATCATCCGAACGATGGCACTTTGTGGTGCCCTTAATTGCTGCAGAGGTAAGCAAACACTGTTCATCGTAACTTTACGTTCATTAGCTCGGTTATTCATATTAGCTCTGCAGGTGTTTCGGTTGTTTATTATATTTCTACGTTTTGGCATAATATGGAAAAGAAATCATTTATAGGTGCGATAAAGAGCAACAATCTTCACATGTATTTTCACATATCGATTTAGTATCGGTAATATTTCGTGTGGTTTTTCCTCATGTCTACCAGGGCATCTCTAGATAGGATTTGAGAAATCGCTCATGAACCTCGGTGAAGACGGCATCACAATAGCGAATCTCATAGCGAAGTTGCTGTAATCAACAGAAATAAATAGAAGAAACGATACACGGTGTGCTTCTATCTTTGCCCAAATGTCGTTTCTGATCGCTCATTTCTCATATCTTCCTTAGAAGTTTGTATGACAGTTTCGAGTATACTAGTTGTGATAAATTATACTTGTAAGAAATTCATTCTGAATTTAAATTGAAAACGCATCCACAAATTTCCATCGCTATATTATTAACGTATATACTCACAAAGAGATCCCCGCAAACATTTGCAAAGAAATGAGAAATTTAATGTAACAAAGCTTGGATATGAGGGGAAATATTGAACGGATGAGGTGTTGAGGTCTAAAGGATAGGTAGAAAAACATTGCTCTAACGTCGCGTTCATCGTTGACGCCAACTTGATCGTCTTTGAGCTTATCGAATTCGCCAACAATTTTGTTAATTATATCAACCGCATTATTGAACACAGTAAGCAAACGTGTCTCCAGTACAATACGATGTCCGATAGGTAGGCGACGATGCTGCAATATAGTCTTGTAACATTCTATTTGCTGAGTCGATCCTAATGGACAATATTCAAGAAAAAGCGCTTTCCGCTGATATTTTCGCGCGTGGATAATTTCATTAGCAGTAGATGTTAGGCCTTCTTCTCTTATTTTCATCAAATGCGAATAAGGCAGCTTATTCCTTATTCATGAAGTCAGACCACCTCTCTCATAATGAAAAATTGAGAAGGTGAATTCTCGTTCACATATGAGGTTTCAACTAAATAGGCATGCTCCTATCAGAATTGGTGAGAATTCGCGCTTAGCACAGAAATTATTGCTGATGTGTTTTTAGAACCACCACTCGGCCTTTGCGTAATATTTGATCAACCTTCACTCGAGAAATATGTGAGAAGCTCGGCGCATCCGGTGAGCATATCAATCAAAACCAGTCCCACTGGCTTTTCCAGAGGACGATGAGGGAGGCGAAGAAGTGGGGGGAGAGGAAGCGGACTTTCATGTCACCTCATGTTCATCACATATTTCGAAAGACTGAGAAGCTTTATCGAGCAATTCGCCGAGAATCTCGAGTCGATCCTCTTCTAGTGATTTGTCCTCGTACTTAATGTCCATCAGCAGTTCCTCTGTCTCTTTGATGCGCTTTTCCGACTCCTTCCAACGACGCGAAATCTCCTGATGTCACAGATAAAGGTGCCATTAGTATAGCGTATAGTAACGGCGATATATAATAAATACCCTGTTCTGTGTCACCGTGTCTCATTTGTCCGCTTGCACACTATTAGTCATTTGCATATTCAAATAATATTTGGCGGGTCGGTCATCCAGCTTCAATTTCATGTAAATCAAAGACGATCGCGTTATATGCATAGTTGTTTCGTTAGCCTGACGTCATGTTCAACGAGATCAGTATTAAAGAAACGTTTTTGAGTTACTGAATACTTTTTTATATCTCCTTCTCATTCTAACAACTGAACACCTCCTTTCCTTCGGTCAAAACCATCAAAATTACCTCATATCTGCAGGTAAGTATGTTCGCCCACCAGTCTGTAGGGTTCATTGAAGGGTGGAGTTGAAGCTGCAGTCAGGAAATTTGATGCCCGTAATGGACACCACGTCTAAGACCCTTCTGCCATTTCCTATATTCGTATATGAATTGTGAAGGAAGTTATAGGCGTCTAAAAGAAGGGGCGGAAATTTCACTTCCTATATTAGTCGTTTTTTTTTCGCCCGCATCAAACGACCTGTGAAAAGAAGCGGAAACGCATGTGAGAAGAATTTAATGGAATCGATTTTGCATTTTCACTATGCTCCGTTCACCTTCACAAATTAGTAGTAAGCAGTTAATAAGTAAAATTCTCCTTTCACGTTTTATGGAGCCGCTTGAATAAGTCTTCCACTGAATCGGCCGATAAAAAATTATACCGCGTGGGTAAGATCTGGGCTTTCTTTTATCGCGTGGGTAAGGTCTGGCTTTACCTGCTTTAGTTAACACTTTTAGTTAATTATAGAACTCATCAAGGTTCATAATTCTGGTTGCTTTGCTTCACACGTTGAGATTATTATAAATAGATGGGCTGGAAGTATTTATACATAATCACACTAATAACGACACTGTAATAACTTACAGTTTTCTGAACGAAGTTTACAAGTTTTAAATGTTGAGAAATTTTGTATGAGGCCTTTCTTCGGCATTGGGGGGAACGTTCACTACGCTCACTAAGCAGACGCTGCAAATAATGACGAGAATATTCCTAAAGTAACATTATTCCAGTGATTTAATTCCCATGGATAGGTGATATCATCCCTTCTAAATCATAAAAGTTCACTCAGACAATCGTTGAAGACACTCAGAGAGAACTGGTACGTCTCTGAAGCAAAATGAAGCTAACGGTGTTTTCGGATATCCGGCGTGCATACTCAAAAAATTGGGGAAACGGGAATTTAGACCGAACCTCGCAGATACCATCCATCGCAAAGATGTGCTAAAGGTGAAGAGCAAATAAGGACTCCGAGACGGAGCATTTCGAGATGTGCGTAACACACAGATTCTGTGAAAGTCTAATTTAGAAGGGCAATAGAACAAAGGCGAGTGCGATGATCGGTTTGCGGCCTATGCCACAATTTCCCTGAGGACAAGCGGTTTATGCTCAATCAGTGAGGCACTAAAGATATTCATGCGTTTTTTGAAGCAATTTCTCATGGATGAATATAATGACGTTATCTATTTCCACAAATCAGATGAGTCTGTGAGTTGTTTCTTATAGCGGAAGTATATAATGATAACTGTTCCACCACATCGTTGTCCTATATTCTTCTCAGGAAGAACGCCTTCATAGTTTCACCTAATTAAATAGACTGGAAATTTAATAATGACTAAGTTAGGGGACGTTTGATTTACTATGAGTGATGATTATTCTTCTTTATGCTATTAGTTTACGTTTATTGCAGATGGTGTTTCTTTATACGTTTACCTTATAATATTTTTTTGCGATTGCATCGGGAAGCTCCTTCATATTAGAGAAATATGAGAGAGGTTTGTTCGCTAATTCACGCATGAACTCCTCCTCTTCAATTTCTTCTGTCGTTTTCGGCTTGTTTTGGATATTGCCTGAAAAGTTCGTTCTGGAATCACTGTTGGGAATCGGCTGATTTGTCTAGCTATGTTGGATGCACCGTCAGTTTTGGTGCTGTTGAATTAGTGCTGACGCTTGCCTAATAGAGTGTTCAGTAATCTATGGAAGACCACCTATGTAAATCCATCATGAATTGATTGAAACTATCTGTCTATACAGTTATTCAATAGTATGACCCCTTGACGCTGAGAAGTCCCCACTGATAAAGTTCACTTTTGGATTTATTCGAATCGTTGTGCTTTGCTGGAGACATTCTCTGCACTATATTCGGTTTCGAATCACGCGTCTTATCGGTATTTCCCGGACGCAGCAGGGAGTTACTCACTAAAATCCCACCAACATTCTCATACACGTCCGAGCAGCGCACCTTTCCTTACGAAACGCTAGTCTCTCAGCAAGGTGGATTCTGATGATATTATGGTTTCATCTATGAGGGAAGGTAAAATCTGTGCAGTGGATTTGAGAAACAGTATCACTATGGGAAACAGGTATAGAAGGCTTGACTATTGCTCCATTCTTAAACTTCCGCTGATGTTTGTAAGAATTAATCACTCGACTTCATTATCCGGTTTATTTGTGATCCTTTGCCGGTATGAATCTTTCAGCGGCCAAGTATGAGCACCTCCTCAATCAACGATCCCTTCAAGGATGACTATATCTGTAGAATAGCTGTGAATGTGGGGAAAAATATATCGGAATATCGGGTGTCTGTGCAACGCTAAAATCGGAGAACACTCGAGAGCTCATGGAAGCCCTTTTCCAGTCTACGTATACACACTTTCCGATAGTATCCGACCAAACGTAGCAGTCAACATTTACCACCGAAATTTCCAACGACCTAGTGCAGGGGCGTATTGTGGCGTTAATGGAAGCTACTATACCTAAACACAGATCATTCGTGAAGAACGAGTATTACCCACCATGAGGTGGCTGGTACCATCGGGAGCGGGAAGGGATGGGGAGGGGGGGACAGCCTAGTTACTTTATCTCATCCTCATTGTTTTCTTGATCGTGTGCAGTCATCAACCTTACTTTCCAGCAAAAATATTCCTCCTCTTTCTTTCCACGTTTCTCCTTTCTTCGTACATCTGATTTATGCTTATAAGTTCCGCGGTTTTTCTTTTTTCCCACTCTGCCTCGTTTGAGTATCTAATATACCTCCCACACACAATGCAGCCGTTTTAGCATCCTCTGATCCCAGTAAAGCGCCCAAACGTGGAGCACTTCTGAATAAGCATTTCGCAGAAACCTTGTTACCAGCTATCGGCGACGATTCGGAATAATTGCGGAAAGTGCAATGTCATGAGCAGCGCTTGGATGGTATTTCCATTTTAGGAGAACTATCTGATTACATCGGTGATCCTTCAAAGAAAGGGCATTGTGTCAATAACAGAGGACAAGTTTTTCTATCCGTACCCGCTTCGCGTTGCTCCATCGCATAGCCAGTCAGAGGGAGGAATAATGCATGTGTCAAGAAAAGCCTAAACGAAGGGATATTTCGCGTCTCATTATCCTCTTTCATGTGCAACTTCTGCGTGGTAAAATATTGATATTCCATTTTCCAATTCAGGATGGTACACCGTCATATCAGGTGGTGGAACATAGTGTTTTCTCAAACATCATTACAAAAGGAGACTTCAACGGCCGCTTCACTGTAATGAGGTACCATCCGTTTCGATGTCTGTGGTGATGAACTTGAGCTTAACCACCATTATTGACCGCAGCTTTTATTACAGAACAGGTGAAACAGTTGTAAGTTCCATACACGCGTTAATTTTGGGAAAGCACACGAGGGATGATATGAGCAGGTTTCGAAAGATAACTGCTAGAGGAAATGGTGGCTATGTTTACCTTCATTTTCTTTGACATCTTGAGCACCACTGAGTAACTGTCTGACGAGTTTGTCGTCCGCCTTCTTTTTTGCGGAGTTCACCTCTTCCTCATCATCGCTTTCATCCATTGCCTCCTCTGTGAGTTTAATCACTTCCGATTTCCCCCGTACCTTTAATGTGATGATTATACTTGATGTTTTGCTTTCTTTTGTGACAGCTATACTGTCACAAATCTGCCATCTCACTTCTTTGGTAAAAAGTTATACTTCTATCTATGGAGAAAACGATTAATTGCTTTACAGAGGGCCTCATTGTGCCCCAATGACGGTTGATTCTCTCTTCTAAGTGCTCCATGTTCAGAGGCTTTAAAATGCAGACTTGCGTCTATTTGGCTTTTTAGCTAGCTTAACCAGACATGTGCCATGAAGTCATAATGTGATAATTGGGAAACTCAGTGATAAGCTTGATACCTCGTAACCCCCTCTTACTTTGCCCATCTACGGGAGTAGCAGCTCGGTGTATCTGCATTTTTCGCTCTCTTGTTTATGGAACCAAACTGATTGGGGAAACTGTAAGCATTTAGTTGTATGAGTTGGAGGATCAGGAGTTCAGTTAGGAGTAATTGCGACCAAAGTTTATGATGATAGAAGTTCGAAGGCGCTTTATTCGACCAGCATACTAGCTTCCTCACTGTTAAACGAATTGGTAGTAAGATATTGAAAGCAATCCCGAAATAGCTAACCGGTTTCGTGCAGCTCACTTCCCTATTTTGAGAGTCGTTGAGCTCTGATGTCAAATCTTTTATTGCATCACCTTTGCCATTTGGTTCAACCATTACGGCCCTAAAGTGATCAACGCCATAAAGCTCAAAGCACGAAAGGTTAGGAATTCCCGTTCATATTCTAAATGCATTTATTTATCGATCAGTTCAGTTTCGACATTTCAATTATGAAAGGCCGTGGAAAAAGATGGATCTGAAATCAGGCTCCTGGAATTACGTAACGCTCATCACAAGTCTGAGCCATAGATGATCGTCGGAAACGGAAAATAGGAGATGGTGGTGCCGATACGAACAGTCTTCGCAGAGTACTATTAATCTTGGAGAAATCACTCCTAACCAGCTTCTTCCAGTTTCTGGTAAAATAAGAAGCATTTTGAAAAGTCAGTTGGGGTGGCTTCTGCAGCAAAGTTAAACCAATTATTCCCGACCATCGTCGTCAGCGTCAACCATCGAATGGTTTCAGCGAAGTTTTAAAGTTCATGTGATTGGCGTTTAATTGCCTAGATATATTCAGTTCTCATGCTTCCGAGTTAGAATCATACGATAGAGATCTACTCGAATTTTCAGTCATTTGCAACAACCTTTAAGGCCTTATGTCTGAGAATCTGTTCGAATTTTCAGCAGGGAAGGTGGGCAGCGAAAGAAAATAGAAGGAATTGTTGGGACTTTTGGATTTCGCTTTGTCCGTCTCTAGTGATTGGGAATGTGGTTACTGTTGGGCGATGAACGAGATAAGTCAAAAGCGACAACAATCATAAATGACTTTTCGAGGGATCAGCGCAGAAGCATGACACTGCGTAGCGAGCAAACGTGAAGGAGAAGTGCGACTCAGAGGTATCGCAGTAGGCGCGCGTTGCTTTCTTTGATTTTGGTCGCAGTTTATTGTCTATAAAGTGCTCGAAATATATAGATAACGAGAGATCTTCTCAAATATTGCATTGTAGTTTTTGTTTAATTGCGCTCAGCAAGTATTCGAAGGCGAGAGCGGAAGCGTTGCTCAGCTTCTATCGTCGATTAGGAAGCGATCCATGATGGGCGTCTCGTGGTCAGCTTTCATTCCCCTAGCTTCTTTATTTGAGTGCTTGCCGAGGTAGAGAATTAAGGAACGTAAGCGTGCGCGCAGACGTTTGCTAAACGTTTTTTTGCAGTGTTTTTACTAAATCTCATAATAATACCAACAAATTGATTGCGAATCCAATTGCCCCCTCCCTCCCTCAAAACAAAAATCAGTTTCTTCTCTCTTGGCCAGAGCGAAAGTGTGAAGACAAACCAACCGTTTGTTCGCACAAGCAGCGCAATACTGAGTATTTCATTATCAGAAACTTCATTTTCTAGCGGCAGAATTTGAATTCTTCTGAGACTTTCTTTGGCTCCGTTTATGTGAGCTCGAGATCCTTCCCATATAAGCAAACTAAGTCATTCCCACAACACTCCAACTCCATTGGATTATGCATTCATCTCCCTTAATTGATAAGAAACCTTAGAAAAATTCATCAGAGTCTTATTGCTTATCAACATCCATTTGTTAGATGCGTTCACATTAATTTTCTCTCGTTAATTGTACGAATAATCCGTCCATCGCTGTTGAAGGGAATTTGATAAAATGAATTGCTTCATAGGTTAGTTGTACGAGAGAATAAACGAAGTCTGCTGTCGACATTCGCCAAATTAATTGATGGGTGATGGATTTGATGCAGGACTCGTTGTCATCGGCTTGTTCAGACGTGTCCATAAAGAGTTAAGGATCGAGGTGACCATTTCCCCACCGTTGACAGGGCATTTGGGATTTATTGCACACTCAGAGATTATAAAGGTGGACATTGAAGTGATGTTCACGCAAGCGGCGTTCACAATCGCTCATTACTATAATATTTTTTAAAAAGAGAATGTTGAAGTTTTAGTAATTCTGTTAGTGAGCGGTATATGAGATGCTAATGTATCACGTTGTATTCTTCTTCTTAAATGTCATCGTAAAGCTTTTTGCTTGGAGACTGATAGCGTCGAATGTATGCGCCCATTGGGAATTGTTGTTGTATTTCGTCGATAGAAATACATCCTCTCTACAGCGTTGGTATATCATTCTATTGTGGATTGCCTCACATTTTATTATCACTTGTTTTCACGGTCAACTTTTATGCACTTACGCAGCGTTGAGAGCATTTTTGAGGTAATAGTATTTATGAAGGGTGTTTTGAGAATCCCCACCTCAAAAATAATGCCTAAGCACACCATCGCCGAGATGACGTTATTCTTTTTTAGAGGCGTGTGCGTATCCTATAGGACCAAATCAGCTATCCAAATGGGAAATGTTCTTGGGGATTTGATTGGAACACTAGAAGTTTCGTCTTGAAAGGTTTCTGAGTGGATAGGGTAACTCCTGCCCAGTTTGCCTGCTTTCTCCTAGAATGTGATTAATTTTCGTGTCGCGATTCGTTGTCGAGAAGATAATCAATGAGTTAATTACTTTTCAACAAAGTTCTTGCTTGCAAATGCTTCATGATGTTGAGTCATCGATATGTTCCACTCTGTTAACCGCTAAAGTTGGAGGTTTCAAGCTGATTATACGTGGTTTTCATTGCTTTCAGGTACTTCGACTAGCTGTTTGGGGCGCATATATCGTCTACTATATTGTCCTTATTATTCAAAATAAGAGCCAAGGTAATGGTGGAGACATTACAGTAGCTAGTATTGTCGTTCCAGGTGCGCCGTCAGTTGGTCTTGGTAACGCAGGTGGAAAGCCTATGTCAAGTTAGTTGACTGTTTTAATTTTTAAATGAGAAGCAACACCTTGGTTTACCTCATTGATCCGACATTATTGTCATGTGTGATATGAGTTATGTAAGCACATAACCGGGGAAATTTTACACTCATTCTTTGCATCGAAATTCTATAATTTTCTTCGGTGATATATCGAGTAATGTTCGCATTTGACGTTGATGTCTCTTTTTTTCACTCATTTTATTCGTTGAAGAGGAATTTGTGCGAAAACGTAATCAAAATTATAACCTCAGTGATTTCTTTTTTTAAATGATTCAGTATTCAAGATCGCAACCTAGGAAGGCTATTATCGTTAAGCTTTGTGATATCTTTTTCTATATTCCATTTATCACTAGAGACTCCTTTCCAGAACATTCGAATCCCCACCGGAAGAGTGGAAAAACGGGATCCTCTCGCAGTATTTCGTTCCTACCGTCATTGTATCCCTAAAAGATATTGCATCGGCATCCTTATCTTCCCGTTTATCATACTGACATTCGCACTTCCCTCCCCTCTCCCTTCTTTGTAGAAAACAAATCCTTTGTCGCTATCATTTGCGCTTTCAATTCTTCCGTTATTGAGGTGGGATGCATGCTATTGTGTTTTATCTCTCTCATCCACTGATCCCAACATAATGCAATGACTGAATGTCAGTGCTAAGTGGACAACAAACTGCATTCAGTTTAATGCGTTGATATCTTCCATATAAAGTGAACTAAGTGGAATTGCTTATGCACGCATTGTGATTTTTAGCTGATTCTGTGATTAGAAAACACTTTTGCGATATGACGAAATGAATCGTCGTGGCTTATCCTTATTATTTAATGATTCTCCTCGTTCAAATCTTTTTATCATTAGTCTCTTATCGCCTCCAAAACGAGTTCGGATACATTCTCCTCGTTCATCAAACTGTTCTCTTTCCTTATCATTAGTCTCTTATCGCCTCCAAAACGAGTTCGGATACATTCTCCTCGTCTCTTCATTTCACCTTCATCAAACTGTTCTCTTTCCTTATCATTAGTCTCTTATCGCCTCCAAAACGAGTTCGGATACATTCTCCTCGTCTCTTCATTTCACCTTCATCAAACTGTTCTCTTTCCTTATCATTAGTCTCTTATCGCCTCCAAAACGAGTTCGGATACATTCTCCTCGTCTCTTCATTTCACCTTCATCAAACTGTTCTCTTTCCTTATCATTAGTCTCTTATCGCCTCCAAAACGAAGTTCATCATTCATCAAACCTTATCATTAATGTTTTACATTCGCAGTCAATCTATATCAAATTTCAAAGTCCAAAATTCTTCTTTTTTTAATTTATTTCAATTTATTTTTCAATAATTCAGATGATATCTACACAAAAACGGTCGGTCATGTTTTGCTTATGGTCGCCGTGCATATCATTCTCTTATGGATCGCCATCAGCATCTATCGTGTACGTGGATATCAGTTGATTGCTCCTCTTATCTTTTACTAGTGATAACGTGAATATATGGCTATCTCAAGTACATAATCTCCATCGCGAATTTCTAATAGTTTAGTATACGTAGGCAGCTGTCTTATTGATCTGTTGATGTGGTTTAGGGCATAGTTGTTGTAGTCATCGAATTCTGCACGTATCGTGTTTGCCAAATGGTGCGGTATTGCGGAATTAATTACGTTACTGGATACTTGCAACAGTCGTATCGTCGTTCTTTTACGTATTTGCGATCAACGCGGTTGAGCAACGGTGCTTAATTATCTTAGTACAACGGTATGGCGACGGTTTGAACTTCGTGATTCAAACATGGGCCAGATATTTGCTGCTTAGTTTGATTCCCATTGCGTCATATGGGGGAGGGAGGCTCATTAGTGTATCCTATCCACCCTCTCATACAGGGGATTCGCATCTGTGCATGTGTTGACATTTCGGAATTATTTTAGTTGCGAATCGAGTGAAGTGAATTCTACTTTCACAACGGTAGAAGTGGAATATTGTTGAATGGAGACGTTAAGTGACAGAATAAAGTCTTCGGGTGTTGTGCTCTTTTAAGTTTCACATTTGACCTTTCCACATAGATCCAAAGTCTTTCTTCCTGGGAACAAGGTTTTGTTTTTAAGCAGTGAAGGCTGTAGGAATATTGTCTTTTCGACAGCTGATTCACCATAAATTTTTCTCATTCGGTGTCTCATCACAGTTGCAAAACGTTGAAAGGTTTTGTTTTACGTTTTTGCCTTCCTTCTTCACCTCTTGAATAGTCGAACCTGAAGTCTTCATCTTGTAATATGTTCTCGAGGCCATACTCCAGCTGTGTATTTATAATGACACGTAATAAGACTTCACTGCAAACCAAAATCATCTTACCTAGAAAAGAAACCGCCTATGAACGTTGAATTTGCATTCAGGTGTATCGGTACAAGCGGATAGATCTGCCTAAAGAGCACGCACGTTTCATGCCTTCTGCTATAGTGACGCACAATGTGATCGTTCTCGAACAGCCCATCGAGGAAGCGATGTATGGAAAGAAGAGGACCGCACTTTAATCGGCTTCATAAGGTTCCCGCATTGTTGACAGGCTGGAGCGATGCAAGACTATAGGCATGCCTTCCATGTACGGAGAATGTCTATATGATGCCTACATGGAATGTCAATGCGAACAAATCTCCATATGGGTTTGCATCATGTAACTATAGATGAGAATCTCCGATGGTATTACTTACCCATGAAATAGTAGTTCTTTTCGTTTTCAGCCTCCAGCACAGAAATCTCACAATTCTTGGGCATCATTTAAAACCTCTGATCTTTGACGCGATGAATTGGGAACAAAAACTGATGAGCCGTTTGCTGGGATGGAGCTTGCACGAGATCGGCAATGCTTAACAGTAGTTGCTCTGTATAAACTCGTTGAGCCAATAAATTTCTGAAAAAAAGTTCCAATTATTGTCGTTGTGTTGTGTACAAATGTTTGCGCGACTTTTTTGATTCGTAATTACAAGTGGTGATGTGGAATTAACCTAATGAGAAGTGGATATATGACTCGGAAGAGCTGACCCCTTTAGTGACTCCGTAGCTGAGTTTACGAACTAGATTCTGATTCAGAAGGAGCTGCGTTCGGAGCATCGACTGTTTTCTTCTGAATCAGTGTCGCAGGTCTGAATTTTATGCTTCACCGGAGTCCCACTTGAAGTGGTCTGGTTCTTCTCGATTGGTCCCCAATGTGAACCACATTTGCTACTTCATTTAAGCGTTCTGAAGCGATCCTAGAAAGTGCATCAGCATGAGGTCACATTTCGAAACGATCTTTGCCACAGGGAAATTGATGAGAAGGGAATTTTGGTGATTAACGTGAAGTGCGTCAGTTCTAAGAGAATGTTGGTGAGAGAATTCCGTAGGACGGTGGTTGCCACTAAACGGTATTGTATGCATTGAATAAGTTTATTAATCGACTACAGCATATTTAAACATAAATTGTGCATCTAACCCATGAATCGGTTCTAAAGAAATACTGAAATAACTAAACGGAATCACTTCCCATCCATTGCTAAGTTTTATTTTATGTTCTTTGAAGAAAAATCGTCTTAAATAAATGTGAAAGTCGTAATTTTCCATATATCTTCATGGAGTTCACCTATAAATTTTGATTATTTCTTAAAGGAAGTTTTAAAAAAGGTCGCACTTAGAAGGAGCTTTTCAACAACTTCCGATGTAAAAGAAGAAATGGGGCTAATGTATAGTCGTGCTTGTTTTCCATGCTTCCTTTAGTACACCATTTTCCACTCTTAGCTTAAGCAATAATGCGTTCTACTCTTCGCTAAAGAAAATGTCCTAATGAAGTCATTGCCGTCAGAGAAAGCATTCCGGGTACCTCTGCCTTATATATAAATAGTTGTTGAGAAGGAAGGGAGAGCGAGATGAGTGCTGAAATTAGGATCGTGGATGTAGATGAAGACAATAGCCGGATATAGCAATGGCTGCTGTTTTTCAAATTCAGACTAAAGAAATTAAAGGAAATTGCGTATAGCGAGCGAGTGGGATAACTATCACAACGAAATTAATGAAAAAACCACTTACTAAATAAAGTAATGTTAGTGTATATGTGTATTCGTAAATAAGAGTTCTTGTTCGATTTGAACGTCAATGTGAAGTTCTCAATGTATCATATCGGGTTTTTAAGGAAGGTAAGAGCCGAATTGCCATTCTGTCATGGTATCGGTAATATATGATTGTCGTTGTAAGTATTTGGGTCATTCTCTTCTCGCCTACAACGTTCTTTGTCTTTTCTAATTTATTATCGCCAATCGAATTTTGTTGTCCGAAAACATATTTAACCAACGGTGACAACAGTTTTGTTTTGTTACACTTACCGCCTGGCGTTGCACTACGTGATGTGAATTGACGAGGTGCGGAATGAATCAGAAAACTGGGGCACCAGTCACAAGGGTTTCCTGTGCTTATAGGTATATTGATAAAGATCGGTGACGTTAACTTCTCTCCTATCGCAGATTATGGGTTCCTTCTCCCATCCGTGCACCTTTCTCTACCGGCAGCCTCCAACTTGGTGCTACCGGAGTGTTACCGCTTTCGCCACCTCTCCAATGATCTTCATTCCTCGGCTGAAGCTACTGTTTCTTATAGTCTGCTAATCAAGAAAGTATTTTGACTGCGTTTTTCACTTTCCGTTACTCAGTGAGAGGTCCATTAAGCCCAAGCATTCATCTATTCTTGAGAACAGTTCTTTTCACGTTAGTCATTTCCGGTCAAAGTTATCTGATTTTAGTGAGGCACACCTTTATTGCAAGCATGGCTTTTGCATTGTCAGAAAATCTTTGAAATTAACGACATGTCATATAAAGTTAGCAAGCAAAGGCGATGGCTGTTGTTGCTTTATTGGTATTTGCTGTTTTATGTAGGTGTGAGTGCCGAGACTATGTATCATTGTCCAGAAATATGTGTGCCGAACAAGTACTGAGATGACCGGATCATCCGACTTCTTCGTTCAACAGACATTTGCATATTTCGGTGGGATTGAAGGACTTCTTCCGTTAAGAGTAAACCAAACCTTCTTACTATTGTGACTAAATTACTATTGTCGTGATTATTTGTATGTTTTCCTCGCATATCACTTTACTCAGAAGTTTATTTTCGTTGCGATGCACTCAGAAAAACATATTGAAGTATTTATTAGAACTGTTCTCGATGAAATAATAATGCATCTTCTTGTGCATAATAAATATGACCGAGTCAATCATTTCCTTGTCGTACAATTAAGCAGCACTTCCGCTTGCAACAACTAAAATATGAATATACACAGGAATTATTACATTTCCGCTTTCACAATTTAGAGAACGTGATATTCCTATAAAGGTGTCGGCCTCTTCACTGCAGCTAATATCGAAGCACCTCTGCAAGTTGAGTGTTTTATGAATTTTCGGAGATGAAACATTGCTGCTAAAGAGACGATCATTTCACCGGATATTTCGCTCGTGCTGACTCTTCTGCAAATAGAGCAATGAAATTAGTTGTGTGTCGATCTGAGGGGAGGGGAGGGCTTTTCCCTCTAGGCGGGCGATTGCAGTTTGTTGTTATCAGCGACACGGACGTTACGAATTTAGAGAGATGGCAGGCGAAGTGGGAAAGTGATCTGTAAGTGTCGTGATCCAACATCGCGCATCGATCGTGATGCTCACTCAATAATGTTGTTGTGCTGTGTGGTGGCAGGAATATTTTCTGAACGCTAGCATCGAGCACGTGGTGTGGTGACCGACCCTTCATTACCAATCTGCGAGCACCTCCCTTCTCGACACTCTCTTATGAACCCTTTATTGTCTGGCTGGATATCAATGTTCTGCTCGTGTTTAAACGCCTCCTCCTCTCATCACAACTCGGGGTTTTCCTTCCGAAATCTCATTGGAAAACGAATCAATTGTGTGTTGAGAGGGAAGCAGAGATACACTGTCCAAGACTATTTATACACGTGGTTAGAGTGTTTCGGCTTATAAACGAGGTTGGATGCCTTCTCGTCACAAACTGATACCCCTTCGTCCTTCCACAGGTTCCTTCATGAGCTTGTGTTGAAGTTTATTCCCATTGCCACTTCTGTATCGTTAGGGATTTGTTGTGCTTCAAAAGGCGACTCTATGACTTCTTTTAATCTTATTATAACTCTGTCATTATCGAGCACTTTTGAACCGACCATTTATGCTTTTAGAACCTATTGATTTTACTTTTATTGATTTTTATTGATTGATCAGATCTTATTGATTTTAAGTTCTACTGAAATTATTCCACTGCTACCTCTATGGTCAGTTAGAGAAGCGAGTAAAAGAGCTTCTTAGCCGAAAATTTCATCACATCAACGAATCCCTTAAATTGTCAAAGAATAATTTCATGTACGTAATAATGCATCCATATTTTACTGATTGAGACTGCTCATAGGAGAATGCATTTGTTGCTTCCAAATCGGCTATATCCGTAAACGCGAATTTTATGATACCCTTATATTGACATTCGCGAAACTGATGGAAGCTCGAATATGGCTATATGTTCGCGAGGTAGTTCTTGTCATCACACTCTATAGCTCTAGCTTCGATGCATCCTGGGCGAAGACTAGCGGACAGATGAAAGTGTTGGACAGAAGGAAAGCGGAGTCCAAAGCGGATTGCGAAGTGAACTTGACCACTTCATATATTCAAAGCACTTTAAAGCTGGCGTAGATGATGCTAACGTACAAACATTCATTTAATTTCTTGCATATTGCCCGGCAAATTCTCATCTCGTCATTTCGTGCAATTGATAGGCAGCGATCGGATACATTGAGGTGAATTTTTCGGTGATTTTTGAAACGTTAGGCTAATTGTTGAAGAGAAATTCCGCAGCTCGAGCTTCACTCATTAATTAATTCAAAGTACCAGATAGGCGGGTGGAGAGAGAAAGGGTGTGCAATTTTGTAAGCCGCCATAGCTGCAAAACTCGATGAAGAAAGATGATGTTGCAATGCAAGAGAGATGCGAAATCATAGCAAAAATCCTACAATTTCAGGACATCTTATTATATTACAATTTCAGGACATCTTATTATTAACACATGGCAGTGGCATAAACGCGCTTAGTGTGCATGTCTGTTTATCTCTCAGTCTATAGGGTGATTTCAACTTGAGGTGCTCATTCCGTATGGTGGACACCTCTAATTGCACCATCCTCCTCGAGATTAGTTCGATTTTTATTTAAAGACGCGATAAAATTTGCGCTTGCTTCGGGCTGCTGATGGAATTTCATTTTTTAGGGGATCGATGAATGAAGCAAGTTTTCTAGCACAAATAATTATCCACTGCACTCGACGTCGCTTGAGTATTCCTACGCTTGTTTCATTGTTTGTTGGAAGCTTAGATTAGTGCTTGGCGAGAGCAGTGGAGTGCAAAAGTGCTCTCCGCTCGATTCATCCACGAAAGTGGTTTTCTCATTTCTGTTTAGGGTTAGGAGAGTTGTAAACGACTTGATCTTTGATCCGTTGACCATTTATTCTCGAAGCGGTCGTTCGTTGCAAATATTTTTTTGTTACTCTTCCGCTTTCTGCAGGAGATTAATGCTTATTTATCGGTTTCTGCTGTTGCTTGTTTAGTCCTATAGATTTAGAGAGGGTTTTAGACTAAATGATGGAGAGGAATTATAGAAGAGATGCTGTGATTTGCGATTTTAGCCTTCTGCTTGTCGAATTGGTTGCTTCCCCTTTTTCTGGATATCTTTCCGGAATTGCAATTAGTTCTGTAAAGCAGTGACAGGCTACATATACGTGCAGATATGCGATTCTCGTAACTGTAGCCGTTCTTCAATAGTAATTGAATTTTATGGCAACATCTTATCAGTGAAAATTATTCTATCCAACAGGAATTTAGTGTAAAAATGAAATAAACGATCAGTTCAACTGATAGTCGTCGTGTTCTCTAAATTCTAATATTATATGCAGAAAAGCTATCGAGTGAGCAGATATGGGCAAATAGGCAGAAGCATTAGTGGCTTGGTGATAGGTTTATTGTAAGAACCGTATCAACGACTGCTTGCTGTCCATCTTCTTTGCTAATGTTTATGCGTTCACGTGTCCGACCTTCTTTTATCATTACGTGAGTATTTCCATACAGTTTATGCGGAACGATTTTAACTTTAACTAATCAGCCTGATTTGTAGGCTTAAAAATGCGAATTCCCGTGATTGTTGGAGTTATTGGCGGAGTTGGTGCTGGAAAGGTAATTCATTACTTCTTGTGGAGCACATCATCATGTGAATTGTGACGTTAGTGAACTGCTCAGTCAGGTCCTTGCCATATTACTGGCTAAGCATGTAGAGCGGAGATTTATCATTGTTGCTCCGAGTGGAGTCCATCTCATGCATGAAGGTTTTTTACAGTCGTTTTTTATATTCGGTCTCACGACCCAATGGAAGAAAATTTCGACGAGATAACCTTATGTCTGAGAAATATGCAGTGAACTTTTGTTGAGCAGTTTCGTCGTGTTCAAAAAGGAATTTCGCAGACACATTCATTGCCATTTAACCAGTCGTCTGATAGAACCGTCAACAAAATATCACTTTTAAGGAGGCATTCAGCAAATTGGTCCAGAAGCACCTTGCCGATAAGTTCAAGCTTGTTACCTTCATCGTTCACGAAAACGCCAAATTCGATCATTCCGTGCTTTCCGAAGGTATCTTCTGCTTACGTATATTCACCTGAGGTGCTTGGTATGATAGAAATCAACACATTCGTAATTAATTGTTCCATTGGTGGGGGAAGGGGATCACTGATCCACTTAGTAGGGTATTGAATGGTTGAACGACATTCCAGTCCTCCAAAAATTGCATCTACCACAAGAATTTTTCAGCATACGAAAAACTTTTGTAGAAAAGATTTTAGAAAAGAAAGGATCCCCGTCAATATTACTTCTTTGATAAACAATGAAGATTTCCATCGTTCACTGAAACACCAATGCTGTCGAGGGTGGGGTGGAGAGGAGTGGTAGAAGTATAAGAATTGTGACCGACAAGTGAAAAATTCAGACCGGTTGCACGATCAGGCAATGGAATCAATAAAAGCAGATGTCATAATGGTGAACGGATCATCATTTCTTCGAAATGAGAAGCTTCGATCACAACTCGACCTCAAGATTTATCTTCACTCCGATTCCGATAAACGTCTAGCCAACTATGGTTAGTACTGTTGTATGAACTCGCCAGATTTATTTATGAGCGTCTGATGGACAGTTTCATGTTTTAGAAGAATAGCTAGATGGAAGAGGTCACCTACTTTATACGACTTTTATGTTTGACTGCAGCATCCGAGAGGAAGCTTAATAAGAGGTTTTCCTTAGTTCACATTGAAGAGGATTGACGAAACGTGGGAAGCAAGTATTTAATTTGACTGTGCAACGTTGATAAGCATTGCTAATAGTTAGTAAAGTGTTCTGCGCTAACGGCCTCTCCCGTACCCAAAAATTCATCATCGTTAGTGAGGAAGAACTTCAAAAGTTGTCTTGGGATGTGAATTTGCATCACTTTACCTCTATAGTCGAATCCTTATTATGTATATATTTAGTGAAACGCAGTAAAGGAAGGCGAACGCTCGAAGATACTATGGAGAAATATTTTACTGAGGTGAAGCCAAAGGACTTGGCAACACTTGAATCCGAGAAGCATGCTGATTTTCTTGCGCAGACCGACATGAGTCAAGGTGAGCCGCCACGTGGTCATTAGGCATGCAGAGGATGCTATATGGTCATTGGTCAGCAGTGAAGGGTGATTTGGCATTTTTGTTAGAATATAAGATTATCTGAGAATGAAAAAAAGATACATCTCCATAATACCAAATACAAATTTGAATGCTTTAGCGAACAAATATCGGTTTAATGAAGAGGGACGATATGTTGAATTTACTCGATTTGAGGTTTTGCGATGCACTGAAGTTTATCGTCGCACAATAATGCTCTATAGTTAAGAATGCAATATTGAAGTTTTCAAATGTTATGTCTGAAATACAAAGGTGTAATAGAATGGTCGCTATGAAAAGCATATTAAAGTTGAGCAGTCTTCAGACAAGATGAACCTTCTTGGGCTCATGATCAGTGATTTATGCGGCACAAAAGAAACTGGTTCGAGCACTGGAACGTTCGACGTTTAGAGTGCAAGAAACCCGAACTGTCTCTGTTATCAGTGATAATCAAACTATGCGTTTGCTTGATATTTATTTGTAATGACTAATGCAAAGCAGTTGAAAGCGCCTTAATGGACAAACGCGCACGAATAGAAATTCAGCTAAATAAGATTGGTTCTGCTGAGGCTTTAAAGACGGTAATTACAAAAGTACTACTGCGTCGTAATATTTTACAAATTGTTTCTCATCAGTGGAAGATATTCGCAAGTATGGTTTATTTTTTATAAGTACAGTTTTATCTACTTCCCTTCTTCCCACGTGGTCTTAAATTTTATGCAAGTATTAGCATGTCCCTACTTCTTAGAAGATGGTCTCTAAATTTTACATTGGCCCCATTATGGTGTTTATTGGAGTAATTCGACTATTACTGGCCTTATTTCCGATGCAATGAAAGGTGTTATCTGAATTTCTTAGTGATGCAGACAAAGTCCGAGGACGACTGTCGTTGTTGTTGTGGGTTTGCTTTTTTGTTTCATTCATGTGATGTATGTCATTCAATATGGGAGGTGTGAATACGGGCACATTTGTGCTTATATACATATATATGTAATTGTGGGCAACTTGCGATGTAAATATTTCGGATTTTGTAAGTATATAAGTTGTACATACGATCTCTTTAAATAAGAAACATCTTTCGCAAGTTTTCGGTGTTTCGAGGCATTCCACTTTGAAACGATCCGCTGAGGTTATCGCTGTCAGCAGTTTCGACCATTTGTGTCGTCATTTCAGGTAAACGTGCCGCAATGTAAATGCTGAATGTTTTGATTTTCGACCGCATTGAAGATACTAAATGGAAGAAGCAGCTAGCAATTTTATCGATAGGGGGCACTCCGCTGTTTATTATGATTCGGCGCACGAGGCGTTGAATGCCTATTTGAAAAAGTGCAGATGGCACCGTGATGCTTGTGTTTTGAAGGAGAACGCATCTAGAAGGTGGACGTGGACAGAAACATTTAATGTATGGATTGATCGACGTAATGAGCTGCTAGTTGACTGAATAGATATCATTCTACTGAAAACTGAAACATTGCATCGTCGCTGAAGTTTATCTTCATTTGAAGGTGAAATCAGATGCCATCGTACTGAAATCATAAGTTTGAGTTTATTTTTCTGTTGCAACGATGTGAGCCTTGAGAATATGTGTGAAAAGAAAAGTATTGTTTCTAAAAATGAAACAAACACATTCCTAGAATTCAACGTGTATTTCACTTAAGAGATCGGAAATCAACGAATATCAATAATAGAGGACGGCTGTGACTTTTCTACGCTACAGCTCGACGATCGCGTATAATAAATGATCAGCAACAATGGACAGAAGAAAGGATGGGAGGTGCTCGACGAACTCTGATGGCGTGAATATTTCAGAAAACTTTGATGGCATAACAAAAACTCATCTTCGGTCTCTTTAGGAAGAAATTCCATACTGAAGAATTTGCTATTTCTTCTGTATTTATTCTGTATACGTATTTGATTTCATGTATATCCATTAAATATATCATTCGATATGCATTAAATCATCGATAAGAGGTATCATTTGAAATATATGAAGGCAATCTGATTGAAGGGCATAATTTTTCTACTGCTTTTAAGAGTGAAATATCTTCTGTGCTAATATAAAGCTAAAGAATTGAGCAAATTGAAAGGAACTAAGATTCGTCTCAACTGAAAATTTGATAGGCAATATTATTGCCCTCTTTAAATAATTTCTCTCAGTTGGATTATTCCTCTCCCAAACACTTTCTTGTTAACTTCTCTGCAGAATTTAACAATAATCGTTGCCGGATTTTTCTGTTCATGTAGAAATTCACGGATGAGATGCGAGTTGAGCGCCTGGACGCGGGCTGAACTCCACTATACCACACATTTCCCTACTAATATATACATCCGCCTATTTGTTTTGATCGCATTAAATGCACTTTTAATAGTGGAATTATTGAGAATATTTCGCTTAATGATAACGAAACATGAACTTACTTCACCTACAAGAGAAGAAAAATGACTGAAATGTATTTCGATGTCGTCACATCTCTATGTCGGTTTTTCCATGTAACCATCCTAAATTCACCTCTAATTCACATTCCATCTATATCAGCTCATCCATTCTTATAAGGAAACCCCTAATCCTCCCTGTATCAAATATGTTCGCACATGAATTTACGTTAGTTCTTTAAGAAATACAGCGTTCCCGTCAAATTTGTCACTATACCTTCCCTCATGCGATGTTAATTTCCTATTCGATATGGTTATATGATCCCGGCAAATGTATAATGTATAATTTGCCCATAGGAAATAATGGATCGTTGCCGGGTTAAAGAAATGCAGCAGATTACATTAAATATCACGTCTATAAATCCCCATATATGTGTAAAATTGTCCTCTTCTTATCCTAAAATGAAAAAATCACCAATATTTGCAACCGATCACTCATATCGATCCCGCAGTGCTCTATTCTGCTAGCCAAATATAAAGAAAAGAAAAGATCGTGAAGTCGGCTTTCTCATCGTATTCTCTCTGCAACGGCTACCCGTTCAATGTTCGCAACAAAAGGTGACCACACAAAATGTATTCTTTGTATTCGTAATTATTGTCTATCAATGACTATTGATATTAATAGCGAACCGTTATCGCATATCCTTAGACGTTGCCAGCGGGTTACTTCGGCTTTTTCTTCCACATAGTTCCCCATTTAATGTGATTTCCTCTTTCTAATGTAGTTCATCACGGGTTCATAGCTTTCACTTCTCTATAATTTTCAGTGCCGAAGTGAATTTGTAATCATTTTGTTAGAGTGCCGAATAGATTCCCTGTTGATGTTGTGTCGCTGCGGTCGTCTGAAGCATTCCAACCTCGGAAAAATATGTCGGTTTTTATTTCATCGAAATGGGACTATCACTATTGCGGTCCCGTATTTTAGTTACTGTTTGGTTTCGATGTTCTCAGGTAATTATTACCTGGAATTACTGCTTCGTTGAGGCTCAAACAACCAAAACAATAAAGCAGCAATATAACACGGGACGCATATCTCGTTCGATCCACAACTTCTATGTGTAGAATGAAACGTCTTCAAGACACACCGGCGGGCGTATCCATTCGGCGATGAAATATACCGTTTTGAAGCCCCGTTTGAAATGTTCCTTCACATCCCAACGATAGAAGTTCGCCGTCCTCATTGCGTCTCTTTCGCACCGTACTGTCCCCACGTTGCTTATTCCTCACTGACTGCGATGTCCTTGAGGTCAGCACTTAAACATTGCGACCTCAACCTTAGCATGGCCGACGGCAAAGCGGAGAATCGGAATACTCAAATCCGGACGACCTATCTCTGTCGATCACCGCCCACGTGATGCCCTCACGACGAGGAAATTTGCGCGCGAAAATCTGCGTCCCCTTGGCGAGAGGGTTGATGTGGTCGCTTCAGTCCGCTAGCGTGCGCGTTGCTGACCAAGTGGACATCGACCATCGGTGAGCCCGCTTCCTTCCTTTCGGCCGTCCCAGTCGTAATATAGCATAGTGCACTGGGTTGGCAATTGATTCATTTTGATCGTCAGTTCTTTTATTCCGAGTATCTCTATCGCCTATATTCATGTGATGATCGTCGATCGCTTTTTATGGATTTCATCGTGAATTACTTTGCGTATTGTGTTCGTTATCTGTCGACGATACGTCTGTAATTTTTCATTTCTTCTATCGGCTCTTGATAATTATTCTTTTGCCTTCTCGCATACGATATATGTTTCCCTTACATCAAACTTTACTTAAATCAGTAATTGTTTATAAAGTGACCCATTAAAAAATTCTGAATTTTCCTACCATTTGTAAGGTTATCACAGTAGATCTGAAAGGTTTTTTTGCTTGAAACGCTCCACGTGATGATTTCGGTTTGTTGCGAACTCCTCTCGACCTTTCTGCCTAGCGAGCCAAACAACTTGCAACCAATGAGGAATTCATAAGTCGGCATTCGAAAGGCATTTCACACTGCATTTGAAATCGATGGAATCGGTTTCGTGAGCGCGAGAACCTATTCCTGTCCTCTTTGTATGGTGTGCTGCTCGAACTCTTCCACTAAATTCTTAAAACATCGAAATCTCTACGTGTAATGTCAAAGGCAAGTGGGTAGAACATCATCAGCGAGTCATGTGGGAGATATTGAAGATGTTGAAATATCGCCCGGTGATACCCCTCCTTGCAACGTTTTATTAATTCATTTAGAATTCGTTCACTGATTCTCCAGATTTTGCCCTCCTATAGCTTCACCGAGTGTTTTACTTCAAAAGTTTCGATTAAAATCACCATTATTGAAGTGATTGATGTCTTTCCCTAACTGGAAGTCAGTATTTGCATATTTTCTTCTTCACGAGGAGAACATTCATCAGAACGTTGTACTCAGTACTCTAACATCATTTGAGAGCGTAGAATGGAGAAGCTGATAGTCCGTAGCTCCATAGAAGCTGATATTTATTCATTTATAAGTAGAAACTATGCAGTTATATTATATTTAACACGCCGAAAGTAGCAGCGATGAGCTTCACCGATAATGACCTATAACTGATGAAGATTTAACCCCACAGATTGATTGAGGACTGCTCGAACCACCACCCCTCAGCCAACGAAGTCGAACGAATTGAGAAGCCAGCAGAATGGTACAAGCCGAAGAGAGTGGAGTATGATTTTCGTATTGTTTTTTATGCAACACTATTGAATATTATATTATATTGGTAAAAAATAATTTCGAAGAATCTTTTTTTCAGCTCGTCGATTATGATATGAGAGAATCGGAAATATATATGAAAAAGTGTTGTGAAAGGAAAATTTCAAAGTATAGTTTACGCAAGGTTCTGCTTCAAAACGTTAAAATTGAGGCATGATCGGCTTCTCAAGCTTTTTTGTTAAATCCAGAAAGTGGAATGAAACGATCGGGCATTCTGGATTTCACGTTGTATTTTGGGCATCAGCATTCTGGACATTCTGGATTTATCATCAGCTGACATCGTTTTTTGTTATAAGATAACAATGCTGAAGTTTAGGTTACGTTTTGAACAAATTGTGCAACAAAGATAATCATGGCGATACTCTAAATGATAGCATTAGAGTTAACGTACTTTACATAAGGCAAAATTGCATCAGTTGCCGATCGTCGGTGTTTCCTGAAGCGATAACGACGAGACGTCAATATTGCAAAGCAGAATATGCCGAAGTGGGAAAATAGAATCGCTAATTTCATCAGAATTAATTGAGTAAAATGATGCACTTATCAGTGGAAACACTAACGCATTGATTCCCAGCGAAATCTTGTCGTTGAGAACGCATTTTCCATAAAGTAAGTCGCGTTTACTTAGTTATATCGCCTTGCAGGGTACTGCAGTATTTGTACTGTTGCATTTGATAGCAGTGTGTGTGCCTTTTTCCTTTAATGAACCAGTTTTTGGAAACCGGCGAGGAGAAGGTTCAATAAGGTAATACATGGTTCCCACTACTGTTGAAGAGAAATTGCTTCTTAAATTCCGGAAAGCAGAGCTAACTCATTTCGTTGTGAGCGTGAGAGCATGAATTGAATTTTCTGACAGCCGGTGAGTTGACTTCAGTGTCCTTTCTCGGAGTCACCCGTCATAGGTAGCGATATGGTATTTTATTGGAGCGTGAAGGAGGAAATTTGCAGGATGTGTCGGCGGGAGGTGTCGAGGCAGAGCAGTTCCGAAAAATGTTCATCGGGGGTCTCACGAGTACGACCACTGACGAAACTCTGCAGGAGTTTTACTCGAAATGGGGCGAACTGGTTGACTGTGTGGTCATGCGTGATCCGAGCACTAAGCGTTCGCGTGGTTTTGGATTCGTCACTTATTCCAAGCAGTCCGAGGTGCTTCTTCAGAGCTTGATGTTTTGTTGTTAACGCTCAACATCCACTTTCTAGGAACAACATCTGTCTCCTTGAGGGGTCTCTTGTAGACGAAAATGCGCAGAACTGCCCGAAGGAGTTTGCAGGATCGGTCGCCGGGAGCCGTTGCGGTGGACCGATTCCGAGGACTTTTCGGAGGTTTTACTTGCAGTAAAAAAAGCGGCTTCTCTTTCAGCAGGTGGCACAGAGTATTTTATAGGTGGACGCGGCTATGGATAACCGACCTCATGTGATTGATGGTAAAACAGTGGATCCAAAGCGAGCGGTACCCAGGGACCAGTCGCAGAGAAATGAAGCGAACGTGTCTTCGAAACGTCTCTATGTCTCGGGTGTTCGTGAGGGACACACAGAAGAGATGTTCACGGATTATTTCTCGAATTATGGACATGTCATCAAGGTGGATTTTTCTCCCAAACTTACCCAACCACTGATTTGAGGATTTAGAAGAGAGAGAAATTTGTGAAATTAATTTGACTCGGAACGTTTTTATAAAATTTTCCAACTTTATTACAACTTCAGCTCGTTACTCAGAATTTTTTCATATTTTTCCAGCCTCCCAACTCTTGTGCGTAATTTCGGTCTTTTCAGAATTTTCAAATGTTATTCTTCGAAACGCAGAATTTGTCGACATGTTTGTCGTATTTCGCGTTGCACTCCAGCGTTTTTAAGAATTAAGTTCGATGAGGGCTCTTAATATTTGCAGAGTTGGAGAGAAAAACTGAAAAATTCCCTGAGAACAACGAAACCATGCTTCTCTTGGTTGAGAAGAAGTGCAGTGAGATCATAAGTGAATTGTGTTTTGGCGAATAGGCTGCCGAGGTCGGACACATAGATGTAATATGTTTACATTACCAGGGCGGTATCCTTCTTATGGAAGATTTCCAGTAGAGCTGTAATAGTCCGCATGGGATTTCTTATGGGAACGGAGGAGGCTCACATTGCAGCTGCAGTTCAAAGGTCAACTGACATGACTGTTCCTCCCAGTAGATGAGTTTATCTGGAGCTTCATCATCCCGACTGAATCCCACTAAGTGAACAGTGGTTTATAAAGTTGAGCTGCCCATTGATATGTGAATTGTGAAGGTTGGATCGGTATGAAATGCGAATGAGTGACCAGTGATGCGGAAACCCTTTGGCTATTGAACTGTTCATTTTCTTGTAGTACGATCAAAGAACAAATGTAATATAATTTATTTTTCCAGTGTGAGGTAATAGTGGACAAGAACACTGGGAAGCCACGTGGTTTTGCCTTTGTGACGTTCGACGACTATGATGCTGTGGACAAATGTGTGCTAATTAAGAATCACATGATCAATAATGCTCGATGTGATGTGAAGAAAGCACTCAGCAAGGAAGAGATGAACAGAGTATGCAATCTTTTTCCTCTCATTGTAGTTTCGATCTGTTAAACGATTCAGAACGAGATGAATTCCTATCGTGAGTCGTTCCGAGATTCCAAAATTTCGAGATTTCCGGAATTCTGTGAGCTAGTGTTGATACACTATATCAGTTGCTTGGTCGGTTGTGGAAAGACAACGATAGCGCCGTTGAAAAATGTTGAAAATTTTTTGGGAAGTTGTTCACGATTGGCGGGGTTTTCCTCGGAAGATGTTCAATAACCAAATCATTAGGGACATCACGCATCCCTTAACTAAGAATATCATGGCTTCTAGCATCAGAGAAGCCTTATCGACTTCTTTTGTAAGGAAAACTGTCCGGTTGTGAATCACATATGTAGACGAGATGTACTGAAAAATAAGAGAATGAGGGAAAATTTCAGAGTTGGTTGTTGGTTCTCGAGTTCAATTTTAGGAACTGAAGTTTTTCCTGCCGGGTTTGAAGAACAGTTATTTTGCACTGAAGAGGAATCAGAAAATCTGAGATTTCCACAATGTATTCGATGCTCCATCCAAGTTCTTGCCTACGGACCCTTCCTTTTCGCCACATGATTCAAACTTCTAGCTCCCGTTCACGCACATGCGTAGACAACTCATAACACAGCCACTGTGCTGCTTTCAGGCGCAACAACACGACAGAGAGCGGATGGATCGTGGAGCGAGATCAAGAGGACCGATGGGCGGAATTGGTGGTGGTGGTGGCTGGAGTGCTCCAGGAGGCGACCGCGGTGGTTACGGGAATCAGTCTTGGGCATCTGCAGGGCCAGGCGGCTACGGCGGTGGACAAAGTGGCGGATACTCCAGTTCCGCTGGTGGCGCACGTGCTCCCTATTACGGTCAGTGTCCTGAAATATGTTGGTGAGGCTTGGATGTTGCTCGCTCACACCTGCTGACTTGAGTGCTTAAACAGTTCAGCATTTGTCTTGTTTAGCTCATACATTCACATTTCTTTTGATATCATTTATTTTCTTCCTCATCACTACTGGGAGCAACACTATGAGTGACGTCATCGCATTCCGACAGACATGTCTGAGACAATACCAGGTGAGGGACACCAGGGCGAAAAAATTCATTAATACATGTTTTTCACTCTTCTTAGTTGAGCTGGATCAGGGCGCCCATTTCCTTTCATGTAGGAAAAAAGTGTTGTACTTTCCATGGGAATGAACCATCCATGGTTCTAATAGTGAAGAGTGGGATATCACATGTTACGTATCGTTGATGTCGCGAGATTCCACTGTCTAAAGTGATTTGTTGTTTTCAGGCGGTGCCAATTATGGTGGAGCTTATGGCGGAGGCTACGATGCTAGTTATCAAACTGGCGGAAGTATGTTTCACTGAATTTCGACGACAGCTAGAAATTCTTATAATTGGTCCTTGTAGCCAGTCGGCACGTAGATGAATTTTGCCTCTTTGAGTTACTGCACTCGAATTGTGCGATTTATTTGGCCGCCGATAATGGTTGGCAAAAGAGATGGCTTTGACCCAGGCAATAAAAACCTGAAATGCCAGTGATTCTTTTCTCTCATATATCGACATATTTGTAAATGGCATTCCAAGTGGATGTGAATGTCATTGGCGTATGCATTTGAGTTGGGGTCTAGTGTGCATTTGGATCGACGCTATGCAACGGCACCAGATATCTTGTTGTGCATGAGAAAATGAATTTTAATGAGAGATGTTCGTATAGGAAATCTGATTTTGCAGGAGGAGGTGGCTGGGGTGGAGAAAGCGGTGGCGGTTGGAGCAGTTCACAGTCACAAGGCGGATGGGGTGCACAGGAAACTGGCACTGGTAAGTGGAATGAACCTTTCCACTGAATCTGTCTTATGGATTTTGAAAATTCCTATCGAGGCGGTTGAGAGAAAAAACAATTTCCGAGGTATTCAGGCTATTCCTCGTCGAGTTTTAAAGCTAATTCAGTCCTTCCCGTCGAGGTCTGTTGCCACAATTGTGGGCTGGGAGAATTTTAGATCCATCTGGCAGAAGATTTCTGGTTTAGAGAATTCCTGCCGTTCTTAAGATCAATAAATTTCCTCCTCATCGTGGTGCTGATAGTTCATCTCATTGAGTCCTGAATTTAGAAAGAATATGAACAGCATTTTTCGCTTGCAGAATTTTCAGTCCCCTGGAGAGGTGGAACGAGGGAGGTAAACCTTTTATTTTCTTTAAGGGTTATGGCGGTGCAAAGAGCTCTTCTCATAATCTTCAGCAGTCTCTCATTTCGTGTTAGTGGTCGTTACTACGATATGCCGTTTATACGCTTATAACCAGACTATTTGGGCTGCGATGACTTTGTTCGGATCATGCAGTAATGCAAGAAAATCCATAGCGGCTCGTATTTGCGTTGGATTCTTTTTCTATCTTCTGTTGAGCTGCTGAGCGAGAGGAAAAGCGTCAGTCAAGTGATAAACCGTTTGAGCGCACCATAGATATTTTTTGTTAGGTGGTGGATGGAGCTATGGCGGTCAGCCATCGCAGTCATGGGGAAGTTCCGCTGGTCAAGGTAGGGGAAATGGCCGAGGATATTAGAAGAGCGTCGTTCCTGCACGGACGAATCCTGCTTGAATCAGTTCGAGCACCCATTGCGACAAACACAGAAGCTGTCGGATCTCTTATGTTGTGTATATTATTGTTGCGTGCGGTTTTCTTCATGTTTGCTTGACGTGCTTCTATGTAGCATCGAACTCTCTGCCCTGTTTGATTTAAGCACTACTCTTGATGTTTGCAGGTACGTTTTATGTTTTTCTTTATTCGCCACTCCACTCATGCTCAGCCTAATGAGGGACAGCATCAGGCTTTCCTGTTCTTCTCGCCAAAGTGAATCCACATACCTTCATTTCCACCGTGTCGTTTACCTCCTTCCGTTACTTTATTGCTCAGTGCAAAGCGATGACAGACGTCTGGTGGATGTAAGCAGCAACTCATGCGCAGGCAGATGTCCCTTTGCTTTGTCGCAGACTTAAAACCCTTCCGTTGGCACTTCGTCCAAGCATACAAAACTTCTTCTTAGGGAGGAAACGTTCGGGCGAAAATAAAATTCTTTGCCTCTGTCAAACGATCAGTCGATCGATGGAAATGTGGATTGAAAGGGGTATCCGTACTTCTAGCGTCCTCATGTTATCAGTTTTCGCTGCTCCGGCAGCTCTGCTTGAAGGCATGACACTGGATAATCCAACTGATCGGAGGGCAAATGGAAACGCAAGATGACGGCGAAGAAGGGAGATTGGGTATGATAGGGGTCGGTGGAGATAGAACATCGGCGTAATTTTGTGGTCTTGATGCTCGTTGTTCCGAAATTGTTATGTGTTGGCCACATTGTCCATTGATGATCAGCTACATTTAAAATAAATTATGAACTTCCCTCTTTGTTGTTTCGCATCAGTAGATACAAAATACCGTTAGAAGGCAGAGGATGGATAACCGAAGTACATAAACGATAGTTTATGCTTAATAAGGATGTCCATGAGGAGCGTCGAATTTTCTGCTTGTTGCGGATAAGACCTTGCACTCAAACATGGAGGGAGAGGGAAGGGGGTGGACAGGTCGTCAGTTCCCTTAATAGGCAGCATCGCCAGCTCTGCAATGACTGAGACGGTCTCGCTCTTCGGAGGAGGAAGGTAGAGGTATTATCCGTAGAGTACTTTAGTTTAGAGCTCCGGGGTGGTCACTGCTTTATCACATGCATGCGACAGTTACATATCTGTAAATGAGTGTTCATGAAGCGTAAAAGTGGATAGCGAAGATTGCAGCCTTGCGTCGAACTCAAAGCGAATGTAGTCATCAATAGAATTAGTCTTGGAGATTATATAGAATGAGTAAAACATGATAGATGCTAACTTCCCGCAGTATGAAGACGTTTCCGCAGAGTTTCTCTCGAGCAAGCTATATGTTTGGCATTGCAGGATTGTGGGGATAATTTGTAGTTTCGCTAAACGGGACTCTAAAGGATATTAAAATATAAAGGATATTAAAGGATATTTCGAGTGACTATAAGGATATTAAAAAAAAACCTAAGGATGTTGTCGTCGCGAATAAGAAATTTCCTTCGGAAAGAAGTTATGATCGACTGATTTTGAGTGAAATTATTCAGAAATGAACTCTTCCTTCAAAGCTATCGATGGGCATTGATGAGAACAATAAAGGAGGGGATGGAGGAATTAACGGAGAATCTGAAGTGAGCCGCTTTCAGCTTTCCATCGGCGGGTACGTTTTATTGGAGCTGTGAGAACGATTGGAGTTAATTTTGTGTCTTTCTCGAGCAATTTGTTGACTCCGTTCGGGCAATTTCAATATAGAAAAATAGCGAATTTGTTCGGCCCGTTTAAGAGAAAGTTGCGGTATTATTTGTTATGGCTTGAGGGTGGCGTAGCTCCTCGAAGATGTCCCCCCTCCTCGGCAATTATTTGTGCTTACAACTAACGACAATAACACCTGAAATAGTGGCATATGAAGGCGGTCGTATTGTTCCGATACATAGTCGCACATGTTTGCGTTTGAGCCGATCTCGCAATGAAAACAACTGCAGAGCGAAGAATTCCACAAGGCGACGAATGCAGAACGTCGGAGAGACGAATTGGAGTGCAAGACTGGGATTATGTTATTCGTGTCGGAGGATGTGGGAAGGCTTAGGGAAGAAGGGGGAAGGGGTGCGGAGGAGGAATAGCACCGTTTGTGGGGAGCGTTTGTGTGACTGTCAGTATGCGTTGTATTGGGTTTCGGTGCTACGTGTGGGAATCATTTTTGCTGATTTCTTACCTCTATGCGGTCGTCTTTCCTTTGTATTTTCCTCTCGATTGTTACCTCTTCTTAGTTAAGCAGTTAAGTATGATGAAAGTAAACTTATCGATGTAATTCTCTGTCCTCAATATGAAAGTGTGACATGAGCGTGGTGCTGAGCAATTCTGGCGAGACCTCAACGTTTACCTGAGGTGTTTCTTCTTCAGATAGCCTCCAATGGTTCTCGAGGCTGCCGTACGATCTCCATTCTCAACGGTCTCTTCGCTCTCATTATTTCTCCTTCGTCTGCGTCGATTGCAATGTGTTGCGCGTTATTCTCGCGAAGGTAATGCAGCCGGTTTGCATACGACAAGCGTCGATCGGACAAGGACTGGCAACGTTTGTCTCTCAAATGTTTGAAGAAAACAATTCACTTCAAGAAATCTTCAGTTGAATTCCTCGAAGAACTTTGTGATATCAATAAGATAACTGAAAATGAGAGGGGGAGGAACTATTCATGCCGCATTCTCAATGGTTTTACGCGGTATTACGAATAATAGAGGTACCGTCGGATCACAAAGCAGTCATAATATGCTCGGAGAGTGCTCAATATAGTGGTTTGTTGATGGCGGGGAATGAGCGTTTTAGAGCGCCCACGTGAATAGTCCATTGCCTCGCCGCCATGTGGAATATATTTGTTTGGAAGCGAAGAGGAGATGAGCTGATGTGAACTCTTATCTGCCCGTTGATATTTGCTGTGGTTTAATTTGTTCCACAAGAGCTCTATGTGCCGATCTCTTAGAATAGTGGAGTTGTCACGTTGAATGAGATGCCCAAAAAGGATGAAAGTCATGGGAATTCCCTTCTGCCGTCTGAATGAATGTTAGGAGAGGTGAATAGGCGACATCTTCTACATATGTTGTCGAATATATATGATTGGGGATTCTCGTTTTATTGTGGATTCTGTTGCGAGTTTGTCGCATTCGATTGCCTACGATCGAAATATTCTCTCAGCTCGTTCACTTTCGCTCTTGGCTACCTAAACGCCCTAATGGACTGAATATTTTGTTGGAAAAAGATGATAGCTCGATAGATTTTTATGTGCTTCCTGAAGAGACCATATGACCGTCTCGTTGCCACCTTATTAAAATATGAGCTTTATGCGAACTGATTATGAGGAGGCAAGATCTATTGCCGTATATAGACTTGCTCTTCGATTTGCCTTTTACGAGGATATTTATAGAAAGGTGCCGGCGCACGTTTGGGTCGATCGGCGGGCACAAGCAATAAAAAACCCGTTCGAAGCATCGAGGATCTGGTGACGCCGGTCAGTGTTCCCGTACCGAAATTCTGTGATCAAGACGATGGTTTGGTAAGCATTGATTACGTTCAGCTCTACTGAATGCCTTTCCGCCACTATGCGAAGTAGCTGTAGTTATTAGTTCTATTTGAATGGGCAGGTAAGTTGCTGCCGAAAAGCGTGAGAACTGGAAATACGCAGATTATATTTCTAGCGAACAAATAGTTTTCCTTTCCCTGATTCCCATCTATTGGGAATATTTTTTTGGTATTCTCAAATATTTACTCAACTTTAGTTTCAATCAGTCAATCAAGAGCGTCGTCAGTTGTTCGAGAGAAGATGCACTGATATGAAACTCGTCAAGGATTTGCCTCTTGAGCATTTTCCCCTTCGCTGCACTTGACCTACTTCCAAATGTGGAAAGATCTCACGCCAGAAATTGAAGAAATAAACTGAAAATTAACGTTTTCAACTGCTGAACCAAGTTTTTTTTTTTGCGAATTAAGGTGGTGAAGGAGGGCGAATCATCTAAGGAAGAAAGGTGTAGCCTAGTCGAGTCTTACAGCCTTAACTTCAAGTCCAGCTTGCAGTCTTAGGTCCAAGCCTTACTTAAGTTCTCTGACGTGAAAATTTCCCGATCCTGGAGCTAGGATTTCGCCTGCATATAAGCGATAAATGAATTAGAACGCTCACACTTTGTACACAACAACTATATAGGTATTGTCTTTTTGGTGCAATTTCTGCCTATTTTTCTGGCGCTGTTGCGCACCACTCGGATAGAGGAATTCGCGCAACCATCAGCTTTCCTCGTTCTTTCGTTCGTTCCTCAATCCTTGCGCGGCTCTACTTGGGGTCTATCCAAGTTCTACCTTCTGCAGTTGTATTCGTGGATCGGCAGAGAGTTGTTTTTGTGTCATATGAGGAAGAGTTCATTTATTTACTAGTCCGACGTCCTATCAGGCTTTATACCAACAGGTGTAAATGTTAATTTTTAGGGTGGTATTGTGGATCCGGTTGATTCGATCAGTATTTCAATGGTACTCAATGAATTCAGCAGACGTCCACTCATTCGTCAGTTAGCTGAAGAAAATGGAATGAATGCCAAATTATTCATGACCGCCTTTAGGTTGTTCGGTTACTTTTTATATTTTTTTGTAATAATGAACGTGTTTTCGAAATATCGGATTTAGTTTCCGACGAGAGGGAGGGGAAGTTGGAAGGTAGGCTTCAATTCTGGGTAGCAGTGACTTTCGGAAGGACTAAACGCCTAGCGATATGTTTTGTTAGTATTATGGCTGAGGACAAAGAGAGGGGGTGCCTTATCATTGTATATGCTGCACTTAGCAAGTCTTATCGTATTCGGTGGCGGAAGTTTCCTATCTATATTGCAAAGTATATGCATCGGCTTTTCCTTGTTCTCGTTTAGTAGTATGTTCACAAATGTATATTCGTTTTTATAGGAGTTTTCGCACGTATTGTTTGACAGCAAAGCCACTGGATCCAGCAATAGCGGTAACGTTGAGCGATATTGTCAAACAGGGTTCGCAGTTTTTTATTGATTGAAATTGTGATGAAAGTTCGTTTTTTAGTTGATTTTCATAGTGGAAAGTTTCGTTCTCCTTCACTCTGAGTGTGATTCTGGTAATTCGGTAATAAGTTTTCCCTTGAGAAGATGGAGTTTTACTTGGGAGCAAAATAAGATAGAAGAAGGTAAATGAACTGAGGTACACAAATTGGAACCGTAAACCGAAATCGGTTCCGTCGATCGGAATCCAGGCGACCATGAACTCAGTTCGGTGGGACCGGAAAGGTCGTTGAAAAATATGCGGGAGCAAAAGTGGAATAAAATCTCGGTGGCAGTTAAAATTTATAACTAAAGAGAATAAACGCCTATGAAATTTTTTGGTGTGAACTTTTGAAACCGACATATTTTAATAACGGCTTTTTCCCAAGTTTTAACGTACCTCACAAAGCAGCCCTCCTTTTTCGAGAACTGCAGTTTGCAATTTTCTCTGACTTAAAGCAGATTGTAGTGTAGTATTTACTATTTGGGCATAATTCGTTACGACACAGGTGGGCGATTGGTGCAATGGAGGAGGGCTAGAAGTGAAGCATTGTTTGAAGTGAATCGGTCTAAGTTTTCTCCTCACCTAATTTCTTTCTTGTTTTTCATTTCAGGTCAGGATGTAGATAGTTTGTTCGTCTATTTCTTGAGTCATGCAAGGAAAGTGTACCCTCATTTGGAAAGCATCGAGGATCTAAGGATGATATCGGACTTGACGCAACCGCATAATTGGTATCCAGAGGCGAGAACCATTCATCGGCGGATAATTTTCCATGCAGGTTACTTTGTTTTTGTGATGTGGGGAAAAATTTGGAAGTAAAGTCCACTGAAACGGAAAATGCGAGATTATACTAAAGAATTGTGGGATACGTCTTTGAACATTCACTCGAACTCATTATTTCTTTTTGTTTTCTTCCTAAAATAGAAATTTTAAGTAATTTGCCCGTTTAAATAAATGCGAGATGTTAACGCAGAAATTCATATCAAAAGATTTGGGATGTCGGAATTGCAGGACGACTTCATCGTGTAATGAACTGCTCTGCTTGGATGTTTAAGGCACCAGCTTATTCGTTTCCGGAATAAAGTCTTGATTTCTTTATGATGAGGCGATCGAGACGAATATTGCTTAATCCGCGTCTATTGACTTTCTTTCTCTCAGTAGTCTGTCACTCTCTGTTTACGAGGTTTTGAGCATCACTCTTCAACCAGGATCACTAGTTGCCTACTACGTGTCATTCGTGCAGCCTCACCCACAGTATAAGGGCGCAGTGGGAAATTACGGCATGTTGATGTTTTTTTTGATCGTACATTGCTGAAGGGAAGAAGTGGTGGTCGTAATCATGGTCGCATGTGTACCTTCTCTCTTCATTTTGATTGAATTTAGTTGATTGGGAACGGGATCGGGCTCAGATATACTTCCTTTAATGCTCTTTTTTTGATTTTCAAGTTTCCAAATTCAGATTTCATACAAATTCCAAAGTGAATTCAGTGTTGTAGAAAATTAGTTGAGATCCCTCGTTGAGGCATTATGTTAAAATAAACTTAACGATGCTTGGTGGCAGTGGTTATTCTACGACCAATGAAGATATTGCTTGCAGATAAGGGTAGCCTTCAGGTGTCCCGTTGATTGCACGGGTGCTTTCCGTCTGCGGTACCACAGATGCTTTCATTGGCGACTGTTTTTGTTCCCTATCCCGTCGGTCTAGCGTTTTCGTATTGCAGCATTTCTGATGAGCGTACAGTGCCAATATTCCAACCCTAAGTAATAGTGGAAGAGGTGGTGATATACCTGAATGACCATGCATGCGGGTACCATCCTTCAGCAAACGTTAATTCCACTCTAATTATTGGCATCTTAATGTGGCTCGACACAGCAGGACCGAAGATACCTGAAAGAAATAATTGCCAATGAAAGTATCAGCCGTTGTTTAGCGGTAGAAGAATAGGTGGTTCATTTGCAGGTAATGTCTTCATAGGTCATCAAGTACACGAATTTTTTTTGGTCTTCATAGGTCTTCATAGATGACATCGAATTTTTTATATGATGTTTACTTCAGCCGATGAGGTTTTTGCATAAAACGCATGAAAAGGTACCTCTGGCTTTTCTCATTGTCTTTCCATCAGCGACAGCTTTAGAACATCTACCAAACTGTGCTCATGTCGGTAGTTTCGCTTTGAATCTACTGGAACACGGAAAAATGAAGGAAGAAAGGGGAGTTGAACTGCGTAGGTTCGGTTAAAATACTTGAACGATGGAGGCATATTTTTGTGGTAGTGAGTGTATATGTATAGGAGCTTTGAAGCATACAATCGTAGTAAATTTCCTGGAAAAGAATTTTCTCAGGTCCGACGAATAGCGGCAAGACATATGAAGCATTGAAACGGTTTCGTGAAGCGAAGAGTGGCGTTTATTGCGGACCATTGAAACTTCTTGCGAGTGAGGTCTTCTTTAGAACCAACGAACAAGGTTTGAGTTCTTTCGTGGATTTCTTCCTGTGAAATTATAACTTGAGTACTTGTGGAAGTGTAATGTTTTCAATTTATTGAAGGAAAACTAATTGAATTAGCTTGAATAGCTTAGACGATGAAGTAATTTCAGAAAGCTAAGAGGAGTATTTGGGTCTGCTTGTGCAAATATGAGTTTATTTGTGAACCTAGAGGTAGTGATCTCAAGGCGACTGTTGAGGTGATTATTTCTATTTCGTAGCATGTTTACGTTTTCGTTTATTCATAGCATTTAGCGAGTATAGCTCATAGTAACTGTAATTATAGTATTTAGCAGTCGGATTGTCTTAGCAGCTATAATTTGGTGGCGTTTATAGACTGATATTTCAGGTGTGAAATGTGATATGGTAACGGGAGAGGAGAGGCGCTATGCGATTGATAATCATCACCCATCGGCCCATCTCTCATCGACGGTTGAGATGTTATCAACGCAAATGCACGTTGATGTGGCGGTTATTGATGAGATTCAGATGCTACGCGATGAGCAACGAGGATGGGCATGGACTAGGGCATTGCTTGGAGTTGCAGCTGATGAGGTACTTTGCTCGGATATTCGCTAAAATACGTGCCTAGTTTATTAATAGATGGCGGTATTTTGGAGGTCGCAAATATAAACGAGTGATTAGTGAGTAGAGTGGGTATAATTTTCCACCGGAAAACAAGAATTCTCATATTCCGTAGTAAAAGCTCCTTAGTAGTGCAGGTTTAAGCTTGGAGTGGAAAATATAAATTTTCGTGTTCTGTAATGATTACGTTTGGTGATCGCTATCATTTGGGGTAGCCTTTATTAATCAATTTTCGTTAAAGGCGAGGTTATTTAAGTAACATATTCATCGCCTTGAAAGCCTTTATAGTGGAGTAGTTTAATGGGGTTTTCATCATCTGCCTCATTTGTAAAGACGTATTAAATGAGAAGTTGATAAGGTGATTGTAACGATATAAAACTTTTTTCCTCTTGATGCAATGGGAAGACTAGTTTCTTATGCCATTCGAGGAATACTGCAATTAATTAACTTTAATGAGCAATTCGAGAGGTTATAGTAAGTTGGGGCTCTTGGTTGTCCATCGTCTATTTTTGAATCGGTTTGCGGCTATTTTTTTTCGAGGTTTTGAACTTTGCTGACAGATTCAAATGAATCTTCGGTGTGCCATCCCAAATATTCAAGGTGGAAAAATTAGGGTCGTGCTATCTTGAGGGTCCTGCAAACTAGACCATTTTTTATCGCACCTCTTAGGAGAACTCAAGCGTATAAATCGGGTTATGACGTCGTATATTTTGAAGGTTCATCTCTGTGGAGAGGCATCAGCAGTGAATATTGTTCGTGAGCTGTTGAATCCGATTGGAGAGCACGTTGAGGTGCGCGAATATAAGAGGAAGACTTCTCTGTCACTCGCAGCACATGCCCTTGCAACACTCGATAATGTACAGGTGTGTGCGTATTTTCGCGTTCATTCTCTCTCCGGATCTGTGTTGTTTTCCGAAAGCTTATTGATTTGTATGATATGTTTGAGGCAATGAAAAGGGAAGTATCAAATTCACGAAGCCCTCTCTTCATAGATAGATTCTTTTAGCGTTTTCATCTGTTGTGCATAAGAAATTATTTTTGGAAAAGAGTGAGCTGTATTAATGACGAAAAATCGTATCGGCGATATTATTCTTTGTGGCTGAGTTTCGTGTTTATTTTATGAAATTGACTGTGATGTTTTGCTGTATGAGTTTTGAGCGAACGTTTACCTTCTCACTCGATGTCGGCCAGTTTTCGAGTAAGTCGACTTGCCTATTGCGTTCTGAGGTAACCACTGAGGTGGCACTTTGCGAAGGTATCTGCTGAAATTGAGTGGGAATATATGGATTGTGTATCGGGCATCCGAATGATGTAGGAGTGATACGAAATGCAAATTCTTACAAATATTGGCTTATATTCACACTTCTCGTAGCTTAATGCAGTTCATATATTAATTTCGGATATCGCACGAATAGATTTATTATTCAATTTTATTATTCAATCGAATTTCGAAAATTTACATAGAGGCAAAAGAAACCCACCGTTTCATGTTGTCGTTGAAGATAATTCTTGATGCATAATCAGATATGTTCTTATTTGATCCATTTAACCTAACTTTTCGATTATTGTTTATGTGACCATAAGACCTTGTATTTGTTTGGATGATGTCCACCTCAAGGATCAAGGCATCACTTTTGACTTCATATATGCGCCATTGAGTGTCGCATTGAACGTGGTGTCCCTTTTCACCATAACAAGCAAGGAGGCACCCCAGAAATAATGGCAAGATAAGCGCTTTTTGTAACCCTACTTATCATTTAATCTGATTTCACAGTACTATAGCAGCCTCTAAAATATGCTCAACAATGCATCCATGATTTGAACGAATCACCCACCACTTTGGTCTTATATAGAGAATTTCTGGGTGTTTTCGATTCCGATAGCGCAGTTTCGGTTTGATGTGTGAATATCCCTTTCAGGATGGTGACTGCATAGTTTGTTTCTCGCGGCGGGCAATATTCAGTGTAACAAAGCAGTTGGAAAAGATTGGCGTCAAGCCGGCTGTCATTTATGGCGATTTACCTCCGGGGACGAAACTTTCGCAAGCGGGTAAGTTTAACGACCCGAATGACGCAACAAACGTACTCGTCGCGACTGATGCCATCGGCATGGGACTCAATTTAAATATCCGCAGGTAAGCGACTTTCTCTTTTTATCTACGCCCAGGATTAGTGCCACGCCATCGAATTTCGTTGCGTTTCAAGTCATGCCATTAGAAGTCTTGCTATTTTCGAGCTTTGATGTTCTTTTTCTTCAGGATAATATTTTATTCATTGATAAGACCACCAAACGGTGAACTGATACCGAATTATGCGGCACTGCAAATCGCAGGAAGAGCTGGCCGTTTTGGAACTGTATATGAGGAAGGCAAGGTAACATGGACGATTTTGTTTCCGTGATATTTCTGTGGCGCTTGAAATTACCCCTTCATTGACATCATTGTTGAAATTTGCCGCCGATTTTACGGGGTATAGAAGAAAGATGTGAGATAAGCAGGAGGAGTATCTCAAAATAAGTAAAGAATTGCGCTGTAGGAGATTTGAAGAAGCAGCCAGTGTTCCTAAGTTGCTGATCTCTCAAAGAAGTTGGCATTCATTGTCGAGATTTGCAAAGTGTTGGATATTTCTCACTCCCCTCTTAGCCATTCTTTATAAAACAGGCGACTAGGAATTCATAGGCTTATATGGTGTGTTTGCGGGATTGCCGTTCAGTAGCTCGAGCTGAAACTATGAAATTTGCTGCTTGCGATGTATGCAATAGATTGTTGTTGTTTTTTTCACATCGTAGTTGACCGTTGATCTTTGGTGTTTCGACGGTATCAATGAGGATTTATAAACTGACACCGAATTCGTCTCCATCTTGTTTATATTGGCCGCGAAGAAGCGTCCTACTTCGATCTGGTAAAATAGAATGAGTAACTTATTGCTAGTTAATGTGGACAGGTAGATTAACTGAAATATTCAGTAACAATGAATAGAGTGTACAAGCGTTTCCTGTATCTTATGTGATATGCTCCTGAGTGTGCTCATTTGCGGAGTTTCAGGTGATGACTGTGCGTGAGGAGGATATGGGCATTCTGAAGGAGATACTCTCGCAACCAGTTTCGGCGATTGAATCCGTGGGCATCGCACCAACATTTGAACAGGTATCTTATTAGTTCGGGCTGTGCAGTTCTATTCTATACAGTGAAATGTGGGTGCTTAAGATGCTTCTGAGACAAGGTTATACAGAAGTTTGTAATGTCTTGTTACGAGCTGTTTGCTGATGATAGAAGTTGTGATAAATAGCGTGGGATCGAATTTTAACATGCTGTGTTTGGCATAAGACGGCGCTATTTTACTAATGTTTCAGTTGGAGACATTCTCGTTTCATTTACCGAATGCGTCGTTTATAAACTTGTTGGATATATTCGTATCGGTGTGTTCGATCACGGATCGCTTTTTCATCTGCACTGTGAATCAAATGAAGAGTCTCGCAGAGCTCATTGACTACATTCCACTTCCTCTGAAGGTAGGTAACACTTATGACTCCCGGGTTTCTTCTTTGCTCGATTATGGTTATGGACTTTTGCTTATCGCAGAATTTAGGAATAAATGGAAAACTTAAAAATTAGTGACGAAATTTGGTATTTTTATGAGATTTAAGCGTGACTCTCGTAAATTCGCTTTAAAAAATTCCCCACCCCCATCAACTTCAGCGTTGTTTCTTTATTTAAGCATATTTTTTATGACAAAGGTGAGTCTGAGTGTATTATTGAATTGCTTCTCCCCATTTCCAATCGTTACTATTCCACTTCTTTACTATGTGATCCACGAACTATTTACTAGCATGTGGTAACGTTACGTCGTAGTAGTAATGTTCACGTAGTAAATAGGCTTCTTTTTTCAACTCAGAACTGTGTGAATGGACTAGTTCTATGTAGCCAGCATCTTGCTCTTAACATGGAACACATTTTGGTCGTGGACTTCAAGTCAACTGGTCTTGCGACAAAGAGGCTTGCATATAATAGTAACGGAGATGAAGTCGTTTGTATCCACAGAAGTAAATGCATTTGATGAGAACTGGAGGTAAGCTTGTGTGGATGAGTGATTGTTTTTGGCAAATAAATGGAAAGTGAATGATGTTTCAGTGGATGCTTTTGGGAATGCTATTAAAAGTCACCGCATTAAAATTCAGGTTCGGTATACATTCTGTATTGCACCAGTGAATCCCGATGAGAAACTCGCTGCGTCGGCGTTTGTGAAGATGGCCAGGAGGTAACGTGAGTCCTTTCTTGCGATTTTCTTTGAAAAGTGTTCAAGTAGAAGGAGGAAGCAAACCATGTTCATGAAAGATTTATTCTACTTCCGGAAAGGGAGTGCTCTCAAGCATGAGCTGATGGTAAGATGGAAGCGAGTGGGATCCGGCATCGATTGGCAAAACGACTTGAATTTCAGAATTGCCATCCGTTGTGGAATGTTTCATCGTGAGAACTTGAAACCGAAGTTGTGGGTGTGCTTTTTTAATGAATATAAACGCATACACTCAAAGAGAAACCGGCTGACTTGAAAGGCGCTATATGGGTAATTTGTGGTGTGAAGTCGGCAAAGTGGGAATCGATATGTGCAGACGATGCCAAAATCGTTTGATATCTGCAAGGGCGGGGGGAGAGAAGTCCTCTATTTGAGGGAAACTCAGTCCGCAAGGTTCGAAAACCACGCGGACTGAGTTTTAGAAACAATAGAACCGAAGTTTCATTGTTTCTAATCCTTTGAACCTTTGCTCTGATTGCTTGTGACAGTTCGAGTCCGGTCATTGGGAAGGAAAATAACTTTTCAGCTGTAAGGAATGTTTGTTTCACAGGACCTTCTGTTGTCGGCACTTGCATCGCAGGGCAAATTCGTTTATTACGGGCAGCGGCGTCGTAGGAGGTGAGGCTGTCTCCACGTGGGCCGAATATAAATGCGTAGTGATTTTATTTTTCGCGTTGAATATATGCAGTCAACTGTTGTGTGTTAAATCTCAGTTTCGCAGGTTTTCTTCCGGGCAGGCTTTAACCTACGATTGGCTATGTGGTGTAATCGGATGGCCCGTATCACCTGCCGAGAAATTGATTGATCTCGTTCGACTCGAGCAAATCTACGGCATTGTGGATGTTTATTTATGGCTCAGTTTACGTTTCCCGGTATTATTTTAGAGTTCGAGTTTTTTGAATGACAACTTAGGGGTGAAGCTGGAGATTTACGTAAGGGAAGCTTGTTTAAAATGCAGAATGAGGCTATTTGTTTAGCGTTGGTACATCTTTTTTGTTTATTCGTTTATTTTTTGTGCTTTATTTATTTATTATATCTGTTTGTTTCGTTTATTGTTTATTTTGTTTGTTTCTTTTTCTTTATTTTTGTTTATTTTTGGCGCTTATGTTATTTCTTAAAAGTTCATTGTTCAGCGTTCGGTGTAGGGAAAACATAAGTGCATGTATTTTTTAGTTTTTTGGTTAGATAGGGGCCGTTTTTGTTTCCCAGTCTTCTTTGCCCATTTCTTTTACAGATGGCATTTTCCTTCCGTTGAAAGAAATTCCATATCTTCCGAATCTATTTACCGGAAGGGCGGCGAATTGGAGGCGATAATAATAAGAGCAGTGCATAGAGTGGATTCTTCTAGAGATGGATAGTGGGGCTTCAGGTTTACTAAGGGTCTAAAAAAATAAATTCACCACCTCCTCCTTCCTCCATGAACGATAACTTAAACAAGATGCGAACAGTCATCCCTGTAGTGAATTGAGTCATTGTTGCTGTTTCGACGTTTCCATTGATAGAAGGTGGTTTCTTGCTTATTGTTTCGTCAGTTGATTGTTTTTGGCTTATTTTTTCAGGATATGTTCCCTGATGAGACTGAAGTACGGACGTTGGAACGGCAGTTGGACTTGGTGATCGAAGATGGCGTGACACGAATTATCGAATTGCTTGGAGTGGACAATGCGAAAGAGGCCAGCGAGGCTAAGAAGTTAGCGGAGAAGATGAAAACAGAAGAGGAAAAGGCAGAGTTCGAGGATTCGTTGGAGGTTCTTTTAAGAGAAATTTCGTAGAGGGGAAATATGATGAAAAGGATTTTGTGAAATTTGAATTATAAAGTCAGTCGACAGTCTGGAAAAGTTTTCTCGTTTGTCACCGATTAATAGAAGTTGGAATGCATCACAGAAGAAGGATGCATAACGCAAATGAGAGGACTTTCTTGTATGTTGTGTCAGTTGTTGGATTATTGGACTTCTTCAGGGGGCATCGGAAGTACTGAACTATCGCATTAGCACAATTACCCTAAGTGAGCGTAAGCTTGACGTGCGATGTTCAGTAGCTGCTGTAAGGGGGAAATACGAAGGAGGCGTGAATTAACACAAGCATTGTCTAGTGCTTATGGCAGGTTCTGGGATAAGCACGATTTGTCGAAAGTAGCTTTTATGCGCAGCTTGTTATCGCTATCCACAGGCAGTCCAATAGTCCAACGGTGATCTTTGTTTCCAAAATATAGAGGCATAAACTTTAAATGGATTGTATCATTCCTCTTTTTTATGTGCAGAAGGGGATCTGGAAGATAATTTCTGAATTTTTGAAAATCGGCACAAGCTCTGATCGCCTTATTTATATGAAACGAAAGATCTCCAGTTGCTGTATGCGGAATTATGGGATGAATGGTGGTTATGGATGAGTAAAGCTGAAGATTTGCATGGAGTGCGGAAAACAGATTCAGATTAGCGAGTGGACGGAGTTATGAAAGCTTTGAGTTTTCTATCGTTTCCTCTGTAACAGGCTTTCATTGCGAAGGTTTTTTAGCAATGCCGTATTGAGAGGTGTATAGAAAACTGATGCTTACTTAAGGAATGAATTGCAATCGCGAAGTATTAATGGAACGGTGCTCGAAAAGGGGAACAGAGGGAGTCAAGCGCAAGAAATTGCTTGTAAAGATCTGTAACTCGTAGAAGATCTTGAAGAGCGTAATTAGCTCTCGTAAAAGATCTACCTTCTCTGTTAAATTTTCTTATTTATGCCTTTGTACGTTTGAATTCGGAGTTCTTATGTGTGTAGACTGTTGTTTTTAATGATGGGCATGCCGACTTTATACTATATTTTGAATTAGGAGAGAGGGTCGGGAGGAATATAGGGTGGTTGTTCATATTAGAGGTGATTTAGAGTTAAATAGAAGGGATGTGATGTGCCTAATTCATATTAGTTGTTATAGAAAACGGTAACCTTGTATACATAATTCTCACGTACCTGTGCACATTTTAGAGGTTGACGTGATGGTGGATGAACTTCTCAGCTGTAGCTTAATTTTAATTTCAGGATGCGGTCGCGGAAGGGGAAGTGAACGGAGAAGGAAAACAGCCACTAAAATTACCTGGGAAACGAAAAGGTAATTTTCTTGTATTCACTCTCCGAGGTTATATTCATATATTGTTAGCACATTGAGAGCTTCTCATATGTTGTGGGAAAAAAATCTTTAAGGGAAGGGACAAACGTAAACGGAGTCCGTAACATATTCCGGAATCCGACTAGGGCATCCGGAAACGCGAAGAAAGAGTGGCAAGAAAGCTTGTGTGTGTGAAAATATGAGCTTTCTTTGCGTGTCTTCACTGTGCCCATCTGGGTACATCTTTTATTCGTTATTTATTGATCTTCCACATTCCCATCAGTTTCGTTTCTAAGGAAACGGCCGACAATACATTTTCGGCAGGGAAAATGGGAGTTCTAGAACTTCTTACATCAGAGGATTCCCAGATGGCGGAATGAGAAACGTCTGTTGAAGTTGTATTTTTTGAAGCAGAGGCTGCCGTCTCTAAAAAAATGAGGCCTAAGCGTACCGTATAAAGATGTGATGAGTGAGGTGAAGCCCTATCAGGTGCGTGATATTTCTATAGTAAGTGGGGGAGGGGAGGGCTATGACAGCCTCACGTGAATATTAACTCATGAAGCCAATTATTGAAGTTCTGCACATGATTCATGTTGCCCTAGCAAGAACACTGTTTTTCTGTAGTTTCTATACGAAATCTGATGGAGAAGACGCGCAGTTGGCGGAAGTAATAGAAAGCGTTTTTAGGAGTATATTGTTAAACTGAAGTGGTTCGTTAGATATTGCTTACTGTCGTCGTTTATTATTAATGCTGAGATATTTGTAATTCTTACTGCCACCAAGTAATTCCCTTATCATTATCAATTTAATTAGTATAGTCGATGCCTAGTTTGATAGCCGATAGCAGTCACTAACGAGACTAAGATAACTAGTGCTGATTGCTTGCTCTTACTTGTAGTTGCTGTTAGTCGTTGTTGTAATCCTTAAGAGTATGCGGTGCTACCCGCAATACTCTTTCATATTGTGTCCAGTATTAATGAATAGTTGTTTTTGCAGGTTTAGGGGTTTATTATATTCGATAAATTGAGTGTTTTACCTTTGAAATTTTGATTTTTGAAGTGTGTAAGGGGTAACTAGAAGTAGATGAACTAACGGACAAAAGAAGATGTGGACTTTCTTTTTGCTGAATTGGCAAAATATTCGAACTGAATTCGGCGTATACGGTTGGGCAAGTTGCTTTACGCTTTATAGATTGATGAGAACGATCCATGTTAGAATTGGAAATCCATCCCTCGTTTCCAAAGCGAAGCCGAGTTCGGAGGCAGTCATATTCGTATCAAGAAAACGATTTGATTAAACAGCTGAACTCATTTAGCAGAAGAGTTCTTAGCTGCGAATATTTGAGCGATCCGTTGTGGCTATCGCAGTAGTTGTTTTGATGGCTTAAGTTCGCTAGGAAGCATTTTACATACTCTAGTGGACGTGAAATGTCGAGGTGAAGTTATAATTCAGTGCAGCTTAAGTGAGTTGATCGGTTTAGTTTCGTTCCGTGTCACTTAGGTAATATAGGTGTTTTGAAAAGGATTGTTGCTGCTCGAGTTGAAGGCGAAGGAATTAAAGAATTTCATGCTGGCTGAAACTGATATCATATAAAATTTCCAATATTGCTGAGAGATCTTTGATTTGAAGGTAAACGGAAAAGTATAAGTGACGTGGTTATGGCACGTGGAGTGATCACCGCGAAAGAACTCGAAGAATTACGAGCCGAAGTGCGACGTGAAGAGGCCGAGAAATTACGGAGAAAGAAATAACGCCGAACTAATAAATTCTTTGTGAATGAATGAGTAGATGCAAGTGCATTTTTCTAAATTTTATTCGAGGCTCACCTTTAGTGATATATGATGGATCCGCATATACGCACTGAAACTAGGCCTGAAATTAGTGGAGAAAGTGGACTTCCATAGAGCGGAGAATGCGATTTATCAAGACTATCGGAGTGGGCGCAAAAAGGGTTCTATGTGGATCGTCGGCGGTTACTTTGCCTGTGATAGTTAGGGAGTGACCGCTGTTTAAGTGCGGCAGTGCATTGTGTTGCAGTAGTTCACATTGATTAAAATATGGAGATTTCATCACATAAATATAATTAAAAGAGATCTGCTTGAGGTTTAATTGAGTGATTTTTGAAGAATGGAACCACGGCAGGAGTCTAGTATCATATACGCTTTGTGGCTCTTCGCTACCCCTTGTCAGACTCAGGCTCAAACTTCAGCTATGTGTATGTGCATGCCATAGCAAATCTGCTTGATTTTATGCGCTTTGCTGTAGGCGTTTTGTTGCTTTCCACAGGTTGGGAAGTCGAGGATTTTCGTTGCTGCTGGTTCTTTATTGCGTCCTCAAGGGTTTTCGGCAATTTTCCGAAGTTGGGTTTGTTGCCGGTCCTCGAGGATACGACGATCCCCGAGCATGCTAATCCGCCAGCAAACGGTCAGTCAAGCAAATCAGTGACTGTCTGCGATTTGCCTTTATCGGATGATTGTTGTTACTGTTATCGTGGAGTGTTGTTGAGGTAGTCGATGCAAACGCCACATATTCGCATTTGTGATGTTTGTTGAAGAGATTATTAGATTGAAGCGTTTATCGAGTGTTGTTGTTCTCTTTCGACGACGGGTATATTTGTTGTCTAATTTTACTGTTGTTCGCGAACAGTGCTGCCCCTCTAGATGTGCCTTCGTGAGGGTAGTGCTTTGTTTATTGTCGGCGAGGATTCCTCCTTCAGATCGTTTCTTCTTGATGTGTGGTTTCGATGTCGCATCGTCACATTATGTAATGGTAATTTCTCTTTAAAGAAGGTTCTGGAAGAATTAAAAGGTTTTGTTTTAAAGGAACCTAATTAACTTAATTGAAAGTAATTTGATCGACGATCAAATGGAAACTGTCGGATTCCCAGGTAAATTCATAGAGGTGACGCAGGTGTGTATGGTAATTACAGGTGGGCGGATGTCAGCAATTTTCAAGTTCCTACCAGATAATAGTTATTTTCATATACCATCTTTTAGATTAATCTATAGGGAAGGTGTCGGAGTCTATTGGATGTAAGAAAACGATGTGAGTGGCTCTTTGATTTGTCGACTGGTGAACAAATGTGGGGACATGTTATGTCAGCTCTACCGAGCGATCTCTCCATTTTTGCAATAAGCTCCGTCGAGCTCGATGTCTAAGAAGAAGCTGCAGGGGTCCGTGTTTAATAAGCCGATTGTCGCCATCTCAAAAGCTATAGTGGTGGTAGGCTTCTAAGCGACGATTACCTAGCTACTCACATATCATTCCTCGAGTTTGTTCCATCTTTTAAATCACTTATCAAAGTCGTCGAAGGAAATAGAAGGAGAGGCATAACAGGGAGGCTGCCGAGGTGTGAACTCGTTCGGCGAACTCTCATTATCGAAGCGATTTCGTAAATTTCAGATAAATAATAGGCAGGCTTTCTTATTTATATTTAGAATCCCATATTTGTGTCTGTGACTCGAATATTATTCACATTTCGATAATCCAAAGCCTATGAGACTTCATAACTCATCGCGCTGTCCTCTCGCATATGTGTCGTTTCCTTGATTCGCCTTCCCGTACCCGCATGGATCAATCCAAGATGAAGACAATAAGCTTGTGAGTGCACAAGTTCAGGCGAGGTCACATCAGATACATACAAGTCACCAAGATTTCCAGCTGCTGTCACTAGTGACTAAAGACTGAGGTCAACGAAGACCTCAGGTGCGCACTGCCTGCGAACTCTTACTTAATAATAAATAGCATTTTCCCCGCAGTCAGGGAGACGAAGGCGAGGGTTTGTAATGACAGGTGGGATCCCCGGCAGTTAAGGGGGGGGGGGGGGATTCGTATCAACTTTGAGAGGACAGTTGCTATACCCGCAGAAGGGTAGTGTGGCATAGAGCTATTTCCAAGCCAAGAGGGTGATTTAGTTTAATTTTTTCTTAGAGTAAGTGGAACAGTTCGACCATAGTGAAGGTTTTTTCACGTTTAGGAAACGGCCACCGCTCGAATATTGAATCCACGAAATGCCTACCCAATATTGCCGGCAGTTGATTCGTCCCAGCAAGTTCGAAAATTCTGCCGACCGAAAAGCGATCCATCTCGGCTCCTTATTTCTCCTCATGGTCGAAGGGGTAATGTGAAGCAAATTTAAGACTGCGAGGTAATAAATAGTATGGATTCCTGAAAACTTAGCAAATTGGGCTAGCGCACTCCCACCAAAATTTGAGAACTCCCACCACATTCACCCCCACTCCTTTTCTCTCGATGATAATTGGACTTCCAGCCGTCGCGGTACGCCGTCCGATCGCCATTTGCTCAAACGTCTAAAGACTCCGTTGCGGAGTCTTTGCCAAATAGACCGCTGTAAGAAGCAGAAGACAGGAAGAACCACCTACCACCGGGGCTGAACTCACTTATTTCGAAGCATTCAATTGGCAATGAAAGATTTGCGATTGATACGCGGGTACTACTCGGTCTCTGATTATGTTGCCACTGTTATTGTTTCGGGCTTCGTTGGCCGAGTTTAGTGTAGGAATTTTTTCTCTGTGTTTGCATGTATCCGTCTTTGCATCCTCGAAGCTTGTCTCCTCTTATTTCTTCAGAAATCCTTGCCAGTACGGTTATCTTCTCGGTTGCTTCCGCTATAGTTGACGGCGATCGCTTGAGCCCTTTCACAAGCTATATGATGATTGTAAGCTTCAAGTGCGAGGTGGACGATAGCAGTAGTGTTTTCTGGCAAGAGGTCATTGCAGGAAGTTTGAATTTGGGCTCATCGGCGAACCCAAAGTCACCTCTTTGCTTAGAAATAGATCTTTCGTTATCTTTATTATACATAGTGCCCCTCAGATCACGAGCAGATTTGCGCAGAAGGCTTTTGAAGCTTGAAGAATGCAGAAGTGCTCTTCCGCAAAGAATTCCTCAGTTCGCCAAAGGTGCCCGTCTGCAAGGTAACGATGAAGCACTTTGCGATGTCGCAACGAGCGTTAACCCTCTCGTCGTTGCCCTTCTTCGGATCTCGTAAACATCGAATTACAGCCATTCGAGGGAACGATGATAAGGCACTATGTGGTGCTCGTTTGTTGTCTGATCCGGTCGAGTGCGTACCGACTGAATGTGCCTCGTGTTCTGCTCCCCTATCATCCTAGCGTGCAGGTGAAATTCGACCTTGTCGTGAGTGATCCAGAAGGAGGATGCTTCATTTGGTGAGTCCTTCGTTCTCTCATGAGAATCCGCTAGAAAGCTTCATTTTTCAATGACTGTGATATGCTTTATTGAGGTATATAATAGGCTAAAACGAACTACGACATCACATATTCCACATCCTCAAGATAGAGGTTTGTTTTAAAGTTCTTGGGACTTCAACGCCATCTACTGGACTTTGTGAGAGCGAAACCGGTGGAGTGATAAGCGCCTCTGTGGCCGTTATCAGTAAGATGCCTCAGTATAACCTACAAAAACTTAAGCTTGCTGAGCCGAGTGTAGGCGAACGTTCATCTAGTCGGCTTCTTTTTTGAGATTTAAGATGATTCCCGTATTTCACATAGTTTTCATAAGAGGTGGTTTATTTGACCGATATCGTTGGCCGGACCTCTTCTTCCTCTCTCGTAGGGGAAAAAAAAGAAAAGAGAAACTGAGTTTCTAGTCGAGGCTTGAGGATCGTTTCACTCACTCATAACGATCAATGGATAGCCAAATGAAAGAAATTAGTGGCCAATATAGTGACCTTTTCTCATTTTGATAAAATACGATAAAGAAGGGTAATTTTGCTATGAGAATAATCATTTTCTCTAAGAACTATGGAGAATTAGCCGAGGGGAAGATTTGATGTTTCATGATCGATATCGTTGAGCGGCACTATATTATAGTTTGAGATAACCGAATTATTTGGAAGATCTGCAATATATCAGAAGAAAAATTGCTTCCTTGAGTTACTCTTCTCGATTGTTTGCATTCTATAATTCGCTGTAATGATCGGCGTAAATATTGACGATATTCAGTGTGATTGTCCTCATTGAATTGATGCCGCAAATATTCTCGATTAAAATCCTCAACGGCGATAGAAATATAACGGAAACGTTTCGTTTTGCCCTCGTTTTGCCGACAGATTTCTTCCTTCGTTCCACTCGTCGACGGACCTTCTCATGAATCGAATTATATAGGGAAATCTTTTATGATAAAGCAAAAAATTCACTGCACATGAAGCATATGGGAAGGGGAATAGGTGTCCATAGAAGCCATAGATATTGTTGAAAGGCGGCGAAATGCTTAGGGAATTGTCTTCAGCAAATGTTGCATATGGCCAATTCTCTCTTCTTTTTTTTTTATCGGGAGCACTTTTGAAAGGGAAGAGCTTTTATGATTCGATCTTTTGCAAGGGTTTTCAATTTGCATTTCTGGAAGAAGAGTCCAAGGATCTTTTTTTTTTGAAGTTTTGAGCTCATCCTCCTTCTTCGGCTGAGTGTTTGATGTTTATCGACTCTTGTTTTCTACAAGACTTTCGTTGAATTAAAGGCGTTCCACACGACCGGACGTCGTATCAGTGAAGGCAGTGGAACCGCGCAAGGCAAATGGTTGCTCGGATAGGGCGCAAATTGCGTCGACTTCTAGGCACGCTGATGAACAAACTGCAGTGATATTCGCCGAAGATAGCGGTTAATGTTGACACTTCACCGAGATTCGCCTGCGGGGATTGCTCTGCATGGATTTTTTGACGAGAAAACCTTAAAGTCGTCGTTTAGATCTCTTCTTAGTGCTGAATCCGACGATATCATATTGAATTGATTTCACAATGATCCATTTTTTCCTTCGTTATGATCGAATAGTAAAGAATACTGCCACTAAGGTTTTTGAGAGTTTTTTCCAAACAACTTCAAAACCGATCATTAAAAGGAAAGTAGTTTAAGAGCATTGTTGATGACCAAGAAATACCAGAATTGCTGTGATCTGGGTGGAAGCGAGATCAATAAAGCTTTAATTTCTCAATTCATTAGCAAGATGGATAAGCTTATTCCCCACAGATACGCACATAGTTGGCAGGGCGAAGCGTATCGTGTTCACGTCTATAAAATTTTGTTGTTATCACGCCACCCTTTGCCTAAAGAGGAGTATGAAAGTACTTCAGATGTGTGGTTTCTCGTCAGATCTTTTGACATAAATGAGAGGGATTAATATCTATAGCTTCATCTTCTTTTGAAAAACTGTTTTATCTCGCTCTGGATGGATTTTACTTTTGACTGGTATGGTTTAAAGCTTTCAAATGCAACGCAGTCACCTTCGTCCGACAGTAAACTCCTTAATGAAAAGAATTTGCCGTATATGACGGAATTATATTTGATTTCCAGTGGCGCACGTTGTGTTGAGTTGTGGTGTGTCTGTGGATGTGATCCGAAGTATATCCATCTCGACCACAACAAAGGTGCTCTTTCTTGACGCTGCTCCAGCTAAGGTGGTCGTCCAGGCTTTCAATTCTGAAGGTCTTTACTTCCTCTCTTATTAAAATGTATGGGCGAAGAGTTTGTAAGTGTGCTGATTGGCTGGGCGGGGGAAATTTGTTTTGGTTGGTGATATTTGTAATAATTTTTGTGCAGGTACCCGGCAACTGGGTGCAGAATGCGTGTAGATAGCAGTGAATTGGATGCAGGTCGTTTGCAAACCCTATGGAGATAACGAATGATCATTAGAATAGACCATGCAATATTTGACGATATGCACGTGCAATCCGTCTTCAGATAGTCGGATTGTATTTGACGTTGAACATCACCGTCGCGTTCGAAAAATATGCTAAATGTTCAGGTGATATGTTCTCTAATCTCGGCGAAATACCATTTGAATGGCACCTCAGTTCACTTGGCAAGGGGGATCGTCCACTTCGGATAGTTCCTTTCTCGCAGTCGAAATACGAAGCACCTGATGGAGTATGTACACTTGAAGAAAGCAGAAAACGAGGTAAGCAATGCATTTCATGTGTGTTTACATGGAAGGCAATGAGGGGGATATTTTGTGTGCTGAAAATGGAAGCGAGAAGCTAGCGCGGAATTAAATTTAAAGTATTCTTATGAGATTCTAAGAACCATTCAGATAATAATGTGGCCTGCTCGGGTGACATGTCCTCATGGAGATGTTCTGAAAGTTGAAGTCATAATCTCGGTGGAATTTCACTCCTTCATCTGTTTTTGTCTGCGGCTTGTATATCTGCGTTCTTTTGTTGCATTTTTTCCTTTTCCTTCAATATGTTCGATTTGATAAAGGGATAAATGTCGCTTCTTTTTATCTTCGCAATGATCATTAAAGGAATTTGAAATGTTCGATAATATTGAGGTCATTTGCAGGATATATGGTACTAGTTGAAGGTATCTCGACGGGTGCAGCCACTCTTAAGGTCTCATTCAGTGAGCCTTTCTTCAAGGTTGCATTATTACTTTTTCTTTAATTTTTCCTTCTATTCTTTTACTGTCCCGTGTTATTCTTTTCAGGCTGCCTTGGACTGCGCCAAGTTATTCTGTAGTTTTAAATTGCATACTTATGGGCATTCTCAAAAAAAACTTCGATTCCGGCGGAGTAGTTGTGAGACCTTTTGGATATAATACTCTTTGAAGGAATGGAAGGCTCGAGTTCCATGCTCAAAAAGTCGCAACGTTGGTGCTTAAATGCCCGCATTCTCTTTCTGAGGATTACTACAGTCATAGGTGCAGATGTTGCGTACTAGGAAGTTGACGATTCGCTGCAGGATGTCTATCACATTTCGAGATATCGCAGAGGTTTAATCTAGTTCTTGAGTGCTTTTGTGGTTGAATGCCTCAATGTACATCCTTTGCAGAATGTTTCCCAGCGTGAGATCGATCTCTTAGTGATGGCGAATCTCGTCTTGGTTCCATCCGAGGACATTTATCTTCCACTAGGAGGTGTCGTGCGATATTCGGTCGAGATCATTAAACAGTCCTCTCGTGAAGGTTCGTTTTTGTCTTTTTTTAAAATCTTATTTTTATATTCTTTTATTGTCCATACAGATGTGAGAGAGAAATAAGAGGGAGCACTTCCTGGAAACTGGTTGCGAAAACAGCTTTTATATCAAGAATACGAGGAAATTAGCTGCATTGTGTGGGTTTTCTCAGTGATTTCTTCTCGTCTCCTCTGAGGCATCGGTTTCATCGGATCTGCATCAGTAGTGTTTTGTTTAGAAATTTCAGCAGTATATTGCGTAATTATGTCCATCAGTGTGATTTGCAGGTATTTGAGCGTCTATATAAACACTTGAGGGGATTTAGAAGCGGATTTAGAATATAGCCTAATTTTTTCAGAAATTTGTATCTTTCTCTCCGATCGCGGTAGTTTTCGAAACATTATACCCGACAGTGTGAGTGTTCAGCTAAGTCCATTTGTTGGTTTCCAACGTCGACTTCGTCGAATGAGCGCATTTATTTATTTGGGATGTACGCTGTTCAGAAAATAATCTGATGTGAAGATGGTGGCGGCACATTCGATGTCGTTTTCTGTTCTTCTCATTACGTCCTTATCTTAATAGGGACGAGGTGTCGGTGCTGCTTACTTTCATGAAGCCAGCACATTTTGCGTGTAGGAGAAGGCTATAGTTTCATTTTCATATTAATATTCATGAGAAGAGGTTACATTTTGTTGGCGGATAGGAGAGATCAGTTATCTTCCTTCATGAGTGTTCTTTTTTGCAGTTTTCCGCATATTTCCGTCCCTAATTCCGCTCTTCATCCGTTGTCTATTCTCTCCATTTTTAGATCGTCTAATGCAAGACTAAAGCATTTTAACGGTCAAATTGCTGCAGTTGAGGTGTGATGTTGTAAATTCTAGTACGTTTATCCGAATTCTCTTGCGGGAAATATAGACGACAGTTGAGGAAATATCGATGAAATTGTGCCGTTAAGTTGCAAGATCTGAGAAATACGCGTTTGATTATATAGATTTTGATTTGGAAGGTTATGAAGGTTGAAATGAGCCAACAGCTGGCCTCATCTCCTTAGAAATTAGCAAACAATGCCGTGAAAATAGAATTAAACGAAGAAGACCGGTTGGTATTGCAACAAATCGAAGGTGGTGTTGTTATTTTTTGGATCTGAGGAATAACAGTCGACTTTTCCCACAGACTTGGGTTTGGAGTTCCCGAATGATCTCATTGCCGCTTTATAGTGGTTTTATTAAAATCAAACCTTCTCCCTCACGTTGCAGTTCTTTGTTTGCACCGTTCACACCACTCATAACCTCTAGTTTAGACTGGAATTCGCTGAACCTTGTGATCTCGTCGTATCGGGGTTTATAGGAGCCAATTTGCAGAGGTCATCTTACCATCGAAACAATACCGACTGAGCGTGAGTGACGAAACGATTTGTGTTTTGGACGTAGCGAGCTCACTGGTCACGGCGGTCGCGCTTGGCTCCTCTGAGATAGCGATTATTGATGAAAGTTTGTAATTGTATCTCCTACGATTTCATAATGCTTTGGAATTGAGTTCCACTCGCTACGTGAATCGGACGGAAGAATGGTTTGATTTTTTGAAAAGTGGGTAAAGCGATAGAGAGTTCTAATGTGTTGGTTGGAGATCCACATCCTCCAAGTCGGACCTCACGCTGAGAGTCCACATTCCAGGTTGGTCCTTCGGTTGAAGATCCCACTTGGGATATACTCATATATTATTTAAAACTACACAATATCGGAGCTTTTCCTATTTGAGATCGGCTGACGATGTTGATGACGTTCTATATATTATGATCTGTTTGTTGATGATTGATCTATGAAATGCCTCGTTTGAATGACATCTTTGCAGACGTAAAGGCGAAACATATAATAAAACCACCGTCCGCTCATATCTATGTCGTATCACCATCGGCATTATCCTTCACAGTATCAGGTGATTCGTGGTATCTTGAAAAAGGAAGGACGTATTTAATTTCTGTCCAACTTGTCGATTCCGATGAAAACTTGATGCTCATCCCCGATGTTAGTTTTTCTGCGTATATTTCCTTCATTTCTAATAATGATTTCTAACCGAATGAGGGGGAAAGTTGTGATTCTATGTAGAAAATGATCGGATAAGGTAGAGAGGAAAGTGAACACGCCTTTATCGCATATTTTCTTTTCGAATATTTAAAAGATAGGCGACCAATTCGAAATTTCTAGTGCTTTTTTGAAATTGGAGCAATTCTTTTCCCACGTCAGATCTCAGTTTTTGGGAGGGATCGGTGAGATGTGTTCGTGTAAGTGTTAAACGCGATCTAGGTGAGGTAACAGAGAGTGCGGAAATTCGCTGTGGGTTCGCGAGCTAACCCATCTCTCTTCCTAACTCCATACAAATAGGCGTTGTGGATTCTGTTTTTGTTGGATTTAGAGAAGAAAGCGGCCACAAAATTGTTGTGAATGTCGATGGGATGTGAATGTTGAGTGCTCTGTCGAAGCTCTGTAATGTATCCGTAAAGAGCGTTGTGTTGTTTGTGTCATCCTCGGGCTCACGCAGTTATCTTTTGATGATAACTGTTAAATGCTGGAGGTGATTCTCTATAATAACACGCAACTTCGTCGCCTAATTGCCGAAGTCTTTGATTGTCATTAGTTTATATTTGACATGTTTGGATATAGTGATGGCTGTTTGTTAACCTTGGAGAGGTAGATCTGTTGCGAATTCTGCGTTTTTTCGAAGGTGTTATAGTTAAGGGTTATATTTACATAACTTGTTAGGCCGGCTGTTGCTGTCGACGGCTTTGAGTATCTAATTCCTTTGAATTTAAAGTAGCCAATGATTACGTTAGGATAATAAATTACGAGTTATTTATTGCGTTTAGTTGGCTTGACATTCGTTCTTTTGGCATCAAAACGAGGTTCTGCTTATGTCTTAGGTATAACGATTTTGGCCTTGTGATCACGGTTTATCTTGAGTCTTTCGTTAAGCAAACAGAGCGATTTTTAGGAAATAAGCCCATCGAGGCTCAAATTGATGAGGCTTGCATTGAGTAATGGATTTCTGTCTCCTGCATCTGTCTGATAAGGATTTAGCAACTATTCGAAGAACCTACATTCGAGTAAATATAGTAATGGGATGGTAAAATAATTATTTTTGCTTGAAGAATGCGCGCTTCGATACGACAATACCTGTTGAATACTTCAATGTTATGGATAGGTCGGCAAATGGAACCTTCTTCCAAGTAAAAGCACTGAAGAGTGGCGTCGCTGCTTTGAGGTCGACGTTCAGGTCAATTGTTGATGCGGTAAGTCGTTTATGCTGATTTCTTTTAGCATTTTGCAGAGAGAGAGAGAGAAGAATGTGTGAGGGTATTTGAATATATGGGCTCGATAGGGTATCGCGTTGTAGTGAAACATTTGATGGTGAGGTGGGAAGGTATCCTAGTTTGGTTGCGCCACTCCCATCACATTTCGCATCTTTCTTTGATGTGGTTGCTTTCTTAAAGTCTAAATGAAGATGTGCGCTACTTGTTAGGTTGTTGGTAGCAAGTTGAGATGGGAGATTATAATATCGCAGACGGGGACTTATCTTGTATCTGCACATTATTTAATGTTACCTTTATTCACAAATTATTCAATCTGTGAGTGAATTTGCTCTTGTTCTAATCCCTCTTTGATGTTGATGAATTTCTAATGTTAGCATCTAATTAGCATCATATCCGAATACCATCGATTATTTGGGAACTGTTGTAAGTGAAAGACGAATTTTATCGTTCACTGAAGCGGCAGAATGACAGAGTTCACGTCCCGCTGGAAAGCACGGCGGCCAGGACCTATCTTGATATCGATAAATGACCTCTAACGAGCGCCGGTTTTGTTTACTTCTCCTCAGAAGTCATCTAACCGGTAATCGTAGGGTTGATCTTCAGAGCAGGATTTTGCCTTATATGAGGGCAAAAAAAGATGTCATACGACAGCGGCTATGAATAGGTTTTACAGGACGGCGAAGAAATACAAGTGCTTTCGGCAGTAACCGGTGAGGTGATGGCAACAATTTCCGAAGTGGTATCCGTCTCACCACGCTTGCTGATTTTTCCGTATATTCAATCTGCAAAGCAACATTATTGGCAACTGAAGGCCGGTTTTGAGTTGTTGTTTGTGTTTTTGCATTATTGCCTCTGTCACGGGTTCCTGGATTTCTCACATTAATTAGAGGAAGCAGCTGAACTGGACAGTAAGTTACGTGAACCTCACCCCCTTGCATTTATTTTACAAAGGTTGTACTTATGGCTTCATATGGGAGGTGTATTTGATGGCAATTCAAAGCATATCTTCATCAATGCCCAAATCAGTGAGAATTACCGTCGTTGAGACGCAGGTGATTTGGATTCCCTTTGAGGGTTAATTCTTTTATTGAGGAATAATCGTAGAGTAGTTCAATGTGAGCGCAGTGTTTTCAAGTGCAAAGCGTGAGAATTGATGTGTAAGAATGGTATATAGTGATTTATGAAAAGGATTAGTTCTCATAGTAGGAGGAATAAAGGGGTTATTGTTTTAGCCACTGAATGTCACCGTAAGATAGGAGTAAATAGCAGTAAAGGTATGTTGATGGGTTGTAGATGGGTTATTGTTGCAGGCTGATGGTGGTACGGGCGTGTACGCATGGTCATCAGGTGACAAGGAAATAGCTGATGTGGACGAGTTGGGAGTGGTGAGAGCGAAAAGTGTTGGCGAGACGAGCATCACTCTAAGGGACGCGAATAACGATCGTCATTTTGACACAGCCAGAGTTCTCGTTTTGCGGCCTGTTAAAGTGGACTTTGTCCGGTCACCACTTGAAGTTGAGGTTTGCGTTTTTTTGCACTCCCGAATGGAAAGGGTATGAGAGATTCTCGTGTCTCCTATATGAAATGGAATTGACGTTTCAGTTCGTGGATACTTGTCAGTTAAAATTTATTATTTATTACGGCAGGCAGCATTTCAATACCGAGGCTTTTTTGCATTTAATAGCCAAGCTCGGGAAGATTTTTGTCTCTTGTTGTTGTCATGCGAAGCAGGAATTATCTAACTATCGCTGTGGTGCGTAGGACGATTGGAATAGACTTGGATCGATAGACATCTCGATACCGTCATCCATATATACAGTTACATTTATATATTTGGTGATATATTCGCTTCAAGGTAGGGAACGGGAGTGAGTTTGTTGCATTACTTTAAATGAAACGAGTTGTGCTTGAAAACTGTAATAATTGGCCCTTTGTTTTTTTGGTAATTAAAAAATTGCTCGAGCTTTTAGCTGTGATGATGGGCTGATTCGTTGAGCAGTTACTAGACCTCGGGCAATGAAGGCGATGGGTTGTAGGATTGAAACATTCATCTCATATCCAACAAATAAGAAGGTCGTGGTCGTTTTCGCATATTCGAAGTTTCCGTGAAATTTCCTCCATGTTTAGAGCGAGTGGAGCGGAGGCGCATTTAACAGAAGGGCAGAAAGCTTCGTTGCACACTCTCTTTTAGCGATACGTATAGCTTTTTAAGATATACTTATCGAGAGCAACGAAATTCCCGATTGTAGTATGATTGAGTCGGAATGATCAGTGAATTAGGACAGATCTGCATCAAGAGAAGACAACGAAGCAGTATTGTTGGGACACTGTTAAAGAAGTTAGCGAGGTAATGTCGTAGAATGTTGCTTGCAGATTGGCGGTGATCTTGAACTATCGGTGGCACTGTTCACCGAATGGAAGGGTGAAATGTTAAGAGTGACTGACTGTCGATATGTGGATTTTGCGCTTTCGTTTCGTGATTCCGGTATCTTCAGCATCGTCGACGGTCAGTTTTCGTTTAAGAATGCTGCTGCATGTATAGATATGTTATTCCATATCTTTTAAAGATATTAGATTGAGTGTGATGCAGCTCGTATTATATGAGACTTTGCTTTGAATAGTATGAACGATAGAGGCATCTCAGCTTTTCTTTGTGCAAGTATGATTTATTTATTTGTTTGCTTGCAGCGTAAACGAAGGGACTATAGTCATGAACAGTGGGGACAAGCCAGCCACGTTTAGTAAGTATACCAGATGTGCATGAAATGATTGATTGGAGGTATTGTTGTTGACTGGGTTAATGGAGGTACCCGCTTGATATCAACAGAGGAGCAAGCTTGAGTGTATCAGATTGCTTTATCTTCGAAAAGAAGGTTAGTGGGGTTTTGCGAGCAAATAATGGATGGAAGTGAACAGAAGTCTAAATGGAGGTGGTTGATCCCTGTGGTCTTTCTAATGCTGTCAGTTCTGACAAAAGGGATCAAGGAAGGCACTGAATATTTTATAAACAACCACAGGATAACATCGAAGGCGACCTGGTTCGCTCTTCATTCACAAGTTTTTATTCCGGAATCTACACATCTCTTTTCATAGGAAAAATTGAATATGTACAAGTTTTTTAAATAAGACGACGCATTTAATAGATGAATTAACAAGGTAGCCCCTCTTTTATATGAACCCTATTTATATTAACAATGCTGATACCCTGAGCAGAATGAAGATGATATGCTGAAGAATATGGCCTGAAAACATGCTAATTAAATGCGTTGGATGTGGCTGGCCCTAACAATCCTCAATAAAAACTTAGAGACTGCTATTAGAGGGAGACCTCAAGGTCGCCTAATACAGCACAAAGGCGATGAGATGAAATTAGTGTACCCATTAGCTGTTATGCCCAACTCTCCAGTTAAAGAAAGCAACTCCACCTCTGGCATCAGTGGGCCTCTCTGTTCGAATTATTAAATAATCCTCAAATGGAGATGCGACCAGTCTGTTCTACTTTCATCGGCTCATGTCTTCTTTGCCCAGGTAAAATATCATCGTCATAGAAGATTGCTAAAGGTGTAGGGAATTCGAAGTGTTTAAGAACAACAAGCTCACTATTTTCTCTTTCGCCCATAGTTTTTCCGTTCCGCGTAATTTTTCGCCTATTCTTTGCGGCTTCGCTTCTCATTCATCGCTTTGAGATCGTGCTCATGTACAACCATTCCATTCCGCCAATAGTGCATTCATCTATGGAGCACTCCATTCAGATCTCGAATAGAGTGGTCGTGTTGTTCGCAGAAAGTTTTTTCGAATATACGTTGATCGTCGACCACGTGGGTAGTTGCTTTGATGTGTGGATAACATACAGGAAACGACTCTTCCTCATGAAAATCAGACTGTCCAATGATTCTGTGGCATAAAGGAAATCAAAAGTGATGTTAAATGTTATTTTTGAAGGCAAAACCTCAAAGCTTATGGGAGTATATTCAGTGCCGCTGGAGATTCATAGCTTTTCTGAAAAACTGTGCGCAACAGTCGATGGCAGCTCGTCGATGCAGAGATAGAGAGTGCCTCTTTCTAAAGAGATATGTTCGCCTTCACTAACGCATCTATTTGTGCAAAATCCGACCGCGGTCGCGGCTGTTCGATAAGATTTTTCACCAAAAAGGATGGCTAGGATGAAGACCAGCTTCCCTAAAGGCTTTTCAGTCGCGCTCCCTTATCACTTCGTCAGAATATTGCCATCACATATGCGGCTTCCATTCAGTCGTCTTGCTTCACCTCCTTCCCATAAAGGAATGGTATTACACGTAAAACTTCTCATTCGTTGGCACTTCTTCTTGAAGAAAAACTCCACAAGTAGAACACTGGTGGGTGGATGTTCTCTTGGGCAGTGCAGATGTTTCGATAATCTCTTCGATGTTGCTTTACAGGATATGCACCAAAAACATCGCTCTACGGAAATGGATGTTCCAGCGTGATGCTGAAAGCTTTAGCCGATGGCAACGCAAAGGTGACGATCTCAGTCGGCGATCTGTCTGCAGACACTCACGTTTCTGCATATCCCCCTCTCAAGGTTTCTTGTTAAAATCGCTGATATTTTTTTGAAGCGTATTTCTGTGTGTGCGGTGGAGGTGAAGGAACATAAATGATACAGGTACTTGAGCTCTAGCGGATCAGCCTTGTTGAAACAACTCCATGAGATCGCTGAGGTCTGATCTGATGGTAATAAGTAGCAGCTAGCGGAAATGAAGCGCTGTTCCGTGAGGTCTAGGATTTGTAGGCCTTAGATTACCCCGGCTGTGAGCAAGCCTGTCGATGGGTGAAGGTGTCAATAAGAGGTGTATTCCTACTAGTCATAAATGACTGAATGGCAAATTTTTAGATATTTTGGCAGCGAAAGTAACGAATCGTTGGCTTCCTTATATAATATGGCGCGTGGAAAAGGTCGCATCGTTGTTTCCAATGTTTGTAGCATTATTGTACTTATTGAGATTTTTTAAAATCACATAAACAATATTTAATGAAATAAAAAAAGTACACCTGTGCACTTTTTATCTTTTCTCTCTTTTTTTTATTATACAATGAAATAAATCTTTTCCCCGAAAACACTGAATTACCCATTCAGTTGGAGTCGCCGTCTACGGTCCTGCTGAGTTTGGGAAGTGAGGTTGAAGTGCACGTCACGGGTGGCCCAAGGCCGTGGATCGCCGATCCATCGGGATATTTCTCTAAACGTTGGTCGTTATATCCGCATTCGTTTATGTTTTAAGTGAAAGTATGTATTGTCGTGATGTTTAGTAAATTTTCCGGCTAGAACATGTCGGACGTTGGATATGAAAATGTTGACTGTCCCGTTGGAGACGGAAACTTTTTGTTGGAGTCGTTAAGAGTTACTCGCAAGTTCTGATGTTTTTATTTTTTGTTCTTGAGGAAGTTTTAGCTCACGTTCTCCCGGGTCTGCACACGTTGCTACACGAGTTCCGCACTTCCAATTCGAAAGCTATTCGAGCTGCAGTTGCGCTTTTTAGGCCCATAAAATTTTCATAAATTTCATATTGTCTGACCCTTTATTTAGCGTTGATCGAGTTGCAGAGAGCGAACTATTCATGGAAAGTTAACGCTAGTAGGCTGATTTTTCAAGACTAGGGGTATTGATTTGCATATTTATTGCCTGTTCGGTAACTTGCGCTCGGTTAGGTGTGTCAAGCTGGCTACGGCTTCGTTGTTGACGGACTTCAGACTCCATAGCTTAATCGACTTCGGTGAAAATAGCTGAGTACTCGCCATTTTAGCTTGACGTGAACGAGGCATATTAATGATCGCTACCTGCACAAGATGTTTATATGGCTTGGCAGGGTGCTTTATGATAAAACTCCACCAGCTGATTTACTTTCACATGGCAGTATATAAATCTGTTACTAAGCATGGTTCATGTTAGCTTTAAACGTTTCTTTTCTTATTGTAACCGTTCATCAGGTACCTAGATATTGTATTCATCCAGCAGCTATATAGCAGTTAAGACTTGAATGTTGATCAGTCAATGAGGAAAGCAGCATAGCTGAGTTCTCCGCAGAAAATCGAACTAACCTGCGAAAAATTCGACTACTAGCCTCAAAAAGTTTTCTGTATATAAACACTTGGAATACGAAGAAACGTTTTATTGGAGTCTTTCAAAGAGCAATTCATTGTCGAAGATACAAAGGTGCTTTAGCGGTTGAATTTTGGAAGAGATCACTTGTTTTCAGTGTCCTATAGTGACAGCGTCGATCTCATTAATCATCGTTATGATCAGAGAAGGCATTTCATATCGTGCGGAACGTCGATCGGCGATATGGTTACTTCTAACTCTTTTGTTTTAATAGAGCATAATAGAAGTCTAGAATAGGTAACACGAAGGATTTGAACGAACATTTTTTGATTTCATGGAGATTAAATTGCAGTTTGATGTTTTATTGCGGTTGCGAGGGACGATCGTAAAAGGGTGGAGGTCATTTTCTCTGTGTTTTATCATTCTTTTATGGCTATCGTATCGCCATTTGATAAATGTGACTTCATAATGAAGACCAGAACATTACTGCTAAATGTTTGTAGGTGGTGGTGAGGCTGAGTGCTGTTCATTTTGTTGATATGATTCTCGGCGTGTTGGCCACGCTCAGAAGCGATGCAAATTGTTGTAACGCTTACAGCTAGTTTTGGCCTCATGTTCGGCCAAATACTGAGACTTTCTTCGTGGGTCTTGTCGGGTATTTCATAAACATAGTTGTTAGATCTTGAAATGCTCAGAAACTCATTACTCTATTTCCTAGGAGTTTTTAAAGCGATTAAATACTGTAAATATCTGGGCTTGCACAAATGGCCCTTTATAGGCTTTCTGTAAGCTAAGTATATAACATTTTTCATCTAGAAATGGTTTTCTACTGCAGTACTATAATTGAAGCTTGTTCGTATTCACGTGGGTAACGAAGTCACTCCGTCTAATCCGATGCCGGCAGCCGTAGAAGAGCAGCTGAGAGTCTGTTGTGCGATACCCAGCCGTATTGCCATTTCGATAGTTCGTGAGAATGCACCAGCTATGCCGCCGTGCCCGGCTAATTCGGTAAATATCAATATTTATTAACGTGCATACATTTGCACATATGTCTGCTCCGGCTGAATTAAAAACCCTTTGTAAGGTGTTTGAAGTCAGAGGGTAGGGGAAGGGGAGAGAGGAGGGCAGATACTCACATTTTAACAATTCTGCTATAGAAAGATCAATCACAGCTGTATTTCATATCCGTTTTATTGCTCTTCTTCCGCATTCTCAGAAAGTAGGGTTCGTTCTTATTGTTTCGTTTCATTTTCTAGCATTTTATTGGAATGAATAAGCAAATACAGTCGATATTTAGATAGCACTGCTGCGATGGGAATGCGTTGCATCGATAAAGTGGTGGAATGAAATGCGTTAGAATAGTGCTGAAATTGCGATGTGTTGTGTTGCCATGATTATATATATGATAAGGGGTAATTACTGAAGAGGTTTTCGTTGTTTTCCTCTTGCAGTTTTATTGCAGTTCGCATCCGGACGGTCAGGAACTCTGTTATATCATGAACGCTTAGTTGTGAGTGCCTTAGGATTGCACCGAAGATATTCCCACGTATAAGGATCAGCATCGTTGTTAGACACTATTGCCTTGAAAATGGAATTTAATTGCCGTTTGAACGTATATTTCTAATCGTTCATACTAATGAAATTGGGGAAAAGGAACTTAGTTACAATCGTAGACGATGTCCCTCTAGTTTCAGTACTTATAATTCCTCTCTTTTCCTCATAAAGGCAGGCTTACGTATTTGGGCTTCACTTATGAAACAGAATGATCATAATTAAAAGATGTTTTGAGAAGATATTGACCTTGCAGTATTTTCTGCTCAAATCGAAGAGTTCAAACATATCGTTATCGGCGTATGGAAGATGCGAATCTGGTCCGTTATCATCTTCTGATCGGCTTTTCGATTCTATAAGCGCCTTACTGGTTGAGTGGAGCACGGACGAACCAAAGTTGCTGAAAGTGGATGAATTGCCGGTCCGAGAATCGAACAGCAGTCAGAGTTAGCATTGTCGCTTTATAAGAAGTCGTCCTAGAGTGTTTCTTTCGTCAATATTGTGACTGTTTTGTGCTCTTCATATTTTTTCGCTGTTGGTTGACAGGCCTAAATTGCTTTAAAATATTTTGTGTTTCGGGCTTGTCTTTTTGCTAACTCCGATCCCTTGTTTTTGCAGTAAATGTTGTAGGTCGAAATGACCACAGTTTTGGTCAAATCGTTAAACGATTAAAACTCAATAAGTTGCAGTTTTCGCTATTGCCGAACCGCAGGGGGTTTGGGTGCAGTCAAAATCGTCGCGAAATCGGTCAATTATCACGTTGGGGGACGTGTGGTCGATTTGCCAAATAAACTATGGGCGTCACTGGATACGATGATCGTTGATATCGGCAGAGCAATCCCATCTGAAGTGGTTCTGTGGAACGAGAAGAAAACTTCAAAACATGTCGAGATTATTGCCGGCTCAGGGCATTTCTTCGCCGAAGACGATTTTGACCAGACGGTTGCCCGAGTGGCCATCGAAAAGCGTTCCTTAGAAGTGAGTTGTTGTCTTTATTGTTATGTGGTTGATTGTGATCAGCTTAGAGTATTTCTTTGTCGAGGGGGGTCGTGATCAGGTGGTCGTCTGAGTGGCCATCGAAAGAAACTTCTCAAAGGTAAATTGATTTTATTGTTATGCGAATGAACAAGTGAAAATCATAGTTGTAAAAAGGGCGAATATGGAAGGAGTGAAGCGTGAAACGCCTGCGGGCGAAGTTGTGACCGTTTATACGTTCGGAAATATCTAAACAGTTGGTGCAAATGTGGAAGCATATTCGATGAGGATGTGGGAGATAATACTCGTTTTGCCGCAAAATCGATGGAAATCTCAGCCAAAGGGAACCGCAGCCTCACGATTGCACTCCACCGTTGCAACTCATCCATTCGCCCTCATAGTTGGCTCAAAAAGGAAGCTGCCGCCAGTGAGAATCCAAAAGCGGTCGGAGGGAGGTGGGGCTCAGCTCAACAGCTGTTCTTCCAAGAACCCTCCTGCTTCGTTCCTCGAGGACCCAATCTGCGTAGTTTCATGAAGAGTAAAAGTTCACTGCAGAAAAATTGAATATCATTCGTAGGAGCAGAGCAGTCCATTCACAGTGGGATGAAAGCATATTAGAGATGTAGTTTTGATAACGGTTGAGCTCATATCTTATTTTAACCTCTTCTTATAACAGGTTCAACCGCTGAAAGTTGGCTCGACGCGCATTCAAATTGTCGACGTGTGTTTCTTGAATCGACTCACGGTTGCGGTCACCGTTACCGATCTGCATGAAATTATCGTCGATGCACCTAGCTTTGTAGGTCTTTTGTTCTTCTCTTCGAATTTTTTCTTTCAAATATACGTCCATCTTTCGGGACTCTTGCTGCTTTTAAATTGAAAGGAATAGGTAGGGGAAAAGGAATATGCCTAAGATCAGTGAAACCTGAGGAACGCGGATAGCTACGCTTATGTTATGAACGAAAATAGCAGCGATGAACAAAGTCTGGAAGAAGGGCTTTGTCCAGGCGCTTGTTTGTTTAAAGTCAGATCGATACTGCAGGTGCTGAATTTCCATTTAGGGTCGTTTACTGTTGTAGGTGGCGGTAGGCGAAGAGATATCACTACGGCTGTTTGCCCGTGATGCGAATGGTACGATGTTCGCAGCAGTAGATGCAAATGCTATGAACATAAGTTTAAATGCATCCTCTGTTTCAGTCTCCATGGAGAGGTAAGTGAGATTTTTCCCTTTTTGTCTCTCAGCACGTTTCTGACTGGCGAATATAGTCACAGTCTTGCTCGTCAATTTGCAAAGGAGTTGAATATAGGGAAGACGTTTGGTGAGGCGATACCGCAATGTTGAAATAGTGCTGCAAGCGTGATTCGTCGGGCGATGTGGGAGATCGTTTTGGGTATTGTGGAAATTGTCGAAAGTTTTATGGTCGCAAATTGATGACTCATATTCTTGTCTATAAAGGCTCTCTCCAAGTGGTTCTCGTTAAGACTGATTTAAAGGGAGGGAAACGCTAAGAGAAGTAGATTAATCGGATACTTTTGTGCGGATATCGTGGGTCACTTGAAAAAATATAGTCGGTGTTAAAGAAGAAGTGCTATTTCTACGCATAAGATGCCCCAGCCTGCGCAATCCCCGAATACGGCTAGAGAGCTCCATGCGTTGCTGATGATCCCCTTTGCATTTCTTTTCCTGTGCAGGTGGAGTTTACTTCTCTCGGAAAGGAGATAATAGGCGAACAACTTGTTTCGTGAGGTTGTTTGGTTTTCGATTCTGGAGAAAGCAAGAGTGAGGAAGGTGTTTTTAGGGAGGATCCCTTGAACTATCGCGTTCTTGGCGTCGCATGTGGCACTGTGGCCCTCGTTGCATCGGCAAGATCTGCATCAGGTCGAGATTTGCATAGTCTTCCTCATGAACTACAAGTATTCGCACCTTTGCAATTATTGCCAAAGGTGGTAACTCTCATACCGGAATCCGTTTTTCAGGTTTGCTTATAAATCTTTTGTTCAGGCGGGGAGCACCGAGAGTCTACACACTCTAACATATATTCGCACTTCAGCGACTGATTTGAGAACTCAGTGTGTGGGTAAATTTTATGAAGCAGATGCGTGAATCTGACACATGGGAATGGAGACAGGAAAACGGGGATACTTCTTCCAGTTCTCGGCTCATTCCGATTGGGTTGAACGGAATAATTCATACGCCTCTTAAAGTGGTTCATTCAGTTTTATGTGCACCATTTCAAAAAAGAATCCTCCATTGTCGATTCTTCTTCCAAGTGATAAGTTTGATGCCGTCTATTGAGTCACTTATCGATACCGTCATTTCCACTGAAATTCCTTGATAGATATTTCGTGAGGATGGGCGACAGTGCTGTGAAGGTAAGTAGTTCTTGTCATCGTCTCCCAGAAGTTATGAGATGAAATAGGTGGAGGAGGGGGAGGGGTGCGAGGAAGGAAAGAAGAATGGGTGAACGCCAGTTGTTATGTTGCCTTTTTGTGGAGTATTATTCAATCTACATATTGCAGCTGGAAGTGATTGGAGGTCCGCAGCCAATTCCGTCACTGTCGTTTACGCTCAGTGATTCGTCTGTCGCGTCTGTGGGCGAGAATGGGCTAATCTCGAGCAAAACCTGGGGCATCACTACTGTGGTGGGCACTGTTGTTGTGCAGAATACCTCATCAAAGGTGTGATTTAACATCTTTTTCGAATTCATCGGATCGTTTTATAGTTACAGTTTTGTGAGGATGCGCCGCACTAAATTTGTAACGAAGTTTTATGTTTTAAATTTCAGTTTATTTAAATATTTGAATAACTGAGTTTTAATTACTCACTAAGATTAGAAGCAGAAACCAAGGGAAAGGAACTGAAGTCGCTGCAATAACTGAAAGAGAAATGTCAGACGGAGGAACTGACTTACCAACGTATATAATCATGTGTCCGTAGTATGGGCAGGCAGATCTCTTTGCTAAGTGCTAATAGATCTCCATAAAAAAGAAGTTCGCAAATCCTTTCAGATGCACGTTTGAACTGTAGGAGATAGTTTTCTAGAAGGAATGGAATTTAGGCAGAGAATTGAGTTGCTGCGCCAGCATGTAGATTGCCTACTCACTTAGGTCGTTCGTTGAATGATGGGTCTGTTGTAGTCAGTTAGAATAATTGAATTGACAGTTCGCTTTCGAAAGCATTCTGCAGCTCATCGTTGTCGGAGTGACTGCTATTGTGTTGGGGTCTGTGATTTTTGTTCGACGATGATCTTTTTATGCCATTTGGTATCCACTGTATCAATAAAGTGGCCAGTCGCATTGCTATTTTATTTGAGTCCTGATTTTGTGTGCAGTTTTGATCGAGCCCAGAATATGCCTTCTGTTTTATATCGCATCTTCAATATCTGTGATCCATACTCAAGGTTACCATCAAGCGATAAGCTGTTATCAGCATGCTCACTGAATCAGTATGTGAGGCCACAGGCAATATTTAAAGGCATCAATGGAGGTACGAGTGGTGTCTCTTCGAGGTATTCGTATCCTCGTCTCAACGAATCGCTTGGAGCAAGGTACGCTCGCATGGGCACGCATTGAAGGTCTCGGGGAAGGTGAAACGCCGTTCGCCTTTGGAAGTGCTGCGTATCCCTTGCGAGTTGCTTGGAGGCTGAACACACATACCGTCATCGAGATCATTTCACCATTCGGAGTGCGTGTTTGCTTGGTTTTTTCTTAGACTTTTGTAGAGGTCGCAGCATTTCTCGGTTACTTGTGATATCCTGAACTTTCAAAGTCAGAGACAGCTGGAGCTTCCGCTGTTATTATGCATTATTCGAAGAATTAACTATCCGGAAGGGTCTAGTTTTTGTCCCTACGTGAATGACATAAGACTGATTATTCACTTCAGATCGGTGTGGATTTATCTAGATATCTAAGCGTAAGTGACATGAAAACTTTTTGTAGAAGTTATTGTTGTTGGACGAGTAGTTGTGTTAACTGTAGTTTTTGTGAAAAAAATTTCAGCCAGCAATAAGGGAGAGTATGGAAAATCAGTTCCAAGTGTTGCTGAGGACACTGGAACCGGGCCAGGTGATGCTGCATGTCTCGGTGCGGGTCGATAAACAAGCTGAGGCACACTTCAAACATGGGTATCAGTTCGACGATGAGGTTCTGATAACGGTGCTCGAACCACTGCAACTGGTACAGCCGACCATTCGCGCACAGTCCATCCGAGTTGCGCCAAATGCGCGGCTTGAACTCAAGCCTAATCGGTTACGATAGATTTGCTGGTTGTGGTGATGTACCTAAGAGAGTGTGATTAAATACCACTGGGAAGATCGCAATGAAACGGGGCAACAGAGCTTTCTAAAGAAAGTTAAACCTTGAATTTCGGAAGGTTTGTCGCGTAATTGAGGAATACGGATCAGAATTATTAAAGTCTGAGGGGAAGACCATGCTTTTGTATTCACTGTGCTCCTCATATATAGATATTGTCTTAACGACTTTAATCTCGTATACAGACACCTCAAGATTGTGAATAACTGTTATATTTTAATCAAAAGGTGATTTCATATAGGAATAATATGATCGTTGTGCTCTCTTCATGTGGTTTTAGTAGTTGATGTTATCTTTTTGCTGTTGAAAGAGATGAAGAAAACTGTTGCCGTAAAATATAGAAATTTAGATACTGCTGAAGCGATTTTATGGGAGCGGGTTGTAGAGCTTCATCACCAACTCTTCGCACCGAAACGAAACACCAAGAACTCACTTTAGTGTTTCGTTTCGATTTGAGTAACGGTAGAAATTTTTAGAGTAGAAATTTGGTCTCAATCTTGATTGTTGTTATGGGCTGTGTTAGCACAGCGCATGCATGATACTGGATTACTTTAGGATTTCGAGCTCTGTTTGAAGTTCGCTAGGAATCCGCCATTTTCCTTCGATACGTTTTCGAAAGTCGACGGAAAGGGGCATCTAGAATACCATCATTGCCGACTGACCTGATAATACTAGCTCCGACTCATCTGCCTCCACATTCTTAACTTTTTATTGCTTGCAGGGAAGAAGGCTGACCCATCGTCTCTTGGATTAATTTGACCCTTGAGTTCCCTACTGTAGTCGCTCCGCACTAGAAAAAGTTCTATCCTCAGTTTCAGAAAGTTTTCCGTTTTCGTTCACTTTGAAATGAACTGTAATATTTTTTCCAGAGTGGATGGTTCGGTCTCGTTGCATATACCGCCGCAATATGTGTCATATATATCGATAAGTGGTGATAGTGGAGCAGTGTTGAGGGGTGTATCGGTGGGCGATGCGGTCTTGGAAGTGTGCCACATTGGCATTCCACATAATGAATCGACCTTCGTTACTGTCTCGGTATGAGGTGCTTCTCTTTGTCCTTGCTCTTTCACTTTGCCTCTTTTAGAGCAAATCGAGACAAGACTGATGTTAGCGGATAAAGCGCTTGTTAGAAATTATGAAACTCTTCGAGGTGAATACGTTATTAACATAAACAGTTCTCCAGGTAAGGGCATTGGCGGTCCGCTGCGAATAAAATCATGCTTGCTACCCTCCTCATATCAGTTCGACCATTTTGTGGACCCATATACAGCAGCAGTTGTTTCAAGTGCGCCTTTAAACAGATGTGCCAAGGCTGACATGGTTGAAACGCAGACATTTGAGGCAAAAACTCGCATCTCCACTTTTCTAGGGGAGCTCAGTTGAAAATGAATTTATTAAGTTGCAATAAGCGCGCAATTCCCGATTGCTTTTGAAGATAAATTACTATTGCACGACTGACAGCCAAATTGGTCGATCATATATGTGCCATTTGCGTAGTCCGTAAGCGAGCACATTCACCGATACGTAAATAAGATACCACTTTTCCTCTGAAGTCTTTAAGAACACTCGGTTGGTAATCAGAGATGAGCTAAGCAAGATAAAAGTTCCCTCAATGGCTTCTTGAATCGATCGCCGTTCCTTAAACATCATTTCAGGGTAATCATAGGAGAATTTTCTAGTCATCGATGTCACCAAACGGGTGTCAGAAGTCTCCTCTCTCCTTCTAAAGCGGTAAAGGTTTTTACTGGATGTCATGAAATCTGATAACGAAAGGTTTAGGGAAGCACCGTTTTGGACGAAATGATTCTGAAGAATTTTATTTTAAAATACTTTCCATGGAAAGTCTTCAGCATGTACTATATTCGGCTTGTAGTAAGATATTTTTGTACTCGTTCTCGGATGAGTTGAGTGTATTGCTCCGAATTCGGTTGCTACTAAAGAATTCTCGTCGTCTCTCTTTCCAACTGGCCTCGGAGACATTTATGTTATTTTCGTATGTCGCAGAGAAGAGTTTCATAGTTCTGTGGTTTTTGATTGCACATTTCATCCGCCAACATTCGTTAACACCATTCATTGCTCCATTCCGATGCCGCAGAGCACTCAGTGATTCTTTTGTTTCTTCCGCTTTTCTTTCTGAAGAAATGCTGAAATATGCTTGTTTTGAAGGCAGATGAAGACCATTTCGTTTTCACTATTACTTTACTGAAACTGTGATTGAAACAGTTCATCGAAACTTCTCGTGGAAACGTAACCTGCTTTTAGATATGGCATTAGGTCAACCGGGATCTTGGTCAAGTGCTTATAGTGAACCGCTTGCTTCTAGTAAAATGACCTTTGTGTAGATTGGGTAGGAGCATCATATCTCTTTTATTGTTTCTGTTCAAATGGATAAGCAACGTAGAGTTATGATATAGGGCCGTTTTAGACGAGTTTTAATAATCACCGAGGCTTGTGATTGGTTACTTGCGTTGAAGTGAATCTCCGAGTGAGCTGTAGAGATTTTTTTACTTATATATGTGCTAACGTCGAGAAGTCGAACCCAACGAAATGCTCGCAAAGGATTCTCTTTGAAGTTGAATTGTTCTCTTTTTTGGAATCCGAGGAAGAAAAGGATCGGCTTGAACTCTGACGACAAGAATTAATCAACTGATCTCACGCAATATATGCAGGTACTACCGGTGCATTCAGTACATTTGGATTCGCAGACAATTATACCGGCTAACGAAAATCGTGAAACTGCTCTCAGCGGTCTTCCACTTGGATATCGTATCACGTTGATGGTCTCGTTCCGCGACCGTGTAGGACGCCTTTTTGACGCTACCAGTGCCGATGTACAACTGAGACCTCACAGGTTTCTATATGGGGGAGATTTCTGACTTCTCTTTTATTTTGGTAACGAAAAATGAGTTGAGTATCGCGGACGCTGTGTATTTCGACTTCAGGTGATAGTTGAGGTGCAGAAGGTATTTCAGTATTTATGGCCATTGAAACTCCCTAATTTATTTGAAAAGATGGGCCATATTCATGCTGGAGAAGGAGTGAAGGGAGAGGGAGGTGGCCTGTACAGTGATAGATGAATTGTTGTCTTTCCTAATTTCGTATTTGATAAGGTGCTCGATAAGTGCTTAAAAAGTGACATAAGCTTTGTGCCGCACAATATATGATATTTGTTGAACTCTCTCCACTATTTTATATCCACTTTGTGGATTTGAATTGGTCGATAGAGGAAATAACTATATGAGGGAAGTTTGAGCTGGGTAATCTTTTTGCAGCCTTGTCGGGACGTGGTCGTGAGCGCACGTGTATGGTAGGTATAGGGGTGGAAACATTTCAGATGAGTGGTTCTATGATGTAATCTTCTTCCAAACGTTGGCGTAGGAGCATGATACGTTTCTAATATGAGTAGCCGCAGAATCGATCCGCAGCAAGATTTTAGGACTATAAATAGTGAAAATCATCTTCTGTGCGTTGAACAGATGGCAGATGGCTCTTTTTTATAGCTTTTGAAGGGAATTCAAACAATAATCGCAGCAATGTAGGACTGGAGTACGAATTTTTGAATCTTCTTAATCATCTTTTCTTGCGTTCGTTAGTGCTGAGGTGAGTGCTTCTCCCTTGTCGGGAGCTCGTCTCTTCAGGGTACATTAGACTTTTTTCTGTAGAGGTTTCGGCTGAGGTGATTTTTTAATCATCCGAAGATTTACCTTCTTCTGACAAAGGATAGTTCCAGATTTGACACGACGAGGATTGTCGCGAATGAGGATAGAAAGTCCTTCGACGTGCACCTTAAGAAATCCGGCGAAACCATTCTAATGGTTGGTCGTTTTTAGAACCTTGTGCTTTCAGATAGCAGTATTGCAGTCACATCTTCCCTCTCATTGAGAATGTCATCAAACTGGCAGTCTTGGCTTTGTTCTTCGAATATAGATCGTCCAAGAACGTGATTCTACGCTTCGTTGTGGGCGGACGATTTCGGCAACTACTACCTGCATTATCATTCGAAGTTTTGAAACGGGTGTGACTTCGAGGAGAGCTGTCACTGTGATGGGTGCACTTCTCATATTCGTTCAGTCAAGCAGAGCACGTGCAGACAGTGAAACGTGAAACAGCACGTTGCAGCAATGGGCTTGATACGGCAGTGACGGACTATAGTAACCGTAGAATTATGGCAAATGTGGGCACATTTTCAGTGGACCTCATACAATAAGTGCTCGATGCATTTGTATTTTGATGTTGACAGTCGACCACATTATCGTATAGGGAAACGTTTATTTTTGTTTTTGCCGTATCCTATTTCACAGATCCATTCGAAACTTTTTTCTAATTATTTTCTATGCAAAAAGACGGATTAAATCGTGAGACAGAGACGTATTGAAGGTATGGGATAAAGATAACCCAAGCATCAACACATACCTGCGTTTGCCGGTGGTGGATGTAATTCGCCCGAGTATGACAACGCTTTCGATTGGTAATATCGTATGCTTCAAGTCGCTGTTGCCGTGTGGTGCGTGGAGAGAGGCTGCTCTGAGGTCGCATTTCCATTTTGTCGACCATCATTCGGGTATCGCCACAGCCATCGAACAAGGAAATGCTATTGTTGCCGCACATGTCGAAACCGATCAGTCGATATTCACAAGGGTTCTAATTTTTGTTTTTGCGAAACGTCCAGTGCATCTTTATAAGCCGTTATTTCCGAAGTGGGTTTTAGCTTTTTTTATCATCATACGAAAGAAAAATTGGCTTATGTTGGCTGTAAAAAAATAAAGTTGTTATATTATGAGCAGTTCCAGACATATTGGGAGGTGAGGGAAGGGCGAAGGAGGATAAGAATCTTCGGGACTTGTGTCTTAAGCAGTTATTTGAGACCCTGTTTTAACTAAATGATTCATTAGTTGTTTATTCATTTCACCATCCAAGAAGAGGGAAAAGATACAGCGAATATGTAAAGTGAATAGCAAGAAAAAGGAAACATTCATAAAGGAATCGTACCGGCGATTAGACGTTCAGAGCGTAAGTGTCGCTGTAGTACGTACAAAAAAGTAGTATAGCGGCAGTCTAAACGCTCAAGGAGAGTGCATCGGCGGTATAACTGGAAAGCAGATTTCAGACTCGTACAGGTGAAACGGGGAACTTTGCAGAACATTGTTTGTGCTCTAACATCTTTTGGTGAGATGAAACTTCTGTTCACGTTGACTATGGGGAGAGGCGAACGAAATGTTTGTGATAGTGGGATGGGAGTTGGGAGAGCGGCACACACTTTTGTAAGAAAAAAGCGGATCACAATCGAGGTATGCGATGTTCCACCGATCCCACAAGTTTTTGTGAAAAGTAATGAAGGTGAGGCGCTTTTGGACATCCTCTAACAGCCTGATATCAGGAACCATTTGAGGAGGCCATACATGAGTGGAATATTCCAAACTGAATCGACGCTAGGCTATGAGGACATTTCATTAATGCTTATACATCCGCGCTTTGAAATGCGAAGGATGTAAGTCGTAATTTTTAGAGACTCTCCAGCAGCATTATCCAATGAGTGAAACCATGTGTAGGGAAAAGTGGACACAAGCGTGGCTATGATGGCTTCAAAAGAACAGTTTTGATTTTTTCTGTAAATGACCGTTAGTTTGCTTCTATTTCCGAGCGTCCAGAGCTTTGATGGATATTAGAATTCATGTTTTTGAATGATTCAGTGGCAGTGATCTCAAGTTCATCCTGCAGGAGGTTAAGGTAATCCGGTGTAAGCTAATATAGCAGAGCACCAAGCAGTTAAGCGAAGCTGTTAGTTTGGATTTATCGCTTGAGAAAACTCTATAGTGATATTACAGGCGACAATTAGAGCGGTAGAGGAGATTCGTATTACTGAGGTTCCGCCGTTTGTTTCTAATATACCCGATCGACGATTCATTTTTACAGTGTCACTTAGCAGCAGTGCCGATGCAATTAGCAACGCGTACGGTGAGTGTTTTGTTTTGCAATTGGTGGAAATTTATTTATCTAAGCGGCTTAAATTTGTTTATTCTCGCCTTGCATGGGTGGATCCATTTTGTGTTTTTCTCGTGCTGAGGTGAAAGTCTCTCTTCCACAATCTCATTTTGTCGTGCACATCTTTGCACTAATCGCGTGAATAGGTTGTGAGGAACGTCGAAGTCTTTGGTAATAAAAGAGCGGTCGGAAGCCATTGATGACCACTCACACTGAGGGCAATTTCTTGTGGTATGCATCCGTTTATCGATTGAAATGAAGTAAATGGTCAGTGTAAATATTAATTTCGGAATGTAGAATGTGTATAATGCAATCCAGCAGATGAGTAATACGAAGACATGAATGTTTTTTTGGTAAATTCTATTGTTCGTTGTTATATTAATTTGTTGTTTGTTATGTTATCAGCGATATAGTCTTGGATTGAAGTAGACCTCAATGGGAGTGGTTTACTTTAAGGTTGTGATCCATCAGATTTGAAAAAGTTGGATGGCATGCGGGCTCCGTTCGAATGTTTTGTTGCACTTGAGGATAACGCTGCGGTATCTGCATCGAGTATCTTTATGGCTAATGCAATCTTCGTGTCAAGCTCAGGTTTGCGGTTTTTCGTTTGCGAACTTTTTAGTTTCTGGTTCTTTTCCCAAAGTTTATTTACTGCGCCATTTATGGGTTCATGTAGAGCTGATACTGAGATACCATTTGAGGTTTGGTTCTTTTTTTTTCGAATTTATCTTATAGTTTGTTTGGGAATATGGAGGAAAATGCAGGCAAGCACTTTCTTCAGTACTGTTTTGAAGGAGATTTAGAAATTGCTAAGTTCTTAAATGTTGGATATTGGCTCTTCATATCAGAAATTATTACCTGTAGACGATGCACGATAGACTGGGGAGACAGTTGCATGATTGCTGTGGATTGAAACTATTTCGCATGTTATACATATTTGTATATTTTCTGCTTTTACACGTTGGAAAGGGCTTAAGACCTGAATTTATATGAGCGTTGGCTAAAGGTGCCGAAGTGGGTTCTTTTCCACATCTCTTCCAAGGCCTTAATTTCGTCAGGAAGGGGAACATTTCATTGTTCCAGGTCTTGGCCAAGGATGTTTCTTTTTGAAATTCTCAGTTGTTTTTTAAATTCGGATGACTCGCTGCGTCGTTTCAGATCATTTCAAAACTTCGTTGTCCTCCCATGACAGCCGAGTACCGTTCAAATTTGGCAGTCATTTCATAGCGTTAGGAGTTTGTAGATGACTTTTCCTTTCATGGCATTTCAGATTGATTCGGCGAAGTTTGTGCTTGTAGATCGGGGTGATGTCGTTGATATTTAATGTTCCGTTGAAATGCTGGTGGATGGAACCTTATATCAATAAAATTCAAAATAACTAGTTGTTGGCCGATGAAATGCCGAGAAGAAGCTACAGAAGCCACATCCATCCATTTCGATTAATTTTCGTTGTAAAGATTCTTCGTTCTGAAAGCGCATCCCGTTCTTGCATTTGCGATTTCTTCCAAACCTTTACAGCAGGCGTACGCTCGTTTGCTGGAGTTTGCTTGTTGGGACTGTAGCTCTGTGGTGCACCTTCCTTGGGGTATGGCAGGAAAAACAGCCAATTCTTGATTCTTCCGTCTCGGTCTCTCGGTCTTTCTGAGCCGTAATCGTAGGCATGAGCCAGCATGTGCATTTCCTATATTTCGTATATAGGAAAGGGAACGGAGGATTATTATCAGTTTGGGCGTCTAGAATGCCAGAAAACGATTAGATGTTTACCCCTCAAACCTGAAGATGTTAAGCCCACTCTGAAGTTGATGGTTACCTTGAGCCGGTGGGCGGAATCGTTGTCCGGAATATGTCACTGAAGCTGCCCATCTCTTCGCTCGTATAATATTCAGTATGTTTTCCTATAAGATTGTTTACGAAATATTTTCTTCGCCTATGCGATCTTTCCTGAAGTATATCAAAATTTTCAGATGCCATATTCATACTGTTTTTAACCCTTAACGATGTTTTCTTAGTGTTATTGTTTTTAACAGTGTGGAAGCGATTTTCCCTATTTGATGTCCATGAAACGATGGAAGTTAAGGAAAGACCTTATCGTCCGTGCGTTTTGTACTGTCAAAGAAAGGAAGACACTTCACATGGACAAAAAGTCAGTGGCATCGCAAAGGGGTATTATTGACCGGAATGTCGTGCCTGAGTGTAAAATATGTTGCAAGTAAGGAGGAAGGGGAGGTGGATGATGGAGCGTCTCTATGCGCGTAAACTTCTCTGTCGCACATGAAAGAATGTCTACTTTACGATTTGGATGTACGACAGTGTGAGCGCAGTGTCTGCATATTGAACTGTTGCAGAGGTTGTAATAATTTATTACGAATATTATATTAAAGATTTTTTTTGAAAGGATGACATTTCTTCTTCCCCGATGGGAAGTGAAACGGATTACAGGGAATTGTTTCGGGCCTCGGATGAAGGGATTCCTGAAAGAGAGGAATGGGGTAGGACGTGCGCTGAACGGCCAGCCGAATGCCATTCATAGTGGCAGCCATAATAATGATTAGGGACTCTCGTGGGAATACGCCAGGTGTTTTTCTTTCCAAGGTCACTTTGGGTAAAAGAGGAAGGGAAGTAGCTACTCCAGGACGACCATCTTAAGGAGAATAAGGGGGAGTGTCAGCACGTTTTACTTTAGCGATAAAGAATAGTTGGTTTCACAGAAATGCCTTAAATCTATTGATTCAGTAACGATAATTTCAGAATCGTACGCTTGTGTCCTCCAAGAGGGTTACTTCGGCAGCTCACGTGCTCTGATCGAGAACGACAAGTTGAACGTCATCGTGACGGCCATATGGACTGGATCAGCTAAGGTATGTAAAAGAAACAGCAATGCATTTTTATGAATTTTTATTATTCTCGTTTATTGTTTTAATTTTATTCGACGTTCGAAAACACGGAGAACGTTTCATTTTTGTGGAATACTGGTTGATGGGAATTGCAGGTATTGGAGGCAAATGTGAGGACAGTGTTCTACGCTCGTTTCGAAGTGCGACAGTCAGAAATACGCTTCGACAATTTGCATTCGCAACGTGCACTTCTCACTGTTTTAGCGCCTAAGTCGATTATTTCGACGATGAAAATAGAGGGATGTCGTGAAAGTGTTTTCATTATTGGGAAACCTGAATACACGACTCCCTGCACCGTGCAGTATCAAATTAAGGTGAGGAGTTTTGTCGTTCCGTCTTTTAACGATAATTTGAAATTTTCGTCACTCAGCTTCTCATCTGGGAGTAGTTGGTTTTGGTTATTTGTTTTTTTACAACCTCAGAATGTGTTATTTGTTTGTGGTTAAGTTGGAATGCAACATTTAAAGATTGGAGACTATAGACGTGGATACGAGGGCAGTTGTGAATTTCTTTGGTGCTGAGGTGCCCATCTTCGAGCGTACTTTGGTGCTAAATGTATGAGCAGTGATGAAGTCAAATAGGTTATGAGAAGATGTGGTGATAAAGTAGAAAACAAATCTACCCTAATATTTTATCATCGAGATTGTTTACTGCACCTTATTCTTTGATGTTATATTTTTTGCCATACTATTCCAGTAGTCTTTCGAGAATTGGAAACTGTGCCCTCGTTTTATGCTGAAACTATAAAATTCACTCACAGTTAATCATGAGGTTTAATAGCCTAGATATTTGAAAGGACGATTTGCATAACTTACCGTGGACCTGAAATATGTGGCTAAATTGAGCGGAATCTAGGACAGTTATACAGATTATTGAATTCGAAAGGAAGAATTCGTCGAACGAATAGAGTGGCTGAGGTGAGCATTAATGAAATGGGCATGTCGTAGAGGAGTGTCATGATCGGAGTAGAATGAAAGTGAGAAGATTTAAATTGCAATAGCTATATTTGACTGTAATTAGCGTTGCAAAATCTGCGAAGTTGATCGCAGAGCGTTGCTTTGCGCTCCATCAGCTAATATTTCAGTTGAACGTCAACTCGGCACTGCTGTGGCGAGAGTATTTGAATGAATGCAACGTCACAGTCAGCAGTGAATTAACGGGACAAACGCATTCCATTCCAGCAATCATCACCCTTCACGGGGACGCATCGAAGGCTGTTATTCGTGGTATTTTTGTTTTCCGAAATCTTGCTGCTCCATTTTCTCTTTATGGCCGTGATGTAAAGGAATTAGAACTATACTACTTTGTTTGAGTTTCCTATAGACGATGTCATAACGGCAAGTCCGGCCATGTGTCTGCATGTTATTCCAAGACTGTATTGCAGTGATGTGAGAGGTGTGCAACCGTACATAGTTGATTTAATGAGAAATTGAAGTTATGCACTATCAAGAAGCTCAAATTTTTAGCAGCTTTTCTAATTCTGAATTCTCTTTATGGGTTTCATGGCTGATATAGGAAAGCGTTCCGGTGCTCGTAGACTTTGTTCGTTTCTTATCTCGCAACAACGGATGTATTTTCAGCATCCGAAGGCATCGTGAATTACGTGACTGAATTGGCCGAATACTCGATGATGATTGTCGGGTCGACGGTGGTGACTTTGCTGTGCATCGCCGTTATTATTGGTCGGTTATTGGTCCCCGTTATTTATTCATTTAGCTTTATTTTTTTAATGAAATGATCATTGTTTCATAAAATTTCTTGTGGATTTTTCACGAATTTCGTACGTTTTATAAAATCACTTTCATAACCTCTTGTTCCATTGTGGAGTTTTTTCACGATAATTTTACCATTTTTATTATGAATGAAGAAATCTGAGTGAATCTTTTAACATTCACTTACATTATGTTTTAGTTTACGGAGATTAGGGATCGTTGTTCAGAGACTTGCTTTGGGGATTTCGGTTGCTGAAAATATTTGGGATTCTTTGTGAAACTTGTTTTTTCTCACTCAGTGACATTCATTCACTTGACGATTCCTCTAATGTTATGCTCAGTCGGTCGATTCACCATCGCACTGTGATAATTGTGATCGACTTAAGAGAGGGAAGCGTTCTGGTAATGACCGTTTGAGGGGAAACTAGAGAAGAGAGTAATGGAACCCATCCTATCTAAGGTTATATGGAGAAGAATTTGAATATTCGGGACATTGTGAAGATTAGAGTTGGTCTCGAAGGTATTTGAGGGTAAAAAGATTAGTTTTTTCAAGTAGGTAACGTTGAATGGGAACCTATAACTGTCATGTTTAAATCCTGCCTAAGAAGAGAAGTGCAGCCTGGAAGATACAGGTTAAATGCCTTGATTTGAAAGGGGTGAATTATGCTTGAGGAGCGTATCTGATTGTAGCACGTACCAAAGGATACCGTATACTATCGCATTTGTTTGGAGAGAACCTATCTGCGCAGCCGAATGTAAGCGGCGTATTCATATCGGATCGCTCACCCACAACTCCAGGTTCCACTGATTACCTTTTCGCTTTTTCGATGGTATTATCGTTGATAAGTTGCTGTTATTTTACGGTCAATTAATTCAAAATTAGCATGAAAAAGTTGTCGCAGGCAGTCGACGGGTCTATTCTGATTAAAGCAGAGAGGAGTTCTTGAAAGAATTAACTGATTCTGACCATGTATATTCATTTGAAATGTGACGGTGAAATGCATCTGGAGGCCGATTACGTTGCCTTATTAAGCTTTTGTCGTGCTCATGTTCAGGTTATGCTGCGTGGCGTTCAATGACACATCACATCGTGCGGCCCACGCGTTCGACCAATACTCTTGTCAGTTCTCGTGTAAAGCCTTCTCTTTCACCGGATACTGGCTCGGTGCGCTCCTCTCCAGTTCGACCATCAGCTGATCCCAGTGATACCTTTCTTTGGAGCACCAGTGATTCACTGAATACGCCCACTGCATTGCAGGAGCAACGGTATTAACGACGGTCGTATGCTGGCAGGTCGTCTTCCAAAAAGCCGCAGATTTTCACTTTTGGCATTCTACCTGATTGTCTTAGAAACCGTCTTGTCGTTTAGGTTAACACCGATTAAAAGACGGAAAGGAAAAGCTGTCGAATTTTGGAAGCAGGGTTTTGGGAAATGAAGCGGAAAGGGGTGGACTGGCCTTTAGAGTTCAATTGACTCGTCTTAGACAAACATGAATTATTGATCCGTTGTGAGGTGGTAGCTTATGCGATTGGGAACGTTTTTGATTTACTTTATTATCGTGTTCACTTACATTTGTTGGAATTATATACAGGACACTTTGGGGGTGATTTTTTTGATTATATTTTACTGCTTTGTTGTTTTCTTTCCCGTCCACCTGTTGAATTCATTAACTCATATGTATGTGTCTGGTGCTTCTGTTTGGTTTTGCGCTCGTAGATGTTGGCCATTGTCTTAATAAGTAGAGTAATGTTGCTTATACCTTTGCCTCATTTAGCGGATTATTTCCTTCGTTAAGGTTATTTATGCTTATTATGCGGTCTTGGTTGATCTCATTGAACGTATATTTTCATTCGCCTCTATTTTTTGTCACTATGCTGTAGTCGTTGTTAGCATATGCGCGAAGGGAGTCGAGGTCGATTTCAGCGAAGTCGATTTCCAAATTTTGTCTTTTATGGCGTTAATCTTGGATAGATTTGCATGGTCAATGGTTCGATGCGTTTGTGGGAATTTATTATCGTTTCAATGCGACAATACTGCATTCTGTTCTAACTTGAGGGAATTGCACTCATTTATTTCTAAGATTTGTGGGAATAATTTAGCTCTCACATTATTTTTGCAAGTTTCCACGACGGTTTTGGAGGATATTTTGTATGATTCACTTTGTCAGTCGTTTCTTTTGCCCTTACATGTTGTTATTCGTTGTATAATGTTGAGGAGCATTATTGAAACTGCCGAAATGCACTCTGTATCACATTCACATATAGTGGTCGGTGGTTATCTCAACCTTGTTAGCATGCATGCTCCTTCTCTTGGTTAAAGGGCTTGTGGAGTTTCGGCGGTAACCAGTTGATTTCGAGGACAATCGTTAGGAAATCGTCTGTAACTTTCATCTCCCACAAACCCTCTTTCATCTTTTGAGTGAAATTTTGCGAAGTTTCACCTAACGAGAATACCTGGTTGATGTGCACGTAAATATCAGTCTTTACAGCGTTCTTCAAGTGCGTTTGTCTGCAAAATTTTTGGAGGGCCGAGCATGGAAGCGAGAGAACGGTGGTCTCGACGACCTCAATGAAGTATGCTTTCATAGTTAAGTTAATAAGGGAGACAGTAGATAAAAGATCTTTATAGAGGCGGCGACAAGATTTCTGACATCATTACCATGAGAACGTTTAGGGCGGAGGGATCAACGGAGAGGCCAGAGATGAAAAACTGATCATGCAGCATAATCCGAGCTTTAGTTTTGCTCTGTCAAGTCGGTGCCCATCAGGTGATGATATCCACTGGACCAGCGCTCTCGCTCTAGAACAGCCTAACTGGAGGGCAGAAGCGGGGTGGGAAGTGGTTTCACGGGAGTGGCTCTCGACGAGGGAGCTGAGACGTCATATCCACGCGCGGGTCGAAGTACTCTTAGTATGTCAACTAGAAGGATATGTAAGTGCGTTGGAGGATGTGTAGATGTATGAGAGAAATTGTGCCATTGCAGTGTGGTCGAGAGGGACGGTATTGTGGTCTGATGTTCCTACGTAGTCGCTGTTCTTGTTGGAAAGAAACAAGTTTACCCGTGATGCGGTTCGATGCAGCCGTAGCCTTACATTGATGTCGTCTCGTGCTTTTTTGTTTCTACAGCTAGAAGCGTCTGTTTGTTTAGAGCGCCAAAGCGCCCGGTTCTTATGAAATGCTTCACTTCTGTGGGCTGGGCTATCTCTTCCACAGCGACAGCACGCATGGCGCTTGCGATACGTTTTTTTGCTCAACTTTAATAATTGGTGCCTAGAATGACTTCTAATCTTCATATGATTCCTAAGGAATATGACTTTTAGGCCATGATTCCTAGGCCATCACCGTCAGTAAAAGTCTCTGAACACGGGGTAGCACTGGACTCCCCGCTTTCTTGAAGTCCCGTCTCTCTGAAGTAGCGAGTGCGTACGTGTATTCAGACCATTACTCTGTTGGCTCTATGTGGAGCCACGCCTCTCACGCTGAGATGAGTTTTGAGTGATGTGCAGAGCAGCGTTGCACCTCCGCATTTCGCACTGAGTGGGGTTGCAACCACCAGCAATAGCAATTTCTTTCGTTCTTTAAGGGAGAGAGATTAAAAGCTTTCGTTCTCGCGAATTGTGCTTTCGCGTTTTATTTTTAGTCAGCATGATTTGTTGGTGGATTTATCCGACGTAAATATGCTCTCTGTGAATGTTACTGAAGAATGCTTGAAACCTACTAAGTAATTCTAGTCTTTGCTTGCCTGCCGAAGAAAAAATCCACTACTAACTTCAGAAACTTTATAACCCCTAGGGGTTATATTTGAGCCAATACGGTACCTGCCGATTTTCGATGTCACTGAAAATATGTGTGCAAAAAGTGCGATAAAAAATTTCATGTGAACGTACTGGATATATAAGGGCACAGGACGACGCGAAGCTCACAAACGTGCCGTGGTGCATATAATCTCGTTGCAGAATTCGGAACTTCCGGAAGATCGTTCAGTTATCGGAGCAGTTTTTTTGCTAAATCGTGCGACACTTGCAGTTGAATGGAGTGTGTGAGCAGTCAGCAATGTAGTGGGCACATTTTATTGCCTTTTACAGCGACAACTTGATCATTGAGTGAGAGGAGTTCACATTGGACAAAGAATGCACACACATATTTGTAACGATCTGCAAGGAATTGCGATGTTCTACGAAGATTAGACTGGTAGCTGTGAAGGAACTCGTGAGGGTTTCGATAAAATGAGAAGTGAAGAGGATTAGCGGAGGGTCCGCGGACAGGAAGCAGAAAGAAACTGATGAAGCAGGGGTAATGAGGCTTGAAAAAGATTTGTTAACGAGGTCGACTATATGGCGATCATGGGCTTGGAGATGCGTGCACATTGCTGTGTAAACGAATGAAGTACCGAGGTGTGGAGGAACCGAGCGTTGTTGCGGGCAGTATTTCGAGATGGTTATCGAAAATTTGCACGTCTTCAACGGTCATTTCAGCGCTTTTACGTCGGAGGAACGGTCGTTTCGCTGGACTGCGCTCCAAGAAAGAGTCCTGCAGGCACTGGCCTGTTCGTTTTACTGCTCATTTGCGTAAAAAAAAGTGCGATAAACCGACCACAGCTGCTATAAGATCATCCAGGTAGACTGGAAAGGAAGTTGCTGTGGTGTAGATCAAGGAAGTCCACTCTGATCAAGAAACCATCGTCAGCGACCAATGTGTTTTTCAGATATTTCTTGCTCTTATATTTTTTCAAATTTTTCCCTTCGAAATGCTTTGGTTTCTTTCTTTCCAATCCTTTTTGTACTCCCTCCGTCATCTCTCGAAATGCATTCTCTTTCGAGCGTTCCGGTATTCATCAATCATATATGAGATGGATGGCTTACATACGAGACGACCACCACAGCAACAACGGGCGTTGAAATGCGAAACATTGAAGCTAGACAGCCGTTATGAATGAATGAGCACCTAGAAATAATCCCTGTCACAACATCAAGGTTTTTGCCTGCCTCTTTTCCAAAAATTGTTTGCTCAGCATGTGGAGTGGTTCCAGAGCTCACGATGGCCGTGTCATCCTCCTTCAACCTCTTCCACTTCTTCGACCGTTCCTCCCTCCTCCTTCATGTGTGTTCTTTCTTTCAGACCTTTACACTCTTTTTTTATTGGAACTCTCCGTCAAACATTCTTCCAAGCTTGTAATTCGCTTCTACGAGTTCATTAGGCCTTCGCTGACGATACTGCTTTAACGGCGAGGCGTAGGAACGCATGTGCATTATACGTTACGTACAAACTTCTGGTTTGTCATCGACTTTCAGTACTCATTGAAACCTGGCCGGGACCTTAAAACTAACAAAAATTAAATTCAGATGCTTCTCTCTATTATAGAAGCTTGCAAATCGGAAGTCACTGAAAGTATATTTGTGAAATTTTTTGGGTGTATCGGTAGGTGAGAATATAACATAAGAATATAATAACATATCTTCAAGTTGTTCCCTGAACTTTGGGGAATTCTGCAGCCATTTTGAGATGGCTGCAGAATTCCGCAAAGAACAACGAATGTTTCGCTGAGAGCCGAAGGGACGTTGAGGTTAATTAGAAACACGGTAGCATCGTTTTACATACTTCTTATTTATTAATAATTCATAAAAGTGTTTAATAAAGTGAAGCGAATATAGAAAATTTCCCATTACTTTCATCTCAGGTGCTCCTCTTTACGTAAATGAAAGAAGAATGAGGTTATTACGCTTTTGTAGTAATTCCCTTCAAATTCATTAGCTCATCAAAACTTTTTATTTATTTTAAGGCGTTCATCGAGAGTTTTTTTTTTTTTCTTAATTAGCTCAAATCATCTTTGAAAAACCCGAAAATATTCCCTAGCGGGAAGTTAGACTTTTATGTACAGCTAAATGCAGTACAGAAATTCCTCGATAATCACATCGCTAAGCACTCTATTCCCGGCGGGTAAAATATCTTCCCTACAGACGCCGCGATCAACTCCAAATTATCCACTGATTTTGCTACTGAAAGACGTCTACCAAGGCGAGCAGTATTCCGTCTAGCAACATGGTTTCCCTCCGAGAAGTCGATCTGTAAATAAGATGTGCAAAGCCAAGTGTGCGCTATACGTCGTCAAAAGCATATCACCACACGCGTATATTGCTGTTGTTTGCACGCAGCGGTGTTCGGATCACGCTCTGTGTTTCGGCCATAAAGATGCCAGACATGATGTATGCGAGGAAGTGGGAAGGTGGTTGTGATTCATCATGGGAAAGAAGCCGTAGGAAAGTATAGATGTGGACATGAAACCCTTCACAGAATGAAAGCAATCAGGCGTGGTGTTGCCGTTGATTCGATCATAGAGACAGGGACGGAGATGTGCTCTGCCCGGAGTCCCGCTGAGTGATAATGAGAGCGCGAAGAGGATTCACGCGAGGTTTCCGAGTGTGGAAATGGCAGTTGTTCTACGGTTTTGACGTGCAAGAAAACTCTATAACAGGCATTATGGCAACGTCACATCAACGTTGTTTTATAAATCCACGCGTTCCTTTGTTCGATATTTTTGATTTATAGGTCGCTGTAGGTGGAATTTGACGAATATAATAAATACACATCGAGGAGCTTTCTCGAACATCGGTCGATGTTATGAAGAAAAATCATTTTCGGAGAAATCTCGCTTATATTTGCGGAATTTCTGGAAGTTCACGCAGAAATAGAAAACATAGAATGCACCACACTGATCAACTGTAGTCATTTAAGCGCAGAAATTCGCATACTCTCGTGGACCTTTAGTTCTTCCTTCATTTGAGGTCGTAGGTAGAAGACGAACTTTTTATGGAAAGTTCTTGTAGACGCTTAGAGTGATTGAAACGTGGAAGTACCATCATTTGCGTGGGATGAGAGTGGGTTGTGCGATGTCTTGATTACGGTTATGACTCAGACTATCTGCTCGGAAAGAACGAATTAAGGTTTACTTGCGAACCTTGCATCTTTTGCCAGTCTTATTACCAATTAGCCAATCTATTTGCCGATATTGCCAAAATTCAATAAGAGATGCAGTTCATTCGGTTTTCGCAAAGAGCATTTTGGCTCGACATTCATCGAAGTTGGCGGAGTTTCTTCATTTATGGTCAGTTTTGCCCATGAGGTTTGAATAATTTCCTCATAAGACTTTGTTGTTCTAGGGCTTCTTACACGACTGACTTAATATTTCGCAAGACCTTAGTTGTGGTAGTCACCTCATGCTGACTCAACCGAGAAATAATTTTTATGGATACTAATCGCTGCTTCAGTGCATTCTTCACCCTCGCCATTGGGCAGGTAATCGAGTGGAAAATGTCTATGCACTCGCTTCATGGGAAGCTTCTGAACAATCTTCAAATATTTTCTGAAGTTATATGTGGGAAACTGTTGAATGCATCGCATTTAAGTGGAATTAGTGCAGCTGCCTTAAGCAGCACAAACTGAGGTGATCTTCCACATCTTTCGTTCTACGAAGGTCGATTGTTGGAAAAAAGCTGTGGCAAAGGGCGCGAGTTTTTTTTTTGTTGATCCAAATTAACCATGATTGTTCATTAAGCGTAGTGGAAGTTTATTAATATGGGCTTATGTTTGTATGAAATAAACTCCCATAAACGAATTTCGAGGACTAGAACTCTTTTGATTTATCATAAAATCTGCTCCGGTATGGAAACCTAAAGAATTTGGATTGTTCTCATCTTTGCAAGAATTTGAGCCACAGATTTGACTGGCAAACTCATTGCGCTCGATGATTCACTTTGTAAAGTTTAACAAGTGCGCTAAGATATTGAGCATTTTCTCCGCTGTCGATAAGAAAACAAATAACTAAAAGCCTCGTTGAATAAGCATCAGAATTGAGATTATCTTTTGTTAATTGCTGGCAGAGAATTTGTTAGATTCGTGGAATTTATCATCCTGACGCATTCCCTAATTCAGAAACGCTATTCGTTTCAATTTCTTTTGTTTCATTGATGTCACAGCGAATCAGCTAATGAGAGATTTCCAATCTATATACCTAGAGGCACCTTTACGACAACGCCGTTTCTGACTCAAGGCAAACACCAAAGTCTCACAAGGTATTGTTGGGCTGACGCCTAAAGACGAATATTTTACTGACGTCGTTTCAATAGGGTATAATCGTGAGTGTTTCTATGTGATAACGTGTGCTAAGCGCAACTTTTTTCGTGTCGTCACTTCAGATATGATCGATCCCTTCCATCGAATGTATCGACATAAGATTTTCATTTGTTTCTGAAACGTGCTGAAACCCGAAGTGAAATAACCTTTCCGCATATCGCTTGTCCGCTTCTGACCTCGAATGGCAACTGATTGTTGGCCATCAATCAGCTGCCATTCGAGACGTGCATTAATAGTGCATTCATTTTTTCCATACTCCAATAATTAGCGTTTCGTAACAGTCGAGATGAATCCGGCATCACTCGAAAGAACGCTTCTTTGCAGCTGACGAAGTTGCTTTTGGTATTTTTATCTCAGCGCATATTTATGTCTGTGTATATGTTCTCCAGTGGCTATTAAATCATCGAAGCTCTTACAGTGGAATTCAATGTATTTGACCTACATTACTAAACTTGTCTTCCTGTCCCTGTTCCGTTACCATTGTTCATCCTTTCTCAGACTTATTCTGTCCAAAAACATACCGTAAGACCTGGAACAATTTCACCATGCAGCCTATTAAAGGTTTTTCGAGTTGAAGGAACGTATTTCAGGGATGTGAGAGTATTTTTCGATGTTTTGATTAAGCACTCGGTATGATGAGCTGAAATGTAAGAGTGTTTGTATAGCCAGCCTCGTGGCCATTCTTTTCTCCTCTGGATTGTTGTTTCAACCCCCTATGGAACGAGAAAATTGACGATAATTGTTGCTCGTCTTAATTTATTTGCTTTGATGAATGACAGTTTTCCACGACTGCATTTCCTGGCTATCAGAAATGCTCTCTTGCCTCACCTGGAAGTATCTTCACCAACTGAGAGCTTTCAAATACAGTAGAACACGCAACGTCCCTCTTTTAAAGCAATAAAAATTATAATAAGTGGTCATTTAATGCAGATATGGCAAATTTTGTCGCGGAGGCTAATTTCAAGCTTATTATAGAGAGCAATATAAGATCACTCCTAAAGCATTATATAGAGGCGATTATGGATACTGTTCTAAAATGCGGACGAGTTTGTTTTAGATCAAATGCTCCTTCCGCCATCTGTTTTATTTTTGTTGCATGTAGTCGGCGCCTCTTTTCACTATTTGTTAGACCGAAAATCGATAGCGTTTGCCGATGTTCGAAACGGTCGTATGTGCGGGTAGGTAATCACGAGAGGGCAGTCCTCAATTCGGCTCTGCGTTGTTATTCTTTAAAGGAGTAGCAGTTTTTTGGTGGTTGGAAAAAAGCTTATATGCGGTATTCGTTCACAGTGATCGAGAAAGCCCCACTCTGAGGGATTGGATTAAGAGGTTATTGCGGTTGTTTTACGAAGGCATTAGAGCAGATAGTTGCGCCCGAAATTTCTCTCAGTTGACGTGCAAGTTTTACGTTCGCTTCATTTTAGCCGTTGTTGAGCACGTTTCAGCGTTCCAAGCACGGACATGGAAATTCTTAGTCCCGACACTGCAAGTCGAGACATCATTCGTTAAAGCTGCTTCTCCTCAACTTATCAGTGAGTTAAGCTTACAAAGTTAATGAGATGAAGTGAACTTAAGCCTATTCGATGCCTTTCTGCGGTTGCGGCGGACGAAATAATATAGTCGACATGAGAACTTTCAATATTGCCATTTTCCGTTGTGCAATCTCACCTTCTAAATGATGGCGCTAGCAGTGTTGTGCTCCTATGTCTTCTATCACATCTTAATTCTGTTAACTGATAAGAAGCAAGGTTCAGTCGATGCCTATATAATTTAGAATAGTTTTGCCCTCCCCATCAAAAATTCTTGCCGGTTTAGGTTAAATCCGATACCGTTCCCAGTGGTCACAGTGGAACGAGGGAGGAATGAGCGAGTTAATTCCAAGAACATGTGATTGGGTCGGCCTAGTCGGGGCTCGAGGATTGGTTATAACCCGTTTGTTGTCATCTGTCAAGGCCTGTTAGTATATTCCCTAGCCTTGCTCGTTAGCCTTCTAAAACGGTTAATTTATTTAGTTCTACGAGCCTTCTTTCTTATGGTTGAAACTTTATGGCGGACTTTTTAAGCCTCAGTGGTTGCGTCAGGCGTTTAACAGGTAACTAGTGAACCACACTTGTGAACGAGTGAATTTAGAATGTACGTATGTATTTATTTTTATTTTCATTTAATTATTTATTTATATTCTCGATGAGCGTCCGAATAATTTGCTCGCGTCATTGTTCACCATCAGCGTACGGAGAACTCCCGTAAACGCTAATATGTTCGTAACATATGAATTACATCGTAACAGTCTATTTCCTTTAGAATCTCAGTTGGCACTGCTGTGTTGAGCAGTCAAATGTCAAAGCAAACGACACGGGTAAAAACGTTTAAGGCGAATTTGGAGTGGAAAATCGAGAATGTGAGCTCCGAAATTGTTCGATATCTGAAAAGATATAGGAGACTTTGCAACGTTCATTGCCCCTTGAGAAGTTCTGTTTATATTTATGAGGTCGTCGGAAAGATGAATTGCGGCTGAGATCTTGGCTCATTGTTTTGATCAGCGCTCATCTCAAAGATTTTCGGCCTCGTTTTAGTGCACTTATCTCTAACTTGGCTACTTACCTGAATGAAATTTATTGCAGCAGACATGAAGCTATCAACTTGTTGGATTTAGTAATTGAATAGTAACTCTTTTGCTAATATTGGTGACTGTTTTGCCGCTTTTGAAATTTGCGTTATTTCAAACTGATGCAGCTTTTGTTTCCGCTTTGATGAACGAAAACGTCCGTACAACTCAGCATCTATAAAATCCGTTCGAGGCGATATGGCGATAAAGTTCTGTTCGTATGACATTTCACTTTATGACTGTTAGTTATGTTGCGTTAAGGAATCAAGTCCAGCAGTTGGTGGAACGAAGTGAAAACTAGAGGGCAGGAGACTTTATTTACAGCATATTTTTGACTTCACTTCGCATGAAGACAAATGATGAAGAGGCATAATTGCAGTTTGCCGAGAAACGATGTCTCTTTGAAAAGAATCGTCCTCTACGCAGCTCCAAATTTGGCACTGCAGGTGTTGATTTCGAGGTTTCAATTTACGACACCGGATTGTCGAATTCGAAGCAGTCCGTCATAGGCATTCATCACTGTTCATGCTCCTATTCCGTGGTAAGAAAGTTTCACACCTATAGTTAATGCATTGCTTCAATTCAAGTGCCTGTTCGAGCGTCTTTCCCACCTGAATGCACCTCTGGCTGCAACGCTTGAAGTGTGAGATAGAGAAAACGAATAGATCAGGGCAGCTAATTGTTTGTAACTATCGCTTATTATGCATTTTGAAGTGAATGAATGGGCGGCAACATTTGATGTATTTCAGGTGAGGGCAATTTGCAATATTTTCGTGTTGGGATGCGGGAATCCGGACAATGGCGCAAACAGACTTTCTGTCGTGCATGCGAAGGTGGATATTAGCAGGGAAATCCGAGAACTCGATCCGGTTCGTTTATTTAAAGCTATGCTTGCGTTGTTTAGCCACTCATAGATGCTTTGTGGGTGGACTGTCTCCAGTTTTCTTCAGAAAACATCATTTATGCATCCAAATTGCTTTCTAGATGCCCTCCTTGCTCATGTACTTTACACTTGAAACACTTCTTTTTCATATAATAAGGTTCAAATTTTTCTCTCTATTTTATTATTAGATCAAATTTCAGATTTTGACGAGTGAAGTACATTCTGAGAGTGAAATATCAAGGAAGCAGCTCTTTTAGGAAAAGTCAACGCACCCTAGCATGAGAGGTAACTGCGGACCTAACGACATCGAGAAGCGTAATTTAATATGCTAGTTTTGATGATGTTCGTCTGTTTCCCGGTTGTAGGCAACTCGTCCTATACGTAGTGAGGTTCCAGTTGAAGAATATCCATTGCAGATTGATTTGAACAAGATTCATTCATCGCCACATTTCACTGTTTATGTGGAAATCGAGTTTTGCCCTCAAGGGTGCGCCGAGCCCGAATGTGAGCCGATCTTCTTCAGTATTCCAGAGGACAGCAAATGTGTTGCTCGCTCTAATCTTCACATGCTTGATAGTGCCAACTTCACCGATTGTCTTTTCAAGGTTCTCAATGAAAGTTCGACTTCTGCATTTAAGAAATGAAAGACGGCTTGTTCCACAATGGTCATCCACCTCTTCATGCAGTTTAAATAAAACACCACGGAGACAAATTCGTGTGTTCATGACAAATGCTGAAGAATGAGCGTTCATCACTTGGGATTAGTCAGTTCAGTTATTCAAATTTGTGGATCGAAGGATTTCTTCGGAAGTCGGCGAATGAGCTGATTCCATGTTTCAGTCTTTTCTTTTCACTTTAGACTCGCTTGAACTCAATTAACAAGTCCACAAAGAATCCTGCCCGGAATTTTTCTCTTTCCATCTATTTTTAAGAAGAAAATATCCCGTCATGTGTTGATAACATCATTTCTTCATAAAATATGTGGAATTTGCAGATAGGTGAGGATGAGATTAAAGCTCATCGATGTTTCTTATCTCAACACAGTGAAGTATTCCGAACGATGTTTTCACAACAATCGATGGTTGAAGCTGAAAATGGGATCGTTGAAATAAAGGATTCCGATTATCCATCGGTACCTACCAGTTATTTTGCATCTTTTCTCATCTTGCAAGTGTTTATTGAGAACATTTCGACTACTAATTATTCGAAGTTCAGAAGTGACTTCGGTTGTGATACATAGAGAGCTCTTTTGTATACATCATAAACGATAGCAGATTCGTCAGTTAGTTACGCATATGGAAATTATGAGGACTTTTATATGCAACTTACCGAGCTGGAGTACTAGAATTCGTTCATCGGAACAGAACGAAAATTGCTACTGTGTTAACTTGGCTTCAAGTTGTATGCAGGTTTATCGAGCCGATAGTTTTATTTCATTACTCAGATTTCGATGCATGCTGAAATATGTATATGTATAAGCAAGTATGACATTGCCATTAGTCGCTTTGCATATACAAATTTTTGACAAATTTGAACCGATCGCAATGCATAAGTGGGAAATAAAAACTCCGACAAATGTATGCTGTTTTCTGAAGATGAAATGTGACTGCACAGGTGAGAGCGATGTTAGAGTTTATGTATTGCGGATCAACATCGAGCATCGAGAAGAATGTCGAAGGTGTACTCGCGTTAGCCGAAAAATACGCCATAAAGCCGCTGAAAGAATTTTGTGGCAGTTATTTGGCGTTGAAGATAAACACGACAACGATCGCAAAGATAGCCGCTATCGCCGAAATGTATTCCTCTACACCGCTTATTAAGGTATCACCGAATGCCGTTAATTTTTAACCTCTATATCCGTGCGGGAATTCTATGTGAAACGCTTTGAGTTCACTTGTAATTCTTATTCTACTTCCAAAATTTGTCTTATTAATTCAGTCTAATCTAAAATCTGCGCTTTTAAGTTTATCTTAAGCATTTTCAACTTTACACTGTTGTTTAAGAGAGGTGATATGCTGCATAGTCTCGAAAAATTCTTTCTCTCAGTAGGAAAATTCGAATATTTTATATCCTGCGGGTTATTACGCGAACGCATACAATAGTCACAATATTATATCCTTATCGATGCCCAAATAAGATGCCCGGTAAACTCGAACAAGTTGCTGCCTTAGCAGAAGACCTACTGACGGAACTATCAAATATTCAGGCTTAGATTATTCATCTGTTGAATTGACATCGAAATTGATGGCTTTTTTAGTGGTTGACGATCTATTCCTCATATTTAGAAAGTCAGTCAAGAATATTCGGTTTATAGCTATATTACGTTTTCATTCATGCAGGAAAGAAGACCAACAAAAAACACTATTCTACTGTAATCGAACCAATGATGCTCGTTGTGAGTTGGAGATATTGCAGAGGTGTGCACGCTACTTGGCGGAGAACCGCATCTCTGTATTGCGTTCAAAAGAATGGGAAGATCTGAAGAAGCAAAATCCCGAACTCGCGATCCGTCTTCTCGAGCTCTCTTTCTAGCCTGAACATTTCCCATTTTGCGTAGAAATGATTATACTTTATTTCTGTGCTAAACATTGCTCACCGCCCAATAAAAGGAATATGCGAACAAACAACAAAAATTATGTGCATTTTTTTGATTTGACATCAGTTTGCGTCTATCCGTCTTGAAGGTATTGTGTTCATTTCTGTTCATTTCCCACTTAATATTCTGCTCGTTTCCGTTGCAATAATAAGTTGCTGCTAAACATTTTTAAGGCGGAGCAGTGGGGCTAAAATTATCATAGAATAAATTTCCGAATGGGGACTTCAACGGACTGATGGGAAATAAGTATGGGGGAGAGGACAGCGACGAATAAGAATCATAGAAACTGAAGGGGTTGGTGAGGCTACATTTTAGGGGTCAGCAGTGAGAATTTGAAAAGATCGGAAGCGAAGCGGAAAGTGACGGCCCGAACTCGAGGGATCACGCCCTCAACTGCACGGAATGCATTTGCGCTACACCCGATGCAAATCACATCAATGAGCGAACAAATTTGCGAGCATTATTATTATGCTGCATTAGTCGTCACGAACGCGACGCACATCAATGCGGCGCGGAAGCTGCTCTTGTGGTGACGGCTTTTGTTGTGCTTGTATTTGGGGAGGGGGTGGGAGGTTCGCTGTTAAAGGTTGAAGGGTAGCGGGGAGTCAGTGTTTATTTGGCAGTGTGCGGGCATTTCTGCGAGTGGAGCAGAGCATGTTTTGGAAGAGTCGGGTTTAAATCTCTTTGCTACTTCAGACGGGTTAGGTGCGGCAGAAGTCGATGCGAGACTGAGTCCATTGTACACGATTGCGCGTCAGAAGCGGTGGTAATCCGTTGGAAGCAGGGGGTGGATTTGATCCTCCTATTGCTCCTTTTACGATTAATTCCATTCATTGCGTTTTTCTGGTGTTTGTCGGTAATCTTTTATCAACGTCACTGTAACCGGTTTTCTCGCTGAACGTTGTAGTAGTTTAAGATGTTCGCCACCCGATTTTTGTCGTTTGATCGCTTCTTCAGTTCGATGATACTAAGAAACAGTGCTTGGGTCACTTAGAGTGAGGTGTGCTCGTGATTGATTAATCGTCCCACAAGTGGTCATTCTATGTGGGTGAATGTCACCACATTATGAGAATCTCATTGACATGAAACGAGTTAGGCGTTGAACAGCGCTCTCTGTAATATGTGTATAATGGCAATATCCTTATTGTTATATCCGTAAGGGTTTTTATTATCGTCGGTATTGTTCAGCGCAGAGCTTAGACGCTGTCTGCGTGGAGTATATTGCATTTGTGAGTGTGTTACATTTTTATGAAGGTTTTAGTCGAGAAGTGGGGGAGCAGATCCGAACGTTCAAATAATGCCGATAACTAGCACTTCGCTCATTTGAGAGAATTTCGGGCATATCATATGAATATGTGCGTGAATTCGGGTAGAAGCTACGAGAAGAAGAAAAAGGGAAAAACAATGGAATGTTCAGCGATGATAATGCTCAGAGTGTTAAATCCAATACAGCTGACATTTGATAACGCAACTTTTGCATGCTTTTATGTGTATTTGAAGGAGTATCTGTTTGAACTGGAGGCATATTTTTTTAATGAGTCAGTAGACGTCCGATTAATATATTGGGATTTTTTTAAGGCGGAGGGATTGCTTGTAGTATTTCAGATCGGATCTTTCTTAGGAGATTATCTTTATTCCAAGTTTTCGCTCTCATACAGTGGTCGGCTTATCTCGAATCTACACTCTTGTAGGTGGTCGCATTTATTCCATATATCATCTGTAAGGAGCCACTAGTGCAGAGGGCGGTGTGGATCGTACATCTAACAGTTGCGATCAAAAAAAACCACCGAGGTCAATATAGCGTTGATTTATCAGCTAGGAGCTAGCGTCTAGTAATGACTAGTGATCGTTTTTGCGTATACTGGGGTGGCAACATTCTGTGGGCGTGAGAGATGATAGTAGGGACGGATAAGGGAATAGCAGGTAAGGTAAGATAGGATGGAAGCAGCTGAGATTAAGATCAGCTGACTTTTTGCGAGAGAGAAGCGTATAAATGCGTGCAGAGTGCACATACGTAGTCTTAATGAATTAGCGTATCTACAAGGTGGCGCAAGAATAGCACTGTAGAGATGTCGCTCTGCGGACTCTTTAGTCTTTCTGGGAATTCCCGGAAAATACATTAATGTTTAAATACGTCGCACTGAACACTCATCGGAGGGATTCGATGTGGACGCAGTGGAACTATAAGTGGGTCGTTTGTAAGTAATGAGGGAGATGCTATAAAATAGTCGTAAGAAATAAAATGTGTCGCACATGTAAATTAAAAAAGAAGTATGACGGTTTACAGCAATAAGGGGAAATGAATTTTTAACACAAACGCCGGAAATTTGGGCCTGCCGAGAGTGTAGTGTATCTACGCGGAGGAATTATATGCGCACAATGGATGGGTATTTGTGCATACGGATCAAGCTCATTGATCCTAGCACTTTGCTTTGCTTTGATGAAATCAGTGGGCAACCATTTAGAGTAAAATGCTCAGGAGTCTTGTAGTCTGGATGTTTGGGGCATCGGGTGGCAAGGATTTCCGTCATTTTTCAGTTCTATTTAAGAATCATAGAGCTATTGCGAGGGAAATTGTTGGTCCCACGTTTGTCATTAAACTTATCGAAGTGGAAACTAATTTTGTTCTAAGCAATGTTGTTTATCGTAATGAAGTCGAGGAGATCTAAATTCTAAGTAATTGCTAACAATAAGTGAGTTAGCTGTGTTTTGCTACAATTATAGGTGTACAGTGCATCCGAACGGGCCGGTTTAATTAAGGTAGTTATAATCAGATGGCATCGGACACCTTTGAAGCATATTGCAGTAAGCGCTGGGAATAATCGTGAGCGATTCCACAGGTAAAATAGATCCCAGGAAGGAAGTGCTTAGAATATTAAGCAACACCTGAATATGTTTGCCTTGTATTATTAGTGGTATGCCCACGAAAACTGAGACTAATGTCTATTTAAGCACCAAAATCTTCGAAAGATGGTGATCTACTTACGCTTCACCGAAGTGAACCGTCTAGTTGGGAATAGATTAGTTAAAATGGATGAAGGTTTTTATTGGAGCCTTAAGGATGGCTTATTGAGGCCTAAAACGTTGTATTGTGGGGTCCTGAAAGTGAACTGTTGCGGCCTATAAACGTCCGGATAGGAAATGGCAAAGGTACTTGAACAGGAAGCCTTTAATGACATGCTGTTGAAATAGGCGCAATCGTCCGCTTTGCTATACGATAGTGAGACTTGGGTACTTCGTACAGTGCAGGTGAAGTGGGTATCCTGTGAAGAAATCCACGTTGCTGCTGTGAAAACCAGTGTTGTCGCTGAAGCACTCTCTCCATCGGCCTCCCGTGTACCAGAGAAATAGCATAGGTGAGGGATGTCGTTGCTAATTTTGAGCCTTTTGTTTCATTCTGTCTTTATAAAGGGCAAACGATTGTTCCTCTTCCTAGGGATACCACAGTGTTAGTGGCCTTCTAATTAATGCTCAGTGCGTAACGTGCAAAATGCTGATATCGATACGCACGAGAACGCCGAGTGGTGGGATGTAGTCTCACCGTTGGTTCATCAACCGGAATTTCAGCACGTAATTAATTAGCTTTCGTGGTTAGGGGGATTGCAAAGCCAATAGCTTCTGTTTGGTTTTGCCATCGCCTTCCGTTCTGCAGGGTGAGTATCGTTAGCGGCGAATCAGACATGCATTTGGTGATGAAGAGACCAGTGGTTTGCTTAAAGCCTTATAATGCGAAGGAGGGTGAGGCGGGTTAATATAGATTGCATAAGGTGGAAATTGGACCTTTAGTAAGAATTAGAGTAAGATGTGAAGTAAGAAATCATAATCGCCAGTGAATAACATCTGCTAGCATTTTGTGGTTGTACAGTTGAGCAGAGTGCCCATATGTTGGTGGAGGTTTGTTATTTGAGGGAGCGAACCGGTGCGTGCTTCACCGAATAGTATGATGCACCGTTGAGTGAAATTTAACACTGTTCGCTTCTAATGTTCGCTCTACAAGTGGTGATTTATGAGCGATGGTACCGTTATAATGAGGGATAGTGCAACTTATGACTGTCTGCGTAATTTACACGTTCAGGTAATACATTGTAGTTTAATCACATCTTTCATTGGTGTAGTTGAGGTGAGATTACTGAGAAAAATTTAGGTTTTAACGGCGGCGTCATTAGCAAGTCGAGATAGCAGCGAATATTATCTTTAGCGGGCGGTCACCTTTAGCGAGAACGAATACTTTCATACGCTTCTCGAGAATTGCACTGGCGTAAAACATCAGAACGGGCTCGTTCATACCTGCAGGAAAGTCTAGTAGGTTAGGTTAGGGTCAGAGAACTGTAGTTAGGCTTACAGAGCCAATGGGCGTTATAGAATTGCTTGCTGTGCAAATTGTCGATCTGCCGATTAAAGCAAAAGTAGTGAAGTGTTCTATTTTTGAGTTACGATGCGCGGTGAAAACTCGCTTGACGAAGGACATCTGAGCCGAGCTTTAAAGCCGCTTATAAAACCAGCTGGCGTGAGAAGCGGAATTGCAGAACCTATTCCATATCAGCATCTCTGACGTCGCCCTCTGCTTGTTTCTTCTGACTTTGCCATTTAAGGCTGCAGGGTATTTTATTTGTCAGAGTACGTTGCTGAGCGTTTAGCGTTCCGTTCCTTGGCAGTATTACGTATTGGGCGGGGTGGCGGGTTGGGTTGCCCTCTTTTCACACTTCTCTACCCGAAATCCATTGTATCTTCACAGTTCATTTGGCTGTGTAAGTTCTAGAGTCCGCTCTCAAAAACCACTCCATTCCTCTAGCTATCGCAATTCCGTAGTCTCCTAATTTTCTTTCTTTTCTGAAACTTCTTGGAATATTGCCAATGAGAAAGTTTCTTGCATAAGAATAAACTAGTTATAGAGGATGGACTCGTTTGACTGTTGCTTACTCCGTGACCGGTTGTTGGTGGGAACGACCAGAACCCTTTGCATCTGCTCTGTGCAGTCACTGCACCTAGCAGCCTCATGTGGGCAAGGGCAGTAGAGCAAGTCTCCGTCTCTCCTCTGCGGAAAAGCGATGAACCGATTCCGCAGCATTCGATGAGCAGCTGACGATCCTGAGCTCTACGCCACGATTGATGCGACGTTAATAACCCCTTCTAAGCGGAAGTAGGGGAGGGGTGGATAATGGAGACATTCTTTCGTAATGAACACGTTGTTAAGTAAAGCAAATTAACTTTTGATTGATTGGCTACACTTGAGAAGTGAGTTCCTTTACATATTAAGCTGTTAGAGGGGAAGATTAGATTAGCTGCTGCATTTTGCTTATTGCTTGGATTGCTTTAACCTATGTGAGCAGCTCTGTAGGAGTACCTCATTTGGAGTTAGGAAGTAACGCTTCATATTTGACAACATCTCTGGAGCATAAAATAGATTATTAGAAGAAGCTATGCGGTTACGGCCGTAAAAACGAGGCAGACGTATCTGGGAATTGAGATTAACATCCGTTCTTGTCATCCTGCTTCCCTTATCGGAGAAAGAAGTTTCGTCTCCGAACGCCGAAACTTCCCTCATCATTGATATGAGCGTTCCTGCTCCCTCTGTCGTGTTTCTACGTTGTTGTTCGATGTATCATTTTGATGCACGATGCGTGATATGAAGCAGTGACGAATGACGGTCAGTCGTGCAGTGGAGTGTTGAGGCATTTCTGGAACATATGCTGTTCATATTAGTGCCGCTTTGAAGCAAGTCTAATACACTTCGCATTACGGAAACTGCCACAGTAACTAGTTGTGGGGGCTCGGGAGGGTTGGGGCGAGGGAAAGTGAATGACGTTGCGTTCAGAGAGTGTAATTTCCCGCAGACCTGTTTTTGGGAGCCCGATTTCAGCAGAAGTCTTTGCCACAAAATATTGCATGCCTTTTTTGGCCATACGAGGAAGTTGTGATCGTGATCGTAGAACTCTTGTTTCATCTTATATGAGAGTTAGTCCCGAATGCGTTGAAAGGCGTTAGGCAAGATGAAACCGAGTGGTCACAGATGGGGTAACATTCACCGCCGTCTTCCTTATTAGATTGGAATGGAATTGACATGCTTACCTTATTAGGAGGGGGATCTAAGAAATGGCCACTGCATGGTCACACAAACGTCGGTTGAATGTCTCTGGTCTATCTTAGACGGTTACCTTTGTGCCGATGTTGTATCTATCTCAATTTTTATGCTCATGTTTATCTCGTTCGCCACATCACAGTCCGAAATATGCAGTAGTTGACATTTGCTATTTAGCAGATTGGGTTTTCCCGTAGCGGTTTATAAACGCGGGTGCCAGTGGGTTTGTTGAAGTATGCAGATCAGGTTCCCGTTTCCGGTCTGTGATGCTTGTCGATTTTTCGAAATAGGTGGAGCAATACGTTTCCGTTAGAGATCGATCGGATGCACAAAACAGAAACCACTAAGTTCACATCGGCCTAAAGTCTCAACGATGAGATAAGTTCCACTTTTGCGGATAGTTTCCTCTGCTCATTGTCTTTTTATGCAGATGAAATTCGCGGCGCATTCAAGTGTTGGGAAATTTTATTCGTTGACAACGACGCATGTGTCATTTTAATTCCTCTTTTTTACAGTTTCAATGAAAAACTCCTTTTCCACATCGACGAATATCGATGTATAGTGCGCTTCTTTTCTTCCTGTGAATCGTTCCTCTTTGATGTTCGCAGTCATGGGCTTTGTGTTGGAATCGCAGTCTAGAAATACGAGATCTGCTCGCACTGACATCAAGATAGCGCTGATCAAATTTATCCTCCTTAGCGAACCTTTACAACAAAAGGAATTACAAGAAATGAGCCTCATCGGAACAATGATCCATGTTGGCTGCAGAGTGACCTCGGCATGTGCCGAATAATGATAACACCGAAAAAATTTTAGGGGAGTCCTCTGAAAGTTGTCTAAATGCCCCAAAATTTGAGGCCATAAATGCCTACACTGGTTCAGAAGTGACAGCGAGTGAATAGGAGGGGAGCATGGTTAGGGATCGAATTTCAGGAGGCGGTGCGCAAACTGGAGGCAATTTCGTTCTAGGAAAGAAATCAACGAGGCTGGTTGGCATGGTTTAGCAGTTTATAGGTCCTCAAGTCCTCATTGCAGCATTGGGAAGAGAAGCTCAAGAACTTGCAGCTGATTGCTTGTGTTTGTGCTTTTGGTGAATTGCGGTGATTTTTAGAACCCATATTAGTTGGAATTTTCCAAGTTGAGGATGTTTTTGCAGATTTGGGTTACTTATCGGGCGTGTGTTGTTGCTTCAAGTGACGTGTGGTCCTAACATATTGGGCAACATCACTAACTGACTGAGTCGTCTGACGTACATTCGTGCTTAGCGTCTGCCATCTTTTCTTCGGAACAGGTGAGGTTGAGGGTCGCGAGTATTCAAGTATGCCAACCTCGGGTGTTCAGGAACATGGCAAACGTCGTGTCGCCTACTATTATGATTGTAAGCTTTTACATTGCTGCCTTGTTTTCTGAATGTTTTTTGTCATTTTGTGTTCTCGAAGGGAAAGAGAGCATTTGTTGTTGTATTGTTTCAGCGTTTTTGTCTAAATAAGTGAGACTTCTGCAAGCTTGTTAGGGGAAGGAGTGGTTGCGAAATCACGTATCGAGAGGCAGAACGTGCATTTGCTGATCATTGCCGGTGGCGCTGTATCACTTCTCTACAGTTAGCATTATTTCTTTCACTTCATGAATCATCAGTCCATACCACTTTTTCATCCGCACCAGTGATAATGCCAAGGAGTCGTCGCTATTATGGTTGCTGTGAAAAAAGCGCATCTTCAACCTGTTGGGTCAGAAGTTGTATATGAAAGCTCAGTAAACGGTTTAGAAAATGAACAGTAAAGGTCAAGCATAAGAACGAATGGGAGTCGATATTCGATGTGATCGGACAGTGAACGTTAACTCGCTTGTTGAATTTTAATTTCGCCGATAGGTACGCGTCAGATTTTGAACAGATTGCATTGCAATATAAAAGGGAGGGATCGTCGATATCAGTCCAGAGGCGCTTTACTTCCCTTTTCTGTTCCGTTCTGAGGTAAATTTTTTCATCGAATTGAGGTTTTGCGGGACTTCATCTACCCGACTGAATTTGGGATGTTGGAAACGCTTGTGAGCATACCTCTATGATTACGTAGACGTGAAATCTTAGTTTTCGTTCATATCCGTTTTGCAACTCAAGGTGTTGTATTTTTGCCACTTTCCACTGGGCACTTTCCAAGAAACGATCGTCCATAGCTTTCAAGAGGTGAACAGTCTTTTCTTGATATCACTGATTTTTCTCTTTCAAACGATGTCCTTTTCAAGTTGTTCATTCCAAGTTTTCAATTGATAATTCAGCAATGAGGGAGTGGCCGTGGAAGAAGTATCGTCAGTGATGGCTTCTTGCTGAGGCGTCCCGATAGGAGGTAATTGCCATAACCTCTGTTTTTAAAGTAAAATGGGACATGATGTAAAGCATTTGTGCGATCTAGTGGGCAGGCTTGTAACCACTAAAGATAACCAAATGTTCTCACCATTAAGGAAGAGGAAATTGGAATGCTTTATTGCTGCGTCATGACTGTGAATTTAGCAAACGTTGGCAACTATTACTATGGGCAAGGACATGTTATGAAGCCACACCGCATTCGAATGACTCATCATTTACTTCTCAACTATGGTCTCTATAGAAACCTTGAAGTTTATGTAAGTTGTACTTTTCGAATTTAAATTCTCTCGTCTTTGATGAATTTCAAACCGCCTAAGACGTCGCTTACTTCACTAGTGTTCAACAGCGGCAATATTTGTAGTTGCTAGTGAAGCGGTTGCCGTGAATGTGCATCGTCCTTGAATTTCTATATTTGGCTTTGTCTTGGAAATTCCGTCAACTAATGAAAAGTTATTGTTTCTACTCAGTGAGGTTTAATCAGTGATTGTTGTACTGGTAGATGGTGGATATTGTTTTCTGGAAGTGTTGACTAATTGCCCAATTGCAGAGACCTTTTCCGGCAACATTTGAAGAGATGACGCGCTTCCATAGCAATGAGTATATGATGTTCTTGCGAACCGCTAACCCGGATAATCTCAAGCAGTTCAACAAGCAAATGCTTAAATGTCTGTCTATGCTCGTGTTTTTTTGTTGAAGTTTTTTCTTGACTTAAAAAAATTGCAACGAATTGTTTGGTGCTGAATTCCCATGCTAGTTCATTAACCCAGTTACTATCTGTTTCATCGCTGGGTAACCCGGTGGATTTTGAAAAAAATATATAACTTGGGTGAATCTCACAGATTGAGTGAATTCAAAAAAGTTCAACAAGTCTAAGGAACTCAGCTGATATGAAAGCCCTGTTCAGGTAATAGAAGGATGCCTTGAGAGAATTCGTCCTTGTCGGTATGTTTGCAAATTGTCGTTTAGTGATTCTTTTTGAATGAATGCTCGCATTTTCGGTTATCGTTTTTGAATTGCTCGTTTTTAATCTATAGACTTGCAGTTAACGTTGGAGAAGACTGTCCCGTGTTCGATGGGCTTTTCGAATTTTGCCAACTCTCAAGCGGCGGGTCTCTAGGTTTGTTTTTCAAAGTCTTCTTTTATTGAGCTTTTGCTTATAGCGAGCGTTTGTTGTTCTTTGCTTTTACGAAGCGTGATCGTAATTTCATCCTCCTCGTATATGTTCGTTTTTAGTTGTGCGTGCCAAAAAGCTTGGAAGCTTGCAAAGCAGGTATTGTGGCAGCTTTCTTGACCTCTTTTTCATTTATTGTTCAGATTTGATTGTTGTCAATCTCGTTCAGCTGTTCAACAAGAGCAGCGCACATTTGATCGGCATTTCATGCATTCTAGTATGATACCATTGCATTGGCTATCGGTTCGTGATCGTGACTGCGTTTAAGCAACGCTTCACGTTTTGCTCTTTGGGCACGAACAGAAAAATAGGGGTGGGACTTACTTGCATTTTTAACTGTCGGCGAGGTTGGAGTGCGGATCTGAAGTCTGAAGTGAGTTCTGATGGGGGAATAGGATCGAGGTGAAACAGAGATAGAGATAAGAAGAAATAAAACGAGGGAGAGTCGTTTATTCATAAGTTGGAAAACCTATTTGGGGTAGGGTCTGTAATTTTATGTGCGACGTTAAGGGGCGCAAAATTTTGAATGCTATCGACGAACGATCTGAGGTATTGTTGTAAACGTTCACCTATCGCATCGGATTTTTGTCTAAAGAATCTGCTATCGGGAAGGGTGCTCGAAGTTTGTGGCGCTCTGTATTGTTCGTTATTTGCGTTATAAGTGCGATTTATTGGCCTAGCAGTTTTGAGAGTGCCTAATTGTAGACGGAAAGTTTGGCTTTTGTATGTGCTATTCTCCTTTGATCATTTTGATTACCAAGATCGCTGAGGAAGGTGTGTATTTCATCGGAGAAGCAGTGCATTGACAAGATTGCTGTAGTGTAGGTATACTTGCGTGTAGTATCAGATGGAAGTTCTGATGGATGGGATCACTTTCAATTTGATATTCCTGGGAACTTCTGGAGGTGGGTGTTAAACGGAAGATGTTTCAGCAGCAGCAGTGAAACTGAACAAACGAAAAGCCGACATAGCTATCAACTGGATGGGTGGCTTGCACCATGCAAAGAAGAGCGAAGCGAGTGGATTCTGCTATTCGAACGATATCGTTCTCGGTATTCTCGAACTTCTCAAATATCACAAAAGGTGAGTTGTGCTCACAGTTTTCTGCTTTGAAGATCTTATTGTCATTTTTCCAGTTGTGATTGCGCGGGAGGTCTTTTGAGGACGTAGCTCGGCGCTCATTTCATTGTGGTAATTTGTACAAACACATGACGTGATAGAGCTCTAGAAAGAAAGAAAAATGGACCGTCATTGATAATTGAATATAGGTGTCGTTATGATGTAACCTCTTCTTCTTTTCTTTGGAAATTTAATGAAGGGGGCGATTGATGCACTGTTCTCTCGTGTGAGTCGTTGGCTCGACATAAGATCACTACAGGCGTCGTTCATTTCCCCATCGTCCTACGAATTTAAATGGCAGCTTACTTGTTGTTATAATGTTCCGTCTCTACACCGTTCGAGATCCTCCATGTCTCAGAAATATATAAGTTAAGAGTCCTGACCGTTCCACATCCAAAACACAGGCACCCCTACTTGTATCGTTTGTGGATTAATATGCAGAAGGGTCGTGGGTCAGGAATCGGTCCATTATGTGAAAGTTAGCAGCAAAATTAACTTTGGTCGAAGTTTTCCTACTCGTGGAGACAATGAGTGATCGTGGCATTTGGGGAGGCGCCTTCACAAGATTAATCGACAAACTTCTCATCGATTTCAGTGCTGTGTTCCCATATTGGTGAGGAGTTTCATCAGGTTTCCCGTGGACATCCCATCCCCGTCATTATCTGTTTGGGCGCGTGACGCCAATTATGGAGTGTATGTTTAGGGTTCTGTATGTTGACATAGATGTTCATCACGGCGATGGTGTTGAGGAGGCGTTCTACACAACCGATCGTGTCATGACGGTTTCATTTCACAAATACGGCGATTTTTTTCCGGGAACGGGTGAACTCAAAGACATTGGTGCAGGTCGCGGCAAGTACTATGCAGTCAATGTGCCTCTTCGTGATGGTATCACGGATGAATCATATCAGAGCATCTTTGTACCGGTTGGTTTTATTCTCTCTCCTCTTTTATTTATTTATGGTTTATTTATTTGTCAGAGGACAACTTAGCCGATGTTTTTTCCTGAGATATACCGAGTTTTTTTAATGAACGCTTTATTTAAGGTAGAGAAATTGACGAAGGATTATGTACGGTTTCTTGAATCAGTTATCCGTTTTCAGTTTTTTCAAGGAATTGGTGTATGCAGCGCAGTTTTCTAAAACTGGCGAATTTTTGCTTTGCTCACTACGGCATATAAGATAAGGTCTTCACAAAAGCTATATTTTTTTCTGTTAAAGCCTTATACTGGCAAAAAAGAGGTAGGTTTTTACTGCAGAAGTTATAACGGAGAGAGATCATTTCTGACGAATTAATTCGTTTATAAATTCCCAATTAATCACCTGCCGTGGAAATATGCTTGTGATGTTGTTCTTCGGTAGTTTTTAGGTGAATTTGAGGACTGTTATCAATTTGAACTTCACTTTTTAGGTTATGACGAAGGTAATGGAAGTATTCCAACCATCTGCGGTCGTTCTGCAGTGTGGGGCCGATTCGTTGAATGGCGATCGATTGGGTACTTTCAATTTAACACTGAAGGGTAATCTGGCATCGTTTGTTTAATACGAAAGCACTGCAAGTGTGGAACAGATCAGTATGTGTTTCCGAAGAAAAGAGAGAAGAGAGGATTCGGATCGTTACTTTGTTTGTGATTAGTGACACTTTTTGGGTTTCTTATTTGTCGTTCATGTACTGGGAAGTTTGGATATATAAGGCATCCGCAGTTACTGCTTTACGCGAGAGACCGTCGTATAATTTTCGGCGTGTGAGGAACTTTTTCTCAGCGTGGATATTAGTGGACCATACTCTAGGGCAGTGGAAATGAAAAGTTGTGAGGTAAGAGTAGCGTGTCTTAGAAGTGATAACATAGTTGACACAACTATTTCTTTGGTGGTGTTGTTTATATGTTTATATGCAATCGGCTATTCAGGTCATGGGGCATGTGCGCGTTTCTTCCGTGAGCGATGCATCCCATTGATGATGCTTGGCGGCGGTGGGTATACACCTCGCAATGTAGCTCGTTGCTGGACCTACGAGACGTCAATCGCCGTCAACATGGAAGTTTCTGACGGTTGCTTTTCATATAGCTGTTTTGAATTTTTCAGGGTTCTCATGTTTCTCAAACTCATCCTCTTAGTTTATGTGAAAGTATGAAATTGTTGAGTGAGAAGAGATTGGTGCAAGAGAAATTCAGATAAGGTATATATGAGGAAAAGGCATTTAGTAAAAGTGCCGTCGTAGCCGTGTTACATGCAAAGGCTTTAAAAAGTTTATCAAAATCCGTTTGGCTGCTGTTGCGAATCTTTCTAGGTTGAAGCAGATTTGCTGAGTGGATGTGAATGATTTCATCTCCGGAAACTTTCCAAGGGGAAGGGAAAACAGGAAAACGAAGGAGAAGAGGAGGTTAAAGTGCTGAATATGACCAAATGCATAGGTATAGGAAGAGGCGCATTGTTCAGAATGCCTCTTCTAAAAGCTTTGTATATACATATTATCATATGAATATTGAGAATTCGCCAGATTATTCCCTGTAATATTTTTGGTAGAAATTAGAAATTGCTGTTTTCAGTAGAGTATAAAGTGTTATATAGACTAAGGAGTTGTTCCTTGATAAGCTCTACTTCTGATGATATTTTCCTCTGCTGTTGTGATTCAGTTCACTTTGTGCCCTTTACTTGCTACGCCGTTGTTTATCCGTGAACTGGTGGATAACACTATTAAGGCGGCCTTTCAGATCTGCCCTACAACGATTACTTTGAATACTTCGGGCCGCATTATCGATTGCACATCGAACCATCGAACGCCAACAACGAAAACACTCCCGAATTCTTGAAGAAAATCCAGTAAGTTGATTATCGGAAAATATGCTGTTTCATATTTGGCTTATCTTCATTTGTCGACGTTTTAATCTCAAGTACATTTTTTGCTGCCACAGTTCATCTCATATGCCTCATCACATTTGTCGAGTTTCAGAGGACGACATTTTTAAGGGCTGTAGTGATGGAGCTAATGAACGAAATTCTCGCTTGTAATTGAGTTACTAGACATACCCAGTCATCTGTCGGATGATGCAAGGTTCCATTGAATTGATTGCAAAGAATGATTAAGGTATCATATTGTTTTACATTATAAGACAGTAGTGTTGCGCGCTGTATTTTAAAGAGTGGTCGGGAAATCTTGCTGTTTTAGTGAGAAATAGGTTATTTCGATAAGAGATCCAAGCTCTTCAAGTTATAGTTTTGTTCCATTCGGCAACGCAAGAAGTGTTGTCTTCTCACAGGTTGCCCGTTTATGTGTTGTTGGGTGTTGGTTGAAAGGTGGGGATGATGGTCTTCTCCGCATTGATTCTGCCTTGAGCTAGAAATAGATTCTGCAAGCTTTTCTAAAATATTAGTCGGACTCCTGGGTAACTGCTTTGTATGGGTTTAACTGTGTAAGCGATGGATCACTATAGAGAGGGCGTAATGGAGAATCTGCGTCACGTGGCACACGTTCCGAGTGTACAAATGCAGCCGATACCTGACGATGCCATCAAATGTATCAAAAGTGAACAGATTGCAAGGGACATTGCCGACCCGGATGTGCGTCTACACCGTAAGTCAATTTTTTCGAAATTTATGGTGCGAGGTAAGGTGGTTTATTGTAGTAACGGTACAGTTTCTTTCTTAAGCTTGAAAATGAATTTGGTCGAAGGTGGGGACAGTCATTTGGAATAATGTGGTATTCATGGCTGTTACTGTACTGAAAAGGTGTGTTATTGCTCTTGACGTTTTTAAAAAATTTGAGGCTCAATAACGGATTCGATGGTAGCGGACCAGGGAGAGTTCTACGATGGCGAAGAGGAAGGAGATGATAGAAGAAACGAGCACAGCTTTAAACGTACGGCCGTGGATCCGTCGGACATGAATGCAGCTAAAAAGCCGAAGCTTGAGGTATCTTAATGAGAGGCGTTTATGAGCAGTTTTTGTTTTATTCATTTCTCGTACAAGAGAGGAAGCAGCCATAAAACTTCTTGCTTACATATGTGCACACATAAAAAAGATATAGAACTTGCTTGTACTTTTCACGCTCTCGATAGTATATTGGTGGTTAAATTTTTATGATTCTTTGCTTAGATTAGTTAACTAAAGCTTTATCGCATCATTTCCGTTAGGCCTTTCTACGATTATATTAGGGTAAACCAAGAATAAGTGGGTTTCGAAATTTGCTGTTTATTAGGGATCATTAAATGGTAGGTTTTGTCTAGAGTGTAAAAATGCCACAAGTGTCGTCAGCGTTAATCTTCTTGTCTTGTTCTGTCCGCTACTGACAACTGTAGCAGTCAGTACCACCGTCTTGTTCCTTCGTCCCCTCTTCTTCCACCGCCATATGAGATACAAGGTGATGTATTCATACAAATGGGGCCTTCGTTGTTTTTCCAATCAAGTATACTTTTCCCGTATTTCATTTTACGGTTATATTCTTCTGCCGACTGCCCCTAGCACTTATTTGCATTTCAGTGACAGGAATTTAGCTTGTTCTTCAGAACAGTGTGGTTCTGACCACCTCAGCACTCTCATAAACAGAATGGTGCATTAATTTGATTGATGAGTTTCTGATGAGCAAATTTTGTACCTATATGCGTTTTCCTCAGATCTGTGGATCGAAGAGTAACTGCTTTTACCGGTGCTTGCCACAGATTACGTATTCATCAGCCTGGAATGAAATTCTTGGTGGTCTTTCCACTGCAGTGTCACAGTTTATGACATTTCGCAGCGGATGGCTTACTTAGCTGACGCATTGTTAACCGTTGCTGAAGGCTTAGGCTGTTCTTCGAAATATTAGTCGTTATGGGAGATTGTAAATTAGATTATGCTACTTATAGGATGATAATATCTTTTTTAATGGAATTAGGTATTGTTTATTGTTTACTGAAGTCGTGGGCAGTTTTCAACAGGATTTTCCTTTTCCTCGCTTTCCCTCCTGCCCTGTAGAACGGGATGTAAAAGGTAACTGATGTGATTTTCTTGCAGATCTGATCATATGCGAACCTCTCATCTTCTACTAATTATATTAATGTGCGTGTTTGATCATCTTCGAATTTTGTCGATCAACAGCTCATTTGCAATTTGCTATGGGAACTTGAGCAGTGGACGCGTTGAGTTTTGGCAGGTATTTGTCTCTCAGATGATCACACCGACGTCTCTGCTGTTTGCATTCAAGAAATCAGGAGTCATTTACTTGTGCTTGAAGTGTCCATTTCGGATGATTGAGTGAAGCAGTCGTTCGTATATGGAATGAATATGGATAGCGGCATCTGTTTTTCGGGAAAAATTGGAGTAGCTGAAAAACGTCGGAGAAACTCGTTTAGATTTTAGTTCGCTCGTTGAGAGAGTTTTATTCCCTCTTGCTAGTGGGGATCATTAAGGTTCATTGATACGTTTAAATTGTGGCCCATCACATCCAAGTATGGGGTAAATAAATTGTGGAAGCTTTTTGAGGTGTTAGTTGTGATGGCATTAAGTTTTTCACTGCTTATTAATTGTAAGCCAATAATATATTGCTTGCTGCATGATTATAACATAAATAAGTGATTTAATGTTTAAGAAAATCTACTGTCCAATGTGGTATTTGTGAATTCTTTAGTTGAGGGTGAAATTGTTATTTTGAAAGGTGTTTCGGATGCTTTGATTATAAGGGTCTCTCAGGTATAGTTAAAAGTGGAGTTCTCATAATGAGCGGCTTCCCTCCGCGGAAAGGTAGCGACAACGTTGTGGTGTGCTTGAATTGTTTGTTTTCTTTGTTCGTGTACGAATCGGAAGACAGTGTGGGAAGTGCATGGATGTGAATTGAAGCTCATAGTGTTGAGTAGCTGTGACGAAATTTCTCGCTCACATCTAAATGAATGCGCTTTTGTTCTTCAATTTGCTCTCCTTTGTGTAAAGTACGTTATAAATATATCTTTCATCTTTGAAGCTGATTTGTTAGAATGCAACTAAAATTAACTCAGTTTTTCTCCCCGTCCTCCTGAAAGTCCACTTGTTGGACCCAATTCCCTTTGATGATCGAATTTTCTTCCACCACCATATCGGACTTATGTTTTTCGTATAATTCGACTTGTTCTTATCGTTGAGATCACTGTTGTCGGCATGGCGCTGCGTTTTGAAGGTGTCTTTGATGCTGTGTTGCCTCTTCCGCTTTCTTGTTTCTTTTTGTTCTTTCTTTTTACGGAGAACTGAACACTTTCGTTCATACTCGGACAGAACGTTTTAGAAAAATTTTGAGCAGCTCGAGCTGCTAGTTGGAAATATCGAAGTAAGCAGTGGAAGAATTCTTGCCATTGATTTCTGCTGGTTGAGTGGCTTTTGACATCTTTTCGGTTGTTCGGTTGATGTCGTTTAGTCGGGTTGTTGGGAATAACAGATGCTGTTCTTGGAACAAGTCGGCGGAGTTGGTAACGGTGGTAAAGTTCTCTGTTTATAGACGATCTGCTGGATCAGATAGACTAGGACTAAGGGCATGGGTCTGACTAAAAAACTGAAATATTTATGTTAGCCAAAGGCGAAGTTACTAGAATATGATAATACAGGAGGGTTAGTTCCGCAGATCTTTTTCATCATGAGCAGATTATTATACCAATTTTGCGTTTTTCCAGTCAGTAGCATGACCAGGCATTCTTATCAACTTCCATAGAATCCTGTCAGGGTGCAAGGAAGTATTCGTTGATATGAGGCTAAAAACTATAAGATGCGTCAAACAAGATGGTAAACTTTTATTTCGCCATTATGTCCAATGTTTTGCTCATAGTGGGGCCAATGTGGTATCTCGCCTTTAACAGACAGTCTGTCGTCAGAAACTGCAGCAGCACCATCCACTGCTCATTTATTCTTTGAGGAAGCGAAGAGGCCATACGTTCGTTTTATCACCTTCCATTTCCATGTGCTACCGGATGTTTTCAGTTGCCGGTACTGCAAATCGTCCTCCATCATACCCTGTCGATTGGGTTGTAGTGATGTGTGATCTCGTACCTCATCTATTGTTTTGTTGTTTCTTTTATTTTTGCATTGCTTTTTTTGCGATGTGGTAAAGACATTATTGGACTCAACTCTCTACCGCTTCGGTGCATTTTTCAAATGGTCTCATTCATGATAGAAACTGAAAAAGTGGAGTATGAAGCAACTTCAGCCTTCCGTCCATTATAAGTTCTGCGTCTGAAAGAAACTTTTCGTGGTATGGCTTTGGAATCCTTTGCTCCCAGGAGCGTGCAATGTTTCACAGTTTTTCGATGGCTTAAGCTAGTCAAAAGGTTGGAGTGAAGGCGAGTTCAGGTCGGCTTTTTCTTCTTGAATTTTGAATCGCTTCTATGGGGACACCCAGAGAGGTTTCGAGTTCTTGAATTTGTTTAGTTTTGGTTTTTTTGAAGGTGAGTACGTGTTAGGAGGTTCTCACACTTCTGCTGGCCGCCCATTTGTGTGTTATATTGTATTGATATGAGGAACCAATTTATGGTATGGTTGTAATGAATGCCTGAGTAAATAATATTTGGCGTTAATATGTAACAGCATATATCGTTTTTTTTTCACTTCCGCAGTGGGCATGACATTAATTATGCATGTAAGATTACCAAAACACATCACTGTCGAGCTCCGAATTTTATATGTTAATGCCCTCGCTCAACGTTGCACCGAATTCAGGTATGCTCTATGCCCGAATCACTACCGCTATACTTTTAGATGGAAGCAGGTAAACTACACTGTGCTCGTTGCAGTCTAAAGCATCCTTCGAAGACGAACACACTATTCCCACCTACAAAGCGTTTCTACAGCAACGATAGAACATTTACCAGCCCCAAAAGAAATGTGGAAATGCAGTAATTCCCAGAATTTTCTTCGCAAAGATTAGAAAATACAGGTTTATGGATCGAAACACCGGTAGTCGCACAGTAGATTGAAACAACCATCACATGAACTAAACCACAACCGATGAATGACCTCAGGTTGTATCAAGTACCACTTTTCGAACGTCGATCTTCTTTTGAAGTTCGAGCGAAACCCAGCTCGGGTCTTCTTCGACATCGGATGCAGCGCTATCTTATTCCACGACCTCCACGATCACCACCCTATTGCAGATTTAAGAGTGCATAATTAATGCCTTACCCATTGGCGCGATGGCTTATTCGAACGTCTCGTTTTGTGCTCAAAAATTGTTCCTTCCGATTATTTCTGAAGGTTTTTCTCGCGTTTTTGTTCTTTTTGGCAAGCTTGCAAACTGTTTCCATGTGGTTAGGATTTAGATGAGGAGGGAGGACTGTCCGAGAACATCGGCTAACCAAGATTGCGGATTAGCTGTTGTCAAAGGTGAGTAGCGTAAGTGCTGCTGTCTCAACAAAACGGTCCTAATCGATGAAATTCACTAGAGTCTATCTCTCGCATAACTAGAAATACGGTTTCCCACGAAATGCTGATTTGGTTTTCTCAGTACAAGGGATTTAGGCGCATGAACTTGAGGAATAACTTATGAATTCGTTCGTACGCGGAACAAATTGTGCAGGATTTCTCGTTAACTAAGTTCGTTATTACTCATCCTGCTGGGGACAATTACGACTCTAAACATACTTCTACCAAGAGCCGATCCTTTTTTCAGTTATTTCTAGACAAGTGTATTGTTTATGGCAATGGTACTCATTTTTTTATTTTTAGTAGAGATTCGAACGCTTACAGATGAAGCGATAAGCGGACGTAATGGCTAGAGAAACAGGCTACCAACCTGTAACCATAGCGATGCCGATACTCATATGCGCAGTTCTCAACTTCTAATTCTTTCATCTCTTTTCTCGTCTGAACCAACACTTTCCTCTTTTCGTTGCGTGCGTTTCGTTTTAAATTTTATGTCCTCATAAATGAGAGTCTAAAAGTCTCTAATTTAATAGTGAGGTCTCTATTTAGTCCTTTAGACTAGTTTAATTCTTAAACTGTTAACACTGAGTGTATATTTTGGAAAATGCATAAATAGTCAAGAAGGTCGTAGTAGATTTTTCGCCGCAACTACGATTCAAGTAACAGAATCATAGCAGGGTCTAGGGAAGGCATGTGAATCTTCGAGGCTTTCCTCAAGAAGTGCGGATATTGTTTCGTGCTCCGTAGCTCTCACCAAGAAACCCTCGTTGTTGAAAACATTTTTACACCAAACCACACCAGTAATGACAGCAATAAATCAACAGTCGCATAAGTTTTATTAACAAAATATCAAACATTGGCATTAAAGCTTTGATTTCTCGGGCTGACTCTGCCATCTTTCCAGTATTTCGCGAGAATTCCTTCTTCTAGGACCTATCCGCTATTTGACGAAAATCCGATATTTGTAGAAGTTTTCGCCTTTGAGTATCAGAAATTTCTTTCGGACAAATTTAGAACAGAATATAAGTGCCCCAATTTCATAAAATTTTAAAGCTCCAGTCTCAGGGTTATCAGGACGAAAACACCGAACGGGCAAATGGGCGATACACCTAAACACTCATGAACACCATATTATCACAACTTACTTTGCAGAGCAAATTTTCGTAAGCCCATAAAAATGTTAAGCGAAGTCCCGCATAGCTTAACCAGGTGCAGTTGGTTGCATTGGCCAGGTTAACTGGCCATTATCTCTTTCAGCGCAAGATTTCAGCTCCAATCTACGTGGGTGCATTTTAGACATTCCGATGTTGAAAACTGATGCATGTTTTCGATGTTTAGGCGAATAGTCGCTTATAGATATTTAGAAGAAACTTACAAATGAGCTTGGGGCAAGCCGTACACTTCCCCAATTTTCGTACACATTACTTCACTTGAATTTAATGGCAGTGAACCTAACCGGCTCTCTGCGAAGACGAAAAATGGGATTGTTTGATGACAGATTAAGAAGAGGAAATTCGGTATATAACGACTGGCGAAACGTGCTGCACCAATTGACACTTTACATGCGTTTGCGTTCCGACTGAAGGATTAATAACCAGTTTCATCAGCCAACGAAAAAGAGTGTAACATGTTGAATAATGTGTGCGCGTTTTAAACGGCCAGATCATAAGCACATATCTTCCACGAAGGATTCGTTTTCGTGACCTCGTAGGTGTAAAGGTGACATCCTCAAGTTTTTGTAACTGACTCCGGAACCGATGAATCAACTTTGAAATAGGCATCCTCGGTTGCACCTTGAAAGTGGTGTGGGGATCGCCTTATGAGGCACATTTCATTTAGTTTCATAACTCCAGCCTCAATGGTTCTAGACTTTAACCTGTTTTACCAGACAGTCGGATGTATACGTATGCATCACCAGGTATGGTAACGCCGAAATGCACGTTGCAAATGCCAGCCAAAATGACAGGTCTTTTTCTCCATAAAAATATTCTCTGTATGAGATGGACGAATGCTTCTCTATATACGTGCGGAGTTTCTATATGCATGTAAGAAGTAAATGCATAATCAGAAATTTTCTCACATGAATCGGTTGAGTGCGCGGTCGATATCCCTCAAGAAATTTGCATGGTGAATAAATCATCGGACGCAAACGAATCGAAGAGCCGGGATTTCCGACGGAACATTTTAGTGCTGTCCTGAAATTTTTCTTGGAAATACCGGAATATTTCGAAGAAAATTCAACAGAGCTAGTTCGATTTGAACGTGGATTTGCTCTACAGGAAAGGCAAGAAGCTCCTAAAACATTCCAAACACTAGTGAGTATTTAAGAGCTCAGTTTGTCAATCGAACAGATGCTCACTTTTTGAGTTACTCATGAAACCAGAAAGTAGGGCTTCCTCCAACCTAACGGGTTTGCTTCCCATCTCTGTGAAATGCATTCGGTTTACTGAAATTCTCACCGTAAAATAACCATTTTCAGCGATGCTATCGACTTCTCCATGCCAATTGAAATGACTGAAACCACCTAATGAAGTGACTTATGCGAATGACGAAAGTTGCGGATAGTGGACGTAAGTTTATTTATTCGGAAGCTGTCGAACAAGCATAACATTTTCGGAAAACCAATACGTTTTTTGCTCAATAAATCAATTCTTTTAAAGCTTGAAGATCACTACTGATTGGTAGACCAGCGTTCGTGTTGATTAAGTGTTGACCATTCGTTGAGGGATAGCTAGACTCACTGAAGCCCCTGAAAATTTGTGCGCAAAGAAATTGAGCATCTTATATTTGCTTAGCGAAGCTGCTGGAAGGGAAGTTATAATCAATTTTGTTGTTGCAGCACTTACTAGCAGCATTGTGTATATTGTCTCCTATGAGTGGTTCTAATTAGTTTGTTAGGTAACCCCAACTGGGGTATTTTCAGTTGAAGAGGGGTAAGGTTGGGAATTTGGTGAAAAAAATCTAAGGCGATATTTATGAGTCTAAAAAACATTCTCGCGCGTAGCACGCAGTCATGAGTTGAAGAAAGGTGACCTGGAATAGTTAAGGGGAGGTATTACATTAACATATAAGAGGACAGACTTGTATTTTTACAGTCCAAAGTTTCTTTGATTTTTGTTGAAAATATGAGCGGTGAATGCGAAAAAAAAATTGGTTTACTATTTCAGCAGCAGCCAACAAGCCGCCATCTATGAGCCCACTTTTCTCTAAAAGGTTTGGGTGCTTTCACAAATATTGAATAATTTCACCCTTTATCTAAGGAAAATTTAAATATGTTGTTATGTAGCAAGATTATATTATTATATAGAATTATTTCCCTAATAATGCAGTAATAAGTCTACGAAATTATTCTTAATTTTTGAAGCGATATTTGCATATTTAGTAACGGCTTCATCAGACGATTGCTAGCTTAATTACTCGTGCAGCAAAGAAATTCGCGGCTTTGCTATGAGTGCAGAAGAATGGTTTTCTGTCTATTTCATCGTCATCTTTGGATTGCTGATGACAGCTAAATATTAACAAAAGGTTCCTTGAGCCTAATTCAAAGAGAATATAGAGTGGGGCAACGATCGGATACCAGCTTGACGCATATGTACATACAATCGTCATTTACTCTGTATTTCAATATTAGCATCTAAATTTTCGTCAACATTCGTAATACCAAAAACTTGGGAATGCAATAATCAACACCAAGGAAGTATTTTTTCCATTGCCTCCATTCGTCGGTCTTAGAGATAGGCAGGCAGGCGTGAGGAGGGAGGCGGGAGGGGAAATGATGATATTCGTGCATTCAGCGGCAAGCTTTGCTCTCATTTAATTCCCGGAACTCATTTTCAATAATATGTTTAATTAGTTACATCATCATAAATTGTGAAAAGTTGGCAAATGTAGATGCATTTGCTCTGCCTTCAATTTTTCTTCAGATTCACTCCGAAATTGCAAATTTTCCACCACTTTCATTTAAGTGAGTTAATTCGGTTAATTTAATTAAGCAAAAATAAAGGCTCATTAAAAGTGATGTATAAATAAAAGAAAATATTTAAAGAAAGTGGTGAATTCGCTGAATGGCGGATGCTTTACGATTGATGTATTTGTTGGTAGTTTGATGATAGAGGGAATTTTTTTTAATAGGTGATATTCATTTTATTCAAAATGCGTTTTTTTAACTTAGAGGATTATCTAGCTCTTTGAAAATATCCATATAATTACGGATGTGCTGTTCGAGGAAATATCGACGTGCTGCGCAATTGTTTTGTTGAAGTGAAATCTGAAGTTTTTGTTTTGACGAAATTAAACGACTATGAATTTCAGCCTCTGAATTGTTGATATGGAATTTTCGGAAACGATTTAATGTGTGCTCTGAAGTGACGGCCTCAAAATTGACCTGAAATATTGCGGACGGTGTCAGCTCCTTAGGTGTATATCTATCGTCGCACCCGAACATATGTATCCTTTGCTTGTCCCTATCTGTTCATTGCGTTGTTTGTTGCGCCATACGTTTCACTCTATAAACATCGTCAACTGACTTCTTAAGATCCACAACTTCTAGACTGACAATAGAATTACGAACAATGACCGATTGAGTGACCTTTGCTGGCGCTATTTGTATGTTTACAAACGTGACGAGTCTGCGTTTTATGCTAACCGGAGAAAGTTTCAAAAAAGATTTCGATAGTATTTTGGTGCGCTCGTTGGTAAATATCCCATTGATAGTTAACTACGTTGGACATTACGCCGAAAATTAGCACTCATTCGTCGGAATTACGTTTTCTGAATTTTTCCGATATATTCTGAGGAATTACTACAAAGTAGGCGCTCTTTTTCTTAAAGTTAAATTGAAAAAGGTACTTCGTTTGAGTAAAAGCACCTTTTTATTTCGAAGCCAGAAGAATCTTCTTTCAAAAACAATTTTGTAATATCACAGAAAGCACTTTTTTATACTGATTTCTTATCATACTACATCAAAGGTGGGTTTCTCCCTCGAAAACAGCCGAGAATGCGACTTCTTCACTCGAATACATGAGAATCGCCTTTATGAAGCAATCTTTGATCCGTGTGTTAAATGAATGCAAAATTGCTAGGATGGGTCAACGTCAATATCATTGCCTTTTCCTCACATACGGAGACCTCTCTAGTGCTTTGCTACCTTCGCGAGTTTGTTACGCTTCATGGCCGCTTTATTGTCTTTAAACTGTGGATACGTTAGATTCAGCTCGTTCAAGGCAATTTATGCAACGCGATAAAAGTGAGTGAGTACAAGCAGTTATCACATAAAGTGAACGACCAGTCAAAAGTTTTAAATATCGCAGGTGAACTTTGATTATTGTGTGCCTGTTCTATTTCGTCGAGGTCTAAACGATGTTGTACGACATCCTGTGCGTGCCAAATGCAATAAAAGTCCCAAATGTGATTGAAAGGCCATAAAATTTAATAAAAGTAAGATTGCTGAAGGAAAGGAATATGGCACGCCCCGAAACTTAAGTGCTAACTCTGGGAAATAATTAGATATCGTTGCAGCTTCAGCACCTCAATGATCGCAGCAACTGGCCAACAGTCACTGATGCATATGCTCACACGCACTTATGCCGAAAGGTGATAACTGCCTAGGAATCTTTCGAAAAATTTGTAACTAAACTATAAAAACCCTTGGGTGGCAACTACCAGTCCTCTCTCAGATAGTGTTTTAAGACACGCTGTGCAGACAATTCTGACAAAAGTGAGGTCTCTTGGCGGTGAACGATGAGGTTTTTTAGCAGTGACTGAAAATTTCGATTGTTGGAATCAAAAAACCCAGGATTTTGTTACCTCAGTGAACGACCTCAACAGTCACGTGGTTGGTAAGTTATATTTAAAAGGTAAAAGCAAGAGCATCACGGTTGAACGAATGTTGAAGGCCGATGTAAGAGCCCACATCGCAAATCAGCGGTAAAGCGTCATACTGAAGCGCCTCAAAAGACATCGAATAGGGGGCGCGAGTGTTCGTATTCGATGAACCGGTTATTTTTGCGATAACGAAGAATGCATCAGAACGCACCACTCACCAAATGTTGCCTGCATTCGCCGCCACCCAGTAGACCGTTTTGCAGTGGCAACTCGAGTTTGGTCTGCTTTTGATTCGTCTGTTTCTAGCAGCATTCTTTTCGCACGATGTAAGTGGCCAAGTTTGTTGTCCGATGTCATCCTACTGCTTTGATAGTGCCAGAGTGTAGTTGTTTGCATGGTTAAGGTTATTTCCTTGTCCGTCTGTCTATTCGTTGGCTTGACGCTATTTGTTTATTTGTTAGTTTTACACATATATACATAATATTATTTCGTGGTGTCATTCTCATCATTGTTTGAATGCAGTTCGTCATCGTCAATAAGCAAAGCTCTAACCGTTCCTCATAACGTTTACCACCGAGTGTGAGGAAATTTCCATATCGTTTCATGCTCCTGGGAACTTGCATTATCAGAGTCAATTATAACATTGCCACTCTACGTTTGTGGATGTTTTGCTTACCGGCTTGCCGCCATTTCAGATAACATTGGCGAAGTTTACAGTGAGATGAAATTCGATATAAAAATGTGCACCATAGGGTAATCATATTTGTCACATTTCATTCTCACCGTCATTTGTGGAAAATGAAATGCATCCTCAGAAGATAAATGTTTGTTGCGCCACTTCTCATTCGATAGATGCGTGATAAAAGCTCAATTGAACGTTGCTGTTTTAGTCTTTTGCGTTTGTATTGCGGCACTGCACTCATTTTGTGAGAAATTTCGTTAGCGTCTCATATGGACATTACTGATTTCGAAGAAAACTGCGAGGAAAGCTGCTCAATCGCCCGATGCCGAAGTGTATAAAGAGTTATGTGCCGTCTTCGATTGAACTCTCTTCTTCTTAACCTCTTCGTTCCCAAACAAATCATTTTTTGAGACAAAGAGTGGGGAAAACTGTGATAGTCAGTGTGTTATCACTTTAGTGCAGTGATAAACGGATGCAAATTTAAACGTGAAAATTTCGCAAAATTTCCGCTCAAAGATATTAATGCAATCACGTTGGAGAAATTGTCTACTTTCTTTTTTTTCTTTTTCTTTGTAATCTGCATTAATTTCGTTGTGATGAGCCGCTGTCGTTTAGTTAATTTACGATTTCATAAAATAATGGATTTTCCAATAGAATAAAGATTGAGAATACTGATCATGTCGATTGGTGTTGCATTGTCGTGCTTTCAGCTAATTACTATGTTAGATTTGACAGTTAGCTTTTCGATAAAATAAGCAGTAAGTAGTATTGTAGTAGTAGGAAGACATACAAGGTGTGATAGGTGTTCGCGAGAGTAATGGAGCTTCGCTTGCTTTAGAATGCTATCTCATGGAAGCCCCAAATAAAGCATTACTTTTTTGTCATAATTGATGAAGGTGCTGATTAGTAGACTGAAGATGAACGGCAGAGCCGATGACTCGCCATCTTTTCTAGGAAACCATCAGTATGATATAAAATACTGAGTCCAAGATATGCTGAATTTGGTATCATATTTTCTAAACATTTTAGATCCTCTCTTCCATTTTATCAGTCTTATTTAACGTAAAAGTAGTATTCTCAATGTTTTTTCTTCAATCTAAAGTCGAGCATCGTCGCGTCATCTTCAAAGTTCTGAAATGGTCTATTGCAAATGTGATCTCAAAAAATGCATCAGAGGGACCTCGTTTGTGCATTCATCTGTTTTCAACTCAGAGCACCAAACTTAAAGTCTCGAAATTTTATATTCACAGCCGATTTTATTATGTAGTTTTTGTTTAAAAAATCGATTCCAAAATGTGAAAGATTTGTAACTTTCGCCCACTGTTTTTATATCCTACATTTTGGAATTTTTACATTTTTGCACATTTATATGTTTGGTGGATAACTTAAAGCATAAGTTTATTTTTGCTCTTGATTTATGAAACTCGCTAGTCGAATGAGCCGAATACGAACCTGCATCTCGTTGAAGTTGCGCCCGCATCCTCCGCTTGCCTAAGACTCATCAAAAACCGGTTATAGCAGTCGACGTTATGTGGTCGAGTGCTCTTGAGAAAGTTCATAGTTCACCAATTGTTGTTGACATACTGTTTCTTGGCTCATTCTTGTTGATTTTATATTTTTACCACAGAATGGGCAGTTGCTATGATAACTGTACTGATGTCGAATATAAAGAATGGAATTGTGATTCGATTTGATGATAGGAGAACCGTTAAATTTCCAGATTTCCACAAGAAATGATCTGAAAGGATAAGGCGATGGGCAAGGCTTACCGCAAGCGTAAAATTGTGTCCTCTGACCAGATCTCATTTCCCTCCTCACTCACTGAACATCCTGTTCCTCCAGCCTCCCCAGCGGCTCCGTTTTTTGCTCCAAACCAACCTCCTCTGCCATCTACCTCTCAGTGTTATCCGCTTACAGCATCGGTTCACCTGTGTAATTTTCCATGTTACCCACCACCTCCACCCTACTCTCATCCTACCGTTGAATCCAACTGCTCTCGAAATGATTTAATGGTGTCTCCCCCTCCATTACCTCCTAGAGGGAACATCATCATTGGGCGTCATGCAGCACGGTTTGATGTGAAGACTCCGCCAAGTATGCGTGGTCGTAATAGACATAACCTGACAACAATTCCTAAAACTTTCATAAATCCAATGGTTTCTTCTCGCAGGGGATGTACTGACGTTATTTGTTGCTTTCTCTTCATCGTCTTTATTATCGGATGGGCGTTCGTTGCTGTTCTCGGTGAGTCTCTTTCTTTATTAGAACTGTTTTGATCTTTACTTTTTCTCTCTTAGTATGTAATTCTTAGAGTTTTCATTTTTCTGGAACGTTTGAAAAAACTTCTAGATTTTGAAGTGCATCTGTAGGCAATAAGTGAAGGAGGGGGGATTAGGCCAAAACATAGGAATTTTGCTTGTGTTCCCACTGCTTGACGAGGTGACTTTTAACATGCGAGCTCCAGTCGAAGACTTGTCTGTATTCAAGTAAAATGCGAGTCGCACCTACAGTTAAGACATCATGCATGTGGATTCATTGCTTCATATATTTTATTCGGATATGGTGTGCCAGTTCGCCATGATTTCGGTAGGAAATTTGATGTAAAACTATATCATTAGGTGTGAAAATTCTGCCCAGACAAATTGGTGCTGAAAGACATTCATTGGAAGGGAGCGCGTTGTATATTTCTTCTCGATAATTGTCCTCTTTAAGTGTCGATCTAATATGTAGAAGGTGATTTCATCACACGATTCCCTTCGTTCTACGCGACGTTTATTTGCCATTTGTCGCAGTTAATGCTAATTAATTTTCAACTAAGGTATATCACGGGTGCGTGAGAGTCGTTACAATGATATATGTCCTTCGAGACCGTTTGTACCTCTTTTGTGCAGCGGATTTCAAATGCTCAAACTCTCTAATTATTCGCAAGACGATTAAATTAATAACTGGAGGATTGGCGAAGCTTTCAAGGACCATGTGGGCAAAGAACAAAACCTGAGAGATAACAAAGCTGTTCAATCTGAAGTTTGCACAGGGAGAGAGAAATTGATGGCATCACCATCTTGGACACTTAGGCCACGGCAGTGAGCGCCTTTGGTATTTCACTCGCTTCCGCAAACGTCAGATGAACATTGTTTGGTTCGATCTGGGCGTGAATTGGTTGCTCTTTCTTTTCATTAGAAGCCCGCAGGATTAATTGAGTTTATTATAGGTTTTATGTGGGGTAAACCCGAGCATTTAATTCACCCAACCGATTCAAATGGTCGCATGTGTGGAGTTGAACTTCAAGGATACTATGATTTTCGGTTTGTTGGATGTTCCATCTCTTGAAACATTCAAAGTATCCAATATTCAACATTTCACCATTTCTTCTGCTTAAAATTCAAAATCCATTTAAGTTTTCAATTTTACATTAGACGATTTCACGAAGAAGGACCCCAATTTAACCAACTTCATTCTTCGTGACTTTTTGATTAAACACTGAAGTCTTGTCTTTATCACACTGGTAATACCGCGCCAACTGCGATTATAGCGATACGCCATTTTTCACATTCATAGGATAACTGTAACTGAATACCCAGTAGAAAGCGCCCTGACGGTTGTTACTTTGCGAGTTTTTTCACCAGATGTTTATTTTTGACGCACAGTTGAAGACAAGGAGAGAAATAGGCGGATTTACCAGGAGGGCTATCAAAAGTTGTTTAATCATGTGTTGTTCTTATGCGAACAGTATAATATTTAGACCTTTCTGTTTTATTTGTTAATTGTTTTCAAAGTTTTTTTCTTATTTTAAGCTCAAAACCATATTTATTCTATTTCGATCTCACCAAGTGTGTCTCCTATTCGGTGGTTTTCAGTGGATGCCAAACACCACAGGTAAAGTAATTGTTCTCTGTGCAGTCCGTCTCATTTCGATGTTATGAAAATATTTCGATCTTATTTTACTTCAATTTAACGTTTACCTTTGAACTAGATCTTTATTGAAAGACAAGTATGTTTTGCACTGCTTGCTTATGATCGACGATCTGGCAGACACCATTAGAGTTCACTCCGTCTTACGAATGCTTTATATCCGTAGAGAAAAATGTTTTATTTTGTTACTTCAAAGTTTTTCATTTAACGGAGAGAAGAAGTATTTCTAGAAAAGTAGCTGGATAAGTAACTAATTATTCGATATTCCAGAATAAGTATTTTTATGTGGAGTCGCTAAAAATTCTATAAAATGGAGTGAAGTTTTCCTCAGTGGCCATTCTTTTGCACAGAAAAAAAGGACAAGCTGAACGTTGACCATCGAATCCGTACAGTGGAATATATCCACTTTTTAGGTTTTTCATTTGGCTTTTATCTTTGAAATAAGTACCATGAACAGCGTGCATTTATGGATGAATTGAGTGTCATTTGATATTATAGAAATATCGTCTTATTTGTGGATAGAACTGTATTAATATATTTAACAGTTATATGCGGTCGTATAAATATTAGACAATGCGCAGCTGATCCATTGAGCAAGTCGTTCTCTATTGATTGGGCATTCATTTGTTATTTATTCTGCAGATTTGTGTGGCAAAATGTCCTATGAAGACATTTACATATTTGCAAATGCAATCTGTGCCCTCTGGTGCACGGTTCCAAGCTAATGTGCAAAGTAATATAATATGTAAAGCGAGTGTACCGATGAAGGAAATCCAAAATTTTGCTACGTTGCGCGCATATGTCGAAAGAGGCGAATGCGCGTCCTATACAGTACCATCGGCAGCAGGTTCATTTTCTGCCTTTGCAGTTGAGGGACTCCTTGAACTATTTCGTCACCACATTCAGTTTACGTTTATTCTGCAAATGCAGTTATTCACTATATCCTAAAAATATATATCCTGAATTGTCTGAGAGTGTTTTGATTTATGGCGCTAGAGAGCACCAGTCTCCATTCGATGTCAGCTGGAAATACATGAAAAAGCAGTTTAAGAGAACTGACGAGTGCATTTCTTGACAGCCGTAAATATTCAAGGCAGATAATAAAGCTTCGATTGGGTTAAATTAATAAACACTTCGGAACATGTTTTGATTGATTATCACGTAGTATTTGAAGAAAATCAGTAGAAACATTGCATATAATTTTTCTATAAAGAATGCTAGCCATCAATTGCTAATTGTTGTTTATAAATTTCATGTATCTGTAATGTAAGCATAAAGATTTTGTTTCATTCTGCATATAAGCAAGGATGAGAATATGCGGAATTTCAGTGCTGGGTCGATGCATTCCTCAGATCCTCCTGAATCTCGGTAGTGCCGCGCAGAAGGCGCAAGAGGCGAACTCCTCTCTCGACAGAATCGTTTCGGCGCTTGGTGGTAAAGGTTTAATACCAACAGACGGGCAGATCGCCAACAGCTCCAAGTACAGTCTTTCGTTATTTTTCTGTCACATAGTGAGTTCATGCTTAATCACAAGAAAGCAAAAAATCCTTTAAGCAGGCTAACTAGGACACTGTCTAATTTTTGGGCAAACTTATTATGAAACTCTGCAGTACCTTTTGGAATCGTTTTGTCGATTTACTTCTTCATGTGGTCAATATTTCCGCAAATTAGCAACGCAGATGACCTGAATTTAGCTCAAAAGGTTTAAATGGCCGTCGAGAAAATGACAGTTGTGAGTGAGATAATTCCTAATTTCCAGACCCGGAACAAAATCTCCGACCTCGTTGGTGATTGGAATTTTTGGTGATAATTTCTGTGAAGTGTTATTTATAGACTGATCATTTTGTTATCTGACTGTTTTGTTGGTTTCTATCTTCCAAAATCAGAGGGCCTAGTTAGAGGGAGATTGCTGAGAGTAGTTGAGCAGGTCGTTTCTGTGTACAGTAAATAGTAAACCCATTTTGCTCCAAAGAAAAGAATATAAATATTCTTATGGACTGTGTAGTTAAGCATCTATTTGTTAAGAACGTTATGGCATTTACGTCTCGAGAGTTTTTATGCAGGTCCTTAAATTGTTTGATTGAAATTGGCTGAAATTAATTGAAGAATTTTAGGTCATCCGAAACATTGATTACGAAACAAAATTGGAAGCGATGTAAGCAACTGAAGCTTAGGACAGGTCTCCTAATTAAAGAGAAGGAGTTGAGAAGCTTATTGTGAAGAACGCTGAGAGTGAAGTATGAAAAGTTTTTGACGATAAATATTATAGCATATATACGAATTCGTAGGCTAGCATCGTCATGACTGCCTTTAATGAATGTAATTTGATCGTTGTTTAAAGACTAAGTATTGACGTCCTATACTTATCTTGGTGTTGTTCACAATGCTTGAGAACTAATATTTGAAATATTACAGTATTGTGCGTACATTTGTGGATGAAAAAAGTGTACTAGAGAAGATCGCATTTGATATCAGTGTCACATGGTGGCAAATACTAACGATGTTTCTGATAACGGCGTTAATCGCTCTTCTTTGGATTATCATAATGCGTATACTAGGTCGATTTCTTATATGGGCAACCATTCTCTTTGCGGTGATCATACTTGGCACAGGTGTATAAACTAATTTTTTATCATTTAGTTATTTTATGGATAATTATAATTATTGGTGTAGTAGGAAGTGAGGTTATGATTTCTTATATTTTCGCTCACTCGCACACTTGTGCTGCTTCATTAGGCGTTTCTTTCATTGATTGAATTTCATTAACGGAAACCATCCTCATTGTTCATTGTTTACGAGAATCATTTTCGAATTAAAAGGTTTCATCGAACTCATTGGATTTCGACTGTTTAAAATAGCGTAATCCCTAGGCTCCTTAAATGGCGGCTCTTCATCAAGTTGTAAAATTTAGCATTCTTCTTATAAAATATATCTGCGGTCATTTTCACAAAAACAGCGACTAATGGCTGTTGCTGTCGTTTCTTCGCGAAACTATACAGCATATTAATACTATTCAAATAAAGATGTTTAAACAGGGCAGCACTGGTTGTTTCTTTCGATCTGTCATAATCAAGAGTAATGTCGACTTTTTGTAATATGATGCAAATTTGTACATGTATGTTTAGGTGCTGGTTATTGTTGGTATCGTTATAAAATGCTTTATGATGTTGGCGCTATAACAGATTATTCATTTCAACCAGATATCAGCGTCTACTTCGAAATGCCCACCACATGGCTGATAATTGGTAGCACTTTTTTAAGGATTTCCTTCAGGTTTTGTAAAATTGAATTAGCATAGCGCCGCTCTTTATATCCTGGAGGAAGTGTCAGCTCATCTCGTTAGACAACTTAACAGAAGCGAGCATCCTCCACACAGCCGATTTTCAAAAATTTTCCTTTTCTCCACGTATTGACAATTGTTGTAATTGAATCGTTTGCAGCAACTGTATTGAGTGTGGCGCTTCTAGTCATTCTCATTACACTATTATTTGTACGCACACGCATTGCACTTGCCGTCGCTCTTATAGAGGAATCATCAAAGTGGGTATATTTATATATATATGTATGCACTTGACAGCTATATACGTGTTTATGATGCACACTTCATTTTATTTTAATCAAGCAAGCATTCATTGTAAATGTCCCTTCGTATTGTTCCCGCTTTTCCCGATTCAGTGCCTCTAAAGTCGACTTAGCTACTACTGTCACTCTTAGAGGTCACTCCAACTCATTGCAGGCTGACCTCTTTCGTGACCCCCATTCCTGCCGAAAAAAACCTTTGAATTGGTTAGAAATCAGTCAGCCTGATACTGCGATCTGTTATCCATCCCAGCAGAAATTCTCTATCCCCAGAAATTATAATACGCTGTTCATTTCCTATCGAGAATCGCTATAGAATTTGTTTTCAAGAAGTTTAACAATTTCGATAGAATGCTAAAATCATAGATGACTTTTGTACGGCATGCCTAAGCTACGAAACTTACCTGACTGGATCATAAATTGCTATTTCCGTACAGTATCGGCCAATCACCGCATCTGGAGATGGCGTTTTTGAAAGCTTATTTGATCAATGACGTAATGGAATCCGGATACGCAATTATCTACATCCTTGATTCTTCAGTAATGCTGTCCCCTCTTAAGATCACAGTTTCATTTCCTTCCATAAAAACATTTTTTGTTTTGGTGGTAGCTGGAATGTTTTGCGAGCTGTGCCTTAGCAGGATCAAATATAAATAACTTTGACCTAAGAAATTACTGTGAAATATCGTTTTCAGAGCTATTGGATGTATAATGTCATCGCTATTATTTCCAATATTCCCATTTGTGATGCATTTACTTGCATTCATTTTATGGGCATTGGTCACAATTTGGTTAGCAACATTTGGCATCGAGAATTGTCTTATGCCTCGAACGCCTGGAGGCGCTCTCAGTGATGGAGTTCCTTGTGACTGCAGTAAACTTGGCACAGACTCGGTGCGAATGTTTCCTTCAAAATGTTATTGCAGCGCAAAACTATCCAGTGAGGAGTTAAGTTGACTTGAGTGTTGCAGGATGTGTAATTAGGGGATTTGGGCAATCAACATTTAGAGATTACATATTCATTCCTCATGTTTATAGTACCGGCTGGTTTTTCAGGTGCTGAATTTCTTATCAGTCTAATCCGTAACTGTAGTAGCTGAAAAAGGATTAGAACCACAATGGTTTCGTTTGACTCTCGTAGCGGCTGCTCTTCGTTTGCTTGCTGTAAATAATTTTCTAAGTCTTACATAAGTAGTAAGCTTCCTTTCTTGTAACTTATTATGTTATAAGTAATAAAAATGAGTAACTTTAAGGTGTTATAAATAAAAAAAAATTTATTTTTAAGCAGCCAGGCTGTCAATACATAAATATGACAAGAGATGAAACTCGTGTGTTTGCAATGCAAGCTTTCAATCTATTCGGCTTCTTCTGGATGAGCTGCTTCGTTTCTGGACTCGCGGATACGACACTTGCGGGAGCATTCGCAAGCTACTATTGGGCTCTTAATAAGCCAAAAGATGTACCATCATTCCCGATCGTAAAATCGATCGGACGAGCTCTCAGGTGAACCACATGTGGTGTTGACAGGGGAAATGATTTTTTTATATCTCGAGTGGTTTTGCTATTTCAGCCTTCGTAGGTGAATTGACGTCTTGGTTTCAATAGGGGAGTTTTTGTTTGGATTGTCAGTGAGAGAACTGATGTCCGATTCCGATTTGTGCAGTATAGGTCATATTGATTATGATGGCGCCTTATCTTCATTTCGTTTGAGAATTAGGTGCAGTACAGTTGCTATTCATCATGATGCAGTCATTAATCTAAAGGTGAGATTAAATCATTTCCAATTTCAAGGTTCTTTGTGACTTGGCTGGTATTCGAGCAGATGCATTGTTATTTCGCCTGTAAGAGGTGAGAGGAGATGGGAGGTGGGGACGGAGGCTAATGAGAAGAATGCTTACAGGTATGGAGCGATTTGCGTTCAAAGGCTTCTTGGCCGGTAAAAAAAGGTGTTTGCTGATATAAATATAGCATAATAATGTAAATTTTTTGAATGAATTTTGAATATATCGCCAATAATGTCAGTCGCTTATTTGTTGCTTCAACTTTAAGTAGCAGAAATTTTGTAGCATAGAAAAGTGCTCATATTTATCATGAAGTAATCTGAAATTAGTAGGATTGGATATTTCTTCGAAGAAGAAGTAATGTGTTCATTTGAAGATATCACCTGGGAACGATAGCATTCGGATCGTTGATATTGGCGACGGTGAAATTTTTACGTGCTATGCTCAATTATCTCGATAAGAAGCTGAGTACCGCTAAAAATGCCGTTGCTAAATTTATTCTTATGTGAGTAGGCTTCTCTCATGGACATCTGTTTTATTTGTTTAGCACAGACAAAAAAAATGGCCGAAACCAGGATATAGATGGAAGCAGAAAGTGCAAAGAGTGCGGCTTTAACTCAAGTCCAACGCCATCAGGTTGACTCTATCCTTGGATCAATCATAATCTGAAGATTTAAGATGCCACTACCTCAATGCATGTTAAATATGACGGTAGAAAAGGAGCACGAGCTCATGAAGTTTGATTCGAATCACTAGCTACTTAATTATCCAAGGAATGGAGTCCGCTGTTGAAATCTTAGTGTAAAAAGTTTTCCGACTGGATAGTCAAAAAATTAATGATCACATTCCTTCTGCTCTCTGCGATCTTTGATAATGTATAGATGTTCGGATCAAGGTGCCTTGAAGTTGAATTTGAGCGAGAAGAATCCTCAGGATGGATCCGATCTCATAAAACATAGTTCGAATAAATCGACGGATTGAATGATGCAATCGTTCCAATTTTTGGTGAAGTTATGTGATCTTAACGTATAGACGTTGGAATCGTCTTTTCAAAGGCATCTCGGGGTGAATTCATATCGGTTTTTGAGTGCAATGTGATAGAACAAATTTTTCTCAACAACAAAATTTTGAGGCACTCATTGTGGAATATGAGTAAATTGAGAGTTATAAAGAAGAAAATAAAAGAGCGAAACTCTTGTTCAAATGTTCTGAAGCTTACCTTCACCTCATTCCCTTTTTTGATGTTCACCTATCTACCATTGTGGTCGGTTCCTATGCGGGAATGTTTCCTATATGGCTAATCGCTAATATTTTCTTTCGCCTACTACATGCATTATATCACTGAACATCATAATTTATCTACTTGATATCTGTTCGTGGCTCTCCCTGTACTGATGCAAGTACTTCACCTTTCGTGATCTGCATGGTAGTGTGAGCCTCATGTGCAACTTTACGATCCCTTGATAATAAAATAACATATAGCTGAGCACACCTCTTCATATTGTGAATACATTTCTTGGCTATGCAGAGTTGGGCACATTTCTTAGTTATATGCCGGCTTAGATTTGAGCATACCTCTTCGTATTAGAACGAAGAGTTCGGTGTAGGGTACAGCCATCTGTCTACCAAGCTTTCTAGTCGATTGCCGCTGTTAGGCAACAATTTGTAAAGTGCACTTTGGACTCACGAGTATCTAGAGGATGCACGAAGGACTTAGCTGTCGTAAAACACCTCTGCGTCAAATTCTCTTTTCTTTCTGTTTATGCCACACAGGTGTGTTAACGCTCATAAACCAAAAAAAAAACTCTACTTTCAGGTGTTTGAAGTGTTGTTTCTGGTGTTTTGAAGCATTTCTCAAGTTCTTAACGCGAAATGCTTATATTATGGCAAGTTTTTAATGCTTCTAATCTTCAGCAAATTATGTCAGGAAGAGTATGTGTGGTTTAGCAAGGTTAAATTTATTGATCTAATGATGCCCGGTGCAAGCCTATGCACGAATCTAAATGTAACACGGGCAGATGTTTCAACCAGCCGGAATCTGCTGGCTAAGGTTTCAAGTGCCTCGATGTCGCTGTTAAAGTTTGAGCCAACTGAATTCCGATAGCTGTGGTTCAATACAGATATTTTTTCGCAGAAAACGGAGAGATAGCAAATTTCACCTAATATGGAGATTCATTTAGAAATTGGCGGCTGGCAGCAGTGAGACTGACCATTTATAGCCAATAATGAAAGTATCACTACTCGTACTAGACGTGAAACTGAATGTTTTATGCTACTTGTAGATATCTTTTTAGGAATGGAAGTTCTCAGCACGAAAATTGGAACGGATATCAGAGGGCAGTTTAGAGAAGTCAGCCGAAAACGCTCCTGAACTTTTTAGCTCTTTCCTTCACTCCCGTTGTTGTTCTCACGCTTGGTCTGTAATATTTGCTGTAAATCAAAATTCCGTTCATATCTGAATCAAAAACATACCTTTGCTTTAAACCTCTTGCTGTGAAACTTTTCTTGGTCAGAAAAGCATCACTTTCTCGCCAGCACACAATACAGAAAAGATGATTGAGAGTAAGCCGACACTCAAGGAGAATGTATTATCTCACATTGTTTACCTAACCATGCGTGCACACACGGACGCACAGATATCACCAACATATATACCCACACTCTGCAAAGGTCCTTTCGCGGCACACATTCGGACATACTCTTGCGCTTGCCGTGTAGCTGACTGCGGTATCAGTGGCATGTCGTTTGTGTATGTTTTAGATACCGAAATATGGATGAAAATTCCCTTCCACGAAATGGATCTGGGCAGTCAAATAAATAAAACGGTTGAGATTTAGGGATTTTAAACAACTTGTAATAAAGCTGGCTATTGTTTGCAGACAGCTATATATGGAAAGAATTTCTGTGCGGCAGCAAAAGATTCATTTATGCTTATCATGGAGAATGTCCTCCGATATGCCGTTCTCGATAAAGTCACTGACTTTTTATTATTTCTTGGCAAAACAACTATTACATTGGGAATGGGTTAGCAAGATATATTTTCGACGCTTTTTTTCCTGCTGTTTATTTACCTTTTTCGACAGGAAGAGGTTCGGCAAGGACGAAAATATCGACAAGGATGAGTCGGTGTCTTCTGGATCCTATGAACTCGTAGAAAGGAGGTCCAATCCATGCTAAACGCTGCACTGTAAAAAGAGAAATCTTTAAGGCGAAGAGGGTTTGATGGTGTAGGAAGTGGGGTAGAGAAATAAATATAAAATGGACTTATGAATGTTTGCTTTCAAAGCGAATTCCAGGCGTTGCAAATTCGATACTCTTGGTCGCCGTGATGTTGGTACTTGCTGTGGTATTGCAGTTTGGCACCAAGCATCCTCCTCCCTGTCGCCCTTGTTCTCCCTAGATCGGCAGATATTAACTAACAATCAGTACGTATGAAAACAGTAATAATCCGTAGTACCATTTCTTCACATATGTGGCAACAATGGGAGAGATGACCAGTAGCAACCTCAGGATGTATTTCAGGTGTGGTTGCATTCTACTGGTTTAGCGGTCGTTGGATAATCGACGGGTTGCCACATATCGATCTCTATTATTATTTCGTTCCTATAATCATTGTTGTTGTCGGTGCATATTTGATCGCTGACTCATTCTTCGATGTGTACGAAATAGCTGTTGATACGACTTTCCTTTGCTTCCGTAAGTGTTGTCTTGGATTATCTGATTTCCCCACTTCCCATTTTCTAAGGGGAGTTTTGCGGTAAGCATAAAGAGCAATAGATGTGAATAGAAAAAAAATAACAGTAGAAACTGGGTGAAAAATCTCTGACTAATGGCATCAATATTGATGGCATTAGGAAGCGTTTGCCTGCAGCAAATCATTCATCGATGGCACTATGGCAGCGGAAATAGAATTTTATTGCTCTTCCATACTAGGTCCCTTGCTTTCAAGATGTTTAGGTCAGGGAATACATAAGCAATAAGAATAGAAGGGAATTAGGCCAGGGAGAGATGGGCGGAGTGGGAGATGAGGTGAGGTAGCGGGAGAGGTGAGGACCCCGTCCTTGTCTAGTCGCTGCATCGTCAAGAAGGCGTCCGTTCCCTTATGCTTTAAGGATACGATGTTCTTTTCAAATAATCTGAGGAGGGTCTTCACTACTCGCTTTGGTCGCAGCCAGATGTATCTCCCGACGACGAGGGGGCTTTCCATCCCTTTTTGCGGAGCTTTTGTGAGGTCCGAAAAACTAATTTTGCAGCGAGCGCACACCGACCTTCTTAGCCTTGCTTGTCCCTTGCTCAGCAACTGGCAAAAGCATTTTGCATTGGAATCTTCACCACTTTTTCTTGTAAAAGAATAAAACCTTAGCCCGTTAATATATCACAAAATTACCAGCAGTCTCCCAGAAAGAAGCGCTATGGAGAAGACCTCTCCACTGCAAGCAGTCATATTTTCTTGCACTAATCATATTCGATTGGCAGTCTGCGTGCATGTTTTCGCACAGGGGAAGGAAAATAGGGGCGGAAGAGCGCATTAAGGAAGTAGGGAAAGCAGTCTATCCTTACTACTTCGCCCGCTGTAGTCGTCTCTCTTTCTCTTGCATTCCATCATTGTTGCGATATTAGTTTAACAGAAAGTGTTTTGCAGTTGAGGATGCAAAACAAAACAATGGGACTCCAGACAAACCTTATTATATGTCGAGTGAATTGCAACGGATATTGGGCAAACAAAACCAATTCAATACTCAATGCAAGTAGTTTCGAAGGCACCTCCACAAATCGAATATTGTCTACTCAGTGTCGAACTTATGCAGCCTTCTCACGTTCTTGTCTTTTTGACTAATATAGATGATAAATTCTCAGCGGCCAACTACTGTTAGCACGTTCGTAACCTCGTACAATCTAATCGTTATTCATACGTATACTCTGCAAGTGTAAATGACACTCCCTTCTTATATGCTTCATGATATGTGATTTTCACAATCCTTGAAAGCACTTTTGAGGTTTGCTTCAGTTTTTGCAGTCAAAGATCAATTTGAGATAGGCTGTCAAAGAAATCTGGAGTAATCTATAATCCCGGGTTTCTATGGGAAGCATTCTTTTTGCGGGCAGCCGGTTCCAAACAACGTTTGTCGAAAAAACCTCCACCATTGACTTTTAGTCACATATACAATTTTAGTGATATTCTCTACAGCAGTGAAATAACTGTGGTGGAATTTGCTGTTTCTACATTCGGATAACTGATTTGCATCCACTTTTTTGTTTCTTATCTCATTAATTCTCCTAATTACATTCATCTTTCTTTTACTTTTCTGAGGCTAATTCATTTGACATTAGGGGGGACATTTGGGATTGGAGATTTTAAGCGTGGTTAACTAATCACCAAATAAACTCAAAGTTTTAAATAACTTAACTGACAGAAACAAACATGAATGAATTAAGTTGTAGTGGAGCTTCTTCAGCAGTTTTATAAAGCCACTACGAGCATTTTGTTTTAGTAGTGCATATTTTGCGTATTAGCTTGGGTTTTAATTTCATGCATTTATATATTTGGACTTTTTTGAGCAAGACGCGCACCTCCTTAGAAGCCGCTAAGGTGCCCGTTGTTGCATCACTGTTTATGCTCACAGATGCGAATAGGACGTTTACAAATGCAAACAATGATGAAGCGTTACGTTTCCAGATTTTTCGTTCTTATAACAAGAAGATCGTCTTGTTGCAAGGTTGCAGTAACATATTGTAAACGGATTTTCTTTTGCTAGAGTGAATATGGTACCATAGCAATATAGCTCTTCCACCGAAGAGCACATTTAAAAGCATTAACCGAGCATAGCACAAACGTGGGTAACATACGCTTATCCCATGCAAGCTTAAGAAATGTGATATTAAGTAAGGGAGAAGGTTGAGGTGTAATGAAATTAATGTGAGAGAAGAGGGAATACTAGACTTATGAATAATGTGGGGTTGCAATTTTTGTATGATCAGGCAGCCACCTCTCTTGGTCCTAAGAACAGAAGTGGTATTCGAACGTTGTTGCATAGGCTGCACAAATATTTGCAAGTGCCAAGCCCACTTATAAAGACCAGTGCGAATATCATGCCTTATATCATTCGCTGATGATTTGTCTTTATTATCTGCATGAAATATGATGAAGAAAAAAAATTTATGAACGTCGACTTACCGAGCACACATAACGAGTAGTCGTTTACGGTGACGCACGGCTTATGATCCATGAGAAAAGACCTGTACATCAACGACTCATGCAAACCAGAAAATCTATGAAATAGTCTCTATGATCGAGGACGGTATATCGTAAATCGCACTCTCTATGGAAAAGTCTGTATATAAAGCGTCTGAGTGGAGCAGGTCTCTGAGAGGATAATTAATATCGAAAGCTGAAGCTAAACTCTCCTAGTAGATTTGATAAGGAAAGAAAAAGATGAAACTATGGATTGCACCAACATTGTATTTCTTAATTATGAATTCGTTTGTTTTGCACTGTTGGCGGAACAAGTTTATTGATGACTATGACAGTAATATTGTAAGGTTCACCAAATTACGTTGCATCTTACTCGGTTAGGTTAGGACAAATTTAGTGTTATAACTTAATGGGCGTTATTAAATGGCCGCTTCTTTATGGGAAGTGGTGACTGAATAATTTTTGTGTCACTTGAAATAAAATCCACTTCCAGTAAATGCAATTGGAAGGGGTATCCAAAATATTCAAAAATTTTCTGCCATTTAGTCGTTACAAAAGGAACAACAGGAAAACAAAAACCGGCCTTAGTTACTGACACCATCATTAATTTTATTCCTGCCTTAGAGCGACTGATCTATGCACACCTCGTCTCTTCACGACGGTTATATATAAAGGTTTATTGATTACTGCCTCCTAGCAACAGATTAACAGTTATGCAGTAATGCACTTGCATATCAACGCCTTCAAAGAGACCGCCAAAATTCGTCGATCGGCGGACACGGTACAACAATTTTAAACTACGTCGTTCAATTCGGCTACATTGCTGTTTACAATGACGGCAAACTTATCACAGCCGCCGGGGACTTCGCAACAGAATGTGATCTCTGTCGCACTGACTCGCTCTCTCTTATGGAACACTTCAGATAAGATGAAGTTATCGCAGCTGCTCACTCTGTAGTTATCTCAGAGTCGAAGGCTTCCTTTACCTTCAACAAACTCTCGGTTCCTCAATGAATGCACCTTGAGTAAAGTGTACCATTGCTGTCTTCAACAATCCAAGGGTTTCGGAAGACTTCAAGCGATTCCTTCCGTTCATTGCCTGCATATTTCAATAGTGGCAACATATGTGTAAAAACATATGTGTAGTAATACAGTAGTAGTAACAGCACTCACAGTGCTAATGTTACAGTAGTAATAAGATTACAGGGTAGCAACTTGCCGTCTTTTCTTCTATGCGTAAGGATTCTTTTAATGAGTTATATCAATAGTGATCAAAATTTCGATTTTCATCAACCGCGAGTGCTTAATGTTGGTCGATTTCACCAGAACAGGTGCGCGTTGTGTTTGATGCGTCGGAAGATAAGAATGCAGACTAGAGGCCGATGGCTTGGGTGCATGCTCACCGAGTAACGACCAAGTGCTGGAGACGCGAAAATGAAAAAAAACGCCGATAGCAGTGGACATACGGGATGTCCTCCCCAACAATCGCCATAATTCATGAATATTAGTTAGAGTTCCTTCGAAGTAAGGCCATCGGAAAATGAAGGATGCTTTCCATATTCGAATTTTTCGCACATACCAAAGAGAACAACCGCATTTCATGCAAAAATCCGTTTAAGGCAAATTAGACTCAAAATTCACCTTCAGTTTCAGAAACCGCCAGCAGCAGTCTCCAGGATTCTAGACAAGGACTAATGCGGCTACGCTAATCCACGAACGCATGTTATCCGATGTATATGAAGCTACGGAAAAATCCTGCGTGTGAAAATTTTTTCGGAAAATGTCATGCCATCCGAAACGCCGAGCGAATCCTTTGGAAGGATCGATATCATGTGGGTGGAGGGGGAGAACTGGGCAGTTTTTCCTCAATTTTTGGAAATAGCATTGTGCGACTAAAAAGAAACAAATGTAAGAGAGTCACAGAAGCGATTTTCCTCTTTTCATATAACACCAAATGCACATGGGAGGGGATTCAAAGGGGCGGTGGTTCTTTTTGCACCAAGCCTTCGTTGAAGGATGTTCGCTTTCTTATGCAGGTTTAGAGGGCTTATAGGAATCCATTCAACACAGAAGATCTGAAAGTATCTTACCGTTTCTCAATACTCGAGCTAAAATAATGGGAAAAAGTTTAACTGAGGAAATTGCATGAGTGGAACACCAAGAGGTACTGAGCCGCAAAAGCCCTCTCCCAACGAGGAACTGTGTTCATCCACAAACATATAATACTCAACATTCGCGGTGAGAGATCGAAGGGAAAGTACACATATTTGTTGTTAGGCCATCGAGCTCTATCGTTTGATGCGAAAATAATGGAAATCCCGGACAGGAAGTTTTTTTCCAAATTTTCCGCTCTCCTTATTCCCTCACAGATGAAGAACTGCGATTTTTAGGAATTTTTATCCTTGACCCTACTGGACGTAAGGGAGAGGAAAGGGATGAGAAGTGAGTTGCTTGCGTCATAGGAGAGATCTGCGGAGATGCATCAAAAGTGAAGCGAGAAATGTCAAACATCGATGAAGAACGAGAACTTCGGAAATCGCGAAAATCGAAATTTCTCAAGTCCTGGCCAGTGGAATCGACTTTCAACCTTTCTTCCCAACTGAAGTGGTTTGTTTATATAAGATTTAGTAGAGCTTTTAAAGTTCTGCCAGAAAAATTAAACCACAGTTCTCTAGACTTTCCGGTGTTGAATTTCAAGGTCAAGGGGTGGTGTCGGTTCCCCTCGACTCCTCTTTAATCCGCTTACTGTTATGAAAAGACCGACTTTATGGTGGAAAATGACGAGAAAAGTTGCACTCGGGAAATACGATCAGTGCCCAGAACTCAATCCCGTCATGTTCCTACGCGCTAACCACTCCGCTGTACACACCTGCAGCTCGCATTCTCAGTGCGATCGACTCCATCAAGCGAGGAGAGCCGAATCATCGTTACTGCAAATCACTGAATTTATTTTCTTTTCTCCCATATTCAACGCAACGTTCTACCGTGTTCAGTAGAAAGTGAGTGTTGATCGCAAAAAAAAAAAACGCCACCTATATCCGTTCAGAATTGGAGAAGTATTGATGGCATAATGTAATTTGTCTGTTTCGCTCACCCTTACATATGTTCCCACCAAATGCAAATTCCAGGATTTGCACCAGCGATATCCAGGCATATTATAAAGTGCTGGAAAAGGAATCGCATGAGACGTCGTACGGCGCCATGTACGCACGCCATCGATTATGCAGAAAAATGTTATGGTCGAAAATACAAAGAGTCCAGGATATCGTGGAAATGCAGGATCAGGGCGGAAAGAATTTTTTTATTTCTGCAATGTGTTCGAGGAGACGTGGAAGAACGTAATTGATGAGGGGAACGATGGGATAAAGGAAAAGAAAGTTGCAGAAAATGAAGCTGGCAATCTGCCAAACTTTTTCATCGGATCAGGGAACTCTTCAAGGAATGCGCTATCGCATCGGAAATCTCCCATAACAGAAATAGTTCCATCCCAACTCAGCCAACAGGGGCAAAGATATGGCGAAAAAACCATTTAAGGATCTTCCGAAGGATATCTCGCCGCGATCACTAAATATCCTCAAATTCTCTTCTCCGAAACTTATGGTCTCCCTTCCCCAAGAGGTCCTAAAAAGCTGCACAAGGAATCCAAATTCACGAAGATATAAAAGTCCCCTTATTCATCACCATACATTTTCAACAATTTCCGGAAAGATCTTCATGCCCAGGATTTTTTCCTCATCACCCGGTATAAAGCCGACAGCAGGCGCCACATGACCGCATTGGTAATGCAAGAATGCGAAGACAGATCAAAATAGGCAGGACATGAATTGCTTTCATCTAACTTCATATTTTTTCTGTTTCGGGCTCATTTTAATTGTGATTGCAACTTCCGTTAGAATGGCCGCCACTGTGTCAAATTATTGGGCATAAGGAAGGGTTCTGCAACCGCATCAACGTCACTCAAGCCAAAAGCAGTGTCGGTTGCCCCTAAACAAACGAGACGCGTACGATCAGATGCAGTTCTCACTGTCCGAATACAGACACCTCGCTATCGTCAAAGTCGACGACCAAGCAATCAGCTCCCCAGCTGATAGTGCATCGGATGTCACGTTCATCAGCAAGGCGACTGACTTGGCAGCTCATCGGATAACTAGCCCTTCAGTCTCCATCATCATCGCTCACCGTGCATCAAGAGGTCAGACCAACATTCTGGGACAACGTGCGTGTGCCTATAATTTCTAGAACATCTCAGCGAAAGGACTGTTCTCCATAGCCGACAATCAGTGCAACCTACTCGGAGCCGAACGGATCTCAAAGATGGGAATGTGTGCAATGACGAATCCCCTCCCAAGGGAGATCCAGCTGGATCAGCAAAAGTCAGTATCGTTGCACCAAGCAACATCCAGATAGTCAATAATCCACAGCATCACTATCCGCATATCCTCGGCACTCATTCAAGACGGTGCAACCAGTCAAGAGCCACTCACCAAGGCACAAACTGATCAGAAACACTCGAACACTGGGCTACTCAACTGGACTACCTTCAAACATTGTTGAAAATGTCGATCTCCAGCATCCATCAGAGGAACAGGTGGATTGCAAACACGCACTGCAACCGAACCCACTCGAGTTGACTACCAACCGAGGCGTGCAAGACGAACGAGTGGACTTCCACAACACATCAGCATCGAACCGCACCGAGGTACGTATGTTGATGCCGATTTTACTCTTTCCTTGCCCTCCTGCATTTCAAAATGCGAGGTATCTCATATATGGCCATGATTGAGGACATCCGGGTGGCACTGCGAGACGCTTGTTTACGTAGCATTTACTGCGAAAAAACAATGACCAAGTCATAACGAGGCCAAGAATTGTGGTGAGGATTGCGTGGGGATCACATTTCATCACAAACTGTTACATGATCACCTCTATGTATAAGTCGTCTTTTTTGACTGTCGGTTCTGTGCACGCGTATTTTCACTGCACCTCTTTTCTTTAGCTAATAAAGCTTGATCCTTATGTCGCCGTCCTCATGAGCACTACAGCCTGCTCGTCATCACCTCGCCCACTCACAGACACAAAAGTGATCAACGAGCATCCCTATCAAAGGAAGGAAGCGGCGCCATCAAAGATGCTTTCTGGGATGGTGAGCATAAGTGTTTCGCAATCGACATCCCTAATGATTCAAACGGAAGAAAAAAAGCAAAGAAATAGTCTTTCATCCAACTAATCCCACATGAAGAAGCCTAAGTGTTTATAGAGACAATAGTGCAAAGGTGCTCATCACAGCTCTCTATAGATGACAAAAACAACCGACCATAAAGTCTTCCAACAGGCAGTATTCCTTTGCATCACTCAATATTCTAAACGATTTTATAAATTAAACAATTTCTTTCCTTCACATTCACAAAAGGAATTTATTTGTCCGCATCATACAGATACCAAAATGCGGTGAGTGAGGAGGAACCTAACAAGCTCTCAATGCAACAATGACGGCGTACTAAAAGAAGCAAATGGCACGAGTTGCACGATTCGGCATTACTGCACGAGTCTATCGATTATCAATACTCGTCTTGTCCTTCACACCTTGGCCACTTTCTAGAGAATTAGAACTCCTCACATAACACGAATTGTGTTGCATATTTATTTCCATGATCTTACTTTCAAAAGTAATTTGCAGCGTGCGGTAAAACAATGAGAGAAGCTTATCACTCCAATGAGTTTATCATTTTTGTAGATATGTCTTAGCGCATCGACGATAGACGACTATACCAAAGAAGCCAACTAAAAAAGGTCAACGATTCATGAATATGGAACAAAAAGCAAGAAAATTCTCCCCAAAAAATCACGTCGAAATGAGAGTGAAATTGGTTGCTCGGTGCGCATCTATCGTCCACACCTCCATGACTGCTAAACAGTATGATAAAAAGTAGAGCGACCTCTTAAGCACACCATCATATGCAGTAAACAATTCACTCATATATAACGAAACGTAAAATTAGCGTTTCCATACTGAACAGCGTGTCATGTTATCGCAATGAATACTGAGCAACTTCCCACCCCTTGTACATATCAGTCGCAGAAATAAACCATTCATAGTTCACTAAACAGGAAGCTTCAAAAGACCTGCTATACAAACTAGTTTTGATGACGGAATCACTGTATTGCAGTACTCGCTCCTCATATTTCTGGACGTAGACTCATGAGTTGCGAAATTAAATGTTGCAGATCTTTGCTACATGCCACTCTAAGAACACAACCCAATTATAAAAAAAAGAAATAATTAAATATGTAAGTGGAACAAATTATAGATAGAAGCTTTCTCCTCCCATGGCAACCAAAAAACAAACGTCAAAGCTTGACAGCCATCTTTGAAGATAACCTTTTCCGAGGAACTCTTTTGCCTTCAGCAAAAACCCATTTTCTTCATGATCAAGCGGTTTGACTCAAAAGAACCATGTGATTCTATCGACCATCATCTCATCCGTGGACTAAACTACGAAGAACAGAAAATAAGGACTTGCGGCGACAATGACCTCTCAATTTATAATGTTAAAACTCCCGTCAAATAAGAGACCAATTTTCGAAGTATCAATCACAGGCTCTGTTTCATTCCATAATCAAGACATTTCTGAAAATTTCAGCGGAATAAATATTAGATTTATATGAAAAAAATTCAGAGACAACCGCATGAAACAGTCAAAAAATCAAAACAAGTTCTACGAATTAGATAAGAGAGAAATGAAAAAAACATTTATGGCACCACAGCTGCAATCTGATTGCAAGATTATGACAAAATAACACGGGATTACGAGTGTATGTCAGTACATAACATTGAGTACGCTCTGCCCAACCCCATAGGCCAATAGAATCGAATCACAATGTGGGTATATTCCACTGAGGTGGGCTCATTCAAAATTGCACTGCACCTCCTCCAGGAGGCCCTTACAATCACAACAGAAATAAACTCTAACTGGTAATATTATGGAGTAAATTTACCTGTGACTAATCGTGAGCATTTAGCCTATACTCGACTCTCGTCTCTGCAAAAGCACGCCTTCATTTCTTAAAATTATGTCCCACTCACTAAGAACACACCTAGCATCGAAACAACAGCGTACACCTGCTATTAAAGCAACAGAAAAGTGTGCCAAACGGGTTAACACCATTGGGTCTTCACAATTCCACTTGTACGACCAACCAATGATACAGAGCATCATTAAATTATAAAATATGGGCAACAGTGCATTTATTTCTCAACCGAACCAACTTTTCGCAAGAAATCCCCAACAAAATTCGTCCATACCGCGTGCACGCTAACTTTCAAGTACGCTTAAGAGTTTGCAGTTGTTTAACGTATTTTGAAGCCAACAGGATTTCTGTTGCGCCATCGAATTTCATTACTTCAGACTGGGAAATTTTTGACCTAAAACATTAGCCAGAGAGAGACCAAAACAGACAGACACTCGCGCTATATACGCATAGAAACGACCTCGAAGTGCAAATGTACCTTACAGATGCAAAATTACAGAGATGTACGAAATTCACCTCTCATATCTTGCACAGAAACCAATAACCAAGCATCCTATATATGTACAACAAATCTGGAAGTATACATGAGACCTACCTCGGAAGACAATTGAGGCAAGAGATCGTTGAGGCCAAAGGAACTACAACTCAGTTGTGCTTCTCTTATACAGCTTTCTCCAAAGAAAATCAAAAACTGGGCGTTACGAAATCTGATAAGAGCGAATAAAGGCGAACCACTATTTAAAATATTTAATATTTAATTTAATATAAAAAATAATCCAAATATTTAAAAGGAAGGAAATAAAGCAAATAAAAAGAAAAAACAACTACGAGGAAGAACAGCGATAGCAGGTGGTAGATGTCAAGGCAAGTTGATGTCATACAACGGTGTCGATTTCCTCCTCAACAACGTCGCAGGTCTCCGGCAACAGTATCTCTGGATCCACTATCTGCAATAATCAAAGTACAATCAACATAAATCCACTTCAAACTCTGCAACATCGCTTACAATCACATCAGCAGAACGGATCATATGATCAAGTTGACAGGCATCATACACAGCACATGACCTCATTTGGAAGCGCAGAGAAAGGGCGAAGGATGGTACTAGTAACTGAGAGAAATCTTACTCAACCCGTTCAAAACAATTTCCCAACTTCACAACTACGGCCGCAAACTTTTGATAGACCTCTCCACCACAACAAACATCGAATTTTAAATCCTTTAAAGATGAGGAGAAAAAGTTTCAATCCTTCATGCGACGTTTTCCAAAGTTCCAAAGTGAAAGCAATGCGAAAATCACTATTCACTTAGAAAGCAAAACCCACATAAAAATACAACAAAACACATATAAAAAGTTTACTAGAAGAGATGGCAAGCTGGCGTGATATGTTCTCAGTCCTCTTCATGACATGAACCCATTTCACAAAAAAGTGTTTCCTCTCCTATGACCCAAACTGCTACACATCAAAATCCTCGAACACTTGCAAACTGCTCACAAATTTTCAGGTACTCTTGTACGAACTACAACCTCCCAAACGGATCCTGGAGATACACTCTAGAAAACAAATATGAACAAAGCACAAGAGCTGAGTTACCTCCAGATCACCATGCTCGATAAGGAGATGTACACGTTTGTGATAACTCTCGTGTTGTTCCATTGACTTGCGATCGGCAAATGTTTTCAAACAAACCTAAAAGAAAGCACAATTTTGCACAATCCAGCAAGCAATATTCTTAAGAGTGCTTTAATTTCTGCAAGGCCATTACACTAAGGAAGAGAAGCAACGATGGAACCTCAATTCACATGCAAAATACATTCAGCATATTCAAGACCTGCAGCTCGAAGCTATTAAACTTCATAAAAAAACTTTCACTACTTAACGTTGACCCATTCTGGAGAATGTTCTGCCTGGTGATCTTACCGTCTGTTTTCCGATGTAAGACTGTTAGGACCGCTTTAACCTTAGCGGCTTTTCGCAAAAACACCGCAATCCATGGTGGCAAAATTACATTACCACGCCAAAAAATCTTCCATTTGGATTATTGGAATATTAAGGTCCAATTCTGATTCCATTCTGTTATAAAGTCGTGTGCAACTTTTCCAATATCCCATTACCACAAACATCTGCTCCTTTCCACAGCCAATGTGCACATCAATTTCATTTTATAAAAAGATGCTACACTACAAATACTCTTCTGCACAGTTTCCAGTTCCACGTTGTACGAATTTGGAATCCGCTTCCCAACAATATCGTCATCGCACCCACTAATTCAGCTTTTAAACTGCTGGTAAACTATTTCGACCTATACACTACCGTTGCTTTCACGCACGTCTTGTCGCTCAGATTATGGCTCTGAAAACCTCTCGCTTTTTCGCAATTTTTATTCACATAATTTCTGAAAGTTCTCCTACTTCAAGGCATTGAAATACAATTATATAAGAGTGAAAATGTCTGCAGTATCTAAGAGAATTACCACAGGGAAGTCCCCATTAAGACAGAGCAGAAAATGAAACTGTCTTGGTTAAATCTGATCCTACTCCTGCTTTCAACCTGGGCAGAACTGAATCCATGGTTGACCTGATGTGGATGACAAAAATTTATCATTGCCGTCGTTAGGCCATCAATTTATCGGCTGACGCTTTTTCCACTAAAAAATGAGTTCAACGATCGTTTGTACTACTAAAGCAAACGATTATAGAGCCCAGCGTAAAGAAAAAAGCTCCACGTGATGTTATCACTTGGCGGTGCTATAAACGTAGCTCGATTTCTGCGCCTAATCACGTTTACTTAATACTCAATACAACTGGAAATGGAAAGTGTGAGAGTTCTCAGGCTGATATAGGTCGTTCCAGGGAATTTTTGCAGCGGATCATGGATCACGAAGCAATGAGCATTTCGAAATGAGCAGTACTCAAAGCAAAGTACTTTAACGTCAAAGCTAAATTTCTTTGTTTACTTCTTATCCAGTCTCGCATTTTTGCTCAGAACAACTCTCCAGTTTATGCACGCCTGCGGAAAAACAACGGTTAGTTGGTTACTAAAAAGAGTTATAGAAAACTTGAACAACAAACCTTAAATCCTACAAAAATGCAAAACAGACCTTCCTTCCAAGACTACTTTTGTTCTACCTCTTACAGATGATAACCAGTAAGCCGAACGTCTTTCGCTACTTACTCTGTCTGTCTTCTTCTAAGACCTTTGCTCAAACGTCAATCCAGAAGTAAAGAAAACACATACCTCACAGAAGAGTGGCCTCTCCATCCTAGCCATTGGGTGCTCGAGCTCGATGTGTTCAGCACACTCCAAACGTGACATGAACACTGACTTACACAAAGGACAGTCGAATCTTTCGAATGAGAGCGCCCTCGCTTGCTCGAACACCTCTTCAAGAGAGAATGAATTCTCTTCAGCAGCCTTCAACAACTCCGCCAGACGCCGCATCTGTAAACTCAAGCAAAAGATGGCTTCTTAAACAAATGCATGAATAAATGTAGAACACCAACCAGCCCTGTCCAGTTATCTCAACATCGCAGCCAACCAACTATTTATAAGCTTGTTTTTCGTCGAATTAGACAATAAACTGAATATACAACCAAAACCACTTCGCATATTGCCTTCAATATTCACTTCATCCGTTTCCAACAAAAATAAGCCGTAATGAAAATAATTCATGAAGAAATTCCTGACATGTAGAATGAATAAAACAGATTTTTTATGAGATAAGCACGCTGCACAACTCCGCCCAGAAGAGACGGATGCCACAAAACTGTTAGAGGGACATCGAAGGAGACGGGAAAGTGAACGATTAGACAGATGAACGTGGAAAAACGCATTAAATTCAGCACACGTCGGAGAGAGAACAAACGGGATCACTTCATGAGCTTTATATTATTCAACTAACGGTCATTTTGCTTAATGCTTACCACCCTCCCCCCCCCCCCCCCTTTCCTCCGCCAAAAAAGAACGGACCACAATATTTTTGAGAAGAAGTAATAGGAAAAACTTCCTACCACGTTAGCAACTTCATTTTTGGCATATTCGGCGTCGAAAAAACGCTAGAACGCAGACCAAGACTGCTGAGAAATGATGTTCAACAAAGCAGAAGATGGCTTAACATATTTCCCGGCAACAGTGGAACAAATCGAAAAAAAAAACAAATCATCACAGTGGGTTGGTCCGAATCTCCTTTCAAGAATAAATAAATCTGCGCTTGCTTTCATTCGTTTTCCATATAAGCCTCTATAGCACATTCTCAAGAATGTCTCCACCACATGTATAAAAACTAAACTGTTCGTCGCCTGCTCCCTTTCATTACGTACATTTATAAAATGTTTTATAAATACTCTTATTATGCTCGCATTAGCAATCTTACCTAGTACTGATACCTACCCTCCAGCTGCGTATAGTAGAATGGGTTCTATTTTCACCTTCGGAAAATTTTACTTCGAAATTTGATGAATCAAGGAAACCTTCGTCCTAACAAGAGAATATTAGGAACGAGAACAATTACTAATAAATTATTCCCTCTCAAAAATTAAAAAAATTGGACATTCGCTTTCGGCGTTCTCCTTGAATTTGTCGCTGAAAAGAACGGTCCAATGTTCTCTTCATCGAAACATCATGTGAATATTTTACTATCAATCAAGAAGGATATCAAAATTTAATTTAAAAAAATAAGCGATCCATCAAAACTATAAGAAACGGAAAATATTATCATTACGATAATGTTCCAAAGATAACAACAGTGCTTCCAATATCAAAAACATGGATCAAGAGACGCCAAACCTTCTCCTCACCTCCACCCCTTCCCCTCTTTCCACTAAAATGTAGCACCACTTACAACACAGTGAAATGTACTTATCCAACACACAGCACTTCATATATCACATCTACCTAAGTCATCATCTTTAATAAACTTGTCTAGGTAAAACAGATAATGCAAACAACTGTATAACAAGAACAGAAAATAAACCTTCTCTGAAATCGTCGCACTAGGAAGAAGCTCGCCTCGACGAATTTTGTCGATCCAAGCGCGTGCATCAGGGCCTAGCCCTAACTTCCTCTTGCGCGGTCGACTTGGCGGCGTGAAAAAGGGCTCACCGGTACTACGAACAATTATCGCATCATCCGGAATATCGGCCGGAGGACGACGATTACTGCAAAATCCACACAATATAAACAGAGAATCGCAGTTGAATAAAAGAACGAGAAGCATGGCGATATTCCCTCTTTAGGAGAGCAATTAAAAACATTCTAACGCTGAAGGAAAATTACAAAAAAGTTGAACAGAAGATCGATGACAGGATATAGATCGGTAGACGTTGTGAAATGCAAAACACAAGCAATGTGATAGATGACTGTGCATGTAACGTAATAAACAACACGTCTTAGTAGTGGTGGAATAGAAAAGAAATGACCTCGCAAAAGGCTTCCAAGCCTCTTCAAGTTCCTCCTTGGTGGATACATGAGTTTTGAGATGTTTTTTGAGGTTGCCTTTGAGTCGACATGTCTTCCCGCAATATGGACACGCGTGCGGAGTGAAACCACTGTGCACAGATCGATGCTCAAAGAGATTCGATTTGAACCGAAATGCCTTCCCGCAAATATCGCATCCGAAAGGCTTCTGATCAGTGTGAATAACTGCGTGCTGCTGCAGCCCTAAACTTTAAAAAACATGCACATCTGAAGATCTAACTGGTGATCCCAAATCTGGCAAAAACGATACAAACTGGAAAGTACTTCAAAACGAGCATAAAGGAATAATTATTTCATAATGTTTGTTGGATAACTAACAGTTGTCTAAGATAATGAAAACAGCTGCAACGTCTAGTATAAACATTGCTGAGGCCAATTTCCCGGTGGGAAATACTGACACCAATTCCCCGTTAGGAGACGACCTGTTTGCCTAGTGATAAGCCTTGCCGCGTACGAGTAACGGAGACAATCAGATCAGCTCATCGATCGAACGTAGTTCTCATTTATAATATAATTCCTCACATATAATCATCAATGCTTTTATAAGCGCGTATTTCACTATGTAGAAGCCCGGAGAATATTTTTAGTAAGATCCTAAATGTTTGCACAACGCATGAGAGACTCATTCTTTCCCGCTTTGTCTCCGAATTTTTGGCGAATTTTTGAATGATCCTTTACTATCTCAAAGTTTGATGCAACCCTTTCTTTCGAGGCAACAGCAAATCGAAAAAGGCTTACCAATATGTAAAACAATCAAAATTCTAAGACATTCTTCCATAAGTGGAAATATTTTGCGCAGCTGACCTCTTCACAGTTTAAATCCTATTCCACCTACTGTTCTCATTTTCCTTGTTATACGAAAGACTTATGTCATTTTTCATAAAATTCACTATGGATGTTTGCAAATATATGATTATATCCCAGACGACCAATAAATACCAAACACTCTAGACGAAGCTTAACTGATGTAAGAGGCTTAACCAACTGAGAAAAACCACAATCTCAGCATGACTGGTGGTTTCTGCAAACTAAGCTGTTTACATTGCTTCGCTTATATCAGCAAGCACTTGTCGGTAAAGCCATGGTCAAAGATAATTGCAGCAATTTCGCAAGCATCAGGCTCAAAGTACCAGCAAAAGTGCCATTTGTTCTACTCCTACTTCTAAGTATAGTTCTTCAATAAGCACTCCCATCCACAAATTTAAAACGATAAATCACTTGTGTGGCAAAAATCATTTAAAAAAGAAAACAAGATAAAAGTCACTGCAACTGCTGGTGAGAAATCTCCGATACCTCTTCGATCTCATGCAGTGTATATCAGATGCGTAAATATTCAAGCTTCTGCATATTATGTCTCTGTTATACGAATGCTTCTATGAGTATGGCACACTACTTCAACTTGTAAACAGTATACTCGACAAATGAAGGAGAATAAAACACAAAAATCTGAAGATGAACTCACCTTTGAAAGAAACAAAGATTTTGTTGCAAATATTGCATTGATGCACCGCACGCGGTGGCAACGAATGAGGTCCCAAATCATCGTCGTCACGAAACTGAAAACATATTCATATATTCCTATACAACAGTTTGTGGTGGAATAAGAAAACACTCTCAATTCTCGGATTCACTCATATCTCCCAACCATTCATTTAGAGCAAGGGCTAGCCCATAAGCAATTTTTGCTTACTCACTTCTGTCTTCCTCTCCACTATTTTCGCTGCTATCCCTACATACTTAATGAAACTTCACACACAGCGATTTCTTGTCGCCACGTATTGTTAACGTCGAAAACTTGCCCGTTACCTCGGCTCGGAAACGCACCACGCTCAAATTTCCGAATCAACATATTCTTCGTGTAGAGTTGAATAGTGCTGAAGTCGATACAACAATCACGTCACAAATAACCCTCAAATCGAATCCCATTCGATCAACTTGGTCATGCATTAGGAAACGGTTAAGAAGTGTGAGTGCAGCGAAAATTTTATCACTATCAAATCAATGCAATCATATATTTGAAATTACCCGCGATAGCAGATATAAAAAATTACTGACTAAAGGCAGCGCCATTCTGAGAACTTATTCTCAGCGATAACTGCTAAACATGTCCTACTGTTGCTGTTACCGTCAGCTCATTCCGATCGACGACTCACAGTGGATCGAATACCGCAGATTATCTTCTTAACACCTACGAACTATTTCTTTCTGCCATCATTATTTCCTCCTTATTTGCAGTTCCTTTCAAGTTGTTTCTTCTTTAACATATATCATGCGGCGTCTTTTTCATTCACGATGATCATTTCACAGTGATTGCTTTCAATTTCTCTTAAGTCTCCAGAGGGAACGTCACACCCACTCTTGACCAAGCCAAGCAATCGCAGCTAGCCAAGTTTGCATCAATGTACAACTGGCTTAGTGCAAAATGGCTTGCGCCATGAAAAGTAAATCTGTATATTAATAACACAATGTACCAAGTAGTACGCATTCCCCTTTAGAAGAATGTTTCCACTGTAGGCGTCATATTTGAGATAACTGACGCCAACGATCGTACAGTGGAAAATTTTTAACTACTCAGATAGAAAGCCATTAAGAAAACAAGATCACCTCTTACACGGGAAAACCCACAGTCACACCTCAACTGATTAAACTGTGTTTGCTCGGATGCATTGCTGAATATCAACGCATACTTTATTAAAGGAAAGAGCTAGGAAAACAGCATTTTTCAATAACTTCTTTTCTCTACTCACTGAAAAAACATCACCGTAAAAGAAAATTGCCTTATCGCGCAAAAGAAACAAACAAACTATGCGAAGAGAAGCCGATACAAAAGCTATCAAGGATGAACAAGAAAATGTTCTCAGTGTCAGAAAATCGAAAACCAAGGTTCAAAACACTTTCCTATTTAAATAAGATGCAAGTACTGAAACAGAAATCGAAGCACTCATTTACCAGTGTGTCTCCAGTCCCCCTCTCCCCTCCGGTAATGACAATGTGTGATCATAAGTCACAAATTAGCAATCCCTAATATCCACGGAAGTGGGAACTATCTGTAAAAATCATCACGCTTTTATGGAGAAATGTCATTATACATTACGATAAAGCAGCTATACAGTCGGAAAACGAAATAATTTATGATAATAAATATACACTCTATATACATCATCACGCACTCGAGCAGAAGAAGAAGACCAGAACGACAGTAAAGACAACAACCCCCTCCTCATTCCAAATTTAAAAGTGGGAACTCCGATCCCCTCCCCCCAGTCTTTCAAAACTTTAAAACAGGTGCGTGCTTATATGATACAGTCTAAGTTAAAGAGCTCAAAATGCGTTCGTTTCCGCGCACGATGCACCCTTGTTGAGATATAGCTGAAAAAACTAAATATTTGGATTTGCCGGCATCTACACATATATATTTTTATATTTGCATACAATGCTACTTGCACAGCAAGCTAGCCATTTCGAATTTATTTACTTTCAGCTTTTGCAGAACTCTCACCTTTAACTTATATGATATCCCCTCCCTTCCTTCCCATAAGTATATACAGGAAAGCCACATTATAAGTTATGCTACTTTACATTTCATTCAAGGAAATGGCAGACTTCTGGATTTATAGAAACAAACCTCCTGTTCATCGACATACTCGTTCGGGTCCACTAATTCCTCGTCCATGTGACGCAATTCTTCGTGTTCTGCTGTTGGATCAATCCTTTGATGGTAGACAACTCCATCTGGCGCGACATGCCCCATTTCGGCATGCTGCATTGGCATCGCCATTCTCGAGTTACCACCCCGTTCTTCCTTGGCAACTGTTCTTTTTGAGCGAAATACGATTAAATAACAAAATAAGCCTGCAAGTAAATGCGATACTACATCCTCCCTAAAAGTCACAAAAAACAAACTCTGCAACTCTAGAATACACAGGAAACAGTACCTACAAGTATCGGATCGATAGCAAAATCTCAACTTAAACAGGTTCCTCCATTCCTGTGACTCCCTCCAAAAATATGGGAAGATATGGCGCAACGTCCAAATAAACTCCATGCGTTAAAAGTCTTACGTTCCTTACCGCAACACTGGCTAATGCCTTTATCCGTTCACAGACCGGATAAACTAATACTGCCCGACTTCACCTTTGAAAGCATCGGCTGTTGATTGCTTTGAAGATGAGGATTTTCACTGCTTGCTCCTTGTCCTACGCACTAAACTAGTCGACAAAAGAGCTTCGAAATTTCACAAACAGAGAGCTTCATCCACTCGAACTGACTAAGCGTTTTTGACGATCCCCGTTTCAATTTGCCACCTAAAACCGCAGAACTCACTGGTTCGCGTCTACTTCGCTTAATATAGACCAATAATTTCAGCAGGTGTGCTTCTAAGATATTTGAATAAAGCATATACGGTGACGAATATTGTAGTGGCTAGGAAATTTCACATCCTAGAAGACCATCTGAACATTGAATCAAAACACCGACGTTTCATATAGAAGTTAAAAGTTCCCACTTGTGTTGATGAATAAAACACGACCGTGGCCTGGTCTAGTTCCCGTGTGCATAATTTCCTTCGCAGCCTCAAATATGTCTGCCATGCAACTATCTGCTCAGTGTTCTATGACAGCTGACACGATTCATTAATCAACGCTACGGGACGGTCGCGATCTCCCCGCTTTCACTCGAAGCCATAAGCTGAGCTATACATTTTTGGATTACAGCAAATCTGTGATGTTTCCTCAGCCGGGAATCAGGTGCCCTCTCAATGGTCGAATAGAAGGATTCTTTGAAATCCCTAATAACAGCTCTCTTCCAGAAGTTAGCTTCGTACATTTAATATGTGTGACTTACGCAGCACACACTCCTATTTCAATTATGTATTCCAGTTTCGGATCAAATTTCAACAGAAAGATGGAAATCTATAGAAAGTTCACAAAAACCGGATTTATTCCGTCCTGCAACTATCGAAGTACTAATCTCGCAAAAATTCTGAACACTTCCATCGCAGAAACTCAATAAAAGCTTAAATTGTGAAGGAATTAAATAAATGACTGAAGAGTGAATAAAAAAGCTGAACCCAGCAAATAACGGTTCAGTAAAAAAGAAGGGAGTCGAAGAAAGAACCTAGCAATAAATGGTGTTGCTGATTCTCTCTTCAGATAAATCGAAGCAAAATAAAAACATTCGCCTCCTATCGGCTTCAGTCTCTACGCAAAAAGCAAACGATCATATTTCTCCTCTTCTGAGATGACACCGTTGAAGAAATTAATTGCTAATTATTATTTACTGCTACCACCATTATTACTTAGTACTAATTACTATTATCTGAAGGTTTTATGATGCAAATGTAACCTTTTGAAAAAATCAAAAAACAAAATACCTAGACAACGTACGTTGCAAAGCAATTTATGGAAGTGAATGAGAGCGTCGCAGCTGCGTTACGATCATGCACTGCTGACTAATAATCGATGTTTTAGCTAACCGAATATGGACTTGAGGTCTAAGTTAGACCCTCTCCCTTCACTCAGGGAAAAAGTTTCCAATTTCAGATCTTATAGATCGATTTGCTGCTCATTCTTCACGGTGTGCATTTGTAATATTATACTCATTTGCAATCTCCACCACCAAAATTTTCATTTGCGACCAACTCCACTATATTAATAGAACCCAATCCTCCCATCTTCTCCAAATTATTGTTGAGTAAAGAATCGCTGAAAAACTGAATAAAGAAGAGACATGTTCGCTGGACGCAACATAAATCCGACGATCGCTAAATATTTGAAAAATTCACTTATCTCGGCACTCGAGCAATTGAATATTGCTAATTCGAAGCACTAATATAAGGATAAGCCATCGACACATAAACAAACCAACTAATATTAATAATTATTATAGTCGAAAGAATAATTTAACCATTAAGTGAATTATCCACAATACTTTCATGGGAATACACACAAATTACGCAATTAAAAGAGAAAAGACAACCTTTTAAATCTTTTAATCTTTTAAAAAAAGCAAGCAAGCTTAAAGATTATGATTTAAAAAGAACCAGCGCACAAACAAAGTGAAATAATTTCAGTATAATAACATAAAACTATATAAAATCATATCATTATTCCTTACCCATCACATTTACAGTTAATGATTTCTCCTATAATCTGTCCGCTCGACGCTTTATTCTTTTAAAAAATAGACTGGGAATCGAGCCTTCATTCTAGAACGAGAGTCGAATTAGTAAATGAAGAGCGAGCTATATTAGCGCAGTTTTTTTATAGTTCAACAAAGCTGTGAAATTATTTTCAAATCACTGCACGCAATACAACTACGACCTCGACAAAGACGCAATCGAAATAATGCAATACGTTTCGGTCGTCTCGGCTTCAACAGGTGGTCAGGATAGAAAGTAGAGCCATAATATCCTTTACATGAAACAGAGCAATTTTAGATGCATTTCGAAAAGTCTCTCGGAGCTAATCTTCTATAGCGACCTCCATGACACTAAGAGAGACTTTTCGCATTCCACGATAGTCACTTTTCAAAGATGTCCGAGATATTAACTAAGCGCCGTCTTCATATATATATACGGAGCGTGCCGTTTTATCAGAATGCTTTTCAGTGAATATTTGAGACCGCTCAGAATCTTTCAACACTGACCACCAATTGAATCAATACTCGTTCAGATAATATCTGAGAAAATATGGAAATTTCTACTGCCTAACTAAGCGGTTTTTTCTGTGCCAGCTGGCTAGCAGCGAAATTTTATACTTTAGCTATTCTAAGTATGCTTATGTTTTTCGACACCTCTGAATGCCTAAGCGCTTTTTATCTTAGACTCCCCGAGCTTCCAGATCATGACTTGTGCGAGACTTCGCGAACTTCGTGACCTCGAGTTCACTAACATACAGTCGGGACTAGCGATGGACATTCACGTACGGTGGGAAAACCCCATATAGGAAGTATGCACTGGAGGATATTGTTAGGTCTCCTAAAAACGTCAACTCGAGAACTAAGAAGACGATCGCATATCGCTTTCATAGATACCTCAAAAGTCTCCACGAAATAAAACGCGGAAATAACCATTCGACGAGGAAGAAAGACACTAACCGCACAGAAAGGAAATACTCCTCACCAACAACCACTCCACCAACATTTTGAAATTTCGATATTCGCGCGCGACACCATAGTTCCCTAGTGAACCAACTAGGCTACAGAGTATGGTACTATACAGTATTGATGGACCGCACGCGAGCTAACCTACGCACACCGCACACACTACCGTCTGGTACCGTAGACATCATACAGTAGAGATGCAGAGAAAATTTTGCACCTGCGGTAAGTCTCGTATTTGAATTTGCTATAAGCAGAGCGAATACTACGGTAGTCAAAATTGCGTCAATTTTGAAAAAGGGCATCGTGCCAACGGACCGACGACTTCATTGATCATCCGGCGAGTGCACACTTCATGAGTTCTTTGCCGATCCTGGGGCAACGTCTAATACCCTAAGTGGAACGGGGGTTCTTCCGACATGGAATACTTCCAAAATCTTCGGGAAGAGGAGAGAGACCCACTCCATTTATATCGGAGTCGTTTCGCATCTTGGTTGATGAGAAGAGAGCACCATTTTTGCAGCCTATTTTCGAATACTTCCAGGAATTGCATCGGTATTCGACAGTCGGAAACACAGCACTAAGGTTTGGTGATTTCATTAGCACTGAAGGGGATAAATGGAATGACGCTGTCAACGTGGTCAAAGTCTTCAGAATTAATAGGAGGATTATTTCTCGCATTTCGATGGCCCAAAAACACTTAGCAATAAAGTTCGGCAATATCTCCTCGACGATAGGAGTACCCCATTATATAGCGGAGAGTGCAGAGAGGGTTTCCTTAACGGTGAGGAATTTAAAGACCAGGATAATAAACAATGCGAACAATATGCAACACCTAGATGTCGCTAGCAGTAGATTCTGTCGGAGGTGCATTACTACATTAAAGTGTCGGCAGCTTCGATCTTAGTTACCCATCGGTGTGTTAGGAAAAAGAAGATTCATTTTAAAGCTCTCAGAAAATACCTTAAATGCTAAAAATATCGGCGGGAGGTTTTTGGATGGAATGAAATTCGGAACGTCGGATAGATTGAGAGAGCGATCATTCCTCGGTGAATACCCACGAGCGGTGAAAATAAAAGTAAAAATAAAGTTTACTAAGGCGAAACTCGGATCAGCGTATACGCATAAAGAGTGAAAAAGTAGGATGTATTTGAACTTTTGGAGGAGTGATGATCGAATAAACTCATCAAATTTTCTATAGGGAAATCCACATGCTGTTCACTCAATAAACGATAAGCGAAGCTCAAAGCGTCAAAGTTGCAATGCCGGCAATCAAGAATTCACTCTAAAGGTGTGGAATAACTCTGATCGCGGTCTCCGGCCAAGAATGGCAACTGGTTATCCCGAATTCTTTAACGCCCTTCATGAGCATCATTTAAAGGCGAATCTCGTTGTTCCCTTAGGAGCCTTTCAAGCATTTTCAGATCGTATCTGTGAGGAAATGAAATTGAGGTGCTATATTCGAAAATCAGTCGCCAATAATAATGTCCCATAGAGGAATATTGCAGTGCAGAAATAATACGACTTGGAACTGTGAAATTTCTTGCCGGAAAATTAAAGTGCCGCAATTTCTCGAAAAACAATATCCGTCGAGAGACATTGGATGTCCTCCTCACCTATGGCAATTGGAACAGCGTCATCATTTCCTTTAAAAGACAACCGGGAATCCTCCAAAATAACCACAGATTTTCATTCGTGTATGGTGGAAGTGTTTTTGAGGTGATAACTGATTTGGATAGTTAACATGAGCGGACTAGGAATATTTTCCTATCATGTAGCACTTATTCTCCGATATTTCCATAAGAAGGAATCCTCAAAGTAAAACCCACGAAGGACTATTCATTCGACTAAAGAAACAACAACAACCTGTTCCATATAGCTCGAACTTTCGTAACGCCTTCTCATAGAAAGAAACAATCTCGAATGCCTATGCATATTATATCAATATGAGTTTTCTGTGGAACGCTGCGGCCTTATCCCACTAATAGCGTCATGGAAAAGATTTCTGAAAGGTCTCTAAAATGACTCCTGGATGGCAATATAATTTAAGATGTAATTTCTACGGGTGTTCAAGCAATTCACAAGTACTCCAGTATGAGATCGTTGCAACCAATGCAACCCGTCAAATTTTATTTGTTAGTACCTCTCGACGCATCACGTGGCGAATTGCGAGGATAAATTTATCTGCCGCAATGTTCCTAAGCATTTTTTCCTATGAGTATTGCCGTTTAGGACAAACATAGAACATTGTTAATAGATGATAATTATGTTTCATAATAGGTCAAACAGCTTTTCAAAGCATTTTCGATCAAGGATCACAGCTGCCTAGACTTCCCCATCGTTTTAGAGTGTAAGTCGACTTTACGAGCACGCGCATTTGAGTCATTTCATAGGCTTTCTCGTGCACAAGTGATGAGTTGCTTTATATTCTTAATTTGAAATATCAAAGGAATAACTTTCCCCTTTTCCTGCAGCCTTCTCACCAGTCCCGTTTCAAGTTTGGGGAAGACATGTGTTATGACTTCATTGTTGAGAAGCAACCATCCTGTAAGCCACAACTAGTTGTTCTCGCTCAAAACTGTCATAAATCAAGTGGCAGATCATGTTATACTCGCATATCGTATCATTACAAGAACCTGCTCTCACCACACGGCATTGTAATGTGACCTGGGAGTTATTGTTAAATGTGAAAGGTACTCGAGCACCTCCCATCCTCATATCTGATAAGGAAGCTTTCGAAGTCGTCTGTTATATTTTTGCTTGCTTTTCTTATCGGAGGTTAATACTTTTCGTAATTCATTGCGATCTGTTCATAATAATTAAAATAGCGCCATTATATATTGCAATCCTGTCGATGAAGGTTTTACTTACATACGCAGATCTCGACGATATTTTTTAGAGATTTGATAAGATCGCATAAATATTTTATCGGAACGACCCTTCAAAGAGCCATTCAATGCTTTACTTGCCTAATTTTTGAACTCGCTCGGAAAATTCTCAGAAAACATTTGAGCGGACGGACGGCCATTGGGATCAGCTCAATCCTATGCCACCAAACGATCTATAGCAATCCTCATATCTTTTAATAATCACTATGTAAGGGTGTCGTATCGCATGAGGTTGCAAAAATGCTATCACTCATATTCATCCTCACACCTGTCATCGATTCGCCCACAACCCTCGTAGTCCTCGTCGACGATTATACATCCAGTGCATAGCGACCTTGCATTCACTAATTTCACCTCGCACAGGAAAGCCCATGTTCAGTAGCCAATTTTCTTGCCCACATATGATTTAGCCAAGAAGCCGAAACCAAAACCACCCTCACTGCATGCGACTCAATGGCTTTCTTAGTTCGTTTCTGCCGCCAGCACCAGATCTCCGCCATTTCCTTCGCCTCGGCGTATAGTTCTACGTTAGTCTCAGTCCTACTCCAAAGCTCCCAAGGAACTGAGCACCGATAACAGCTGCCACTTTCTTACCTTTCATTACCACCAGTACCCGTGAATCCGATGCATTACTTAAAATCGGTACTACGACAATACGGCTGACCCTTAGCTTCAATCTATCTGATAGTCGGAAGATCCAAAGGTATTATTAACTATGAAGTTTCCGCGATTTCCCCCATTCTCTCGAATTTCCAGTCTCGCATATTGCCTTTGTTTGTCTGTAAAAGAAATATGCAGATAGCACATTTATCTTTACAAGAAAAAATAACTTCTTAAAATATAAAAAACTGGCTGAGAAGTTTGCAGTAACATTTTTCTGGGAAAAAACTAATATCTCACAAATGAAATTTCACTCGAATTCGATTACCATACGTCGCTTCCTGACAGAATAACATTCCACTTTAAGCACTGATAATCGGGGATCGACAAATTGAACCCTGCGTTAATTCTTTGCACCAATATCATAGCTTTTGAACTCTTTGAGAGGCAAACATAACGGCAAATTCAAATGAAAAATTTGATTAATCCCTACACAACATCACTTCTTTCATTAAAAACATCAAAAAACTTCCTTTCCCTGCTTCTTTCCTCTGTGTATCCCACAGGTGATATCTCATCCTCTTCTTCGACTACGAATGTGACCAGGTACTTCACCATGTTCCTTTACCTCTCGCGCCTCCCATCAAATGGTTGCCATCTGCTGCCATCAAAGTTTCCCACTTCTGCATCATTAACCTCTAATACTCTTTCCCGTTAACTTCACTTCCGTTTATGACTAGCAACATGGGCACAAAACCTCTCTTGAAAAGTCGTTTCGCTGTATTGCATTCCTCAGAAGGCTCACAAGCTGCTGAGCAAAACCATTGTTCTCATTTTCCTCGCGATGACAAAATTCCGGGAAAGAGGAGGTTTTTTTATTTGCCGGAAAATGAGAAAGCGCCTTTTTCGAAACCCTTTTCCCTTATTCACTCTTCTTCCACAATGAATCCGCCTTACCTACGACCATAATGACAACGAAATTCTCATCGCGCCACTTACAAGCGTATCACTTTCACTTTCAGCAACTCCTGCCACTAAATTAAGCCGATTATCAAGCATTCAACAGTGCACAATCTGAATTGATCAATAATAAAGGATAAATCCAATCTTAAAGAAAATAAGAACCATCTAAGTGGGCTAACAAAATAATATAGCGGCTGTCAATAAGAACGACAACACATGAGAAATCACTTTGGGATGACTTCGACCCGAAGAAAGCCCTTACGTTTTGTTAAACTGGTAGAAGAGAGAGGGAAAGATGAAGATCATCACTTGGATTTTTCAGTACACTCAGTATCACGAAAGGAACCAGGGTTGATTTTCATGCGGTTTCAACAGTCAAGAAGACTTTCCGATCTTTCCTCAGGAGAGTATACATTCAAATTTTGACCGCCAGAAAAAAACAGCAGGAACAAATGCAGTGAGGCTTTAATCGGTATCATAAAATAACGCATTAAACATAAGCCACTTCTGGAAATATACTGACTACCGTTCAAAGCAGCTCTTTCCCCGCTCATTCTCGCACTCCTTTCCCCTTCATCCTACCGAACAGCTCGAAACAACCGACCAATAGCCAAAACGAATCGAGGGAAGCAATATGCTGTACTAAATATTAGCGAGCAATTCCAGCCTGTTTCTCTTAACACTCAGAAATTTACAAATAGAGATCTAACACAGCCTCAACGAGCATCAGCCTCGGCCACATTCACATCTGCATCGCATTGCGCTGGAGAGTTGACTGCTTCAAGCAGATTTGGATCGACGACCTCCTTCGCTGGCTCTATCGAGAATATCGCGCCGAACATGAAATGCTGCACCACCGGAAACTTCTTCAACACCTAAAATAAACTTCACAAACTGCTGCAATTACACTGCACAATTCGCATCCTCACCACCCAATGGCGAAATAAAACATCGCATAACTTTGAGTATTGCATTAATGAACTTGAATCCGAACTTTTCAGGAAAACTGGTAGCAAGATCAATTAATGGAAATCACTATCCCCTTAGCTCTCAATGGGTCATCAAGAACTCACCAACGGCAATCCCCTCCCCCAAATTGGACTGCAAAGGAAAGCAATTGGAAGACCGCAAAGTCATATACTTTCAGCTAGCGCCGGCCAAAGAAAGCAGCCAAACTTCCTATCAGTTTAATCTAAACACAGATTAATACCAAGACTTCATTCACTTTCTTCCAAAAATATGGAGGATGAGTCTATGAGAAAGTTCTGCTTCACAACACATCGTTAACGAAAACGGCTTCCTCTTGCCAACTTAAACATATATAATTCATAACCTGGCCTATAAAGCACTACTGCGATAAGAAATCCTACTCACGCCTAAAACTACGTAATCTTTGACTGCGTGAACTAAGTAGAACTTACTGAAGAAGAAATGCTAACAAGGAAAAAATATTTTAATAACAAACTCCCCAGCTCTCTGAGACTTTCAACTACAACTGCTGAAATGTATTATTAAATAAGCTAAGAGTCTATTAATTCTCGGCTCTAATAAACCCTTGGCCCTTAACGAAACGTGTTAGCGAATCCATCGACCGATTAGGTCGGCGTAAATGAGAACACAGCAAGCAGAGTTCGCAACTGACCTCTGCTTCATACATCTTGAACATGCCGGAGTTGACCTTCTCCCAAGTCTGTACCACACTGATATTCCACAACTGATTTGAGTGCTCATGAAAGGGTCCTGACTTTGTCTGCAATACCCTCTGGTACTCATATTCAATCAGTACATGTCTAGGAATTACTTATAACAAACTCTTTCTGCGTTGAAGTCGACAATCCTCTCACAAGAGAATATTCGATGAAATGTGCCAAAAATTATTCGAAATGTACCTCTTTTATAATATAAATATCGATGGATCTACACAGTAAAAAGCAGTACATTTCGGTGATATTAATAAAAGAAAACTAAGGAAATTAATAAAAAAGCATCGAATCACCTCATTAATATATTGTATAGCGTCAAAGAAGAGATTCTTGGGAGCATGTAATTCTACCAGCTCAGGCTTTAAATATGATTCCGGCACAATACGCTTCTTGTTACCTGAAATACTAAATAACAGCCTCATAAAGTACCGAAGAAAGCTATTCTACACGAACTCATATAACAATATCTCAGATATTATCATAAAATGTCTGCAAAAGAGATAAACCTGCCGACAACGTCCGTTCAGGAAATCAACCTTACAGCTTGCTTACCTGAGATGATAAAACACCGCACCTCATTCATCCCCCTTCTGCTTTCCTAGCTGCTTCTCCGCTATGCCTGAACACGACATTCAAACAACTGATTCAGATGTGATTAAGTGAATATAAACAATAAAGTTAGCCCTTCTCCGATAAGAAGAAAATAAAGAACCACCCTACCGGTAATGTAACTGCAAAAAGACAGATGGGGACGGATCCAAAGGAAACAATTATAAATTTTCTCATGTATTTGATGGACAACAACAGCAATCACTCAATTCCACCTATAACCACCTAATTAATTACTGCCAAAGTCAATTTTACTTTTTAATACTATACTTTCAAATAATATTAATCTAAGGACTGATAATTCTTCAAAAGTTAATCTTCCTGGGAGTAAATTCTGTCGCTACGAAAAATGCCATTCGAATGGCGATGGAACAGCTTACATGTTACAGATACTGCATCCCTCAGAAAAAAGGCACTAAAATAATTCGAGCTCCATAATTCCTCAACATCAAAAGGCGAAATCCTCGACTAATTTACACCTTCTAAAATTTTTAAAAAACATCTTTAATAACTCCAGTCCACCTTCCGATTCAAAAAAATTTCTTTCTTTACCAGTACCACAGGTCAAAGATTACCTCTCACTGAAAACCCTCTCACTAAAACATTTTTTGTTTCTCTGAAGATAAACATTTCTAACTAACTGAGTGGCAATAAATACTGAAAATAAGTTGAACCATTCAGCAATGAAATACCCTCCCCCCTCAAAGATGATCGACATCGATGGAAAATGATTCCGATACCCCTCAAATAACCTTCTTATCCTCCTCAAATCCATGATCAAATGATCAAAAAATCTACCGACCACGTTATTAGGTTAGAGATTAAAAGAATCACCAGCAATATTCATGACGCATTGACTACAGTAAAGAACAATTAACTGAAAAAAGATCGCGTTCAACGGCATCCACAACGATCACACAAAAAGTGCTCATCCTGAACATTACCAATTAGCTGTGCACTGCCCCAGAGAAACGGTATGAACTGAAAATCGTCGAGGGAGTGAACACCTCTGCTGCCAGCCGGTTCCATCTTATATGTCACTTGAAGGCAACGTACGACTCGCAAGTACCTCAAATAGCATCTTTCCTCAATTGGGTTTTCTAAACTGAGAATGATCGCAATTTATGCCCTGCCATTTTTTCTTTTCATAAACTCGTCGGAATGAGAATAAAACGAAAAGTTAAATAATGCCACAGTTTCAATGCCAATATTATACTCATTGTATTTTGACTTTGAAACGAATTCTTTCTATGACTAAAGAAGAATATTCCATTGTGTAACTGGTTAACCAAGAGAGCAGAAAACAACAGATGAAGACCAACTTCAGGAAGAGACGAAGAACCAACGCCCGATTATCATCCTCCACAAAAACGCCGAGTTCTCGAAGACAAAATATCAGCACCAAGAATGACGCTTCATGCCCTTAATGATCTCCATAAATCAGTTTCCATTTCTTACTTTCCGCTTATTCAAATTGAAAAAAGAAATATATCTGTCCGAATTCATTTTTTCACTATTAAAGACAGATAAAGAAACCACAACCTAGTCCAATTTCCAGCACTCCCATCATAATCCAATATTGCTAATGACCTACATCATACACATCATAAAAGGAACATTGTTCTGATGAAGAGACGAAGATTTCCTCCCTACTTTCAAATATTTCCACTTCTTTTTCAACCGCCGAACTACAACTGAAGTAGTTTCTATGAAATTCATTCGGTACACTCGTAAATTTGTAGTGATAAGCTTTGAAAGCCATGAAAAGGACGATGAATTTTCATATGATCATTACCTGAGCCGTAATCGATGCGTGTGGCATTCCCGAACGAATCGAGGAAATATGGTACTAGCTCGATTGTTGCTCCTTTCTTCTCCACAGGCAATAAACTGTAGATGAGGTCGTCGGCTTCCTTCATTCATGAAAGCATGAAAACGGAGGCGGCGTTCAATAAAAGGGGAAAATTCCTTCGTAGAGAGATGCTAATGTCCTGAGAAGACTAGGCCAGCCGAGTAAATTTGGCTTTACCACAATCACCGTTTTCTCGTTACTAGTGCTTTTCTACCTCCACTTTTTAAAACATAACTAAGCAACTTTTGAAAAGATGGAAAAAAGATTTGGGAAATTTGAGCATTTCGGTGGATATGTTAAATTAAAAATCGCAACATCATAAGAACCTTTTAGACTCACTCCACTTTAACACCCTACTGAATATATCGTTCTTTGCTAGAGTACATAACGACCAGGGAAACCTGAGTAATAAAACGAAGAAGTACGCAAACATGCAGGCAAGCTCACATTATAAGCGGCCTTATATCTCACGCAGCTATCAATTTTACGAGCTACTAATAAAGTTTTTGTACAAAGGCATCTTTTTCCTCAAGTAAGATAATCCTCCACACTCCGACGCATCCAATTAATGGCATAAGTCTTCCATAAAACCCTCGCTTTTCGATGACTTGATTCATGTCGCACGCAAGCTTTTCAGCATTATACGTCCACGCTTCCTTCCAGAGTTGATAGATCACGGTAAATAATGGCAGAGGGCATGACCTGTGAACTAAGCTACTTCTATTAAATTCCGATGAATGACCCCAGCAAACATCGAAACACATAGGTCTATTAGGCTTCACGAGAGCCTATGCGCCGGTACCATTATTTAGGAGTAAAAATTCCCTTTAAGTCCTTTTGCACATCAGTTTTAAGGACGCACATAAATTCTTTAAAACAAAATGAGTCAGAAGTCGAAACGACGAAAATCCATCTCTTATCCTTAAGATACACCACCGGAAAAGAGTCGCAAGAAAGATAAATATGAAAGAAACAGTGATTTACATGGAAATTTCGCCCAATTCACTAATCAAAACATCAATAAAAGAGGAAATTTTCTGTAGAAAGTTCTGAGGAGACGCATAGAAACAAACCTGTGTTAAACGTCTATGCCATTTACGATATGACTTATTGCCAAATCTTTGGTCTTCCACATCTTCCGGTGGGTACTCCAATGTCCACTTCTAAAATCACTGCCATAATGAAGACATACAAAAGAGAACAGAAAGAGCGGACAGTGAAGCGTGAGAAGTATGCTTGAGATTAATGAGAGCACATCTCGTCAAATTTCGCTCAAAACTTGCAAGTCGCAAAGCCCAAAGGCAAATTTCACAAATTTATTTCTCGACGGACGTGTAGAATTCTCTTCCTCACCTCATTTCTCCTTGCAAATGAGACTTCAGTTCATTCAAATCAATAACCACCAATGACCTATACTCACAGGAAAAATTACTTCTTCACAGGAATATCGACTGAAGCACTTTAATGCAGTTGAAAGCTTATTTCCAGTCTGCTCTCCTACCTCGTTCTCTGTGATGATAATCCATTAAATGGAACGTTGCTTCATACTTCATATATAACAAAAACCGCTAGACTTTAATAATTCCTACTAGCACTACTTAGATGAGAATTTCCTCTCATAGATAGACCGGCTTCTTTCACTAACATAAACAAATTCTGCTTCGTAAATAGAGCGTTTTTCTACTTCAGTAAGTAGTCCAGGACAACTAAAATACTTCAATCGCTAATAGGAAACACAGTTTCCAAGAGGTGATTCTTCATCAACATCGTTTCTATTATAATACTTTGAATAACCTAAAGAAACAACAATTTTCATATCGTTCACTTTCGTGGCCTTTATATTCGCATTCCCTTTATTAGTATGCAGAATTCTTTCCAGCTTCTCCCATCACAACCTCTCTCCCTCCAATGCCAAAAATTACTATGATAAAATAGTACGACAAATCAACCTGTAGGATATCGAGTATGTCGATCGCTTGCATAACGTTCGGACTTATTGGAATATCTTCAGTGGTGAATACACCGCTCACAGAGTCGTTCAATTCGTGTATCATCCCCATATAACCTGCATAGGCCTGAAATGCTCACTCGTATATGTCAACCTCCTCAAACGAAATATTTCATGTAATACATAAATATTTTCTAAGGTATTTTCAATCTCGTTTCGCAGACAATTAGTTCTTTTCTCACTGAGGGATTCTCGCTTCTCACATCTCAATTCCACAAATCCGTTCGCTGTGAGAGAGCTTCAAAAAATGAAAACAGTCTATTGCCCTCTCATATTCATTATTATTTGTTTCCATTGACTGCTCCATCGTAGATCTTTTCTTTTTCACTCTCATTCATTAACAGAACAAACCGGCATATTCCATGATACGACGAAAGAGGGTTCCGATAGAGACCATAACTGAAAGACGACAAACACACAAGCATAGTTAAGCGTCCCCATGGTGGAGATTTTGAGTAAAGCTTCGACCTAATCTACACTCGTAATGCAACGGTGAGGTCGATTTTCTCAGCTGTAGGTCTTCTAAAGTAAAGAATAAATTAAACCCATAATGAAACCACTCCTTCTGAGCCTCTAGGCATTGCGGGTACACAACTCTCCCAACCGGTAAAGCACAGGCAAGCTACTCGAAGTGTTCGACAAAGTGCACACCATGGTTTTTCACTCGAAACAAGACACTGATCATATGAGGAAGGTACCAATTTAAGTACGTCCAATTTCTTTCTCAAATTTGAGATGTGCACCTATTTCCCCCTACCGTTAAATGGGATGCCGAGTAGCACATAGATACTTGACGTCCGCAAATCCGTATTTTATCCACCAAACTTAGTGATCCTAGAATTTTCTTTATATTGCTTAATTTTTTATTTATTTACTTTGCAATATTCAATCATAATTTTCAACTGGAAGTGCATCTATGCAAGTACCACAAAGGCGGTACAAGATCGACGACGTATTTCCTTATTCATCAGCTTTATTACCTCAATATTCTTCAATTTTCCGGTGGGTTTTTATTCGATAATACTGTAGCGCTTATAGAACCTCTATTACCTACATTTCTGCACTAATGAATTAACACTCATCAGTTCATTCTCTCTACGTACCGTTGGAGGTATCAATTCATTGGGGATATGCAATATACTTCTATAGAAAGAGCATTTCGGAGATCTGATTGCCTGGATGGATCAAATAACTGAAGAGGTGTTTCTGGAAAGTTGAAGCAGCAGATCGTTGCCGCGTGGAGCACGATCTCTTACCAGTATATCGCACCGTTACTAACAAAGACGTCGTAATTCTTTCGAGGTGAGAATGTGCAACTAGCGACTAAATGGTCGTGAAATTAATATTCAACGATGAATTACCTCCTTTAATGATATCACTTAAATAACCCTGATAAACATTTGTGAATATTTACCTTTGAATGATACCATTTATTAACGTCGAAGATCGATTTAATCTCCCGTTGAGGTATCACATAGGTCTTTCGATCCGATGAATTCGAGCACATTCCCGTCGCTTGTGATCCCTTTGAAATATTTCCATCAGAGGTTAAAAAACTAAAGATCCCACAAAGCAATTGTTTGTTCGAAAGCATAAAATTGCTTCGCTTATTAAATGCGGCCAATAAGGAAAAGAAGATTCATTGCAAAACTAGGAGAGACCGGGGTGATGATGCTCATTCAGTCTATAACATCGTTGATGACGAAAAACGATGGCGAGGAGAAGGAAATGGAGAGGAGGGCGAAGGAGGGAGGCCGGACGGAACATGGACGGGAGAGAGGGATGAGGTGAGGAATGCGATGGGTAGAAGGTGGAGAGAGATGGAATGCTATATCATCACAACGCAAACAATTCCAAAGAAGCCAGTCTCTATCGCACAAAAAGAATTCACCTTTCGCGTTATAAGAAAGACTTAATTCGGCTTAAATCAATGCAGAAAAAACGCTTCAAACGAATGCCACTACGACTACAACCAAATCATAAATAATCGGCATTTAAATATATTGAAATTGCATACTTAAAAGATTTCGAGGCTTGAAGTGGACCGTGTTGGCATTAATTGCAGGGTAACCGCCCTATCTTTCAATACTTCAAAATTTCGAAAGAAGCATCTATGCTATCGAGGAAAATTGCAGAAGATTTAACGCCGATTCACCGGAAATTAATCGTCGATCGTCTATTCTCTAAGTTTTTCCGTTTTTTCAAACGTATCCGAACAACGAGTCTACGAATGATGCGTTCAGAATTAAACGCCTCCACAAAGGAAACGTTCATAGATGCTTCTACTTCCGAAATCGGTCACTGGCATGATGCTCAACAAGACAATCGAGACTATACTGTTCAAGGATACAACACCCGGCAAAAAATCCCAGCTGAATCGACTCAAAACATTTCCCATCTCGGGAATATTGATTGCATTCGCAAGCAAATTTCTTAACTGTCCATGCGTCCACTAATAAAATCCGCATGTTAATTAGTGGATTCATTTAGCGGCGGTTCGAAATGAAAGCCTTATCTTCGGAAAGACGGAAGTTGGGGGAAGCCTTGCAGTGCTCACACCAAATCTCATCTCCAAAAAACCACTTCTTGGACAAGAGCTTAGTTTAAACCTCGTCGTACTTCAAGTGAAATCTAGCTGCGTTCAGAAGCCGCTTTTTACCCACGACGGGTCACCATTGCATCCAACTCCCACTGTACGCAGTGGTTGGTTGAAAGCACTGTCGGCCATGATCGGCACAGAGTTTGGCCGGCGGATGTTTTCTGCAGGCTCGAATTTCGGAGAACATCTCTTTAAGGCAATCGGATTTCCTTCCACAGGATTTCTATTGCCGGATTCGGCACGGTGTGATAAAGCAACAAATTGCCAGCTGGTTGACGGAGGATATTTCGACGTCACCTTCGGGCACTAGTACCACTTCAAGCATTTCAATGTCCATATTGCACCCGGCTTCGTCGCTTTTATCGTTTTGCGCTTCAAAAACGTAAACAATGTTTGCTGCTACATCTATTTGCAGAGGGATAATTCGCAATTCTTCGTGGAATCTCTTGATGTACTCATATCGATGAGGGGAACACAAAAACCCCCACGCCGCAAGTACCATTCTCGCATAACTGAGACTCTTTCCTTCTGGCAGTGCTTCATTGCTCACCATCTCTCTACTCTACAAAAAGGAGAACGTTCATAATATTTCCTGTTATTGTGGTATCTATTTGAAACTGAGGTTCTTATGTTTAGCCAGTCAGTTCAGAAACACAAATCAACACTAAGCAAGCAGATATCAATAACACAGATATCCTCGTACCGCCTTCATTCCAGACTACTCTACAACTTTCAGCAAATGAAGTCTCCGGCGACCTTCGCTTGGCTCTAATATCGCGTAAATTCGAAGCGGCTGCAATCGCAGTACCCCTATCTCTACTTTCAGTCTCCGGCCTCTTACGACCTCCGCAGCGAGCAGGAAAAGGTGCGCGCTGTTGGATCAGCATCCATACGATGGCCTCGCATAGCAAATTGGCAGAACTAGCCGATCCGTCAGACGTTGCACGGACGGCTGTCACTCTCGCTGCAATTGGCAGCTGACAGAGAGCGAAAAACGACGGCCGGCAAGCACATAATACGCTAGTATTCGAAGTTCACCATCATCTCCCCGTAGAGGTCCCCGGGTCCAGAGAATCCTCTGTCTCCGCGAACGTTGTTGTGAGGCAGACCTCAATGCACACTGCAGGGAAAGGCGTTAAGCAACGAAAGACGAACTAACTGCACTCGGATATGAATGAGAGAATTGAAGATCATATTGGAAAGTGCGACAGCGTTGTGTTCGATAAGTTCAACATCGATATGCTCAACTCGTATGCGGAAGTATCGCTGAATTCGTCGATCGCAGAAAGAGAGAAGTATTCGGAGTTATCGATGTAGTGCTATAAAGAAATTCGCCCCGTATGGAGATAGACACTGAAGCTCGAATCTCGAATTCAGCATTCCAAAGAGAGTGACCTCTACTATCTCCTTCGTACTTCGATCGTTCTCATTTATAGCAACGAAATGAGTTCCTCAAATAATGGTGAGCTGGATAATTAAGCGTCTATGTTGCGTTTCGTTAATGAATCGAAGCGAATTTAGCGCTCACTCTGAGGAAAATTAATATCAACACTCTAATTAATATCAACAATACTTAGAAGATTGTTGATTCATGCATATTACCACAAATAATGAATGAAATTCACATTTCGAATCAACGTAAACATCTCCGTCTTACTTAGAAATATTAGGATGAGTCTTTAGAGTGCACTCTGTCCGGTGGAAATGCTCGTTCGTTGTCTAGACTCCCTCCGTAGGATCGCCTCCATTAATATTCTATTTAGTTCAAGTTTTCCGTGCTCCGGATATTGTTTACCGGAAGACTAGACATATGCTTTTCTGTGATTGAAGAGTTCGAGTGGCAATAAGATAAACGAGGTGGCCGCAATATCGCCGAAAGAGCAATCGGCAGAAACTTCATGAATCATTGTCGCAATTCATTGCGACTTCGAAATGATTGCGATAGAGTTCGCTTCCTCTAAAATTTCGAACAATCTATTGCTTTGCTCTCCATTCACATCGGAAGTTCCTCACGCTCTATTATAGGAGAGCGAAATTTCACAAATTATATTGCAACAAATTTTATCGGGTCGAAAATCCCATCGAATATATCAGATTATACTTTATCGTCAGAAAATCTCCTTGAAATAAGCTCTTCTATGTTCTATTATCCGTTAAAGTCATGATATATACCCTCTCTGCAGTATGCGAACAGTTTTTGTGAAGGACGCTGCAGACAAAGGGATTCACTATTTGCTCTGGAAGAGACTTTAGATATGCTCCAACTTGGAGCTCGAAGAAATACTTGAGAACGAGTAATTGGGACAACGTTTGATCAGTGAGTTCGCCCCAGTGCTTCTTGCCCATTGTTACTGCTGTCCCCGGCCCATGGACATCGGTCATTATCGCTGACCAGCATTCATCGATTCCAATCGCGCTAAAGGAACTGGAAATTTTAGCTCAAGGACAGCCCGTGCATCTAGTTTGTTTTCGTTCTCCAAATCGGCCGCTTCCTGAGCCATCTTCATCACTTCACTGATCTCCTCGTGTTAGTCGACGTTACTTCGCACATAAACACTGATGTTATCGACACCATGAAGAAGCATAATAAACGGAGCTGTCTTCAAGATTTGTCTCACCAGCATCGTTTGTCAATTTCACGGCGAGAAGCTGAGCTCCTTGAGTCCTCTGCATTGTCTTCCCGGCTTATTTGAGAACAACACACTGCCACCACAGTCGCTTCATCCATCTGGGAACCTCCATTTCTTTGCAATGGGTTCTAAAAGTCCTCTAGTAGGCTATACGCATCAAAGTGTGTCGTACAAATCCACTTTTTGCATCTTAGCTGTAGCAACCGTATGAAAGCAGCTTCATTTAGTCGTAATGATAAGCGAAAATGATATATTTTTGAAAAATCGCTTATCCATCACAGTTCTCAACGAATCCGATAGAGCGGAACAATACAAACAATGTGAAGATGATCCACTGATCGAAGTGTTTTCTTACTCTTCATTCCCCGCTGCGGTACCCACCCTTGTGGATCGCCTTCTCTACCGCTGACAAGAACGACGCCACATGACGGCTAAAATTGAAAGAGATGCGCTAGATAAAGGGAAAATCCACATTTTCATCGGCTGCGGATCATCCTTTTCAGACGTTCCTTGCAACTACAATCAATCACTTTATCCTCTCTGTGTCACCTCACAAAGTTACAATTCTATCAGAGATAATCAGGATAATCAAAAACATAGCTGAACCTGCAGGCGTCAACAATTTCATCTTCAGGTACAGCCCATCTGTCATCTGACAAGGTTACATCTCTCTCACAAGCACATTGAACAATCGCGGAAATACGAATAACCCTTAAAAGTATTCATAACTGCATTATGAGAAACGAGAAGTTGAAGGCAGCAAATAGCATGAACTAAAGTGAATGGTAACATCAAAACAATTGATCAGCAAAACGAACAAATACGAGCATTGCAATTAAAACAAAGCAAGCTTTAAGACTAGAAAAATTACAGAGCACGGATGAGATTGATCCCTTTCCCGATCGCGATCCGATTTACGAAAAATTAGAGAGCACGGATGAGATTGATCCCTTTCCCGATCGCGATCCGATTTACTAGAAAAATTAGAGAGCACGGATGAGATTGATCCCTTTCCCGATCGCGATCCGATTTATCCAGGTAAACGACAAAAGAAACAACATCTCGCGTTCATGTAACTCAGGAGAAAGCTCGACATATAACATATCAAAATAATCTACTCTGCACGAAGAATTCCGCCCTTCACATCTCAGAATGTTTTAACAACTTCAACAAAAAAGCAGAAGACAGCTTTACATATGGTTTCTTCAGATCTATTATTTGTGGTATGCTTTTTGCAGGAAATATTCAACTGCTGTTGAGAGTTTCACCGATACGATTTTGAGTAGATACTTAGCATCGCGCTTATCGTATTGCCTCAAGTATAGCCCCATCCTTAACATCTCTTTCTGTTAAGAATTCCAAATGCAGCCTACAATGAGATAATCGAAAACGTTCTTTTAACACATATGGCCAGTACGGCCGACTTCAGTTAGGTGCGCAATACACAGACCGTCTTCCTATTTTCTTCTCTTGCAGCACATACCTCGTTGTAAGCTGTTCCCAATCTTTCATCCTCTACGTGCTTGAGTAAAATGGCCTGTTTGACTAACCAGTACCAACGAAACGTTAGCCATTTGCATAATAGCTGCTTAAATCCCTCTAAAGGCTAGAAGAACTATGAAAAATCACAGTAACTTCCAGCTATTTACATGGAGGGAGAGAAACGTTTTCAAATTCAGTGTCCTAGTCGTGGCAACAAAGGAGAATAATGAGAAAGATGCACCTCCAAGCCGGCCCAAACGTCCAGAAATGGCAGATAACAGTGCCATATGCCCAACTCACTCACATCACACAATTCTACAACGTCACCCAACCAACCAGATTCTTTGTGGAATGTTGGAACGCAATCCAAATCCTGCCGATCATCAACATACTCTCTCAGGTTCTACAACATATAATCAAGAGTTTCTTGGTTTGCAGAGGCATCGACGCATCAAGTACCTAATCATTCTCTCATCCCCCGCCTCCCTCGACTCAAGCTTTTTCCCGTCACCTGCGAGCTCATCTAATGGCCCTATTTGCAACCAATGCCTAACAGCTTGACTTCAGAAACGTGAAACATTTACATACTATCTGGAGGCGAATATGCTCCTGTCAATAAACCCTCTCTATTCAATTCCTCGGCTTTTAAAACGTTTTGTCCAAGGTCATGCGATAATATTCAGCAATGACCTTGCCCTAATGCATAACAACCTTCAAAAATTGTCCTATCCTCCAACCGTGTCAATAGCAGTCACGCTGATCATAGCCAATGACGTACCATCATGATTTGTGATCCCTTTTCCTCCATTATACGACGAAGCTTCAGAGACTGATCATCGTCCTCAGCAAGAGGGGTCTCACAATAAATGAAACGCTTCAATGAGGGAGTTTCCAAAACGGGCAACACATCCTCCACCTTGCACAACGCAGTACTCGCCACCGATAGATACTCTAGCTTGGGAAGACGGCACAATTCCGCTATACTGGAATTAATATCGGATTAAATCGACGCGCTACCTTGTACTGAAATAATACTAAGAATATAAGACGCATAAGTGCATTTCACTGACGACGGTAATCGGTCATTTTCTATTCATTCCCATCTGAAACCTCAGAATTATGTAGGGTAGAGAATAATGGAAACATAGAGGATGACAAGGAACTTTGCTTTAATTAATCTGCGACGGAAATCGTCAGAGAGTAAAACAATTAGCTGCATGAAATAATGAACCAATGCCCATTGTGGATAAGATTATGTCCTCGGGAGTCGACGCCGGAAGGCAACGTATAACTAAGGGCACCTCCCTCTGTTGGCCGATCCCGTCAGCTGGGAATGTCGATCAGGTTGTCATTACTCTACAAAAAGAGATCAGAAACTAGGAAGGGGAAGAGGGAGAGAAGAGGATGAGAAGATGGGGAAGGCAGAAAAGAGAAGAATAGGTGGGATTAAACCAAACTATTTTCAAAATTAAGTATGGAAGAGTCCAGCTTAGCTTTGCGGCTAAACTCTTGATCAGCGTCATTCCAACGTAACCGATAAACTGTCGTATTCACTTCTCACGTATCTGCCATCCATTTTTACTCCTTGTGTCAAACTGCGAAAAGCATCATGTACAAATAAATAGGACTTCGTTCTGTGGAACACAAAATGATGAGATAAAGTCTCATATATTAAATCACACTTAACAAAGACGGAACCTTCGAATAGGATTCGAATCGACGGTGAGATAAATGAGATGAGGGAAAATCGTGAATGCACATAGATCCGTAAACGCATTTTCCGAAGCATCGAATATGGTTATGAAAGCGGCTAATGGTTGTAAACGCTTTAAACTGAAACAACACTTCGTCTACGACATTATGGAAATATCTCTTTCAAACAAACAATTATAGAACTTTTATCGTTTTCCTCTCAATAAACTTCGTTTATTTAAATGTGATTATAGCATTCCATAAGCGTTGAATTTCCAAATTTAAAGAAAAAAAATGACCGAAATGAGACAAAACATTTTTTGAGATAGACGTACGATCTTCTATATACCTATACATAGAAAATTTTATCCCAATCCTTCATCCGCAAAAATAAATAATCGTAGAATAATGCAAAAAATAGCTTACGATCCTCTATATATATATATATATATATATATATATATATATATATATATATATATATATATATATATATATATATATATACTTTTGTATATATGTATTACTATTTTCGGCATTATATAGACTTCCCACATCAATTATATCGCAGCTTTTATGATACTAAAAAATCCCTTTATGATATTAAAAGCTACCCTCAATATCGAAAAAGAAAGCAACTGCCACCAAAAAAAAAATTCCTATCATAAGAGAAAGCAATGCCAACCTTCGAAGTCCAAGATTTTTTACTGTCAAATGGGCGCCCTTATTTCCAGAATTAATGATTCTGTCGACAAGCCTCTCGCCTTTCTCGTCAACACTTCGCAAATGAGCATTTAGGCGTTGCTGCGCCATCATATCGCGGTACATCTCACGTCTTTGAGGGTCCAATTCATCTGCTAATCGCTTCAGATTCGCTAATATCTGATCGTGATATTGAGTCGAATCCAGCTCCATAAGACATCGTGTTAAAGTGAACAACGGCCACTAAAATTCAGCAAGACCTTCCACTCGGAGCTATTCCACTTGTAAAACCGCAATTTCTGCACCGGAAGTGGTCATTATTGCATTAGGTAGTTGAATAATCTCCGTACTACTAGAGGGTGTTTGAATGAGACCTCAACGTGTCCCGCTTGGCGGATGAACGATAACAGCATGAAAGACGGAACAAGACCGACAAGGAAAGTCACGGCCTGTGTACGAACAACGAAGACGGAAGATACAAAATGAATTTAGCCTGCGATACTATATGCGAAGAGATAATTTGACTGCTGTATTTGCCGCACGAAATCCACCGTCCCTCATCCTTCGGGTAAAAAACAACGGTATTCTCTCATCTATGGCTTGAAGAAATAAATATAGGTGAACGACAACTCATATTCGACGAGGTGTTGAATGCCCTCAAAATATACTCCATCACTTTAAATTTAGATCATTAGCGGATAAAACATGCTTGCAACTTCATAACGCTTACGTGTACCCGTCGTTCCATCATAATCGTTCATGCTGCCTATCTGCTGCAAAAAGCTTTATGTAGATCTTTTTTTCTGATTTCCTAACGATTGATCACCCACCTGGTGAATTTCTATCGCCAACCTTTATTACTGAAATCCTTGAAATATTCCAAACGAAGTGGATCGCACTAACAATAACCATATCCAGAATCCATTCAGAAGCGTTCTAATACAGTTAGTGCTCGGAACGATACTTTTTTATTCCCGTGTCTGTTGGAATGCTCTTCCCCCGGGTTTTTTGGGAAACACGCTCCAAAGAATACTTCGTTCGGTGTTTCGGCGTCATATAAGCATGCTTTATGAGGATTTTATTCTTCGATACCGTTTCGCTGTATCTTCTTGCATGCAAATTTTTTTAACTCCGACTGCTCATCGTCCGTTGCTTCTTATGGGGTTTCCCACTTAAAATGCGATCCACTCACCATTCTCTCATTGTCGCTAACCTTCACTATGTATAGAGGACAAATAATCGCTGATAGGGTGCTAACGACGAGATAAACTGATGCCTAATCCCTCATTCTCCGAATCCACCTCAGCTACTTTTTCCTTTATCACCCCGATGAATGCAAAGAATGTGCTGAAGTGAGCTCGCCCACCAACGAATATGCACACCCGAGACTGCTATAAAATGTAAAAGAGAACGGAAGATACGTTTAACGATGGATGCACCAACATTCGAACGAACCTCCTCTCCCTCCCCATCAACGTTTTTCCCCATTTGCTAGGCATAAAGAGAGAATTTTTTAGGGAATCTCCCCTCCTCGAACGATAGTTTCTGAGATTTTTGCTCCGTTGGGATTACTACTTCTAAGGAAGTGACTACATAAAAGAAGAGAACGTTACGGAAACAATTCAAACAACGACCTTGTTGAGACGATCTGTTTTTTCTTTTGATATCTCTTCAATTAGCGCGTTGCAGTTTTCGATAACAGTGTTCAACGCCTCGTTTCTCGCCTTCGACGGCTGAGGTCTATCTATTTCATAGGCAGCATAAATAGCCTTCACATCGACGAATCCTTCCTCAGGCTCCACCTCACCGAGAACTAGACCTGCTGGCGATTTCAACAATGCGGTGCCCAACATGGTCGATGAATTAGCACAGAATACTCGAGCGTATGTAGCCTTCTTATATATCGAAATCTGCAATAGTTGCCCGAGAAGTTTCGATTCAATAAACCGGGAAGTGAATGTCAGAGCGAATTGTTCAATGAAAACTCTTCGAATTCGTTACGCTGCTCACAATAATTCATAACTAACCACAAGCCGTAACCCTAGATATAATCATTGGTTACTACGAAAATGTATTACCCGTAACAGTGATAAGGAATTCTTTCGCGTGATGACGCACTGCTAGAAGTACCAAATTGTATCAAACGCTATCACAAGACGTGGCCGCTGTAAGATAACGCTGTGCAGCAGCTGGCAGGTGATATGTTACAGTCATGTTAGCTATAATATTCATAGATAACACACTCAATAACTGTGGGTATGGTTCCACTCAGATGGAACAGATACGGGAGCTTTTAATTCCATTAGAAACATGATGACAATCACGCATCCTTGACTTCCTTCAGTTATTTCAAGGTTCGGCTGGCCAACGGATGTGGTACCACTCATCATAACTTCGTCCTGACGCGATAAAGGAGGAGGAAAGTCGATGAGGTTTCCTCTAATGCAGAACCTGGGGAGAGAAACACACGAAAGAAGGAACTAACGGGAGTCCAGCGAATGGTCTGTTGGATATCATAGGGAAACGAGACGATATTTTTGACTTCTTCAACGCCTACCGGATCGCTGAGCACAAGAACAGCCGAACTATGCGATTCATCAAAAATGAGGCTCATCACCGTTGTCGTCTTCGAGCGTTCGCCATCTGAATCGGCAACTATGCACGAAGTTAAAAGAACAGCTGACATTTTGCCCTAACAGTATAGAGCCGAAGCCTCGAAAAAACGGAGGAGGGGAATGAAAGAAATCAGAAAATACTTGAATATTTCGCTCGAAGAAAGCTAACGAGGGTGCACAACTACTTGCAGAGTCCGGCTACTCGCCAGAAACAATGAATGCAACAAGCGGAACAATTTTAGCAAAAGTGAACATATCTGCCAATCCCAACAACAGTCTGCTGCTCCCAGCGCGCATTTGATGATTCTAAGTAAAAAGTGACTTGAAGAACGAATTCGTAGACACGATATATTTAATTTATCTAACAGATTAATTAATTAGTTAATTACCAGCTAAAGAAATAAGCAAATAAATATATGTACATGTACGCATATAATTTATTTCATCTGTCCTTTGAAAACGATTATTTTCGAGGAACGGTCCTTAAATATCATATTTTATATACTATGGTAGAGCTTTGTTCTTTTTACAACCTTCCTCCTCTTTCTTTAGACTGCAGATTCCATTCCCTGTAAACGATACATCAAGATATATTTATTTGTCACATTAGGATGAATTTATCTCAGGATTCTCCCCTTTCTAACACAAATCCCGTCTCCATTTTGCCTCGAGAGAACTTCCAAAAAGCCCCTTCGCGATCGACAAAACCACGCAGAAGTACCAACTCACTCGACTGCAAGTCAATTCTTTAAAAACCCTCAAATACACGAAATCAAGCACTATGGAATGCAAATTTATGCACTGCTATAATTACTGCAGATTACAGTTAAAATTAATTGGCCAAACATGAGGTAAACTAGCCATACTGTAAGGATCCATCGCAATTAGCCATTCCGTGTATATCCATGCACTTTGATCCTCCGGGTCAGTGAAAAATGCATTTGCCAGCTTCTGCAATATTATAATATGAATGCTGATTGAATTCTTGGAGCAGAAACATTCCCAAAAGGGCAATTAGAGCAATTAGAGTAGATCATGAAGAGAGAAAAATGCCCCCGGGCTATCGAATATCGGCTCAAGTGACTAAATTTGGCGATGTCACCAGGTTGAGCTGTTCACTGATACCGCTAACACAAGAAACTGGCATTCTCTCACTTTGAAAAGTGGAAAGGCAATTCTATTTTCTTCTTCACAGTGTTGACGTTTCCTCCCTAAGGATCGGAAAGCTGTCCATGCGGTGCGTGAAACGAGCAAGAATAGAACCAAATCCATCATAACGGGCGCCATAGAAGGTCTGAACGACTCCTAAACAATCATAGAGATGGAATAGAAAACCCCATGAGCGAAAACGAAGTCATAAGAGATGCGCATTAGACGATTTCGTAAGAGAACACCTATTACAGTGGACTTCTTGCAGACCACACCACCCCCACCTCTTCCGTTCGATCACTGCCGAGACGGTCCTCATGAACGCGATAGTGAGGCTCTCCGTCGAATCACATTTTCAAAGAAGGATTCAGGCGATTTCCAATACCTTCAAGTCTCGAGCAATTGTTTCTTCGTCCAACAGCACGCTCCCGAAGGACTCATGAGCACGCGATAGCAGAAATGAACGGTAATGCCACGCCGAGTAGTTGCTAAAGTTGGCGTTGATCAATCGATCCGAAAACCTGAACCAAAGAAGCTTCACGTCCCACGCAAAATAATTACTCCCGGGTGGACGATGAACAATTTCTCGCTAAAATACAGACCGCAGCATATGAAAGCATTACTGATAGGGCAATTATCAACGAAAAAACCTTCCACGCAGCACTACTAAACTCCCTTCATGGACAAGCTATAAAACATTATTATTTTAAACATATTTCCCACGATCACTGCACACGAAATTCCTTTCATACAAAAGAGAAACCTTCTGTCAATGCGTTATTTACTAACCAGCAACTCCGTGCGTGAATACGGATGCGGTTTACAAGTATATCGCGAAATCTATTCTTTGCATTGGTGAAGACGATAAGTCGAACAGGTCGGTCTCGAACAACGGCGAAACATGGCTGACCGTTGTCACTTTTCGGACTACGTCTTGAAAATGGTCTGCGGCGGTCTCTTTCTGAAGCACTTTCGCAGCTTCTAGCCTGTCTGCGCTTCGGAGTCCCGAAAGTGTCGATTTCCTCAGGTTTGACATATGCGTAACAAGCAGGAGAACAGGTCGTTCTGATTATCCTGCGATGGTTCAGAAATGGGACCGCCGAATCGGCAAGGTTTTTCGGATATCGGCAGTTCAATTAAAGCTGCGAGTTGACACAACATTCTGCTGCGGCAGCATATCATCAAGCTCGTTCATTTTAACGTTTTCTTTCTATACTGAGCCCTGTACCACGATGGCCACTCGTACTCACCACTTTTCCTTCTCAAAACTGCATCTTATATAAAGTTTTCGTTTCACCTTGTCACTGACACTTCTTCCCAGTAAGCTGCTTGTATCTCATCTGTAGATATCCGATAATAAGCACATTGTAGAAATCCTCACCGCATGAATGAAATATTCAAAACTTCACCACTACGAGATCCCGCTGCATCTGATGATGATTCGATGCACACGACTGCGACTGCGACCACATGGTAAATTTATCTTTGATTAACCTTGCCTTCTACCGGCAAATCACCACCTCTTTGATAGCTCGGAAGACAAACAGTGCACAAATGCACCCTGACACTGACAGCTTCTCCAAACAAGACGCTACTAAATCATCGACCGGTCGCCTAAGTATCTCTCATATCTGGTACCGCATTTGACACTGATAAGAACGCCTCTAGTACTCTCCAACAACTCCAACTTGTGCGATAAAAATTTCATGGCGTACATAAGTGGCCAATACTATCTGATCAGGAATTCAGACTCTTCAACGCCGTACGATGGAGGGCAATTTTGTTTGGCTCCTACTTAAATGAGAACGACTGTTGGCTGAAGAGTGAAAACACTATTCGCATATGCAATAATGACGCGCAATTTTTCGTATTATTTGTTGCATAATTGTCAACACATGAAGCGGCAGATCTGGAGAAGCTTTACATCGGAAGCGTCCATGGTAGTCCAGTCACTAAAAAGAGCGCTCTAAGCAGAGGATGAAGGTTCAGATTCCTTTTTCAAACAGTGTTCCACTTCGTCATCGATCAATGACTATCACATAAGTAGTATTGAAAGTAGAGCTGGCTTTACTTACTCCCCAGTACCGCTAATCCACTTCAGCGTTACACGGAAAGTAGAAATAATGTACCTAAGCAACATTCATGCCGAGACCACACGACTGGACCAGCTTAGTCGACTACGGCATCTGATGGGAAAATGTGGACTCCTGTGGGCAACTTTTCTACTCGTCAATGAACAAGCAACTACCACTGAATGCAAGACAAAACCACCGACAGACGCATTCACTTCTCACACCACACAGCCTACTGATCGGCGCTTCTTGAAAACGAGTTCCTAATGTTATAAAACAATCTTCTCCCGAACCCAACCTTGAGAAGCGACAAAACGCTGCGTTAATTTTTCATTCTTCTCAGATATTTTCCGGGAGCCTCCCACTGCATGGAAACCTTTGCTTACGAGCTTGCTCATGAAGTTCAGAAAAACAACGCACTCTATTATATATCATCTGTGATAACATATCACCACCAAACATCACAGACGCTGCTGAGTATGATGTTGGCGATGTCACTTCACAATATAAACGTCATATCATCCGCAAAACGGTTCGTATTCTCTTCGGCCCGTTTTACAATCAAAATCTGCACAAGAATATTGTGCATCACTACCCTCCCTCTCTTTTTTCCCAAATTTAACCATTTGCCCTCCACAATATACGTAAAAGTCACGTAAAGTTTGACGTTGTTCGATGACGCTGTTAGCGCCTGCACGGAGCATAATGTGAAAACTGTTTTCTAGAAGTTTACCGGAAAAACAAGAGGAAAAATGAGCAAAAACACTGCTGATCCGAGAATCATTCCAATCAATTTAGAAGTCCTATTATCTGATCTGTTATCTGATCAGGGGAAAATCATGATCCGAAACAATGACATACCTCACTTACTCGCCTTCGCTTCGGCCGCATCTAATCCTTAGTTCATTTGTTAAACGTAACATTTAATTCGTTTGTGAAAATAAGAAAAGACCTACTCCAATTCTTGTTGTCGAGTTAGGCTGGCAAGTTTAGCAACAAATCGCCGGTAATCCCAACAGTGAAAATTACGTCCATCCATAAGAAGTGCCTTCTCTGTCATCTTCAACTCTCGATCGATATTACGCTTAGCCATTAAGCTTAGCGCCCAACCACGATGGAACCATGCACCATAAGACTTCGGGTTTTCCTGTAATGATTCATAGAAATTTTCAAAAAAACTTCAAGATAAAATTACATACATAAAGACATCATTAGCATATACTTGACCATGAAATACTGAATAAGAAACACCTGACCTAAGGACTATTCGAAGAATCGTTCCTTAAAGTCAGCTCTTGCGAAAGACTGCTTTGGTCAATCATGAATACAACGGAAGTAACATTTAATCCACTAATTGGATGCTTTGAATAAAGATACCATCGAATGACGAAACGAATGAGTGGGAACTTCCACAGCAGTCGTCAATGTTGTCGTTTCTTTTCAACGACGGAATTTGTTAGTGAAATTTCGAATCACTAAAAAATAGTTCGATGTTCAGATTGAAATTCGATTAATACTAAACCTATCGCACTAATAAATTTTGATCATTGTCAGCAACACTCAATGAAGCGTATGAGTCGATATCACCGAAAAATCCCAATAACGATCAAGTCGACAATAAGGCGAGCGTAGTTAAATAGTATAAATTGCAATGATGAGATTAATGTACAACTCTGAAGAAGACGTAAACTTATCGGAAACATTTGAGAAGAAAGTTCTCATTGTAGTGTGTTTTTATTCGTTTCGTTTCCTCTTTCTTCATTGTATACTTTTCATTTTCCTTCGTTGGAATTTCACACAATTGTGGGTAGGAGAGAAGCGTTTAAATGCCTCATTGAGAAGAGAATATTCCACGTAGTTTCTTGCATAAAACAACATCTCATTTCTGAGGGAACGTTGTTGAAAGTTTCAAAAACATATTTTCCTATCGGATCGTAAAGATTGGAACGTAAAATTGGAAGTGAAAGGATTTATTTGAGAAGCCATCAACGCAACAACCCCTCTCTCTCTCTCTATTTCGTCTACGCTTATTTGATATGATATTATGCATCGATGTTTTCGAAGAACTTAACCGCCTATTTGTTCCTCCGTTTTTTGATGGAAACATCGAACTATTCATGTGTGATCCCTAGATCCATACCTTAAGCCATTTTCGAATATAGTTCCCTCGGTTTGTAAAACTACCTACTCGATGTTTCCACTATCCCGAAAAAACGAATACTTCATAGCCGTTAAGAGAAAGGCGGAGCAACCTACCACAATACATTGTTCACTGAGCTCGAATTCCGCCGAAATGAGCATCTCGTTTCGTTTCATAGTGACTTCCTCGTTTTCTTCTCCGCTCTTCTGAATGTAACCTTTACTGACGAATAAAAAAATGCGCACGTAAGAAACCTCTTTGGCCATTTGCAACTCTTCGAGGGGATCACATAAGAGTTCTTTTATGTATATTAAGAGAACAATGTGGAGTTAGTGATAAGGACTTCTTACTTTTCATGTTTATCCCCGTTTCCACTATTTAGATTACTTTTGTGTTCATCTTAATTATATTTTGCTCGGACTTCCCGTTCTCCCTTTCGTTTCGGCCTCCTGCACGTTTCCAAAAAATATTTACTGACGCTATTGTCGGCGGTCATTTTGTTGTGGACATCTTGAAGTTGAAGAAAAGGCTTCAGCTCGAAGAGGAAGACGGGGAAAAGGATGTGACAGCAAGAAAGTTTTCAGATAATTTTGCACTCGTAATGACAGATCTAGCTCAATAAGGAAATCATCAAACGAAACAGATGTTCAGAGCCACCTTGGTGATGAGCTTCTCGATGGTCGCACGGCGAATATTCCAAAATGTGTAAGCATCAGGATTCTTGGCGAGTAGTGTGGCCGTTAACTGCAGCATTTCTTCGTCTAGCTCACCTGCATTACCAATTGTTTAAAAACTCCCAGCTATATAAAAAAATGCAATTGCTAGCAAAGTTGGCCAGAATGAAGAGAGTAAGAGAGAGAGGGAGGGGAAGTGCGAGAGGGCACTGAAAAAAGTGATATTCTGGAACGCTAAGCTCCGTGCTTGTTTCAGTGAACCTCTGGCGATACTTCGCCTAAAATGATGACTGAAATAAGCACGTGCAATGAGCTCTTGACTTCGGTTAGTGCTCGGGACAAATAAATAAATGACGAGGAATTCCCAGTCAAAAGAAGCAGAGGAATCACTAGAAACGAAACAATGATAACGTTCTGGATCAGACATGCTATATAGGTGAGAATAACTGCATGCCTGTCCATTGTAGATATTGCAGCCAAAATAAGGGTATATTTATGTACTCATTTCAACTATCTTATACAATAAGGTGAAAACGTATGTCAACGATGGTGTTACCTTTGGCTCTCTTGTCGAAAACGCGATCCTTTATTGTGATGTAGGTGCGCAACTTTGCCGTCTCCAGCTTCTTTCTCGCCGCTCGTTCCTCCTCAGTCGTTGGCACTTTCTTCACGAAATGCATTATGCTTCCTGAAATATGAGCCATCGATAGCCGTAAATGAAAGACGACCGAACGAAAGAGAATGTATTTCTTCAAGCCAACAATTTGCCGGTTTAAACCTAAATAGGACGAGATAATTCCTACATCCATATGATAGGAATGTTTAAATACAGCTCTAGTATGCTACAATCCAGAAAAAGAAGCGGCGGTGGGGAGCGGAGTGAGGAGGGGAGACAAAACTATACGGAAAGCGTTAAGCTGCTAGCGTGAATAACGATCGGATAAAAGGGCAATGTTGGCGGCGAACGTTGGAACGGCGCATTTCAGCTGAATTTTGTTTCTATCAGTGGGAAATATTTGAGCTCATTTTTTCAAGAGGAAACTTCAAAAAGTGATTGAAACGGCGCCGCTGCCTTTTCCGAGCAACGAAGCGAACGCGAACGGGATGCTGACGAGTTCACAAGAGATGGCGCTTCGCTCAACGCTGCACTTCTCAAAATCGAGTAGAAACTACTTCAAATATTAGAGCGATAAAGAAGACCTGAGGGCGACGAACAAGACGATCAAATAGCCGATGTCAGGCAGTTTATGAGCTCATGATAATTGACGCCAACTGCAATCATAAAACCCTAATAAACTGTAATATGAAGTTAATTAATCGAAATTAGAAAGCATAATAATTCATGCGCTTGTAATTAATTCCATCCACAAGAGCAACTATTTCTAGAAATTAGTCGCATATAATAAAAGGTTTAGCTAATTAAAGTGAGCGTCCTGTATGCAAGCCTATCGCCTCTTTCTTTTCTCTTGCGATATACCTCGAGAGGAACTAGATAAACTATGTTATAACCTCAAAATTATATGAGATGCCACCGAACACACGATGCATTCTACTGAACGACTTCGTGCATTCGTCGACTGGCTGAATTACGATGGTGAAAAATGTTATCTCCTTCATATCAGCTATCATTATGAAGGAATTTTTTTCAGATCAGGTGACGATCTTCTTCATGAGATAGATGGTGTCGTTGAGCTTGATATTATGAGCGACTCGAAGTTTCAGTGAGGGCTGCGGTCTCCCGCAGTGTCGAGCATTTTTACAATGCCTCCATTTCAACTGCCAACCGATATGAAACGTTTGAGTGGTTTCGATTTTTGTGAGGTTCACCGTCCTGCCATAAGGGTAAGATTACATGATCGAGTAAAAGATGTTCTACGTGGAGGATATAAAACATCGTGACCCGAATCGTCGTCGTAGAATCGTTTACAGCTCCGCAAGCCCGCGTCGTTGTCTTTTCGTCGAGAGATGCAAGATGAGTGAAGAAATAAACTGACAGCGCAGATGCAATACACTCATCGGCATCGACGAACAGTGAGTGCAATAATCGAATAAGTTGATAAATGCCGAAATCACTCACTCATTATCACACTTAGCGAGTTCCTTAGCGTCAATAATCGCAAATAACAAATTTCATCTCTATAGAAGGAAGTTTTTTTCAGTTTTCCGACGAAAAATCTAATAAGAAGAGGGGGGGAGGATGAATTTCTACGAAAGTAGGCTCATCTGCGCTAAGCACGGTTGTTCCAAGCTCAGTGAGTGGACTTATATGCCAAACGGTTTATGCGTGATGAAGCGATAAACAGAGCAGATTTCGATGTTCACATCACGATGATTCTTTTAATCTAAAAGTTAATTTATTGTAGGAAAGAGTGGAAAGAGCGGATCGATTAACGGCTTTTTCTTCGTTAATGATTGACCAATATCGCCCACAAACTTCCACGCTAATAAGGCTAAGTTTCATAACGCGGAATTTTCTCAAGTCGGAGATCATCACGTGGGAATCAGCGCTTTGCTGGGTTCCATCTTCAACCGCAATGCACCTACACAAAAACATGCGTTTCTTTTTGCCACGTAATAGCATTAGCCACGTCGAATAAGTGCAGTGCCAATGGGGAATTATTGCAAAGACAATTTTCAGCCCTCTTCGAGATGAGGTCTTCTCTCAGGGGATTACGATTTGAAGTGGCCGTTATGCTTTGAAACGAACAAATCAGATAGGCGACTCTCAACGTGGAAGGCAATATGAGGAGTAGGAGAGAGTAGGAAAGAAAACCTCGGGGAGAGACTAGCCATCATTGCGCCTATCAACGCCATTCTTGCATATTTGCAGACCTATTGCTAACTAAGCAATATCCACCACATCGTTTATGGGTTTTGAGGCAATAAAACTGGAGAGCAAAGATAGGATCTTTCTCGACTAATGTATTGAAACGAGGGAGAGGAATGGGGCTCACCCGTCAATCGCTTTAAATATAGTGGAATATATATCGTATAGCGATGTTGCCTTATGTGAGCGGAGAAGAACTGAGTGCTGCTCATTGACCATATTTATTCGAAGAATTATGCGATTCGTTTTCATAGGAAAAGAATAACGAAACAAAAGTTCCTCTCAGCAATCACTTATGGAGATTTATAACGTTTCTATGTGTGCCTCGTTGCCAAAGAAGAATTGAGCACAATTTTTGTGGGGAAACTCGAAGAATAAAGATCGAATTCATTCAAAGCGAGTGAAGTTGAGATATTCTTCCTCATTTTGACTTCTCTGGTTGCTGCAAAGCGCAATTTGTCTCTCTCCCTCGACGATTTAGATTATAGGCTGAGTGGCTTCTCTCCATTTTGGGGAAGGGGAGTGTTTGCTGCTAGCATGTGGACATGGAAGAAATGAGAGTGTGCTAGTGCTTCCGAATGAGATATTCGTGTCTAAAAACCTACCACATACTTAACCATTGTGCCCTATAATGAAGCAAGTTCTTAACTCTTTAACGGTATTTGCAACTATAGACACCTTTCATTGCCTGTTCTAAGGAAGGTAATTGCTCGTAGAAGCCAAATTCGAACAAATCAAGAAGCGGCGCAATTCCACTGAAGCAACAATAAAATTTGCGCCGAGAGTGCTCTCCATAAACCGATTCCTAGACTTTCTAAAGGTACCGAGCGTATTTCATCAGCCCATATATGATGGAACTTTGTGGGATTTTTATTGGAATTTGAAAGGTGTATGTGCAGGCTTCTCAAGATGACCTACCTCTACACTTCATTCGTTCCACGCAATTTTAGAGAGATAATCATGGCTCATATATAAGCAGACCGAAGATGTCCATGAGTGCACTAAATGTCAATCCCATATATGTTGATGTATTTCCTCTTTGTTTAATTACAATATATTGGCGTCGAAATTGCGAGCATTTTGCATATACCGTTATTTCTTTATTCCATATTCGCTTCATTTAAGCGCACATTTCCCCAGCAGTTGATGTTCCCTATTGCATTGATGTATATCGACACGCTCATATTTTATTTACTGAGGTGCTCGTCTACTTTAATAGATTCGATTTTTTCGCCTTTCGTTTATTGCATCGGTAATTTTCATCGTTCTACATGAAGCGACTTTTTACTGCCACAAAATTGTTCACTCTTCTTAGCAGACGACTTAAAAGTGCTTTCTTAGAGCGAATAGACCATTCAAGCGGAGACATGCTTCCAGTTGTGATTATCTTCAAATGAATTAGATGATGCAATGGCATCGAAAGAAGAGGAATTGAACGGGCGAAAGCGCTGTCGAAGTGTTTATAAGGCACTACAAAGTGGTCGATGCGAACAGCTGGAAAGACTCGATTCAGAAGACTTTCTTGCTTCTATAAATTCGCGTTTGTGGATTCACATAGATCAGATTGTGTTATATGAGCATACTAGTGCACATCATTGAGCGACATTGTTTGAGTGCCCGACGATATCACCTCACGAGCCGAGAAGGAGTTTGCGATGACAATGAACAAAATTCATGCCCAGTGATCTCCCAACCACTTCTGAGTGCACATTATTCTCAAGCTTTTGCAAGTTTCCCTGCTGTGAGGATTGATGAGCGAACTCGAAGTAGATGGGAGAAGAGAATAGCGAAACGAGAGTTCATAATTTATTGAGCATTTATATGAATGCACGAAATTTTCACAGCAGTTTCTATTTCGTGCGGGAAGTTTGCCATCATTTGCTAACAATTTCCGCGGATAAACAGGATAAATGATCGTTGAATACTTCTTGCATTGTTTTGCATAGTCTGATTCGACTGACCTTTAACCTTTTATGCTTGTTTTTATATTGGGAAGAGTATATGAAGCAGCCGGGTGGCAGAATGCTTGTTTTGTCATTGCTGGATGATAATTGATGAGCCGTTGTTTTCCTCCTATGCGCTATTTAATTTCACCGTCTCTCAACCTTAACGAAGTTACCGCTTTCAGAGCAGCTCATCATCCGATATCTTAGTTGGGCACTTCGCATTGGGACAACATTTCTGCTCAAAAAATTCTATAATTGCTTAATTCGCATAAAATATTTCAATGATTATGATCACCTAAAGGTTGGTATATGGGATGATTATATGATGGGGATAATATTCTTCAAAACTTCACTGAAAGAGCTTGGGTGATTCGTGAAAACCACAGAGCAGACGGTTGGGCAAACATGCGTGAATACATCTAATATGCGTCGCGAATGCGGCTTGCAATGGTGAAATGAAAATTGATTTTTAGCTTTCTGATCGCTCCTCTTCGCCCCAAAGTTGCGGCAATTACGATGATAGAGAAGTGAACGGTTAGAACTTAATCTTTTGCTCGGCATTTAAAACATAAAGGAAGCAGCGGCCGAACGCGTTTTAAGCAGATGGTCGAAATCGGCCGTAAGGGTTGTGGAAGAACAAGAAAGAGCTCATATTTCTTTCATTTTCTGAACGCCCTCTCATAGCTGCATTTATGCGCATATGAACTCTGCCCACATACTTACTTGTCTTATAAAATCCGCAAGTCATACCGTGATTAAAATACTGCTTAAATTCAACATAATTCAATTTTAGTGTAATTTATTTTCCAATTTACCACAGTTGTTCTCTAGTGAACGATGAAGGACGCGGGGAATCCTAAACTCATCGGATTCCTGAATAAGCTAACGAAGTATGGTTGCATAATTTCACGGGAATTCCGATCTTCAGGGGATGTAGTCATGCATTATGCTCACCAATTTGGGCATCACGAAGAATTTGCTCCACTGTCGTCATGCTTTCTTTTATTTAACGAAAAAAAAGTTATTCTTCATTCATCGAAATGATACGGCCTTTCCGAAGCTTTCTCTTTTGAAAGGTAAATCTCATTTTCGTGAATGTTATCACCATCCGAGAGCGATTAATAGACTTGATGTAATGATCTTAGGAGGCAGCAAAACTATGCACGCTTTTATTTCGCTCTGAGGGCCTTAAAGTCACTCATGATTTCTCCTCACCTTAGAACCATGCTCGCTTTCACGCGGAAATAAATAGCAGGTAATAAAGTCACTAACGTCCTATGACCTATTTGTATTCCACACTCGCCGAAGTTAAAAAGAGTTCCCATCACAACGCTTCTTCTCATAAAATGTCCCATCTGGAATCCAAATTCCACAAGATTACTCTTTCTGATGTTTAATACTGAGTTGGAACATTTCTAAGCCGGGCCCGACATAAGGTTGCGCGATGGGTGATGAAGTTACAAAGGGAACTGACAGTCGTAAGCGCTTAAAAAAATAAAAGATTTGATTCTCCACCTCAGGGCTTTCATCACTTTCATTCGGAGGAAATTCCAATGATTGATGAAGCGCGTGTCGAGGAGTTTTTCATCCAACCGCAGAAGTTGACAGTGTGCTTAACCGCAGCGTGAAAGAAGAACGTTTAGAAGACAAGTGCAGAAAAATATTGCCGCCGTAGGCAATTTTATATTATCTCATTCGATGAGTCAGATTCGTCAGCTGGCAATAATCACAACCACAGCAAATAATGCGTTTATGTTAAGTGTTGCAGTGTGCTCATACCAAAAAACAAGTCTTTTGTTAGCTTGTGAACGATAAAAAGAAACCATTAGCTGCAAAATATAAGCAAAATCTTTGCCCTTTAAATGTCTACAAGTTCCTTCGAAGCTTGTAGATGAGCCTAAAATGTCGCCAAAAGGGGGTGTAACGATTTTCGGACGAAGAATGTCACCGAGGTGTTTTAGACGGAGACATATTTAGGTGGGAGCGGACGCTGAGCGGCACCAACCACACGTTTGAAATAGAAATCTCGGCGAGCACATAGAAAAACAAAGTTTACCCCACGTGCATACAGAAAGCAGCGTTGTCGCTAAACTTTATGCTCGTGATGCAGAAGAAGTTCACGAAATAACTCTATTCTTTTCATGCAAAGGGCAAATAAGCCGATATGTTTTCTGGAATATCAAGGATCCCATCGTCATTGAATGCAAATCGATGATCACTATAGTGAATACTTCTTCTAAATGACCAGCACAGATCACAATATCGAGTATAAGAGCAATGGAATTTTCTGTGTTCAATTTCCGAGAAGCAGTTCATTTGTTCACGTATTCCTGCATATATTTCAATGAAAACTCCACATATCGGAGAGAAATTTCCGTTCCTCAGATGAAACGAACTTTTAATCATTTTCAACGATGCACACTTACTTAACGCTCCAGTCATATTTTGGATATGTCCACCAAGAAGTCTGTGCACGAAGGCATCAATAAGCAATGGAGAATTCTGTTCCTTTCCACCCATTGAGGAAAAAAAGCAGCTAGGAGAGAGCAATCCCTCATAGCTGGCTGCACCAACAAAAACATTTCAAAGCAAAAAAGACAGCCGCACAGCAGGTGTTTTAGCACACCTCTTTATGAATTCCGTCGAGCGTTCATTTGTTTCCCGTTCGAGTCGCCATATTGCAATCAACAATTCGTCCACTTCACATAAACATCTTCTTACTGATCATACTATACTTTACTAGACTTGATTTTCTATACATCTTATAGGTGCTGCTATATGAAATATTTTTTGGAACATCTTTTCAGGTGTTATTTCAGGTTTCCCATTATGTTCCTATGTACTGTTCTCGAAAACTATCCCCTTTATACGAACCTTCATAGCACATGAAAGTTTGAAAAAAACTCTTCAATTTGATCTGATTTCTTCCCCTCTTTAGATGCGCAAACTAAAGCGAGTAATCATGCAAGCAACTTATAACACAATTATTCATACTGGTGTCTGTAAAAATACTCGTAGAAGGTACGGAAGCCTTGCATCGATATGCAAATACTTGTGAACTATGGAGGGCAAATCATTTAACAAGTTGCAGTACGTCCACGTGGTGTTTAGGAAATCGGAGAAAATCAAAGAGCAGAGTGGTGCTGTGAAAGGTGTCAGCTCATAGCAGTGTTCTTCTAAAGCCTCAAGTAGCTCCTGACACTCTAACCTCAGGTCACAAGATATAAAGCAGTGAGTTTTGAGAACATTTTGTATTTTCTAGGTGTGCAGCCTTTACCTCTGGTTTCGCCTATACAGCTACGTTGCATATTATGAAGACGTTCATTTCATATGTTTGAAATAAACTCTCTCTCCACATCGTTCTCTTCCTTCCTTCCTTTTTTCTCTCCTCACCTCTCTCTCCATTTCCACTCTTCCCTCCCCTCCTTCTCCTTTCCGTTGCTAACTCTCTCCTCCTTTTTGTAGCAAGCAATTCTAAAATGCATATACTTGCAAGGTGTAGCCAAGTAAAGATTTGCCAAGTGTTGGATTCATTTCAATTAAAATTTATCCTCAAAATAGTCAAAATGTAGGCGAATTTCCTGCGAACAACATTCCTATGTATTTGACTCGTTCGACTAAAATACCTCTGCAAAAAACCCTCGCAGAGACTGCGCCTATTCACTTTCCCGCATATTCCAGTCTCTCAGTCATATTTCTTTACTTGAAAATATTTTACTGCACAGGCGTCCACACCTTTTTCGAAATTCCCCATCCTCAACCCGCCATCCTATTAGTCGCTAATTTTTATCCGTCATAGAAGCTCACTGAATGAGGTCTTTCCAGAGTCAGGACTCTTGTGTGAATTATGCTTACGTCAATAAATGAATCGGATTTGGCAAGATGAGATCTGCCACATCATCCAAGCCTGTCGGCCTTAAGTCGGCCTCATAGTCGCCAATTCGCCTGTCGTGATCATTATAGCTGTAAACTTCCGATGCCACGTCAAAATTTCTAGCAGCTTACAGATCTTGCGCCGCTTCGTTGGTACAATCATGAAACCGGTCTTGAAGGATGAACCGGGAATATTTCCGCGCATTGTGTTTTACGGCAACTCTGTTCTAGGAACGCTGCGAAAATTTTCGACCTTCACAGCTTTTATTCCACGAAAAATAACGTCAGACATTTGTTGCATCATTTTTCAGCGACCCTATCAAAGATGTCTTCAGGCATTATTTATTTATTTACGTCAGCGATCCCCACCGAATAGCTGTCATTCAGACATATGCTGTCGTGATGTGATCACTGAGGGATATCCTTCAAAGAAATATAACTCATCATTGCAGCAGCAAGTGAATTACTTCCCACCGACAACATTCTCGTTATATGCTCAGTGCTGAATCGACCTAAGCTGAGATAACGGGATGTCTTAAAGTGAGGCTCTACTCGTCACCTGTTACTGTGTACTAGAAGTCAGTGTCAAAATTGAAATAAACTGAAGTGTGTCCTAGCCTGCCTCACCAAAAATTGATGACCACTGAGCAGTAAGAAGGCAAATTTCAGAATTTTTAAATTCTCTGGCAAAAGACTTCAAAAGCAGAGGAGACTAGTGGGTTATTTAAATTTAATTATGAGCGAGCCATTTGATGAATAACTTAGTTGGATTTTCCCATGAAGTAGTATTTTTATGCCATATCCAAGGATCGATTCCATTCAAGGATAAAATTGGTGAAAATATCGGCATTTTTCCCCTAAAAATGCAAACAGCTTAGCTTTTCATTGATTTTTTCGGTTATGTGCTTGAAAAAATTAAAGGGAAGAAAAATTGATGCTTCAATTTTGCGATTTCTTTTTCAGTTAAAGGAAAAAGAATGCAATGATATGAGATTGCTTATTGCTGTGGGATACTCCGATGAGCAATTCAATCGCATTCGTGCATTTGCTGTCACTGCTGAACACAATTTTAATAGCTTTTCGTTTCCCCATTGGGCTAAAGAGGAAAGGAGAGTTGATTATAAATGGGAATGTTTTGCCCTTATCCTGTCATCTTTCAGGCGGCATCCACGGATGAGTTCCTAGTTTAAAAAGTCGGCTATTGCACGAAATCTTAGCAGTTGTGGTGCCGTTGAAGCTATTGAAGTTATCGACAATATACTGATGATCTTTATCACTTGGTCGATTAACTGCCTCAATAACGCATCTAAATTTTGCAGATTTCCAGCGAGCAATCAACACCCATATTAGAAAATATTTTGTAGCGACACGTTTTTCTCGAGGATTTCAAATTTTGCAGCTTTTAACGGCGAACTTATCACTAAAATAACCGAAGATGTCAGAAATATTGTAAAGTTGACGGCTTTCTTAGATCGCAGAGTTCGAAGGAGTCGAAGCTTGCTCCAAAAGTCGTTCAGTGAACATTGACACATACAACGGTATCTTATTTGAATTCATTTACAAGAGTAACGCCAACACATCTCTAGTGGAGGAAAATAGACCAATGATGCCTGTTTATTATAGATGAACAGTTCATTACGTTTAACCTTTGAGAGAAATATCTATTTCTCCGACTTCGTACGTATTTCGCTATCTGAGAGCTTTGTTCGGTGTAATTTTCTTGTCGTGCAAATATTTCTACGTATCGCTGTCGATGTAATCTCGATAGGATCAACATTCGGCATAACGCGAATTTTTGAGTCACGAACACTGAATTTGAATCATCTGCTTGCAGTTTTGTCTCTTCGTTAATGTCGGTGTGAACGAGTTGCAGTTACATTCCACGTAATATGGATTCAAATCTCTAGAGTATCCGGAGGTTTCTTCTCATATTATATGTGAAATTCTAATAAGATCTTAAGTGGTGCCCTTTTTAATGAAGCAGCTGTTTAAATTTATCGCCGCATTTACTCGATACTAAATCATCGTCGTTATCGCTCTTTTTTACTCATTTCCCCTTCTCTATCTCATTTCACTATTACGAAATGCAACAAGAAAAATAATTCAATGGAAATACGCGTAACGATTCACAAATTTCTTTGTTGAAATTCTTCTAACTGCCTTTTTTCGACTATCATTAAATCTTTTCAAATGAATTGCAAGAAAGACTTCGGCCACCAGTAATTTTATGTTCCCTACAACAAACACCACTACGTACCATATTTAAAGCCCCATTGAAAGCAACGAACGGAGTGAATGCTTGTCCTAGGGACGACAACTAAAATACCAAAATCCACTGTAATAACAGAAAGTTCTAGTTGGAGTGCTTCTATCGGTGTGTGCGCTTGTTTTAGTCGGCGGGGCCTCCTCAATGTGCCGATATTTGAGGAGAAACGATACACTTTCATGGACCTGTTGGTTAGTTTTGAGGGCGTCGATTCTCCAGCTAGATAGAAGTGATGCGCTATTTATTGCGAGAGAAGACAATATGAGGGCATACAGAAGAGAGACGCAATATTGCCTTTATATTTAATTTAATAAAGTAGCCAGCTGCCATGTAATTGACTTTCATTCAAATTTAATTCACGGAATGAGAAAAAATTGGGTGAATTTTGCGTGGAAAAGAAGTGAAGTAATTTTTGCACCATATTTTATGAAATAATTGTTTGCATTCGATGAAATGTCTGTGACGTTAAGCGGAAACCGCTGTCATGCCTCTAGACACCATCGGTCACAAAGATTTTTCTTCAGTGTTTATTTCCTCTCTTTTGCCCATTTTTTATTATTGACCACGAGGAAGTACTCAGTCTCTCTTCCTTAGGGATATAGTGCTCACTGAAGAATAACATAAAATTCGTCCATTTCGCCAAAATTAATTTTACTCTCACTGCAATAATTGTTGTTCGCGTTTAGGGGTGTCTTTAAGAAAAATTTCTTCATTCTCTTCAAAAAGAACACAAACATAAGTGATTCACGACGTTCATAAGTGAATTATGAATAAATGCTAACGGCGTTACTGCGATTGCTAGCGCACAGTTAAACTAACCGTCGAACAGAAACGGAATTTCGACCACCCGCTTGAATAAACGCCCTTAATTTTTCCAGTTTATCAAGCTTCGCCTACACATTAAAATACAATATCCTCCTCGACTGATCCACCCTCTTGGCAGATTAAATCTGATTAAGCCCTCACATCGACTATTCAGTTCAGAATTCATCCGGTAGGATAGTTTATCAACGCTTTTTTAGTAATAAATGATTTCTTTCAACGCCTCTATTACTATCACCTTCCGGTGATATTGTTCTCCGTTAATGTCTATTACAATTCAACGATCATATTATCGTATTCTGAGAGGAACTTTATTTTTGTTCCATGCTTATTTTTTCATAGATTCATTTCAACAATTCGATTACCGCATGCCTCAACGTCCACGGAAATACTCATTTCTCCTCAGCCGAGCTTCAACTTCCCACCTTGCATTATCGAGCGTCTTTAAGCGAACTAGGAAGCAAAGTTTCGCAAATAAGTGACTGCATTTTTTGCGGGATCAGCCGCTGTCATTCCTTTTCTGTATAAGTATTTTGAGCGAACTAATAGGTCAGATGATCGTTTTGCTAACGCCTAACGTGGCCGTTCATATGCAGTTAGCGTCATCCTTAGTTCAATTGCCATGACTCGGATGGTCGATGTGTAGGATCCGATTGCTGAGGGTGACGGACGGTTGCGTAAGTAGTAAACTCTATTATTTTTAAGTTAATAAAAGAGTTGGGATGTCGTTAATGTTACAACCAACTATGATCGAAAACCGAACATGCTAGGTTATTTCCAAGGAGAATCAGCGTCATGATATATGTGAGCCGTACCAGACGAGTGCAGAAACGATGGGATTTCTGGTCGTTGATCGAAAGCTAATTTTAGTGCATTGTAGTGGCTTGCAGCCAAGTCTAAAAAGCTACATTTGCAGTGCACTCTCTTGTCTTGGAACCTGTCATGTCAAGTCATCGATCTTTTCGTGGCCCCTTTTCCTTCACCCGTCCATTTTCCATTATGGCAAAACTTCCTCCCCGTGATTTCAAATATTTTCTCTCCACTGTTTCAGTGAAATCAGTCTGTTGTTTAAAGAAATTTGCAACAAATCTTGCACTGTCTTCTGTTGTCCATTTGCCGCGTTGCCACTTCGTTTAGAGCTTATAATGTCGACGCAAGCGTCGAACAGGTCTAAAAGATGAGAGGAAAGTGAGGCACAGGTGGATGAGTGGGTAAAGTATCCAGCTAGAAACATCAGGGCATAACTCAAACGCAGGTTTGGTTTGGTTTGATATCGTTAAAACACTTTCAGCTGTATGTAAGGCTCCAAACCAGTTCGTTAGGTTTTCAGTGCTGTCGATCATTTTACGCGGAGCACATCCTGAAGCCTGCCCAGTTCTGCTTCATGCCCAGTCGACCAAGGCTATGAATTCCGCACTTGCGAGACCCAGTTCTGCTTCAGTTCCTTGAACAAGAGGCAGACAAAAATTGTGTGTATCTAATATGCTGAAGCGTTTAACGTGGTCATGAGAAGCTGCTGTTGAAACTGAAAAGACGTGGCGTCGTTGGTCGTTTCCTCAGTCTCAGCTGCATCAGAGCATTCTTATATGGACGATATTTAGATAACTTGGAGATAGTTAATCCAAGTAGTCAAGTAAGAACAGGAGACAGTTACTCCTCTCTGTACACTGTTCCTGGTGGTGTGCAATCGGGAAGTGTCTTCGGCCATGTTTTGTTCATCTGTACATCAACGATGTCTTCGATAACATTCTGAGCAGCATTAATCTCTCCGCTGCTTGTTTGCTGCCTCTAAAAATTTATTGTCCACTGTGTGATCTTGTACCCGGCTTCCAAGTTCTGCAAAGGGATCTTGCGCAATCGCCGAATGTTCGAAATTATGGCAGTTAAATCTCAAGTGCTTCATATCAGCGTTTTCGAGGATCAGGACATGATGTTCTTTCTACGGGAGATGGCCTTCGTCACCTTGCTTCATAATCGATCCTGAAACTTCACCAGAGCTTACAATCTTGCACTGTTGTCGAAAAGTTATTGGAAATTGCAACTGTTTTAAGGTATTGCCGAAATGTCTTCATCGTTTAACTGACGACTCGTTTTGGAATGCTGCACCCTGTATGGTGTCCTTATTTGGTCTCTGATATGAGGATCAGAAGTGCTTCGCCGACATCGTTTAGCGGGGAATATATCATGCTCCCTATGAGTGTAAACGCACCATCGCGCTAAAAAATCTTGAGCCTGAAATAGGTGTAATAACTCAGACTCAATTTTGCTCCGATTCTTTGTTATAAAATTACATTTTTGGCTATCCGACATCGGCTGTTAGGAATGTTTCAGTCTGCGCTTTCCTGTAGTCGACCTGAGTATCGGTTTCAACTGGTGAAAGGAAGTTGCAGCAAGCAATGTTCCATGTAGTTTTCACTTTCGCGTTGTACGTGTGAGTGTGCTTCTCACCGATATCGTTGATCCACTCATCGTTCAAAATGCGGTTGAGCCTTTTCGATGAACACGTTATCGTTGCTCGAATGTATTAGATGTCCATTCGCATGAATTGTAGCTTTGTGAACGTTTTGCTCCTTCTTATTGCTCATGCTCCCATTGAAATAAGCATTTCGGGAAGTTAAAGTGAAATGAAATAAACGCGTTTAGGGGAAATGCATATGAAGAGCAATGCAAGAGTACACAAAATCAGCAGATATTTATTTTTTCCATATGTCATTTGCACTTGCAAATCATTAAATTTTCCGCAATCCATCCACTTGACCTTCACGTCTTCAAATTAACCGCTGATAGCGTATACTTTAGACTTTTGTTTAGGTGCGAAGAGTTGGTAGAAGAGTGGCGATTTTGTGATAGCCGATTGCAATATGCTAACCAGTTCGATGAGTCGTTCACAATACGCGCTTGTAAAATAGCATATGAAAGCTGAGGAAGGCGTTTTCTTGGCACAACTCACCGTCTATAGTCGTTTTGCTTCGAGATGTAATTTGCGCACCCATTATGCTATTTTTGCGGCTTCGCGAAGTTATTTATGAGCTCTAATGGAGAGGAAAGTGTAAAAAAATGTTTCCATTCAATTTGGTCGATGGAGGCGACTGCTAGCGCAACACCTGCCATTCATTATTCGTGATTAAATGACGATTTCGCGGCCCAACGATTTGTGAGCGGGCCGTGCAGCCGTGCTACGAGTGGCTTCAGGGCTTTTTCAGCCATCCACTCAAATCAGCGGTCAGTAAATCCTGCTGAATTCGATGAAACTCTTGCAATTCCTCGAAGAAATTGTTTCATTCGGAGCAAAATCAAAAATCCCTCATGTGCTTCCTTTACTTAAAACAAATCACTTGTGCTTACTCATTGCTTAAGATGCTCACTGTCATTTTGCACCTCAGTTTAGTTCTCATATAACTCACCGTTTTAACATAACACTGCCGTGCGGGAACTTATCGTTGTGCATTGAAGAATGGAGTTTCTCAGTTCTTGAAAATGCGATTTTTATTCGTTGAATATTGAGCAGTTTATGTGATTTTGCACATAATCTTATCACTGGAATGTGTTCGCGAAAGAAATTTTCGCTAAGAAAATGCTCACTTCTCTTACATATATATAAATCTCTGTATAAATTAATGAGCAGTATAGCTTCATAGAACGTTTTCAAAGTTCAGAAAATTTCTGTGTTTCTAAACGTTACATAAAGTGTTCATTAATATGCCTTAGCCTCTAAGGTCACCTCGAATATACATTTTGTGATGTTCCTTTTGCAAGAATCATTTCAAAAAAGCCTCAAACTAAGCCCCACAAAAGCAAAGATTTGCAGAATTTCGAATGCGTTTACTTGCTTCTCCGTATACTACATTTAAGAATGCTATTCGAATGAAAGTTCATAGATCTGGAATGAAGTTTCGATTCGATTCGTCAAATTTTGGGTAAATTTTGCGATAAGGAGGAGCAATTGGTCATGGCAGAAGGCAGTAGTGAGGACAAGAGAGATAATTGGTCTAAGAGAGTAGAGTCGTGATTCGGACCTTCTTAGCTCGATGTCTGTCTTCCCCATCTTTCCTCCACTTCCACATCAAAATGCGGCTTGTCTTCTCGTTTTGTGTTCCTCCGTTTTTGGAGGAAATGCATCGAGGGAAACGAGTTCTTCAAATTGCTCGCTACTAAGAAACAAATTCCTTAATTATCTTACAACCGATCGGAGAAAAACTGCTATTTAACCGAGCAATAATGCTCTATCTGTGAGATCCTATTAAAATCAATCCCTCTCTGATAAGAGATAGGAAGGAAATAAAAGGTAACTCACAGTGGCGCAAAGCGCACAAAATTCAGTTCCAAACCCTACAGAAAACGTTCGTAATTTGATAGGGAGATGCATCTCTAGTGATGCCTCAAAGACCGAAATTGTTGTTGCCCATTTGTTGCGCCTTGAGGTTCCACTTCAGTTTTGAGACGTTTCTGATAGTGTGGGCTAGCGAAGGCGAGGTTTGCACGTGCATATGAATGTACATAGGAGCCTTTCCGGTAATTCCGGCTGGAAAACCGTAATGGTTTGAGTTAGGAAATTTAGTAAACATAATCTGCATCATAAAATACTTCACTGTCGGCGCTGAGACTTGAATAGATGTGCAAGTAATAAAAAGATCTTTCAACTCGAAAATAGCTATGCAAATAGTAAAAAGAAGTTTGCGTGCGTTCTGCAGCAGCAATTATGGTTTTTACGCCTGTAGTGCTTACGTTTTATGATCAGTGAGGTTGGAATTCTATAGTCCGCTGCTTTGTCATTTTATAGTTTGTTTGGATGAGCGCAAGGTGAAGTTTTTCATAAATTTTAATGGGAAATCAGTTTATATTTCAGTGCGTTGATAGGACGTTTTATTTTTCCTAATTAATCGCCTCATAAAGAATTCAGCCTAAAGAGTGGGGTCGCCGCCGATCGGCATCACATCGTGAGCTTCTCTTTAATTCTAAACCAGTCGCCTTATAAAGAATAAATCGTCCAACGAAAATTTCTACAAATAAGCGCAGTATTCAAATTCAAAAGATATCATTTTGCATAGAATAATTTTTCATTCGCACATGAAAAGACCCATACTGGCAACTCCTTCAGCGCAATACTCCACACCCTCTTCCTCTTCACTTTACGCCCTCATCTCTCACTTCAAATATGCTTGCCTCGCCTTTCACTTTCCAAACTCTCGTCTAATTGACCTATCTAATGTTATCTTAATTGTCATAATTGTTATTTCTTCCAGTTTCTAAAGGCATACTTATTCCTCTTAATGGCATTAGGCGTTCGAAATTTGCACTCATAGATTCCATAAACATTTAACGATGTCTTTCGTGATTGTTGTCTGAGTTTCTGTGATGATAACACAACGTGTAAACATCTCATCGTCTCATTATTCTTGTTGATCTCATCGTGCCGAGTGCTCTGTTTAGCGGAAGTACAAAAACGCGTATTGTGCCGTCCTTCTTGGCACATGTTAATTTTTCTTTGGAGTTGATAGTGTTCAGCTAAGTCTGTCCTTCATTCAATCTCCAATGTACTTCAATCTCCATCACGTTTTAATTGACCATGTTGTTTTTTCTTTCGTAGAGCAGATGCACATTGCTTTTTTTTCAACTTCGTTGGCATTTTACACAGCGATTTATGTGCTGAACTGGGCTCTTTGTCAACGCAAACCCTCAATCAGCAGTCACGTCGGTTAGTAGGAACGTCATAAACGATTTCGTTTGTAAGAGTCTGGAGCAGGTTTTCGTTGCCTTCACAAACTTTATCAAGGATCATCTATGAGGCGAAAGTTTGGCTACCGATGGCAATGAACATCAACTGGCGATCGTCAACTGAGCCAAAGTTTCTTATCATAGCGGCAGGAAGGATGAATTCCTTGAAAGAGTAGCTACAATCTTGTAGAGTATTTACCATCCTTGTTCCAGAGTTTCAGATAGGAAAAATCATGATTATTGCTAACTTTGAGCTTTAGCGCACGAACGGGATGAATTTGAAAACTGACAAGGATCTAGTGGTGGGGTTGGTAGTCTTGTTTTATGGTCGCTAATCTTGCAATCAGTAGGAACTTGGAAATAACTAGTACTGGTAATATGACAGAGTAATAATTCTTCTGCGCATAGTGCAGTCCTTCACTTTCAACGTGTATGATTTGTAGGGATGTTGCGTTGAACTTGTCATCTTGAAAGTGACGTTATTTAGTGCCGTGAATAGGTCTAAACAAGAAGCTTGGGAGGCGATGGACACTTTCCGATTCCTTTTATTAGGTCAGCCACCTTCAAACCAACAAATAATAAAATTAGCACATATAGCTCCGGCTATCGTGCAAAATTCTTATGAAATTCTTTTTGTGGTGGGATCTTGTAAACCTGCTAGAGTGAATTTTGACATCACCGTATATGCGTGAGTATGTGCGTGTCTCTCTCTCCGCTTTGTAGCTTCGATAGAATGCCGCTCGAACCAACACAGCGAAAATCGATGCATGTAATGTGTACGGTAGGGTGATTCCTTGTACCATACCTGACTCTGGCTCATCGCATTCGAAAAGAGCTATGGATATGCGAGAGTACCTAAAAATTGTCCATGGGAAGATAAATCTTTCGTGCAAGATTTAGGGAACCGAGCAACTCACTTAAAATATGAAATAATTAATAAATGCGTTGTATTTTTTGTTGACAGCCTGCGAAACCGATTAGTTGGATGAACGAGATGTTAGAACAGTGCCCTACGAACTCCACAGGTTCGCATAGCCACTTGCTCAAGGTACAAAATGACATCCGATATTCGACCGCGTTGAAAAACGCTATCATATTGATATCGGAGCGGGCTGAAAAATTCAATGAACCTGATTTTTAGGCACATCGAATTGCTAGAAAGCAGTTTGCACATTATATTAGTAAAAAAGTTAATATAGACGTCTTTTAAATGTCATATCGATTAAATTTCATATTGATAGTCTATTGTTGTGGTGAACATGTTGTGCACATACAGAGACGCATTTGTCTACAGAGCGTTGCTAATATCTCATAAATGCGTAAAGGAAATTTCACTTTGTCTGTAAAATAGGCACACTGAATAAAAACTCAAGCGGATCGGATATCATTTTGGTATCATTTTTCAACCCGGTCGAATTTCGAATATCATTCTTCATGAAGATGGAAAAAGAGACGATGTAGATGAAGAGGAAAAGCTCAACAAGAAAAAGTCGCTGACGAATTATTTCTTTAGCCACATTTTTCTTTCTTCGTTTCTTCTCTCTTTAGCCACATTGCTGAGAACTTCTGCAAATATTCGCAATAAACCGCCGCAAAAAATTAATGATCGATGAAAATGAGGGAAATAACAATTATAGAGAGCAAATTTCTCGCTCGAAACTACATCACTGAAGCGACTTCCTGCATCCCACTTTTTCCGAACTCATTTTCATTTTTGCGGCTGAAGAAGCGAGAGAAAAAGGTGAAAGCTTAGATCTTCTTCGAGCTGTAATTTCAGACGCTTTTCTCGGCACCGCGTTTTTTCGGTGTTTCGATAAAGACCACTAAGAGGCAGGATATGTTTCATGATGCACTAGCCTCAACAACTTGATCCCTGATTCGATATTTTGTGGTCGTCTGCGCATGTCTATTCTTATTTCAATATTTAAGGAACTCCAGGAGAGGCTATATCCAGGAAATGAATCTACACCATACGGGCGCATTTTTGTCCCCACTTCGTCTGTAATTATAACGTTATCAATTTTCTAGTTAGGATGTAATAAGTTGTTTATCGCTGAAAAAATTCTTCCATTACTTTTCTTTCAATTTATAAATAGCCTCGAGCAGCTGCATTCTCCTGCCATTATATATAGGAAGTGCAACAATTGTGCATGACTCTAAAGAGGATCGTAAGGTCAATGAATTTTGCGCATAAGGATGGTTGGCAAAAGCTCCAGCACATAATGGATTTTCTCGGGTGTACGATCACTGAGGTGAAAGCATTAAATTTTTGTCAGAGAAAGCGCTGGGAAATCGTCTAGAAATATATCTGTTCCATTAATGATGCGTTCTACCACTCCATATAGAAAAATAGATCCTGAGGAGCTAGTGAGTTTTATCGTGTTATGCTCATCGCCTATCTTTTTCTCTAATTTAATGCAGCCTTTCAATTAAGGCCGCATTAAATGCCCTTCTGGATGATATTATAAGCCTCTTTTAAGGTCTCTTCTCTGTTATGTTCTCAGCGAGTGCATGCTTGCACAGTGTTGTCTTTTTAGCTCTTAAATTTATACTGTTAGTAATCCCTTTTCAAAAGTGTGCTGTACCGTGGCTTATCATATGATGACTTAATTAACTACCTAGTCACAGCACTGTATTATTATTATACGCAGCCTTTCATTGGCAATAAACTTTACCATTAGTGCAAACATTGCTATTAGTTGGGGCACCCCTAATTTAGTAAGAATCTCCGGCTTGTGGTTAGGCACTTCACCTTCACCGCCCACCCCGAGCAAATTCAACGTTTCATCGAAATTCCGAAGCGTTTTTCAATGTCCTAGAAGGTCAACGTCTTAACTGAAGAGGCTGAGTGCAGCTGACGGTGATATTAAAATTTGTGGCTCCGAAAATAGAACACCGACGAAATTTATGGGTGGCGTGTTCGGAGGTTATTTAACACTCAGCCTGTGCTAAACAAAATTCTCTCACTTTTACTAACAGATTTTCACAAGTTTTCCACTGAGTACCAATTTACTTGTGAGGGGAATTAATGCCAAAAATATCAATCAGCAGAAAATCGCCTTATCAGTATCTAACAGCTAGTAATATCAGTAATAATGAGTTAACGATGCAGCCGTAATGAGTAGTAAGTACTACTTATGCCAAGAGCAAATTTGTATTCGCTGATTATTGGGTTCTTGAAATTCTGGTGATCAATATCCAAGCGGATGGTTTTCTGTTATTTTTTTAAAAGGTTAAAAGAATAGGTCCCCGACTAAATGACTTTAGTACTCAGATAGTCCTTAACTAAAGGAAAAGTCTGTTTTAATTTATCTCATGTGATGGCACCGCATACCGTTGTATCACAACGGTGCTTTTATCTGCTCTGAGGATTAAAGTTGAAGTTCGCCACAAGCAAGAAATAATCTGTTTAGCTTCAGTGGAATATTTCTTGCCTCATTATATCTCATTACTCTTCCCGATCCATATATAGGCCAATGACATCTTTTACATTTGAAAATTTTAATGATGAATTCCCAGTTCCTCGAAGTTCATGAATTCTCCTTTGACAAGATAAACCGAGGCTTCATGGAAATCGGCCTAAACTTGAGCACAACGTTTACTGGCAGAATTGGTGAAACGACTCGCAGTGACGGCTGAACATGTGAATCACGGCTGTGAAGAAACAGCAGCCATCTTGCATTCAGTATAAAATACACATCAATATAGTTTGCAGCAATTCTTCAACCATATTTAGCTGTAATTCGGAGAAATTTTCCAATCTGTTCTCAACTGTGCTGCGCCCTATACAAAATTCCATACTATCACTCTAAAAAAATGTGCTTTTCACACTAAATATTCGCACTTGCAATATAGAATCGTATAATGTGGCATAAATTGCTGCTGAAGAAAACGATAACCATACGTGCCTAAATAGACATAGAAGACTGTATGTGGCATCACCTGACGATCGTCTAACATAAACAGATTTGCTTTGATATCTTTGAAGGTGAGGTGGAAATTGCAACAGCTGAATTGCATTGAAATTCGAGTGGCAATTTCGTTTACTGCAAAAAAGGATTAAATTAAATTGTCGGCAGTTATGTCCATTATTGCATGCAAGTAATTATTGTGCTCTTGAGCGTGTATGGCGTTTAACGGAAGTAGTTTGGTGGAAATGGACGGTTGCTGGGAAAGTTGCTTCAGCAGCAAATCTTGCAACTAAATAAATGAGTTCAGATATCGTTCAATACGCCCAAATTAAAATGCGAATGGAAGCAGACTTATGCAGATGTTTAAATCGTTATATATATCCCCAATTTGCAATGAGAAAGCCTATGCCTAGAGCATTTAATTTTTGAAACTTTATAAGTTACCTGGCAGGTTACTTCCCCAACGTTAAGTGAATTTTAGATGTGTTCACAAATCGAAAGATTTCTTTCTTCGCCTAAGTGCACTTCACAATTTATAATCATATTATAAAGATCGCACATCGGAACACGTGACAGGGGAGCGGCGCTGCCTCGGTTGCCCACACAGGTCCCTCCTCTTCCTTTAGCAATATTTTCAACTCCTAATCGCCTTTTAATTACCTTCTCACCAGTGATCCCACCTGATATTTCCACTGTAATGCAGATCATAAGTGTAGGTGAAAACTGTGCCCTTGCGCTATTGCCTAGTCATCTAATGTTTTTAATGTTGAGGCGAAATGTTCTTTTTTTTGCAGCAGCGAACTGTCGACTCCTGTTGGAAGTGGCTTCTTTGGCACCAATGAAAATGCCTCAGTCCTTTGCGAAATGCTTCTAGACGGGGACACGAATTGTTGGGAAACAAACTGCATGTAGATTCGAACGGTTAAGTGGGTCAGAAGAATCCTGCACTGATATATCCGACACCTATAGCACGTTGTTCTCAAGTCTTCATCGACGGAAAACTTCACAAGGAAGGGTCTGCGAATATGGATACATCTAAAATGAGGAACTTTTTCTAGTTTATATGAGTGAGCGTTGATGCAAAATCTATGAAAATTAGGTGATAACCTTGCGAGACAGTTTCACTCTTCATATTGGCAATGAAAGCTGACTTGGAAAGATAAAATAAAACCATATCAGTGCACGATGTGCAGAAAATAGTTTTATATCGGGTATGATGTGTTGGACATGGATGAAATGATTGATGGTCACTTGCTGACTCCTCTTGTACGTCCGTTTCCGCCAACGTTTCTATAGCGTCAACAAAATTTTTATCGAGATCGCTAATGAAGATTTCATGACAAAGTAAACAATGAATTCATGACGATGGATCGTCAAATAATTATTTTGTGCATAAGTTAAGTGGTCTATGAAAAGGATACCCGCTAAGCGTTGTATCGATTCGGAGTAATCTTGACCATTTTTTGTCCTTATGTATGTTTTTCATCGTTGAAATTTAATAGCATGCAAAATTTCCGTGATTTCTCACTCAAATTTCAAGAACTAATTGCCATATTCGATCAGAGATTATGGTGTTCTCAAGGAAGCAAACCTAAAGGAAGGGGATAAGTGGAAAAACTTTCCAATTCCTGCATGCTAGGCTTAACTGGGAAATGTTCAGATTTTTCATTTCATCATGGGATGTGAATCTGATCTCCGTCAGATTCCACAAATTTGCGCTCTCGTGCACGGAAATCGCGCTCTACGTCTTGATTTGGAACTCTTCATGTTCCGTTTAGACATCGTTACCCCTTTTTTTGAATAGATGGGCCTATGGAGGAAGAATGTAAGAACGCTTTGGGAAGATTTCTTTTACGAACTGTCTCGACCTGATATTCGAGTTGAAATTTCATGTATGGAAGTTTGCCATCTTCTGAGTTAGCTTCTCTGTTAGACGCTGCACTAACGCTATGAACGTAAAACTTAAAACATAATGGTTGGTTAGTTGCGTACTTACATTGTGTCGAAAAGTAGGTACATGCTGGTCCACACGATTTTAGCCGTGGCCGTTTTGTGGATTTTGTAGATATGTATCCATTAAGTGAGCGTGCCACACAAAACTTAAAGTTTGCCACACAAAGAAGCTTATAACGCTGTTTCCG